>OW028580.1:3212873-4520373 GCA_932294295.1 Alitta virens | reverse complement strand
TAGAAAGATATATGACAGTTTTCTAATATTACATTTAGCTTATTTTACTTTAAACAAAGCTTGCATAAGTGTTTGCCTTGTAACAATGACGTTCTTGAGAGTTAAGTTAGAGCTCAATCTTGTCAAAATTTACAAATTTATGATCTGATCAAAAAGCCTTGAGCACTGATGAGCAGTTCTAGCTTATCTTATGAATTGAGTCAGTGACAGGACTTTTAATGTATGACTTTGTTTACTGTGAAAGTCACAAGTTGTTTTCTTAGTTGTTAACTGTCAGAAGTCTGTATTTCAACAGATTTGTCTAAAAAGTTCACTAACCTCAATTGTTTCAGTTGTCTTTCAAAAAAACAGTCATAAATACATCGTGGATGGTGAATTGGATACAATAAGCTATATCTGACAATATTTTGTTCCTGACATAGTGTTTGCCATAGTTTCTGCAAGCAGCTACTGACATATTGTTTTTATTCAAGACCTATAATGTAGTTCTATCAGAGCATATATAATGGTGACACTCAACGCTTAAGGAACTTTCTTAAGATCTGACAATTTCCAAGAATATTTTTTTTACCTCAGCGAATGAGTATTCGATCGAAGAGGTATTGTAGTTACCATAGCAAAATGATGTCCATCCAGCAGACGGGTTGGCGGGCGGGCGGGTGTCATACTTTGTTTCCGGACAAAACACTGACACTACTGCATATAACTTAATCAAATTTGGCATATCACTATTCCTTATGGCTTAGTTGTGCCTTTTGATAGTCACATTGACATGTTTCAGCTGAAAACAAAATTTCTTTTAATTTCCGGAGCCATATTCGGACGCTATTCCACCTACGTCCATGAAAAATTCCCAGAATATGTCTAAAATAGCGTAGTTGTGCCTTTTGGGGGTCTCATGGTCATAAATGTAATACAATTGTCATATTTAGGGGAAAATGTGAAAAATTGATATTTTTCCTTGATTCCACATCTGTGATGCTATAAGCCCAGCATGGATGAAATCTCACATTAACATGTCTAGATTATAATGCTTTAACTTTTTAAACTTCACATTGACATGCATGTCATCCTTTTTTTGCAATATGGGAAAATCTGGAAAAAAAGCAAGAAAGTTATTTTTTTCCGACCTTCTCCTCCCTTGAATCTTAAAATTGATAATGACATCAACAAAATTATGCAGAATTAAAGTCATGTACGACTTCATAATTTGAATTGAACACCTCACTCCCATATTCTTTGTATACAGGACATTGTGAATGAAAAATATACCTAAATAAATGGGAATTTAGGCATTATCCAGGCCTTAACGCCAATGGCCCAATACACATTCATTGTCTACATGCATGACAGGCTTCTATAATATTTTAAAATAGTGTGGTTGTGCCTTTTAGGGGTCCCATTAAGCATAGATAGTATAGAAATATCATAATGAAGGGAAAGTACGAAAAAAATCCTTTATTTTAATGCTCCACAGCCGAGACACTTTTATCATGAAATATTGCATTAAAATGTTTTATTTATAGTACTTCAACCTTTTTAAGCTTAATTTTGACACTTATTGCGCAAATTTCCATTACAAATTGGGAAATTAGAAAAAATCAATTTGTTACATTTCCTTCCTTGAACCCATACTGGCGGAGGACTAGCTCAGAGGTAGCGCTCTGGGCTTCCAACTGCTGGGTCCCGGGTTCAATTCCCGGTCGAGCCTATGTTAGATGGCTGTTTCATCCTTCGTCTCATTGCCATGGTCTCTGCCTGTCCTAATTAGCCCAATTGGTGCAGAAATACAGGACGTAAAGCCCTAATCACCCACCCACCCTTGAACCCATACAGTATACAATGACATACACAAAGTAATACAATTAAATGCCTAAACCCTTGCGTCATATTCTATGTAAATAAGACATCATGTTCCGAGAAATGTGTCTTAAATAATGAGAGATTATATTTTCCTCTTTTGGCTACTGAAGTGCTCTCAATCTTCAAATAGGCACGCAATCACACGCTGTGAACATCTGTTGTTATGTCATCTTGCATAAGAGCCACATGGTAAGGTTAAAGAGTCATGAGATTTAAACATGAGACCCCACATCCATTCCTCTTTGTACTTAGTTAGTTAGTTAGTGTTATTGTTTAACGCCTCATCAGCACCTGAGTGGGCTATGTAGAGGCTCTCTAGGGTAAGATTAATTTTCTATAGTTGGTAGTAGAAACCAGAAGCATGTAAAAAATCAATAATTGTCTGCGTTGGATAGCTGGAGCAGTTTGTGCAATGCGCACTGTCCTGTTTTAGCCACTGGGGATAGAGGACTTCACCCCAAGTGTTTCCACCCTCGCCGCGTGGAGGCCCAGGACCTTCGAGGGCCCTCTTTGTACTTGCTTGAAAAGAGGTCTTTTTGAACAATATAACTTTTCTCCGACTGGTGTTTTGAGCATGTAATTTTCTGGCCCTGCAGCCTATGTTAAAAGTTGTTGATGCTTCATATATTAGCAACATAAAGAGGTATAAGCATATTTCCATCCTTTGGGGCAGAGTACAGCTGTCTAATTAACTGCATCCAAGCTTAGGAATAGTTCTAAAATAGGCTTTTCTCAGAAACAGCCAAGCTGTATATGTGGTATGTTATATTGCATAATGAACTGTTGATTTAATCAATATTTACCTATATAGACAGCATATCAAATTACATCATAAAGGCAATTAATTGGTTAATTCGTGGATAGGCTTCAACAGTAATTTTCGATGCACGTTTGCTGAGGTTTGCTGCGAAGTAGCACTATGTTGAAAATCACTTATAGCACTTTCCTATTTTTGTAAAAATAAAAAACTTGTGGGCAATGACTTAGTGCAAAGCAATTGTCTTATCAGCCTTTTTTAGGGAAATTAATCATTATTTGATTGAAAATGTATTAGGGAAATATATCAGAGCAAGTCATGAGCACCTAAATCTTTCTGACCAAATAATTTTAATTTATGTCATAGTGTTTTCATAGTGTTTTCATATTATGAATACTTGTTTTCCATTATATTCTATCGTTGATATCTTCTGTGATATATAAATGTCATAGTAATGTTTCCTCTTCCATGTAAAATTTGTAAATATATCCGTTTTTTCATTGTCAATCACAAGCACTCTGTACTTACGGTTATTAATTTTTAACCCTCAGTGAACCAAGTTTGACGAGGGTTATTGTTATCACTGGAAAAATTTACCTGCCTGCCCGCCTATTAGATCCCCTTTAATTTTTTTGAACTAATTTGTAAGAAACAAAAACGTCACAGGGATCGCCCAGTCAATTGTGTAATGAATTAGCATCTTTTCTGATGCGTTGTTTTTTATTGTTTATATATTTATTTATTAGTCATAGGAATACGCGTTTTTCTATAATTTCTAGACCATGGCTCCGCCCACAATCAATGTCAGATTAAGAAGCAGTAAAATGGCCAAAATATTTTTATTTTTTATTTTATTTTTATTTTTTTTATTATGTTTCACTATATGAATTTAATTTCAATTAAATTTAATTAGCGTCTTTTTCGTTTTATTTATAATGTAAGGGGTGTGCAAAATTTTACAGCTTTTAAATAAGCTAGTGTACATCCCCCACAGTATGCTAATGTCTTTTATTGTTTATGTACTGTACTGACCGTATTGAAATACTACATACTGTGAACAAATAAAACATCTAAACATCTAAAAAGACTAGCCCTACTGTCCAGTAGTAAGGTAACAATCCCAATACAGAACTGTTAATTGATCTCTTTTATTTATTAGTTTTAAACCACTGACAACCCAGAAAGACTCGTGATCCACTCAGAAAACAATTGAGCAGGAAACAAGATTTAAGTCAAGAGGAGAAAATTTATGATCAGGGACAGTAACTGTAACATACCAATGCCCTTTGAAGACAAAATCAAAGGATTGCAATTGAATCAAAGCACTGCCAAGTCCATTTCAACAGTTACATGTGTTTCTCTCAAGTGTTTTTCTGTATTTCAATGTACTGTGTAAATATTGAACCAAGACCATTGGTAAGACACAGTCATGTCTCTCAGTGACACTTCTTATAGTTGCATGTAATATGCGCAGTACTACATGGCCAAATGTGCCAAGTGCGTTTTCCATGAGAAGGATAAACGCAAGGAAAACGCATGGTTTTTAGCTAATTATAATGAGGCAAAAACCATGCGTTTTTCATGCGTTTATCTAAACGCATTGAAAACGCATATGGCACATTTGGCTATGTACTTATAAAGAACATTTGTCTATGGTTATCCAGAGCTAGCTACTTGAAGCTACAACGAGCCAAAGCAAGCTATACCTAGCTGGAGATGTCTGATAGTCAACTCAACTAAATCCTACGTTAGCATAAACACTGTAATTACAAATATGGTTTGTGTTATAACTTATAAACGTATGAAATGATTACCAGTAATGATATGGGCTCAAAATTTACAATAATTCAATGTAATAATCATTATGGAACTTAATTATAGTTTCTAGCAGACAGCTATAGGTAGATCGTCAGGTGGAGTGGCAGGCGGACAGGGTTATAACATAGTACTGAAGGGAGAAATTGTCTTTGGTATTTGGATATACAAGTATTGATATGGTGGTGGTGATTAGGGCTTTATGTCCTGTATTTCTGAACCTGATGGGCTAATTAGGACAGGTAGGGACCATGGCAATGAGATGAAGGATGAAACAGCCATCCGACTTAGGCTCGCCCGGGAATTCAACCCAGGACCCAGTGGTTGAATGCTACCACTGAGCTAGGCCTCCACCCCCTACAAGTGGTGATATACACAGCTCTCCAACAATATAAGACCACTTAGATCACGGTGTACACGCTCGAGTGCTCTCAGATTTTTTTATATAATCTGGGTTAGTTTTTGATGTCTTCAAAAATGTGTTACTTTCTAAGAATAATATTTTTGGCATACATAGTTTGTTGGTAAGTTTTTTCTTGGAAGAGCCATGATACATTCAATAAAATCTAACAGCTCCTGTGTATAGAAAGATATAACAAAAACGATTTGCCACTCAGTGAGAATCTGCTAACAAAAGCAACAATTTATCATTTGATAATTTGAAAATTTAGGTCATAATCTCACAAACAACAAAAGGCTAAGGCATGCCTTTGAAATGGCAAATCCTGCTTTGAGTGTGAAATTTACGACTTTTAAATTGCCTGTCAATTTATGGGATGTGAAAAAAGTTGATAAACAGATAAAAAGATAACACTCTGAGATTCATGGAGGGAAAGTGAAGAGAGAAAAATATCCATATCTTGACAATCAGTTGTTGACCTCAAACATTAATATATGCTTAAGAACCTAGTCACCTATTCTATAGCCATTCATGTACAAGCTTTCATCATACCACCTCACAATAATGTGACTCTTTGAGTATTTCATTTGGTGCCGTTTTGACTGTGGACGATTCTGCTTGATGCCTTTTTGACTTATCACAAGTGTGAAACTTTTTGTTGTTTTTCTGCCAGGACATTTACCTTTTACTATTTAAAGCGAGGAAGTTTACCTTTAACTAAAAAGGATATATTAACATTTTACCATCAATGACACGTTATTCGTGCATCTTCTTACAGGAAAATAACTTTGATGGATTGTCAACTGAGACCTATTATTTAACGGATAACGTTTACCACCTCCGAAACTTCCAATTTTACACGACTGGTAAGTAAAACTGGAATACCTCTTTCGTACATTTAGTTCGGTAGTTTTTTTTTTTTTGGCCTTTTTTTTAGAGTAACATAATAAGTTTACCCTCTCGCGTCACATATATTGCAATATTTCGCACTAAAATATCATGAGGTAATTTGAAGTTTGCCAATCCACCTCAAGTTAAACGATAAACGCGTTCAAATGTACTTCAAATGCATGAACTTGAAGTATTTTCATCATTGCACAGTAAAACACATTGATTATGTTGCATATATTTAAATACGATTTATTTTTATTTGGGAGTTGGGTTGGTGGGGGGGGGGGGGGTGAGAGTACTGGTATATACTGCTTAGAAAGAACTATTTGGGACTTTTCAGGTTTGATTAGTGTTAGGACTCTTCTTTGTTTTCAAATTCAACTTCACTATTCTTCTTAAAGTATTTCTCTTTTTTCCAAAATGGAAAGAAGGTCTGATACATCACACCTTTCAGAGAACTGTAATCAAGATACGAAATGTCAAAATTAGTTTATTTTCAGCTCCAGATGCACCTTTCATAGATTAACTATGGTTAACAATAGCTAAGAACTGGTTATCAGGTTCAGACTTTTTATTTTATTAGCAAATTACAACGACACCAAAATCATCAATAATCACACAACCTCTGGTATGATAAACAAAACATTGAGTACCACATATAACTAGTTGAAATATTATGTCTATCATTTGTGCCGAGAACAATAATATCAGTAAATGTATCAGTGCATGTTTCTGTGTCAGGTACATGGCCAAATGTGCCACGTGCGTTTTCCATGAGAAGGATAAACGCATGGAAAGATTTTTAGCTAATTATAATTATGCGTTTATCCTTCTCATGGAAAATGCACGTGGCACAATTGGCCATGTATACAAAATGAAAAAAAGGGATAAAAGCTTCTCAGAAATACGAGGTTTTGTGATGAAGTGAAGTGTCATTCACATTAAACTCTTGTTGAAACTTTTATGGAACACTCTATATGTCAAGGGTACTTCTGTTGTCTGATGTACTTTTGTATTCCCATTATCAAGACTCTACAAAATATTCACGTTGTTGTGGAAAAACTGAGTTCATTTTGATAATAAATGGGCTTTGAGTTGACGCTGTATTGACAGATTGCACAATCTTGTTGTATAATCGTTAAAAATAAGCACCTTTCGAGGTTAGCTCTCTTATTACAGTTAACACGGCCAAATGTGCCACGTGCGTTTTCCATGAGAAGGATAAATGCATGGATAATGCCTGGTTTTTAGCTAATTATAATGAGACAAAAACCATGCATTTTCCATGCTTTTATCTAAACGCATGGAAAACGCACGTGGCACATTTGACCATGTAGTCCAGTGGATTTTCTGCAATGATGCTTGCACTGTGTATCAAAATTATCTGTTAGAAACTTCTTTTTAGAACTTCCTTATGATGTCGTTTATCAGACAAACCCTTGGTATGCCACTTAACTGCAAACAAGCTGCTTACAAACTTCCTGATTGAATTAAAGACTGAATTAGGCGACTGTTATTTTATTTTTTCCCTTTTCCAGTGCCGCTCAATTAAAATATTAACAATTGTTTGGGCAAATATGTGTATTGTATCTCAAAGTATCACATCACATGTGTTTTTAAAAATAAAAATAAAACACTTTCTGGGTTTTTTTTCTATTTTCCAACCGACCGTCTTATGAAAAACAGTCCGATAAAGTTCCGAGAAACATAAGATCAAAAAACCGTGGCCTTAGTGATGATTAAATTCATTATTATATTATATGATTTTGTAATTAGAAAATAACACCTGTATAGTGCTTATTCTGCTGATAATTGGGGGAGTTTGCCAGTTGCATTCTATTACTGAGATACACACAATATAATAACTATAGTTTAGGCAAAAACCAGGCCAATATTGAGTCAGTTATTGCCATTTTTTGTACCAATGCTGGCTAACAATGAGCCAACAGTGCCAAAATGGAGCCAGTGTTGAACTGACAGCTAACTTGTGATCTGGGTAGACAATATCATGTTTAACGAGAAGGACAGTTACATCTGTGCTAGGTATGGAGCAGCTAGACAGGCATAACTAGGGGGTGCATTGCGCAGAGCCCTGTGTTGGCCACTGGGGTGCGAGGTCTTCACCCACAGTGTTACCACCCTTGCCATGAGGAGGCCCAGGACTTTCACGGACAATGTCAGGCTGACTGCACGCAAACTATCTGAGATGTCATATAAAATATATAGCAGGATTTTTATAGTCTATAATGGCTATATTAGAATTGTTTAGTTTGATTAGACAACTTTCTGTATTAAGAACCTCCAATGTGTAAACAATCATATATGAATGACCACTTGCATCATTTCATGGTTGTAAAAATAGTCTGTCAATGGATTTTGATCACATTTTCAGGGACATACGTCACATCTAATACTTCAACAGTCACAGTGACCTTGTGCATCATATCATGATACTGCCTTATGCAACATCACTTCAATCTATTTGCTCAGAGACATGGATGTGAATGCTCTCTTCAGCAAAGTCTAATGATGTTTGACTAAGGCATATGATCTTATCAGATATCTAGAAGTTTTGCGCAGTGTTGTGGTATATGCCCAATTTGCTGGTGAGGTTTTGATTTTGGTCAAGGTGGTTATTTAATATTCATTGCAACTGCACAAAATGGATGAAGCTATAGTTTTGTTGCTTTTAAACTATAAATGTTAATGATCAATAAAGTATGTGGTAATTATGTAAAAAAAATAAGGAAACGGTTTTTTGATCTTATGTTTCTCGGAACTTTCTTGGACCGTTTTTCATGAGACAAAAATAAAAATAAATCCCCAGAAAGTGTTTTTTCCATAAATTAACACAGGTGATGTGATACTTTGAGATGCAATACACATATTTGCCCAGACAATTGTTGATTTATTAATTGAGCGGCACTGCAAAAGTTTGGCCGGCGGTGTCGAGAAACGAAAGATCAAAAAACCGTCGCCTAATTAATTGTAATAAAATTGAATCTAGATATACTCATCTCAAAAATCATGCATGTTTTGATTAAAAAACACCCCTCCCTGACTCCTATAAACAATTATACATGTTATAAGAAAAATATCAAGAAACTGTCAGAAATATGAAAATTTGTTATATATCAGTAAATTAAATACCAATATGCATTATTGGCTATTATATATATGTATTGTATATTCGAAACAAAAGCAAACGAAGATGTTTGAACTATCGCTGATGCTTTTTTTTGGGTGAATTATCGTAAATTATCGTCTTATCATTGAGGAGGTCATTATTCAAAGTTCTGGAAAAGATGACAAACTGCATGTTAATTGTTTATTTCGCATTATATATGATATATTATATATCATTAAACATCTAACACAAAACCCAATATCAATCTATTGATTAACCTCAAATACTTATCATAATTGTCCTCTTGAATAAGAAAAAATGCGTCTTTGTAGATTTGTCTTGATAATTTGATGCTAACAGTGTACCAGATATGAAACATTGAATATGAAAACTATAAACTCCAGTTCAATGAGGGTTCTATTGACAAAAAAAGTTCTTCCAAGCATCAAATTTTGGTTAAAAAGAAATCTATTGACTGCCACTTTCAGATGCTTCAATGTAGCGAGTCCTTAAGAACTTTAGTATTAGAAATTTAAAATTTAAAAGCTTTACTAACGAGATGGTCTTAACATCATGGAGCCACCAGTCAATATCGAGATGGTGATGTTGGATTAGGGCTTTACGTCCTGTGTTTCTGCACCTGATTGTCTAATTAAGACAGGCAGGGACCATGGCAATGAAATGATGTATGAAACAGCCATCCAACTTAGGCTCAACCGGGAATCTACCCGGGACCCAGTGGTTGGAAGCCCAGTGTGCTGCCACTGAGCTCGGCCCCCACCCTCAATATCGATGTAAATAGTGTGAAAGAGAAGTTTTTAATTATGAAGTGTTACAATGGTGAAGTGGTCTAATTAAAGGATACTTGACTCCGTGTTAGAAAAAACATGTTACTTTTCATCTCATTTTGATGCGTATCTTAGTTCAATAATGTCACACTGACTTACTTAAGACAATCGAAGGCCAATATTTAGCACAAATAATTACCCAAAGACTTCTTTAGTATGGTCACAGTTGTAGTGTTGGTTCCAAGTGTGATCCTGATATAGAGTTGAACCATATCAGTTAGATATTATCGTTGTAATAATTATGTAGAATCACTCTTAATTTTTTTCTTGATTCTAAAGGGGCATTAACACTGTCACGAGTGAAGATGCCGAGTGAGTGTGAATGAAGAAAACTTTTTACTCTTGTCCATACGTAATTCACTAGCTCGCCAAGCGATGTACGGATTCTCGTGCTAATCCGTAGAACGCTCCTGGTAAAAGTAAAATTGTTTACCTTTTTATGAGAATTGCTCGGGAGTCACTCTGCGAACATTTTTTGTACGTTCTACGCACGTCCATGGCCATTCGTGGCCACTCGTGCTAACTCAGGAATACGCAGGGGAACTGTTCATCGGTTTATACTTGCCAATCCACACTTGTTAATTCTTGTACCCAGATAGCATTCCAAATTGGGCCAGCATCGTTTCTATGTCAGCTGCCATCGGTACAACATTGCTAACACATTGCTGACGTCGCGCCAATGTTGGTACGATTTAGAATGTTATCTGGGTACTGCTCGAGGAATGCTCGGGAGATGCTTGGCGGACATCCGCTCTGGCACCATGCCCATCCATAATCCTCTCCTCATTCACTCTTGAACCACTCACATGAGCGATGTACAAGTGCCTCACGGATGTCTCACAAAATAATTTTTACATGATTAAATGAGCTGTCGCTGAGCGTTCGCCGATCGTTCGTCGATCGGTTGATACACGTTCACCAGATGTTCGCCAAGCGGTAGAAGGACGTCCCTCGAACGCTCTTCAAAGGAATTTATACGTGATTAACAGAGCCACAAATGAGCATGTATAGTCTCCCTTGTTGACGTCAGTGGTCACTCGGCTCTCTTACTCGTGATAGTGGGAACTGGGCTTAATAAGAGCATGATGTCACATTTTCTCCTGTGTTTGCTTAAATTTTATGCTTCATTTCCTAATGAAACAAAACAAAAAACGAACCAAATAAGCCAGCATTATAAGATCAGTGCTTCATGTGGCCCAAAACAAGTGCAAGAGAAAGAACCTTTGGGCTTTTAGTGTGTTAAAAACATAGTAAACCTTGACATCACACCCCAGTCCTACTGGCTTTGCTGGGTGTGGGCATGAGGTCACACCATATGCTGAGCATCAGTTTACAACATTGACCAATCAGTGGCTGCAAGACCCTCATGTTGTCATGGATTGTAAAACACTATTTTGCATAATTATTACAACGCTAATAATTGTACAGTGGAACCTGATTTGGTGAAAACCTTGTTTGGCTTAATGTTGAGATGAAGTACAATTACCAGTCAGAATACCTTGGGGTCCAAATTAATTTTAATGCATTGCATCAATGCTATAATTGTCTGCACTGTGTTTATAAGACCAGCTTTCAGGGGCAGACACAATGATGAGATGATAGTGATTGAAGTGCGGCTCTGGTTATTTAACACCTCATGCAAATGGGATGTACAGTTAGTTTAATTAAAAACGGTCTGTCAAATTAAAGCTAGACAAAGCTAGACAACTTCTGCTGTGCAATACTACATGCCACTAAACGGAACTGTCTGGCTACAGATTGCTACTCAAAGTTGGATCTAAACGTACATATTTATGATATATAAGATACATTTCTAACATTTACCAAGGTTTATATTTTCTCAGTGGTAGGTGTAAGCTGACTGGCTTAAGCCAGTTATAGCCACAGCTGTCTAGAGTCTACCTTATTGTATGAAACTAACTGTAGTTCTACTAAAAGCGATATTCCTGTCGTAACAATTAAATTGATTGGACTCAAATCATGTGGTTTTTATCAAGTTATATTACTGAGGTTGTCTTAAATAAATGAATTATTTTCCATCCAGATAATGCATTACATCTGCCTCACATCAGGTCAGCATCATTTAGGGTTTGACATCCGGCCATTATGCTATCTGAGACAGATTCAAATGTTTCACAGTCAGCTCTGAGACATGTGCTATTTAACACAACAGTAACCTACCAAGTCCTTGACCTCAGATTTCTTTTTTTTGGAAGTTTTCATCAGTAGTCACAGTGTCAGACAAGACAAAACAAGGCCAATTTTTGCTTTTTAAAATAACCTCCATGCATTCTTTAATGCCATAACTTAAAATTATCTGCTAATGCAATGATATGGAAGATTTGTGATGCAGCTATTCTTGTGTAGTCCTTATCAGTCAAGATCCAATAAACTTGTACTGTTATCGAACGATGCTAATTTGATGTCGTGTTAGGCGTAATTTTGTCACAAGTCTGTCACGGTCAGCCGTTGGCCTCAGATTGCGATGGCCGCAATTACAAACTCTTGAAGTTGTGTCTGTAGGTGATTGTCTCTGAATGGTTGTCAAAAACACTGGTAGGTACAATTAGTTTTATAAAATATGGTCCACTCTAGACAGCTGTAGCAACCTATTCCTGGCTTTAGCTATGACTGGCTAAATCCAGCTGCTTCTGTCTACTCCTGGCTTAGGCCTATTGTCGCTTACACCTACCGCAACTGAATAAGATATAAACCTTGGTAAATGTAAGAAATTTATCTAATATATCATAAATATGTATGTTCAATAGACATGCATCTTTTCAACAAAAAATGACAAATATGCATAACTGTCAACATATGCACCAAATGGTGCTGCGTGTACTTTTAGATCCACTTTGAGTAGCCAGCTATAGCCAGACAGTTTCATTTATTGACAGGTAGATTTATACAGCAGACGTTGTCTACCTTTGTCTAGGTTCAATTTGACAGGCTGTTTTTAATGAAACTAACTGAAGATATATACTATCCTTGAAATTATACGTACATTTCCTAAACGACTAAATAGATTAAGAATCTTTTTGTTACACATTCAGTACAGTAATGATTGTATTCGGGTGATTAATTATGATATAGATGTCCTGAATGGCTAATCGCCTTTCAGCAGTTCTCAAGTGGTGTACAGACAATTCCAACTTTTATTTGTCATTGTTTTATTATGATTAATGTTATGATTATTGTCGTTCTGTTTCGTATTGATTTTGTCACGTTCAAAGTTGATTTTACTTCATGAACTGGGTGAATTTTTTTTAAATATGTTACAAGTTAGTACAAGGCAGCACATGTTTCAGGATAGTACTAGGCAGCAATTACCATCCTAAAGTTTGTGTAAGACTTTAAGTTGGCAGTGTCTATAATAACTACTTGTCTGCACTTAATCAACTGTGAAAAAAGCTTAAATCTGAACTCATAGACTAAGAAACTAAACTCCATCATGTGAATCCTGCCCAAATGGCATTCCAAAATCGGGCCAATGTCATTTTTGTATCCCAGATAGCATTCCAAATCGTATATCGATGTTGTCGCGATGTCGTCGACATCAAAATAATGTAGAAACAACGCTGGCCCGATTTGGAATGCTATCTGGGATTGGCTGCCGTGGGAACAACATTGCATCAATGTCACCCATGTTCCGCTGATATGGTCCCAAAAGGGAATGCTATCTGGGTGAGGGATTGCTTTAACCAGTGGGAGTCCTGGATTCACGTGACATTATCTGGAGTTCAGTATCCACATCCATGAAATCTGCTTTAAGGTAACTTCACGTCGGTATCCATGCCTAGCCTGTCATTCCATCATTACATTTGCCATTACCTGCTGGTCGGTAAACACCCAAATATTGCCGGAGTCTGACTACAAACCAGGTTGGCTTAATGTTGGGCAATGGCTAAATTTTGGTTCAGTGACTTCGTAAATGATTCAAAGTTCACACCATTTTGTCACCACTTTTTCACCAAAAATCACATAATATTATAGTTACATCACATGACAGGGAAACTCGCAAACACACATTAACCGACTCTTAACAATGTCACATCACCGCGTTTAATTTTCCCATTAACTCGGGTTTATTGAGCTATTAAATTTCTCTATTTCAGGAGGACCGTCTCTGGTGTGTTTTTTATGGCGGTTCAAATTTTTCTGAATTGGGTTCAGATTCAAGTGAATCCGACATAGGATTGGACACTTAAGACTGAAGGGCCATTAGAACTGGAGCCTGACTTGTACTGTCTGACAATTCTCTGATACTGTACACGGTTTGAAGAACAGTCATATGGTTTGGATGCCAAGAAGAAACCAAACTTCAAATCACAATTCTAAAGGAGTGGTTGCATGACTTTTGTCTGATACTGTACACTGCTTGAAGAACAGTCACATGGTTTGGATGCCAAGAAGAAACCAAACTTCAAATCACATGACTAAGATCTTCAAACTAAACATTGAGTTTGGAAACTTCATATAATTTGTCATTGGATTAACAGTTGCCATTTTAATATAGATTATATATTATAGAGCAACAACCTGTCTTCAACAACTAGTTTCCATCAATGCTGGTATACCAAATGTGTTGTGGTTATTTGGCTGTTGGTGTCACAAGAATTGAAGACATTTTACTTGGATAGTCTTATTATGGATGGGCAATGGCTAAATTGTGGTTCAGTAACTTCATAAATGACTCAATGTTGGCCCAGCGATGGAATTAACCTGACTTATGTACTCACAAGGATGTGTTTATTAAATCTGCAACACGAGAAATGGGAATGATTTATTTGACAACAATTAAAATTACATTCATAAATATTGATTGATCCCATCCATTTGATTATACGACCAATCGATAGGTCAAAATGTCTCTCGAGAGATAAAGTAATGACATTACTTATGGATCGGTCCGATCGTGAGACTTCCAAACAACATTGGCTATTCCAAAGAAACAAATCATTGGATTTATAACCTACCTGGAAAAAACATTTAATTGTATATATATCACTCACTTTGGCAAAATTTATCCATTATTGCCAACTTTGAAGTCCTCCATTCATGGTGTCCAGCAAAGTCTGGCCCCTGGGATGGAAACTTTCCTTCACTATGGAAAACATGGAAGTCACCTGCACTGGTCGTCTTGAAGATGACAACAACTTTGTTTGTCTCCTAATCATGCAAGGGTAAGTCATATTTTTCAATTGTATACTAATATTCTTCGTGGGAAGTGTTTTGGTTGTTGGTTTATTAAAACTACCAGTTCCCACATGGCCGAATGTGCCACGTGCGTTTTCCATGAGAAGGATAAACGCATGGTTTTTAGCTAATTATAATGAGGCAAAAACCATGCGTTTTCCATGCGTTTAACCAAACGCATGGAAAATGCATGTGGCACATTTGGCCATGCAGCTGATAGCATTCCAAATCGGCCCAGCATCGTTTCTATGCTGTTTCAATAGTACAACATTGTATAACATCGCTGACATCGTGCTGATGTTGAAACGATTTGGAATACTATCTGGGTTCCATCATCGGGCCAATGTTGGCTAATAATCTAATAATCGAGCCAATGTTGCACTAATATTGCCATCATCGGGGTGGGGTTTGAGTCAGCCAAAGTAGCCTGCACTTGACACTATCAGCCGGACATTGGCATGATTTCTGTGGCCTTCAGAGATGTCACATTCTGATAATATTATATTGTGATTGTGAAATTAGCATATGTGGGGTTACAGTTGAGCCAACTATCACTCAGATGGCATTCCAAAATGGGACAACGTCGGCACGATGTTGTTGATACGATGTTGATACAATGGTGATACGATGTTGATACAATGTTGATATGATATTGATACGATGCTGATACGACGTTGATATGATGTTGATATGATATTGATACGATATGATGTTGATACGATATTGATACGATGCTGATACAATTTTGATACGATATTGATACGATGTTGATACGATGCTGATACAATGTTGATTTGATGTTATTTCGATGGCTGCCAAGATCGAAACAAAGCTGGCCCAATTTGGAATGCGATCTGGGCTGTATAGCTTCATCTGAGTATAGCTAGATGTTTCGCTGTTGCTTCACTAAGGTACTTTTACATAGATATGAATACATATGAAAGTTGAATGTTTGTTATGAGTTGTTACAGACAAGGGGTAATTGGGACATTTTTGAATATGACTAGAATGAATTAAAAGTTTTATCATATCGGTGACGACATTCTGTTCTGAACAATATAGGTTCATTATTCGATGTAAATAGATCAACTTAAGATGTCGTGCACCAAATATTTTTAATGCTGAAGTTAAATGTCTCATAAATTGAGATTGTCGCCACTAAGTATCGGCCTGTCACCACTCAGTCTTACAACACAAGAGTAAATTCATGACTTATCAGTTAAGATAACATAACGACAAGGTCAAACATGCTGGAGATTCCATCTTATTATCAATCCATCCAGGAACTACACTTCCTTTGAAGTCTAATCATGGAATGATGAGTATTTGATGGTTAAAAAATAACTATATTCATAGCAGGATATGGAATTGTTTTTTAAGGATTTTTATTTATATTGTGAACTTTTTACTTTTTTGTGGCTGACATTATTAACATTACAATCCAACACTTTTCTGTGATTTAGTAAGAGATGAATGTCTAAAGTTAATCTAATAAGTCATTTGTGATATTTATGATTCACAAAAGTTCTTCTAAAGTCGAGGCAAATTTATGATGAGATGCTAAATTGAGGTCTTGATCTAAGAGGTAAAATTTCACCTGCCAAACACAAGAGAGTGGGAGATGGCACCCATCACAATAATGATCACTGTGGCAGATCACCAGAGAAAATGTTTAAAAAAAAGTGTATTTGTTAGGTTACTATTACAAGTTTTACAACTGACACATTGGCAAGAAATCAGCCGATGACAGCCAGTGTCGAAACTTCCCCGATAGCATTCCAAATCGGACCAACATCATTTCCATATTGGCCGCCATCGGGACAACATCGTATTAATGTTGCAGACGTTGCGCCGATGTTGTTTCGATTTGTAATGCTATCTGGGTCCCTGTGTACAAAACTCTACTGGAAGCTATAGTTTCAATAGAGTCTTTTCACTGAACAGCCCTGAATTCAGCGGGACATAAGTCTTTCCTCTCCTCTTCTTACTCATTTTGCTTTTCAGACACAGTTGGTAATACTAACTGATTCCATAAATATAACTTTCTCAGAAAAATAACAAAAATCAACTAAATGATTAAGTGTCAAATATACATTAAAATGCACAAAAAATACTGCTGCTAGGATGCAATTTGCTTCAGCCAATCACAGTCAAGGGCGGGAACTTTTTCAGCCAATAGAATTGCAGTATTCTGTGTTAGCCACCTGGTGAAAATACAGAGAACCTTCCGTGAAAATCCACTATTAGGAAATTTGTGTACACTTCTAATGGTAAACAAAATACGGGAAGGCGGGGCAAAATGGACCCGCTAACTTTGAACCCCTATAGCTTGGAGGGGTTTAATCTTAACACCACACAATTGTTACAAAACTGTTAAGGGCACACAATTTTGTCAGTTTAATAACAATTCAAAGAAAAAGGAAATTGGGGCAAAATGGGGACACTAGCTATGGTATCTGGGTAACCCCATTTTGCCCCATTCAGTCTGTCCCATTTTGGCCCCACATGGATTTAATAAATGAAGTTAATCAACAATAACAAATTATGTCGATTACACCCAAAACGTATAACAGAAAATCAACTAAAGTGATTGCTCTATCGGAGTGAATATCGTTAATTTATGAGTCACGTTCATTAACCTATTAATTACTATTTCCAAAAAAGTACTATTTTCCAAAAAGTAAATGTTTTAGGAAAAATAAATTTTTTCATGGCATACTGAAACAAAGTGACATCATCATTCAAAATTACTGTCATGGAGGTCTTTGTGATGTCCTTAGTTGATTTATATTATTAACACCTGGTGGCAGTGCCAAAAAATAAGAGAACTTTCAATGTCCCATTTTGCCCCAAGGGCCCATTTTGCCCCAAGGGCCCATTTTGCCTCGCCTTCTCCGACTGTTTCTAATTAATTCGATACAAATGAACTTACAAACTTTTTTAAGTAGAAAAACACCAAGCTGAAGTTTTATGGCCATCATTGTGACTGACAAATTGGCTGCCATAGCTGAGAACCTGATAATGAACAAATATACTCGAAGATTGATAGAGAACAGAAAGAACAATCGACTCCAAACAGGAAGTCACGTGGCCAATGACGCAAGCAGAAGTTTTCTATTTACCCACACAGGGCGCTTTCTCTTGTGTGGCCATGTATTGTGACGTCATGATCTCAAGAATCCCTAAGATAGATGGTTGGGACACTCAGGTACATCCCACGCAATGACTTCATGGAGTGAAAAATCGAGCATTGCATGTTTTGCATAAAAATTGTGTCAAAGAGGCGATCTTGAAAAGTTTTGATATTGATTCTAATAACTTATTAGTATTGGTTTTCTAAGGTTTTTTTTTTGTGTATCGTCTTCCTTTGTGCCTCACTGCTATTGCCAGGGTGCTAAAACGTAATGATGAGATGATAAAGCTAGTTTCCCACACCACGTTAGATATCTATACATTTACCTAACGGGCGGAGTCTTTTACTCACCCGATACAGACACCGAATACTAGGGACCGCCAATTTGATGTCTGATGCGACGGACATCACAAATACCCCAACAGGAATAGGATAAGGGAAATATCAATCAAAACTGGGATCATTATTTCGATAGATCTATGGGTTATTGTATAGCAGCAGCAGCAGCAGTAGCAGCAGCAGAAGCAGCAGCTTAGGATAGCAATTGTAGTCTAGCTTAGTGTTGCTCTCAAACTGGCGAGATACTTTCAATAAGTTCCCAACAAACACAGGAAGATAGAAAAACGTTCTGAGATGGTTTCTTTTTTAAACGTTTTATAAAATTGTCTAACTCTGGCTTTTTTAAATGTTTCCAGCCAACACTGCCCAACAGCACAGAAACGTTTTCCAAGATTGTTTTACGCTTTCAAAACGTGTTATGAAATTTTTTAATTTAGACTTTCTTACAATGTTTATAGCAAACAGCCAAACACATTTTCAAACAATAATCCTGTAACAACCTTTGGAAATCCTTCGTGGATGTTGACTAAAAAACTTTTGGAAAACATTACACAAAGTTGTTTTAATGGTATCTTCTAAAACATATAGTTTTAGGCCTTAACTGCTGACTGTCGGTATTGCTGAATTTGTGCAAACTAATGACGGCTACACCTGCCGACATGTTGCGACATCAGTATAAACACACTACTGTACCACTGCCTACCATCTGTATAATTTGGTCAGTTATCAGCCATATTCAGCACAGACCTGTGGGAACTTCTGACCATCTCTTGTCTGTGTATCTCTTTAGATTAAAGATCAATAAACGATTTTGTGAGCAACACAGAGCTACTACTTACTGATGTCGGAATAAAACATTAACTGCTCCACAACTGATGTCGGCAAGACCGAGGATAATGTCAGGCCCATAACAGCTGCTAATTATAAACTTTTTCCTACTACTGATGGGGGTGGGTGGGGGCCTAGCTCAGTGGTAGCGTGCTGGGCTTCCAACCACTGGGTCCCGGGTTCAATTCCCAGTCGAGCCTATGTTGGATGGCTGTTTCCTCCTTCGCTCATTGCCATGGTCTCTGCCTGTCCTGATTAGCCCATCAGGTGCAGAAATACAGGACGTAAAGCCCTAATCACCCACCCACCCACACTACTGACGTCGGTTGCATGTCAGCATTTAAGGTCAGTAAATGCTACACTTTTGAAAGTTGCAAACGTTGGTAGTGGGAAATATATGAATCACTACTGATACACTCTAGCAATCTACTGATGTCAGTAGCAAGCCAATATTTAAAGCCTGCAGACGGTAAATGCTCCACTTTTGGAAGCTGCCGACGTCTGTAGTAACAAGTTTCCTGTTCACTTCTGACGCTCCAGACGTCGGTAGGACACCTGATTTCTGCTAATTTCTTAGCTCCCTAAAGACGCTTCAAGCAAAACATCCTCATATTGTTTCGAAAATGTCTCCTGCAATCGTTCGATTAAGTCTTCTAAAAACGTTTCTGAGAAACAACCAAACAATTTCTGGAAAACATTACACAAAAACATTTCAAGCACTCGTGTGTTGAAACATTTTTGGAGAGTCTTATTGAAAGATTTCAAAAAAGGCCAATCATGTATAAGTAATTTTTCATCATTCCCTCAACATAAATTTTTTAGGTAGGAAAGTTGAAGTACCTATTCGAAACGTTTTAAAAAACGTCTAAACGGACTTTCATAAACAAAATATGTTATGTTTAAATAAAACTTTAATAAAACGTTTTTGCATTTGATGGGTTGTACTGTATCTTTCAGTGTACATTGAGAATGTCTTGGCCTGACTACAGTTAGTTGCATTAAAACA
Source organism: Alitta virens (assembly GCA_932294295.1). Classification (NCBI taxonomy): domain Eukaryota; kingdom Metazoa; phylum Annelida; class Polychaeta; order Phyllodocida; family Nereididae; genus Alitta; species Alitta virens. The sequence continues at coordinate 4,500,170 of OW028580.1, read as the reverse complement.
GCCTGTCGCTAAACCGAACTGTCTGGCTATAGCTGCTACTCAAAGCCGGATCTAAAAGTACATGCAGCACCATTTGGTGCATAAGTGGAGAGTTATGCATATTTGTCATTTCTTGGTTAAAAGATGCATGTCTATTCTACATTCAAATTTATGATATATTAGATAAATTTCTTACATTTACCAAGGTTTATATTTTTTCAGTGGTAGTAGTTTAAGCTGACTATAAGGTAGAAGTAGACAGAAGCGGCTTGCTTTAGCAAGATACAGTTACAACCAGGAATAAGTTGCGCTACAGCTGACTGGAGTCAACCATATTTTATGAAACTAACTGTAGGTTGCATGGTAAATGTGAAGTTGGCAGAGTAGGTTAAAAAAAACGATGTTTGTTTAACTGTCAGATCTTTGTCTTTGGCTGTCACAATTTACATGTATCTGTCAGTCTGTCTGTCTTTATTTGTATTGTCTGTCTCTTCTTTTCTCATTTTTCTTCCAAGTCAGCTGTTTCGACACGTCGTAATACAACGAATGTACTTCCTCTTTTGTCTGCTTTTGATGTGGTTCTTGTCGACACTTGACACCAATTGCAACTTGGCAAATATTTGCTGACACTCCACAAAGTTTGAAAGCTATAACGATATGCTTTTTTACGTAACAATTAATTTTAGTAAAAAGTGATATTTTAAGGGGATTAATGATATACAGCACATCCCTTAAAGTAAAATCATCAAGAGTTTAGTAAATTAATATTCCCTCAATTCTAGAACATTATAAAAATGTCTTTAAAAACTGTGGGACAGAGGAAATGGTGTGTGTGATTAGGGCTTTACGTCCTGTATTTCTGCACCAGTTGGGCTAGTTAGGACAGGCAGAGACCATGGCAATGAAACAAAGGAGGAAACAGCCATCCAACCTAGGCTCGACCGGGAATCGAACCCGGGACCCAGTGGTTGGAAGCCCAGAGCACTATCTCTGAGCTAGGCCCCCGCTCTGGGACAGAGGAAAAAGATCTGTAAAAAAAAACAATGATTTTCAGTAATTCCCAATATTAATGGATGTTCTTAATTAACTGAAGATATAATTGTCCAAAAAAGTGGAATTTGCCTTATTATGTAGTGTTAATAAGGAAGTTGTTAATGTCTTTGCTCAAAAAAAAGCTGGTAAGCAGTACATCGTTTCCATAAAACCTGGTAAACATGAAAAGCTTGCCAAGAAAAGAAAGTCATTTTAAGCAATGTTAAAGGGTGAAATAGATTTCAGAATTTGATCATGCAGTAGATTTACGTTTCTGAACCTATGGTGTCATCGACATATTTTTTTGGTGATTTAAGTTTCAAGTTATTTACGATGGCGCTGGACCCATTTTCCCTGCAGTTATGTTGTAAATTAATCTGATTGCTGAAGTGCTAAGCACAAAAAAATTAACCGAAAAAGTTGAGCGGTAAAACACATCTATTTATAGATGATTATCAGTGTGAGGAGAGTACACTTATGGGTGACACCATGTGCAGGACCTGTTCAGGCATGAGTCTTTCTTATTAGTTATAGGTCAGTTTGCACAACTATCCACTTTTCAATATACACTGCTAATAATAAATTGTTTTTTAAAGTCAATTGCAGGGCCTAGCTCAGTGGTAGTGCACTGGGCTTCCAACCACTGGGTCCCGGGTTCGATTCCCGGTCGAGCCTAAGTTGGATGGCTGTTTCATCCTCAGGCTTCATCTCATTGCCATGGTCCCTGCCTGTCCTAGTTAGCCCAACAGGTGCAGAAATACAGGACGTAAAGCCCTAATCCACCTACCCCATCCTATGTTGGAAGGCTGTTTCATCCATCATCTCATTGCCATGGTGTCTGCCTGTCCTAATTAGCCCATCAGGTGCAGAAATACAGGACGTAAAGCCCTAATCCACCTACCCCACCCTATGTTGGAAGGCTGTTTCATCCATCATCTCATTGTCATGGTCCCTGCCGGTCCTAGTTAGCCCAACTGGTGCAGAAATACAGGACGTAAAGCCCTAATCCACCCACCACCACACACTATTATGTGACACTATCACATGACCTCAGAGGCAGTGTAATTGACCAGTCTGACTTAATCCTCAAAAACAATGTACCGTATTACACAGAATATCAGCACTGAAGAATAGTCATCATTGTTAATATCCAGCTCCTCAATTACACCCATGCACAAGAGGCAATAAGTTTCAGGATCTGCTTAGTCCAGTACAATAACCAATGGACAATTTCGAATCCACATCCATGTGAGCAGATAGTTAGCCCTATAGCCACTAAGCCTGGGATCTCGCAAAAAAATCTTATGGTTTAATATTTTCCAAACTGCCTATAAGACATTCAGTTAGTTGCAGCTTAATGTTGATATTTTAATCAGAAACCCTTGTACTTATATTAGTACCTGCTTTTGTGGCTTCAGTTTGAGTGGCTCAGTAAGTAGCAATGACAGGAAAATCACATGTAAATTATTGTAGGCGATAGAATACATAATACTGAACATACACTTAACAAGCTATTGTATTTGATTGGGAAATGCATTGTCAACGTTTTTCACGGTATCAAAAAAGATACGATATGATATATAAAGGAACTGATCAGATAACAGATTAAGTCCTCAATAACGGCCAAGTGGCCTGGCTCTGTATCGCAATATATTATACATTTTGTAATGACATAAACAATGTCATTAAGTAGCATGCACTGAAAAATGAAAAAAAGTTAATAAATTAGGCATCAACCAGTACTGGCCAGCTCTGATGAATGTCTTGGTTTGAGTCACTCTTCATACGCCACATCTCAGCTGGATGTCAATCGCATCAGATGTAAAAATGCTAGGTTCCTTGTACCCGGTATTGATGCTTAGATTTGTAACTCATCCTTATCTTCTCATGAGGTGGGGGGTCTAGCTCAGTGGTAGCGCGCTGGGCTTCCAACCACTGGGTCCTAGGTTCAATGCCAGGTCGGCCTAAGTTGGATGGCTGTTTCATCCATCATCTCATTGCCATGGTCCCTGCCTGTCCTGATTAGCCATTAGGTGCAGAAATACAGGACATAAAGCCCTAATTTATCCAACCAACCACTTGTCATCTCATGATCTTGGCTGCCTCTGGCAGCTTGTCATATTAGCTAACTGATAGTTAGTTTCATAACATATGTCGACTCTAGATGTCTGTAGCGACCTGTACCGGGCTGTGGTCTAAACATGCTAAAGCCAGCTGCTTCTGTCCCCTTCTATAGCTAATAATCGGCTAACATCTATCACTAGATAAATATATACCTTGGTAAATGTATGAAATTTATCTAATATGTCATAAATATGTACTTTAAGATCCGGTTTTGAGTAGCCAGCTATGACAGCTTTGTCTAGATTCAATTTGACGGGCCGTTTTTAATGAAACTTACTGTAGCGCCAGTACAAAAAATATTATCAGACAGTTATTAAACACACTTCATTTCATATTCAGTGAGCTCTAAACAGATTTGTGTATATCTGCACTTCATTTGTGTGTGATGCTGTCTGTGTGTCTGTGTCAAAATTTGAGACAATCTAACATTCTCTTTACCAGGGCAAGAATCTCTTGGTCAAACATTGGAAGTACATGTTATCAAAACAAACAAAGTTATGAGCTTTGAAACACTAGTTTAAACACACTTGATACAGTGCAATGTACTGTGACTGACCAGAAATTATACTGACTTCAAGGAAAGAAGATCAGTGATTTTTTTTTCCAAAGATAGGAGATCTTTGGTGATTCAATATATGTATATCTATGAATTAGCATGACTATATTTCTCACACTGTGGTATGGTCAGCATGGTCATTTCCACCCCTTTCCCATTAAAGTTGCTAGGGTGGGTGCCTAGCTCAGTGGTAGCGTGCTGGGCTTCCAGCCACTGGGTCCCAATTGAGCCTATGTTGGATGGCTGTTTCATCCTTCATCTTATTGCCATGGTCCCTGCCTGTCCTAATTAGCCCATCTGGTGCAGAAATACAAGACGTAAAGCCCTAATCCACCCACGCACCCTCCCATTAAAGTTGCTCTCACTAAAAAAACATATTTTGTCAAATTGAATCTGGACCTTGCTAAACAACTTCTACTAGACCACGTTACCTGGCAATAAACCAAGCTGTCTGTCTATAGCTGTCTCGAGGAATTCATACCAAGCCACCTGGTGTTACTCTAAAGAACTGATATACCTCCACAAATAGTTTTATCTTACTGGTTTCTTGTGGTCAAATCAGTAAATATTCAAAGTTAGATAACCAATATTATATATGCTTATATATGTTTGGTTTAGGTGGCAAAGAGCTGGTGGGTATTGTGGTACATTGGTATATACGAAAGAGCCATGATTGAAAGTTGGGTTGTTATCCAATCTAAATGAGGATAGCACGATGGTGCAATGTCTATAATGTCAACAACCTACCTTATAATCATTGGCGGATCCAGGGAGGCACCCCCCCCCCCCAGCAAAATTTAAATGTGAAAAAAAAAGCATTTTTTTCATTTTTCAAATAAAAATTAATAGATCATAGGTATTTAATGCATGGAGTCAATTTATGTTATGCTGCAAGGCAAAATGGGCCCATGGGGCAAAATGGACATAAAAAATTCTTTTGTTTTTTCTTAAATTAAGAAATTGTGAGAATTTTGTCATACCTGACAATTTTTTTATAGTACAATATAAAAATACACCCAGTCTGCATAGCATGTGCTGCCGGATTGGGCAACTTTCTAAAATCCTGGATCCGCCTATGAAAATAAGTTTCAGTGCAAGTAATTAAATATAGGCACATCTGATTAAGGTATGTCAAAAATAAACACTACTTAATGCAAAACGCTACACACTTTTTTTTTCTTTTTAAAATCTACAAAGTTGAACAATACAATAGGAAATATAACAACAATATATCAAACGGTATCTCAAGAGTGATGACCTGTAAATCACTCAATGATCTTGATTCATGTCAAGTGGCTATTTATGGGTTACAAAGTTTGGTAAGACTGTAAACATTCAGTCTTGGGGGATCACTGTAAAATATTTCTTAAAGCACGCTGTATTTTTGTGATGTATACTTGCAGTCAAATACACAACATATAAAGGCTTTCCTTCTATGCATCCCTCCTTTTGCTCTATTTACCAGTTTTTTCATGTTTGTTCCTCTTTATTTTCATCTATATACCCCTCTCTTCTCCAATATGCTTGTTCCTCTTTCCCCACATGTTACACTCTTTCTTTCGTCCCTTTACTATGTCTTTCCTTTTCCATGCATATTCCTCTCTTTTGCTCTATGTCCCTCTCTTTCTTTTTCTTTCGATGTATCTATCTTTCCCTCTATTTCTTTTTCTGTGTTTCCCTCTATATTATTTCACAATGTGTCTCTGGATCCCTCTTTTTCCCCTCTATACTCCTGTCTTTTTCCCCTCTATAATATCTCTCCTTTCCTCTATATACCTCTTTTACCCTCTATGTTCCTATATCCCCCTCTATAAATGTACCATTTCTCTCTTCCCTCCTTGCTCCAATATCTTCCCTCCCTCTCTTTCCCCTCCTCATCCCCTTCTTCTCTCCCCTCCTCCTCTCCCCCCTCCTCTCCACTCCTCCTCTCCCCTCCTTCTCTCCCCTCCTCCTCTCCCCCCTCCTCTCCACTCCTCCTCTCCCCTCCTTCTCTCCCCTCCTTCTGTATACCCCTTCTCTCTCCCTCCTACTCTCCTCCTACTCTCCCTCCTACTCTCCTCCTACTCTCCCTCCTACTCTCCTCCTACTCTCCTCCTACTCTCCCTCCTACTCTCCTCCTACTCTTCCCTCCTTTTCTTCCACATTGGGCGAAAAGCATAACTGTCCGTTCTAGAAAACATTGACATTTCTGTCGTACTTACAACTTGACCTTTTCAATAATTCCAATCCTAGAATTGTAATGTAATCGTGGTCTGCTCTTAATGTAAGGTCACTGGTAAATGATAACTCGAATGTGTGGGATAATCATCAAAACGCGACACTTAGTTTTGCAATTCCAAGTAATACATAATCTTTGGGTATGGCGCTCTCTTTCGCACCGTATTTAATGCACAATTTTCAGCCGTTTGTGGTTAAAACACTAGACATTATAATTTCTTACATTAAAACAGAAGAAGCAGAAATATCGCAGTACAGATAGCAATGTGAATATCTAACCATTATTTATAACCAGAAAAATGCTAGACACCGGCCCGGCCCACCCGGCGTAGCCCAATCCAAGACTAATCCGGCTGGCGTCAATCTAATCTAACAATGTTAATTACTGGTACTGAGCACCAATGGGTAGTGCTTTTGATCATTTATATCATTTTGTTAAGCTCACAAAAGTAAAATAGATTGTGGAGTTACGATTGGATTATTTGTATGTGTTGCAAAACTTTTTTTTATTATGGCCCAAATAAAATTAGCACCAAGGTGTAATATTCCTAGATCCTCTTACAGTTACAGTTAGTTTAATAAAATATGGTCGACTCTTGTCAGCTGTAGCCACCAATTCCGGCATGGCTGTAGCTATAACAGACTAAAGCCAGCTGCTTCTGTCTACTTCTACTTCTTAAACTACCACCACTGACAAATTAAACCTTGGTAATATAAGAAATTTATCTAATATATCATAAATATGTATGTGCAATCGACATGCACCTTTTCAAGAAAAGACTACAGATATGCATAACTCTCAACTTATGCACCAGATGGTGCTGCATGTACTTTTCGATCCGGCTTTGAGTAGCCAGCTATAGCCAGACAGTGCTGTTTAGTGGCAGGTAGCATCGTATAGCAGAAATGTCTGGCTTTGTCTAGGTTCAATTTGACAGGCCGCTTTTAATGAAACTAACTGTATGCATTGACGTATGGTATTTGCATTCATTGCATTTTGCCAGTCAGAGGGGAATGCAAAAAAACTCTAATTCTTTGTTGCCTGTATGATAGCACAGTGCTCACTTGTCAGTGTATTACTGCCCCATTTTCTCTATTCTCTGCAATCTCTTTGCAGTGTTTGGCTTGTTTATCCCACACTTGCAAAACTTCCTGCTTGCCGTTGCCCCAAATGGTGCTAGCAACACCATCAATTTCAGCGCACGTAATTGTAAAAGAGAAAGGGGGCCTGACGATGAAATATAATGAAATAGATAATCACGCCAGACAGCTTACCCAGGGCAGTCTATCAGCTCACCACAAGTGGCTATGATGGGATCTGCATGACATTTTTTATGCAAATTAAGAGAGAGCATGGGATTACCCAAATAAGGGATTTCCAGGCACCTAAAAATCATTTCCTGCATTTCCTGGTATTTCCTGGTATTTCCTGGAACTTTGCTGCATGGGGTAAGCAAGACTAGAATGGGATTAAAGCATTTAGTTCAAGGCTCACACACACAGCTTTGGAACAAATTAAAAGTAATTATGGTCACTGCACCTACACTATATGAAGGTTAAATCACGTGTAAGTTATTAGTAAGTTTATTAGTAAGTAAGTAAGTGTTGGGTGGTGGGTGGATTGAGGCTTTACGTCCTGTATTTCTGCAACTGATGGGCTAATTAGGACAGGCATCAATGAGATTATGGATGAAACAGCCATCCAACTTAGGCTCGACCGGGAATCAAACCTGGGACCCAGTGGTTTGAAGCCCAGCACGCTAGCACTGAGCTAGGCCCCACCCCCAGTAAGTAAGTAAGTAAGTAAGTAAGCAAGTAAGCAAGCAAGTAAGTAAGTAAGTTGGTATTCTAATAATTATGTTTGATTTAATGTTCACTATGTAATATTAATGGATCTCTCCAGGTGGCCTCATGCTAACGATAAAATATATTTATCTTTGTGAGGTCTCCTCGCGAAACAAATGTTTATAAATGAAAATAAATTGTAAATATTTTTTGACAAAATAAAAAGAATCTGAATTTGAATCTGAATCTTATGACAAATGTAATACCCAATTTATTGCAACATTAAGACAAGCAAACAAGTGAAGCTTTTTCTATTCAAAAGAAGTCCACTACATTTGCCTGAATGCAAGGAAATGTGTGTGATACTCCAGGTCATAAGGTCATAAGGTCATAAGGTCATAAGACAATATATTGGCGTATGATTAATTATATCTCTGTCTATGACATCTGTCTGTCAATATTAGTCTCTATGTCCTTTTTGCAGAGTTGCAACTTTCACACTTACAATCTGTCATAATAAGCTGTGTGTGTACAAACAAGATTGCCCTGCAGAAAAAGTTGCAATTAGTCTCAAAGTGTATTTGAAAGGCATCAGCCAATCATGTGTAATTGAATGTGACAAGGTTGCCAATATAATTGAGGTTATTATAAGTAGTAAGACACCAGTCCAGAACTATAATTAATTAGAATAACGGGAAACGAGTGATTCTGCAAATAATTAGTGTAATAATTATCTGTGGCACTTTGATGGCTTACTTAGCCTAATGGAAACTTGCTACTAAGATCAACATTGGTGCAAAAATGCGTTGGTATCAGTTGCGAGAATATACAGGTTTAAAGATGGGTGACCCTAATTGAGGTGGCTTCAAATGTGAGGTCATCTTAAAAGGACCGATCAGACACTTCGTTGAAAGTTTGCTATACATTTTTTTATATTGAGTTGACTCCAAGTCGTGTCTTCTCATGGTGAAATATGCCTCTCTAAGCTGTTCATAGGTTTAAAAGGCTTCAGACTATTCAGAAGGAATAATATCATATCGCTACATGGCAAAATGTGCCACGTGCCTTTTCCATGAGAAGGATAAACGCATGGTTTTTAGCTAATTATAATGAGGCAAAAACCATGCATTTTGTCATGCATTTATCCAAACGTATGAAAAACGCACGTGGCACAATTGGCCATGTAGCTTAGGTCAGTTTTTGACCACCAATATCACCTACCAATATCAGTATTTGTTGGTCCTACCACGTGTTACTCATAAGCACGTTGATTGGCTGTCATTATGTAGTCCGTCTCACTGACAACATGGGATCACTTCATTGTAAAGCACTGTAACAATTATACATGTACATAAAAGTACATTTTGTGTTCAAATTTGATTTCATTAATGTCCATAATACTTTCATGACAGAGAGCAATTTTAAAAGGGAAGTGGTGGGTGGGTGGATTAGGGCTTTACGTCCTGTATTTCTGCACCTGATGGGCTAATTAGGACAGGCAGGGAACATGGCAATGAGATGATGGGTGAAACAGCCATCCAACTTAGGCTCGACAGGGAATTGAACCCGGGACCCAGTGGTTGGAAGCCCATGACACTATCACTGAACTAGGCCCCCACCCCTTAAAGGGGAAGTAATACAACAAAATAAAAGACAAGGAAAAGTTTGTGTCATTTCATCATCTCTATTGAAGAACATCAACGCTTCTTGACATTTCCGTGAAGCCTTAAATTTTGTTTCTGCTTCCTGTATGACAACATGACAAACTACAATATGCCAGGCTTCGGCATTATTACTATTTGCAAAAGAACCTAGATTTGTTACATTTCTTTAAAGGTATTATACTCCTCTCAACTTTACAGCTGTTCAACTTTATAAGTCATTGTTTTTCTTTGTGATAACTATTATAATTGTTCACTTGTGTAGAAACGATAGTTAAGTAGTTACAGCATAACAGGTACACTAAGTCTGTTCATAATATTTTGTTATGTAGTTACAGCCTAACAGGTACACTAAGTCTGTTTGTAATATTTTGTTATGTAGTTACAGCATAACAGGTACACTAAGTCTGTTTGTAATATTTTGTTATGTAGTTACAGCATAACAGGTACACTAAGTCTGTTGGTAATATTTTGTTATGTAGTTACAGCCTAACAGGTACACTAAGTCTGTTTGTAATATTTTGTTATGTAGTTACAGCCTAACAGGTACACTAAGTCTGTTGGTAATATTTTGTTATGTAGTTACAGCATAACAGGTACACTAAGTCTGTTTGTAATATTTTGTTATGTAGTTACAGCATAACAGGTACACTAAGTCTGTTCATAATATTTTGTTATGTAGTTACAGCATAACAGGTACACTAAGTCTGTTCATAATATTTTGTTATGTAGTTACAGCATAACAGGTACACTAAGTCTGTTCATAATATTTGCCCATATTTGGCGTCTATGAAATGTAAAAAAATATCGCTTTTTTTAGCCAAAATATGTTCTAGCACAGAAGTATAATAATATTTGCGTAGCACAGCAGGGGTTTGAGGGAGGCAGCCCCCGATAAAAAAAAAACAAAAAAAAACAATGCCTTGTTTTGAAAATGAAAAGAGCGGTCGTTTTTTGTGACATCATTCATTGAATTCAGGGATATGATGTCATAGGCATGACCAAAATGCTCGCTAAATAAGGTAATAAATTTGGGTCCGCTATACTGTACTTTTTCCTAATATTTCATTGGAATCATCATAACAGTAACCACTCAAAATTCGAATTTTCATTTCAAAGACTGTCACATCCTATACAACAGCTAGATATTGACTGTTTCTCATTTTTCATATTAATATGTCATATACTGTAATTTGATATATATTAGGTCAAACAAAATAGAGACAGCCACTCCACCAAAGCTATTATCTGGTGACATTTTAACAAATAAAATAACCTTAAGATAAAATATGTTTAATTTCTCATCTTGAAGATCATCTTTGAAATATCACCGATAACTTTTGAAGAGATTAAGTTCAAGTTGGATTCAAATTCTTTGAACAGATTCAATGCATCTCTCCCACACTTAATGGCCAATATTATCTGGCAGTTCAGGCACAATTTTTCAAAATGTCCATAAGTTAGAGTCACAGCAAATATTTGGAAAATTTCTATGGTATCTTTCAAATGATGTTGTCAGTGGCTGTCGATGGCTATGATTTCAATGCATTCATTAATTTAGTTAAACAGGAATGGAAAGTTATAAATCTATAAAAAGTAAAAAGTATATGAATAATGCTTTGGTGTGACCATAATAATAAATAATATATCTGCTAAGTGCCTGTTTCAGAAATATTTTTTGCTCACTGGCACTGTTTAGGCCTGAGCAGCTATGTTAGGGCTTTACGTCCTGTATTTCTGCACCAGTTGGGCTAATTAGGACAGGCAGAGACCATGGCAATGAGACGAAGGATGAAACAGCCATCCAACTTAGGCTTGACCGGGGATCGAACCCGGGACCCAGTGGTTGGAAGCCCAGAGCGCTACCTCTGAGCTAGGGCCTATGCAGCTAATTACACTCTGCGAAAAGTAATACCTATCTAGACTTATCAATTGCTATCACCTGGATGGTTTAATCCTTGTCCCATAAATAGCTTCCCTCTGTGAATAGAAATAAAACACTGTAGACCGTCAGGTAAATAAATGGGACAATTTTATTTATTATACATTCTTATTTATTTGAATTTTATGTCTCTCGAGCAGTTATGGTCTTCAGTGTCAAGAACAGAAAAGTTCATATATCAATATTATCAACTCTAACAATGTATTTAAAGTGATCTTAGATCTACCAGTTGACCACCCGTCAATATTTAGCCCTTTTTCTATTTTGACAGACGACTTAGTCAAAGTGTGAAGTGATATGTTTTTGACTAGTTTAGTCATTATGATTAATTATGTGTAAATGACTAATCACGACTGACTAACTTGCTGGATAAAGCTAAGTTATAATTAGACCCTGAAGAAATTAGACCTAATTATCTAAAATTAGACAAAGCTAACAAACTTATAATTAGACAGAGCTAACAAGCTTATTTATAATTAGACAACGCTAACAAACTTATTATGTATAATTAGACAAAGCTAACAAACTTATTATGTATAATTAGACAAAGCTAACAAAATTATAATTAGACAAAGCTAACAAGCTTATTTATAATGAGACAAAGCTAACAAGCTTATTTATTAAAGAAAAAAATATCAGGTAATTCATTCTAGGGAAAGTCAAAATGTCTATTTATTGACACTTTCAAAACGTTCAAATAATAGTCAAAGTGTATCAATGTCTAATAAATAAGAGGTTGTGACAAACAACGAGATGTTGAGTGCATCTTACTGACAATGCGATCAATTTGGTGTTATGAGGATCAAATTATGTAAGTATCCATTCTTATAGGATTGGTGCTAGTCTTCATGGAATTATCACGAGTGAAAAATTTTTCTAGGAATTCTTGGATTGCGTGTGATATTTATAGCTAAATAGTGCTGAAAATACTCCATTTAAATATACTAAGCTTGATTGACAAACAACTGTCGCACTGTTGTGTCATTGTTAACGGAAAATATGATACAGAGGACTCTCACAAATATGACCATAAAATAGCAATGTCTGATATATATATTATATTATGTATATTTGTTCTTTTTGTATTGATATAGGCCATATATGCCTTCTTGGTATCAGCCAGATTGATTGATATTTAAGATACAGTTAATTTCATAAAATATGGTCGACTCTAGACAGCTGTAGCAACCTATTCCTGGCTGAAGCTATAACTGGTTAAAGCCAGCCACCTCTGTCTACTCCTAGCTTATAGTCGACTTACGCCTACCACCACTGATCAAATGTATCTAATACGTCATAAATATGTATTTGCATGTACTTTTACAGTAGCCAGCTATAGGCGGACAGTTCCATTAAGTGGCAGGTAGCATCGTATAGCAGAAGTTGTCTAGCTTTGTTTAGGTTCAATTTGACAGGCAGTTTTTAACTTATTAAACTGTAGTTCTGTATGCTGATATGCGTTAATGGTTTTCTTGTTTTATTGTCAATAAATTTTGAATCTTGAATTTGATATGGTATTAATATCGAGTTAATCGTTATCCTGGATAACTTTTTTTCTTCTAATAATCAAATATTTGGAGCCTAAAAAAGTGATCTTAATGTCGAAGTAGTCTTTATATTGATTTATCTTTCTTGTGAGTTTTCGCTGCCTTGTTTCAATTACAGTTTTAGAATACTACATGGCCAAATGTGCCACGTGCGTTTTCCATGAGAAGGATAAACGCATGGAAAACGCATGGTTTTTAGCTATTTATAATAAGGAAAAAACCATGCGTTTTCCATGCGTTTATCCGAACGCATGGAAAACGCACGTAGCACAATTGGCCATGTACCAATTTAACTTCAAGTTTCCTATCTTTCCAATCATGATATTTTGTCTTTTTGTCATCATTATGATCATTTGTTATGGTCACAGAGAAGCAGCAGAAGCTAAAACGAACAATATCACATTTCTTTACCAGAATTTATTTTGAATTCGGCTACATGTATATAGTGGAACTGTAGCCTTTTTTGTGTAGCTATGCAAGTTATTGTTGGAAAAACATAACAGTTTAGTGGTCTTCTGAAAGATTCTTTCTAATCAGTCAATCAATCAATCAATCAATCAATCAATCAATCAATCAATCAATCCATCAATCCATCTATCAATCAATCAATCAATCATTGGAAGTTCATTCAAATGTTCAATCAGTCAAAAACATTGGTTGCAATCCATCAATCAATCAATCAATCAATACAAGTACATTTAAATAATCATCAATCAAACACTGGTTGCGTTGAATGAATAAATGAATGAATGAATGAATCAGCCAGTCAGTCAGTCAGTCAGCTAGTCAGTCAGTCAATCAGTCAGTCAGCTAGTCAGTCAGTCAGTCCAAAATCGTGTCATTCTTAATCAATCAATTAGTTTCTAACATATTAAGAAGCAAATTCTCTCTCTTATCTCTCAATAAGGAATATAGCATTGTACTTCTGTTCCATGGCGAGTGAGTTGTAATAACTTCAGAGTATCAAACAAATTCTCATAATATTTACAACTTTAACGAAAGAGTTTACAATAGTGTGGGCTGTATGCAAGACCATTGCAGCACCCCCTCCCCCCTCAGCGCATATTAGTGATAATCATAATTATGGAGAAGCCATGGCAGTGCCAGCAGCTAGCTTGCTGTGGCTGTAGTAAAGTGGTAGCTATGAGGCGGGGGTGCATATAAGCATCTCAATGATGACTGGTCCTGCTGCTGAGAGAAATACTTGCGTAGGATGATAGTGAGCCTACAAGATGTCTGTGTTACGCATGCATAGGTACAGTCGAGTCTAGGCATGCCAAGATCTGGCCTGTCTCTAGCCCTGGTTTCGAACTCTGTGCAGCAGCAGTTGCAACACCCTCCAAAACCCCTCTGCAGCAACCCCCTGTGGATTACCATCGTTTTGTGTACCCCTCGCAGTAGTATTGTACCCCTTGGAAGTCACCAGTTACAAAGGTAGGTGATAAAAGTGATTATAACCTGATAATATATTTTTAGCTATTTGTAGATTTATTTATATAGTTTTGGATAAAGTCTATTCACCGGTGCTATGAAGGGAAATACACTGCCATCCAAAAATATCAGACCACTTTGTGTACCTGCTGATACTTTTGAAAGGCAGTGTACTTTAATTACACACAAAATGATGACACACACACTTATGACGTTATGGACAGCAAGTATGTTGCATTGAAGTTTATTAATCTTTCCATATGTAAAAATGCACGTCCTACCGTCATTTTTAGGATGACAGATATGATAGATATTTATCGGATAGACAGATATTGATAAGTTCTAGTATTCTATATATATATATATGGGACAAAACTGAACTACACTTAGGGCGATTTAGTGATGGGAAAAGGAGAATTTATCGGTTGCAATTGCATGGATCAAAATCTGTTCAGATTTTCATGCAACTTCTAAACTTCAATTATACATTGTATAATCAGATTCTCTGGGGTCAGTTATGAATCAATGTCTGTACTTATTGGCTATAAATATGACAGAATCAATGAAGTTTACGAGTTACTAGAAGCTAAGGTTTTTTCATCCACTATACAGTATAAGGCCACCTCACTATTAAGACCACCTCACTACTACGACAGTACAACTCTGAGATTTATGCATAGTTCTCACTCAAAAGTTCTAGCTAACTAGTGAAGTGATGATATGGCATTCAATTGTCATTGACTTAGCCTGGTCTATCGTAAGCACTACATGGCCAAATGTGCCATGTGCGTTTTCCATGAGAAGGATAAACGCATGGAAAATGCATGGTTTTTAGCTAATTATAATGAGGCAAAAACCATGCGTTTTCCATGCGTTTATCCAAACGCATGGAAAACGCACGTGGCACATTTGGCCATGTACCTATCCGGAACTATCCATGCATTCCTATCTCCAGAGAGACTGTAGACCTTCCGGAATAGGGGTATATATAATATATACTACATATATCAATTGCACCAGACTACCCAGATTGCATTCCAAATCGTTTCAACGTCGGCGCGATGTTGGTGATGTTAATACGATGTTGAAACGACAGTGGCCTATACGGAAACGATGCTGGGCCGATTTGGAATGCTATCTGGGATGCTGGGCCGATTTGGAATGCTATCTGGGATGCTGGGCCGATTTGGAATGCTATCTGGGATGCTGGGCCGATTTGGAATGCTATCTGGGATGCTGGGCCGATTTGGAATGCTATCTGTGATGCTGGGCCGATTTGGAATGCTATCTGGGATGCTGGGCCGATTTGGAGTGCTATCTCGGATGCTGGGCCGATTTGGAATGCTATCTGGGATGCTGGGCCGATTTGGAATGCTATCTGGGATGCTGGGCCGATTTGGAATGCTATCTGGGATATAATCGGTTCGAAATACAATTTTATAGTTCAGAATCCAATATATCTAGCTAAGTGTAGCTCACCAACTGGTGAGCTACTTTTTAAAAGTTTTACTGTTTGTCACAAATTTTAGAACCACAGTGACTGTTTTCCTTAACATTATATTTCACATATTGTAACAGGCATTAGTAAAACCACCTCACTATAAAGACCATTTAAATACTGATACTCACCAATATTGATCTCAAGTGTGTATTGTGGCTGTAAATGTATATATGAAAATAGTCATCCGGAAAACCATTCCCAGATAGCATTCCAAGTCGTATCAACGTCGGCGCGATGTGTGCGATGTCAAACCGATGTAGAAACGACGCTGGCTCGATTTGGAATGCTATCTTGGTTTATGTACCATTAAATCATGTGGAATTGCCATTGCAAATGCAATATCAAAATTATGTTTAATTCATAGCATTTTATTCTCGCATTACATCATAGTATAATGTAACAATATTTATACAAGTCAATGGTTTTCCATAGTGTTAATAATCTACATTATCAAACACAGTCTGTTACAACATTAAAATGAATTTTTCATTTTACTGCGAGTGGCAATAAAAACTGATATAAATGTTGCTTATTATATTTTTCTACATTTCATTTTTAGATAACTAACCGACTTACCCATAATGAAATAAAATATCAAATAACAGGAGTGATTAAATGTACATTTTAAAACTGATTCGATGTGTCATCACCATGTTGATTTACTTCACTTTTGCCAAGTTTCCTGAGCTCTGCTTTTCACAGATTAGCTTTGATTTGTCACTTGAAGTTTCCTTAAAGAAGCCATACTTGTTATCTGTTCGTGATAACTTCAAAAGGAAGTGCACACCCACAGGATAGTGTTTTTGAAATTCTTTTTATTCGAATTCAAAACGTGATGTGTCCGTTAGATCTGACAATCGTTATAGTTGGGTGGCCTAGTGGTTAAGGTGTACACCAGCTCCACATTGGCCAGGTCTTGGGTTTGGTTCCTGGCCTGAGCTACGTCTCAGCTGGATTCAAGCATGATATAAAATGGAAGTGGCTTGTTGTCAGTGTCTATGCTAAGGCAAGTAAAAAACCTCACCCCATTAGGTAAACAAATGGAGTATGGTGTGGACAACAAGCATTATCAATTCAATTTAGTCTGTCATCATACAGAGCTCTTCGATATACATATGTATTGGCAACTCTTCAGATAGATAGATAGATAGATAGATAGAGAGATAGAGAGATAGAGAGATGGACATATAGATGGATAGATGGATGGATAGATGGATAGATGGATGGATAGATGGATAGATAACTAGCTAGATAGATAGATAGATAACTAGCTAGATTGATAGATAGATAGATATATAGATTGATAGATAACTAGCTAGATAGATAGATAACTAGGTAGATAGATAGATAACTAGGTAGATAGATAGATAACTAGGTAGATAGATAGTTTTAGATAGGTAGATGGATAGCTAGCTAGCTAGATAGATAGATAGATAGATTGATAGACTGATAGGTAGATATATAGATAGCTAGATAGATGGATAGATAACTAGCTAGCTAGATAGATAGATGGAGTTGAAAATTGCACATAAACAAAAACTGAAACGTAATATAATAACCATTATCTCATTTTCAACAATCTTCTCAAATTGCTTGGCACTAAATTTCTTGGAGCAGACGACATGGAACTGTCTTCTAGCTTTGTAGCTTTGACACCAGATGGCTTTAAATCGCCGGGGGAGCGCTCGTGGGGCCCCTGGCGGACAGTTCATGCAACAACTGTCCCGGGACGGTCACAGGGGGCTGGCTGGCTGGTTGCTGGGGTGAAACTTTATTAGTTCATATGCCATGCCGACTAGCGGGCGGCAAGTGCCGATTCTTAGGAGAGTCGGCGCATTGGATTTTACAAGAGACTGTTACTGGACCGTCGATTTTACCACTGAAGCTACAAAAACGACTTTATTTACTTCTACAGCAAAAAGTACAACAACAACAGCAAAAGTAGAGTGGTTATTTTTGTTCAGACTACAACGGTGAACAGGATTTACCATATTCCGCCAAAATGTTTCCCAAAGACCCTGATGGCCAGCCGACATAGCCCCTGTCCTGTGACTGACTGCGCTGCCGATCCGTTTAAGAAGCACAGGTGAGTTTCCAAAAAGACTTTGGAAGAGAACTAAAAAAACTTTTATAGTGTTTTATTTCTCCGTTTCTGAAATTATTATTATATATATAACCCACAGTAGGCCTTACCTTGGACAAGGCTTAATTGTTTTTGCGTTAAATTTATATTTATAGCTATTTATGACCCAATAAAGTAGACCTACTCTATATAGACTTTAGAAATACACACAAAAGATAAATATATTATTTCAAAAATATCACTCTAAATATAATGGACTTTACAATCAGTCAAGAACTTTTTCTCCTATCAGAAATTTTAGTTTTGCCATAATCTTATGATAGACTTAATAATTTAAAAAACACACATATTTTCTCATTCAAAAAAACATTCAGTTTTGTCAGAAGTTTATGACAAATAAAGTCCTCTAAAAACTTAGCAAATAGACTTTACAATTACACGGAGATAGAGAATAAAATTATTAGTAGAAACCACGGAGATGTTTAATTTAATCTTGGTTCATAAAAAGTCCTTTCCATAAAATTGAAGTATGCTTTATTAGGGATAATTGACTTTCCAAGAACACAAATAAATTACATAAATGTGAAAAAAATAAAAAGCTTTTAATTCTATATACTGTCATCCAGAACTAAATTTCTTCGAAAAGCCAATTTCAGTCTTCATCTAAGATTTCGTATAGGCCTATATATATGCATACAATTAGCCACAAATCTAAATTGATTAAGTTCGCATAAAATGCCTCATTATATCTAAAACTTTCACAAGTATACAGCCAGAAGTGCTCAAGTTTCTAAACTAGCATCTTATACCCGGGTAAGCAAATTACAAAACATCGGAATAGAGTGCTCTGTACGTGGACTTTCGCCGGGCTACCCTAAACTAAGCAAATATTGGAATAATGTCCCACAAGTCACAATTAGAGCCCCGGAATGAAGAAAGGCATCATTAGACTCTATACTATAGGAAATTGCCTCCTCATTTGATATATTTGGTTATTGACATATTTGATATATATTTTAGTTGTATGAATAACGACCGTACTGATGAAGAATAGAATAGTTAATAAATTAGCTAACAGCAGATGTGATAGATAGATAGATAGATGGATAGATGGATAGGTGGATAGGTGGATGGATAGGTGGATGGATAGATAGATAGATGGATAGACAGATAGATAGACAGATAGATAGATAGATATATAGAGAGATAGATAGTTTGAAAGATAGATAGACAGATATATAGATAGATAGATTGATAGATAGATAGATGGATAGATACTGCCATATATGCACTTAATGGATAAACTAATTAATGAAAGCTGTTTTAAGGTTCTTCTAACGCAATTTAACCTAGAATATACCTTAAAGAAAAATACCTTAATATTTGTTTTTAAGTTATGACAACACACCCAGTAATAATTGATATTTTTAAAAGGAGATCAATTTATTACCTTTTAATGACTGTTTATATAGTTACAACACGCTATTATTAGATAGCATGTATGAATGAAATATTGATTATGAAGTTATGATTCTACAGGGGAGCTGTCACTGATATTATGCATGTTAAAAGAAGGATTTTTAATAAAAATATATTCATGATATACATGTTTTGCTTTCATGCTCAGACTATGCATAGATTAATAACACAATTAATGTCTATGCACTAAAGTTAGTTCACATGGTTATTTATTTGCCAGACTACATGGAAGTATGATTTTTGGCCTGTGAAATTCCTTAGGTATAAAATATGACTCATGCAGTTGGACCCAGAATTGCGGACACACTGTCATTTGTAACTTTTCTTATTTAATTGTAATTTTACTATCGTTTTATATTTTTATATCAATTTTTGGTATTTTATTTTTTCTTAATAACAACAGGGATATATTTAAAAACGGTGTATTTTCTAACCGCATATGTTTACACATGTTTTTAAATATATATTTATAAATATTAAAGATATATGTTAGGATTTCAATATTAGGAAAGCAGTTATTTAAGACTACTTAATTAGCACCGAAAATGTGATGAAGCTTTGAAATGTTAAATTAAACTACCTTAATATTAGGAACAATATAAGACAATGTAATTTTAAGGCTGCCTTAAACTAAAGAACTAGTTCCGCAGAAAATCAGTTATTTTTGTAAGTGACAATAATATTGAGTTATTAAAATCGCCAGTAAATAATAGTTATGTATTTACTGTGCTTTGTATTTTTTTGAATCAATGGTTGGATGAACATAAAGTTTAGGCCTACATACAGTGAAACCTGAATTTACGGACAATGGGGTAGAATACTGCCATGGTGTTTTTGTCAATAAGTAAGATAGATAGATAGATGGATAGGTAGATAGATAGGTAGATAGATAGATAGAGATATAGATAGATAGATAGATATATAGATAGAGATAGATAGATAGATAGATAGAGATAGATAGATAGATAGATAGATGGATAGATAGAGATAATATTTATACAGTATAACAAAATATATGCTGACCTGCTAATAAGGCTAATTTCGACCGTATAGTGCAACCTTACCATTAAGACCACTTTTGGGGTACACTGTTGATCTTAATGGCGAGGTGGTCGTACTAGTGAGGTGGAGTTAAAGCCAAGTGTTGCATTACACAATAACTTCACAATGGATAAGCAACAAAAAAATAAATGAAAATAAAATGTATGAGCTAATTCAGGTGGAAAAAAAAGGTATTTGTGAAAAAATGCAGACTAAAATGCGGTTTTCCTTATGTACATGGCCAAATGTGCCACGCGCGTTTTCCATGAGAAGGATAAACGCATGGTTTTTGCCTCATTATAATTAGCTAAAAACCATGCGTTTTCCATGCGTTTATCCTTCTCGTGGAAAACGCACGTGGCACATTTTGCCACGTAGCAGACAAAAGGCAGATAATCTGTGGGATTTTAGGAAATTTATTTTAAACCTCTTAACCCAGAATTTAAAGCTGTAGAGAACGGTAGGATGATACAGCCATCTCCACTTATCAACATCAGATCCAGTGGCAGTCCACCCTCAAGGGTTATCTTTGAGATAACTACTTTGTTTTGGTCTTTCCTGTGTCTTTCTTGTTATTTCTCCTTCTTCTTGAATTCGTGTCAATCCCCCAAGACCTCAACCCCACCCATGTCAAGCAAAACTGACTTTAAATTCCAATCTTGCAACTATTTTGAAAAGTTTGAAGAGCCTTGTTTGTGTAGATCCTTGCACAATCAGCTACCGGAGCAGTTTTGCGAATTTTTCTGGCCACTGCATTGTTGTTTTGATGTTCAAGCACACATTTTAGAGCAAATTTGTCAAAGACCAAAGAGATTCCGGTGAGTTAAGCCAACAAAACGTGACCAAAAATAGCCAAAAATTTAAGAGATTTTGCTCAAATGTTACCAGCGCGTTCATTGCAGTTCTGCTGACTTTAAGAATGTTTTTTTTCTTCTTTTTTTTTTTTGGCTTCTTCTCATAAATTCCTGGCCCCCTGTAGTCATATTAGGAAGAATGCTGAATTTTCTTTCAACGTTTTTTGTCTTTCACAAATTGTCCCAAAAAAGAGGTTCGTTGTATGCTCAGTGCATATTTCATTGCAATAGCAAAGTGGCCAGGCATGCGTCCACAAGAAAGATCCCCCAAATGCTGTTAAGATTTTACCAAGAGCAATTATATTAACATCAGTGGAGTTTGATATAAACCACACTTTTGAGGAGATAGGGAGAGGACTTCTTCACGATATTGTGCATCCGAATGCCGGCTAATTTATTCTCATCTGTCAAGTGACTCTTGATAAATGACATGCATATGGACAGTAGGAATGCATAGTAACAATACTATGTCCATGATTGCTGTGTAACCTCGGCGTAAAGACCACCTCACTATTACGGCCCAATGCACTGAAGTGCAGCCAAATCCAGTTTATAAACAGTTTGGTGGAATCACAGAACTTTACCTTGCTTGCTTGAGTGATTGTCGTAGTCAATTTAAGAACAGAAATCAAACGACATTGTTTGTAACAGTCTTAACAATAATTGATTATAATTGGCTTCTATCATAGATCTACACCTAGATGATTCAGAACAATTGCAACATAAGGCCCCCACTGTTATCATGACGGCTAATTTGACCATCGCCATTGACGGTGTATTTTACCTGGCTATTACGAACACCTCATCATTAAGACCAGTGATGGGTGGGTGGAGTAGGGCTATACGTCCTGTATTTCTGCACCTGTTGGGCGAATTAGGACAGGTAGGGACCATGGCAATGAGACGAAGGATGAAACGGCCATCCAAATTAGGCTCGACTGGGAATCGAACCCGGGACCCAGTGGTTGGAAGCCCAGAGCGCTACCTCTGAGCTAGGCCCCCCACCCCCTCATTAAGACCAGTAATTTTTCTATAATATCCACGTTTGACTGCACGCCTATAGCATCGCCATTTTAACCACTATTGGTGCGAGATTCGTTGTTTTAACAATGAGGTGGTCCTAATTGTGAGATAAAATGCAATGGAGAGAGGTGGATCTTTTTTTTTTTGGTGGCCTTAATCCGGAGTTCCAATGTATAGAAAGAGTCCTATATAATGCCTGATATATTCCTTCAACAAATAGTTATCTTGCGCTGTCTTGTATAGTGTCTTGTCGTGTGTCAACCTGTACAGTGTTATGCACATACTAACCCATGTATTCCTGTTATGCCTGTTATGTATACGTTATTATATAAAACAATGCGATTCACCTCTGGTAAGCAGGTGCGATAGGATGCGATACTTGGGAAAAATGTCTATCTATGTTGTGTCTGTGCTATGGCGAATATATTCTGTCTGTCTGTCTGTCTGTCCGTCTGGTTACTTGTACAGTGGGTGGATTAGGGCTTTACGTCCTGTATTTCTGCACCTGATGGGCTAATTAGGACAGGCAGAGACCATGGCAATGAGACGAAGGATGAAACAGTCATCCAACTTAGGCTCGACCGGGAATCGAACCCGGGACCCAGCGGATGGACCCAGCAGTTAATTGGCTGTTTCATCCATCATCTCATTGCCATGGTCACTGCCTGTCCTAATTAGCCCAACTGGTGCAGAAATACAGGACGTAAAGCCCTAATCACACACACACACACACACACACACACATAGACGGAATGATAGAGGGTATCATAGGAAGTATAGAGGGAAATATAGAAGGAAGTTGAGTAGCTGCTTAGAGGCGAGTCTGGCACCTGGTCCATGTGATGGTCTCCAGTCATGGTCTGTGTTTACTATAAAATATTATGCTTATTGTACTCACAGTTGGCTCACCTAGCAGGCAGTGCTGTAAACACAAGGTGTATGGGCAACACCAAGTTGATCATATAGTTTAACTTACCTCACTATTAAGACCACCTCGTCATAGAGTCTTTTCACTGAGCAGCCCTGAATTCAGCAAGACATAAGTCCTTCCTCTCCTCTTATTACTCATTTTGCTTTTTGACTCATTTTGACTTATTCAATAAATATAACTTTCTCAGAAAAATAACAAAAATCAACTGAATGATAAGGTGTGAAATATACATTAAAATTCTGCCATAGTCACCTGGTGGAAATATAGAGAACCTTCCGTGAAAATCCACAATTATGACAAATGGAAATGTTAAATGTCTTTTGAGCCATTGTGCCACTCTTAGATAAATTTAATGATTGTCTGTTTCAGACAAACTTTTGTTTCACCTGTTTCGATCTAAAATTTTGTTTCAGCTAACCATTATCATATTTTGATATACAATCATTGTCTATGGACAAACAATATCTTGGCTGATTTTACACACAATTTTGGATGGACACCGGTGCAACAAACATTTGTCTGAAATAGACAGATGTTTCTGAGAGTGTGTTTTGCCATGACCAGCTGCCAGAGGCAGACGTAATGATGAGATTATAAGGCTGGTAGTCCACACCTTGTTACAAACTTACACCAAGAACTATACTTGACAAACTTACTTACTTACTGATATCATCATCTATATAATATCAACAATAATGATATAATAATGAGTGCATCCATACATCAGGATATAACCTTGGTTAATATTTTTAACGTAAAATCAGACATGAAAAAAAGAAAAACACAAAATAGGATAATCCCGATGACTATACATCCTAGAAAAGGATTAGTTTCTGCACCAACCATTTTATCTTGACATCTTGGTACAATGAGGATGTCATGCCTAGTTCTGTGGGGGAACTCCTTGGGGAACTCCATCGGAATATCTGTGGTTGGAGCACACGCCGACAATGATAGAGGAGTCTTTGAACAAAAACATTTGAGGTTCATGCTAATTGGCCCTACTCAGTGGAGTGATATTGGCTCCAGATGGCTGGAAATGTAGAAAGCCTGTCTGATGAATGTAATCTGTCGGTGGCTTGCTAAATACCTGGTATTCCTTCAGTAAAACAGGTGAACTACACCGAACGCCAAAATGTTATCATGATGTTTGGGGATATTTAGTGGAATTGTCATTAAAATTGTATATATTAGTATGACCCATCTTTGGTGGCTCCAGCTAGTAGAATATAATGTTATCATACGCTTGCAGGGCAAAAAAACACACAAAAAAAAAACATATATATTTCAATGGCATATGCCTACCAAATACTAATATTTCATGAATTGTCAACATTTCATAGCATTTCATATATTTTTCTCTTTCTTATTCCTGTTTTTCAGGTTGTATAACATTTCTCCTCTTCCTCCTCTTCCTCCTCTTCCTCCTCTTCCTCCTGCTCTTTCTCCTGCTCCTCCTCGTCATCCTCATCCTCCTCCTCCTCCTCCTCTTCTGATTAGCCTCCCCCTCCTCCCTCCTCCCTTCTCTTCCCCCTCCTCTTCCTCCTCCTCCTCATCCACCTCATCTTACTCCTCCTCCTCCTCCTCTTCCTCCTGCTTCTCCTCCTGCTCCTCCTCCTCATCTTACTCCTCCTCCTCCTGCTCTTCCTCCTCCTCCTCCTCCTCTTCCTCCTCCTGCTCCTCCATTTCATCCTCCTCTTCCTCCTCCTCCTCCTCCTCCTCCTGCTCCTCCTCTTCCTCCTCCTGCTCCTCCTTCTCCTCCTGTTCCTCCTCCTCATCCTCCTCCTCTTCCTGCTCCTCCTCTTCCTCCTCCTTCTCCTCCTCCATTATACAATATACCTTGAATCCCATACCCTATTACTTACTGACATAGGTGAATACTTTAAAATACATTCCACCAAACACATTGAAACTGTGTCTATAAATAACTGCAAAACATGCATTTAAAAGAAATGAGGTGAAAATTCTGCAAAATCTCTTATTTTTGTTGTTCCACATTTGGCCATATCTTGAACATATGTCACGATCATAGATCAGCATTTGCACAGTTTGTTGTGAATAAACAGAAAATGACGTGCGGCACATGATAACCCCAAAAATGCAAGAAATTGATATGAAATCAGAAAATATGAGATTTTTTCACAATTGCTGTGTCATAGGAGGAAAGCATAGAGGCTTAGAAATTTGCATGACAACCATATATAATATATATGACAGTGTATTATCTATCAATCTATCTATCTATCTATCTATCTACCTATCTACCTATCTTTCTATCTACCTATCTATCTATCTATCTATCTATCTATCCATCCATCCATCTATCAATCTATCTATCTATCTACCTATCTATCTACCTATCTATTTATTTATCTATCTATCTATCCAATCAAAAACTACTTATTGTATCCTATCCTATCCTATGTCTGAGTCAATGAATGCTTATCTTTCGACGTTTTTATCCTAAATAAGTTTACATTATATTATACTACATATGTATTTTTCCTTTTTATGCAATTGAGCTTGAAAAATAAACGTTTTTAGAGCAAAATGCACTAGTCTTAATGGTGAAGTGGTCTCCACTGCGAAGTAAATCGTATTTACAATGGTGAGAATATTTATTTCTCAGAAATCGTAATAGCAAGATGGTCTTAATAGTGAGGTGATCATAATACTAGTTTCCACTGTAATCTCGAAGTATTACAAAATGTAGGAAGTAAGAAAATTGACATGATAAGTTAAGTAGGTTCCACATCAATCATAATTTTCCATTTTTTTCTGTCTTGACTATGACATGGGTTAAACAGAAATTACCCAGAATACTTGTAAACCTGGTGATTTCTCAATTTGCCACTTGACAAAAAGATACAGCTCTCCAGGGTCTCCACAAAGAAAATATTTGGAAAGGAGAAAAAATGTGAAGTGATCATATATGAGGGAGTGTTTTTCCTATATATAGATATATAACTTCCTATGTTAAAAAATAGATTAAAATAAAAAAGATACAAAAACATATTTATTTATAATTATACAGATAATTAAGCATGACTCAACATTTAAAGAATCACTAGTACATGGTAACTAGTGTCCACACAAGAGGTCCAAACTTTATTTCAGTCACAGATTTGATGATCTAGTGCATACCCAGCTTGTCATGTCATCATTACGTCTGTTTCTGGTAGCAGATTATGTAAGTTGACTAAGCGTCCGACCAGTGGCTACGAGACAGTCAAAACTCTACCAACGGACTTGTAATTTTGATTTTAATATTTTGGTTTGAAATGTTTTGACCACACCATTTTGAAACTTTAATTTAGAGTTTCATATCAGCTCTGGAGAGATTCTGGTCTAGAACAAAATTGACAACAGTGCATTGCACTTTATTACAAAATTACCATTGAAATTGGGCTTCCATGTTTTAGAAAAAAGTCCTTCATAAACAATATAGCACTGTTTCTATGGTAACCATACCACGTGGCAACCTACCCATACATCATGGTGGAATTGTTTTACTAGCAGATACAATCAGAATTTCTGGTCAACTGTTTGGGATTTCCAGAAAACTGTCAAATGCTACCCTAAGGGCTTTTGCCTCTGTGCTAGTTGAAAGGCAATGATCATGACCTATGACCTGAGTTTGACCCCAGGGCAACACAAATGACCTTCAGGCCACCTCTCTGACCCTTAGGCCCTTACCATGACCTGTTGTCATAGGCCCCTGCATCATTTTCTGGTGATTTAGTAAGACACATGCCCTACAACTTTTTTGATGTACCGAGTGCTGGGATGGCCATAGTAAACATGGGGCTGTGTGGGGAGGATGGGAAAATAAAATGAAAAATATTATAATTTATTAAAATATCAATTAGAAATATTTAAATGTGCTATTCTTAAAACGTTAAATAGAAATGAATGATAACGTTTAAATAGTGCTAGACGGACATTCAATAAAAATGTAATGCGGAAAAACATTCCTGTTTCAGGCTCTCAATGATATCGTATCTTATCGTATCGTATCGTATTGTATCGTAAAAATGGCGACAAAAATATTTATACTTAGAACATTAAACTAACAATGAAGTCATTCAGATGGATAAAGTTCTAGAAGGTGCATTGCGCAGAGCCCTGTGTTGGCCACTGGGGTTTGAGGTCTTCACCCACAGTGTCACCACCCTTGCCATGAGGAGGCCCAGGACTTTCAAGGGTAGCTACGAGGTTGTAATAATTGTTTTAATAGTGAGGGGATCTTATTACTATCGCAGGATTAAAGGAGGTTTTAATTTTAAGGTGGTCTTATAGTGTAGTTGCTTAAGTGAAATTTTAACCGTTTCTTCGGCGAACTTGCACTTTTGAGCTCGCGTTGAAGATATTTTTGCCTGATAATTTTTACCATTATTAACACGATGCACCAAAAATTATGTCATCTCATATCTAATAAAACTTATTATTATCCTAGCATAAGGTGATATTGGATTTTATTTTGCATTTTGTATATGTATATCATGTAAAGCGCATTTGAGATATAATGCATACATTTACGCTATAAAAATAAAGATGTTGTTATATATATATTATTAGTAGTATATGTGTATCAATATTTTGACAGTTATGGTCTAATAGATAGTGCCAATAGTTCAAGCTCACACTAAATTTGAATTGTAAAATGTCCACATATGATGTCTCGAATCAAAACTTGATACCTATCCCATTATATTCCCTTCCTTACAAATTTATACCAGGTTGTATGGAATGGAATTATAAGAACTTTCACGTAGCAATCCTTTAAGTAAAAATATAAGAAATAGCCCCACCTGATTCCCTATGATAGATAACTGAGCATTTTACAAATACACGTATCCATTTTTTGCACATATATCAATTTCTGATTCTGACATTCATCATTCTGTCTGGGAATAACTTGTTAACCATTCCCAGTGTTGGCCACATATCTCAGAATTCAGCGGCCCCTAAATTACAGAGTTGTGGCTGTCGTTTTCACAATGTGATCCTGCATTATTGCCTTGAAATAAGTAACCCGATCTTAGATAATTAATAGTTAAAGTTTTCCAGCGAAGAAGAGCAAGAATAGGACATGTTACTTACACAAAACGAGAGAAAATGTCACCATTCTGTTTGTTTGCTTGGACAAAACTTTTCATGGGTGGGGACCCATGGTTTACCTTGATTTTGAACAGATAGCGAACTACAGAATATATATTAACACAGCACATAACAAATGTAGGTATATCTGATTGCCGGTGATAAGCTGTGGAGTTATTTCCCAAGAAAGAGTAACATTGATTTCGAGTGGGGCTTGCATGCATGGTTAAATTGTTGTTGAATTGTTGTTAAAAGTCGTTTACTGGGGTGACTTTCATAGGCTTTGTTATTCTGAATTTGAGAAATGTTTTGAATTTTTATTTGCATCACATGTTGGGATCCGTAATCTTAGTCTGTATATATATGTGGTAGTTACAATTTTTATCTGTCATTATTACTACAATTTTCTATTTGTGAGTGTTAATATGTTTTTATCTCAGCTTTAGTTTAGTTTGGGGGCTCCAATCTTAACTCTCTAGCTTCATATACATCTCGTCTCATCTCGTCTCCTCTCGTCTCGTCTCGTCTCGTCTCGTCTCGTCTCGTCTCGTCTCTCCTCTCCTCTCGTCTCGTCTCGTCTCGTCTCGTCTCGTCTCGTCTCGTCTCGTCTCTTCTCTTCTCTTCTCTTCTCTTCTCTTCTCTTCTCTTCTCTTCTCTCCTCTCCTCTCCTCTCCTCTCCTCTCCTCTCCTCTCCTCTCCCCTGTCTCGTCTCGTCTCGTCTCGTCTCCTCTCCTCTCCTCTCGTCACGTCTCTCCTCTTCCCCTCTCTTCCCCTCTCTTCCCCTCTCTTCCCCTCTCCTCTCCTCTCCTCTCCTCTCCTCTCGTCTCGTCTCGTCTCGTCTCGTCTCGTCTCGTCTCGTCTCGTCTCTTCTCTTCTCTTCTCTTCTCTTCTCTTCTCTTCTCTTCTCTTCTCTTCTCTTCTCTTCTCTTCTCTTCTCTTCTCTCCTCTCCTCTCCTCTCCTCTCCTCTCCTCTCCTCTCCTCTCCTCTCCCGTCCCGTCCCGTCCCTTCCCTTCCCTTCCCTCCTCTCCTCTCCTCTCCTCTCCTCTCCTCTCCTCTCCTCTCCTCTCCTCTCCTCTCCTCTCCTCTCCTCTCCTCTCCTCTCCTCTCCTCTCCTCTCCTCTCCTCTCCCCTCCCGTCCCGTCCCGTCCCGTCCCTTCCCTTCTCTTCTCTTCTCTTCTCTTCTCTCCTCTCCTCTCCTCTCCTCTCCTCTCCTCTCCTCTCCTCTCCTCTCCTCTCCTCTCCCCTCTCGTCTCGTCTCGTCTCGTCTCGTCTCGTCTCGTCTCGTCTCGTCTCGTCTCGTCTCGTCTCGTCTCGTCTCTTCTCTTTTCTTCTCTTCTCTCCTCTTCTCTCCTCTTCTCTCCTCTCATTTTCCACTGTTTTCTTTATACCCACTCCATCTCCCATATTGCACCATTTCGTCTCACTCCAGCTTACCACCCCAACTCTCGGATAAACCCTCTTTGCTGTTTTACCCACCCTGCCACCCCTACATGGTACGAACCCCCCTCTATTTACAATACTTATCTGGCCAGTATCATTTTATGTTCCTACATACCAAAGGTTAAGTGCTATCTTCAGGTGTTTGGCTTTCTGTTACACACTTGCATAGGTAGCCCACTCTACCCTCGCGTATACAAATACCTCTCACGAGAACTTGGGGTAGGTGCAGTCCGGCCTGTTTTGTGTGGAGACTTTTGAGGATCTGTAGTGATCTAAATTGTTTACATTTTACACTCTTTTTTTTTTAGGAATGCGGTCATTTTTTTTTATTAGTGAGCTGATGAAGTTATTAATTTAATTCCTTATTTTAACTGTAGAACTGCTGAACCCCAGATTATGTAATTTTATAACTTGACTAATTGATATAAGGTATTAGACTAACACTGGTAGTTAGATCTTCATTTTATACACATGGTTGGTATGTAATTTTAGTCAAGCCATATTGTGGCAACATTGAGTATGCCAACTGCATGTATTTGACTTGTCCTGAATTGCAAGTAGATAATGTCCTAATTTTCGACTTGATTACAAAACCAATCATATAGACAGATAGATAAATAGATAGATAGATAGATAGAGAGACAGATAGACAGATAGTTAGATATATATATAGATAGATAGATAGATGGATAGATAGATAGATAGATGGATAGATAGATAGACAGACAGCTAGACAGACAGATAGATAGATAGATAGACAGCTAGACAGACAGACAGATAGATAAATAGATAGTTAGATAGATAGATAGACAGCTAGACAGACAGACAGATAGATAAATAGATACATAGATAGAGAGACAGGCAGATAGATAGATAGATAAATAGATAGATAGATAGTGAGAGACAGGCAGATAGATAGACAGATAGACTTGATTTCCACATAATGAAATATGCATCATGAAATCATAGCTACTCTTCAGTTCTGATCCAAGAAGTTACAGTCTGTGAGGGACAATCCCATCTTGGCACCAGCCATACTAAAAGGGTGTAGTATGTCCAGAAAGGGGTTGGGTGACCCTGTTTAATGCATTGACATCCCTTCATATGGATGCTGTATCTAGTCATTATACAAGATGCATACAGCAGTCAAGCAATCAGATTTTTTTCCCCTCATTTTATATTCAGTTATACCTTTGAAGACTTCTTCTTGCACTTAGCTTGGCTTTGTGGTATAGTTCCACTCGTTTAGTTTTGGAGTGGCTACAAACAGAGTGCAATTAATTAGCCATGGGAACTGTACTAATTGTAGCTTAGTAATTACACCATATTCCAGCTTTTGAGTATGTTATATTCTTTGTCAGTCAATATAATTGAGCTATTTTTATATGATGGATGTCTGTGTTTCAATGCTACTGGGTCTGAAGGTTAGCCAGCGTACATGACCAGCTGCCAGAGGCAGACGTAATGATGAGATGATAATGTTTGGAGTCGTGTTATACATTTACCCCATGGGTCGGATCTTTCCCTTGTCTCAACATACTTAAACTGTAATTTTCATGTATGTATGTATGTATGTATGTAATCCTAGGTAATTGTATGTTATCTTGCTTTGTTATTTGAGCCTTTCTTAAAAGCATTTTCCAGTCTTATCATCGCATCGTTACGTCTGCCTTTTAAAACTGACAAAATATGGTGACAAATTATACCAAAGAAAGTCAGCATTATAACTCCAACTTTCTTATTAAATTAATTCACTAGCCCATCCTTACACTGCTAAAATAAAACAGTGCCTTGTATATTGTCCTATATTCAGATGATAAACAAATAAAGCTCGCAAATAAGTTGATAAATTATACAAGAAATTTAACAATCGAAAAAAATTGGCAGGAATTCGAGTAAACTTTTTTTCTCTTCATATAAGTATTAAATGGTATGTTAAGACTGTGAAGAGGACACTCGAACAGATATGGTAAGTCCTACAGAAGATCAAGTCGGTTTAAAAATTTTGAGAGTTTCTTGAGATCCAGCATTGACTCTGCACATTCCTGGGCCAGAAATATAAACAGATAAACACAGTTGCACCTGACAATAAGGACCCAGATGTCTTAATATCCGGGAGGGTGGGGGCCCAGCTCAGCTGTAGCGCGCTGGGCTTCCGACCACTGGGTCCTGCGTTCGATTTTCGATCGAGCCTAAGTTGGATGGCTGTTTCATCCTTCATCTCATTGCCACGGTCCCTGCCTGTCCTAATTAGCCCATCAGGTGCAGAAATACAGGACGTAACGCCCTAATCCACCCACCACCACTTGAATGGACACTAAAATTAGTTTAATATCGAAATAAAAGGTCCAAAATTTTGTTTAAAATCAGCCAAGATATTGTTTGTCCCGGTCGAATTGGATGGCTGTTTCATCCTCCATATCGTTGCCATGGTCCCTACCTGTCCTAATTAGCTCATCAGGTGCAGAAATACAGGACATAAAGCCTTAATCCACCCACCCTCCTCTTAATATCTGGGTGGATCAGATTTCTTTTGAACCTTTTTTGGAATAACAGTTATCAGACCCATGAAACTGGTCTTAGAATCGATGTCGCCTAATCTTCGGTGTTATTTCCACAGTTAAGCCGCTTACTAGGATACTCAACAAAATCTTGTACGCCCGAGGATGGCTATCTGGCTATATCATTTTTTCCTCTATTTATCAAACAAGATGACAAGATGACAAGACTACGGAATAGATATTGTATTATTGTGTATTAAGGGATAGATTTGAATAGTAAGGCTTGATTTGGGATCCATATTTATTTTGATCACTTTATTTATCGATGTTTAACATTTTTCGTAAACTGACTTTCTTTACTTTATAATTGACTCTTACATATTTTTCATGCTCAGTTATAAAATTTAGATATTGTAAATTCTTCCAAATTTTAACATTACATTCATACCTGAAAATACATACTATATATACACCACACTAGCCTCACAACACTATCAAGATTTAAAAAAATAATGTTGCAAAATGTGGTCATAATAGCAAGGGTTTCACTTTACACGTATTTGAAATGTTTTTTTCAGTATCATTTGATACTTTTCTCATACAGAAATCCGCACAGAACATGCATTAGTCTTTTAAACTTACAGACATACATGCATTAGTCTTTGAAATTGTAAGAACTCTATCGTTCAAAAAATCAAAACTAATAAAAAAAGATGCACACAAAAGCGCATCAGGGGCGATAGGGATAAGGTAGCATTTTAGCTTAAAACCATACACACTACAAGAACACGTTTTGAAGGGTATATAAAGAAAGTGTAAATTGAATTAACACACACTCTACCTTGGCTTTGCTGCGAGATCTTTTGAAAGTGGCGAGTACCCAGCCTTCTTGCCTATCCTTAAAGCTGATCATATCCTCTGGTGTGAAATATTCTAAATATTTACAAAGTGGGTTTTCCCAAGAAGAGGCCTTTTCTTGTCATTGTGGGCATCATTACTCCCTCCCAGCAGAGGTCTGCCAAAGCTTAACCCCCCCCAATTTTAGGGCAAGGGGAGATGGCATTAAAAACACGAAAAAGTAACAAAAAGTCCACATATCCCATGGCAGCCAGCAGATGATATATACTAACAGTTAAACTCAAAATATATGCCTCTAAATAACAAAATAGACCGCTAAATAACAGAATTGGAATAATTACTTTATTTATATGATTTATAGTAAGTGATATGACCTATAAGTTTATTGGAATATTTGAAAATTACAAGTCATATTATGTGAATATATAGCTATCATATTTTCATAAAATACACAATATTATGATTTGTATACATATGAAATAATAAATCTTGGTTAAAAAGTACTGTCATAAAACAACAGAAATTGAAAACCTAGCCAAATCTAAAATCTTTCTTACCCGCCACCATGACTATCCATAACAATAAAATGCTAACAAAAAATATCATAGCCAAATAAACAGTTTTGTTGCCATAAAATAATGATCTTTATAGTGCAATTCAACTGTACACCAAATATTTTTTGAAAATGGCTCTACTTTGCTACTGTGCAACCCTGTGCTCATCCGCAGTAGCACATGTTTATAGCGCGTAGTGATACGACAAGTGAAAAAAAGTAGTTCTTGCCACCCACACCGATGTCATCTCAATTCGTTTTTTACTCTTTTCTAGTATTTTCTCTCTCTCTCTGTGCTATTTTTAGTAACTTTAGTTGTTTACTTTTGTGTCTGGCCAGCTGGAGTCTTTAATTGCCTTGAATAAATTTCGATTCCATTTCTCCCTCCACATGGGTTCACTTAACAAGTTGTGCTGTAAGAAAAATAACTAATTTCGCATCTAGATTAAAATAAAAATTATTCTTTTTGCATGATATTTATTAAAATGTTCTAGAATTAATGCAAAATTATCTTTGTATACTTCGCTTCAATGCTACTGGTTTGCCGGTATGGCAAAGGCTGATGTAATGATGAAATGATAAGGCTTGGAGTCCATGTTTCACATTTACTCCATGGGTGGGGTTTTACTTGCCTCAGCATAGACACTGAGTGAAAGGCACCACTAATATAACATCTCATGTGAAAACCTGAGATGTAGCTCATGAAGAGTGTGTGCACTGAGATTCAAACCTGGGACTTTTGGTGGACCTAGCTAGCTAAGGTTTAACCACTGGGCTACTCAGCTATCTGATACCCAGATAGCATTCCAAATGGTATCAACATAGGCGCGATGTCGGCGATGTCAAAACGACATCGTACCAACGGCCGCTGATATAGAAACGCCGCTGGCCCGATTTGAAATGCTCTCTGGCTGTTGCTCACTTTCATCTCGGAAGCCACATATCATGCCCTGGATGACATCACGAAATCTCGTCAAATTCTTATTTCCAATCTTGTCATACCCCACATGCATTTTTGTCAGTGACACAGGTTTGTGGACAAACATGACATTATTCAAAAGGGACAATCATGCAAACAACCCAAAAGCTTTAGTGGAGCATGTGCCCTCAAGATCACACACAAATTTGGCTGTGTTTACATGCAATGGTTACCCCTGGTCCATACCCCATGGTAGTGCTTCTTTCCCAGTGACGATGATGGTGCAAAGACCACCCTTTATAATTCTCCTTTAAACCTTGGTCTTTTATAATGTACAATACATTTATTCTCACAGCTTTTGGTCTGAAATTTGCTCAGTTTGTATGACCAGTAGTCTTAGGCAGACATAATGATAAGATGATACAGCTTGGATGCCACATTACATAGGCCCATACACGATGAATTGTGTCCTGTACTAGCTACCCAGACAGCATTCCAAATCGGGCCAGCGTCATTTCTATATCGGCTTCTGTCGGTATAACATCGTTTCAACGTCAAGACATCGTGCCAATGTTGATATGGTTTAGAATGTTATCTGGGTACAGGATAGATCGACATAAGTAATATAATTTTTAATGGCGTGTTTATCGGTAAGTTCATTTACATCAGATTTCTGGACTAGGATAGCTACATTAGCTGGACAGGCATGACTGTCATAGAGTTTGCATTGGGCAGAGCCCTGTGTTGGCCACTGGGGTTTTAGGTCTTCACCCACAGTGTTACCACCCTTGCCATGAGGAGGCCCAGGACTTTCAAGGGTATTACATAAACACAAAGTTCAGAACTATAGACTAAGTACCAAAAATTGTGAGACGGTTTTACAGCGAGGTAGAGTTTCCGCTACACAACCATCACGCAGACATGACCATTACGAGATTTTGATTACATTTCAACGTGACTATTATACACATGCACATGCACAAATAACCACCTAGATAAGGCTTTTTTTAGCGTTTTATTTATGCCATAAAATCATAAAAAACAGCAAGTTTGATTCGCTGCCACGGTAGTTGTCACACTCATGGGTGGCCTACAGGAAATATTTCAGTCTGTTGACAAGTTTTAGAAAGCCAAGGTTGAGTGTGTTTACATGTCACATATCTGCAGGTTTTTTTTTTGTTCCTTTTTTATATGCTTTTTTTTTTTAGTTTGACTTTTGTTTTTCTCTAATTACCTGTCCCTGTTGTTTATATTGACCCTCTTTACATTTGTCTTATTTTTTTTTCTCTTTCTTTTTTTCCCCTCATTAATGGGCTTTTTTCATTTTTTTTCTGGCTAAATACATTAACTTTTTTAATGTTTTGCTCCTAATATGTGTTATTACCGTAAAATCTCTGCATGACGCCTTGGAAAGTTCTCAGTACATTTACTGCCCCAATACTTCGGTCATCATGGATAGCGAATAACTGTTATGGGATATTGGCAATGTTAAAATATGATAGTTTACATTTAATTTAATTGAGCTTTGTCAGAGACTGTGGTGGTGGTGATTAAGGCTTTGCATCCTGTATTTCTGCACCTGATGGGCTAATTAGGACAGGCAGAGACCATGGCAATAAGACCAAGGATGAAACAGCCATCCAACTTAGGCTCGACCGGGAATCAAACCCGGGACCCAGCGGTTGGAATCCCAGAGCGCTACCTCTGAGCTAGGCCCCGCTCTCTTTGTCAAAGACCAAATATGAGGTTCTATGGATTCGTCCTAAGAAGCATTGGCAGGCAGATTTGTGCCCCCCCCCCCCCCCCCCATGAGTAAAAATGTGAAGAAAATAGAGGTTGCTGGCAGCAAAGACAACACATGGTATTTATTGTTGAACTTTCAATGCAGATTGAAATGCAAATTGCTGCTCAGCCAAGTCAAGTTGCTGCCCAGTCAATGCAATTATCTGTTCAGTCAAGGCCGATTCCTGCCCAGTCAATGCACTTTGATGCCAATTTGATACTGATTGCTGCCCATTCAATGTAAGCTGCTGCTCAGTCAGGGGAGAATTTTGTCAATGCATGCTGCCCAGGCAATGCACTTTGTTGCCCATTTGCCCAGTGCACATCTAGTGCAGATTAATGCCCAATCACAGCAGTTTAAAAGTCAGTGCAGATTGTTTACAAGTCAATGTAGATTGCTGCTGCCCAGTTATGCAAATTACTGCCCAGTTGGTTTTGTAAAAGATGTCCTTGCAGTATGCCACTGATGGGGATGCAAATTATTTCAGTATGTATTGTTATATCACATAAAATATATCTAGTGCATTATTTCCAGTCTGGCTAAAAGTACTCTGTTGAAATCAATTATTATTGTTTTATCACTGAGCACTACCGATCACCTTTTATCCAAACATTTACCCTAGTAATAATTTTGCATGCAGGCAATGATCAATTCCCCAAACAACCAAAATAAACATAAAAAACAACCAAATAACCAAGAGCAAGACAACCAAATCAAGCAACCATTGTATGTATGAACTTCACCATAGGAAGCTAGACTCTGATTTGCAACATAAACTTCCGAGTATTTATAAAGGCACTCTCCCCAGACCTCCAAGAATTGTGTTTACAAATACTAGGTAGTGGCAACTACAGGCACTCCAGACTTTTAGGTACCCTGGATCATAGATAGGATAGGATAGGATAGGATAGGATAGGATAGGATAGGATAGGATAGGATAGGATAGGATAGGATATGGTATAATGCTTGAGGATAGGATAGGATAGGATAGGATAGGATAGGATAGGATAGGATAGGATAGGATAGGATATGGTATAATGCTTGAGGATAGGATAGGATAGAATAGGATAGGATAGGATAGGATAGGATAGGATAGGATAGGACACAACACGATAAAATACAATAACATATAATCATGATACTACAATAATACCATGGAGAAATAATAATATTAATACGATAGGTAAGAGAAATGATATGATATGATATATGATATGATGCAACGTGATGTGTGATATGGTATAATGCTTCAGGATAGGATAGGATAGGATATGGTATAATGCTTGAGGATAGGATAGGATAGGATAGGATAGGATAGGATAGGATAGGATAGGATAGGATAGGATAGGATAGGATAGGATATGGTATGATGCAACGTGATGTGTGATATGGTATAATGCTTGAGGATAGGATAGGATAGGATATGGTATAATGCTTGAGGATAGGATAGGATAGGATAGGATAGGATAGGATGGGATAGGATAGGATAGGATAGGATAGGATAGGATAGGATATGGTATAATGCTTGAGGATAGGATAGGATACACTAATGTGATATGATATGATATGATATGATATGATATGATATGATAGGATGTGATAGGAAATGATAGGATATGCTTGCTTTTTGCGACAGAAGGGCAAACTGGGCAAATTAATCAAATTAATCATTATTACTTCCTTTATTGAATACACACACAGTACAAGATACCCATTAGTGTCGTTAACCTTAAAGTAATATAACCCACCACTTAACAGACTTCAACAAACTTGACAAAATTGCAAAACAAATTGACAACAAAGACAGAAAGACACTGGCAAAATTGCTGTGACATTTGGTAGCCTTGTACTTATAAGTCAATAAGATAGGTCATTTTTTAAAGTAAAGCTCTGTATTATGCCATGGGGTAAAGGGCCTTGAGCAATTGCCCTTTTTATAGGGGTCCTTAAGGTCACACGCGCAGATGTCACTGACAGAAGCACCAGGTTGTTATTATGTGACCAATTAGCCAAGACCACTGCCCTTAAGTTCAAATAGCTCGTGGTCAATTTATGCCCACTGTCTGTGATATACAGGTCCATATGCAGGTATGGTAAACATATTATGACAGCTGTTTGTATTGTTTGTAGTGCATATTACTAAGAAACAGCCTATTTGGACAATGATGATATAATACAATATTTAACTATTTAGTAACTTAAAAGAATGTTATGGTTAAATAGCTTTAAAGTACAGCTAAACAATTATATCAAGAACGCAGCCCATGAGTGAATGATACAGTGTTGATGCTATAACTTGGATATTGTGTATTTTATTGTTGTGTATTTTATTGTTTGTGTATTTTATTGTTTGTGTATTTTATTGTTAGTGTATTTATTGTTAATGGTTTTTAATTGTTATCGATATCTATGGATTTTATTATTTTATTGTTTTTTACTGATGTAAAGGGCCCGGGTGTAAAACAGCTGATCTGGCTACCCTTTTAAAATATATTTGAAATAAAAAATATATATATTTAGTAATCAGAACAATGTCACAACAAATTGAGACTTTGGTACAGACAGCAGTCATTCATTTTTGACATAAAAGCACAATTATTAATAAGTAAATATGTAGATAATAGATAATAACAATTCCAACACTTCACACATTCATTGTAGAAATTGAACACACCAAACTAGACACTCCCAAAACTAAACATGTATTGTATGAGTGCACGGTATAGCGTATGTTTCATGCTTATCTAATTGTTTATTTTTATTAATAAAAATTTACCTTGTTGGTGATTATGCTATGTATATGTTGATATGGGCAGAATTTTGATAGTATTTTTAATCGATATCGTCAAATTATACCCGCTTTATAAATTATTTGATAAACAAACTGCCTTGCGCATACCACACACACATAAATCATAGCAAAAAGATAGAAGTATGGCATTTCTTGTGCACATGATAGTGATCCACAGCTAATATGATAATTTTGCCTGGGTCACTAAAGCGCAAACATTAGTCTGAATGGCTTTGGGAAAAACATCATGGCAACCATTGCCACATACCGACCATTTTATGGTCGAGTTAAACAGGTGGGCATCCAGGAAGCCACTCTCAGCCATTTTGAGCTCAAATGAACCATTAGTGGTCACCCTGTGTATTGTAGTGCCTCTGAATTTGTTCGTTTTTCTATTTATTAATTATTATTTTTGTGGCAGCATTGTGGTCAAAATATAGAAACATGATGAAGCTCAAAATAAATCTATCAGGAAACGAAACAGTTTTAAATAATTTAAGAAAAAAGTATATATTTGAGGTCACAGAAACAGGTGTGAAGATTTTCCTCTTCTGTTGCTTAATCCACTGATAGGACCATCTGTGCCAGACAGACGTAAAGATGAGATGATATGCTTAGGCTAAATGTTTTACATTTTAGGGATTTTTCCCTGCAGCAACAGTGATAAAAACAATATGCAAATGATACTACCAATATTTCATAAGTTGTAATCTAAATTCTGTGCTTTTAATAAATAGATAAATGAAATAAAACCACCGCGAAATATTATTTGCTGGCCTCTTGAAAGGCCATATTATAGTGGTATGTATTTCGTTACGGAGCTTTAGCTTGTATTTGTGGGAGTTCATTGAAGCAGATTGGTCTGAGATGTGACATGTAATGACAGCAAATACTATTTTCCATTTGTGATAAATGCCAACTGATCTGTGAGAAATTCCTCAAGTAATTTGTTGGCATTGCTGGTAAAAAGCATGTCAGCCATGAAGGTCGAGGTGTTAATAAAATATTAGATTTTTATATCTTTATATTTGCTTATTTTATTTGTTTATGGTGCATACTTTTTTTTTAGTCTTAATTGCTTTATGTAACCATAATACAGCTTGTGGAATGTTATTGTGGGGTAACATTTCCTCAAAATGACAGGTTTTATCAAAAATGTTGTGCACTAGCTTATTGAATAAGATAAGTACAAATTCACAAACTGAGATTTTTGATACTTGTATGTATATATACTTTACTTTTAAAGTTGCACTGTCTGTCAAAGAGGTAAAAACTACCCTTATTAATCAAGGCACACTAAATTTGTGTTAATTAATGATTTTATGAGACATTAATTACTTAAAAATAGATTATACATTGAGAGAAAATCCAGACCAAAACATTGGAAACGCAATGGAAATGACATCATCACCACTGTTTAGTATTGTGATGTCATCACTAGGTTTGTTTACATATTGAGTTTTTGATGGCATGAACAACTAATATTTATATTATTTATTGTAAATTAAAACTAAATTGTTGTGCTAAAGTGGGTATGTAATGGTGAAAAATATCATGAGACAAGAAGGCAGTATTAATTTATATCATTATTTTAATGTGCAAATTTGACAGACAGTGCACCTTTAAGTAGTGAAGTGGTCTTAATGGTGGAAAATACAGTCATTACAATGTCAATATAGCTTTCAGCCAATATTGGTGGTCATAGCTACCAGGTAATCTGTATAATGAGGCTGACTCAGTTGAGACTCACTATTGAGACCACCTGTATTTAATAGGATAGTGCTCGGATAACCCTCTTTGGTTTATATACAGTAATAGTGGTCTTAATGGTGAATTATTTTAATATTGAGGTGAAATACAATGGTAATTTTAATGGTAATGTCCAATTTGTATGGTCTTGCTGGGTAGCATTTGACATCGTTTTGAAGTTGGCCATATGTGGGCGACATCGGGCCAACATTGGGCCAACATTGGGCCAACATTGGGCCGACGTAGCATGTTATCAGGGTGACCATGATGTGGTCCTAAATGTGAGGTAGACTTTGATGAAGGGTCCCTATCGTACAATATAGGTCTATAGTGTCAACATAATGGATAAAATGTACAATTTTAAAATTGAAATTAAAATTGAAACTCTATTTCATCTTATGAACAGTAGTACAAAAATACAAACATATCTATATACAAGTTAGACATACAAGGATACTGTACATAAACAAGGAAACAGATGCCATGAGGCATATTGGCTCCTGTAATAATTAAAACCAGTGGAATCAGAAGATAACTCTAATTTTCATGGCATATTTATCATATTTTCAAATGTATGCATTTGAATGACTTTTTGAGCATGCCAAGAAAAAATATACATTGCATAGATAACTACATGGTTATTGCATTAAACTGCTTCATGGTGGTATGCCACTATGATGCGCCTGTTTTAAATTTGGAAGAGCCTCAGTATGTGATCCTTGAAGCAGAGGGTGGCCAAAGATAAAATAAGAATGTTTAGAAAATGCAACGTCTGAAAACGCAAAAGTGGGCTAGAATGGCTCTTGGCATTTTCTTGATAGCATAGCTTTCTGATAGCTTCTGTCAGCAGTAGGCCAACAAGCTAGGGGTAGAAGAGCCCCCCCCCCCCCAGGTATGTGTTGGATAGGGTTGTATTTGACCCCTAGGGTAACAGAAGGGGGAGGGGGGTTCTTATCTTGAGCCCAAGTCAACAGCAACCTTGCAAGTGGGGTGAGGGACCTGGGGCAGGCATTTTGCCCCCAGTCTCAGCTACCTGTTTGATGCTTATGCAAGGAATGCATTGCAGCATTATAAATACCAACATTTTACTGGGCAGGGGGGGGGGGGGCAGGGCAGCAGATAGTTTACAGGGGGCCAACGGCAAAACAAAAAGAAAGATACATTAAAAAAAGGATAGAAAACTGTGGTATGATACTTGCATTATATGGAGAAAATACTGCAAAAATGCTGCACAAATTCTTGGCCAAACAGACATCAGAATCACAACTACATTTTAATGACAGTGGCCTCGTATTTGTTAGTATTTCAATGACACTTCTGCTCAGCAATTCCCTCCTAAATTATCCCCCTATTGAAGAGCCCCATCCAACTCTGTTTATCTTAGCAATTTTCTTGCAACGAGTCTGATTCGTCAGCTGTTTTTGCAACATAGCTGTGCCTTCTCGAATAAAACACAACCCCACAAAAAAACTTAGCAGAAAATTACAAGATATATGTTTTGATTAATCTTCTCTTTGATGCGCAGGAAGTATGCATACTGCATTGCAAGTGACTGTATGATTGTAAAATTAAAAGTGTGTTTGTTATATATGATTTATACTCACAAACATTTCTTGATATGTAAAAGTTAAAATATTGATTGAAAAAGTAAAATTTGACTTTTCGCATTATTTGTTTGGCTCGACATTTGCACTTGATTGATTGATTGATTGATTGATTGATTGACTACTTGGTTGATTGATTTGTTGGTTAGGTTGGCCAGTGTGTCAGGGAGTGATTCAACTGAGCAGTCAGTCAGTCAGCTAGTCAGTCAGTCAGTCAGTCATTTATTCATTCATTCAGTCAGTCAGTCATTTAGTCAGTCAGTCAGTCCACTAGGCAGTCAGTCAGTCAGTCAATCAGTCAGTTAGTCAGTAAATACGTCAACTAGGCAGTCAGTCAGTTGGTCAGTTAGTCAAGGTCAGTCAGTCAGTCAGTCTTTCACTGTCCTCTGTAAACTGAGTCTGTCCTTCCATGGTGAATGCAGTCAGCTAGTCAGTCAGTCAGTCAAGGTCAGTCAGTCAGTCAGTCAACTAGGCAG
The DNA here is from genome assembly GCA_932294295.1 of Alitta virens. Taxonomy (NCBI): domain Eukaryota; kingdom Metazoa; phylum Annelida; class Polychaeta; order Phyllodocida; family Nereididae; genus Alitta; species Alitta virens. The sequence goes on along the minus strand of OW028580.1, from coordinate 4,457,209 downwards.
TCAGTCAGCCAGCCAGTCAGTCAGCCAGTCAGTCAGTCAGTCTTTCACTGTCCTCTGTAAACTGAGTCTGTCCTTCCATGGTGAATGTACAAGGTCACAAGGTCCAATGTGCTCAACAGTTTGGGGAACAGAAGGACCCCCCAGTGGGGACAAAGTGGCTACTACAAAATATATAAATCAGTCTGGGGTGAATTTATCATTAAGATGCACAACATCTAGTTATCTGCAACATACATAACAATCACCCTATGATTTGGGGGTAGCTATTGTTGCCCCCTGTTGTTTGTTTCTGGTAGTATTTACCCCAGGGGCAAGTTGGCCCATTAACCGAACTGCCCCCACAGGGTGATATGGCTTTGGTCAGATCGTCCTCAGGTAGCCATATAACAACCGTATCAAATTGAGGACGAAGTGACTGGTGTCGTTTGAACATATGTATCAGGCAGTCGTTTCGTCTCCGATTGTTGTAATTGTGGAAAATAATAGTTAAATTGTCCAATTGGAAATAAAACCCTCCATTTGAGTTCTGGGTAAAGGAAATGATGATTATAGGTTGTTGAAATGATTGTGTTTTTTTGTCATGATTGCATTTTGATGATTTCTTTATTTATTTTCAGATTGCTCTTCACATGTTTTCTTCTGTCACAGTTTTGCCTGAGTTTGGTGAGTGTGTTTGATTATCATATTCCATATTATGAACTTCGATATATTTACTTGTCTTGTCTCAATGTAACTGTAGGTAAAATAAATTCCACTTACATGTACTTCAAAATTGTATGTAGTACATAAACTGCCTTCTATAGTGAACAGTGTTCATCTTACAGCTTAAGCTAATTTAATTTCAGATTTGAGATATGTTTGACTTAAAAGTATGTTAGAATGACTAATTGATTGAATAGATAGGGCTGAGTGGGCAGTCTACATAGACTTCTTTCACTGGCCTTCTATTTAAAAAAAATCAGGTGTTTCTGGTAGTACAATGAAGACATTAGGGCCTAATTGCCTAATTAAGGGTTGAAGTTATTTGTGGGGTAGCCTTTAAGTGAGGTGAAAATGTATATTACAAATCCGCTTCAAGACCATTTCATTATTAGGACCACTTCACAATTTAGACCAGCCATTTTTGGGGCCTAGTATATATCCTTGCAAATGTATTTTTCCTCACCATGAAGACCACCTCGCCATTAAAGCTAGTGAGTTTGTAACAAGGGTGATCTTAATGTCGAGGTATGAGTGTATTTATAAATGTTTTGGACTTAAAACTGTACGAAAACAGGATTTCGTGGAACACATAAATTCCCCATCAAAAAATGATGACATAAAATATGAGAGGATTACTGTCCCAAATTTTCCAGGTGGCCAAAACAAGAATTTGTCAAAATCTTAAAAAAGATGTAAACTAACAAAAATGGCACAGAAGGTGTCTATGCGGAATCCACAGGCTCTCCCCCCAAACCCCCCCCCCCCCCCCACCAACCCCCCAATGATATTATTGAAGTCATACTGGGGAATATAGTGCATTGTGTGGGATTATTTTTTGTGCATTTTTATGCAAAGAAAAGTCTCTTATAAGAGTTGTGTTTCTGCACATCACACGTGCATTGCTTGCAAGCTCTCCTAATGCATTGTTTCAAGGCATTTTTCCTCATATAATGTCGTGTACATGTCTATTGGACATGGTGTAGAATCTGTTAAAACTTGCACCTATGAAGTGTTTCAATGCGGAGTGTAGAAATTCTATGAAATTTTACACCAAAAAGTCAAGAAGCTTAGGGCCTAAGATGTTGTATAGAGAGTGTGGTTTTCTGTTGATACCATCTTGTTATATCAGATCCCAAGCAAGTACATGCAAAAATGGACATATGCAAAGATTTGGAAGTATCACTTTTGCTGCAGGTGAGTGAGTGCATAGACTGTCCCTGCAACATCGCTCAAAGCACCTTTTTCATCATTTTTTTTCTTAATTTCAAAACTTTGAAATATGTACGTGAAATTATTGCTGTTATCACGAAAATTAAACATTATACCACACACAGAAAGGATATATAATTATAAGCTAGCTTTCTTGCAGGCATGCCAACGAGTTAGTTACAATTAAAAGCCAGCGACAAACTTCTAAAAGGTTTAATTCCAGGCTAATGTTTGGCAATCGTGCTGTCTCAAGTAACTCTGGCCATGTTAAACTCTTTTTAGTACACTTAAGTACATAGTAATTATCATATCAAGTTAGGCCATAAATTTTAAGATGGAGTGGAAAATGGTAACGATGGCCCTGTTGTTTTTCTCATGTTTTGTAAAAATATTTGTTCGTGATGGTTTTTTTAAAGTATGGTAGACGTAATTTATTACAAACTTAATGCAATCTTATAAAAACCATACATACCACACTTATATCATTGACTGTATCATTGTTCGGGAAACTTACAGCGTATTTCAAACCCATCGTCAAATTTTATTTAAAACCACGAAGTGTTTAGAAAAGTGTTTCATCGTGTCCACAAACACGCCAAAAATTATTGAAAACGAATATAAATATAATGTATGACACAGAGCAAATGACTACAACACATCATTACTTGTTAGTACAAATTATATGTTGCACTGTCTGTCAAATTTGCACATAAAAGTAATGATATAAATCAATACTGCCTTCTTGTCTCGTGATATTTTTCACCATTACATGCCCATTTTTGGTCAACAATTTAGTTTTAATTTACAATAAATAATATAAATATTAGTTTTTCATGCCATCAAAAACTCAATATGTAAACAAACCAAGTGATGACGTCACAATACTAAACAATGGTGATGATGTCATTTCCATTGTGTTTCCAATGTTTTGGTCTGGATTTTCTCTCAATGTATAATCTATTTTTAAGTAATTAATGTCTTATAAAATCATTAATTCACACAAATAAAAGTAATTTTCAACAGTTTGATAGCATCTTAGAAAATTGCAAATTTGACAGACAGTGCCACTTTAAAACACCACCAAAAATGATTAAAACTAATCAAAATATTATATATAGAACATACAGAGAAAAATGACTACACTTAATCATCGCTTGTTATAATAAAATCACCAAAAAAAAAGTTAAGAAAATGTAATTTTGGATCCACAAAACATGAATCATGTAACGATCGGTAACATAGGACATAGAGAAAATGATTTATTTTGGTAAAATGCAATAAAGCTGGTGACATTTTAATAAAAGTTTAAAGTCGCATTAAAAATACTGCAATTTTTCGCACTGTCGCCTTCCCTTTGACAGCTGGTATGTGCCATGATGTATCTGGATTTTGGGTGTGTGTTTTGAAATTGGTCAAGCTTGTCTAGTAAAGGTCACTGTTGGGTCAGTTTTCAAGGACACAACAAGTCGATAGCCTCAAATACAGGTATACAGGTATACAGGTGTGCATACATGTGATACCATAACATACCTGTGCCCAATAGAGCATATTAGGAATGTGGGCATCATATTCATATCACCAGTTCGAATTTGTAAGTTTACGGCAAGATTTACTATAGGCTGATCAATATTCTGATACGTTTGGATCTCGCTGTTCGGGTCCATCAAAATTGCTCTTGATGAAACATCTTATTGGCAAAGTCAGATTGCGTGGCAAGAAACATGTATAATGAAAGGATTGTGGATGCATGCGTGTGAGACTAAGGACCACCCTTGGTGCAAATTTACTGGTCTTAAGGAAGATGTGGTCATAACATGGCCAAATGCGCCACATGCGTTTTCCATGAGAAGGATAAACGCATGGAAAACGCACGGTTTTTGCCTCATTATAATTAGCTAAAAACCATGCGTTTATCCTTCTCATGGAAAACGCACGTGGCACAATTGGCCATGTATCATTCATGACAAACATAAGATTGAGTAAAGAAAATGATAGTTAAGTGGTCTTACAAGAGAGGTAAATATATATTGTAATGACACACTTAGGTCGAAATAGGGGTGACCTTAATAATGAGGTTGAATTAATAGAGAGTGGTGGGTGGGTGGATTAAGGCTTTACATCCTGTATTTCTGCACCTGATGGGCTAATTAGGACAGGTAGGGACCATGGCAATGAGACGAAGGATGAAACAGCCATCCAACTTAGGCTCGACTGGGAATCGAACCCGGGACCCAGTAGTTGGTAGCCCAGTGTGCTACCAATGAGCTTGGCGCCCACCTCAGAATTACATAAGAGTAAAACACAATTGTAAGGATAAGGTTGCGGCTGAAAATGGGTTGTCTTTAGTGAGGTGACCCCAAAGCGGGTTCCAGTGTACCTCTAAGATATCTGTTACCGTACTAGATACATTATCGAATACCTTTAAATTCTTGTCAGGGAGGGCAATGACTTTGCAATAGGTGTCTATGCATGTGGAATTTCTGTATTTATCATTACTTTGACACTTGGCCACCCAACACTTCACACTGAAACTATTTCCATGTATTGTCACAACTTGTAAACATCAGCACCCGGATTAAAACGCATTAATACACAAATCCTCACAGACACAGCATTGTGGGGTTGAAGTAGCTTCTCCCCATATCCAGGATGTGTTGCTTTCACCATGTGTATCCATAAGGGGGTTTTGTCGTGGCAAAGATATTACGCATGCTCTCGGCTTTATGCTTTCTCATGAACTATAGCTTGTGCTTGAAATTTTCTTGACTTTTTGTTTCGAGATGGTTTCGAGGTATGAAATAGGACGAACTTGGCCTGAGACTGCATCAGGCCTATTTAGGAGTATTTCTGAATAATGAATGTATTGTAAAATTGAGTGTTTGCAATGTGGTTGCATATAATATGTTGGCACTAAAAACGTTTGGTTTTTACTCTTTTTTTATTAAGATGTGATCAACAAAGATTTTTGGTTAAAGCCACCAGGAGATAGATAGATAGATAGATAGATGGATAGATAGGTAGATAGATGGATAGATAGATGGATAGATGGATAGATAGATAGATGGATGGATAGATGGATAGATGGATGTATAGATAGATAGATGGATAGATGGATGGCTGGATGGATGGATGGCTGGATGGATAGATGGATAGATAGATAGATAGTGCAGCCCTCTAAGGCAAGTTTTTGCCGCTAACGAGGGTTATCATATTATTGGTGAAATAAACCATCAAGAATGATCAATTCAACCAACGTCAAAAACAACCAATCTGTGTGAAGGGACCTTTATGTCTCAATGCTACTGGGTCTGACGCTTATTCAGCTTATATGACCAGCTGTGAGGCAGACGCAATGATAAGATGATAAGTTACACATTTACCCCATATGTGGGATCTTTTACTCGCCTCAGCATGGACAAACGCCGAGTACAAGGCACCTCCGAGTTACCGTCTCACGCGATCGACATCCAGCCGCTGGGATGTAGCTCACGAAGAGTGCCCGGGCTGAGGATCGAACCCGGGACCTTCAGCAGACCTGGCCAACACGGAATTGTTCAGAAGAAACATTTTGGGCAGGGGTGTAGTTGGAGCAGGCACGAGCAGAGCCTATCATCAGCTGTTAGGTCTTGACTGCAGAGGTACAGAGGCATGGATGCATCTGCCCCTGTTGTTATCATGTGGTAAAAACCCTTCCACCAACAATATTCACGCGACAGGCTTTAGCAGGAACATATGTCTTTGTTTTTATCATTTCCTAAAACAATAGAGGCTGAAGCTGGAGTAGACCTATGTTCTCTTGTCTGTAGAACGTGGGGAGGCAAGAAACTGTAAACACGAGTGCCCTGGAAAAATAATGAATGTCTCTGAACATGTTCTTCCCGTCACCCTCTCTCAGTTTTGATGTCTGTTCCTAATTTTCCTATAGTGCTCTCACAAACTATACTCATGAACACAAAGTCTTCATTCATTGGATTGGGGTGTAGGGAGACTGACATCCACTGCACTGGGGAGTTATGAAGCTAGGAATGAACTTTCATTTACCATTGCATCTACATGTTGTGTACTACAGTGTAGTTCCATGAAAATATTATTACAAAATATCTCAGCATAAAGGGGTTATTATTCATAGAAGTTTGGTAATGTCATTGATTTAGATAAATTATATTGTGTTTATGAAATAATTGGTTTCTATCACATGTCAGTCACAGTCAGTCAGCTAGTATAAACAGCTAGTATTGAATGACTATGGTATTATGAAAGTAGTCTTGACTTTGGTGAATTAAAAAGTGAATTGACGTATGAGATAATTTTAAACTTTTTGGTGACTGATGACCATATGTTTAGAGTCAGTCAGTCAGTCAATCAGTCAGTCAGTCAACAATCAGTTAGTCAGTCAATCAATTAGTCAGTTAGTCAGTCAGTCTGTCAGTCTGTCAGTCTGTCAGACAGCCAGCTTGTCACTTAGTCATTTAGTCAGCCAGCCAACTAACCATGCTATCAATCAGTCAGTTATCTCAATCATTGCCCAGTCAGTCAGTAAGTCAGCCAGTCAGTCAGTAAGTCAGCCAGTCAGTCATTCAGTGAATCAGACAATCGGCCATCCAACCAGCAAGTCAGCCAGTCAACCAGGCGTGGCTGTCTCAACACTATCTATCTATCTATCTATCTATCTATCTATCTATCTATCTATCTATCTTTCTATCTATCTGTCTTTCTATCTGTCTTTCTATCTATCCCTCCTGTCTGTCCTTGTTTCCTATCTGTCTGTCTGTCGCCATGGTGACAATATGGCTGTAGAGTACAAACGAAGGGCACTTGCCAAAGAATGTTCACTGTTGTCAGACAAGGGCCCGGAGGCCATTTTGTGGTCCCTAGCTGGCTATGCAGACAGACTGCAGGGGAGGATTTAGGATTTGTGAAAATGGGGAACAGGAGGATAGAAAACCAATTTTTTTTATGCAATTAAGTATGCGTTAAATAATACAGCCATATTTATGTAACACAGTGTGGACTCCAAGCCGCATCTCATCATTACGTCTGCTTCTGGTAGCTTTTCATATTAATAAGCTGACTTCATACCTAGTAGCATTGGGACATTGAACAGTGATTTTTCATGAAGTGTGTTTATAGTCAGTTTATTATATGGTGAATCCTTATCTGATAATTTTTTTTGTGGTGGTAAAAACATTGGTTTCGTGTAAAAATAATAGTCAGATTCTTATACATTTGTGATTGATTACTAATTAGGCCATGTAACACAAACTATAGAACTAGGGTCACTTCATAAAAAAGGTAACCTCCCATGTTTTGCCAAAAAAAAATCAAATCTATATATATAATAATATATCGAATCTCCTTTACTTTGCCATAAATTTATACTTTATTTCATACTTGAAGTCAGCTTATTAATATGAAAAGCTATATTAAATCTGGCAGATTTTGTTTATAACCAATATGACACTCAAGACTTCTTGTTTATATTTACTGAATCCACCCCTGTAAATTTATTCAGTGACCTTGTTACACCAATGAATAAAATGCTTCACTCATTATGCCTTGAGGAGACTTGGTCTCAGGCCCCAAATCACTGCAACAATTATTTGTACAGCAAAATGTTTTATTTATAATATATGGCGTACGTCTGATAATGGATATCATAGTAAGTCAAATATTACAGGCCTACCACTATATCCTTGGATATATATGAATTAATTAGTAATTAGCATGAATTAAACTTGATCCTTAGGCATATATATATATGGGCGAATTTGATCAAAGACGGATTAATTAGTATATATATAAAAGTTATAAATTATAGGTGGTTGAGTTTCAGGATAGGATAGGATAGGACAGGGCAGGATAGGATATGACAGGATAGGATAGACAGGATAGGATAGGACAGCTAGGATAGGATAGGATAGGATAGAATAGGATAGGATAAACAGGATAGGACAGGGCAGGATAGGATAGAATAGGACAGCTAGGATATGATAGGATAGACAGGAGAGGATAGGACAGGATAGGACAGGGCAGTGTAGGATAGAATAGGATAGGACAGGGCGGGATAGGATAGGATAGAATAGGACAGCTAGGATATGATAGGATAGGACAGGAAAGGACTGCTAGGATAGGATACAATAGGATAGAACAGGATAGGATAGGACAGCTAGGATAGGATAGACAGGATAGGACAGGATAGACAGGATAGGACAGGACAGGATAGGATAGGATAGGATAGACAGGATAGGACAGCTAGGATAGGATAGGATAGGATAGAATAGGACAGGATAGGATAGAATAGGATAGGATATGATGCGATACCTGGTTCTGTGGTAAAGCATTGATGGTGCAAATTCAAACTTTCATGCAAACCCTGATAGCATTCCAAATCGAATCAACGTCGGCATGATGTCGGCGATGTTGAAACGATGTTGTACCGACGGCGGCCAACATAGTAACAATGCTGGACCGATTTGGAATGCTATCTGGGAAAACCTTAGAGCTGGATTATACTACTCTAAAAAATAATTGGTAATAAAAACATTTTACTTTGGGCCTGAGCCCGGGTCATTTAAAGTTCAAGTTAGTGGACTTAACCATTAGACCACCCAGCAAATTGGGGTAAAAAATTTCTCCCTCGTGAAATCTAGCCTACCATAAGGGGGTATAGGGGTAACAGATTCATCCCATCTTGTCTTGTCTTATCTTGTCTTGTATTTCATGTCTGAGTAGACCTGACAACCCCTTAAGACCTTCCAGGCTTGCTATGTGGGTAATTCTATGTTATCCAGTGATGCCAAAATCAATCAATTGGAAAATACAGTTGACCTTCACAACAACTAAGTTTAGCGCTCTTAAGTTTAACAGACGTGATCTTTATATCAAGGGCTTACCCGGATAGCGTTGGCCATTGTCGTCACAACATCGTATCAACATCGCCGATGTCGCGCCGATGTCTTTCCAATTTGGGATGCTATCTTGGTATACTTTGTAACACATATATTTAAAATACTTTGATGTCACAATAGTGGATTTTCACAGAAGGTTCTCTGTATTTCCACCAGGTGGCTAAAACAGAATACTGCAATTCTATAGGCTGAAAAAGTTCCTGCCCTTGGCAGTGATTGGCTGAAGCAAAGCGCATCCTAGCAGCAGTATTTTTAGTGCATTTTAATGTATATTTGACACTTTATCGTTTAGTTTATGTTTGTTATTTTTCTGAGAATGTTATATTTATGGAATCAGTTGGTTATTACTTAATGTGTCTGAAAAGCAAAATGGGTAATAAGAGGAGAGGATAGACTTATGTCCTGCTGAATTCAGAGCTGTTCAGTAAAAAGACTCTATTGTAAATAATCTACAGTATCATAATATTGAATGGCTGGATACTGCCTTGTTAGATCATTACATGGAATTATTTATTTGAAGAATAATCCAAAATTAAATTTTTGTATATTTCATATACTTCGGCCATTTGATTCTGCATCCTAAGTTTAAGGATTCAAATTATATGCATTTATTTAGATGCATGATAATTGCTCAGGAAGTTCTGTAGCATTATATTTAGGCCAGTAAAATCATAACTCAAAGATGTCATAGCTAGTGAGTCTAGGAGTCCACACCATGTTACACATTTACCCCATGACTGTAATCTTTCATTCATTTGCAAAACACAGAGTGCAAGGCACTCCAAATTACAAAATGTATAATAATGTCATGAGAATGATACCCAGCTGAGACTAAGCTCATAATGAGTGTCTGGGCATAGATTTGAACCCAGAGCATCAGAGGAGCATGTTAAGGTCCTAAACACTGCACTACCACCAGTTGGTACATGATATTTCCGATATGTGAAGAATTCTACTTTTTTCTAAATGAAAATGACAATGCCAGTGATCTTTATCTTTTCTGGAAAAGTCTAGCTTGCCTGTCTTTATCTAAATCTCCAAGGGTTTATTTTTCTGACTGGAATTACTTTTTCAAAATTTACCCAGCATGCATCTTTATCGAAAGCCACTTCATCACGCGCTTGAGAAAGCCTCATGTTTGTTCAGATCAACCTTAACTGAAAATTCTCACCCTGTGCAGCCTTCAATTGTACCTACCCACTGTGTACTTAGCTAAACTTCGCTGAGCAATAAACTGAACTCAAGCTCTTTGTAGGCTCATGCTAAAAGCACTTAATAAATTTCTTCAATGTTGGTTAAAATTCTAAATGAAATTTACTTTCTTTTCATTGAATAGACTCGCCATGTGCATTCTTTCGCTTTTAACTCATTTGATAAATTTGCTTATTTTTTTATTTATTTTTTCTTCTCGCAAACTTCGACGATTTATTTTCCTCGTAGTAATAGTTCGCTCCAGTCAGTGTTGTCAAAAAGAATTTGAAGTTTCTGATTTCACATTTGAGTTGATGAATGAAGAAAAGTCTGATTTTTTCTACTTCCTTCAAAATAGAAGCGGTGCCATGGGGTTACTTGAAGTTGTTCATCTTCAGAGCTTGTGAGGGTTCCACAACAAAAAACCTGACCCCGAAGTCAGATTCTTCTCTTCCCCCCTTAAATTAAAGGTATTAACTACAGGAAGGAGAAAGCATGGTTGGCTGGATGCTTGCATGGTGCGGATTTACATGCTGTCTTGCTTGAATATTTGCATCATTGTTGTCTGTTGATTGCAAGGGTGGAACAAACTGGAAAGAGACACGTGGGTTCACCAGCCCAACCTCATCACTCATGACAATAGATAGATAGATAGATGGATAGATGGATAGATAGATAGATGGATAGATAGATAGATAGATAGATAGATGGATGGATAGATGGATAGATAGATAGATAGATAGATAGATAGATAGATAGATAGATAGATAGATAGATAGATAGATGGATGGATAGATAGATGTATAGCTAGATAGCTAGCTAGATAGATAGATAAATAGATGGATATATGGATAGTTAGATAGATTGATAGATATCTAGATTGATAGATGGATAGATAGATAGATAGATAGATAGATAGATAGATAGATAGATATATAGATAGTAGATAGATAGTAGATAGATAGTTAGATAGCTAAATAGCTAGATAGATAGACAGATAGTTAGATGGATAGTTGGATGTATAGATAGATAGATGGATAGATGGATAGATAGATTGATTGATAGTTAGATAGATAGATAGATAGATAGGTAGATAGGTAGATAGATAGATAGATAGATAGATAGATTGATTGATTGATTGATTGATTGATGGATAGTTAGATAGATAAACAGACAGATAGATTGATAGGTATAGATATATGGTAAGTGCAGCCCTCTAAAACTGGTGCTGTTTCTGACTGAAATATAAAATAGGATGAGTTGACCATATTATTTTCAATGAAATCACTAACATACTTTTTCATTTTTATTTTTTCAGATTAGCGCTTCTAAAGACTCTTCAACAACCTATCGGATATCAGCGGATGACCCAACCGGAAGCTGGCGCCAGTTACGCGATTCTCGACGCATGCCACGTGACTCCCGTGCGCACGCGCATCAGCAATACACGCGCATCCTCAAACTGCAGAACCAGTGTTCGCATAAGTTTGTCCAGATCGCGGGTAACATAGTCAATGCCGCCAGTTTCAAAGAATCCAATAAAAGTAAGTGGAAAAACTCTTGTTTAAGAAAATACAAGCCAGCCTGCATTATACTCCACCTAGATAGTTTTCCTATTGTCCTGATCTGTTATTATAATCAACAATGTTAGTTAACTTCCTCCTGAGTGCAAACTGAATGTGTCTTGCATAATAACGGCAGTTAAATAAATCAAACAAATGAAATATTGGACATATTTCATTTGTTTTTATATATATATTTATTTCATACACTGCATTCAGGTATTCAGGTACAGACACATAGTACAAATTACTCAGATACATTCAAATAGTACAGAGAAAATATAAAAAATGACATTTATCAAGTGGTGACAAATCTAATGGATTGTAAATGTCTCTTACAGCCTAAACTGTGCACTGTTCTTCAAGTGGTAAATAATAGGATTTTAGCTACTAAAATCAGTCAGAGGTTTCTTGTAGACAGTCTCAATATAACTGATATTGCCTGATATGGAGTCTAAGTTAATCATATCCCTCCTAGTGGGGAGTTGACTTTATTTTTGTTGGTTATATCCCTTCGAAGAATGAAAATGTTAGATAACGCCCTCCTACTCGGGACAGGCCTATAACTAAATATTACTAATTCCTGTGCTTTTCGCCAAAGATGAAAATTTGACAAATCGCATGATATCATGTCAATGTAATAACAAATATTATAGGAAATGACACAGATAAAAAGCATCGAAAATTATGTCTTGAAAATAAAATTTATGTTTCGATCGGATACTGGGTCGGTAACGTCGGACGAATGTCAGCCGATGATGCTCAGAACAATATCGAGTTGACATATTTTGGTTGATTATAATTTAAGAAATTGAATCTTTCATTGAAAATATATATGCAATAAATATATTGTAAATATTTATACAATGAATATTTTTTTTAATAAATATATAAGCATTAATTAGATTGTAACTTACAGAGCAATTTAAAGAAAATAAATTTATCAAATAATTAATCTAAAACATAAGCTTAACAACACAATGCCAGTATTTAACATCTCAAAGTATTGTTTACACTAAAGAAAAGTTCAAATCTATAATTAGGATGTCATGTAAATTTATATTTTATATATATTTTTAAATGATTACAAATCTACCTGCAAATCTACCTGTGTGGCTCTTCAGTGGATTTTTTTTTTTTTACTTTCTTTGGAATAAAAACAACCTCCCTTGAATAATAATAATTATATACGTGAACCTTAACCTAGTTTTGTTTGATTTCTAAACACGAACATCAAACTTATGTTTGTGCATTTAAGTTATACATCTCTCTTGACACAATCTTGATAGATCTGCCTAGTGAAACAACTTTAAATACAGGTTTATAAAACCATGCGGGGGAGCAAACAATATATTACACAAAAAAAGTATTTTTATTTCTTAGCATGGAGTAACACGAAAAAGACAAAATTAAGATGTTAGCTAATTATACAGTAAACCATTTATATGAGCTATGAACTAATTGCAGTCGTGTTAATAAAAGTTCTTACTTAAATATTTGTATTATTTCTTTTTGAAAATTGGTTGTTAAAAATGCTGGTAAAATCACTTATTCACCCAAATAAACAGCAGGATAATTATTAGTTATATGACAACTGGGAGATAGCATAAATGCACAGTATAGTGAGTGAGCATTTTGAGGCCTTATCTGAACCAAGATTTTTGAGATTTTTCAGAGATATTTGTGAAATTTATAGCTCCTTTTCTTACAAAAATGCAACTATTTATATTTTAGAGTTGGGAAGACTACTTAAGAACTGTTAATAATCCCAGAATGATACACCCCAGGCCAAAATAACAAAGAGTACAACCCTGTGCAAAGCTGTCTTAAATTGGAGCTGTAACTTAAGAAAAAAGCATAATTTGTTGCCAACTTTACTGGTTAGGTGCCTTAAGGATGGATCTTAACAGATAATGTAGTTAGCAAGGAAATATATAATATATTATATTTCTTAATATAAATCATTTCACATTCCCCACACATTATTACTGTAGCTGTTATTAAAGTCTCTAATAAACATAATAGCAGTGAAAAACATTTTAAATCTGAGACCAACTTTGAGTGAATAACTGACTGACTGACTGACTGACTGACTGACTGACTGACAGACTAGCTTTCTGACCGACTGACTGACTGACTCCCTGACTGACTGACTGACTGACTGACTGACTGACTGACTGACTGACTGACTGACTGACTGACTGACTGACTGACTGACTGACTCACTCACTCACTCACTCACTCACTGATTGACTCACTCACTGACTCACTGACGGACTAACTGACTGACTCACTCACTCACTCACTCACTGTTTAGCTCACTGACTGACTCCCTGACTGACTCACTGACTGACCATCATAGTATAGTTTCTAACACCATTAAATTGTCATGATTCCTAGTTGTCCTAAAAGCAGACTGTAAGCATCAATGTAGTACTTCATATCTGCATTTCTCTATCATGCAGCTGTCTATTCCAAACCAATTCAAACCCACTCATGACAGTCAAGTATTATTCTGTTCCATGCAGTTCCAACTGCTTTGATACCCCCGGTGCTGTCATGTCTGAATTATAGATCTTATCAGATGATTCCTTTAGACTTGAAACTGACTTGTGTGGGCTGGGAGAGGGTGGGGTGACAGAAAGATTTAAAAAAAAGTAAAAAAAAAAACAATGACCCCGTAGCGGAATGCCCTCAGCGGTATACCAAGGGTTAGCGTCAGAGAGTAATAGGAGTCTAAAAGTGTTATTACAGAGTTGGTGAAGACATAACTTTCATCAGAAGTATGTGGAATATATGAGAGAAAAAGGTGGAATTTTGTACTATATTTAATGGCTTTTTCTGTATTCTAAAGTGCATTCTGTGCATTAGGAATTGCTGAAATGGTCTTGATATCAAGTGACTTCTTGAAATTTTCCTACATCGTAATCACAGTTCTTGCAATCTGAATTAAGATAGCATGGAGCAGCACAAAATAAAACTAATTCCTAAAAGAACTTACCAAAGGTTCCTAAATTTTTTTTTATTATTTTCCAATGATAATCTTTTGCCTTTTTGTCATCATTATGACCAATGGCAACCTTGTGATGAATCACTGATGATGACATTTATATGGAATTAATCATTTTTAAATTGCTTGTATTTATTTTCTTTGAGCTCACATTGCCCAGGTGTTTTGACTGTTTTCATACGTCATCCAGTAAAAAATAAATTTTGCATAGATTTACACGCACGAGACTTATACAACGTAATTATATACATAAACACACACATTGCAATTTAAACTTGTGGAACTATAAGCACTAACTTCCCCATAGGGAAGAATAATTCTTTTAGGTGCACCATCGTGTGACTGGAGAGGACCAGCGGTGGCAAGTGAGCAGTGAGTTCTACTCACGCTATCTCATCCTTGCGTGCGACACGAAAGAGTTGGATCCTTCTCAGGGATCCAAAAACGCTCCCCGACTGAAGATGAGTCGATCTTGTGATTCTGACATGCGGCAATACACAAAAGTGCTCATTGCTACACACGTAACTTCAATATTTTATGCGGTAGTCGGTGCTCACCAAAGAAAGTTTGATTTCAAAATGTTGCACAGGTTCACACACGGCACACTAGGGGGCGCACCGACTTCAAAAGACCCGCGACCCTAGAGGGCAGTGCTGTAGTGTCATGACGTCACGCAATATGGCGGCCTGGATCTCATGGGAATACACTATGGTTAGGACTCGGGGGGGGGGGGGGGGGGCCCTGGTATTATATTATGTATTATATTTAGGAGGCCCTGTCAAGCTAAGCTAATTTGCCAAGAATAAAAAAATTGTAAACATATACAATATCTCGGTGGCCTTTTGACCCAACAAACGAAACGTTGCATGATGTTGGCTCCCAAGTAATGCTGATTATAAATATGAAATGCTAAAAATATAGAAATTCTGCAAAATTGAGGCCCCTGGATTTATAAGAGCGTGAGACACAGTCTGTAGAGTTCAGCCAATACCTTATGATCCTGACATATATTTATATATATATATGCAGAATTCGTATGATATTTCAATCCCAAATATTTGAAGTCCTGAAGGAATTGAAAGATCTAGCATCCGCTGGCTTTGCATTGGTACAGGGTGGCCAGAAAGACCACCTCACTACTAAGACCATCTCACAGTCAAGACTAAATAACTTTGCTAAGAACTCGTTTGCCATGGCATTTTACCCCTATACTGAGACCACGCAGCCACTGAGGTTACTGAGGTACATAGTCTGCACCAAGGCCAAAGTTTTGCATCAAAGTTGGTTAAAACAGCAAAGTACCACTGTCATTGAATTTCCAATGAACAAACCTGACAATTTTTGCTCATAAGAAAGCCCTCGATATTGTACTATTCTTATTATAATAAAATGCCACTTTTAAATTTCTGTTTTGCAGAATTTTCCCAAGTACAAAGTTTTTTTATCGCCTTAATTTAGAATCAGTGCTAGTTGAGGATTTTGCCTGATATAAAATTATTGCATTGCACCATTTAATACTGGAGATAAAGAACGTGATCATAAAGTAGGTCACAAATTTAAAGGCCATGAACTTTGACCTTGGATTTTTTTTTTTATCTTTGAAGCAAATCGGTGCTAGTTAGAAATGATAGGGCAACAAGATCAGTCGTGCATAGGGGGAGGGGGGGGGGGGGTTATAGTTCTATGAGAAATATTTTTAAAGTTTTATCATAGAGTTATTCCATGGTTTTATCATATCTCTCAAACACTGACATGTATTTAAAGACGACGTTTGAGACCCCACGCAGACGCTGCCCATGACGTTGTGGCGCGGCGTAAAACGTTCCGTCTTTACGTCGCGGTGTCTTTGATGTCCGCGTCTTGGCCCCTGTGTCGTAACTGAGGACGCTCGCATCATACAAATTACGGATGGCAAGCTCTCAAATGTGATGCTTGTAGTTTTACAGGCTTTTTAATGTAGGCAAAAAGCATAACCTAAAATGAATGTGTAGACCAACTTCAGAACTTCATAACTGTGTGTCTTAATATTTATGTCAAAATTTGAGAATTTCAAATCTTTATAGGTATGCTAGAACTAGATGCAAGTGTGCTAGAATTGTATGTCTGAACGTGTTTTAATTGTGGTCAATTATGAGCTGATGTAATGATGAGATGATGCCAATATGATTACTTAGAGCACAGACGTAATGATGACATGATAAGGTATCGATCAATTAGCGATTATAAGCGAGTGTGAAGCTTACTTTATCAGAAATATATAATTCTACAAGTAATGACATAACGCGTGACCTATTTGATCTTTGAAATCAGAAATAATGATATGATAATGACACCACTAAAGAAGCTTCCTTATATGTGATCAGTTACCAGAGGCAAACATAATGATGAAATGATATGCGCATGTTTAATAACTGATATCAGTCGTAAATTTAATAGCGTTTACGTAAGTTGCCTTATTGGCCTAGCTCAGAGGTAGCGCTCTGGGTTTCCAACCGCTGGGTCCCAGGTTCGATTCCCGGTCGAGCCTAAGTTGGATGGCTGTTTCATCCTTCGTCTCTTTGCCATGGTCCCTACCTGTCCTAATTAGCCCATCAGGTGCAGAAATACAGGACGTAAAGCCCTAATCACATACACACACATTGGTGTAAACTACAAGGGTGGAGTATTAGACTGTCTCAGCATAGCCACAGACTACAATGCACCACCAAATACATACAGTCGAACCCGTGTTAAATGACCATTTGATGGGAATAAAATTGGTCGTTTAAAACAGGTGACCACATAATAGAGGGGTAAGCTATAAAAATTCAGGCTTGGGGGGGGGGGGGGGGTCAATTATACAGGTCTTTTACAACAGGTGGCCATTTGATACAGATGGCCGTTAGGGCAGGGTAGACAGTACAAAGTAAATGATTATCGACATGAAACTTTAACTTTGGTGGTCTTAGGCTAAATAGAAAATATATCTCCCTTGTTTTTTCAATTTAAGCCCCGAGTCAGACATTAAAAATCAATAAATCTTCATAATTACACGTATTTCGTCACCTTTTCATAATTTAATTAATATTAAATTATTTAGAGCATCAACAAGTCTGTTCAAATCGGTCCACACCCCTTCGAGTTGAAGTTGCTTTTTGTGAGTATTTTATTGTACTTTTTAATCGGTTTTAACATAGTTCATTTTCAGGTCTTTTTAAGGAATAACCACAACGTGTAATTAAACTTTTAAAGGCATAAAAAGATGACAATTTCTTCAAACTTTTCTTAACTTAGTCTGGCGTGTGGGTGACCTTTTTTTACCCTCTTTTGGTGGAATATTTCAACCAAGGGTTTTTTTTACTTTTTTTTACTTCTTCTTAATATACCTCAAAGGATTGTAACAAAATCGTTTAATTTAACTCTGTGCTATCAATCATGGACTTAAACATAGCCTAGTATGTCGCCTGTAGTGTTTATCTGACACTGGCATTTTGTTTATAATGGACTCCCATCAACATGATACATGGGCATTTCAGCATCAACTTTGTATTTTAGCTTCAATATAAGTTTATAAAAAGATATATCAGTTTTATGGAGAACCGATGTTAATTTTTCAACAGCCACATGCCGAAATCCTCGATGTTATGTTAAATAATAAAAAAATAAAAATCTCAACAGAAAATGCAATTTCATGACAGGGTTTGAAAGAGGGAAAAATAGTTATTTTTAACTTATTTGTCAGTTAATATGAATTTGTAAATAGAATATATTAACTAGATGAGAATCAATCGTGTCACCAGCCCATCGGTGGCAACTGTAACTGGCAGACGTAAAGATGAGTGGATATAGCTATGATTTTTCATTCGAACTTTATAACCAATTAATTATAATTTTTTTGATCGTGAAAAAAAAAGACCATTTTAATTAACAGACCTCGAGTTATTAATATAATTCATAATTTAATTGCCAACTTTATAATATCAGTAAATTTTTTACTTCTATTTCATTATCGTAACATCAATGCATTTTCGTGAACGTATGACATGCTTTCTGACATGTTTACACAACTTGGCGTGCGGAATCAGACTATTCATGCAGATTCCACTATATGGCGGGTACCAAGTACACTCCAAGCGTTCTCATGTGTTATTGGAAAGAAAATTTCAAAAACACTTCAAAGAAGTTGTCATAATTTCCAATATTTTTTAAGGACGTGGGTACCATGGCAACACTTTTGACAGCGATTTTGAAGAGATGTGAAAATAAACATGCCGGCTTTAGCATAGAGTTGTATACTACGGTTTGCTATTTTACTTCAGTTTTTTCTGTCGTTGGAGAATGCCATTTCATATTTGTGTGATATTTTGTATAATTTACGCGTACAATAGTTGGAAAATCAGTACAAGGATTAAATCCAAACATAGACTCTAAAAACTTATGATGGTTTATTTTCATATTTCTGATTGAATATCCAAACCAATTGGCTTGAGTATGGTATATTGTTATGACAGAAAATTTCTCGATAACTGTCAAAAATTTGTAGGAGGTAAAAACTTATCGTTGTGATTATAGAGAGATGTTTTTATCAGAGAGTTGGGGTTAAATTTGTTCCTACATTTCTTTCCATTTTGGACTGCACCATAGTGGGTGGGTGGGTGACTGGATTAGGGCTTTACGTCCTGTATTTCTGCACCAGTTGGGCTAATTAGGACAGGCAGGGACCATGGCAATAAGATGAAGGATGAAACAGCCATCCAACTTAGGCTTGACTAAGCATACATTTACAATGAAAAGAAAAAAACTGTATATAGATAGATATTAAAGATATTTCTCTAATGTAGGAAATATATATATAGTATAAATAAAGTTGTATGCGGGGTGGTCTGTATTTGAACCTTTCTAGCTATATGTTCCAAGATGTGAATCAGTGTTTTGTGAGCAATATTTTCTAACAGTAAAAACCACTTTCTAGTTTCCTTACATACCACATAATTTATCAATGCCTAAATGAGTCCTTTTAGTGGTAAAAATATCTTGGAAATCGTGCATAACAATGTGTGTATAACAAAAGGCATTCTGCAATATATTATATATATCACTGACACCCCGCATATTTCATATCTGATCCTATGAAGTCCTTATATAATTTGACGTCTAAGGGCAAAGATCATAACGTGCCATTTAACAATAACATCTTGACAAGTATAAATAGACTAAATTGGATCTCTTTATGTTGAGGAGTGTATATCAAATATGGTTCAGATGTGTGTGCACTGTCATGGGTCCTAAGCCACTTTCAAAGGTCTTTGAAGCCAGAGCGATATTAAGAGTGACTGCATTATCAACAAGACTCATCACATATAGATATCAATACAAAGCCCGGGCTGAATAAGACCAGATATTGCTACTTAGAAAGACCTCAGTGGCCCCCTATTTAGTATCTACCAGAGTGGAAAGACCTTTTATGAACACTCAAGTGAGTTTCAATCCTCCTTAGAGATTTGAGCCCTTCAATGGACGATACATAGAACCATACTTAGTACTACATAGTACTATTGCATTTATATTATTAACCAGTAAATGCTGTACATTAAGGTTGGATAAAATCAGTGCCTACCGATAACTAAAGTGTTGAATGTGATAGCATGATAATATAAGTCGCAGCGTATTATTTTCTCTTATATGGTATTGTGTATTAACCATCGTGCACTCTTTTCACTGAGCAGCCATGTTGGCATTTTTGCCTCATTGACCTCTCTTTGCACTCGGGTATTGTATTCTGATTTCATCAAACAATGGTCAT
Source organism: Alitta virens (assembly GCA_932294295.1). Taxonomy (NCBI): domain Eukaryota; kingdom Metazoa; phylum Annelida; class Polychaeta; order Phyllodocida; family Nereididae; genus Alitta; species Alitta virens. Next base: position 4,436,845 of record OW028580.1, on the reverse strand, counting down.
GGTGAAGTCACAGAGTGCAAGAACAATGGAGAAGTAATGATGTCATAATATATGACATAATAAAATGAGGTCAATGAGGCAAAATTGCCAACATGGCTGCGGCACGAAAAGGGTGTTTGAAGAGATTTTAATGTCAAAGTGGTCGTATAAGTGGTTATTTTTATGCATAATTGTGGTCAAAATATGACCTTAGATTAACTTAAAAGTAACCCGCTAATCCGCTGGTTCGAAGGTAAAGGTATTAGGTAGAGTGTTTGTTGATTGTCCAACTTTAAGCATCTGACCTTCAGTGGACTTGACAGTTACCTTCGGTCAGCCTGGATCTGTTTCTAGAACTTTCTCAACTCCCTGGGGAATGGGGAGCATACATCAAACTTTTGCTCCTCACTTTACCATCATTCGCTTTCTCTATACTGTCCTGTTTCGCATCATGCTGCTCCGATACTTAGTAGCAATCCAATGCTATCTCAGCCTACAGCCAACCTGTGTGTGTGATTAGGGCTTTACATCCTATAGTTTTGCACCAGTTGGGCTAATTAGGACAGGCAGAGACCATGGTAATGAGACGAAAGAGGAAACAGCCATCCAACTTAGGCTCGACCGGGAATCGAACCCGGGAATCGAACCTGGGACCCAGCGGTTGGAAGCCCAGAGCGCTACCTCTGAGCTAGGCCCCCCGCCCTGCCTACAGCCAACCTCCCCATTTAAACCTGGGTAGTGGAAGAGTGGTTTCAGAGGATCACCATGCCATGGGTGAGTTTGAACATGGAGACAAGAGTAGTCTCCGTGGTTTGAACCTATACCTTGAGAACTTTGCGCATACTAGTCCAACCACTGGTCCCACACCACAGCCCCCAAGATGAGGTTGTTGTCTATCTACTTAAAACCTTGTCTCTCTTGGTTGAAGCTGTCTGTCTGGTAACCATGACGGATTAGCTTATTTAACAAGCACAGCAGTAGCTGATTCATGCAAAACATTTCCAAGAATAAAACTTTCATAAAACAATTTCTGTGCAAAACAAACCCATATAATACCAGATGACACGATTATGGGAATTTTGAAACTGCATGAACTCTCATAAACATGAGATATGTGGAGATATGTAGAGATACAACTTTAATAGTGGACGCATCTCTAGCCCTTTTGACTGTTTAGTTTGCTGTGGAGTTCACTGTTCACTGGTGCAGTGAAACCTGCTGGAATTTACTGTGGAGGGAGGTCACTGTTTACTCGCTATGTCATTTATATATTCCTTGTAGAGACACTTCATTTTGACTAAAAACACTATGGAACTCAGTTTGATATCACTTCATAGTATCAAGAATTCAAAATCACTTGGCCAGCTTTAAACTGTTGTTGTGTTTTACATGTTTACCTGTGTGATATAACTTGTTATAAAGACCAGTTAGTTCTAAGCAGGAATGTTCAAGCAAGAGTCTCTCTCAACTCCCCGGGGAGTATAACTATAACCTATAGCTAAGTACCCATTCACACCTGTGCGGAGTGGAGCAGTGGTTACGGAGAATTTGTTCAGTACTGCTAAGGGAATTGAACCCGGGGCCTCTTGAGCGAAAGTGAACAACGTACTAATTTCACTTGCCCATAGCAAAGAAATTGTACTTTATCTTTCTAGTAAGACCACTTTGCTATTTAAAAAAGCAGTCAGTTTCATTAATCAACCCTTGCCAGCAACAATAACTTGCCTCAGAGGGCTGCACTGTCCATATCTACCTACCTACCTATCTATCTATCTATCTATCTATCTATCTATCTATCTATCTATCTATCTATCTATCTATCTATCTATCTATCTATCTGATGGCAACTTCACTTTCAGATGACCATGCATTGAAGTCACTAAAGTTCCAACCCAACGGTATTACAATGTATTGTCATTGTAATTAACTCCAAAAGAAGACCACCTCAGCATTAAGACCAGTCAATCTTGCACAAGGACGGTCCTAATGGTGAGGTCCCACTGTAGTTTATGTTTATGTTTATAGGACAACTGAACCCTTGTTTCTGTACCCCCCATGGGGGTGCTTGATAGATGCCCTCTTTTCCCATCATGCAATTCGTCTCCCAGGACAAATGATCCATTCCTTGTAAGCTACACCTGATTGGTCCTATAAGCTGAAGACAAAAGTTGTTTTGGTATTGTTGGAGACTACAGGACAAATTGAGGGAGTGGTGGGCTTTGACCCGTTGTGTTATATATTCTTTTAATGGTCTTCAATAAATTGTAAGGGCCTAGATTGCTCATCAAGTGTCATAATTGTAAGTTATCCGCAGTGTAAGGTAATTTTTAATGTTTAGAATTTTGCTGAATCATTGAAAGGCTTAGTAGTTGATTTGATATCTGCTAAATTCAATAGTTTGTCATAAACTTTGATAAAACTTGTAAGTTGTAACAAATCTGGGTACATGGCCAAATGTGCCACGTGCGTTTTCCATGAGAAGGATGAACGCATGGAAAACGCATGGTTTTTAGCTAATTATAATGTAGCAAAAACCATGCGTTTTCCATGCGCTTATCCAAACGCATGGAAAACGCACACGTGGCACAATTGGCCATGTACTCACTATATGAAGTATGAGAAGTCATTTGTGTCTATCTTCCCCCTCTACAAATTTCATAGGTGGTGAGCCATTATATCTCATTCTGTCTTTCTGGTAGTCTGTCTTTCGTAAAATCCCTGCATGTCTGTCTCTTCGCAAGTCACCTTTGAAATATTCATTAGATCAATGTTTTGAATTGCTTCAAGATATTGCTGCTAAGCTCAAAAAACGCCATCAATCTGTTCTATTGTGTAGCAGTTGCTGATATGGGAGGAGACGAATGTTTAGGAAAAACATTTTGTATAAAAAGACTACAAAGAAGACTAAGTGTTCTCCTTTAATTTCCCCCTGACACAGGCCCTATTTACACCTGTTCAGGTGACCTTCAAGAGGTCAGGTAACCTCCCTGTTCAGCAGATACTGTTTACCCTATACGCCCATGCAGGTGACTTGCTGCAGTCCTTTTTTATTGGCTTGTTTTGAAGGGAACTAGAGACTTTCACACATTTATGAATAACAAGGCCCTTTTTGGATCGGATAGACAATGTGTACGCTCGACAAATCGTCCTCCAAAGAAACAGACACTGCTTTGTAGTTTCAAGTATGGCCACCAGGTGTGCTGGGGGGCAAGTCTTATTTTCAACTCCACGCTGCTATGCTACTTTTTTTACCCCCTCTTTTTCATTTTTTTACCCCATTTTGGCCTTTCTAGCTACCCCTACCATGGAGTCACCCTCCATAAGAAGCCAAAGAGCTAAACAAACCCCTGCCAGGGGGCAGCATATGGCTTGACACCCCTGGACAATCATACTTTATATATTTTCATACTGGCATCATACCCTCTGGGGTGTTTTTTATCTTTTTATTTACTTCTTTATGCGTTGTTTATTTCTTCTGCCCTTTGTTTATTTTCTTGCATTATCCCATGTGTACAGCATTTTGTGTGGTCTACAAATGTGCGAAAGCCATTTTCAAGTATCTCATATCATATCATACTTATGCGTTTCTTAAAAAAATGTACAACAAAAATTAAAAAGTTTGGCATCATCCTGACAATAGGTTGGTACAGATGTTGAGGAAGTGTGTCCCAGAAACGGGACAACTAAACAACTTTGTGTTTTACATACCCATGCTTGCAAGACATGTATAATTCAATTGTATAATTCAATTCATAAAACCTTAAAATCACTTACGTGGTCCTGATATTGAGGTGGTCTTTATTCTGGAATTGTTTACATTGTAAGCTGGTGTTAAGGACATTGCAAAGTGGTCTTAAAATTGAATTGGCCTTAATAATGCGTGGAGGTCCAATGTATCAGAGAATTTTTAACTAAGGACACAACTAAGAAATACTGTATTATGTTATTTAACTAGTGAATAATTTGCTATTATTGCAAGAAATATGTTCCTTCTTGAATATTAAATATTAAATCAGACACTTCCTATCATATCAATAATATAGCCATTCTATATATGTTATGCAGTAAAACGGAACCTTCTTATCAAAGCCTCAAATTGCAGCACTTTTTTTTTCTATGTTTTGTTTTTTTTATACAAAAATTATTAACTGGTGCTATTTGGACTATATCAAAATTATTAACTGGTGCTATTTGGACTATATCAAAATTATTAACTGATGCTATTTGGTCTATATCAAAATTATTAACTGATGCTATTTGGACTGTTTCAAAATTATTAACTGGTGCTATTTGGACTATATCAAAATTATTAACTGGTGCTATTTGGACTGTATCAAAATTATTAACTGGTGCTATTTGGACTATATCAAAATTATTAACTGGTGCTATTTGGACTATATCAAAATTATTAACTGGTGCTATTTGGACTATATCAAAATTATTAACTGGGGCTATTTGGACTATATCAAAATTATTAACTGGTGCTATTTGGACTATATCAAAATTATTAACTGGGGCTATTTGGACTATATCAAAATTATTAACTGGTGCTATTTGGACTGTATCAAAATTATTAACTGGTGCTATTTGGACTATATCAAAATTATTAACTGGTGCTATTTGGACTATATCAAAATTATTAACTGGTGCTATTTGGACAATATCAAAATTATTTACTGGTGCTATTTGGACTATATCTAAATAATTAACTGGGGCTATTTGGACTATATCAAAATTATTAACTTGTGCTATTTGGACAATATCAAAATTATTAACTGGTGCTATTTGGACAATATCAAAATTATTAACTGGTGCTATTTGGACTATATCAAATTATTAACTGGGGCTATTTGGACTATATCAAGTTTGTCATCATTGTCAATAACATATAGACCGATTTTTCTAGACTTTTCTGAATTATTGTCACTTGTCACACAATTCTGACACCAATTAATAATATTACGAAATACCATTCTGATTATAATGACTAAATATTCATCAGCTGCTGTTGTATGTCAATTTGACTTTTTGAGTACACATGAGTTGGTGTCATCTTCCCCATAAAATGTGTAAAAAAAAGGGGGGGGGGAATAAAATAAAAAAAAACATTTCTCAGACTTCCAGACAAACATTTATCCTCACATATAATCTTAGATTGGAGTCCACTCCATTAAATTTTACCCTAAGGCAATTGCGCATTGTGTGGTTTTAATGACAAGAACATCAAGGGCCACCTGGTGGAGAGATTTGTGAAAGTTGAAGACCGTGTCCTGCTGTTCATCAGACAGGACAAAACAGGAGTATGTCTATGCAGAGGCAGGCAGCTGTCCCATCCTTGAAGTAGTAGTTGTAGTAGATTTGTTGTTAATTAAGACAGCTACAACTTTAGTTACTTTAATAAATGTAATGCATTGATTTGTGCACTTTGAAGCAGTTTTTTTTATTTTCATTGAGAATCTTGCTTCTCCACGAAACATAACAGGCCTTAGTATTATTAGTTAGGCTATATAGTTTATTCCTCATGAGTCATTATTCACTTGCTACCCTAAACGGGAATATGCATAAAAACGCAAAAAACTAACCAAAAAAAACATGCACATGCCTTGCCCTGGAAAAACCAAAGACCAGCTACACTAAACCATGCAGAAGTCCATAGAAAGTCAAATTCTCACATCACAAACTGTTACAGCCCTTCTACACTGATCAAGGTATACCCTTTTTGCCCTGTACCCTTATTGTGTGGTAATTGGTGCGTTTGATGTTTGCTGACAAACTACCCTGATTAGCCAGGCACTTCGGGGTTGCTTGACAGTTTGACATGACAAAAAAGCCTTTTAAGGCAAACAGGGTATTTTACAAGTTACAACAATGAGGGGTGTTAACTTGACTTGTTCGCGGTGAATGTGAGTGCTTTGATAAAACTAGTGGCGACACAGCTGGTGCAACTATACTACAGCTTACTGTCTATATATATTACAATTACTACTACTACTACTACTACTACTACTACTACTACTACTGCTACTACTGCTACTACTACTACAATTACTACTACTACAATTACATCAACAATTACTACAATTACTACTACTACAATTACTACTACTACTGCTACAATTACTACTACTATACTACTACTACTACTACAATTACTACTACTACTGCTACTGCTACTGCTACTACTACTACTACTAGTAGTAGTACTACTACTACTACTGCTACTGCTACTACTACTACAATTACTACTACTACAATTACAACAAAAATTACTACAATTACTACTACTACTACTACTACAATTACTACTACTATTACTACTATTACTACAATTACTACTACCACTACTACTACTACTGCTATTACTACTACTACTACTACTACTATTTTAATCATATATTTGTTTTTATTTACTTTAATTTGTACTTGTGCTTTCCTCTAGTTTTGGAGTTTTACAATGAATAAATAAATAATAACTTAAACTCCACATCCCAGTTATTAACTAAACGAGAATTGTAGTGGTACCGGAAAAGGTATACTTTTCACTTATTAGTTCAAGAAATAAGATAATTTTTGATGATTATTCCTGAATTGGGATATTGTCCTTACGTGCACCTGCCTACTCACTGGACATGTTGCAATGCTAAACAACTCCAGATTTAGGCCAGCCAGCTGTGATTTCTGACAAAAAGGTCACACACACAATAAAAATAAGAAAAAATCGAAACATTGGGATGTACATGTATTTTGGTCGCCTAACCTGGAATGCATGGTGTAATTTTTTCTTGTATTTTTTATTTTCTTTTTTGTTACCCAAGCACATTGTAGTTTAGCCCCTGGCAGGAAGGCAAAAAGAAAATGACAAGTGTCTATATTTATTGATGTATTTTTTCCTTCTCTTTCCTACATCTTGTTTTGATTTAGTATGCAATATAGTCAACAGCTGATTTAGGAGTCTTTAAATGGGCATAGTCATTTCCCCAATAATTCTAATGACAAAATAGATATTACATTTATACAGCAGAGACCAACTTCAAAATCACCCCACATATAAAACAGCCATTTTGGTCCTTTTGTATTATATCGCAATTTACAGTACTAATTAGTATACCATGGGGCGAAAAATTATCTTTAGTTATTGAGAAATGGTGGGAAAAGATGTTCTTAATAATTCCTTTCACTGTGATTTTGATTCGCAGATATTCTTATTCCGATGCTTTATTGTATAATGTGTGATATACAAAGATTTAGTTTAACTTTTTTGCTGCATGCAAGGTCAAACTTAAAATTACACTCAATCCCAATACAAACGCATTTGAATAAAATTACCAGTAGCCCATTAAGTTGCTGTAATTATAATCACACTGTACTCCCTTAAGAGCAAACAGTGGTAGCGCGCTGGGCTTCCAACCACTAGGTCCTGGGTTCAATTCCCGGTCGAGCCCATGTTGGATGGCTGTTTCATCTTTCGTCTCATTGCCATGGTCCCTACCTGTCCTAATTAGCCCATTAGGTGCAGAGATACAGGACGTAAAGCCCTAATCCACCACCTTAAGAGCAAAAACTCAATTAAAGCCATAGGAATCACGATCCAGCTTAATCGCTATCACTAATAATATAATTTTAAAAATGCATCAATAAATATCACCTTTACGGCCAATTGCAAAATATGGTATTATTACATTAGTTCTGCTGAATATAACAGAATGGAATAATAGGATAATCTTTATTTAAAGTCGACATAAGACAACAATAAAATTAGCTCAAAGAGCTTTTGATGGACTGTATATGTGCCAAAATAAAAAGTGCAGCTAAAACAATGGCAATAGAAACGAACTAAATTATAATAAAACCATAGCAAACAATAGTTTCATCATAAGTCGACATTTGTTTTTTGTGAGATTTTCTTGGTCTGTATACCACTGCGGATGATACCAAAAATTCAGTGAGACCGCGCGGTGTGCATGCTTATGGCCAACAGCATTAAAAAAGAGTTTGACTCTCTTATAAACAGGAAAACAGTCTCAGTTTCATGGTAACTTAAACTTGCATTCTTAAAGAGCTAATGCCAATAAATCACTGCGAATAAATCCCCGTTTTGTAAATCGCTAATAAATCACGGTTCTCGCGGCTGCTATTTTTGCGGTTTGCCTTTTTGTGTTGTCAACTTTTTAGATGTTCTCTGATGTCGCTTATTTTGCACTCAGTTTCAGTGTAATTCTGGAGATCATTCTTGAATTCCCTGAAGTGTCTTTTGATGTACTTTAAAATAGATATTCAAGCAGTGGATATGCTTGAAAAAGGGTTCATCTATCAAACTTCTATCACAGAGATACACTAGCATAGAATGTGTGCAGAGGAGGCATGGCAAAAGAATTTCTGAGATCTAAGAGGTTCAATGGTTTAATTACTGCTGTCTGGGACCCCCTGGGACCCCCTAGTGGCACAAAGTCTGCTACTAGTCATAAAGTCAACAAATGAGGTATATAGGAGGGGTTTCTCTGGCAATTCATGGGGGTAAAATGGGTTAAATTTAAGAGGTGACCACAAGGATCTGGTCAATATAAATGGATAAAAGAAATACACACCCTACACACTAATGTCTTTATTTTCTAGCAACCCTGCAAAGTGTGCCCTGTTGTAGGGGTAAAGTTCACGCTCAATAAAATTGCAAATACATTGTCCTGCCAATAAGCTGAACGACAACCAGAAACGAATCAAAAGGCAATTGTCAACCGCATTGACAAGTCAAACTGACAAACATATTGGCAAGCAACAACACAATTGACAAGCATTGACAAAGCATTGACAGAGCACTGACAAACAATCACCAGCCAGCCTGGCAGGACAATGCACCGGAAGCCACTAACGCCCCCTACAATGCACTACAGTGTTATGACCTCATTAGTGACGTCATATAATCGTATTAGGTCATAGTGCACGTGTTAGCACTCTTTTAAACTTAAACAGGTGTTTCACTGAAATTAGCAATACCTTAACTTAAGGTTTAGTAGAGTTTATCAAAGAGAACCAATTGACTCACCTCTACCACAGAATTAATTAACACCACAACAGAGTTAATTGCAATTTTACAGCCCCATTCCTATATCCGGATATTTATTGAATTTTTCAATAAATCATTTCAATTACCTATTACAATTGCACTAGGATGGGATGTAAGATTATTCCGGTTTAAATTCAATTGATTTATATTTATATGGGATACTGCACTGTTAAGACCGCCTCACTATAGTATTCACTATTCAGACATTAGACCAATTTGGGTTCAAATGCATAGTATAGTCATTGTAATTTAATTTACTATTAAGACCACTTCTCCATTAAGACTAGTGAAATTTACCCAGAAGTAGATCTTAATGACACTGAAAAAATAAATAAATAAAATTACACTGAAAAAAAAAAAAAAAAAAAAATTGATATCAGGTTATTTTTCAATTTTTAAAACATTTTCCTGAAATACTCTTAATTTTTAAATAGACTTAATTCAGGAAATATTATAATTCAGACAAGTCTACAATATTTACTAAGTTATTAATATATTTAAAAAAATATTTACCAGAAATACTCAACATATTTTCGATGACCTATATCAAATTTTTTGGGTCTGTTTGAATAATTTCGAGACTGTCCTATCCGTGTTGAAAAGGTTGGGGAATCGAGGGCTCCTGAAACAGAACTCTACCCATACAGCAAACTTATGTTCAAATATTGACTTCTGGGACCAGGCTATAGGTATAGTGTTGGTCTTGTAAACCTGATATCACCCACCACTGCAAAACAAGTTAATAGATATGTGGATATATAGGCCAGGGGACATTCTAACCCCAAATGCTACCATAGGTCAAGCTAATGTTCAGGACAGGCCAGGGAATATTAATAAAATAGTCCTAGTGTGTGTATTGTAGTTTTTTAAGTGAATTTATTAATAATTTAAAATTTTTTAAGATTTTTTAGTAGCCCACATATTAATTACATGTAAATTGACACCTAATTTACCTAACTTAAAAAAAGGTTCCTAAACTTGGTCATCGTTCCTTTAGAGTAAACTTGGGTAAAATTAATACAGTTTTTGCCATCATACAAAATAGTCTAATTTAGAAGGTTATAGTTATTAATATATGAGAGATACATAATTAATACATGCAGTATTTCGTGTAATAAAGATCCATCACTTACTATGAACAAAATCCACCTGGGAAAATATAGTGATGAGGTAGGTTTGTTTTGGGGCAAGAATCTTAGTTCCAACTTTATTCTGGAGGGTGTAGTTGGTGCCTGGGTCATCTTTGAATAGTGTAATATATCTGCTGTATTGACCTGCATGCCTAGATGGGCTGCTGACTATCCCACGATAGTTCATAGATTTGAGGAATGTGGAAATTTAAATTGAGATATCAGACTTTGCTAACTTCAATAATATAACGACTGGGCTGTCTAATAAAAAGCCAAAATAAATACATAGAATGATGTTTGGAATCATATGCAGTGACACTAAGGGTTTTTTTGGGTCAACTTAGCATTAAAAGCAATGGTTTTTAACTAGTTTTAATGGAAAGTATAGGACCTTTTCTTGTATTTTTAAGCAAATTGTTGTTGCTTTGGGAAATTTCTTGTTTAATAACTGACAATCACTCTAAATATTTTTCTTGATGGTACATGCATGGAGCCACCAGTCTCTAGCGACTCCATGGTACTTGTGCACCCCTTAAATAAATGCCCTATCAAGGGTGAATCCACGAGATTACCCCATTATAATTATATCCGACTGCATCTTACACCCACCACGATAAATTTAATGAGTAGACTTCAGTGAAAGTGACTTTAACAGCTTTTAAAAAGTCAGTTTGTAAGGTAAACATTTGGGAAGGTGATTCTGCTATCACTTAATTGTCCTTGCAAAATATTTTTAGTGCCTGAAGAGAAACTCAATATGTGCTGAGGGTTAAAAGTAAGACTTTTGCCGCTAACTGCTTTTGGTAGGGGGTTAGGGGAAGGCGTTTAGGGTAACATGGAGGTATGGGCATTTTGAAAAGGGGTGAAGTTAACCTGAGGCACCCCGGGGTGTTCGAGAAGTGCTGGTTTGGGGCAGCACTTTGAGTGCTGTAAGATCTGACATTCCAATATACACTATTCAATGTGTTTATATATCTATAACTAGCCTGATGTGGTCAGTGCATGGGGTGCTATTGTTGTTGGCCAGTGGGCTGTTCGCATCAAGTCTGAGAGTTGGCTACAGTTGAATCTGACAGTTGAGACCACACTTATGGTAGAATTTCTAGCCTAAATGGCAATGCCGATGACAAAATCTTCAATGACCAAACGATAATAATCATACATTAAAATGAGACAATAAATATTAGGAAAGTAATTCTCAGATAGCATCCCAAATCGGGCGCCGTCGGAACAACATCGTTCCAACATCGCTCCGACGTTGATAGGATTTGGAATGCTATCCGGGTTATTGGTAATTTGTCAAGAGATACTTATTAAGTTACATCGGCAAAGGTATCACTAATACATGATAGTCTTAATACTAGATAATTGTGAGATAAAATGGAATGACGAGGATACAGAATATGCGAAGGTAAAGGCAAGGTTTATGGCCTGTTTTAGCATACATCTACTGTCAGCCGACTTCACACAAACCTTCGGGAAGCAGGCTCTGTTCTCTCTCGAACTTTCTCAACTCCCTAGGGAGCATACAGCTGTCGCATCATGCCGCTGCTACCTGCCGCAATACTGAGCAATCCAATGCCATCTAAACCTATTGCCAACCTCCCCTCTTACACCTAGGTGGAGTGGAGCAGTGGTTTAGGGGGATCTGCTCATTTCCTCCCTGCCATTGCTGGGGTTTCAACCCACGACCATGTGCGTACTAGACTACCGGTCCGACACCTTATCCACTGCACCACAGCACCCACTAAGAAAGCTTCGCCAAGTCCTCACTTTTGCATTTACAATGGTATCTATTTAAAGTAGTCCTAGTTAGTTAGTTAGTTAGTTAGTGTTATTGTTTAACGCCTCATCAGCACCTGAGTGGGCTATGTAGAGGCTCTCTAGGGTAAGATTGATTATCCATAGTTGGTAGTAGAAACCAGAAGCATGTAAAAAATCAATAATTGTCTGCGTTGGTTAGCTGGAGCAGCTTGTGCAATGCGCACTGTCCTGTTTTAGCCACTGGGGATAGAGGTCTTCACCCCAAGTGTTTCCATCCTCACCGCGTGGAGGCCCAGGACCTTCGAAGGCAAAGTAGTCCTAGTAATGAGGTGGCCTTAAAGTGGGTTCCACTGCACTCCCAAGATTGCATCAAGCCACCACCAAGCCACTGCTGTCAGTGATACGGGCGGTGAGTCCGAGTCAGTTATTTCACGGCTGTTTCATGTCAACACTGCTGTCATTTTTTGTGGCAAATGTAAATTATTGCAGTTATCACGTCATGTTCAGTAAGTGGTCCCCAGAAAGGACCTATTGTGGAGCCACCAGACCTCGCCACAAAAGACCAAAAACTGCCGCCCGGGTCCTCAAGCTTATACAAGCCATCACAAGCTTTCGTAACCTGCCTAAAGGTTTTGACCAGCGATCAAAACTCCTCTCAACCCATTCAATAGACAATTCCACAAGTTTGACACTATAAAGGTTTCCTTGTACAGCGAGCTATGCTTATGACACTGAGTGCTTTGCCTGTCAGCACAGACAAAATCCAGCCATACTTACCTAGTATGTAACATGACATCAATTGATGTATGTAGCTTTATAGCATAATATACTTCTAGTGGCCATCAAAGAGTTTAAGGTAACCATGGGAAACACAGTTCATTATTGACCTAAATATTTCGCATATTTTGCTTTTTTTCAACTCGCATTATCTTTATACATGGCCAAATGTGCCACGTGCGTTTTCCACGCGTTTGGATAAACGCATGGTTTTCTCCTCATTTTAATTAAGCAAAAACCATGCGTTTTCCATGCGTTTATCCTTCTCATGGAAAACGCGCGTGGCACATTTGGCCATGTACATAAGTCATATCATAATGCACTTCTTATACACCAGATTATTAAAACCACAATTATAAGACCACCAATGAAATAAGGCCAAGACATTGTACAGGTTTGCATGAACAAATAAAAGTTTCTATATAGCAAGTAAAAATAATTTACTTCTAAGATATAGTAATGCATTATATATATATATATATATATATTATTATTTTAATCACAGTTATCTAAATAATTATATTAATATTTTATGACATATTTGTCCTTAAAACACACCTTGGTGGTGCACTAACAAGCTCGACATTTCAAAATCAGGAAGACAAAATAAAAAAGCTAAACTAAAAAAAAAGAATGTGAAATGTAGAACTCTTGCTTTGCAGTCATCTTCGATCAAGGCAAAAGCTCAGCTTGACACAACATCTCTGAGTATGCCGGGCGTGTAATACAAGTATAGAGTGACTTGACAAACATACTTTCCTTTCTGCTCCTGTCTTTACTTGTTCTTGTCGACATGACAAGCTTGAAATCTACCTGTTCAGATTTTCGTCAAGTCAGGCCCCACTTCAGAATGTGCTTTTCACACTCAGCTATTTGGCCATTGTACCTGCTCAACTCAGCGATTTTCAACCGCTGCAAGCCTGCTAACATTTAAACTGCTGTGTATGCACTGAAATTGGTTACACAACTATAGGGAGTTTGTATTTATATAAAGTAGGAAACTGGCCATTAAGGTGTATTTTACTGGTGGGTTGTCGTAATGGCGAGGTGAATTGCAATAAGTACAGGGATGAAATTTTGGAAAGAATTGCATTTTTTTTATCAAATTGAACTAAATTGAATTAGTTGAACACATGTGTGCCAAACGTCAGTAGTTTTAAGTATTGTGATGTGAGCTTAGAGGCAAAGTTCCGATGCCTCCCAGATATTGAAGATAAGAAGTTGGTTTGAAAAACTTCATATCATAGAGGCGGATGTAATGATGGCATGATATGACTTGGGTTAAAACGTATGAAAACATTGAACTAAGAAAATGCACTGTAAAACATAGGAGCTGTCAGAGGAATAGGCTATGATAAGGTCATATTCTTTACCATTATAGGCCACCATGTAATATAATTCCCTAATGATTACTTTCTTTACTTTTGAGATATTTTAAGTAATTGCAGTCTCTCCGATACGGATTCCTCTTCGGACTATTTTCACATCAGTTTTGGTAACAAGCGCAGCCACTACTGTATGGTGTGAAAAAAAGGACTGAAGTAGGTTTTCTAAGTTGCAAGTAACTAAAACTTTTTTTTTATCCCTTTTTTGGTCTGAATGAAAAGGCCGAGCCGTGTCGAGTGTTTGGGATAGCTGAAATAGCGAGTGTCTGGGAGGCCCTAGAAGTGTCTGTTTTGGCAAATACGGCCAAGGAGGGCATTCTGAGCAGCACTTTACCAAAGCCGAATCGCCCGGAGGACGGATTGACTTATCAGAAGTTTGATTGCAGGCCACATATGATTGTTTGATTAGGTCATATGGTGGGGGGGGGGGGGGGGTTGCAGAGCTGAAGAGAGGACAGATTCATTGCAGCAGCTAGCTATAGCCTAGCCCATGATGTTGTTCAACTCCCCTAGTCTATTAAATTGCTTCTATTGTGTGTTGTAAAAGGCGGGTGGCGCGGACTGCGGACAAATCCGCTCCAATATTAGTGCCACGATACCCCCTGGATGGAGATATCTAAGTGACCTTCTGCCATGAGATCGAATTACGATCTCCTGCTTCAATGATTGGCCCTTCGGAAAAAATACCCCACCCCTACAGGGGCGTATACCTCTTTAAGGGCAATTTGTCTGTAGTACGCCGTACGCCGTCCGTTGTACGCAGCCCTCGGGGCCTGATAGCTTTGCTTTAGCCGGTCCCTTTTCAAGCGCAATACCCTCCATCGATTTGTGATACTGAGTCTGTAATAGGATATAAAGCTTTCAGACTAGCTGTTTCTATCTCATTCAAAGTATGTCTCTTGTCTGGTCTGCCTCTAGCTGTTTGCATTTGTCCGTCTGTCTCGACAAGAAGTACAATGGAACCCACTTTAAGACCACCTCATTATTAAGACCACCTCATCATTAGGACCACCCATTGTTGGACTGTATTCTTGCCATTGTATTTTACCTCACCATTAAGACACCTACCATTAAAGCCAGTTAAGTTTGCAGTTAATGTCTAATGGCGAGGTTTAACTGCAATTTCATTTCATGCTATAATGGCCTTAAAAGTGAGGTGGTCTTATTAGAAAGGCAAACCTTAAAATACACATTTCAATTCTACCGAATGTTTATTTGGTGGCACAATTTAAAGTGGCCTCCATACAAAAAGGTGATTTGTAATGTCTAGATTGCCTGTGTGCATTCTATCTCAATGTCTGTCTGTCTATCTATCAATGTCTTTCCATCTGTATATCTCTCTGCTTCTTCCTTGTCACTGTCAGTCTGTCCATTCATTTGTAATCCACCATTCATTTCCATCCTCTTAGTTACAGAATTAACAGTGACCATGCATAGGCCTAATTTGTCACCACAGGTAAACAACATTTTTGCACTTTGATGTTGCCACCCATGCTGAGTAAATAGGTTATATTTTCATTGAAATATGCCAGGTGAACAGCACCAAGGATGACACATATAAATATTACATTTACTACGCATAGTAAAGTACTAAAGTGACTCGAAAATGTCCCACAAACAAGATGGGAATGGCATCAATAAATTCGTAAGAAAAAAGAAAAGGAGTGAGTGGAGAAAAAAAAATTGAGTAATATATTAAAAGAACCCTTTGGTTCTCTGATTCCACCCTTGGCCTACCTTAGCAGAGCCCCGCATGGCTAACCACAACATTCTGTCCTCCAGATAAAGATCTTCTTTGTAATTGACACTGGGATAGCACTACGAATTCCAACAAGATAAAAATATATATAAAAAAAAAACCCCTTCAAAAACATTGGTTTAGAAGTCGCTTGTAGAGTTAAAACTGGGTGGGGTTTCTTTTATAAACACACAATACAATAACGTTTATGTTGTTGGTCATTGTCCTGTGTGGTACACAAGTTTTTGCGACATCATCCGAAGACACCGAAAGGGAAATCTCGAATACGAATGCTCCGAAGTTATGTCGGCTCTGAGAAATTGGTCTCTAAATGGGCTATTAAGTCGTTTAACTTCTTTCATTGCTGTTTTTGCTGTTTACAGTATGTAGAAAATTGCCGGGGTGTTTTTTTCACCAAGTTTTTTTCAACTCCGCCTATTAAGATAATTTGCTCCGAAAAGGCTGCGGCTTTAATCGTTATGATTTTATAACTGTTTACGCAGGTTTTGGATGAAAGGGTTGATGAATAGCTAAATGAGCACAGATTATGAACCATTAGTACCACTTATTTGTAGAAGATGAGTAATGGCTTTGAGAGTTTATATAAATTTTCGTCTGCTTCTGTTTGGCGCCAAATATGATGCCGCCATGACAGTTCATGCAGCTTCACGTGGCCAGTTCTTTTTTATTTGGTGTGAGAGCTGTAAGACCCCCCACTATTAAGACAATCTCATAATTAAGTCCCATAATATAATTATAACTTTTCACCATTGTACCTTACCTCACTATTAAGACCACTTCATCATTAACACCAAGATGTGGCACAGAGAGTGATAGCAATTAAAAAGCTCCATGAGCATATATTTAATAATATAACATGTCATTACAGTCAAACCAAAATATATAAATTCCAAATATAATGAAGATCTTTATACAACAAAGCAGTACTGAGTCATATAAAAAATATAACAACCAATTGCCAGATAGCATTCCAAATCGTATAAACATTGGCACGACGTCATCGATGTTGAAACGATGTTGTACCGACAGCGGCCGACATAGAAACGACGTTGGCCCAATTTGGAATGCTGTCTGGGTTCTTGACATAAATTCTATCAATCGATAATACGGTTACCTTCATGTATGACTTCCATTAACATGTCTTAATAATATCATTGTTTATATACATCATTTGTGGCTCAAAAACAATTCACGAGTGTTATGGATTCAGTATACAACACCTTTCTTATTTGGAACATCTCACTTTTAGTTTCATATTTTTCTCCTATCATTTCACATTTATCAAGGGCAAAAAATGCATGAAAATATTTCCAAAAATGTGGAAAAAAAAGTAACACTCAGGACTTCGTATATATGCGAAATTATGCAGCGATATTAGATTAAACAACACAGTCATACTATGTGTATAAAACTCGAATAAGAAGGCACTCAACTACAAAATGTATCTAAACGCCCATTAAAAAAGTTATCAAAAGCTCAGTAGCATGATTGACATTTGTTTGTACACATGCCCGTATAAGTATTTTAAGAATTTCATTTTTTGCACAAATTAAATGTTTTCCTTATAAAACCTTATCTACTATCTATATACTATCAATTAATTTGATACAACGTGAAATAGGATGGCAGTGACATTTTTCTATAATTTTGTAATGAAAACATTATTGAGCAATGTAAGGAAACTGTAATTTTAATTTAGATAAAAAAATTAAAAAAAACAGTTAAACTTGTTTGTTTTATGAAATTTAAAATGCATTAAAAAAAAAACATTAATTGAATAATTGGATATTAATTGGTAAAACTGTTATTTTAATTTAGATAAAAAATGCAGTTTAACTTGTTTATTTATGAAATTTAAAATGCATTAAAAAAACCCATTTATTGAATAATTGGATATTAATTGGTAAAACTGGCATTCATTCAAATTAATTCAATCTAATCATGTCTCGAAACATGCTATACTTCATGATATTTCCTTACTCTTCAAAGTCTGTTCATTATATATATACATCTTTATTGGTCTATATATGTGATATTTTGACTAGTTTGAACTTTTTTTAAAATCCATTCCAATCAATGACTTTAATTCTGTGCACATTCACTTTTATTTTCTCACATACGACCATCTTGAAATGAATTCATTTGACAAAAAAATTTATTAAAATGATGGTTAATTAGATTAAATAGAAAAGAAACATACAGGATCAAGGGACATAAAGGGTCAAGGGACGTGTCCCTGATAACACGCTACGTCGGCCCGATGTTGGTCCGATGTTGGTCCAATGTCATCCACATCGGGCCGACGTCTAGCCAATGTCACATGCTACATGGCCAATTGTGCCTCGTGCGTTTTCCATGAGAAGGATAAACGCACGGATAACGCATGGTTTTTAGCTAATTATAATAAGGAAAAAACCATGCGTTTTCCATGCGTTTATCCAAACGCATGGAAAACGCACGTAGCACAATTGGCCATGTATATATATCTGTATGCATCTTGCAATTAACTTTTATTTCATGTGAAACCTTTTTCACAATTATGAAAGTAAATATTATATCATGTATTTTAATAAAATTATTGTTATAATTTCAGCTGACTTGCGGCTCAGAGCTTTAGGAAGCGGCCATGTCACAATTGAATCTGTTCGGTTCCCCGACAATTATTTGTGTTTCAACAGACGAGGCAGACTTGTTGTTGCAGTGAGTATAACTTTATATATCTAAAAATGTTTTTAATCCAAGTTATACTCCACCGGGATATTTTTCCTATTGCTCTGAGAGGGCTATAACCAACGAAAATGTTAGTTAACTCCTGTGTGTGTGTGTGATTAGGGCTTTACGTCCTGTATTTCTGCACCTGTTGGGCTAATTAGGACAGGCAGAGACCATGGCAATGAGACGAAGGATGAAACAGCCATCCAACTTAGGCTCGACCGGGAATCGAACCCGGGACCCAGCGGTTGGAAGCCCAGAGCGCCACCTCTGAGCTAGGCCCTCGCACTTTAGTTAACTCCTTCCTGAGCGCAAACTGACCTTTTCTTACGTAATAAAGGCAGTTAACCAATCAAACAAATTAGGAAATATGCCAAATGGAGTGTATGAAGTTAGTTATATCCCTCATAGTCAGGAGTTAACTAACATTTGTGTTGGTTATATCCCTCCGCTTTCGGCGTTGGGATATAACCAACGAAAATGTTAGTTAACTTCGGGATATAACTTAACTTCAGGATATAACTATCTCTTATGACATCTTATGTCAAGTGAACGTATTTAATGCCTTTACATACAAAATATATCTGATGTGCAAAATCGTATTCCCATCACTGTAGAGATGTACAACCATGGACGTATGAGAGACATTTGGTTGAACTGGCTTAACTGAAATTTCATTTATTTAATGCGTTTAATGAAGATCAAATAACATTTTCTGCTGTACATACCAACATTTACTTGCTATATAGCATACAGAAAGCTTTTACAAATTTAAACACTTTTAAAGTCTGTAGAGCAAAGTGTACAATGTAATATTTATGATTCTTCTGCTGGAAGTTATTTTACACTCAACTATTCCATGGACCACAGCCTTGTAAACGCCATTGTAGTATGAGAACCCATGCAGTTTCTTAAATTTAGGGTTGTATACTCCCCATAGAGTGGAACAGGTCCATGTGAAAGATCTCGGCTATAGGACACTCCATTTAATACTAATAAATTTAAAGGGTGAACTTGTGACTGATTTGTCAGGTAAGCTTAAGCTATTGTGTTGTACATTGTAGATAGGGAATTTAGATAGAATTATCCCTATTAAGGGCCCCCCATATGATGTAATTATAGTCTTGGTATCTAAGAAAACCATGCTGTTTAGATTGTTTATTATGGGTAAAGATATTAATCAGATTAGAGTAATACTGCACTCGGGTCTTTTATTGCCTCTGTGTCCAGATCACACATGGAGCAATTGGATTGGAGTGTAATGTTATTAAAAGGGACAATATTGTACCTTTTATTTAGTGTCTATGCCGGGGTAAATGAAAGTTCTGACCGTTGGAGTAAATGTGTTACATAGACTGTACTCTAAGCCTAATCGTCATGTGGGTGTCGTTGTCGAAGTGTTGGGACTCGGCGCGCATGGTCATGGGTTCAGTCCCAGCCATAGCACGGAGGAACTGGGCAGATCCTCCTTAAACCACTGCTCCACTCCACTGAGGTGAAAATAGGGAGGTGGGCAATAGGCTGACATGGCATTGGATTGCTCAATGATGGCGCAGCATGATGCCACGGCTGTTTACTCCCCAACGAGTTGAGAAAGTTCAAGAATGAACAGAGCCCGCTGACCGAAGGTATTTTGTGAAGTCGGTCGACAGCGTATTTGTATGCAAAGATAGACTATAAACCCCTACCTTTACATTCATCTCATCATTACATCTGGCAGCTGGTCATTTCAACCCTTTAATGGGTGTGATCTGTTAATTAATTCAAATCGAACCAAATTCATTTGATAAGCAAATCTTTTATCAATATCTAATTACGCAATTCTTATACCCTTAAGTCATACCCCATGAAATGAAATAAGTACCACCCCATAATTCAAAGTGATGCCCTGTGTACTTTTGCACCCCTCAGTGTAGTCAAGATGAGTGAGACATGATGGGCAGCAAGCCTAGGCCAGGGTTATATGTATGCATAGTGCGAATAGTTAAAATGGCCTTAGTTATCACCTGGCATGTGAGCTGGAATGCTTGGCCCGCCTGCCTGACTAATTTACCTGGGAGATCAACAACAGCAACAACAAGCAACAGCCAAACGACTGGTTCGGATGCAACGACACTGCTGTTGGGGGGGGGGGGGGGAGGTGTATGTTGTGATACCAATGTGATACCAATGTTAGTTTATTTGTTAAATAAACTGTATCTTTTGGGTGTGAAATCTGTTGGCCAATGAGAGTTTGTAATGGTGTCGAAAATGTGGCTCTGGCCCATTGGTTAAGGCTCTGGCCCATTGGTTAAGGTTCTGGCCCATTGGTTCATTGGTTAAGGCTCTGGTCCATTGGTTAAGGTTCTGGCCCATTGCTTATGGCTCTGGTCCATTGGTTAAGGCTCTGGCCCATTGGTTAAGGCTGCTCTGGTCCATTGGTTAAGGCTCTGGCCCATTGGTTAAGGCTCTGGCCCATTGGTTAAGGTTTTGTCTACAGTGTTAAAACCGGACTTTCATTATAATGTGATGCATGAGTTCTTCAACTCTTCACATTAGCTGCTGGGTATTCTTGTATTTAAGGCATCCACCAATTCCATATCGGTCATCTCTGCTGAAGGTCCCGGGTTTGATCCCTGGTCACTCTTCATAAGCTACATCCCGGCAGCTGGATGTTGATCGCATGAGAGGTTAAATTGGAGGTGCCTTGTACTCAGTGTCTATGCTGAGGTGAGTAAAAGGCCCCACCCATGGGTTAAATGTGCAACATGGTGCAGACTCTAAGCCTTCTCATCTCATCATTACTTCTACCTGTGGCCACCAGCTGGTCATATAAGTTTACTAAGCATCTGAGTCAGACCCAGTATATAGCACTTACACATTGGTCGTATAGCCTCTTTTTTCTGCCTTATTGCTGGATTGCCTGAAAACTTTGTGATTTAGTTGCTGAAATATAAGCCTCACTGAAAAATAACAGATTATAAGTAAAGCTGTAGGGTACAATTCTTGAAATGCCTGCAGTGAAATCTCATCATTTAAGATATTGGCCAATATTACAGTCAATTTCATAGACTTGGAAACTAATCTCATAGACTTGGAAACCGATCTCATAGACTTGGGAGCTAAACACCAGAAGACTTCATATGAATCCAGGAATCCCATTGGCTGAGGAATCCCTAATCCAATAAGAATCCTGGATTCACATGAGGTACTCCACAGTTTAGCTGCTCCCAAATCTATGAGCAATATTAGTTTCCAAGTCAGTGAAATTGGCTGTAAGAGTTTAACCACCTCGATTTTAAGTTCACTTCAGCTGGCCTTAGACCTTTGTGAAAAATTGCAAAAATGTCACCTTGAAATCATTAATTATTAGGACCACTATACTGAGATCCAAGGGTGATCTTAATAGTGCTTTCCACCTGTATACGTGACATCCTTTTGCACCTTCTCTGGTATGGCAACCTATGTATTGTTTTGCACGGGTAAATGATAATTAATAACTCTATTACGAAACAGGTGGGACGGACTAAAATACCTCCCATAGGTAGCATACCAGGAGGTAGGGGTATACATAGTAGAGATGGTGAGCCAGGTGGTTTTGATCAAAGCAACTTTTCATTTTCTCCACCTTTACCCTTCAGTTTTACCCTATTTCACCGCCCTCCCAGTATTTATAGCAATCTATCTGTAGTGCTTGGTATGTGTGGGGTAAATTGGGCATCATTGTCTCACCCCCCCCCCCCCCCTCACCATGGTATGTTTACAAGTCAGGTATTTTAGGGATTGTCTCTGTAATTTTAGTAGCAACATGTATTTAAACAATGAAATTAATTTCATGTTGAGTGCAGAAATATTAGAGCCTTAAATTTGAGTAAACAATTGAATAAAAGGTTATCTCTAATGCCAAGAAATAAAGAATTATCAAGATATTCAATGTTAGGTTTTTACAATAAAACAAATACAACAGTACAGTTTTCCCCTTGTGTTTCAAATGGGTATTAGACTGGCTGTACCAAAGGAAACGTTTTGGAATAAAAAATAAAAGTAGTTCTATAGCATGACTATCGAGTGCTAATATATGATTTATTTGAAACTTGCTTTTTTTCCAGTGACATTTATTGGTAGCAATACGATCATAAAACATGCATTAAAATAGTGTATTAAGGTTACTTCTTTTTTTGCTTTATGATTTAAATTCTTGACACGATATGATCCCACCCATAGCATAGCTGTGCAAAGAATCCCGTGTCTTTATGAAGTCATTTTTGGCCAAGCCCAGGTCTCTATTTTGCAATTCAATTGACTTTGTATAGGACACACACAAGTAAAGAATTGCTTATCATGACTTTTATGCTTTACTTACTGACAAAATTGGCTATTACTTAAAGCATAATAAACCCCTTTTGAGAAAATGTTATGTAAGAAACCTATTTTCTTATCACTATCAGTTGGAAATATGACAAGCGTGGGATGTGAATAATTCCTTCCTGCCTTCCTTCCCCATCCTTACTTCCTTCCTTCCTGCCTTTCTTCCATCCAAATCTATCTATCCACCTATCTACCTATATATATATCTATATATCTATCTATATATCTATCTATATATCTATCTATATATCTCTCTATTTATCCATCTATCCATCCATCTATCTATCCATCCATCCATCCATCCATCCATCCATCCATCCATCCATCCATCCATCTATCTATCTATCTATCTATCTGTCTGTCTGTCTGTCTGTCTATCTATCTATCTATCTATCTATTATCTGTCCATCCATCTATCCATCTATCAGTCAATCTATCAATCTATCTATCTAGCTATCTGTCTATCTATCCATCTATTTATCTATCTATCTTTCTATCTATCCATCCATCCGTCTATCTATTCTTATCATGTTCTCAGCTGGCTTGTTTTGGATGACTGCCAATCTTTATCCTAAGAATTTACTAAAGATGATATGAGAAATATCCTTAGGGAATTATAGTGACTTTTTTTTTCACCTGCCTAAGGAACACCACACTCGTTTAGTGACTTAAACTTGGCTTCATCTGTCCATTGTTATGGTAACAGGCCTACATCATCACCATGGCAACCTGACAAATTATTGCGTACAACACTGACCAGACAAATGCTGTGACGTCACAATCGTCTGGTCTTCGTCAGACCTAGTTCGATGAGTTTTGGCATATATATGGGCTTCCTTATCGTTCTAGTACAATACATTCATGGATATATGAGTGAGAAGGGGCTTTGCCTTATTGGTGGGGTGATCTCAAGACAATGTTGTGAAGTTTTGCCCATCAGATACCTCTTATTATACAATCACAATTACCTTCATGAGGGTGACAGGTTTGAACCCCCACCCTGGCTTAGAGGAGTTGCCCAGATCTCCCTGTAACCACTGCCTCAACCCAACCAGCTGTAGTGGGTACTAGGCAATAGTGGATTTTCACGGAAGGTTCTCTGTATTTCCAACAGGTGGCTAAAACAGAATACTGCAATTCTATTGGCTGGGAAAGTTGACGCCCTTCACTGTGATTGGATAATGCAAACTGCATCCAAGCAGCAGTATTTTTAGTGCATTTTAATGTATATTTAACATCTTATCATTCAGTTGGTATCCGTTATTTTCCTGAGAAAGTTGCATCTATTCAATAGGTTAGTTATGCTCTAATATGACTGAAAAGCAAAATGAGTTATAAGAGGAGAAGAAAGACTTATGTCTTGTTGAATTCAGGACTGCTCAGTGAAAAGATCTATAGGCAACCATAGTGATGGCACTGGTGTGAGCTCTGAAACTCCTATGGTTAACCCTGTGTTTAGGTAGAATGCTTTCCTCAGAGTTGAGAAAGACTTACATTGGCCTGCAAAGGGTGCTAAATGTTCAGTCGAACATCCCAGATAGCATTCCAAATCGGGCCAGCGTTGTTTCTATATTGGCCGCCTTTGGTACAACATTGTTTTGACATCGCGCCGACATCGATACAATTTGTAATGCTATCTTGGGTCTTCATATCAAATAAATAAGCAGTCTAACTTGATCATAATTAGCCGCTATAGTCTGACAATGCACTCACATATATACGGGTAAATATAGGTCTGCAAGACCTCACCAAGCTTTAGCTTTGTCTGTTGGTTCCACCTTTTTTTTTCATTCAAAATTGCACCTTTTTAAGTCTGCATAGAATCTATTGATGTTATTTGTTCATCTGAGAAAACGATGTTGTGTAAGGTGTGTTTAGAGACACCTGCCCCAGGTTTCAAGTCTGACAAAGTCTGACAAAGTCTGACGAACAGCGTGAAAACATGACAAAGCCCTGTGGTCGCTTCGACCTTTTCTGTTTGTTCTACTAAATATAGATGTCGCCACCTGTACAAAAGAATCCGAGCACGTGCAACCCGTGTCATGGCGTTTCGTTGTAAACAACCATGGCTCATTGCTGAGGCATCTCCTGTGCAAACAATGAACACCATTGAAAGGAGAAAACCACAAAATTATATGTTGATTCCTCCACGGTCGTTATTGCAGGAAAATACAAGGGCAGGAGCAGAGTATAGGGAGGTATTTCGGATGAGAAATTGCAGTTGGTAGCAATATATAATTTCCAGTGATCATAGCTGAATATCTCTATTGAGGCCAGTTTTATATGGTATTTAAAGGTGCACTGTCTGTCAAATTTGCGCATTAAAATAATGATATAAATCAATACTGCCTTCTTGTCTCGTGCAAAAGTGGGTATGTAATGGTGAAAAATATCACAAGTTAGTTTTAATTTACAATAAGTATTAGTTTTTCATGCCATCAGAAACTCAATATGTAAACAAACCCAGTGATGACGTGTTTTGGTCTGGATTTTCTCTCAATGTATAATTAATTTTTAAGTAATTAATGTCTTATAAAATCATTAATTCACACAAATTTAGTGTGCCTTGATTAATAAAAGTAATTTTCAACTGTTTGATAGCATCTTAGAAAATTACAAATTTGACAGACAGTGCAACTTTAAACTGAGATTTTTGTAGTGGCAAACATAGTGGGCATGGATAAGGCAAATATTTTTGGATTTTAATTTGTAATAGAAATGTGGCTTTACGTATAAGATGCTCTTAAATGTGGCCATGTATTAGGGCTACAGTTAACTAGTGTAAACTGTCTGTCCACTAAGCTGTCTCATTTGCCATGCATTTCCTGGCAGACGTCATGATTACATGATAAGCTACAGCCCAGCTGTACGTCGATCGCATGAGACCTTTAAATCGGAGGTGCATTGTACTCGGTGCCTACGCCGAGGCAAATAAAGACCCCACCTATGGGGTAAATGTGTGAGATGGTGTATGTAAGCTCCAAGTCTCATCTCATCATAACGTCTGCCTCTGGCAGCTGGTCATATCAGCTGACTGGGCTTCAGACCCAGTAGCATTGAGACATAAGGGATAGGGGCCTACCAGATTGGGACAAAATGGCGAACTAATCAAATTCGGATTAAACTTACAATCAAAACGTTTAGCCTTGCTAGCATACCATGAAAACATAAGTACCCATTGGGTTAGAGAAAAGCCCTTCCACCCCCCCCCCCCCCCCGGCTGGATCCTTCCCTGTACAGTATAGTAGAGTAGAACTCTTTCATTTCCACCAGTTTTGCAAATAGTTAGCTGGTAGCCACTTACAGTTCTTGGACAGTCCCGTACCTGTTACTGAAAGCACAAACAGTTAAAGTTTCACCAAGACCGCAATTGTTATCGAGAAAGTTTTCCCTTGTAATTAAGATTGTTAGGCCATGACATAGTACACATGCATGAGTGTATATCAGTCAGTGCCAATATCAAAACACATGTCACTACATGCTAAATCATCTACATTGTTGGTGGGCTATTATTTAAGGTTCCAGGTGAGGACTGGGGTTAAAAACATTAAACTTATATTCATAAACCAATATACAAGATACTCCTGCAGTATTGCGGTGTAGGCAAATGTGGTGACAAATTGTTGGGTTTTCCAGTCAGGGTAAACACCACGCAGCCCGAGAAATCTGATGTTCTCTTAGCTATTATTTATTATCTGATATTTTGTGAGGGTTCATCTATATATAACGTCAAAATATCAACAAAAGTCGACAGCGGTCAGGAAGGTATCTCGGGCTAGGTAAACACCTCCATTTTACGACTTCGGTTAAAAAAGTAAAAATTTTAAATCCTGAACTATGATCACCTTACTATTAAGACCACTTCAGCGATTCCAAAATGTTGGTATAATGTGGTGTTGTGTGGTACACCTGTACATTATTGTTTTATAATACAAACACAATTATTTTGTACAGGTAATTTAATGAGAATCACATGAAACGAGTACAAAGCACTACTTATTTACTTCTCTGTTCATTGGTGTATAGCTTGTTAGGGTCAGGCAAATATTTGTAAAGTTTCATGTGACTTATTATCTTGCTGTCATATTACTGCTCAATTTAGAAAAGCGCCCGATGTTGAAAAGTTCAAACATTTCAGAAATTTCTTTAAAATTCCATAACTCAAAAGATGTTTGCTTCAGAACTAGAGTAACAGAGCCTAACATATGATTCTATAAACTATAACTCCATTTATATATACGACATATTTGTCATATACCTGCAGTTGGGGTCACGTGACCAGGCCTCATTCTGGTCTCGCCTCGTTCTCATCTCGCCTGCAGTCACATGACCCAGACGACAGTGGCGACCCCTGGCGTCCTTGTGGCTGTCACACAACCCAGATTCGTGTATTAAGCAGAGATTGATCACAAGACCTGGCAGCCTGTTCTCTTTATAGCTTGTTTGTGTGTACTTATTAAGTGGTATATAAGTCGCATAGTTACAATGGTTTAAACCATGGATAATACCTCCATGGTTTAAACATCAGCTGAGTGCCATATTGTATGTTACCAATTGGCCAATATTTCATTCCTAGTATTATCTTTTCATTATTAGTGTCTGTGCAGGCTGAAGCAAATAATGTCCCAACCACTATAGTATGGTATATGATGAATATGGAGATTTCCGATTCATATTAGCTCATCATTACGTCTGCTTCAACTCACAATTGTAGATTCATCATCCTAGTATTATCTTTTCATTATTAGTGTCTGTGCAGGCTGAAGCAAATAATGTCCTAACCACTATAGTATGGTATTTTACATCGATGAATATGGAGATTTTCCGATTCATCTCAGCTCATCATTACGTCTGCTGCAACTCACAATTGCAGAATCGTCAAACATATCACAGTTGTTCTACGTAACTTGCAGGACAATGTAAAGATTGCAGATATATAATAATATATATTGTGTATATTACTACTAAATTTAGCTCAATTTATATAAAATTTACATGTATTGAAAGTTATTTCAAAATTTTCCTGGTGTATGTATAAATTTTTCCATAAATCTCACACAAGCTGGACAATTTAATATAAAATTAATATTGCCAATAGCACTACAGCATCACCAAAGTTGATCTGGCCTAGCACCAGCTCCAATTGGAGACAGGCTTGTATTTTACACCGGCTTCTATTTGAGTACATAAATGTACAGTGCACTTAGCATATGTCCCTAGCTGCTATGTTCATGGCTACAGTATACTTTCTTTTAATTCCATTTTTCCCTCTTCACACTTTTATCAATTTCCAATTCCTTGAATCCTAGTTGAACATACTTTACACATCATACAAAGAAAAACATGTTTGTACACATTACAACAATGTGTATTCTCTCACTCTTTGCATCTTATATGTGTCCCATGTGTCAGAGATATACTTGTGTTGATGCTGGCTTTCCCACATAAAACATGGGAATAGTCACTGAGTGCAATCTTCCTGAGGGCGCTCATCAAATTCTAGTCCAAATATTGTCACCACGTATTATTCAGCTTTTGCTAATAAATGCATGCTGTGGATAGTTTAACGTATAATGCATCTATAGGGCTACAACAAACACTGTAGATAAATCATTATCCCAACTCATTAATTGGTTCAAGAGGTTGAGTCTTAGTTCTTTGCCCCACTTCATTAGGGAGCATCCTTGAATTGAAATGTAAATGTGTAAATGTGACGCGTGTTTAGAGTCTTCAATAGTGGATTTTCACTAAAGGTTCTCTAGATTTCCACCAGGTGGCTATGACAGAATACTGCAATTCTATTGGCTGAAAAATTTCCCGCCCTTGATTTTGATTGGCTGAAACAAAGTACATCCTAGCAGCAGTATTTTTAGTGCATTTTAATGTATATTTGACATCTTATCATTCAACTGATTTCCGCTTTTTCCCTGAGAAAATTATAATTATGGAATCAGTTAGATGTGATCTACTATATCTGAAAAACAAAAAGAGTAATAAGAAGAGATGAAAGACTTATGTCCTTCTGAATTCAGGGCTGCTCAGTGAAAAGTAAGACATTAACATGATGTTAACTTTGCATTTTAATCTGTTATAAATATAGGTCCATCAGGAAACCACCTAAGCATTAGCTGTAATGGTGGCAATGATAAGGCTTTGAGTCCACACCATGTTGGGGCATGTACCCCATGGGTGGGATCTTTTACTTGACTCAGCATAGACACCGTGTACATATACTAATATGGTTTGTTATAGAGTCAGAATAATAATATGTATATCGATTGAAAAATGCGGTGTCCGATCATTAATTTCCCAGATAGCATTCCAAATTGGCCCAGCATCCCAGATAGCATTCCAAATCGGCCCAGCATCCCAAACAGCATTCCAAATCGGCCCAGCATCCCAGATAGCATTCCAAATCGGGCCAACGTCGTTTCTACATCGTTTTGATGTCGCCGACATCACGCCGACGTCGATACGATTTGGAATGCTATCTGGGTTGCCTCCATGTTTCAGTTTTTTGGAAGGAATGACATTTTTCTTCTGCTATAACTGGCTTTAAGGCATACGTAATGATCAGACGGTAAATCTTTTTGAGACCAAGCCATGGTAGGGTCTTTTACTTGCCTAAGCATAGTAATGCACCATGCCAACGACACCCAGCAAAAATGTAGACTTAGCAGACTTAGCAGACTTAGTAGAGTTTGCTTAAGGAGTCCCTTCATCAGGGGCGTCAATTCAGAGGGGGGGGGGGGTCTTGGGGATATATACCCCCCACTTTTTGGCAAGGGGGGGATGATCAATGAAATCATCCCCCCCCCATGAAATCCACACATTTTCTACACACTTTTCTTTGGAATATTTGTGTTAGGTAGTTTTACACTTCATATCACATACCAGTACAATTAAGTGCATCTAAAAATAGTTTGGCATCAATGATCCAGCATTGTTTTATCTCTTGAAAAGTGTCCGCGCGTTAACTGCAGCCACTTTTACGTGAGTCAGAAAGTAACAGTTCGACAGACTGAAGTAAATAGGCCTGCATCCCCCCCCCCTCCCCCGTCAATAGAAATTGACGCCCCTGGGGATTCATACACTTTAGATTTGTCTCAAGTCATCATCCGACCATATCTCTTCTGATGAGGATGGATCTTATCAAAATTGTCTAACCTATCGGTTTGGACTTTTTCATTCTTGTTTGGACAGCTGCTGTAGTTCTACGCAGTTCATGAGATTTATTCCAATACTAGTGGACACTTCACAAGAATCGGTGCATTTCGGGAGCACAGTAACCAGTGAAAACGTTACATCTGTTTGAAGTAACAAGATTTAATCCAAATCAAGGTTTATTTACAAGTAAATCCGCTTTGATCTAAGTATAGCCATGCATTTTAAAACAATTCAAAGCGTTATTTTCACGAGGGCGCGTCACCTTGACACGTATGTTAAACACTTTATTGCAATGGTGTACTATTAAAACGTAAGAAATGTTTAGAAATGTGCTGAAATGCACTAACATTTAGTGAAAAATACCAGTACAACTTGGACATCAGAGAGACTCTTAGCACTACATGCATGGTATATGTGCTGAAATTTTAGTTAAATTAGGAAGGGTATTTAATTAATAGAAGCCAAAAATAACAAAAGGAAATAGACGATAAATGACTTCAAATTGGGACTACAACAGGGAGACGTACTGTCCCTCGTGCATTTTTATGTACACTATTTGGGTATCATTTTGATTAGTAAGAGCTAAGCTACTTCATGGTGAGAATTACTATAATATTAACCATCCATTGGAATTTTAGACAATCTTAGTAATGTCATGCAAAGTGACTCGTTTGACTAAGTCTAGTCAGGTAAACTTTCTCATCTTCAAATTCGATAATTTGATGCATCACACAGCTATAATAGGTATATCATAGGAATATGCACTACAAACAGGAAAGTCCACATCACAAAATCCCATGGCATCTCATTGCTTGGACGAGAGGTGTCATCCATTCAAGATACACTCAAAATGCCATATAAACAGTGAAAAAAGTCTTCAAAAAAGTCACTCAAAATGTCTAAAACGTGTAGTTAAAATCACTACAATATTTGCTGCTGTTACTCAAAGTATACTCTAGCTAAATTCTCTAAGAGATTTTCTGTGTTCTCCGTTTCAATGTTTTCCATTGCATTCTTTATGGCCACCAGGAAGATGCTTCAAAACAAAAACATTGCACCCCCCTTACTCAACCCCATTTCTAAATAACCCCCAGAGAGAGTAAATTGTGCTGAAAACGAGGGAATCATTTGTGTTGACAGCAAATGGACTTTTTGTCTTACCCCCAACATTGGCAAGGTTTTCCAAAAACGTGTGACTAAAGATTCGCTTCAAAGAGGCCAACTTTGAGACAAAGTAACTGGTGTTACCACAGGAAACCGCTGGGGTCCATCTGTAATTTACAAAGGAATGAAGGATGTCATAATTATGGTATGACTGACAGATAGATAGATAGATAGGTGGATAGATGGATGGATAGATAGATAGATGGATGGATAGGTAGATAGATAGGTAGGTAGATGGATAAATAGATCGATAGATAGCTAGATAGACAGATAGATAGATAGGTGGATAGATAGATAGATAGTTAGATGGATAGATGGTTAAAAAGATAGATAGATAGATAGGCAGACAGACAGATAGATAAATAGATAGATAGATAGATAGTAAAATAACAGCATTAATTTAACTAGTAGCTGCCACTTACAACAATAGTAATATGACACTAAATAGACTACTGAGTATATTTTCTTATACACCAAAACCTAATGAACAAAAACCAAAATATTACAGAGAATAACATGTCAACAACATGTACTTAGTAAACGCGTAATAGTTATATCCCGAATAGGAGGGAGTTAACTAACATTTTCGTTGGTTATTGCCCACTCAGAACAATAGGAAAACAGTCGAAGTGGAGTCTAACACTTATTTAACTGTAACAAGAACCATACACAAAAAATGTTGGACAACCTCAATTTGGAAACCAGTGTAAGTCACTCTAAAGGCAACATTTATTAAATGTGAATCTCAATTCAAACATTTAAAGACCTTAAAAACCTCCAATAACTAGCGTAACACCCTACACGGTGGGCCTTTGGAAATTCGAGAAAATACATCAATGCGATTTTATCTGATTTAGGTTCGGTCTAAAACGCATGACGTAAATGCCGACAAATCTTGAGAGATAAAACAGACTGGATGACATAACGTTATAGATGTTCACTAGATGTTCCCTGAGTAATAATACAACTGATACATGATACAGGCCATCTAAACAATAGATCCGAGTTGTTTCTCAAAATGATACTAATCTAAGCAATCTTAGCACATTCCATTACATTAAACTCACTGAAGAGGTAGATGTGGAGTAATGGTCTTCTTCACCCTGCGGTCTATCTTTTTTTTAATCTTTATTTTTGTGCTTTTTTCACCCCTTTTTTCGTGATGCCCTGTACCCCTTCAGCTCCAGTTAATCTTTCGTTGCGAGTATCCTTCACAGTGGCGTAGCTAGGGTTAGCAGAGTGGGGGGGGGGGCACTCAGGGGGGCACAATGTTTTTTTTTGGGGGGGGGGGGGGCAACATAGATCATTTCGACGTGACTGTGTTAAGAGGCTGAAAGTTTGTGAGCGAATCTGGGGGGGGGGGGGGGCACAGCCTTTGAGTGGGGGGGGGGGGGCACGTACCCCCCAGCCCCCCCCCCCCCCCCATAGCTACGCCACTGATCCTTCAACTATCCGTTTCACAACTTCGAAGGCAAGATAAACTTTCCATAGTTTCACACCGGTAGTTTTTAACACACTGGTTTTTCCGGCCATTAAAACGAGAATACCTCCGCTATCAACAAGCCAAAATTAGCGAGGGAACATGCTAAAATAAGACAAGCAAAACAAAGGGATAGATAGATTAGAAACTTGGATATTAGGACCATATTAGTTGGACGATTTAATGGTCTTTATGGTGAGGTAGTCTCAATTGTGTGGTCAATTACAATAGTAAGGCTGTCATGTTGTTAGTTTTACATTCATTGGTTTAGATAGATAGATAGATAAATAGATAGATAGATAGATAGATAGATAGATAGATAGATAGATAGATAGATAGATAGATAGATAGATAGCTAGATCGATAGATAGATAGCTAGATCGATAGATCGATCGATAGATCGATAGATAGATATGGAAAGTGAAGCCCTCTAAGGCAAATCCTTCTATTGAGGGTTGATTGATGAGGTGAAAGAGAGGAGGAGTCCACCCATGTTACACATTTACCCCATGGGTGCGATCATTTACTTGCCTCAGCATAGACACTGAGATCTTTTACTTGCCTCAGCATAGACACTGAGTGCAAGGGACCACCAATTTAACGTCTCATCCGAATGACATCCGGATGGGATGTTGCTCATGAAGGGTGCCCGAGCCTGGGATTGAACCCGGGTCCTTCAGAGGAGCAGGTGAGCTTCTTAGATAGATAGATAGATAGATAGTAGCTTGTCATTTAGTCGACCTGTTTGAAAGTAATAAAACTAAAAATATGGGACACACAATTATGTTACATAGAGCCCATGAAGAAGTGCCATATGATTCAAATAGCCTTTCTGTCATTTGGCTTTTTTTACCACTACAAAGTTATTTTGGCATGGGGTGTATCTATTGTATACCTACCCATTAAATTATCATTGCGGTCACAAAGTATAAAAGCAAAAAAGAAAACGCCTAAGCTCCTATAAAAGTAAACTGACAAATTTGCCTCTGAACTCGTTTTTAAGCATACATTTTATGCATAATAAGATTGCTATTAGGGAAAATGTCTTTATTGTAAATATATTAGCTACTTTTTAGGTCTATAAAAGTAAGAGTTCAAGGCAGCATAGTTGAACCTATATCAAATGATATATGGTCTTTTTTCTTTAGATATAGTCCCTCAGGTTTTCATGTATAGCAATCTATTTCTTTTTAGTCCCATAGCATAGCTCACTTAGCCAGCACACAAACATCATGGCTGCGTTAAATGAATATGGAATTCAAGAAGTGCTACATGGCCTGCCTACTAAGTATTTTACCTCTATTGCAGGTTGATCATTTTTTGCCATATAGTGGATTTTCAACATTTGAGATACCCTTTTTTATGCCTTAGTGGGAGGGTGGTCTTCTCCACAGCAACAAGATATTATCTTTACAGTACATTCGCCATTGAAGTTTTATACAAAGAGCAATGTATTTTTTTTTCTCTCCCCGTTTTTAACAGTTAATACTGTGTACCAATGACCGCAGGAACGTGGTTATAATATTCATTCGATTTTTTCAATAAACTTCACTTTCGTGATCTCGTGGTGTAATTTATCGCCAAATGCCAAAATATGGGGCCTGCCTATGTCAATATGGCATAACACTATTGAAATGTGGGGTATGATGTATTAACCTCTATTGCAACTGCCTTAAAACGATGCCTTAAAAACCACAACACTAATGTTTTTTTATTTATTTATTTTTTCATAACAGCACTGACAATTAATTCAGGTATAGCAAGTTTCTGAATCTATCTTAAAATTCCTAATAGTTTGTGCACAGTTAATGGTACATTTCGCTGCAAAATTTGCAGAAAAATATATCATTGCTATAGGTAATGTCATCACGTGGTAAATAGCATGTAAATATTTATAGTTATTTTTTACAGTGCTGCCACAAACAATTAACAGTAATTATTAATATTAGCCTACATATAGCTAGAAACATGAATAATAAACACACAAATAAATCAGACAATAGTATTAAACAAGATTTTAAATTCATGAAGAAGTTTGATATGAAAACAGATGTAGCAGCGATTAAAGTTAATTTGAAGTTTAGTGGGCATTAAAATTTTGCAAGTTTGTGGTAATTTTAATGTGCAAAGGACGAAAATCATGCAGTAGGCAAATTTCTTCTTTCCACAGGATTTGACTTAGCCCCATTTTGCCCTGCACCCTCCATCTTGAACCTGCGATTCTTAATCCCCCGTGTCTCTAGCCAAGTGGGGGTCCACTTTTTCACCCCACTCTTTCAATCAATGAGACCGACTGGGACAAAAAACCCCACGGCAAATACTTTACATATATATCAGTTTTCCGTAATATGAGCCAGCAGTGGAGAAATTACAATATTAACTTAAAGTACATGGGGGTAAAAATGCTAACAAATGACTTAAATACCCTTGATAAAAGTCCCAATAAAGTGGCTACGTGTTTAAACAGAACAATTACATCATGCCCACATACTGATAGCGTTTAACTAATGTCAACAAAATGGTTACTATGTCAACTATTGCATAATTTCAATTATTTGAGGTGAATTAAGTTTAAGAGTGAAAGATCAAAATTAGGTAGTACAAATTAAAACCAAAACATTAAAGTTAAATTTCGTCTTCTTCTTGAAAACTAAGACAAGTAAAATAAAAGTTTTTAACTAGGATTAAGATAGTACAGCCCTCTATACAAGTTCATGCCCCCAGCAAGGGTTTATTGTTGTATTACTTAGATGGGAGACTTGCCCCAGCATAGACCAAAAAATATTGCCACTCGCTGCAACTACTTAATCTAGCAGGTTTCTAGATAAGATTTCTTTTGATAGCTTGGACTGTAAACAAATCGTTTCTTTGGTGATGGCCTAACTAGGTAAATAGACATAGACATTTTATTTTTCACCAACACTCAAGTACATTAAGTATATGTGACAAAAAGCATGTATAAAAATAACATATAATGTGTTGGAAGGGGATACATCCGAGTATTTACAAAATACCATTACCCAAGGGTGGATGTATCCCCTATTATATTTAAAATTTAGAATTTATTAATAATAAAGTAACCAAAAAAAAAAAAAACAGTACAACACGAGAATGTGTCATAACACATTGCAAAATAATACAATATTTCAACTTATTGAGAAAATTACAATTTTAATTAATTACATCTGACTTTACAAAATATTTAGTAAATAATTTAATATTGTTCTTACTTTTAATATTGATGGGCAAGTGTAACCATAGTATGTAAAATATTACGGTTATTTTTTACAGTGTCACCAGAAACAATAGAAAAATATTTTATACATTCGACAACATTTAGATATTATTCCTTCAGTAATATTAACAACATTTTACTCCCATTTCATTTTACTAGGTCTACACAACTTAGTTGGCCAAAGAGTGCCATTTATAAAGGCACATGCTGAAGTCTTTGTAGAAGTATCCTAAAGATCCTTATCAGCTACCTCATAATGCTCAGACATTGTTCATGAGCCAAATTCAGTGCACCACTGCATTGGGGCATTTGCTTAAAAGTCATGCTAATTACGAGGTTATTCTTTGAAGTGTATTAATTGGTATATTGGCCGAGTCCAACATATAGGCTAGATGCATGATGATAGGTCATATAGCGCTACCAGAGAGGCGCTTGATGGTTCATTAAAGTTGCACTGTCTGTCAAATTTGCAATTTTCTAAGACGCTATCAAACTGTTGAAAATTACCTTTATTTATCAAGGCACACTAAATTTGTGTGAATTAATGATTTTATGAGACATTAATTACTTAAAAATAGATTATACATTGAGAGAAAATCCAGACCAAAACATTGGAAACGCAATGGAAATGACATCATCACCATTGTTTAGTATTGTGACGTCATCACTGGGTTTGTTTACATATTGAGTTTTTGATGGCATGAAAAACTAATATTTATATTATTTATTGTAAATTAAAACTGAAATAATGTGCAAAAGTGGGTATGTAATTGTGAAAAATATCATGAGACAAGAAGGCAGTATTGATTTATATCATTATTTTAATGTGCAAATTTGACAGACAGTGCACCTTTAATTGAATAGTTCTAGCGATTTTGAATTTGGTTAGTTTTGTGCCAAGCAATATGTTTCAGCATCATATTAACTTGTGTGTTCCTAGAAATACATTTTTCTGAATTTAGTGAACCTCACTTTAAGACCACTTCACTATTGAAAACCACCTCACCATCAACACCAGTTCTAAAGACCATAATACTATTTAACAAGCTTTCAAATTCATGAAAAAGCTTGATATGAAAATAGATATATCAGCAATTGAAGTTAATTTGAAGTTTAGGGGGCATTCAAATTTGGCAATTTTGCAATTTTTGGACCCATCTGCTTTCTTTCCATTGTAATTCACCCGTATAAAGACCACCTCACCATTAAGACCAGTACAATTTAAATGATGTTCTCAATGGCGAGGCTCCATTGCATAAAACAACAGCAGTGGAGCAATGGCATAACTGTAGGCGTGGCAGAGCCACTGAGGAAATTGTTTTGACCAAATACAAATTTGCCAACTGGCAAGCTTGGCACCTGTTGGTAGGATGTGACTAAGCCCAAGTCATGAAGATTTTAACCAATTTGTGGACACATGCTCCCAAATGTATCATTACCACGTTCCTCATATTGACCCAAGGAGTATTTGCTACATATTCAAATAGGTGGCACCACCATCTTATCGCCCACATAAGGTGTGATTTCTCACAAATTTCGTGTTGACATTTTTTCCTCATTTTTTCTCCCCACTTTTTTCTGCCCCCATGACACCTTTTATTTGTTGTACATTTACTGAGAATACGAAAAATCGTTTATCACCGGAGTGTGAAGTGTCTTGTATTTTCCTCTTTTCTTTTTTAATGGGGGCAAAAAAAGTAATGTATCCTTATTCTACTGTCCTTGTTTTCGTAAAATTTCAAAAGGACCAAAAAGTACAGCAGCGGTGATAGACACTTTGAAGACACTGCCTTCTGAGGTGACAGGTAATAACAAATCCATATGACGTGCTAACGAGTATGCGAAAGAATGTGATGACACATAAGTTTGGAAGTGCTTTTAAGCTGCAAAGCTTGGATTGAAGTCTCACATTGGCAAAATGCAATGACAAATGTAATGGCAAATTATGCAATGAAGAGATGTTGCAACTGTCAGTTAGAATTCATTCATGCATATCAATTGATTTTAAGGCTAGTTTCGCATCTTCTTTGATCATAATAACTCAGTACAACCTGCCAAAATAATGCAATACACAATGCGTGTTCTCATATCTGTTTCAACCATGACTGAAGTTAATTCGAACCCAGGTTTTTCAGAGTCTACCAGAGCTCTGTAGCCACTGGACCAACTACTTATATGCTACACGGCCAGGTGATTACACAGGCAAGGCGTGGCACACTATTGCAGTTTATCTGCGTATTTTTACCCCCCTAATTACGTAACTGCCTATAAAGAACTGACTTACTTATGTCTAGTATATATAAAATCTACTTTGTTTTGGTCTTGATGGGCAAGACCTTGAAAACTAGACTCTCACAATTAAGATCCTTATTTGAAAATACTGGGGTGGTCGTAATATTGAGATAGTCTTTATCTTGGAACTAGGTACAACTGTATTTAGTTTTATATATTGGCTCCATTTAATATCATATCTTGGCAGTGATTTGATAAGGTGTTTTACTGGCAGTGGTCACTTTAAAAGATCAAAAAGGTCACTGTGGAGACCATCAGTTGTTTTGATCCCACCCTTTGCATTCTTTACATCTCTCAAGCACTATCATGTTGGGGCAATTAGACTGTACAGTGGATGCATTGTTGAGCAATTAGGTTCTGCATAAAATATCTTGTGCAGCAAAGCTTGTGTGTGAATAGAAGTGAATAAAAGTGAATAGAATTGCAAGGTATTTACATGCTTTTTGGCTGGCTTTTTCACCTTGCCGGATCGTGACAACTCGAGGCGAGGTTGTGTAGAGCTCTTCCATACCAACACGTACAATGAAGCAGTGGGTGGGACAAGTGAAACCCAAGCCTTAGTTTGTGAAATTGCGACTAGAATATGTTATAACTGGCCATAGATCTATGGCAATGTATGGCAAAGGTAGGAGCGAGGAGAGAAGAATAACCAGCGGCTGCTGTGGTCTGCAGTCTACCGCCCGAGTAGGGTCAGAGGCAAACATGACCATAGAATAAGTGATCTCAGGGGTGTCCTATGGGCGCTTGGTCTCCATATGTCGACTTACAGCACGGTGTAGAACTTCGCATATAGAACTAAAAGTATTCTTAAGATCTGCCCAGATAACATTCCAAAATCGGGCCGCTGTCAATACAACATCGTTTTGACATCGCGCTGACGTTGATACGATTTGGAATGCTATCTGCGGGGGTGTCTTTGAGAAAGAAATTAAACATAAGCCTAATTATTGTCTCATCACCATCAGTCATGATCTGAACTTATACTCCACCGATATAGTTTTCCTTCTGTTCGTAGAGGGATACAACCAACGAAAATGTTAGTTAACTCCCGCCTGAGTGCAATTTAAACAGTTCCTTACTTGAATGATAAGAGCCGTTAAACAAATCAAACAATCGAACAAATGAGTAAATATGTCTTGTGGAGTTAATTATATTCCTCATAGTCGAGAGTCAACTAACATTTTGTAAGTCATATCCCTTCGGCGTCAGGATATAACCAACAAAAATGTGGGGAAATAACTATTACTTAAGCGCGATTAAGTGTAATGTCTTATGAGCAAAAACTCAATGAACGGTCTAAGCTGTAGGGCAGTTCAAATGACTTCGTATGACAATGCATTACGTTAACGACATTTTTCTTTCTGTTTTCAGCAATTTGGCTACAAGAAAAGGAGATGCAAGTTTGTTGAAGAGATGACACCTGACCGATACTCCATGTTTCGCTCCGTGGCCAATACCAGGTGGAGGATTGGCTTCAGAAAGAAGAGGGGCAAACGTCTAATGGGTTATGACACCAAACGAAAAGAAGACTGTTTCAAGTTCCAAAAACTCGGCAACACTTTGTTCTCAGAAGGGACCTCAGTGGCCATCGAAAGAGGGCGCAACTCTCCGCCTAGCTTTCAAAGTGGCCTTGGTAGATTTGTCAAGGAGAGATTGCAAACAGCGGACAGTGCAAGTGCAGTAGTATCTAAGGGCAGACAGCGAGCACGTCCCAGAGCGAGGTCTCGGATACGAGGGCGAAACAAAAAACGCGACAATACGTGACGACTTAAGTCACGTGGCTTCAGTCCTTCCATCTCTAACTAACCAGTCGATGACAGCGCAGGATTCTTCCCAATTAGTCGTCAGTATCTGCACAGTGAGAACTAGAGTTCTAGACTTCTCCAGCTCTGCGGATCGTTTCTGTTGGTGATCAGATAGTCAAAAGATCAACCATCACGATGTTGTTTCTGCGCGTCTAAAACTTTCGACGTCGACAACTTAGACAGAGTCCTGAAAGCAGAACTTTAGCTTCAGCTGCATGACTCCAAAATGTACTCTTTCTTCCTTCCTCTGGCTTCGAACTTGGCTTTCCTTGGAAACTGTAATCCAAACTGATGCTAGACCAGGTTACGGCATCATTGCTTGTAGCCAGACTCATTTGAAACATTCCACGGTTGGACTTATCTATAGATTATTGAATAGTCCTAACAAACCAAGAGCATTTTGGTTCATTAGTTAGATGTGTGGAATCCTTAATCTGAGGCAGGACTCTCAATCAAACATTTCTTCAGGCCCCGAGTCCAAGAACTAACATAAACATGTTCTGCAACTAATGGTTCTAGTCAATGATTTCATCATGAGTTGAACGCACAGGGATATACCCCTGGTTTTTACTACCTCTAGTATATTTAGTTGAATTCTCAAGACAATGTAATACTATTTACTATTTTACCCTCATGATTAATTTATTGCTTGTTTTCCTTGGCTAATCATCTTTATCATTTATCAACCAAAATGACAGTGTCAAATTAGACACCTGATTAGTGTGATTAATATACAATAGAGGTCGCCAGCAGTGTGATTCATGTTCATTCAAAAGTTGACTATACAATGTACTGAGTTGTCATTTGGGTACCCCAGGAAAATGAAGGTCAGTTCAGACTGTGTGGTAATAAAGCGGGTTTCCATTAAAATTACAATACAGTGCAAGTCTTTAGTAATAACATGATCAAATATCAAATAATAGCTAATTAATTGACTGATGCAGAATGTATGTGATACCCCCACTGTAAAAAGTTGATTGTAATCTCTACATAATGTTGCAAGCTGCAGACAAAACTCCTAAAATCTTGCTGTCAGCATTACAATGGGGAGAAAAAAGGACCACTAGACGCCGCTGCCACCGTAGCAGTTAAGCATTGTTTGATGACGTTATCTATTCTGTGACATCATGCATGTAACAGTTATGTAGCAACGTCATCCTATTGTCTTTTATCTGCCAAATAATATGTACCAAGAACGCGCACTCTCGTAAGTAGGACGTGCTATGCCTACAGGGAAAAGGAGGCGCATTGTTAACCAAGCTGATGACGTCACAAACAGAGAACAATTGCCTCAATTGAATGACATCATACTGACCGATTATGACATCATTTGACATGATAAGCCTACGTAGAGTTCAGATCTAATGCTCATTAAGGCACTGAAATTGCGATAATGATAGATCCTATTTTAAACATCAAATAGACGAAAGTACTGATGGACGGGTGCACTTTCAGTCCATATTATATTATCCACTAGGGGCGTTAAACAACTCTGGCGCGCTATGCATGCTGGGAAAAGGAGGCGCAGTGTTTACAATGTGAAGTATAGGGAGTGGTGCTTCTTGGTACATATTCTTTGTATCTGCTTTGGTGGCAGCAGCGCCCGCTGACACTTTTTTTCTCCCCCGTTAATTGTGGTACTACGTTTTACAGTAATCAGTAACATAACGGCGATTTAATGTAGCCTCAACCTACTGTAGAAATTGCAGCAACTTTTTTACAGTGCATGCAATAATCAATACAAATCTTTGTTGAATGTTGTATATATAAATTATAAGTATACATACGTGAATGTATAAGATATTGTATTGAAGTGTACATATATTTAGTTATATATTATAATTTATTTGACAATATAGATGCATTTTATGTGTTTGTAACTGGTACCCCTCAGTTTATTCATGGTATAAGATAATGTTGACAATCTGCTTTAGTGATTTAAACATCTGACAACTGTGCTATATTGTCACTGCCTGGTTTATTATATTATGTTGTATTTGGATATTAATTGCAATATGTGTATAGTATTAGCAGTGTGTAAATAATTGTACAAGGTAGCGAGATATGTCTAGATAAAAGTATTAATTCTTTTTGTTGTAAACAAACCCTCCTACTGGTTCAAGTGTCAATTCAGATTTTATGTTCAATTTTTTTTTTTTTTTAATACATATTGTAAAGAAACTTTAAACTAAGTCTGTCCATTGTGAAGTCTTTCATTTCTTTGCCTGCAGAAGAAATTATGTTCACCGATTAAGATTATTGTAATTGTGAACTTATCGTTATTGCTTAAAGTTGTCAAGGAATTGCTACTTAAAATAGATATTTGCTACTATAAATAGACAGTTTGCTACTATTAATAGCCATATGCTATTGTTGTAAGACTAATGTCAAAGAGGCATATTATAAAGCACTCATTCGACTGTTGATTTTTCAACTAATGAAAGAACCTCAAATATTCAAATATCATAATGATACATAGTAGGACCTCTGGTGTCAAAATGTTGAAATAACGACAGGGCCCAACGCCCTCTAATGTAAGAATAACAAACTACCTCGCATACTATCAAATTGTTCAATGACAATGCATTTCACCTTTTAAACTTTCCGAATATAAAGAGCATTTTGAAATGTGAGTAATTTATAAAGATTCAAATGTAACTAGCACTTCTGCATAATTATAAAATGATGATATAATATGATGTACTTTGGTGAAATTCCAGTGGTTTTTTTTTTCTGTACGTAAAACAAACCTTTTAAAAAAAATCAAATTTAAATCGACTATTTCTGAGTGTACTTTAAGATATGAGAGATCTCATATGCGAAGTATTTCACGTTGTTGATTATGTAAAAATGTTATATCAGCCAAAGAGTATTTATTTAATAAAAAAAACATGTAAATACAGTACCTTAAGTATACAAAAAATGCCAAGTGTTGTTGTGATTGGGTTGGGACTGTAATACGGGTGTTTGTGTGTGATTAGGGCTTTACGTCCTGTATTTCTGCACCTGCTGGGCTAATTAGGACAGGCAGAGACCATGGCAATGAGACAATTGATGAAACAGCCATACAACCTAGGCTCGACCGGTAATTGGACCTGGCACCCAGCGGTTGGAAGAGCGCTACCTCTGAGCTAGGGCCGGGACTGTAATATGCACGAAAAAAAAATAACATTTGAAAACAAGGGACTGGGCCAGTTAATACACAGCGTCTGCCTTAACCACAGGAAACTACTAGTATAACACAATGTATCTGTTTCGCTGAAGCGTCAAATGATTATGTGTCTAAACGATGGGACAGAGACTGAGATATGGCTCATGCAGTGCCAGGTATAGGGTTTGAACCCAGGCACTCAAAAACAC
Organism: Alitta virens; assembly: GCA_932294295.1. Lineage (NCBI taxonomy): Eukaryota > Metazoa > Annelida > Polychaeta > Phyllodocida > Nereididae > Alitta > Alitta virens. The sequence goes on along the minus strand of OW028580.1, from coordinate 4,393,428 downwards.
CACCACAGATGTCATGCAATCTGACCTTTCAGCCTCATCTGAATATCTCAAACATGTGATAAGATCTTGCAAAGGCTGCTGCTACAGTGCTGTATCAAGGACCTGTGGCAGTACTGTGTCAATAACTAGGTAGTTCCCATATTATATGGACAGTACTGTGTCAATAAAACCAAACCAAGTCATTGACACTAAACCTGTGATCTGAAGCGGATGATCTGATTGGCTGGTGATCTCTGACAGATGATATGATTGGCTGGTGATCTCTAACAGATGATATGATTGGCTGGTGATCTCTAACAGATTATATGATTGGCTGGTGATCTCTAACAGACGATCTGATTGGCTGGTGATCTCTAACAGATGATATGATTGGCTGGTGATCTCTAACATGATATGATTGGCTGGTGATCTCTAACAGATGATATGATTGGCTGGTGATCTCTAACAGACGATCTGATTGGCTGATGATCTCTAACAGATGATATGATTGGCTGGTGATCTCTAACAGACAATCTGATTGGCTGGTGATCTCTAACAGATGATATGATTGGCTGGTGATCTCTAACAGATGATCTGATTGGCTGGTGTCACTGAGAAAGTGATACGATAGCATTTCACTGAAACAGTACTTTGTTGGCAGAAACTTTGTAAGAAACTAAAAAAATAAAATAAAAAATACTTGCCAACCACCCTCGGGTCTATGTTGACTGCTGTAAGTGAAATAATCAAAAATCATTACTGAGCCACCTTCTTCACAGGCATAACCGAGATAGCATTCCAAATTGTTTCAACATCGGCAAAATGTTGGTGATGTCGATACGATGTTGTAATGACAGTGGCCAACATAGAAACGATGCTTGTCCGATTTGGAATGCCATCGGGAATCCAGAGCTCACATCGGTGTCCTTGCTGCAAGAAAATGGATGATGGATAAAGCAACCAGCTTTGGATTTTCTTTTTGGCCAATTTTTCATATTCATAAAGCACACATGTAACTAAAAGTTATGACAAGTATTGAAGCATAAGCACCATGATACTCTCATCCAAACATGACAAGTATTGAAGCATAAGCACCATGATATTATCATCCAAACATGACCAGTATTGAAGCATAAGCACCATGATACTATCATCCAAACATGACCAGTATTGAAGCATAAGCACCATGAAACTATCATCCAAACATGACCAGTATTGAAGCATAAGCACCATGATACTATCATCCAAACATGACAAGTATTGAAGCATAAGCACCATGATACTATCATCCAAACATGACCAGTATTGAAGCATAAGCACCATGATACTATCATCCAAACATGACCAGTATTGAAGCATATAAGCACCATGATACTATCATCCAAACATGACCAGTATTGAAGCATAAGCACCATGATACTATCATCCAAACATGACCAGTATTGAAGCATATAAGCACCATGATACTATCATCCAAACATGACCAGTATTGAAGCATAAGCACCATGATACTATCATCCAAACATGACCAGTATTGAAGCATATAAGCACCATGATACTATCATCCAAACATGACCAGTATTGAAGCATAAGCACCATGATACTATCATCCAAACATGACCAGTATTGAAGCATATAAGCACCATGATACTATCATCCAAACATGACCAGTATTGAAGCATAAGCACCATGATACTATCATCCAAACATGACCAGTATTGAAGCATATAAGCACCATGATACTATCATCCAAACATGACAAGTATTGAAGCATAAGCACCATGATACTATCATCCAAACATGACCAGTATTGAAGCATAAGCACCATGATACTATCATCCAAACATGACAAGTATTGAAGCATAAGCACCATGATACTATCATCCAAACATGACAAGTATTGAAGCATAAGCACCATGATACTATCATCCAAACATGACCAGTATTGAAGCATAAGCACCATGATACTATCATCCAAACATGACAAGTATTGAAGCATAAGCACCATGAAACTATCATCCAAACATGACAAGTATTGAAGCATAAGCACCATGATACTATCATCCAAACATGACAAGTATTGAAGCATAAGCACCATGATACTATCATCCAAACATGACCAGTATTGAAGCATAAGCACCATGAAACTATCATCCAAACATGACAAGTATTGAAGCATAAGCACCATGATACTATCATCCAAACATGACAAGTATTGAAGCATAAGCACCATGATACTATCATCCAAACATGACAAGTATTGAAGCATAAGCACCATGATACTATCATCCAAACATGACAAGTATTGAAGCATAAGCACCATGAAACTATCATCCAAACATGACAAGTATTGAAGCATAAGCACCATGAAACTATCATCCAAACATGACAAGTATTGAAGCATAAGCACCATGATACTATCATCCAAACATGACAAGTATTGAAGCATAAGCACCATGATACTATCATCCAAACATGACAAGTATTGAAGCATAAGCACCATGATACTATCATCCAAACATGACAAGTATTGAAGCATAAGCACCATGATACTATCATCCAAACATGACAAGTATTGAAGCATAAGCACCATGAAACTATCATCCAAACATGACAAGTATTGAAGCATAAGCACCATGATACTATCATCCAAACATGACAAGTATTGAAGCATAAGCACCATGAAACTATCATCCAAACATGACAAGTATTGAAGCATAAGCACCATGATACTATCATCCAAACATGACAAGTATTGAAGCATAAGCACCATGAAACTATCATCCAAACATGACCAGTATTGAAGCATAAGCACCATGATACTATCATCCAAACATGACAAGTATTGAAGCATAAGCACCATGATACTATCATCCAAACATGACAAGTATTGAAGCATAAGCACCATGATACTATCATCCAAACATGACCAGTATTGAAGCATAAGCACCATGAAACTATCATCCAAACATGACAAGTATTGAAGCATAAGCACCATGATACTATCATCCAAACATGACAAGTATTGAAGCATAAGCACCATGATACTATCATCCAAACATGACAAGTATTGAAGCATAAGCACCATGATACTATCATCCAAACATGACAAGTATTGAAGCATAAGCACCATGATACTATCATCCAAACATGACAAGTATTGAAGCATAAGCACCATGATACTATCATCCAAACATGACAAGTATTGAAGCATAAGCACCATGATACTATCGTCCAAACATGACAAGTATTGAAGCATAAGCACCATGATACTATCATCCAAACATGACCAGTAGTGGCTTAGGGAATACCTCTAAACTCGCATACCAGGCCAATGTTTACACTCAAAAGCAGCACCATTGCAGTAAGTACCTGTCTACTATACAATTAGACCAAAACCTAGAATCATTATATACAGGGAAATTATTTTGGAAACTCGACAAGGTTTCACTTTATGAAATATAATATTAACCCATCTCAGTAAAAGACGTGTAAAAATATTTTTAAAAGAAACCACACCTAGAAATATTTTCATTTTATGTTTCGCTACGGAACATGTTTATGACGAAGAAGTCTCCATATGTGATTTTACAATTAAATTTCCTCGAGTTCCCTGGCCACCTTTTTGGGCAGTTTTTTTTTACATTTGTATTTTTGGGCAAGCCATTTATATCACAACAAGGCAATGACTCATTGTCCTGACCTAACTATTGCCTACATAAAATTAGTCATAAAATGGTATGCAGCAATGTATACATTTCTGTCAGAAATCAATACGGACTCACAAAAGTGATTGCAATTTCGAATATAAGTTTCGGACCTCCAATCCAAGTTTAGTGTGGTCATGTACAACGATGATAACCTCAAAGGTCATTCATGTGAATTGTCTGTGCAAGATCTAGACTGGTATAACAAGAGTGTGCAATGACTGTTCATTGCGCAGAGCCCTGTGTTGGCCACTGGGGTTTGAGGTCTTCACCTACAGTGTTACCACCCTTGCCATGAGGAGGCCCTGGACTTGCCAGGCCAAGAAGTCTTTGGAACGGATGCGTCGAAATGGACAGCCTCACTTGGAGGGATCTAAAATTTAAAGTCATATGATCACATAAGTTGTCCTAATTGCACTCTACCTTCCTTCCTTTGGCTTCGAACTTGGCTTTCCTTGGAAACTGTAATCCGAACTGATGCTGGGTTACGTCATCATTGCTTGTAGCCAGACTCATTTGAAACATTCCACGGTTGGACTTATCTATAGATTATTGAATAGTCCTAACAAACCAAGAGCATTTTGGTTCATTAGCTAGATGTGTGGAATCCTTAATCTGAGGCCGGACTCTCTATCAAACAAGTTTTAATTGCCAAATTATTACAAGTAGACATTACCCATAATTGGCATGTTATTACTTACACTTTCTGATAGATATCTGGTACGTTTTTCCTGTTTGACTGAACAAAATATTTCGGCTATCCATAGTTCATTTTAACAGATTCAGTGATTTTAAGGCTACTAGTGCTCTGGGAAAATGCATGTAAACAGCATGTAAACTGCTTGAGAATAGACTTGTGTACTTAAGAATGCAGGCAGACATATCTCAGCCTATTGCAGCCTATTGACTGCATGGGGTCGGCAAACACATGATAGAATGTTAATGTCTGAGGGTGTTCAGCCTCCTGCTGTTGGACTATAATAAAGTATTTGATGTGGAATGTTTTTGCTGTAATTTAGCCCTGGCAATTTTGTCTGATACTTTTTAACTCGTTTTTTTGCAAACAATTTATCAGCAGTAGTTAAAAAGAATAGGTGTGTGTTTTGGTGCGGTTTTTGATTAGAGGTGTATGCACCAACAGAAGGTGGGGAAAAAAAGTGTGCGCAAATTTTAAATCTGCTGTTTAAATCACCGATTCTGCGGAGCTCTACAGCCATGCGGCGGCTTGAACTTACGTCCAAAGCTTTGCTCGGATCAAGATGTCGGTAAGGAAAAAATGCCATCGTTCATAGAGTACCCATGCCAAAACAGCCGGATCGAGTTTCAGCTTTGTTTGCAGTGAAATTGTAAGTTTATTTTACAAAACAGAAGGAATGCTAGCTCCACCCACGTTGAATCTAGCATGACAGCGTGTATCGCTTTGCTAAAGTCTATAAAATCCATTGGATATTCAATGACAGGCCACATTATATCAGGCCATCAAGCAACAAAGGCCTCTAGTGTCTCTACACATATATTTCAGGGATAAATTGAAATAAAAGCCTGTTGCCATGATATGCCTATTCTACAAACTAAACTCGAGATCCTTATCAGCCCACTGAAAACCTCTCTAACAACTCTGATCATATGATCATTATGAACTGAATGGGAGATGCCAAAATGTGATACAGCCCGTGGCTAGTTTTTATGACACGGTGGCACTGAGTTCAAACAGTTTGAAAGACAAGACTTCCCATGTTATAACCACAAAAGAAGCCACGGACAACAGCCTTGAGTGGTCTTGAATGAGAAATCACAGAGCATATTAAGCAGAAAAAATAATAACAATTGCAAAAAGAGCATACGAGAAGCAGAAAAAAAGTGGAAAAAGACCTCATGAATTTCCACAAAAAGGAACCGAGCTTTAGTAGTCTGCGAGTCTTTTACCTTTTCTTTATTTCGCTATGTATTCAAGTCTTTTGTAACCATACACCAGTCTTGTGACGCAAGGTTTTTAGATCTGTTACACCGTTTAGAATCTACTTTCACATATTCATCACTTACTCAGCTTTTGTGGGAAATTTATTCTCGAGATCGGAAAAGAAAATTTGGTTGATCTCGAGCACCGAAGTAGCATCCAGCGCAACAGGAAACTTTCGTCGTTGCAATGCCAACATAGCATTTTATTGTTTTTTTTTCCGGATAAATCCAGAAACCTTATCCTGATAACATGCTATGTTGGCCCGATGTTGGTCTGGCATCACCCACATATAGAGCCGACGTCAATACAATGTCAAATACTATCTGGGAACTGGCTTTATAAACTTAAATTTCGTGATTTCTGCACACACCTCATTACAGTGGATTGCAATGAAGTGTAGCCAGCCACTTGACAAAGTCTCCTGGTGATGTCACAATTTACCATGCTTGAGTGGTTTCCAATCCAGCCCACAAATAGAAGTGGACTTATTTTCTTTGGTCTCAGTTACAATTCCTTTGGTCTCAATTACAGCTAGTCAGTTGTGTTTTGACTCGTAAATGCTTGGGTGGGCATGATCGCCTATTGTGCAGAATTCAAAACATTGCAAATAAAATTATTGTATAACTTTACTGTTGAGTGCAATGATAATTGACTAGCAATCCAACAGCTCATTTAAAGCAGCAGATTAACAATGATTAAGATAGTTTAACCTATTAGGGAAGCACTCATGCATGCAAATCTTTGAGGTAGCACGCTGGACTTTCAACTACTTTTTCCAGTGTTCAATTTCCGATCATTGCCATGGTCCCCGCCTGCCCTAATTAGCCCATCAAGTGCAGAAATACAGGATATGAAGTCCTAAACCACCCAACACAACCCCTCTTTAAGCTCCTGCGCCCCCTACTCCCTTACCCTCTCGGTATGAACAGTCACTTAGTTCCCCATTGGACAGTCTCATTTACTTCAGAGGAATCACCATTTAGTAACTTCTTTGAATTCGACTTAATGGTTTGGAACATGAAATTCAGAAGTTCCAAACATGCGTTGCAATACTACAAGTTTGTGACACTGGGCGACAACACTGCAGCTGCAATGTCATCAAAGTCGAAACCCCCCTTCAGGCCAAGAGAAAAAGTGAAAACATCTCAACAACACCAAGATGGCATGGAATGAAGCAGGGCACTGTCAACGAATTACTTAAAATCAAGGATCGTCAGTGTCACCAATTCTAAAAAGCACTAATAGACTGCGAAGAATGTGCCCTCAACGAGAACACGACTGATAATCACTGGGGGAAAGGATCCAACGGTAGTGGACTCAATGGAAGTTGCTTATGACCCTTTGTGGAGAACTGACCAGCAACACCACACAAACTTCACCCCCAGGCCGTCGTCCCCACCTACTTGAAATCAACATGGTTTCACCATCCCCTGTTCAAGAAACCAACAAGACATAGACGCCAACTCTAGTGCTACAGCTGCCACGGAAATGGCCACAAGAAAAAGTACCGCCCGCTGACCATCCACACCAGCACTCGCTACTAGGCAGGCCAAGATGAAATGGCCGGACCATGGACTCTCTCAAAATATAAGACTAATTATAGACCCATAAGCATATTATCATCAACCTCAAAGATATTTGAAAACATTTTGTGTGAACAGATTTTAGAATATTTTCAATAAGTTGGTTGAACCTCATTGGTTACAGTACTGCCACTGTGTAATTATGTATTAAATAAATTGTGCAAGAGAAAACTGGTGTAAATCGCTTGACAATAATCGTCACGTAGGGTGCATTATTACAGATCTTTCTCAAGCTTTTGATTCCTTAACATGGTCTACTAATAGCAAAGTTGCCTGCATATGGTCTAATCCTTTGAATATATTAGAAATTATCTTACCATCAGAAATCAATTAGTTAAAATAGGGCAAATAAAAAGTATCTGACCATCTCTCAAAAGAGGTGTCCCGCAGGGGTCAGTTGCCGGACCTATTTTTTTTTCAATATATTTACATATGATTTCATACTTTTCCTGCAAAACATTTGTAATGTGTAACTATGCAGATGATAATACACTTTCCTTTTCACACACTAGCCCAATTGTAATCCAACAAACATTAGAACATGCCTGACACAGGGCACTAACATGGTTCACTAATAATAATATAAAAGCCAATCCTTCATCAGCGAAAAGGTTGTGAAACTTACCGACCACAGCCACCAGTCATCAAATGATTGAAAACCACCTGATTTGATCAAGGCAAACTAAATATGTGCAAGCTAAAAATGAATCTATCTGGCATTAATTACAAAAAATAAATAATACATTGAAGAAATCAAGACCAAAACATTTGAAACATCATCACCCATTGTTGAGTATTGTGACGTCATCACTTGGTTTGTTTACATAGTGAATTTTTAAAGGCATGAAAAATTAAATGCCAGGTGAAGTTTATTTATTTCATAGAGAGATAGTGAACCCAGCAAGGCTCTGTATGGTAGGTAATGAGTATTAAGAAGACAATGAAGTGAATGCAATAGATTTTGGCCACTGTCATACTGAGTGACAACCCAGCTTTAAATCATTGAAACGCTCACAAAAAGAAGGTTGTGCAATCCAGAATCACTGGGGTAAACTGCTGCCCAGAATGATCTGACCCCGATTTACATGAAGAAAATAAAAGGAAATGTCTTCTCTGCCGTCCATGGATGACACCTCTAAAGTCCGCGACTCCAATGAGAGATGTCGACCTTCGCCTCGGGCAGTGGAGTCTTAGCAATCTACGGAGCGCACAACCTTTATATTATTATTGTATTTTACATCTTTCAATGTTAAGTTGCTGGCTGATGCCGGTGCACTGACCAACGGAAACTAAATTTTTTGAAAGTGACCAAAGGAAACAAAATTTTTGTGAAAGTGACCAAAGGAAACAAAATTTTTTAAAAGTGACCAAAGGAAACTAAATTTTTTGAAAGATGCCAAATTTATTGGCCTCATTAATAAATTATTGATTTCGTAATCAAGATTCTAGAGTTGTAACTCACCAGGGAGCTGTCTCTCACAGTCTGCATCAGTCAACTGTCAAACTCAGGGTCAAGGTCATGTAACAGGAGGGGTCGGTAGATATTATCATTGTTTTCTGCGTCATTCAATGTTAAGTCGCGGGCTGATGCCTTAAGGAAACCACATTTTGTGAAAGATGCCAAATTTATAAGCCTCAGGCCTATCATGTCCCCTACAGAAGCTAATCATACATCATACCCACCACATGAAACCCAAATTTCTCAAAAAATAATGGCGCTTAATACACTGCTTATGCAATATAATAGTACAATACGATAAAAATGCATCGCGACAAATCCATAATATATACAGAAAACCACAGCGCTTTCGAGTGCATTTGTGCATGCCGATGTTCTAAATAAATCGCCAGATGTACAACAGTGGGATGCTTCATGTTGTTTTCTGTCAGAAAAGGAGAATTCAGAGAATATAAAAAAGTGAAAGGATAAAAAAAGGGTGAAATTATAGATAACAAGTAGGTAAATATCGCCTTTCATAGGTGCAGCCATTTTGCGACGCGGTGAAATGAACCGAGTAACGTTTGTAGCGTGAAAACGCGAGAATTGCTCAAATCTCTTTTGAAGGGGTTACGACAAGCCCCCGGGGTGGTTAAGAAAGAATTAGAGTCCCACCCTTATTGAAACAGGGTAAAAAGTGCACGAATAAAAAAAAGGGACCAAAATATGCGGTTGAAAAATAGGGAGTGAGGAACGCCTGTCTCATTTAGTGACATGTGCTCACCTGCCCCAACATGGCAATAGCATGTAACTGACATGCAGGTAAGAAGATCTGAGATCTAAAGCATGGAAATGCACTATACAATTTAATAGTCGTTTTACAATGAAATGGCAGTTTATTTGTGTACATGGACAAAGCTATGCAGTGATACAAGGAGTGATACAAGGAGTGATACAAGGAGTGATACAAGGAGTGATACAAAAGTAGGAATACAGAGCAAATTACCATCAAAGTGTCCAAATTAAGAATACATTTTAAAATATCGTACAACCGGATGAAGTTTTTGATAAAAGGAAAAAGAGAGAAAAACGCTATATTTGTGAATTGCGAGTGAAAAGCTTATAAAAGGTCTCCTAGATCAGAAGCAAGGTAAATGGAATGCAATAGTCATTTCACAATGAAATGGCAGGGACCATGGCAATGAGATGACCGATGAAACAGCCATCCAACTTAGGCTCGACCGGTAATTGAACTCGGGACCCAGCGGTTGGAAAATTTTGCTACACTGCCCAGTTATGAAAATTATGTATTTTGGCGGTCTGAGATGTTTCGAATCTTTTGAAAATGATACATAACCGACAAAATAAATAGATTGATAAGCATGACAACCAATGCATGCAATTGTAATTTCAAGATTAAATGGCAGTTCATTTTTATGAATAAACCGTGGAATGACTAAAAGGGCACAAAATGTAAGACAAGAATCAGAAAATGATACAGCAATTTTCGGGACTCACTTGCATCAAAATATCCAGATCTACAGAAGCTTGCACTAGCTCTGAAAGATGTTACTAACATTTGGAGAGATTTAAAATCAAAAGTCAAAATAATCAAGTGATTCTGAATGTTTATTTGTGTGTGTTTTTTTTCCACTGAAGGACAAGGAAGTTGACTTATGTAAATACTGCATGAATTTTAAGTATCTAGTGAAGCCATCAGTACATTAAACCATGGTTAAAACTATTTAATTACTTCATATAAGAGCATAGTGCTCTGGTGAAATATGGAAGAATTAGCACAATTTATTATAACTCACAACACTGACCTGGACAATATTTTATTTACTCCTACATAAATGCCCTACATCATGGTATGGAGGTGAACCCAAACAATATGACCAGCTTAACCATTGGACTGGTGAGCATACACCATTTGACCAAGGCCCTGCCTTGTAAATATGGCACCAAAATATTCCAAGCAGAAGTCAAGTCAGATTTGAATGGGCATGAATTGGAGGGACAATGGTGAATGCTGGCAAGTGATACAGAATACATCTACAGCCATTAAACCAACAAAGGAAATAGCACAACCCAAATTCAATACCTCTAAACCCACAGTGGCAAACTTTGGTGTTTAAGCAGTCTCCCACTCAGACAATACCAGGCCTACGGTGGCCCTGAAACTGTACACTTCTATTCTAGTCAAATACCCCAGCCTCATCATGCCCATGCTACTCTAGGTTAACAATGGCAGCACGGCCAAACCTACTCATAACAATTTAACAGAAGTCAGGGTTAATACGTTAAAATACTAGAACTTTACAGCCCCAGTCACTCAGTTTAATGGACTCATTTTGATGTCAGATTAAACCAAAGAAATCCTTCATCTCAAAAAGGTGAATCCTCTAATTTTCTCTTCAAACTTTACATCTTTACTCACATTCCAGTTGTACTCTTTAGTAATGCAATGAATAACAACAAATATGACAATAGATGTCACTTAAATGATTACCTGACAAATAGGCCTATGTCTTAACTCCATGACAGTGATAAAATTTATAAGAAACGAGCTTCCAACCTATATTTATTGCCACTGAGTATACAGCAACAATGCCACCAGCAATGACAAAACACAGCAAAAAATATACCACAAAAGATGACAACAACAGCATGTTGTGACAAGGTCTCACGAGAGTTGAACTTACGAATGAACAATTCTTGTTGAGCAAATAAATTACTACATTACAAAATAAAGTCGAGGGCTAGCATTTTTATAAATTGTGCAAATTTACAATTTGAAGGAGTTGTCGTGTTCTTTTGTAAGACATTTGCGAAGGGGTAAATCTAAATTCCTTATTGGACAATAGTCCCAATAAAGGCAAACACTTGAAGAATAATTAAATTGGGATTTTTTTTGTGCCAACTTCCCTTCAAAACATGGAATAGCACCTGCTGAGCCAAAAAATGCCTCGTTCAGGAATGTAGAGTTGTAGAGTAAAGGAATAAAGTCTTGGAATAAACTGGCTTACTTTTGTATGGTAAAGGAATAAAATCTTGGAATGAACTGGCTTATTTTTGTATGGTAAAGGAATAAAGTCTTGGAATAAAATGGCTTACTTTTGTATGGAGAGTGGTCTTAAATACGAGGGAAATTATTTGTTAGGACACAAGCGTGTCAAGCATATATATCCTAGCCTTACAAGGTAGTAATTTTAATGAAGTGAATTTAAGACCGGTTAGTGTTGGCTCATTAAAAATATTAGCTGGCTCTTCTGAAGGTCCCAGCTTCGGTCACCGACCAGGGCATTCTTCATGAGCTACAGCCCAACTGGATGTCGATCTTGGTGTCTATGCTGAGGCAAATTACACCATTTACCCCAGGGGTGGGCCTTTTATTTGCTCTGATATTGCCACCGAGTAAACGGCACCGTCATTTTAATGTATCATGCATTAATGTCTCAATGCTACTGGGTCTGAAGCTCAGTCATCTTATATGACTAGCTGATAAATGATAAGGCTTGGAGTCCACACCATGTTATACATTTACCCCATTATTGGTGGTGTCTTTTACTCGCCTCAGCATAGACACCAAGATCGACGCCCAGCTGTGCTGTAGCTCACGAAGAATGCCCTGGTCGGTGACCGAACCTGGGACCTTCAGAAGAGCTGGCCGATATTTTTAATGAGCCGACACTCAACAAAAATAAATACATCATAACCTGTCTTAAGTCACTTCATTATAATGACTACCTTGTAAGGCAAAGGTTGTTTTGACTTGTATCATAACAAATTTAATTTGCTTCGTATTTAAGACCGCTCTCTATCCCAGATAGCATTCCAAATCGCATCAAAGTTGGCGCGATGTCGGCGATGTCAAAAGGATGTTGTACCGATGGTGGTCAACATAGAAACGACGCTGGTCCGATTTGGAATGCTCTCTGGGATTAGATTGATTAAATGGCAGTAATGTTATTTCAATGGTTTGAATTCTGTTGGATCATTGACCCATTTAAACGTAAAACTATTAAAAAAATAAACTGAAATTGGCATTTTGACACATGTTTTGGCAATATGTACAGATTTCACTATGTAGATATTATTAACAGGCAGCCGGGTTGATCCATATTAGCAATCCACAGCCCTTCATTACGTCTGCCTTTGGACAGGTAGATAGATAGATAGAAAGACAAACAGATAGATAACTAGATATAGCTAGATATAGCTAGATATAGATAAAAAGATAAAAAAGATAGATAGAATGATAGATAGATAGACTTGTACCATTTATTTGCAAGACAGATCACACACACCACCATTACAGTCTACGTGAAATCTCAGTCAAACACTGACTTCTGAGAATTTTCAACTCATGAATATAAAACATGGGAAAAAATACCAAATTTCCATGTTTATCGTAAAACAGATTGTCGTGGCTGGTAGGACCACACCCTGACCTCAGTGACCTAAGGTGTTGACTGCAAGCAGAATAATTGGCAATGTGACCCTGTATTTAATGTATGGAACAATAAATGAGTACATAAAACTCACTATCAAATCCTTGGTCATCTCTGTTTACTTGTACTGTTGCAAGATTTGGACTATGAGTTATTATGGTAGGGTTAAGTATGAAATTCCCCACTAAAACAATCACGGAACAATTGCCTAACAATGGCAATCATCTGCTAATAGTGGATTTTCACGGAAGGTCCTCTGTATTTCCACCAGGTGGCTATGACAGAATACTGCAATTCTATTGGCTGAAAATGTTCCCGCCCTTGACTGTGATTGGCTGAAGCAAAGCGCATCCAAGCAGCAGTATTTTTAGTGCATTTTAATGTATATTTGACACTTTATCATTTAGTTGATTTTTGTTATTTTTCTGAGAAAGTTATATTTATGGAATCAGTTAGTTATTACCTACTCTGTCTGACAAGCAAAACGAGTAATAAGAGGAAAGGAAAGACTTGTGTCCTGCTGAATTCAGGGCTGTTCAGTGAAAAGACTCCATTGCACACTGCTGAAGGTCCCAAGTTAACTCCTTTCATGGGTGACATCTCAGCTGGATGCTGATCGCATGAGACGTTAAAATAGAGGTGTCTTGCACTAGGTGTCTAAACTGAGGCAAGTAAAAGACCCCACCAGTGGGTTAACTGTGTACTATGGTGTAGACTCCATGCTGTATCATCTCATCATTACATCCGCCTGTAACTGGTCATATAACTTATGTTATAAGCTGTGTGATACACTCGCCTACAGTGGACTGCATCTTACAAGAAGAAGAAGAAAAAGTAGTAGTAGAAGAAGAAGATGAAGAAGACGAAGAAGAAGAAGAAAAAGAGGAAGAAGAAGAAAAAAAGGAAGAAGTGGAAGAAGATGAAGAAGAGGAAGCAGAAGAAGAAGAAGTGGAAGAAGAAGAAGAAGAGGAAGAAGAAAAAAAGGAAGAAGTGGAAGAAGATGAAGAAGGGGAAGCAGAAGAAGCAGAAGAAGAAGTGGAAGAAGAATAAGAAGTGGAAGAAGAAGAAAAAGAGGAAGAAGAAAAAAAGGAAGAAGTGGAAGAAGATGAAGAAGAGGAAGCAGAAGAAGAAGAAGTGGAAGAAGAAGAAGAAGTGGAAGAAGAAGAAGAAGAAGAAAAGAAGCTGACTGCGCTTCAGACCCAGTAGCTCTGAGACATTGAAACATTGGAAGACAATTATCAATGTCAGAAGCAATAAGATATATTGAACAGTTGAGCGTAAGGATATTTTTAATTCTGATGAATTGCTTATTTCCTTATAAAACCTGAATCGACATTCTCCATAAAAAATAAAATTCAGACAAAAGGTCTTTTCATACACCATTCCTACAAACTTGTCTTTCTGATACTCTTTTCAGTCAGTCTCCAACCTCTAAATACCAGGTTCTGTCGCTCGCTCTCTCTATCCCTGTTATTTTCATTCTAAATCTTGCAGGGGCGTCGAATTCTCTTGATGGGTAGGGGGGGGGGGGGGGTGTAGGCCTACTTTGTCTGTCGCACCGTGTAATGCGCGGACACTGGTCAAAGGGAAAGTAATGGTGGATGATAAAACTATTGTCACAGGTAAACTTGTACTGATATGTGATATCAAGTGTAAACAAAGCACAAATGTTTAAAAAAAATAGGTAGGGGGGGGGATGATTGCATTGATTTCCCCCATCCCCTTCCCAAAATGTGGGAGGTATATATCTCCCCCCCCCCCCCCTGAATCGACGCCCCTGAATTATCTTGCCAGAGAAACTTTCGGAAAACTTCAAAACATTTCGCTGGAGTTTTTTCACCCTTCACTCCAGCATTATAATACAATAAGCCATTGTCAACACGTTAGCCTGTTCAACATGCTAGGGCTTTTTTTCAAACCAAAAAAGACTGAATAAATAAAGCGAATGATTACAATCAACTTGCCTACTAACCAAAGGCCTTCTTAGCATGCTTAGCTAATATGACAACATAAATGCTAGCCACTTCGTACTCGCGATGAGAGTATGTAAAGATAACCATCTTGCTCGGAGGCACTGAGAAATAAAGCCACAGCAAAGCTGACGGGTTTTATTGAATTATTTACTTTCCCTAAAAAGAGAGGAAAAGACAACTGCTAGTGATTGATAGTAATTTTTTTGCTCTCTTTGACTATGTATAGAGTCTAGTTTTTGTTGTTTTTGAAGTTTGATTTATTTTATTTTTCACAGGAAGTGGACAGAACTACTTCAATTGTGTTTATTGGAAACTGAATTACAGACATTCCTTCAAGGGAAAGTGAAAAAATGGCATTTATTGATATTTAGATTTTTATTATATTACAAAGAAAACAATCCAATATACCAGTGCAAGAGCGTACCTACACTGAGGCCACAAGAAATAGTGGATTATCGTGGAAGGTTCTCTATATTTCCACCAGGTGGCTATGACAGAATACTGCAATTCTATTGGCTAAAAAAGTTTCCGCTCTTGGCTGTGATTGGGTGAAGCAATGTGCATCATAGCAGCAGTATTTTTAGTGCATTTAAAATGTATATTTGACACCTTAACATTCAGTTTAATTTTTTATATTTCTGAGAAAGTTATATTTATTGAATAAGTGATTATCTTCTATGTCTGAAAAGCAAAATGAGTAATAAGAGGAGAGGAAGGATTTATGTCTTGCTGAACTCAGGGCTGCTCAGTGAAAAGACTCTATCCTATGGGACTAAGATTGCCTTAAACTTACTTCCCTGCAGGAATGGCTACTCCACGGGAGTGAAGAAAGACTCAAACTTGAAAAGGTCTATGGAGGATTCATTGTAGATACTCAAAAAGAATCCAGGCTGATATGGTGCCAGAAGTGAGTGCTTGCAGATCACCTATATGATTAATTGGATTGTTTTACCATAATGACATTGTTTCCATCACTAAGAGTTATACCCCACTTTAAGTGTTTTCCTATTGTTCTGAGCGGGATATAACCAACGAAAATGTTAATTAACTCCTTCATGAGTGCAAACTGATTGTTTTGCATAAGACAAAAACAAACAAACAAATTTGTAAATATAACTAATGCAGTATAAGTATATCCCGAATAGGAGGGAGTCGACTAACATTTGTGTTGCTTATATCCTTCAACCTTCAGCGTCGGGATATAACCAACAAAAATGTTAGTTAACTCCCTCCTGTTCGGGATTAAACTATTACATATCAAACAAAGAAATAAAATTTGATAAGAAGAGTACTTTAGGGTCGAACAAACCAGGACCCTCACCTTCCAAGATGGTCTGAACTTCACTCAATCTAGTCATTGGACCACCAACCTCGATCGCTACAAATTCTTACCTACATTCACACTTGCTCTGTAAATGCTTTAAATTCATTCAAAAGCATTTTAACTGTCTTCCTCAGTGCAAGTTTACGACCTCAAAAGCCAACAGCAAAAAGCAGACGACTTTAATAATGGCGGGAAATGAAAGCGAGGCAGAGTTCCATGACAACAATCGTCTGCACACCCAAGACGTGTAAAATCTCCAGAAAGTGTGGAGCTAGCCATCATGGCCGATTAAATGCCACCAAAGGCGTGAAAATTAGCAGGCAATTACACAATTTAGCGAGAACTAATGTACGATTTATAGATAGAAAAGTGAGCCCAGGGCACATTCCACATGTCTGGAGAAATATTCATCACATAGTCATTCTGTGCCCTTCACTTTTTTTTTATTTCAGAGAACTTGTAAGTTGCATAAGATCCTGCTCTCTGACCTTCAATACATGTTGTCCCAAAATGCATGCGAAATTATTAAATGCGCTGAATCTACCGCTGCCTTTTGTTTGTCATAATTGCATATCCTAATCTAATGCACAATTGCATATTTGCACCCATTTATTTGTGCAATATCTAAATTAAACCTTATAAAAACATACTTTTAGAAGGGAGCGCTTAGCAGTTTCTATCTCACCTGTGAAACTATCACTTTGTAAGAATGGTACTTTACGATAAAAAAAAAAAGTATCGTAATTCGGAATGTTTGGGTTGTGTCATTCAATGGGCCACATATCCATTAACTTGTGTCTATGTCTCAATGCTACTGGTATGAAACTTAGCCAGGCTATATGACCAGCTGCCAGAGGCAGATATAATGATGAGATGCTAAGGCTTGGAGTCCACACCACACATATGGGTGAGTCCTTTACTGCTGGTGGTGGGTTAGGGCTTTACGTCCTGTATTTCTGCACCTGATGGGCTAATTGGGACAGGTAGAGACCATGGCAATGAGACGAAGGATGAAACAGCCATCCAACTTAGGCTCAACCGGGAATCAAACCCGGGACCCAGTGGTTGGAAGCCCAGCGCGCTACCACTGAGCTAGGCTGGGGGTCCTTTACTTGACTCAGCATAGTACATTACTCATGAAGAGTTTCAGGACCTGGAATCCAACCTGGGACCTCCCAGGACAGCTAGGCATATGCCCTAACCTCTAGGCCACCCAGCTAGCTAGGTACGTATTACTAATAATTTTCTGTTATAACAAACTTTCAAAATGTAACCAACAGCTCTGCAGGAACACAAAAAATTTAATAAATCTTCTCATATAAGCAATAAGAACTTGGCTGCTAGTTGTATGCTACCATTGAGTCCCCTTGTCTCAGAATACCCCACTCTCCCCTACTTTTGATGAAGGTGAAAATGAAACGGATATTGCTTCAGAAATCAAGTGATACTGTGAACAACACATTTCAATTGAGGTATCTCTGCCGCGGGCATGTAACTTACGTTCAGCATTTAGCGACTGAGACAATTGACAAATGCAGCGATTTTAATTCTTGCATTTTTTGGTGAAATCGACCCTTTCAAAACAGGTATTTTCTACCCGGCCGCTCAAGAACGAAGTAAATCTTTGGTGGATTTTCTTGTGTGGTCCACGGGGTGGTCATGGTTAGAGGGAAAAATTTATCCTGCGAACAAAGTACTAAACAAAGAGTGAAAACAAAAGTACCATTCTTACAAAGTGAGAGTTTCACAGGTGAGGTAGAAACTGCTAAGCGCTCCCTCCAAAAGGAATGTTTTTATAAGATTTAATTTAAATATTGCACAAATAAATTGGTGCAAATATGCAAGTACATTTAATGCAGACTTAGTTTTGGCTCTAGGGCTAAGTATAATAGTGGATTTTCACTGAAGGTTCGAAATATTTCCACCAGGTGGCTAGGACAGAATACTGCAATTCTATTGGCTTAAAAAGTTCCCACCCTTGATTGCGATTGGCTGAAGCAAAGTGCATTCTAGCAGAAGTATATTTAGTGCAGTTTTAATGTATATTTGCCATCCTATCATTCAATTGATTTCCATGTTTTCCTTAAGAAAATTATATTTACGGAATCAGTTAGTTATGATCTACTATGTCTGGAAAGCTAAGCGAGTAATAAGAGGAGATGAAAGACTTATGTCTTGCTGAATTCAGGGCTGAAAACACTCTATTGCTTTGGTTATATTAACCATTTAGAATCCCCAGGTTGACAATAGGTTTTAGATAGGCATTATACATTAGTCATCAGAATTAAATGGACACAAATAGGTTATACCTACCAAAACCTGATACACAGCTAGGTAATTAAAAATATATATATACGTTTATGTGCTTGATTTCTTGTCTCATAATATCAAACATTTACATTTTAGAGGACTTATTGTAGGGCAGTATTGGCCTTAATTATTTTAGTTTCAATAAATATATTTGTTGGAGGCATTTTCTTAAACAATTTCAGGCACACTTGGACCTATTAGCTGGTGGTCACTGGTGACTGAAATAATATCTATGCCAAAAAAAAAATCGAAAAATTACTTGAGACAATGCAAGCTGCAGTGTCCTTATATTCTAACCAATTATAAAGCATAATAATCAATCATTAATTCCAATTGGTTCAATGTAGGTCTTCTTTTAAAGTATACCATTCAATTTCTAATTGAAATAAGGGCAAATTCAATTAATCGGCTGGGTCGTGATCACCCAATATACACAACAAAAAAATTCGTGACCATTCCAGGAAAAAATGCAATTATCTCTGTTAGGTCATAAAACTAAAGTACCACATTCCTTGAAAAACAATCACTTGGGATTTCCAGTTTCCAGAGAGTGCACGAAAGCATGATTAGTAAATAAGTTTTTTGTGTCATTGGCCTGAATCTACAGCAGCTGATGAACAAATATCAAAGGCAGACAAAATGTCCAGTCTGCATGGCCTGGAGCTTGCTGTACAATGTAGGCCTATACCTACTACTATTAATCCACTAGGCCACCCCTTATTCACCAGGTTCAAATAAACAAAATACTTAGATATATATATATATATATAAAGAGAGAGAAATGTCTTTATTTTAGTGAAATGGGCTTATGGCACTTGTGGCCTAGCCCCCAGCCCTCTTGGGCTTACAATTCACCCGTAAACACTAATGTTAAAATAAGCCACTCAAAAGACAAAACATAGCCCATAGCCCATCAGTGTGGTGGGTGGATTAGGGCTTTACGTCCTGTATTTCTGCACCCGATGGGCCAATTAGGATAGGCAGAGACCATGGCAATGAGATGATGAAACAGCCATCTCGGGCCCGAGCGGGAATTGAATCCGTGACCCAGTGGTTGGAAGCCCAGTGCGCTACCACTGAGCTAGGCCCCCCACCCCTTTCTTTATTTAGGCCCCATTCAAGTTCACTACTACGTATATATATAATCCATACACAAGCAAAATTTAATTTATTTGCTATTATGTTAAACCAGACATAAAAAAAAAGTCATACAGTGTACGTACATTGATATCAACTGGCAAATAAGTGCTCTTCGGGCAGTTCCAGCCCTTAGATTTTCCTGTTTACAGTCAACACAATGAAGAATCTGTGTTGGAGGGTGTGATACATACAAGAATGTAAATCAACCAAAATTCGTTTTTTCAATGTTAAAAAGAATGAGCAAATTGATGAAATTATTGCCATAAAACACAGTTCCTTGATGGGCCAGATTGATAGAGGAAGTTTTGACAATGGACCCAGAAAAACTTTTGTCATGGGTCAAGAATTTTGACAAGAGGATTTCACGGTGGATTCTCCATAAACAGCCCCACCCTAAGTGAATATGTCGAATTACATTCCTGCTAAAATTTCCTAAATTCTTGGTTCGAGCAAAATAAAGCTGTTGCTTAAAAGGCAACTAATGTTTAGAACTACAGGAAATCCTAACACTACATTTGCAATTTGTCTATCCACTTTTCCCATTGTTGTCCATTTTAATTCATCCTTTAAAAAAAAGGGGATTCTTAGTAATTAAAATATCACTTTTTTGGCATTTCATAAACTAGTCTACACTTAGACTAACATCAGAAGTCAAGGCTGTCCAGCTATGCAACATATCGGGTGTTACCACAAAATTTTGAAAAGCAAATTCCACGATTACTTTCCAACCTGCCCACCATTAATACGCAGCCCTAACGGTTTTATTCTGATACACAATTTATAAAATATTCTCAGTTATAATCAGCATTAGCCATGGGAGTAGCTCCTGGCAGTGATATTCTATTCAAATGACAACATCTCCAATATGCTAGGACCAACTGGGTGGCCAAATGGTTTAGGCATTGGCCAATACCATATTGAGGTCTCTGGTTTGATCCCAGGCCCAGGCACTCTTCAGGAGCTTCATCCCAGCTGGAAGATCTCATGATACACTAAATGGAGGCGTCTTTACTCATGTCTAAGCTTAAAACAAGCGAAAGATCCCACCCACGGCATAAATGTGTAACATGTGTGGACTCCCAAACCTCATCTTATTACGTCTGCCCCTGGCAGCTGGTCATAACCTTCAGACGCATCAATACATAGCAAGACTTTCAGAACTGAATTGGTCTAAAACTAAACGTTTGACTTTTCCCAGGACCACAATGACTAAAAGTATATTTTTTTTATCATTTATTTGTACAGATTTTATTCCAAGTGTAAATCATAAATTAAGCAAATTGAAACAATCTCAATTGAACACATGAAGGACAAGTACAGGGAAATATAATATATTCACAAACTCAAAAAAATACAAATGGAACAGTTCAACGTAGCCAGAAGAACTGATGGATTCCAAATGACTTTCTGGAACTTCGGTGACCTTGAAATGACATCACGTGACTAGGCCTTGGCCTTCTTGCCCTTCTTTGCCGCCTGGAAGGAAAATAGAAAAAAGTTTTAGACTAATAGATTTCAAGGTTTTAGTAATTTCTGGGGTTATACTAGGCCTAATCACTTGTTACAACAAGGTCACCTTGGATCCATGCGTACACCACAAATTTGTTTTAAACATGAATGCATGGGGCATGTATTTTGAAATACATTTTAAATTCAAGGTTAACCGATTTACACATGGTCATCACAACTGAGTCAAAATATAGTCATCAATTTGTCACAACACAGCTTAGGCTACCTAACAATCTTGTTTTTATCATCATTGCAGCATGAAAGTCATCAAAAGACATTGGTAGGCCATCGATCGACAATCTGTATTTCACATGAATTCGCATGCGCTTTTTTTTTCTTGTTTAATTGGAGGACGTGCTAGAGGAGACACGGTTGCAGCTCTGGATCGAGACCTCTGTCTCTTCGATTGGCCCTTTGTAACATTTCGACCACGATTGGGCGAAATCCTTTCAGAAGAAACAGAAGAAACATTCTCTGGTTTCAATGGACTCTTCCTAGAGCTCTTATTGCATGGAGATATTTTTGGAGCATCATCCTCTGACTGCGAAACATCGACGTTAAAATCAATATATGGCTATGTTAAAGATTCTGACTTAAGATATTGGGATGCATGGGAAACATCTCACTCAAACAAACTAAAGTAAACCTTAAATAACCCGAACGTGCCTAAAAACCACTGTGCTAAAATTTAAAATTTAAGATGCTTATTCTTTATATCTTTGCTGAAGTCCACACTTCGCCCGGCTTGATCGAATTAAATATGGTGGTCCATGTGGGTTGAGGCAAGACTCAATATACTACAGAACTACCCATGACAACTACAACATCACCAAAATCCCAAGCATCCATCCTATATAAAACAGCTATGAGCCAAGTCATGTTGATAAAAGTCCACAGGATCATTGGAGTTTTTTTTTTTTTAACATAACAATGATTTTCATAGTCAAACTTGTGCTAAGCAGTCATCTAAGTAAATTTGGTGGTTTAGGATGAGTGACCCGTTTTAACAGACGGGTAATATATACAATTAAATTCACTACGGTGAAGTTGGATATGGCCGTTTACAGGAGGTGACCATTCTGTAAAGTTGGCCATAGGGGCATGTTGGACTGTATTTAATAAAATGATTTTATACGTTTCTTGAATTGATTCTGAATATTGCAACTTACCGCTGCTGGTCTTTCCTTGGTGGTGGTTTTCTTCACAACTCTGGCGCCTTTTCCCTGTGTTCAAAAATTATCACGGTTAGCTAGTATACATTATCGGAAGTTCCCGTATCCAAAATCACATTTCTACGACTCACTGAAAATCTAATTGAGCAGAAGCTAAGCGGTTACATTCTGACCAACTTTTTAGACACTATCTTGACATTTTGAATACCTAGAATGACTGACCAACCAATTTCGAAGTTAAAAAACGGTCAGTCTTATTTTTTTCTTGTTGTACTTAGCCAAAAACAGGAAACAGAAGTTGTTAGTCAAAATTACAGTGGGAGGTCAGTCATTCCAGACAATTGTATTTTTCAAAAAGATTTTCAGTGCAACATCTACTCGTCATCTACCACAGACACGTACCACGGTGACTCTATATGCGGACGGAGGAGTTTTCGAGCCCTGTCCGATAGAATTAACACAGTGATTCACAGAGTCCGTATTTGGTTACAAAATAAAGCAACAGGAAATAAATTAGTCTTACCTTGGGTTTGCCTTTCTTGCTGCTAATGTTAAAACAAAAAGAATAAGTATTAAATAAAGTCAATCAATATAGCGTGCAACTTTACCGCAAAAAGAGTCACTCGTTATAAAGAGCAAACTTATAATGCTCAGATAGTAAAAGGGGTTTTCTTCACCAATACTTAGGCAATCTCAATAAAAATAGACCCACATATTTCGAAAGTTTATCGAAATATAATTAATATTTTTTGTCCCAAAGAATCCTGACTAGACTGGCAATTACTTGATCTTTATAATAATTTGTATGACCATTCTAAGACAAGTCAAGAGACAATCGGTAGGTCTTATTATTACAAACTTTTCTCTTTGTCTATACTTGAATAAAAATGAACCAAAATGACACCTACCCTTTCTTTTCTTCATAGTCTTCGTCATCATCCTGGAATTAGCAAAAAGATTATAAAATATTTTGTTATCAATCAACATTCTGCTGAAATTCTGCCAAATTTATGAAGAAAAAAAAGAAGAAATTAACAAAAGCTATAAAGATTATGAATAGCTATTCGGATATGCTTTGGAGTACTGAAAGACATTTTATTTACTCATTTACTCAATAGAGGTGAATGTGATTGGGACGGGGAGACCAGACAAATCAAAGACTTACATCATCCATACTCTCCTCAGCATCTTCATCCTCTACCTCCTCCTCCTCCTCATCATCAGTTCCATTCTCACTCGCACTCTGATCTCTCCTCCCCTTCTGAAATTAATTAAACCGTGTTAAATCGAATCACTTGCTCATAACCTCTTAAGTTATGAAGAAACTGCATGATCTGGAGCCGCTCAAATTGTGAGATCGGCTGTAAGAGGCAGATGTAATGATGAGATGACATGGGTCAATACCAAAGTATGAAGTATGGTCACATCACTACTTTACGCGCAACTAAACCCTTAAAAAACCTACTTTCCCACAAATTATGGTATTTGCACTTCCAATTTTAATTTATTAAAACAGAATATGTACTAAATATGTTGGGCTAATACGGTCAAATCTGCCACACCGGCCACCTGTCCAGCGTGAGAACCCGCCATAAAAGGCCTCTACATAGCTGCAACTCCTCTGGACGGAATTTTTCAATGCTTTACCCTCTATCGAGCGGTCAATTAAAACGACCAATGACAAATCCCATGCATAATAGTGCATGGTCGTTTAGCACAGGGTTGGACAGAATCAAGTCTGCACTCCGAGCATGAACGGGTGAACATGTTCTTTTGCAAGGAACTGTTCACATTAAACTATACATGATTTCATTACGCTGGTAGCAATAAGAGCTAATGAGGATTGTCGGACTACCTCAAAAACAAAACTTATGACTTAATGTTCATTTTCCATCAGGAAAATGAAGTGATCTTTCTATCCATATTCGAAGTTAACCTATCAAAGGTTCTAAAATGCTACTATTTGAGGATTATATAGCTCAGTTGTAATAATATATGTGCCTACGTATTCATGGAATTCTTCAGCACCCATGTTTTTATCCGTAATTGAGTTGAAATCTAGCTCTACCAGGTGACGACATACATTTGATTCCAAGCGTGTTACAAATCTAAATTGCACTGTTGTTTATTCTAATTATTTGTCCTATTGTTTATTACAACTAACAGACCTATACTATAGTTTGTGCCACTAATTTAGAGAAAAATTCCTACCATTAACCTTTTAATCAACACAAAACAGACAGAGCAACTTTCAGCGAGCCATCACTATACTCAAAAGACAAATTAAGAGAATTCACGCTCATGAGGATTACAATAAAGTCGTTGGTTGATCTGTTTTGTTAAAATCAATTATTGTTTAATAAAGCATTGTTCATGTGCAGGGAGGTCTCTTCAGGCAAGATATATATTTTAGTGGGAAAGAATAGGTTTAGCAATTTTCTGATAATGTTCACGTTTATTGCATCCAGTCCAGCCAAAGTCCTTTTTTAAAATTTTGTATATTGAACTGTTCTATTCATGACTTGTTTATTAAGTTTCATGATTTAGGATTCATATGATATCCATAATCATAAAGGTTTAATGCCCAACCTATCCAAGGTTCACAGCCAGTGGCCCACCCAACCAACACTATCATCCAATACACTTAATATTCACTTCAAGGCCCCCCAAACCCCCTGCCTCCACTTTTAACCCACCTATCCACAAATGCAACACCTCTATGGTCTTATGCTTATCAAAACTTTATCAGTGCATATCACCAGAGCAGTCTCACACTTAGGGGCTGTAATGTTTCTGCTTATTGTAATGTGACCATATCACAGGGCCACACACACGACAATCAAACCACACAACACATGGCTTGTGCAGGGAGCAATTCCCTTTGTAAATGCCTAGGAAACTGGGCACAATTTAGAGCAGCTAAAAATACACTCCATACCAGGAATTAAGGCATGTGGTAACAAGGTCAAAATTAGCACCATGGGACTGGGATCCTCATTCTTACAATGCACCGACACTCGTAATATAATTTAAACCTGATTTTAATTCATTGACAGCTCTATCACTCGCTAGTAATAGACACATGGTACTCAAAGCCCACTGGAGTTACTTTCAAAATTAGATTTTCATTTTAATAAAAGATTTAATCAGAACTAAATCCTGAACAATTTTGCTTATCCGACAATAAAAAGATTTACAGAAACTAACACTTGTTTTAACAGGGCTACTAACAAAATAATTTTCTCTTGCTAATTTATTAAATGACAATTTATTATAATCGACTTTGCAATTCCTGAACTTTTAGTCGCGTCACACAATGAACCTAAATTACCTAACAAATATGAGTAACATTAAAAAAGTTATTTCCTGGAGAGAGACCATTTCGAACACCCCATACTTGACACTTATTAAATCATAACACATCATGAAATTGGATAAATATAGAATTAACATCACAGCACGTGCCATAAAGTAAATACTGTCACTTGGGACACCGCGAAGGATTTCCTAAGTCAAACGCATGAAACCACAAATTCAAATTCTACCGGAACTATTGTGACTTCCTTAACGTAATGTGTGGTTTGACTGAAAAGAAAAGAATTTCTTTTGACCAAACTTCATATCCTGGGCCACCCAGACAGATGGTCAGAATCGACTCTGAAAGCTACATCTCTTTCGTTACTTTCTTTGATAAAATAAAACCCAGAAAGAATGGTCATTATGATAAAGCTATTAAACCTACTTGGTCTAGAACTGTACATTGCACTTAGTAGCAACAGGCAGCAGTAGATATATGTTTAGTAGTAACAGTACCTAGCTAAACAAACTTCATTTAAAAATTTATTTATGAACCTATTACATTGTAATACGTTAGAGTTACATACAAATGCTAAGTTGCAAATATTTCAACTCCCTAATGTGGGCTTTGGGCATTGCAGAGAAACCACACAGGTGTCGCCACATCATAGAAAGCACACTCAGCCACCTAGTGTCATAAGACTTGCTTTAAGATTCATGGCCAGTGGTCCCAAATTTATTGGCACCATGATCAGAAAAATAAATCTTGTGTTCACAAGGGAACATCTGCCAAACTTTCTTTTCAACTCGGCTGCATGTCCTGGCAGACAACTCTCCGAGCTACATCCCCGAGTTCTGGATATCGTTCGGATGAGACATTAAATTGGCAGCACTTTGTATTCTGGGTCTATGCGGAGGCAAGTAAATCAGCTAGCAGCAAGAACTATCCATGGCAGCACTTTCCTTATAGATTTATAGATCTATCTATCCATTTGTCCATATATTTACCTGCTGTCTCTATCAGGATGGAAGTTCTCAAATGAGAGCATTGGTCGGATATTCTTTTAACTATGAAATAGTATGCTGCAAAGCCCAAATGACAGGGTGAGGTATATAGCGGAAACTGATTGGTAGCAACTTGTTCCTCGAAAGGCAGAAACAATGAGAAAAATCTTTCAGCTGAGGGTGAGTGCTCTGTACAAGCTCTAATTGACTTTGATTGATGAGACAATTTGATCGATGACTTTTTTGATTTGAATCAAAAGAAGGACTTTTTTTTTAAATTTTCTTTGTATAAAATAATTTCTTTTAAGTGCCTAGCAGAAAAGTGGTTACATTGAAAGACTAAAAAAAATTGATTGTTTGCCAAAGTGCTTCTGTCACGTCATATTGGTTGTTATTGTTAGTAACTTTAAGCTGTTCAAAAAACCCATTAAATCTCTAGCAAACCATTGCCTGTTTATAAAACACAGTAATCCAACATTTTAGGATAATCCCTGTGTTGGCAGAACTCGTTTGACTTGAGCAAATTCAAAAGCTTTTGGACAGGTGTTTCACAAAACAAAGCAATGATATACGCTCACTGTAACCACTAAATGCTAAGCACTCTTAATATTTGATTTTTTTTTCTTCTCAAATGTAATTGCCATGCCACCATGCTCTCTGGTACCCTTTCCCTTTATTTACCCTTTAATTTTATATATGAATTTACTGTATACATTCTTCACCCCCTTCCCTCCCCCACAAATATGATTATTAACAGAACATACCTTTGCCTTTTTGTTAGTTTTTAATGCAGACGCTTTCCGTTTAGTCGCTTTGGCTGTGGATTTCTTGTCATCAGTTTCCTCCTCTTCCTCCTCTTCACTCTCACTTCCCTTTTCCTCCTCCTCCCCTTCCTCTTCTACCTCAGCCTCCTCTTCTTCCGTTAAGGCTTCTGTGTCATCTAAATGCTCTTCATCTGGGAATTCTGAAAGAGATAACCATGATAATAATGATCTGCAATAACGTGGTCATTGGTACTTAATCAATCCTTATCCATCAATTAAGATGTTGTATGAAGGAGGCTTTTCAATTGTTATATAGATCATGATTCTCAAGTGAAAGACCCCTAGGTGGTTAACACATACAATGTAGTTTACGCCAACCTACAGCCCGTGATTGAATTAAGTTTTGTAAGAATTCTACAGAGACCAGTTTCATATTAAGTTTTTTTTTAATTAAGTTAACGTCGTGGAAGACATCTATAACATTGTTAAAATGAAGTACAAGTAAAATCATTCCTTTACGGATTTCCTTTTTAAAAATGTATAATAAAATACAAGTAATTACAAATCTAAATTATCTAATAGAGGGCTCAATCAGCATCCTATATAAAGTCACTAATTGGTATAATGATAAAAGTGAAATACTGTATTGCAGTACAATGTGATAATATATACCACATGAAATATCCTACGGAGAACCAACTTACCTAATAATTGTTGACCACTAATATGTACAGGTCCAGCACCTTCAACTAACCGGATCGTTACAGGAATACCATTGGGGAAATTCAAATCTAGAGCAACCTGTAACACAAAAATAATATATAGAAGACCACCATAAAAATATGAGCAAATGTATTACAATTAATGGCTGTCCAAAATAGTAACAATATGAGCAAATTTATTACAATTAATGACTATCCAAAATAGTAACAATACTTACCATTTCATTTAAGCCCATTTTTAATGAGAAAATCGGCATTTTGATGGTGTCTCCATGGTGGTCTTTGGTTTCGATTTCTACTATGTGTCGGTCATTTGAAGCTCCTGTACCTAACATTGCCTAAAAGAGACAAAAATAGAAAATTATGTAGTGGTGAACTTGCCATTGATAATAAAGTATGAGTCTTATATTGATACAATCATTTGACAATGTATTGCATCACTACACATGGCCAAAACTCATACTTTTTATTTTACAATTAAGGGGCTAGCAAAACAAAATAGCACCTAAACTAATATACATTTTTTCTAGTATTATAATATTAATATTGCAATTTAAGGTTACCACAACCCACTGAGGTTCTTCGGGGTCTCCTGGCAAATTTAACACTAACAGAATACGTAATAATTTTAAATTTATCATGCCAAAAAAATAACAAAAATATCATGCTGTATTCTTATTTAATTGCCAAATAAATTATTTTCAATTCAACACTGCAACAAATGATAGTTATTTGAGGGAGAAACAACTTCATTTTATAGAGCTTTTTTCTTTTTTTTTTAATCCACACTACCTTTGCATTCAAAAAGGACATTTAATTATGATGGTGGTATTAAAGATTCTAGACATAATTCCTATTGTCAGTTTATTGTTTGCCTAACAATAGCATTAGCCTATCTAATAACTCATTAGTAACTGGCATCTAATCCACACACAAGGCGCGCACTAATTACGCAACATGAGGTCACCCAGTGCAATTATCTCAGTTCAAATATTCAAAAGGTCTTACATGTCTGAGAAATAACGTGTGTTGCAGGAAATCTTCATCATTTTCTTCATCATCTGTGGACCATGTTACACTGTTCGATGCTGTTGTTAATGTGCAACCTGTAAAACACAAAACAAAATTGAAGTTAAATTTGTTTTTAAAATTGTATCTTGGAAGTAGAAAAATTAATCTATACATGTATATTATTTTTGAAAGGCTCAACGTTGAACTGCAAGTAAGATGACTGGCTTTTTTTTCAGTTATAGTCACGAATTTATTTCCTGATTAGTTAAAAGTATAGACATTGACTTATTTGCAAAGCTACAATTTGAGTTTCTATTTTTAGAGTCCGGTTTTACTGAATTTATAAATACCCATGCAAATGAAATTTCTATGTCTATGATATCAATTATTCAAATAATACAGGAGAGCATGATTTCTTTTAATTGAGATGCTTCAAACTATATATATGTTTGTATATATAGTTATATCAAAGCAATGAATCACAAGGATATAAATCCCTGTCAATAGAGATTGCACTAAAATACAGTACGTGTAGTGCATCTATAGAAATGTATAATCTATAGAAATGTATAATCTATAGAAATGTATAATCTATAGAAATGTATAATCTATAGAAATGTATAATCTATAGAAATGTATAATCTAAATGTACATCTTATAAAAAGCCAATTAACATAATTTTAGAACTGGTGCACTCAAATATCAAGCCCGCCCATGTGGCCATTAGAGTTAACACACAAAGAACTAATTAGGGCCCTTTGAAGAATTTTATAATGCATATTTTATTACCCCATTTAGCAACCCCCTGAGGGTTATCACATTATACCATTTCCTAACCCCCCATCAATGGCAGTTGAAATTTGAATATATTTGAATTTATCAGGTCTGCAGCATGGCACAGTAAACACGATGCCATGGATGGTAAATAATTGTGGCGCAAATGGCGTTTCTCGTGAAATATCCATTGATAGATCCATTGATAGTTCAACTGGGGTAATATTGAACTAAAGAGAAATTATTATAATTCTATCTACCAGGGTACGTCACTCACATTAAAATGTTAACAATTCAAACCCGAATAACCGTTAATCAACATATATTGGTTCAAATTAATCCAACCTGGCCTAGAATCATTCATCACGAAACTAGTAAAATGTGTTTACAAATATATATTATATTATTTTTGTGTTACAGGTTGCTCTAGATTTGAATTTCCCCAATTTGTAAAATATCATAAAGTTGTTTAATTGATACTACCGTAACGGAGGGTATTATCGACAGGGCGGGTATTTTCGACACTCGCATTAAAATGTTAACAATTTTTTTTAAATTAATTATAACAAACTAATTTAAGTTTCGAAAATACCCGCCCTGTCGATAATACCTCCGTTTCGGTATATACATGAACAAGATGAACCTAAAGAAAATATTTCATCATTAAATATATAATATAAATGAAAATTCTTACCCCAGAAATATTCTTTAGGCTGCCCATCACACATTGACTGACCGGCTTGGACAACTGATGTAGAAAGGGCTCTTTCTGACCCTGAACGTGGTGTTACTGTTTCTCCGGGCATTTTTTTTTATAAGTTTCAATCTTCCAACCTTTCTGTTCAGTGTCTCGGCAAGCAGTGAATGACAAAATGCACCGGGTGAGCTTCCTAAAGATTTTCGCGCCTTACATTTGGACAGGTGCACCTGTACGGGCTAAACGAAATGGACGCTTCTGATTGGTTGAAAATTATCAAACTTTATAAATATATTTTATCTGACTCAAACGTTTGTTAGCATCAAATGTTAATTTTTTATAACAAGGTGGAAGTGCAATAATATTTTATATTTTAATTATAACGAAGTTATTTAATGTCCTAGATTTTCAACTATTTACTGCGGAGCTATTACAGGCTACTGAGCCAGACTTCTGAATTTCGTAGATGCTGTGTGCGACTTTTCTGCAGTATTGTCATGTCTTATCGGGCAATATTCTTCATGGGGTTTCACTATTGTGTAAACAAAGATCAGACGCCAGTTTTGGAACCCAGAGACCTGAACGACCTGCTGCCAAAACTCTCCAATGCTGTGAGAGATACGTCTGCAGAAAGTGAAAGTAGAATCTTTGAAAGTGAAAGTAGCAAGCAAGCTTGGTCATTATGCCTCTCAAAACTGACAGCACGGTATTGGAATGCAATCACCGTAAATAAAGGTATAACTTTGAACTATAGTTAAACTTTACACATACAATGTTATAATGATTTTTATATCCAACCAAAATCTAATAAAATTATTTAAACATAATATTTGATTATTTCAGGAAATAAATGTGATTTGTTCGGAATTACTGAAGACTACACCGTTTCATTACAACATCAAATTACTGCATCAGTGTTATGCAATGAAAGATTAATCCTGACAGACAATCGAAAACAATTTTACATGAGTGACACAAAAAATAAGGGTGACTGTAAAATTATTGAAACTAAAGATTCAGCACCTCAGATTGTCCATCTCGAATCATGCGAAAGTGCTCAATTCAGTGTTGTTGGTTTAACAGGTAAGTGCTATATAAGCCCATGCAGGACTGCAGTCTCAGTTTGATTTGAAATTAATTCCTGATTGTTGTCAATTGACGTCAGTCTCTTCATTTGACAATATTTCATTTATATTAAAATGAAATTTCAGATACCAATGAAGTTGGGGTGTGCACCTTTCAAGATAGTCCCCATAAAACGGGAGAATCTTGTCCTGAATTTAAGTTGACTTTTATGCCAATTTGCAACCATATAATAAGTATAAGCTGTGGCAAGGAACACGTTTTGATGCTTTCAAAAATTGGTGTCGTCTATTCTTACGGGACAGGAAGGTACTTAAATGATAAATATATTTATTACAGTTGCAAAAATCAAATCATATATTGGGAAAATTATTATAAACTGAATGTATTATTTTCATCATATGCATCACAGGGGTTTTTGTACCTATGTATTAGTCTTATATTTAGTATTTGTAATATATTATATAATTATAACCCCTTTGATATGCATTGCCAGTTTACGTTGATATTACATTTACTGAAAAGATTGAAACTTTAAACCTTTACTGTACACCTTTGTTAATATGAAATTAAGTTGTATTTTCAGCTCTTATAATGAGAATAATTCAATGGTAGAAATTTAAATTGAAAGGTCTTCTCTAGAAAGAGCATTTGTTAGACTCATGCATTCCTGACTAAGTGATTGAATATACATTTAGATTTACCTTCGGAAAAGCTGTATATTCCTTGCAGGATTGATTATTATTAATTCAGTGTTGGCATCTAATATTGTAGCAGAGGCCAGCTTGGTAATGGAAGCACAGAGAACTCGCAAAAAGCAACCATTATTGAAGCCCTTGAGGGAATCACAGTGTTAAGAATTGCAGCTGGAGGGTGGCACTCTATGGCTTTAGCGGGTATATAAATCTATTTTAATATTTATATTGAATATATCTTTAAGCTTTAATTATATTTGAGAGAAACCTTTTATATTTCTCAGCTTACATTTAAAAAATAAATAAAAAATTGTTTAGACCATTTATTAAAAGTAGAACTTTACACAGATTTCTTTTTCAATTTCTCTCTGTTTTTCTTTTTTACAGACACAGGAGACATTTACTCGTGGGGATGGAACGAAAGTGGCCAACTTGGGTTACCTTCTTCAGCAAAGTCTACTGGGAATGAGGTTAATGAAGAGGCATCTAATAAAGACTATGTTACTGTTAATATTCAAACAATACCTGTTCTCTTGGAAATGGAGCCAGATGAAATAAATTTTACAGATATTAGCTGTGGTTGGAGGCATTCAGCTGCAATAACAGGTATTTGTAATAATTAAGTCATTAATTCCTGCTTCATTTATTGTTTAACAATTTGTTTTTAATACAAAACTTGCTTTTTAGAATTTATAATATGTGCTATAATGAAAAATTAAAAAAAATAATATCTCATTATTTAAGTTTTTATTTTTTTCCAGACAATGGTAAATTGTTCACATGGGGATGGAATAAATATGGACAACTAGGCCATGGTAAAACACAAAATGTTGTTAATTGTCCAACAGCAATGCAAAATACTCAATATTTTTCTGAAAAAGATATTTGTGTAAAATCAGTTAAATGTGGTCCATGGTGTACATTTGTAGAAGTTCAAAATAAAAGTTGATTTATGCTCTACTGCTTTAGGGTCAAGGACTTACTTTTATTAATCAATAGAACTTTTGACAGGATTCCTAAGATACCAAGTGCACTGAGAGTTTGGTCTTAGGTGCCTGGGGTTCGGCATCACTCCCGAGCGCCACTAGTTCAACTTCGCTGGCCCGCTGCGAATAGCTGTTCCCCAGTCTAAAAATAGCACAGCCAATCAGAAAATTCAGTGCTTGGCCAATCAGCCATGGGAGATGGACAGCACCGACAAGTCCGGTCCCTAGCCTGGTCTGCCTGGCTAAATGTAACGTAGAGTTGGGTCCAGCTTATCCGTTCGCTGGGGGCGCTGCGACTAGCTGACGCAGTACGCAGGTAGGGGCTGCCATCCTAGGCTTTAACATTGGAAAAGCCTGGACCGGAACGTGATACCCAGTCTAAAAATAGCACAGCCAATCAGAAAATTCAGTTATTGGCCAATCAGCCATCCGGGATAGGTAGAGGCGACCTGCCTAACGCGTTCACGCTTAGGCAGGTCCTAGCACTAGAACCGCAGTCACCTACACTGTAGTGAGACTGGTCGCTAGCATTTCTTTCATGGTTTGAGATTGGCAGAGGATAAGCGGGGCTATGATTGGTCATTGCATCGTGGTTTCTGAATGCTTGATTTGAACGACCCCCCTCTGGT
Source organism: Alitta virens (assembly GCA_932294295.1). Lineage (NCBI taxonomy): Eukaryota > Metazoa > Annelida > Polychaeta > Phyllodocida > Nereididae > Alitta > Alitta virens. Next base: position 4,359,216 of record OW028580.1, on the reverse strand, counting down.
ATCAGCCAATCAGAAACAGGAACAGCATCAGCCAATCAGAAAACAGTCAGGATCCTGACTAAAAGTCACGTGGTAATGGCGGCCGAGACCGACTCCTATGCACTTGTGCGGAAGGAGGGGACCAACTTAAGGCAGGTCCCAGCCAAGCTTATCCGGTCCCCTGCTATGTGTGTATACATATCAGCCCTGGCGGTGAAGCCGGGAACCAGGCTAAGCACCGACCTGCCTATCGTGTTTACGCTTAGGCAGGTCCCAGCCAAAAGTTCAACTAGCTGCTCCGGCCACACCAGAGTGGTGATATGAGCAGCTTAGGGGTTCTGTCTTATTTAGTCCCGCACTAAGAAGCGCCCAGTACGTGTGATTGGATTAAAATTGATTTTCTATCTACACAGAAAAAAAATATTTACTTAAATTCAGTGCTTTGTTTCTTTCTGATGTCATGCAAAAAAAAGTGCAGATATGAACCACTGTATGGTTTTTATACTGGCTTTCTGTTGATTAAACCTACTCGTTTTATTTTTATCGCTGACACTATTACATTTTTGGACTACAACCTTAAATTTACGAAACTAATATAGGGGCGCTGCAATCTGTGAGACTACAGCGACATCTTGCGATTTCCCTAGCTGATCTTTGTTTCTTCCGGCGGGCGATAACGCGTTGGTTTATTTTGTGGCGCCAGAAATATTGAAATTGACGATTCATACTTGTTTTAGGCAATACAATGCCACCTAAAGTTGTGCCAAAGTTCAGTGAAGGTGAACGCGTCCTCTGTTTCCATGGCCCGCTGCTGTATGAAGCGAAATGTGTCAAATCTGAGACGAAAGAGAAGTCGGTGAGGTATTTCATTCACTACAATGGCTGGAATAAAAATTGGGATGAGTGGGTTCCAGAGAGCAGAGTCCTTAAATACGTCGAAGCCAGTCTGCAAAAACAGAAAGACTTAATGAAAGCACATTCCAGGTCGAAACTAAATCGGGCCAAAAGCAGAAAAGTTGAAAAAGAGAAGAAAGAAGAAAAGGAAAAAGAAAGGGCGAATACTCCGACATTAGAAAGAAGTGCAAGAAAAGACAAATCGCAGAAGACTTCAACGGCAGCAGCTGCTGAAGCTACAACACCTGCACCCTCAACTCCGACTGCGGTAGACAACAATGAACCTAAAAAGAAAAGAGCGCGTATGGACGCAACTGTCGAATCGGAGGAGACGTTTATGACTAAAATTGAGGTTAAAATCAAGGTCCCAGATGAGCTTAAACCGTGGTTGGTTGACGATTGGGATCTCATCACACGACAGAAGAAACTCGTCAATCTGCCATGTAAAGTGACCGTCGATTCAATACTGGACGAGTGGGTCAAGTCAAAGCTTATCAAAGGAAACAACCCGAACAAAGATGCCATTTTGGAGGTCTCCCAAGGCATACGAGAATATTTCAACGTCATGCTGGGAACACAACTCCTGTATAAGTTTGAAAGACCCCAGTATGCGGAGATCCTTGCTGACTACCCCGACACCCCCATGACACAGATCTACGGGGCAACACACCTCCTACGTTTATTTGTCAAACTCGGAACAATGCTGGCTTATACTCAGCTAGATGAAAAGACTATCCATGTCCTGTTGACGCATATTCATGATCTCCTAAGATACATGCAAAAATCATCTGTCAATCTCTTCAATGTTGGGGACTATATTGTAGCACCACCCGAGTATCATCGGAAAGCCATATAGAAATCTTATGAGAGACTTTTGTGTATATAACGCCTTACTCGTCTGTAATCACCATACTATGATTATGCCATTTCATATCATGATGAATCATGTCCACTAGTTACAAAGGAATAAATAGATTTTCAAAGATGATGTGTTGTTTTTGTTTAGGATGGCCTGGCGATAAGCCAACGTGCAGCCCTTTGCACCCCCTGATCCATGGCTGAGTGTCTTTCCTTGACGAGCTTCGTGTTTGAGCAGATTATGTGATTTCGTTTGGCATTGAAACCGGGTCAAATACTGTGCCCGTTGAATTAAACATAGCGGCGTACAAAATAGTTCTTAAAACATCGCGGAATCTGGTGTTATTTTGGGTTGTTGAACTGACGTCATGTTGGAGTCTAATGATTGATAGAAACTGATGTAAACAGTCAAATTCCTTGCTCCCCGATCAGGATTCTTACTCCCCAGCAATCTGGCAGACCCTCAAGGCTATCACCCTTCGCTAAACGCCCCTAGTGTTTGAGGGTCTACGTAGGAGACTGGCGTATGGGAGTACTGTAATAGCTTGCCCAGGATTTTTGACATTGGAACCCTAGAAGTGAGATTTTGTAGGACATATGTTGAGTCCAATACTCCATCTCATCATTACGTCTCCATGCACCATATAAGCTGACAATGGTTCTGGCTAGATTGGTAGGCAATGTACGATAAGAGACAATTGCATGCGTTAGGAGCTGTATTTCAAATTGTGGTATTGTGGCACTCGTTGCTTTTCTATAGTAAATAATGACAACCCACTTAAGGCCTATTAAGTGGTAATCCCATCTTGAGCCTCTGTGCTCAGCTAAGCGAGTAATAGGGTCAAGCCAGGGATTAACTGACATAATAGATCAGACTGTCAGAGAGACCGTACTTGGTATATCATTGTATATGGCAGCCCAATCCGGGCTGTCATGTGCCACATGGTAGCAGAGCATGGTTTTTGCACAATCCCTGCCCCTGATGTATAAAAGGTGTTTGCTGGAAGAAATTGAAGAAGCAACGCGTTGCAAGGTCCAGTTGCTTGGTCCGGTTACAAGGCCCAGTTGCATGGTCCAGTTACCAGGAGTTGCCAGGAAGGCTACAGTGTTGTTCCAAGAACTGTTCCTAGAATAGCTGAGGGCCCAATCCATGAATGTGTCCAGAAGATAGCATGGTACCAGCGAAGGACTCGTGTAGGCCCCAGTTATGCCAGGTGGCCAATCTACATACAACAGATGCAGAGCACACCAAGTGCAGGGCACCTGATGTGGACTACTAGTAATCACCTATGATGCATGGAGGGTAGCTTGCCACAACCCAAGAAATCACATGACCAAGCCCTTTGGTTATGACTGGTGACATTTTGATTTTTTGTTCAAATTTGAATATTATGACATTCAGTAAAAGTGTTGATTGACTGTTGATAGATTTAATGCAGTTTAAATATAAACTGTCCAAATTGACTCTATACTCTGATAGACTGCATTAATTTTGCAACTTTTCACTGTTCATTTTATTGGTCGTGATTTAGAAAGTTATCAACAGCCCTTAAGTACTCTCTTTGATTGACTGCTGTTGATTTTCTTTAAGACTAGTTTAGCAGATCCCTTAAGGCTAATCCTAGTAGTTAAGACATTATTGTTTGCTTTAAGAGCTGTGCATTCCAATGGTTGATTAGCATTGCAAAGTAAAGTACAGTTTAGCATAGCTGTCAAGAACTGATTAGCACAGACAATTCAAATCCAAGTTGGACTTTCAAAAAGAAATACTGTGCTGCTCTTGTGCATTAAAAATTATTGCATAATATCCAATTATTACATAACACTTGGATTGGATTGCCATAGTTTGGTCAAATGTGATCGCAAAATTGGTGATTTCTAAACAAAGCTAAATGTGTGGGTTATACCTTTGCCACATATTATTTCATGAGATAGTTGACAGTGGTTTTCAAATTATTTTGCATATTCGCATATTATTTTACAACTATTTTCACAGATTACTAATTTGATTATAGCTCTTTTATTGCAAGTACTTGGTTTATCTTATACACATTGCACATACTTGGCACAGTAACGTGGCTGATGAAGGCCTAGGTGTCAAACCCAAGGGTTTGGGCTAAACTGTTTGCAGACACACAAGAGGAGGTCAAATACTGGTGAACCTTTGCGCGTAGTTACCAAAAGGAAGCCAGGCGGATGTCTGATTCTGATATCCAGCAGAAAATGGAAAAGCAGGACTTTGACATGAACTTGACGAATTAAGGGCAGAACTCGATCACTTAATCATGACCATGGGTGCTGCAGCATCTAGTGCAGGTGACCGCAATGCAGTGGACACTGCCCAAAGTCATGTTGGTGTAACTGGAAGTGGCCCATCATTTGGTCTAATAAATAATTCTGCGGTAACTGGTGATGCGGATGAGACTTCTGCAGTAGAGGGCATTGGTGTCTCAGATGATGGCACATTGAGTGCTATGCCTAAGCTGAACAATTTTGAGGGTAAAGAAGATGGGAACTACCCTTACTGACGTTGGGTATTTGATGGCTAACAACTTCAGAAAGCGGTTTACACCGCAAGGGTGTTTCGCATGTCCATTATTCGTTCCTGTCGAGGCAGTGCCACAGACATCCTCCAGACGCTTGGCGAGGACTTTACCATTGGATGTTGTGATTGCAGCTTTCGACAAACGTTTTGCGTCAGTGGCCATCCATGTTAGCTACTTTCTATTCTGCGAAACAGAAAACTGACGAGTCCGCAAATTCTTGGGGTTGCCGATTGGAAAGTTGGTTGGCAAGTCCCCAGTTATCACATTTAAACAGCGAACAGAAACAGTCAATGCTGCGCGAGCGTTTCTGGCGTGGATTGAAATCCGACATCCAGCCTAATGCTTTGCGGCATAAATTTGATTCGGAATGCCCCTACGATGATCTCCTAGTTGTGGCCCGAGAAGTCGAGCTGGAGTCAGGGCCGCATGAAAAGCCAGCGAAAACGCAGACTAAAGCACAAGCCAAAGTAGCTGCCCAAACTGCTCATAATGGTAATCAAAATAAGCAGAATGTTCTACAGAACATATTAGACCGTCTAACTGCACTAGAAGCTCGACTGCCACCCTCTAGATCCTGTACTTAAATCAAGTCGAGGTAGGGGTAGGGGCAAGAGTCGTGGTAGTGGTAATGTGCGCGGGGCAGAGACCAAGCACATGACAGGTCTGCTCGCCTTAAGCAGACACCTAAGGCCACTACTACAGATAATGTAACATGCTATAAATGTGGCGAAAAGGGTCACTACAGCAGTTCGTGTCCGTTAAACTGAAATCCACATGTGCAGAGGGGCATGCCCATGTTGGATCCAGTACGCGCCCCAACGACATATGCGACAAGCTTGTGGGCCCACGTTCACCATCAGTATTTTAAATGCCAAGTGTAAGTGTCTAGTTGACACTGGCTCACAAGTTAGTACTGTCAGCGAGCATACTTCGCACGACATCTACAATGTTTTACTGATTTGCGAGATCTTGGTGATTTGATTAATGTCGAGGTGGCTGTTGGCCACAAACTTCCGTATAAGGGTTACATTCAAGCAGATATACGACTTCCGAAAGCGGTGTTGGGAACCCGTAAACTTCTTCAAGTATTGTTGTTAGTGGTGGAAGAGACAACCTTTAACATAGATGTTCTATTTAGGCACTAATGTGCTGAAACATTTGTTGGAGTTAGCTAAGGAACGCTCACTTAGTAAGTTCGGCATTGGGATTTCACCAAGAGTAGGGTTCCAAAGCCTTGGAAACTTGCTTCTCAATGTTTGGAATCACAAGAACATGATAATAATGGACTTGACAGTCAACCAGTTCACAATGTGAATGTTAATAACATATTTGCACATTCAAGTATGATGATCACATGTGAGAGTGGAGCACCACTTTGCAGCCCAGCAGATTCTTCATTGCTGATAACTAGCGATGGTGTGACCTTGCCTGGAGGTCTGATTGTTACTCCTACAGTCCTTGATCATGACCCGGGATCAACTTTGATGTTGCAGGTTGTTAACCCAAGCCAGGTTGATGTTACCATTCCTGCAAATACAGTCTTAGCCAAGTAGGAAAGAATTTGTGTAGCGCAACAGGAAACTAGCTCTTATACCAGATATTTGGAGACAGACTTATTTGATCTACAACGTCTGACTTGTGACCAGCTGGAGCTAGTCCGACAGATGTTGGTCCGGAATAGAGATGCAATCTCGACCCATGACTTTGATTTGGGACATGCCAAAGGGCATAAGCACACTATAGAGCTAGTTGAGGGTGCCAAACCTTTCCGGCAGCAATATTGAAGGATTCAATGTGGGAGGAGGTACGTCTTCAATGTGGGAGGAGGTACGTCAACATATTCACAAAATGTTAGAGGCTGGCGTGATAGAAGTGTCAACATCCCCCTTCGCCTCCCCAATTGCATTAGTTCGTAAAAAGGATTTTTCGCTCTTTTTGTGTGGACTATCGACGATGACCATCGCAATGCCCAGGGAATCAATTAGCCGGTGCGCAATGGTTTTCGAGTTTGGATCTCAAGAGTGGCTACTGGCAGGTCGAGGTGGACCCTGAGGATCGAAGCAAGACTGCATTTACTGCCGGTCCACTAGGTTTCTTTCAGTTTATACTGAATGCCATTCGGTCTGTGCAATGCCGGTGCCACATTCCAACGTATGCTTGAGTTGTGCATGAGATCAGATAACTTATCAAATTGCTTGTTATATTTAGACGACACTGTCGTTTTTGGCAACACTTTTGAAGATTGAAATTAGAAAGTGTCCTGAAGAAACTTCGTGAGTGTGGACTCAAGGTCAACCCAAAGAAATGCAAATTGTTTAAATTAAATACCTTGGTCACCAGATCACTCGGGAAGGAGTTGCTACAGATCCTGATGAGATCACTGCAGTGCAACAATGGCCTTTTCCGCAGGATCGTGATGATGTCAAGCGATTTGCTAGCTTTTATTGACGTTTTATCCATCGGTTAGCACACCTTAGTGACCATTGCAGCGTCTCCTTCATGGGCAGAAAACAGACTCAAAGAAGAAGGGACCAGGTGTTCTACCTAAATTCGAGTGGCGGGAGGAGCAAAAACTAAGTTTTGAAGCATTGATACAAGTACTAACTACTGCACCTGTTCTGGCTTACGCTGACTTTAGGAAGCCGTTTGAACTTCACACAGAGGCGGCTACATCGTCAGGGCTTGGCGCTGTTCTTTATCAAGAGGATGAGGATGGACAACTTAAGAGTCATAGCATATGCGAGCCGGAGCCTATCCGACAGTGAATGTCGTTACCCAGCTCATAAGATGGAATTTCTCGCTTTGAAGTGGGCGGTGACTGGAAAGTTAGCAGATTATCTTAGAGGTGCGAAATTTGTTGTCAAGACCGACAACAACCCGTTGACATATGTTATGAAGAGTGCCAAGCTTGATGCTTGTGGGCAATGGTGGGTTGCAGCTTTGTGTGATTATGATTTTGGTGTCATCTATAAACCTGCCACTAAACTCAGAGATGCTGATGCATTGTCTCGAATATCAGGAGATTCTTGTAAAAAATTGTTGTCTTTGACAATACACGCAATATGTACAGGTCATCTCGTATCTGACTTGAGTACTGTCTACTGTTGTGATCCATTGACTGTTGCATGCCAAAATACATATGTCACAGGACAGTGGGAACTGGATGCCTGGTTGGACGCTCAGAGTAAGACTCAGACATTCAGGATGTGCTTGCAGTCCTCAAAGGCGAAACCAGAAAAGCGACATCCCAGAATGCTCTTACCATGTTATAGTAGCGTGCAAGATTGGTCGAGGTAAAGGTCTTATACTCAGAAACACTGAGAAGGCTGAGGTTGGTCAGATCTTGGTACCAACAAGTCTTCAGAAAGAAGTCTTGCATCAATTACACGATGAAATTGGTCACCTTGGTGTAGAACCCTCGAGCTACTGTGAGAACGTTTCTATTTCCCAAGAATGGAGGCTTTCACCAGCGACTCCATTAAAGCATGCCCAGCCTGTTTGCGAAGGAAGTCAAAAGGACAAGTTGCTCCGATGGGAGAGCTGGAGTCAGCTGGTCCCCTGGATCTGCTTTGTGTCGATTTTCTATCATTAGAAACATCAAAAGGAGGATATTCTAGCATTCTAGTGATGATAGACCATTTTACACATTACGCCCAAGCCGTTCCTACTAAAGATCAGACTGCAAGAACCACAGCTAAGGTACTCTTGGACTTCACTCTGATCAAGGTGCCAATTTTGAATCGCATGTCATCCGGCAGTTGTGTCAAATGTTGGGCATAACTAAAACACACTCAACTCACCCACGGGGTAACGCACAAGCAGAGAGGTTTAATGCAACACTGCTCAACATGCTCTCTTGTTTACCAGAAGAAAAGAAAGCCAGCTGGAAGGATCATGTGCCATACGTGGTGCATGCCTTTAATTGCACAAGACATTAAGCCACAGGATTTTCGCCGTTTCAGTTAATTTTCGGACGCAAGCCCAGGCTCCCGGCTGATATCACCAAGGGACTTCATTCTGATGCACAAACTGATTATCTACGATATATACAGCAAGTTCAAAGCTCGTTGAAGGATGCCTATGAGAAGGCAATGGCGACATCAGAGAGGGAAAAGAGCATACGACAAAAAAGCCAAAGCATCACAGTTGGAGTTAGGTGATCGCGTCTTGGTGCTGAAGGTGAGATTCAAGGAAGGACCTCGATCACAAGTTAGATCATGAAGGACGTGTATGAGGTAGTCGGTGTACCCAACAAGGATCACCTTGTCTACGATGTCTGGGATGAAAATCACTGTGCAAGGGTACATAGGCTTCACAGGAATCTCTTATTGCCACTCAGCCATGTACCAGACCATAACCCAGAGAAGGCCTCAAAACCTTGTCAAGAGCTCAGCATGAACCTCCCGAACGACAAACTACAAGGGCAACTTCAGACAGTGACGATACAGATTCCTCAGAGGAACTACCTTACAATGGTCCTATAACACGGTCCCGAGTTGCAAGAGACCACCACAACAGCCACCACAACTCCAGAGCAAGCAAACCGCAGGAACCTAAGAGCTACGGACCAGGCAGATGTTGTATCCTCTAGAACATCTGATCAAAGAGATGGTAGTTGTTCCTCAGATTCAAGCCCTGATAGTACTTAATCATCCTGAAAAGGATGAGCCGGCTATGCACAGCCAAGCAACACCTGCTCAAGAAACGTCTACAATTCGAATTGTGGATGCTCTACCAGTTGCAGATGAGGTGGTGGTACAACCGTCATTACGACAATCTACCAGGATGAAAAAACCACCAGAATGGCAACGTAGCGGAGACTTTGTTTTACAGCAGGCTAAGGCTACACTTCTGCAACAAGTTTTGCAACAAATTGGTTCTTTAGATTAATATTTTGTTAATACATTGTATTGATTGGTTTTCTGGCAAATACAGTTGTCAGCAACTAAATGGTTGTTTGTTGTTATTAAAGACAATACTAATTTGGTCTCAGGATGTTAGGCCTTGTTAACTGTAAAATGCAATGTGAAATGAGAAGTATGTGCTGTGCAATGTTAAAGTTGGAAAGTTAAGTTGAGGGCAACTTTCTCAATGACGGGGGAATGTGTGGCACTGGTTGCTTTGCTATAATAAATGACAACCCACTTAAGCTCTTAAGTAGCAATCCCATCTTGAGCCTCTGTGCTAAGCTAAGTGAGTAATAGGGTCAAGCCAGGGATTAACTGACATAATAGATCAGACTGTCAGAGAGACAGTACTTGGTATATCATTGTATATGGCAGCCCAATCCGGGCTGTCAAATTTTGATGATTGCACAATAATAAAACACTCCAAACAATAGTATGTTCTTCATATGTGCCACAGTATTATGAAGCCAGTGTTGAGCAAGCAACGTCTCGAGCATTTCTCCAGCTTGATTTAACTTGAAAAGTATCAAAACCATCTCCTTATTTACCAAAAATTTATTTAATTCAAAGCTTTATCTGTGTCGCAAACTGGAAGCAATGCGTTCTTCCTAGAAATTGATTAGAAAATTCTTTACAAAGGCCCAAACAGGTTGTGGTTTGTGCCTCAAGCATTTCTTTAATTTTATTTCAATAAACACGCCTCATTAGTTTCACGTATAATGTAACAAGAACACATTTTTTAAATTCATTATTTCAATTTATTAACGTGAAGTTATGAAATATATAAACCATACAGTATAACCATGAATCCTGCACACTAAAATTATGAAATTTTGGATATGGTACTCTAATAATGCAATAAAAATCGGTATGACTACTTCGACAATACTTGGCAAGTCCGGGGTAAATGAAATTAAAAAATATGACGACAAGCAAATAATTAAAAAATATGACGACAAGTATGTGCACATTATGCTTTTCATGTCCTTACATTGGAAAACAATAATACAAATTGAGTATCTCTAAGCTTTCAGAAATTATCAATTAATAATACATATATAGGCACCATGTAAAGAATTTACACCGGATTTGTTTAATGATTAGTTGAAGATAAATGCAGTATGCTTAATTAGTAACAGTGCATGTGTGTAACTACTGAATAACATTTTTTTAAAGACACGATAAGCAAATTCGTGGACATTGACAGAAAAAATGTGCAGATGCGATTAAGGGCTGTTGTATTTAAAAAAAGGGGAAATGGGTGGACAGGAACCTTCCATCCCCGCTTTTTGTTTTTTGACAGACCCTACCTCCGCACCCTCTTTTTCCTACATTAAGATTTTAAGAAAATACTGGTCAACCACCCCCCTCTCCCTCTCCCTCTTCTTCTCTTTTGGAGAACTCCCTGCTTTTTCAAAAACCTTCCTGTCCACCCCCCCCCCCCCCTTTTTAAATGGAACAGCCTTAAGAAAGATTAAAAAGTTCATGTTAAACTATGTACAAAAGTATGTGACATAAAAGAGTAAATTTTTTTCGTGTACATAATAAACCAGCCCAAGTATTGATTGTTTTCAACAAATATTTCTAGAACTTTTCATTGGATCTTGTCTATTTTGAATGATGCTGCAGATATTTCATCTAAAAGAATATTTGTAATGATATAAATAATACCTGGTGTTCTTGAAATAATTATAAAATAAAGATCATATCAATATCACAGCTTTCACAAAAATCCCAACCACCGTGTTGCGACATGTATATCGTTGATAATGTAAAGAAATTATTTCATACCCTACCTAGACATTTCTCTAAGGTTCAGGGGTAAACATTTTCTCTTGTGACATATTATTGAATGAAGGAAAGACTTGAAAATGTTTAAATTCCAGCAAAAGCTACTTACATCGATAAACAGAAAATAAAACTCATGTTAATTGAAATAGCATCAAATATGAAAGACAATAATTCGCATTGATAGTAATGCCATTACAAATTGAGAGAAGTAACCATTGCACTTGTTATATTTACACATGCGTACAAGATATACAGTAAGAAGTTTTATACAAATATAAACACTTTATGTACAAGGTAATTTCTTTGTAAAAATACAAATGCTGTACCTACTAAGCAGTACACTTTTTGTAGCCCTACATTTAAACAAATTCGTGCAAACGCCAGGTTCACACTTTACATAAAACATAACTCCACATTTTTCATAACATATCTGTGCTAAATCAAGATGATCAATTTGTCACAACTTCACAAGTAGTGTTCGAAAGTGGGGATCATTTGGTTTGACAACTCAAGATTAAACCCAGTAACAAAGTCAAAAGTATGAAGAAAATATTCCAAAAATAATGTGCAAATGTTAAGAAAAGAGACCCGTATGGCAGAATGGACTTCGGAAAAAGTGCAATATAGCGGACCCAGATTTATGACCATATTTAATGAGCCTCATTGCCAGCCCTATGACGTAAAAATGCTTGAAAACTATTTATGACGTCACAAACTAATGTCGTTATGACGGCGGTTTCATCTTCACGGTAACGACAGCATACTTATTTTTTATTTTTCCCCTAAACCCCCGCTTATCTACATCAAATGATATTTATATTGTGCCAGAACTTCAAACTTTTAAAACTAATATTTCATGGGTGCCAAATATGGGCATAAATTTGGGTCCGCTATACTGCACTAAACCCTGGACTTCATGGTAAATTTCTTTATTACACTTTTTCGCAATAAATAATACAGTAGAACACTGTTGTTACTCATAAAAGATGTCAATTTGTTCCATATTTTCATGTACCTAGTCCAAATTTTAACTTCTCAAATCAAACCAATTTCAATACAGGTGTGAACAACTCCATGCGAATTTTGCCATTGTTCTGACCACTGTTGTTTGCCGTACGAACACTCACCAATGTCCCACCAATGGACATCACAAAAATGCGACGGAACGAGGCGTGCACCATTTAGTTATAAACACAAACTGTAGAATGTTTCAGACTTCAGCAGTTCCAGCCTGCGCAACAGTCGGTAGTTGTTGTTGTGGTTGGGCGGCATTTTCTTGCCTCATGAGTCGTGTGTTCTCACTCGGTTCAGTTTTAACTTGTTGCTTACACATCGGGCAGGTGTTACTTTCCTGCAGCCACTGCAGAAGGCATCTGCAAAGTTGAGTTGTTGAGTTTATTTTTCACATTGGTCAAGAATATACAATTTACTAATCAATCTGCATGTGTCAGGAAGCAAATGCTTGTCGTGAGCACATACAAGCAAAAAATTAAAATAATAATACTAATAATAATAATGATGATAGTAATAAAATAATGACGAAAACATGTAAAAAGTAATTCACCAATGTTCATCAATCGGTATAATTTTACAGGGCAATTGTAACTTTTGACTAAATTGCATTAGTTTGAAACCAATGAATTTGTAAACTTCAGCTGCATATAGTTTTCCTAACCTGGCAATGGAGATTTACTCTTGTTTTACCCAAATTTTGTTATATAGGAAATTAAAACTACGACATAATAAAATTATGCTAGTTTGACAACAGTTTTTGAAATTAGATGTTTCAGAAATTTTGATCTGATGCTAAACATCTCCTATCTTAATTTCTTCATAAATTTAAATTCCATGTAACTTTTCAATTATTTTAATGTTCAATTAACCCCGTTTACTGACCACATTCAGACATGTCTTGCTAATCCGCAGAACATGATTAGTGTGGATCATTAATCCACGTTTCAAGGTTTTGAGTATATTCTTCAGAATAACAAACATGTAAATTTAAAAAATATGACAATAATAAAAGTCGCATGTAGACATTGACTTACTTGCAGTGAAACACATGTTTGCAAGGGCACTGGGCAATCTTTTCACCTGAGCGAAACTCATCTAGGCAGACGGGACAGACCTGGTAAATACAGTGAATCGCATTAATACGAATCTCCACATATTTAACAATATAATGTGGAATTCTGCTTTCAGACCACCTCACCATTAAGATAACCCAATTTTGGACACAATTAACTGGAATTCTTGTCATTGTATTACCTCAACATTGAGATCACCCTCTACCAGCAGAGACATTCTTTTTTATTCGAGATAGGGCCACGGTTTTTTGATCTTATGTTTCTCGGAACTTTCTCGGACGGTTTTTCATGAGACGGTCGGTTGGAAAAAATTTTAAAAAATTAAAAAAAACTCCAGAAAGTGTTTTTTTCATAAATTAACACAGGTGATGTGATACTTTGAGATGCAATACACATATTTGCCCAGACAATTGTTGATTTATTAATTGAGCGGCTCTGCAAAAGTTTGGCCGGCTGTGTCAAACGAAAGATCAAAAAACCGTCGCCTAGTGGTCGGTGTTATGACGTCATTGACTTGTTTATGTGTTGCTCCCCGTATCCACAAGGTGGCAGATAAGTGAGTCAGCTTGTTCACGATGTTAAATCAAGAGCACCAGTGTGCTATGTTACTGAGCCATTATATGCTGTGGAAGCACCAGTAGATGTGAACAGGTATTATAATAAGACCCAATGGTTATGTGGTATATTTTTATATTCCCCAACATACAACAGCTTGTATCTGTGGACTGAACAGACCATTGAATTTCTGTTACATTTTTTGGCTCTAGAATCGTTAATTCTGGTCAGATTAAAAAAAATTCTAACTTTCTTAGAGAGCTGACAATTTTATCTATTGAATGGTGGTCAAACTGTAACTCCGAATATTGTTTTAAAGTGGCAGCGCTAGTTTAAACGGCTAAAGCTGCAAAAAGTGATGTTTTATCATTGGCCTGCCATACATAGAAGTGTGTGGTATACATTTCCCATCCTTGTAAAGTAAACCATGTAGTATAGATATGTATACCACATAGGCTATACCACATGACTTTTCTATGTGGTATACAGGTTATTGTGGGATATGAACCATTTAAAACTTGTGGACAGATTGGCTTCAGAATTCACGAGTGGCTAACGCCACTCGTGAATCCTGGCCAATCTGTCCACTCGTGGGGAATATAAAAATATACCACATAACCATTGGGTCTTATTATAGTCCACACTGAATTGCACATGATGGTAGATGACAACAGTAGTTAAGATATTTTTTTTGCCATCATTATGACACAAAACTGAATACTAAATCTTGCAATCTGAGGAATTTGCTTAAGTTTGGTAAATTCAGCTTTTCACTGATGGTGGTGATATTTCATTATTGCAATACATTTTCAGCTGCAAACACATTGCATGGTGTGTGCCAACATCTTCGTTGCACTTCCAACTGACTAGTTTCAAGAGAAGTGTATTTTTTCTTAAATGTCATTAATTGACCAAGATTTAAAACAATTTACCGGACTTAATACATGCAGCTGATTAGCACATACATTAAAGACATGAAATTAAACAATTGCAGTTGCTTGTTTATGTGAAATCCTAGCATACAAGCACAATGTTGAAGGAATGAGCACTATGTTGTGCAATTAAAAATCAATTTTTTCATCAAAGACAGCCCTACTTGATTTGTATGTACGTCTAAATGACAGCCGATAGTTTTAATTAATGAAATGGGTCATGAAAAAAATTGAATCAGTTACAATAATCACAAAGCTCCTTGGGCAGGTTATTACCATAACTCCTGACATGGTGCTTCCACAGCACAATGGCACAGAAACACAGTTCACTGGTGCTTTAACACCGTGTTGTTTCTATCGGCTCTACTACCAGTAAAGCCTGTGAACCAATTAAAATGGTCTTAATGATGAGGTTCCACTGCAATTAATACAGGAATTTAGCAAATAACTAATTACTTACCTCATTTGAAGTTTTATTTTTGAGCTTTTTGTATCTGACCTGTCAACATAAACACAAAATACATTTTAAATAAAAATACACATAATGCGTTTTGAATAAAAGATATGCAATTACTCTTTGACGATTTTTATTTATATCTAAAAAATTAAGTTCCAGTGAAACGGTATCTTAAAATCGCATAAAATCACTACTGAAGAGAATAAATTGCATAAACTATGACATGAAAGCAACCACACTTGTAAACAAGCAAAAAGACAGTTTGAAATAGAGATAGTTCTACATCATGCATCAATCTCTTGCTACAAAAAAAATGCATGCTGGTTGTTGATGCATACTGCCTATCAGCCTATTTTGACAAAAAACTAAAGTACTAATGGCGAAAGGGCTTTTAAAAATTGTCCTGACAACTAAACATGCAGTGTTCAATGTTCATCATAATTCTGTTGATAATCAGATACTTTTGCTCAACCATCAAAAAAATCTGAAGAGGCATAAATACAGACAATGGTGTCTGAATAAACATATGACTGAACATGCAACTAATGTACAGTTTTCTTAAAACTTTGATTTTACCGAGTAAATTTCTTTCCTATTTGCAACTGTATATTAACTATTTAACATATTAATGCAACAGACTGAAGCAGATAAACCCATCCCATCAATTAGAATATCGATCTATTGTTATTCACTAAAATTTACATTAATTCTACGAGTGGCAGTTTCATAAAAAAAAATATTAGTATATTATGAAACAGCATTTGGTGAAAATTATCAGCATTTATTATTAATTTACCATGAAAGCTTGGTACATAATATTTGATATAAATCGAATACAATTTTGTGAGCTTCAGTTTCTTGCTGTTTGAGTTTTAAAAGCCGGTTTCATGCTCATAAAATCATTAAGTTACGATAACATGCATAAATCAAAAGACACAAAAGTTATCAGTTTTAGAAGAAAGTTGGCCACAATAGCAATGGACAAAAGCAAAATAACGTAAAGCCTAAACCTAAATACGTGCATGCCCTTACCACAATAGTATTTTGTGGAAGCTTTCAAAGAGAGAAAATCAGTGACAAATTAACATGATATAGTATGAGAGTCATGAGTTCTACAATTCTGTTCCATAATTGAACACACCGAGAGTGGTGTTAGTTGAAGCCATAACATTACTTTCAAACTAGGTACACTCAAAAATATTTTGTAGTGATGCATTAATGTAAATATTTACCTCTTTGTAGCCTAGTTCTCCATGGCTTTGTCTTCTAAGCCTGAAAAAAAAAGCATTATTATCAACTTCAAAGCATTAACTACACTTTTCTCTAATCTGCTAATTATTAACATTACAGCCTGCTCAGTCGCACTAACTCAAAAGTTAACAAAGCATCATGATGGTTACATTTTTGATACCGTACAGTGTTTATTTACATAGTGCTGACTAGACGAATAAAGAATTGGCAAATTTACAAGATAATTGACATTTATAAACTGCTCCATATATAACGCTCATATATATGTTTATATTATTACAGGTACGCTTACATATTATACTCCTTGGCAAATACACTTCTACAGTGTCTGCCAGCCATATTCAATGAACCTAAATGAATTGTGTACATTCATGTTTCAATTAAATAAATTTATTATAACTGTGGCAAAATAAATTTGAATTAAAAAAATTGTAATATTTCCAGGTTAATATTCAGCAGTTCCTGACATATAACCTTGACAAAGGCTGGCAATAAAATTTCCATTCATTCATTCATTGTTCATTCTATATGAATAACACACATAACATTCATACATTCATCTTCACAATCAGATATTCAACACATTCCACATCAATCACAAAGTCATATGGACAGTCTTTCAGCTTTCCATAGTTCACATACAGATTATACAATCTTAGTAAAATAAGTATGAACTACGAAAACATGTGGCTGAGATACATTGGTATAAATTACAATTTTTTATATAAATTTAACTTACCACCAGAGATAACAACAAAATATCACACTTAAAATTAGAGTGAGTCCGCCTACTCCAAATAGGGGTAGGGTGGCACGTAGGGGCACATCCATAACCCAACATACTTGCCACCCTCCTACTGCTCCTGGAATCCAAACAAAAGTGAAATATATTAGTTTACATGCATTATCATATGATTATCAGATAAATGAAAATAATCCGTCTGAGCAGTTATCATTTGAATACTCCGAGCCACCGGTCAATATCAGGTTCAAGGTATGGTATGCGGTATATCACTATCAGGTCATCAGAACAGTCAGATATGTTGCTCTATCATTTGACGGGCAAACAAGGAATTATGTAATCAGATATTTTTGACTGTATAAGCTACGGATCACAGCTTAGCCACCGGTCAGCACTGGTCAGCAGTCAAGCAGAGTTCACACTAATTAACTGGCTGATTATTAGCTGTGGAATTACTCATTTATGTTGAGTCCTTTGACAGCTATAGCAAACCCTCTTTAAAACCATACTAAAGATCTCACCCCAGACAGATAATGACAGTCATTAATATTTATCCAATATTGTATGAAGTCATGTGTGAGATGCCAAATTGAAAGATTTTAAGTTCCAGGTTGAATATATGACTATTATGTAATAACTAATTTACTATAATTAAGGGGTAGTTATTATATATATATATATAAAATGTTTTATTGACGTTTTGGAATCATGGTTAGATACATTCGTCATACACAATAAACAAATACTACAAATTGAACAACTACAATTTAACAATACATGCAATTTCATTTTCAAGTATTAGAACAATAATGCCTTAATGGTTGTGAAATAATAGCATAACATAAACTATATATACATGATCATATTATAGATGTTGTTTTACAATGACCCAAACATACCACAGTTTACTGCAACACAATATATGTATAGTTACTGCAACACAATATATAATGTATGTATAGACTTGTAGAAGTTGTTACTAATGTTAGGCTGTAACTTGGGAGTTGTTGCCTCTCATTTGTTTTCACAAAATGTTGTCCACTGTATCCTTTACCCATAGTTGAATGACTATGTCTCACCCAGCTTGACCCAGTTCTGTCTCAGCTGGCATTCTATAGTGTAGTGGGATAGGTCTTGTGACACTAGCATATATTATATTACTCAAAATTGTTGAATGGATAGCTCCTTCAGTGATTCACACTGTGCTCATTCTAAACACATTGTATAGTATAATTGTCAGTTGGTCTAGCTAGCTCTGGCTAAAGCAAAAATGATATTACTAAGACATTTAGATTGATATTTGTAATATAGTAACAATGTATACCTTTGGCTTTTACAGTGAAGTCTTTTTAAGGGGTCCTGGCAAAATCATCATGATTGTGGCAGGGCAGAACTTCCCAAAGAAAATGTGATCCTTCCACCTTCACATCTGCAGTGGTAAAACAAACTTGTACTTTTACTGGTCTCTCATCTGTTTAACAGTTGTTCAAAGCTTGTGATATACAACAGTAATTTCCATCAAAAGTTGTCGCAGTTATGTTTTTACTGTGAACTGGCCTTGACCTTCTGAAATTTTGATCAGCTGACCAGGAAGTTTCATCGCAAATCCACTAGGTATCAAAGCGCCGCCAAACGATTTATTGAAAAAACACTCAAGTTTCCCCACGTTTTTCAGTTACAGCCTCCAGGCTACAAGCACTGGAACCGCAGTCTCCTACACTTGTGCGGAAGGAGGGGACCAACTTAACAGGCTACCTACAGGCCTGTGATCTATGGTAGAGAAACGCCGAATTAGTCTGGTTTATCTCAATTAGGCAGAATTTTGGGGTTTAGTGCAGTATACAAATGACCATATTTGGCGCAGAATATGAATTAATATCAATCTTTTTGATAAGTTCGAAGTTCTGGCACAATTAAGCATATTATTTAGCTGCATATGTCAACAAAAACTGAGTTGCATCAAATGACAAACTTTATTGGAAATACCTCTGCACAATTTCAGTGTTGTTAAATACTGTTAAATTGCTTTATATTGCGTCACAGTTTTGCCTGATGCACGGCCGGTTTTGGCTCTGCCGTGATTTTACGAAGAACTTCTATATTACATATGTGCCACCTAGGCTATTATGTATCCTACATTTAGCCTTATTATTGAAAAAAAAAAATCTGCAAATTGAGCAATGAAATTGTCAATATTTCATGTCACCTTATTTTGATTTATCAATGACTTTAAAATTGGTGTAAAGTTTTCCCGGCTCAAATGCATGGTGATAAATACAATAAAATTTAAAGAGTCGAGAGTAAATTGTCAGTTGAATTTCAATTTAAAACATTGAATTTATATTTAATCAATTTAGGCATGCATCTGGACCTGACACTCTACGAAAGCTTATAAGTGCAGTTTGTCATTTGTTGTTCGTTGTTCGCCGTTCGCTGTTTGTCATTCGGTTAATTCCCACTAGATAGCTGTCAGTGTTCCCGCCATTTATTTTCCCGTCGGTTTCCCCCCCCCCCTCCCTTGCCCCGGTCTTTCCCGCGTCTGAAGTGCATGTTGGCAGGGAGTACAGCTTAAACGCAAAGGTAAATATTTTATTTTCTCTTTCTGGTGAATTTGTCATAATATGATAATATAGATACATTCCTGAACGACAGAACTTGCTGAGTCCTGGGGCAAGCTAGGGACCCTTAAAAAATTACATAATGCCAAAAAATTGGCTGTTTTGACAACCTCTTCTATCAATCAAATAAAAGTAGATGTTTAGGCCTATGTCGCATTAACCAGAAAGAGCAATTAAAATATTTACCTTTGTGTTTAAGCTGTACTCCCTGCCAACATGCACTTCAGACGTGGGAAAGAACAGGATGGGAAAAACAGGCAGGAAAATCAATGGCGGGAACACTGACAGCCATCTGGTGGGGAATTAACCGAAAGACAAACGGCAATCAAAAACGGCAAAAGCGAACAACGATCGCAAACGCAAACTACGAACCACAAACGACAAACTGGCACTTATAAGCTTTTGTACAATGTCAGGTCCAGATGCCTAAATTGATTATATATAAATTTAATATTTTAAATTGAAATTCAGCTGACAACTTTACTCTAGGCTCTTTAACATGTTTAAATGTTATTGTATTTATCACAATTTGAGCCGGTAAAACTTATGACAATTTCTTTTTATTGCTCAATTTGCAGACTTTTTTGTTTGCAATAACAAGGCTAATTTTAGGATACATAAAAGCCTGGTACATATTAAATGTAAATATGGCAGTATACTGACTTAAAAAAAGTGGGAAACTGTTAGTTCTGCCTTTATGCGGACGTGGCGCCACCAGCTGGCTGCGTCAGAACGCCCTCTATCGGAAAACACCTGAATCATTTCACGTTTTGTTGCAATCTTCGGACGTGATGATGTTGGCCGTTCGATGGATTGACACGTTGTAATCGTACTACTTCTTGCATATTCGTGCCATGCAAAAGGTAATGCATACAAATTCCGGTAATATGCAACAATTTGAGTGGAATGATTTGTATCATATGCAGTTAAAATGATGTCGTAGTCTTAATTGTGTCCCTGCGCCGGCCGGACAAATTGTCACCTGGCACAAACGGCTTTGACAACCACCTCTGTTGTGCCCCGTGACAATGTAGTTGTCAACGTCAGCATTGCTGTGACCCTCAAAATCTGTGTAGTTCATTTAATAAAATGATCCATGTTGATCTCACGTTGACCTCGTGTTGACCTGAATGTACATGTAGCCAATTTTGTAGGCTAGCCGCTTAATAAAAATAAGACCAAAGGGAAAGACAAAAATAAATTGTCATAATGACTCTTATATCAATTGTAACAGATAGCTGGCTGTATGTCATAAAATATATAAATGAGAGCACTATTGAGGGAGATGGAAGTGGTCGTTTACAGCAGGTGACCATTTAATAAGAATGCCAGTCATAACAGCTACATGCGAAAACGGCTACAAAATTTAATGGCATCCCAAAACGGCTACAACCAAAAATCCCAAATTAAGAGATGACCAAAACGGCTACAGGTGATGTCCAAAACGGCTACAGCCATAAATTCGAAATCCAAAACGGCTACACTTCCATACACCAAAACGGCTACACATTTTTTTTCGTAAGAAGATACGATCAGAAGGAGAAGCCACGATTGATATTATTGAATTTTAACATGCTGTTTATTAAGTTCTTTATTATTCAATTTTCATTCAGTCCTTTATTATTTAATATATGACCTGTAGATGTTTTGGTCTGTTGCCGTTTTGGTCTTTGTGGTTGTAGCCGTTTGGTGTCAAGGCCGGTCAGCGTAAAAAGCTACTGTTGCCGTTTTGGTTAAGGCTTGAAAAACACTTGCCGTTTTGGTTATGTCCCCAAAATTGGTGTAGCCGTTTTGGTTATTGTCGTGTAGCCGTTTTGGTTGTAGCCGTTTTGATTGTAGCCATTATGGTTGTAGCCGTTTTCGCGTGTAGCCATTATGACCGCCACCCATTTAATACAGGTGTATATGGCCTCCAGGGCGAATAAAGGTCAATTCGTCCACACGCCAGGAAACACCTTGTCAATGAGTTGGTATAGCCACAAGAGTTTGTCAACGAGATGGTCAGGCCGAGGCGAGGGTGTTGATTGTCAACGAGTTTGCCGTCCTCATGTCGACAAGTTGGTTGTTAACGAAATGGTTGTCAGTGAATTTGCTGTCGACGATTTCGGGCATCAACAAATTGACCTGTATTCCTCCGGGGAGGCTGCATGCTCATTCAGTCTGTACTGTGTATTACACCCGAAAAGGTTAGGTTTGACAGATGGGTCTATCTGAATCTAGCTATATCAATAAAAATCATTCATAGTGAAATTCGCCACCCTTGAAACCCACAAAATTATGCAATTACAGCTTGTAAACTAGAATGTTTATTTTGCAGCTAATTGAAGCAGTTTTCAGGGGTGGCAAATTTCGCTGATTGGTGAATTTTGTTGATCTAAATTTTTTTTGCTGTCAACGAACAACTGAGTTACAGGCAATATTAATGACGTCCAGTGGTGGATCCTAAACAGGAGCAATCTTTGAAATGTTTGGATCTGCCCCTGCATGTCATTCTTATTGCCCACATGTATGTACCCCTTCATTGACTGTGCAAACTTTGTTTATCATGCTTATGGTTGCCTTAAGAGTTAATAAATTGTTCATTTGTTGATTCCAGTTGTGATCTTCACTGCTTCATGATATTTTAAAATATTTTGATTTATTTGAAGGTTGTGACCGTGCGTAGTGAATGCTCACGTCATTCTTGTTCACTGTCAGAAGCGCATCTTTGAAATGTCCACATCCCTTTAGTGCTGCCACCGCTGTGACCAAGAGACTGCATTTGGCATCTGTGTATTCAAGGGTACAAGCTTCAAAATCAAGAACTATTACCAGATTAGTTTTAAGACCGCCTGTTGAACCATCATTTTCTGCTGATCAAGCAATAAAGTGCGGAGTAACATTCTCTGAACTCAAGTTATTTGGCTTTTCGTGTCCTGTCGGATCAAGACATTATTCAGACATGGCTGAAAACAGATACGCTTGCGATTATGCTAAAATGGGGACATCGTCTTGTAAGAAATGCAAGCAGAAACTTGCTAAGGGATCCTTGCGTCTTGCAAAAGTTGTTACGAACCCCTTCACGGACTCCGGAGGTGACATGAAAATGTATCATCACCCAAACTGCCTCTTTGAAACGTTCGTTCGAGCAAAAGCAACCACTAAAATTGTCGAAGATTTGGAAGACATTGAAAACCACGACCAGCTGACTGATGAGGACAAAAAGATGATAGAGGGTTTGATTGTTGGTAAGTGATCAGTGCATCAGCCTTGATTGTTACAATGTACATATTTGCTTTGTGAAATAAGTTATAGTACATGTACCACCTAAAGGGATTGCTGAAATGGTCCTAATCATGAGGTTTTCCCTTAATCAGAAACTAGAATTAAATTGTAGCTAGAGACATGTCATTTTCTCCAAATGCAGAATTAGTCTCAGTTCTACTGCAAGATTATTATCTTAATTCAGAAAAAAGAGGGTGGAGGGGGCTCTTCTAAAAACAAAAGGTGGGGGCATCTGAAAATCTTCATGTACCCCCCATCACCACATTTAAATGGAACAGCCCTAAACTGCTAAGGAATTACATCGGTTTGATTGTCAGATTAATTTTAATCTCCATATATTTCCTTCAGAACTTCGGGCAAAGAGAGGAAGTCCCAAAAAGGCGACACCTAAGAAGGCTACTCCGAAGAAAGCCGCTGACAACACTGGTGAGTGAAGCTTATCTTAATGATGAGCCTTTTGTTATTAAGAAAGTGTTACAGAAGGTAATTTATAAGGATTACATAATCCAGAAATTTTTTCCTCAAATTATATATTAACAAATTCAGCACCACCTAGTGTTGTTTTGTATTTCACTTTACAATACGTTGGTCAATAATATACTACAGCGCAGAAACATTCCTTTGTTTTGTTATCGCAAATGTTGCTCATTGTACCACAGACTTGTGTTACAAGCTGGTGAAATTAATCATTGCAATGCACTGTATACATAAAATATTATTATGAAAGTAGCACACTGGTTTTCAGAACACTCACTTTTTAGCCAGAGACATTTGCAGACTTTAAAGGAGACACCTTCAAACGTTAGAGAATATATTCACTTGGGTTTAGTGCAGTATAGCGGACCCAAATCTATGTCCATATTTGGCGTCCATTAAAAATTAAATTTTTATCAAATATTTCACAAGTTTGAAGTTCTGGCACAATTAAAATAACATTTGGTGTAGAATAGTGGGGGTTTGGGGGCGGTAGCCCCCTAGAAAAAGCAAAAATAAACTCTGTCTTTACCATGAAGATGAAACCGCCGTCATAACTACATTAGTTTGTGACGTCATAAATGGATTTCAAGCACTTTTACGTCATAGGCCTAGCAATGAGGCTCGTTAAATACGGTCATAAATCTGGGTCCGCTATACTGCACTTTTTCCATTCACTTTTTCATGCAGAGCGTCCACCAGTTTCTGTGGAGCACACAACCTTGAACCTTCTCTCAGTCTGTCATTAGTTTTTCTATGTCTTTCAATGACTAAAAACATCTGACACCTGTGATTGTACTTAAAACTTGTTCAATGTCGAAATTTTTGATAATTTTCTGAAAATTATTTCCAGCTGCTAGTACCACCCCATCAAAACCCTCACCCTCCGCTGCTGCAGCACCATCTCCAACGACCAGTCAATCGGAAGATGTCGATCCAGTTCAAGCAGAGAAGGACAATGCGTTTCGAGAATTCCGTCGCTTGTGTGCGAATATTTCAGATGAGAGCAGTTACACAGGAAAAACCAGAATTGTCTCCGATTTCATCAAGAAAGGAACTTCAGGATGTAAGTGAATTTTGTCTTTAATTGTCATAGTAAATAAATTAATTTTATAACCATCGAAGTATGCAAATACAAGATGAATGGTGATTTTAGAAAATACAAACATGATTAATTTATAATAGAAATTGTGATGTTTGGCTAAGACTAATGTTTATAATTATGCCATAAGAAATATGAACTTGTTCATTTAATAAAATTAAACAAATGCCGTGAAGTATTCCCAGTGGCAGGAAATATTCCCGTTAGAAATAATGAAGTGCGAGATGGTTGCCTAAAGTCAGTTTGTTTTTTTGTAAAATTTTGCAATCTCATGTTGCTGTTTGAAGACAACTGAAAAAAGTTTTTTTTTTTTTTTTGTTTATTTTAGCAAAGTTCCATGGTGATGTTTACTTGTGGCTGAAGCTGCTTCTTCCTGGGTTCGTCAAAACTGTTTACAACATGAACAGCAAACAGATCGCAAAAATATTCAGCCAGGTTTGAGCAGAATTCATATATATTTTTCACTGTGTAAAAATTGTCTGATCTATTCTTGATGACAATTTGAAAATTAAAGTAGAAGTTTGTGTTTAACACTGACTCACAATAAGTTATCAAAATTTATTTTAGATTTCAGCCTTTGATATGCATTTTATTTCAGGTTTTTGGTTTAAGTGCTAAAGAGATGTCGGACGATTTAGAACAAGGAGACCCGGCTGAGACCGTCAAAACATTCTTTGAGAACAGCACAAAATGTCCGCCGCAGAAAAAGAGCACAATATCCATCCAAGAAGTGAGTTTTTGGTCTGGATTTTACAAAATCTGAATAAAAATGATTCGGATATCTATGATAATTTGTCCATTTTATCACGTCGCTTGAAAAGTTGTAAGTGAAGTAAAAAATTTGTCTTTAATTGTTGATCTCAGGTTGATGCGTTGTTAATTGAACTTTCTAAGTTCACAAAAGAGGAGGATCAACTGGCTGTGTTGACAAAAATTGCTAAAAAGTAAGTATTCACGTTTGTCTTCCATTTGTTAAATTTTTTATGTAGTTTAAGGAGGGACTTACCTGACCTTTTAAGAGGTGCCATGGTCACCTGGTCTAGTGGTCAAGGGGCTCGCCTGCAGTTCATAAGTTTGCAGGTTCGACCCCCACCACAATGGCACAGAGAAACTGAGCAGGTCCTATGTAGCCATGTGCTCGACTCCACCCTGGTGTGAAAAGGTACTTGGCTATAAGCCGTGATAGTAATATTGTAGAGTGCTTAGCCTGATGTGCGGACTACAACTGCCAGGCTGTATCTTCCCCAGAGGGAGCTACGGGCTGTTCCATTTAAAAAAGGGGTGGACCAGAATTTTTTTTATAAAGCGGGGAAAGTGGGGGGTTCTCCAAAAAAGAAAAAAGGAGGAGATGGGGGGCGGTTGACTAGTATTTTCTTAATATCTTAATGTAGGAAAAAGCGGGGAAGGGGCAGAAAACATATCGGGGTGGGGGTCTGAAAATTGTTGGTCAACGAGACTCAAAACCCAATACATTTACAGTAAATTGTATCTTTAATTCTTCTATTTTTTTTATTTCAGATGCACTGCTAATGATTTGAAGATGGTGGTGAGACTGATAAAGCATGACTTGAGAATTAATGCTGGCGCAAAGCACATGTGAGTGACAATTGTTTGTGCGTTACATTAATACAATTAAGACAAAATGTGAGCTGTGTATGTGGCCAGTCTAGATAATTGTTGACTTCAAAGCCGTTAACATTTAACCAATGCTTTACATAATATTTGAATGTACTAAAAGTTAGTTTGTAGGTAGAGCATGTTCTCAGAGTAGCACCAATTGCCGCTGTGAATGTGATTACTATGTTCTGTTTGACATAATTGCCTGGTTATAGTGATCAATATTACAGTGCATTCGAGTGAACAATGTGAAATAATCATTTTGTGCTTATTTGTGATAATTGCTAAACTTACCAGCAATGTAAAATTGTGATAGGCAACAATATCAAGCGAATGAAGGGCGTGTTAATTACGTCTATTGCGTATCTTTCAGTTTGGAGGGTTTGGATCCAAATGCCTATGAAGCGTTCCAGGCATCCAGGGACTTGAAGGACGTCGTGAGTCGTGTCCTTGACCTTCAAAGTGGGAACGACAAATCAGGGCTGAAGAAGGGCTTGAGTGTCAGAGCATCTGTATTGACTCCTATTCTGCCGATGCTGGTAACTGAATATTACCTTCCGGAACAATTTATTTGTTGGGTTCTTTAATAACGATTTTAATGATTTATTGGAGCTCATGTATGGTTCAAGAAATGTATACACATATAAATACTCAAATAGTAGTAAGAAATAATCAGTGTGGTAGATGATACCCACCATACTGAGGTAAATGAACTAAAATTGGAAAAAGGGCAGTATAGCGGACCCAGATTTATGACCATATTTAACGAGCCTCATTGCCAGGCCTATGACGTAAAAATGCTTGAAATCTATTTATGAAGTCACAAACTAATGTAGTTATGATGGCGGTTTCTTCTTCACGGTATAGACAGCGTTTATTTTTCTTGGGGGCTCCTGCCCCTATACCCCTGCTGATCCACACCAAATGATATTTATATTGTGCTAGAACTTCAAACTTGTGAAATTTTTGATAACATTTTTATTTTTAATAGGTGCCAAATATAGGCATAAATTTGGGTCCGCTATACTGCACTAAACCCCTAAAATTTGTTGTGCTCGTGTTTAGTCCATTTAATGATGATATTGATTCAACAACTTTGGGATAAATAGAAATATGTTTTCCATACAATATAATCTTGTTTTTTTTTTTTTTCAAATATTTTTAGGCAGACGCATGCAAATCAGTTGAGATGGCATTCAAGAAATGTCCAAATGGAATGTACGCGGAAATCAAGTACGATGGGGAACGAGTGCAAGTCCATAAACAGGGTGACAATTTCTCTTATTTCAGCAGAAGCCTGAAACCTGTGTTGCCGCACAAGGTAAGAATGAAGTATTAATATATATGGGTTTGTTGTTATATGAGAAAATCATGAATGTAAGAGTTCTTGTTCTTCTTGATAAGACAATTAGAATGATATACCACTAAATCATTCTTATGTATAGATAGAATAGTAGTTAAGTCAGTAATTCTAAGTCAATTCTCTACATTTTGCGTACAAGTTATGTGAACTCCTTGGGTTTTGTCATCAACTAATTTGTCTCCCATCTTAAGAAATAGAGGATTGCTCAATGTGTTCTACTGATTGAATTGAATTGGAAATAATGCATTTGGCACTTCACCTGATTCATTGAATATAAAATGTTACAGATAGACAACATTAGGAGTATCTTTATATGACGGGGTTCTTAAAACATTATAATTGCATAAAAAAAGCTCGGAGACCCCAAAGAACCTCACTGGCATTTCAGAGTACACATTCATAAAACTTGATCAGAGTTTCAAAGACGATCATGTTTTTGAATAGGTCTTACTTCAATTTTGGTGTTTGTCAAAATTTACTATACCAGTGAAATGGCTTTGAATAGTGCTGTGCAATACAGTACAAAATGATGGCGATTTAAAAAGCTTAGCTGTCGTAATTGTGAGGTGTTCTTGAATGGGGTTCCGTAAAATTTTACTAGTGCCGAAGACTGAAATGCGCTGTTGCGCTATGTAATAATTGCCAATTTTTCGTGATTTGTATCCTGTCATGAGAATAAAGAACTTTCTTTGCAGAGAAATAAGTTGACGGCTGTAAGTCCCCAGTACTGATAAATTATTAAATGTCTACTAAGCATTAATTTAGCTTTAAACAAATTTAATGTTGACAAATGACTCGTTATTTTTGTTTGAGATAGTGTAAGCATTGTCATAACTCGTACATGTAAGACTAATGTTTAAGGCCGTTTATACATGACGTTCATAATAATTCACTTCATGTCTAAAGTTAAAAACAGTTACAACTTAAGTATTCTGGGCAATTGACTTCTCATTTAACGTTATTGATATGTTTTACGTATTGATTATGTTCATTATTGGAAGATAACTTATAAAGCATTAGGATTTGCTGAACATTTTGGCATAAATTTATTTGATTGCATTATTGCAATGTTTAACTGTATTTTAAAGATTCTGACCAAATTGATTTCTGCAGGTCAGTCACTTTAAAGACTTCATTCCGAAAGCTTTCCCAAAAGGAGGCGACTTGATCTTGGATGCTGAAGTTTTGCTCATCGACACAAACACGGGGAAACCTCTTCCGTTTGGATCACTCGGAGTTCATAAGGTAAGTAACTACCCATTACTCAAAGGGACAGAGAAGATTGATCTGAAAAATTGATGTTAATTGCAATTAACAGGGTTCCCACGCCTACCGGTAATCTGGGAAAACCGGAAATTACGTAATAACGCTTTCCCGGTCGGGAAAAGCCTTGAAATTGCGAAGAAGTGTGAGAAAGCCTGGAATTTACCGGGAAAACGGTTTTAGTAATTTCCGCCAGGGGCGCTGGTGTTAGTTGCGCCCTCTTCAGGGATATGTTAAAACTATCGTTTTTGGCTCTAGTGGCGGTTTGGCAAACTATCATCAAAAGGCTGCTACACCTTTAATATTAGTCCGATTTTCAACAAATAAAGATTGAATTATTCAGAAACAAGTCTAGAAATTATATTTTCCATAAGGTTTTTTCATACCTTGAAATTGAGGTTGGCAGGCTGGAAAAACCTGGAAAAAGCCTTGAATTTGAATTGGAGAAATGAGTGGGAACCCTGAATTAAGTTGCCGCAGCCATTACCAACTTGAATATTGCAATAACAAGAATGTGTTTTCAGGTTATTCCACCAAAAGAAGGAAATAAAAACTTGCGCTATTTTGTTGTTCGTTATAGTGACCTATTGTGATACAGACATAACGTCAAGAGCAGTCAAATCACCGAAGCACTAACACTAACAACATGAACAAATATATTAATAGAAAATTTATAAGTACACCAACGTAGCTGCAGTATCATTCTTGGCAACACAATGAAATAAAAAGAGTGCTGAATTGTATGAACAGTGTAATATGAATGTACTATTATCAATCCTGTCTCGTTGTCACTAATATGCCATTTATTTTCAGAAACAAGCCTTCAAGGAAGCAAATGTCTGCCTCTTCATCTTCGACTGCATTCATTACAATGGAGAAAATCTCATGCAGAAGTAAGCATCGAACAAATGTATTGAAGTCACCTATGAGTTGCAGAAATTCTATCGTATGGATTGTGATATCTATTTAAAATGACAATCTTTTATTTTTCCAGACCGATTAAAGAACGCAGGAGAATACTCAAAGAGAAAATGATTGAGATTCCAAATAGAATCCTTTTCTCAGAAATGACCCACATCACTGTAAGTTTAGAGGTCACTTTATTTCCGTTGCATTTACAAGAAAAAAATAGCTTCGTAAAAGAAAAAAATTACAAAAACTGTAATCGCATTGTCATGGAATTTCTACCAAATTACTTGGAGCTATTTTTTTATTACTAGTAACTGCTAGTTATATATAAAGTAACTTTGTAATATTATCAACTGATATGCAAAACTGTAGTATTACTGGGACTTACTTACAATCACTTAATTTATCAACTGACAAAACTTAGTTTTCACTTTCTTCAGTAAGCGAAAAATGAGTTTACAATATATATTTTTTAAATTTAATAGTAATTTTTATGTATGAATGGTAAAATTTATATGAATATTCCATACTTAGATTATTATTTTATTTCAGAAACCAGACGAGCTAAAAGATAAAATCATGGAAGTTTTGAAACTTGGGCTGGAAGGACTGGTCTTGAAAGATGTCAATGTAAGCTGATTTGCTTTGCATAATGTTTTCAAAGTCAATCACTGTCTTGGTGAAAATACTGTGGTAAATATACATAAGAGGGCGCATCGGTGCGATCCTCTTGTGTATATTTACCAAAATACCATTGTTATTGCAACTTTATATGCTTTCAGATATAAATCCTGTTATAAATGGTAAAGACCAGTTCAGTTATAGACCAGTTGCGTTAAAAGTTTTATTCAGCTTTGCATTTGATGATGCCATACTTTGTATACTAAAACCCACGCTAGGGAATTCATGAACATGGTCGGAATATATTTTTTAAATTTTAAATTAGTTAAAAAAATGACCCAATTTGGTAGAAGTAATCATGCTGCACACAACACAGATTCTAAAAGGGTTTATGAAAATTTAGTAAAGCGATAATATAATTGCTAAGTAATTCTTTAATCCTTGGTATTGTGATATCTGTAAAACCTTGTCAGAAATATCTGCAAAATTATTATTAACATGCAGTAATGTGTGGAAGTAAGGAACAGATATATGAAGTCAT
Organism: Alitta virens; assembly: GCA_932294295.1. Taxonomy (NCBI): domain Eukaryota; kingdom Metazoa; phylum Annelida; class Polychaeta; order Phyllodocida; family Nereididae; genus Alitta; species Alitta virens. The sequence continues at coordinate 4,328,445 of OW028580.1, read as the reverse complement.
TATGCACTTTCCTTGTTCCAAGAAAAATACTTACAGTCTCAAATTTATTCTCTGATATTTGTACAGAGCATTTATGAGCCGGGCAAAAGACATTGGCTGAAGGTGAAGAAAGATTATCTGGCCGAAGGAGCAATGGCAGATTCTGCTGATCTTGTGGTCCTGGGAGCTTACTTTGGAGAAGGAAGAAAAGGTAAAAGCAATATTTGGTACACATACTGTATGTACAGACCCCCCCCCCCCCCCCCCCATCCCTGATATCTGTTTTTTGACAGACCCCCCCCCCCCCTCACTTTTTCCTACATTAAAACATTAATAAAATACTGGAGAACCACCCCTTCTTCAAAAAATTTCTGGTCCAAACCCCCATTCCCCTCTATTTGTTTTTATAAATGGAACAGCCCACTAGTCTGTCAGTGGCATAAATAGCCAATAACAAAGTGTCCTGACTTTCGTAACATATTTTTTACCACATTTTTTGTCTATTTTAGTGTCTGTGTGTCTGGCATTGATGATTGGAATCTCACTCTTTAATACAATACATACTGTATGAACTGAATGTATTTAATGCTCTGTGAGATATTGAGATATTCCACGTATGCTTTCTCATTACAAAGATACAAAGAAAATAACTATGCCAAGGGATAAAAATCTCATCTATTAAATAATACACCAATAGGTTACCATGGTGACATAGGAAGTCTTACATCGTTGTTGCACAATAGAGTCACTTCTACACCATAATCAGAAGCAAATAATGTATTTTTTATGAATTAAAAATAGTCAATTACAGCTGTCTACAATTCGACCCCTTGCGCCTTCTATAGTTAGATTAAATTGCAGAGCACAGCGAGGGTCTACATAATCTCATTTTGAACAACGCACCAAAATTCCGACACAACTAACTCAGTCATTATTGACCTATGGTCCTCGATTCAAAGTTGCTCAATTATGCTCATGAAAGGCAAAACCCAAAAAATTCAGATATTTTAATGCTAATCTGTAGCAATCTCGAGCGGCGAACATTTAACTAATTTGTTCGGTCAGCAATACGTTGCATTTACGTAGCGATATCATAAATGTAGGTCGCTTCAGTTTCCAGGGACCCTGAAGATTCGAGGGTCTCGAGCAAAGACAGCAATTACAGAATTTCTTGAAGGTTTTCAGCCTATCTCATCACGGCTTGCCTAACAGTGTTGAGAAAAATTAACAAGTGACCTTTTAAAACAAAATTCCAAGAGTATATAATTCAGCGTATCAATAATTGAAATTATTGTCTTACTTTATAAATTATCTTACACTTTCAGGTGGAAAAATGGCAATCTTTCTGATGGGAGTCTATGATCCAGACTCTCACCAATGGTGTACTGTTACAAAATGCCATTCAGGATTTGACGATGCAACTTTAGAAAAATTGCAGAAAGACTTCGCTGGAAAGATGGTCAAAATTGGAAAGGTAGGATCATATTCTATTTTCTGTAAATGTTTGAACTCAAGCTGCTACACGATCTTTCATTTTTATTTTTAGAAGTATTTTTGTATGTTGGCACAATAATAAACTATCTGTAGTGTGTGATGTTATTTCAGTTAACACATTTTTGGCTAAGATGGGACATACTTGTTTGACTTACATTATTTTCCGTAATTTCATTTTAGGACTACGATAAAGTTCCTAACTGGTTAAACATGAACCGAGGACTTGCACCAGATTTTGTCATCAAAGACCCTAAGGTGAGTTAAACATAAAATTTTAATTTCACATTTTCTTATCAGTGGTTATCTAAATTTAAGATTTGTAATAACGGATTGTGGGTCAATATTGGCTTATTTATACACAATAATAAATACGATATTTAATTGCTCAAAGCTCTGATGCCATTTATTTAGAAAAAGCCATTTTGGCCTAGCATTCAAGTATATATTATCATCTTTGCAGGATTCAGTTGTATGGGAAATCACTGGAGCTGAATTCACGAAAGCCGAGATCCACACAGCAGATGGAATTTCCATTAGATTTCCAAGATGTACCAAAATGCGAGATGACAAATCATGGAAAGAGGCCACAAATCTTCATGAATTAAATGTATGTGTTAACATGTGATGCTTTATTATCTCCTTTATTATCACTAAAGGACTAAAGAATAATCAGCTCATGTAACCTGTCCCCAGGAGCAGATTTAGTGTTAATATGATGGACTTGGGGAAGTCCACACCATGTTATGTATTTACCCTATGGGTGTGGTCTTTCACTTGCCTCAGCATAGACAACAAGGACAATGTGTCACCTGTTTAACTACTGATGTTATTTGCTCCCAACGTTAGGCGCGAAGGGACCACATGGGATGGTCTGACATTCGGGCCACTGTGGGCACCTGATACTGTTGACCTGAACATTTTATGGTTTCTACTGTTATTGAGTCAGTTTTAAAGTGGTAGATTAGCCCAGGAAGGCTAGACATTTATTTGCAGAGATGTTGTCAACTTTATGTGATTGTCACGATAATAAAAATAGAGAACTCATAGTCATCCCTTGAACCTAAAACGTTTATGAGTGTGGTCTCAGCACAGACTCTGATCATATGAGGCACTCTTATTTAATTAATAGTTTCGTGAATGACCATCTCCCGAGATTATGCTCAGTCAAACTCGGCTAAAATAATGTGGATTTCTGTCTTTTAATTTCAGGAACTCTTCAGAAAGTCCAAGGAGTATTCAGATTTGCCTGACCTGCTCGGCGGATCTCCTTCTAAAGGTGGTCGCTTCAAGAAGAAAACTCCAGTTGTGGAAGAAAGTAATTCCACAAAATCCAGCAGTGATAAAGATTCTCCGTTACCAAAAGCTGGGACCAGCAAAAAGGAAACTTCAGCAATCGCTGAGAGCACAGTCAAATCACCACTAAAAAGAACCATCACAGGATTTTTTGAAAGTCCCAAGAAGAAACAAAAACTCGACAATGGATCAGCATCAGTCACGACAACTGCTTCAGACGAGGTATTTTAAAATATTTTTATATAAAATCTTAACCATATTGTCTGAGATCCGTTTTTCGATATAAATCATTGCCTGAGTTTATGACAATGTTTTGTGGTAAAATTAAGATGGTTCGTCTATTCTGATTGTGACAATATTTTATTAATTTATATTGGTGTTGACATTTTCATATTTATCACGAATAACAGTATTGATTTTAATTTTTTCAGGGTCTGCCCAATATATTCTCAGGAATGAAATTTCACGTGTCTGACAAACTTGAAGATGCTGAAAAGTTGAAACGTTACATCATAGCGTATCCTTGTTTGAAGTTATTTCATTGATTACATTTACTTTTGACACTCAAGAGACTTAAGTTATTCTTTGTCTCAAATTGTTTAGTTCAGTTACATATTACACTTATTAGCAACTGTTGCATCATCTTTCTGAAGCAAGCCACACTCCTCCACACGGCTATGGCGTGTGCCTTGCTAGATGTGGGCTAGGTTGCGTGGTCTTTGCTTACCCAATTTGATTGGACGTGGAGATCTGTGGACCGACAAATGAGCAGTTATGTTTACAAAATGTGGCTATATTTAGCGCAGTGACGTGGCCCAGTTCAACGGTTGAATGTTTTGATCGCTGAATGCATCGCTTGCGTTGCTTGACCTACATAGTCATGCGTGACACGTCTATTTACTGCTAGAGGGCAACGGCAAAATAAAACCACAATAATGGCCTAAAATATCGCAAGCTCACAATGAGAGTGATCAGCCACTGTTGCTTGAAAACTGACTATTTGTAGATTGTTGAAGTATTGAAGTTTGCTAATAATGTAAACAATTATTTACAGTATAAGCATTAAATGATACTTTGTCACATGAATATATTTTGGAGGTGACATCTTTCAATGACTCCTCAGTCCTGGTGTAATAGCAAATTACGTTTAAAGCTAATTTTAAACTAGTTCGTTATTATAAAAACCCTTAACACATCCAAGTTATGATGGAGATGTTGTATCATCTTTCGACTCTGAATCGGCTAATCATGTGGTTGTGAATGATTCCAGCAATGTAAGTTTGATATCATAATTATGTCATAAATTTGTAATATTTGAAGTAGTAATATGTAATCCAGTACAAGTTGTAATTGCTGTATATATTATCTCATCTGCCTCTGGCATCTGTTTTTACACACTGACTAAGCTTAAAGATCAGTAGCATTAAACAATACAATATATAACACTAAACCGGGTAAATTTGCATGTATGACAAAAGTTTAATTGGTGTTCATAAAACAATGATAAATATTTGCAATTGTTATAAAGTAACTCTTACCTTTTGATTTATTTCCCAGGTTAAAGACAAGAAAAGAGATGTTACCGTGAAGTGGGTTCGCCGCTGTATTAAGAAACAAAGAATTGTGTCTAAGTAGATCTTCGTTTGTGCCCCATGTGCATGTGTCTATTTATGAAGGTGTATTTATCATGTTTGTTTAATTATGTATTGGTGTATTTGTACCCATAAATGTTTGTAGACAAATTGTTTTAATACTTAATACTGCAGTATTTCTAAATGAGTCACAATTTAATCGGCTTATGCGGAGGTACACGATAATCAGTTCGCAAAGCCAACAGATGAGATCAGTTTTGCTTAAGTACAAGATATGACTATTTGGGTGTTCAGAATTATCAAAATTCAAGTTTTTATTCATATTTTGTTTCTGTATTTGTAATTTGTCATTGGATACATGTTTACTCTAGATTTGGGAACACCATGCAATTTATTTTTGCATAATCAATTACCCAGGCAGTCGATAGATGTGGGACATTATAATTATATGAATATGGAGGAACTAAATAAAAAAATATTTTTAAAAGGTCACGCTCTTATGACCTGTGAATTTCATCAAATGGGTATCAATTATCTCTTGACTGCTGCAGCAGCTGTTTTTCATACTTCTAATCCATTGATTTGAAACGGATTACTGATCGGTTTAGACCCAAGTCTTACGGAGGTCGGAGGGGCTGGCCAAGTAATGAGAATGGCTTTTCTTTACTGTTTATGAAGCTCGACTCCTTCCGTGTCTCGCTACATGGGACACAATCATGTCAATTATGCTTTAGATTTACTATGACCCTAGTGGTTTCCTTCGTCAAATCTAGAAAATGCTAAGCTCTGACAGCATGTGAATTTCATCTAAATGGCCAAAGTTTCAGTGATCCTTCATATCTCCGCCTCCATTCGGACACTCATCCTACATGACATGCTTTTTTCTGTTGCCTCAAAGGTTGCTAAGATTTTGGAGAAAACTCCCTTATTCATATTCACAGACTTTTGATCTTCACTTTCTACACCTAGTATTATAATAAGACCCAATGGTTATGTGGAATATTTTTATATTCCTCACAAGTGGACAAATTGGCCAGGATTCACAAATAGCGTGAGCCACGAGTGAATTCTGAAGCCAATCTGTCCACGAGTGAGGAATATAAAAATATGACCTATTTTGGATGGCTGTTTCATCCTATGTCTCATTGCCATGGTCTCTACCTGTCCTAATTAGCCCATCAGGTGCAGAAATACAGGACGTAAAGCCCTAATCCACCACCAATCCCATCCTTGTAAGGTAAACCATGTAGTATAGACACGTATACCACATAGGCTATACCACATGGCTTTTCTATGTGGTATACAGGTTATTGTGGGATATTCTCTTGTACACGTGCTAGCCTTCCTTAAATATCCATAATATAGGTGTTAATGACCTTTTAGGTTAAAATGTCGTTAAAGTATAACTACTCTATACCCTCCATAGCACACAGGTGCACCAGCATCACCATCCCTCTCCCACCTCATCATTTTATTAAAATTAATGATTATTTGAACGTGTCTGCGGTGTCATTTCTAAAAGGTTAAATTCAACGTGGACTATTTAAAAGCTTTTTCAGTTGTTTATTAACTCAGGTGTAGTCCTTTAGTATTGCCAGAGGTACTGCCTTAGAGGACTGCTCCCAAATGTTCATATTTTAATGTTAGTTCATTAAACGTAGAAAGCATAATGCTTATCTAGTGTCATTTAGTATAAATAAGAACCCGGGCAGCAATAGCCCCATCTCCTAGCACTTGACTAGGAGGGATATCCTTTATGGCCGATCTGTTAGAGGTGCAGGGTGAAGCTGCTCATGAAATGGTGTGTCGGCTAGGAACCTCTGAGCTGAATTTGGGGTTCAGGGTAGCCAGTTTGAGCCCCCGTTCACAGCAGGTATATGAGGCGAGGGCATAGCTCAGAGGTAGCGCTCTAGGCTTTCACCGCTGGGTCCCGGGTTCGATGGCTGTTTCATCCTTCGTCTCAATGCCATGGTCTCTGCCTGTCCTAGTTAGCCCAACTGGTGCAGAAATACAGGACGTAAAGCCCTAATCACCCACCCACCCGCTGCAGAAATACAGGACGTAAAGCCCAAATCACACACAACAGGTATATAAATAGGTCTTGTGTAATGTTTGACTTGTGGTGTGCATCATAATCGCAGGATGTCGTATAGAACAAACAAGAACCCAGGCAGCAGCAATAACCCTATCTCCTAGCACTTGGCTAGGAGGGATATCCTTTGTAGCCGATCTGTTAGAGGTGCAGGGTAAAGCTGCTCATGACACCGTTTCTGTTCCTTGGAAAGACATCTGGACCGTTCGCCGATTATCTCAAACCAATTATAAAGCAGAACTGTGGGCTGGTTGATGAGTATCGTATTGCTTATCCTTAATTGGACACTACCCAAACGATTGAACCCGTTTGAAGTAATGTTAATAATATGTTACAAGTATCTGAACATGTGTAAATGAACGAAGTAAATGACAACAGAAACTGCAATACAGTGGACTGGTAGTCACATGTAATTTAACTAGAAATTAGTAAACATGATACAATTGTAGCAAAAGTAATGGAGATTAAATTACCATACGTGTTGTCTGTTGTGCGTTCGGAAGGCAAGAGAGCGAGAGATCCAAGAGATCCGGCGCCAGGCCTTATGGGAGGACTGCAGCGCCCCAAGCGACAAAAGAACCGACCACAGCGCTACGTCGCTTGCTACACTCTTCCCCCTCTTCTTTTGGCAGCTGACAGAGCTCCTTTGTGTAAATTAACCTCAATGTAGATTGAGAGTCTCTTCTTATGACTGAGTTTCCAAGTGGAATGAGAGCCTCTTCATGTAAATTAACCTCAACGTAGACTGAGAGCCTCTTCTTATGAATGAACCTTAATTGCGTTAGTAACCCAGGAACTCTCTATAGTAGATCCGGAACTCCTTAATTGTAGAACGGTAACATGGTCTCTTCAACTTTAGTAGGTCTTAAACGCCTTATGGGCGGAGGCCTAGCTCGGAGGTAGCGCGCTGGGCTTCCAACCGCTGGGTCCCGGGTTCGATTGGATGGCTGTTTCATCCTTCACCTCATTGCCATGGTCTCTGCCTGTCCTAATTAGCCCAACTGGTGCAGAAATACAGGACATAAAGCCCTAATCACCCACCTAATCACCCACCCACCCTTAAACGCCTTATTTGTAGAATGTTAACATGGTCCCATCCACTTAAGTCTATCAATATGTGTAATACAGTCCTGGATTATGGGATGCCGGAGGCAGATCCTGAAAGGAACAAGAAAAATTAGATCCATGCTAAATCCCTGGTAAGGAGAAAGCATGTAGGGCGTTCTGCCGGGTGGCTTCCAGGATCACAGAAGGACACAGCCCCTTCTGCTGTCCGAGCCTCCCACTAATAAGATATATGTCTTGCCGCGGGGACGCAGGTCCAGCAACCCGCAGCAACACCCAGGCTGACCTCAAATAGGGAGCGTCGGACTCCCCCAGGAGCCGGTCCAAACTGAGTCTTCAACAGCCAGATGGTGTTCTTCAGCTGCGGAATCCTGGAGACTTATCAATTTGTGTCCAAAGCTGAACAAGCTATTCGGGTAGGCGTCCTGCCATTGACGAACTTCAGCTCGGCCACCGAGGAAGCAGTGTACCTGAACTGCTACGTTGCGGTAGACTCGTTGCTGCAATATCCGAAGACAATCAGCAAGAGCCCCCACGCCGCGACAGTGCACCACCACTGGCATGGTTTCTGGCCGGAGACGCAGCAGCGCATCAAGAGCCGTTTGCTGCTCATTTTGCTGTTCCGCAGTCGTACCCCGGTGGTAATCTAACCCAATTTCACCGAGCGCTACGGACTTTGGTGGCAGTAGTCTATGTCTCAGCTCGACCTGGAGGTCCTGTTAGATATGTGATCGCTGTGTACAGATATTTGGATGAATGCCGAAAGTGCAATACAGGGCGGGGTCATTATGTATCTCATCCCAGACTGCTCATCTGTCGGGGTGCACAAAATTGCACAGTAGGTACTGATACCGGATGCGACAGTCGTCTGTGGATCCGAGTTGCGGACGGAATTGTGCACCAATTTTGCCAGTGAGGATGTGGGCATCTATGACGCGAGGCGGAAGTGGCAAGCGCACTGGGGCCTACTCTCGCGGCCTGTCCTTGAGCGATGAGATGGGGGTTACGGCAAAGGATGATAGCTGCACCATGATGCATGCCAGGACTTTGGGATGTAACAGGCAAGCCACCAACGACGGTGGCTTAACGATGAACTCCTCCAAGGGAGTCACCTCAATCCCGTTACGTTGCTCCAAAAGTCTGAAAAGCAACCTTTGCTCCAGGGATAAATGGAAGGGTGACGCATCTAGGGGATAGTACCTCCGGCGGACAACTAGACAAAGCAAATCTGTATTGGTTGTGCAGCCAAGATCTACAAGGATCAGCCGCAACAACCCATTGCAGAGGTGCGTCCGAGTTGACGCGTCACCCTCTGTCATTGAAAGGGCAAGGCATGTTTGTCCATGCCGACTCGGAAGGTAGCTTTCTGAAGATTCCCATCGTTGACAATGCCAACAAGCAACTGGATGTGCTGGCAACCGGCGATACAGGATCCTCATGGGAGGCAATACCTGAGGATAATACTCCTGATGCAGCCATCCCACGCGAAGCCTGACGCGGCACACACGGTGCGACATTTTTCTGAGACATTGAGCAGCTCATCTGATCAGGATCTGACTGATCCTGAAGACTGGTTGCCGGAAGATCTGCTGGTGGGCATATAATAGTTAAGTTAGTATTTTTTCATTAACACTTTACAAGTGAAGGTTAAGCTTAAGTTTTTGATAATCGCAAATCAGATATACCAATTTTCAACCAAAAAATACAACTGAATGCTATAAAAAAATTCTTACTCCAGATTTTGAATCAGTATGTCTGGGTTAGTATGGTATTAATAATTAATTACACTGCAATTGTTCTTTCCACTCCATGACAGCTTTGTTATATTTGATTTTGTCAATTTTTCGTCTCAGGGTGCTACTGGAGACGTAAATGTCAGTTTTGCCAGTTGATTTATAAACTAAAATGTAAATACATTTCTCTGATTTAAGAAATCTTGTGGCAGTCGCAAGAAAAAGGTCTATTTTAATATTGAATAAATGATGGGGTTCCTTGTTAAATATTTTTAGGGGAAGATGACAGAGCTTAGATATTGCGAATAATCTCTTAGCATTTTAGGTAAAAGTAATTGTATTGGAAAGTGTGATGGAAAAAAGATGATTTATGACTGATGGTGGCAGGAGAAAATACAAACTTTTATTATTAAAGGTTACCCACTCTGTCACACCCGCCAAGCCACAGCTGAATGCTATTCAGTATCTGCAAAGAGTTGCACCACCGGTTCTTGTTCTGCATAATTGAACACATAAGCTGTGCCATGACAGATTGTGACAAAGACCTGCGCACAGAACTTTTTGTTGCAGCACTGAGTGAGGCATGCAACAGCGGACCTTGTTCTTGTAGATCCTCCTCCATCCTCACCAGTTTGAATTCCAGGAAGTTATTCCGCCACACACTGTTGGGCTCTTCTGCAGGAATCAATACACACAGTACAAGACGATGGATGCATGGCATTTTGCTGATGATTCTCTCTAATTCATATTCTTCTGGCGCTGCCCATATCATATTATACTGTATAAATTCTTCTGGAACTGACTATGATATTATACTGTATAGTCAACATATTGCTTACTCTGGCCATCAGTTGAACTTCAGTTCTAATGCTTTGTTGTAAGTAGAGCATCTCTGGCTTTTTATGATGTATCAAATTTTTAGATGATATAATGGACCATTGTACTCACAAAAACATTTTATCCATATGTGATTGATGAAAGTCATGACCCAGACAGATCAATGTGTTACAATATGTATTTTGATGTACACTCACTCTCAACGGATCAACCTCTCTACGGCGATTTTCAGACATCGGCGATATATTAATACACAATGTCGCAGGGGGAATATCATATGATGCCCTAAGCATCCTACTTTAAAGTAAGTGGGCTTTGTTTACACACTATCAAATGGTCCCTGCCTGTCCTAATTAGCCCATCAGGTGCAGAAATACAGGACGTAAAGCCCTATTTCACCCACCCACAAACACTATACAATAGGTATATATAGAAAGATTGCATGAAAGGAGTCACTGGTGACCAATAATGACATTTGTCTTGCACATTCATAGAGGGGTGGGGGCCCAGCTCAGTGGTAGCATGCTGGGCTTCCAACCACTTGGTTACTAGTTCAAGCCTGAGTTTGATGGCGGTTACATCTGTTATCTCATTGCCATGGTCCCTGCCTGTCCTAATTAACCCAACAATACACCTAAAGCCCTAATTCACCCACCCACGGCACCTTGCACATTCATAGACCTGTCTGTTCCAACATGGAATTTTCTTTGTGATATACTTCACTAGATTATTCTGCAATGGATTTCTCATACTGTCATCTTGGTATGCCGACTGTTTATGTGTTAATGAATCTCTAAACTAAATGCTAATACAAACAAAACTTGGACAAAAGGTCACTATCCAAAGTGAGCTGTTTGAATTTCCAATCCTTTGATGTTTTTTTATTATGATGAAAATAAAATTTGTGTTTGGGTCGAAAAAGTCGATTAGACTGATTGATTTGGTTTTTTGTAGTTGGGTGCATGTTAACTAAGAACTAAGTTAAAAGTTTCAGCAGGTGTGTCCTGTGTAGATATTTAACCTGAGAGTTTTGGAATTGTTATATTAGTAAAAGATAAATATGTGCTGTTTCAGAGCATTAATGAGTGTCGATTCTTCTTGTTATCCCTAGCTATTTGAGCAGTCCATACTTGCTTGGTGATCTTAATGCACTGGTCATGTCACAGATTTTTGAAAGTGATCTGCATAGTAATTGCAGCTCTTTCATGCCATGTAAGAAACCATCGGTCTAGTGCACTGGTGCCCTTGAGAGGTCCTGGGCCTTCTAGTGACATGGGGGTTACACTACCAGAGAAGACTTCTACTAAGTCGGATGGCTGTTTCATCCTTTGTCTCATTGCCATGGTCTCTGCCTGTCCTAATTAGCCCAACTGGTGCAGAAATACAGGACGTAAAGCCCAAATCACACACACACACACACACACCAGAGAAGACTTGAACCCCAGTGACCAACACAGGGCTCTGCGCAATGTACAATCTGTAGGTCTCCTTAGGTTATTATGCTGGTCTATCGTAAGGTTAATTTGCTGGTCGATCGTATGATGCCCTCTTATGGTCAGGCCTTTGCTTCTGAGAGCTATCAATAAAAGTCTTGCACACTTCATGTTATATTGTTAAGTATATATACTTCACTTACAAAATCATAGAAAAAAAAAGAAATATTTCTAAAGCATGAAAAAAATACAGCCTGTTAGAACAAGTTACCTCATATTAGGACACTGGTGTCATGTTATGGTCGCCAAAGATGCCCTATTATTGTCACCTTGTTTTATGTGTGATTTGAATTGAAACAAATGACTTCTCCCCAGTAAAATAGCCTCTGAGGTTAAATAGATGAACTAAACTTTCGGAAACAATTTCTTGTAAATTTGGAATCCAACTGTGCGAAAGTTTTAGGCTTTAAACGTGCAAGTTGAGAAGAGAAACCTTGATGGCCGACATGGTTTTTTTTTTTCGGGGGGGGTCATTTTGTATACAAAATAAAACTATTATGAATGACCTTGCGAACTGATAAGACACATTTAAAGACACATAAATGACCTTGCGAACTAAAAAGACACATTTAAAATTTTAAAATGCTGCCGTTTCAGTGGTGCAATTGCCTAACAGATGAAACTAGGAAGCGTTAATTATACCTGACTATAATAGGATACTGACCATAATAGAGCACCAAAGGTTATAGAGGAGAGGCAAACTCCAAAAAAGATGCATATATTTCGAAGTTGGTGACACATAAAGGGTTGATGGTCATATTACACATCATTTTATTCCAAAGATACTCAACTGTTTGAATTTTTATGTTTGCCACGTCAAAAGTGGTAAATAAGGGTCTAAAAATGTAATTCCATGGCAACAAGTCCCTTAATATTTAAACCCAATATTAAAATTAATTTTATCCTCCAACTTTGGCAATACAACTGAAAAATGTTTGATATTTGGCAAAAATGTACAGGTATCTACAACAATTGGAAAACAATATAAAGTATTTTAAAATTGTATAAACCGGTTGCCATGGTGACAAAACAAGTGGTCTTTTTGCTAATTTTTACCAATGTTACCCATTAGAATTTTTTTTCTTTATTCATGTAATATATATTATCAAGAAATAAGGTATGCTTTGGCACAACCAACACCTGCCCTTGTCATTCACATGATTTCAGTTTTGTTAAATAAAAAATGTTGCCATGACGACCAGTTTGAAATTTTATAAGTCATTTTTCAGTGAATTGTGCAGTGACTAAACTTTCACATTACTGCCAAAAATTCATATCATGCAAGATGTCAGCAGCATGTATTTTTTAAATATTTAAGATGGTGTTCAAGGTGGTCATCAAGTAATAAATGCCTATATCTTTGTAACTAATTGACACAGCTCAACAAATATAAGGTCTGTACCTAGGTTTTTGGGATCAAGGAATTCAATGAAATGAACTATTTTAAGATATATTGTACAGAAACTTGGATATCTAAGATGGAATCCAATATGGCTGCCATGAAGCGATGAATGGCTATATCTTTGTAACTAATTGACACTGCTCAAACAAATTTGCAATCTGTGCCTGGGTTTTTGGGGTCAAGGAATTCGAAGAAACTATCTATTTTAAGATATATTGTACAGGAACTTGGCTATCCAAGATGGCGTCCAATATGGCTGCCATGAAGTAATGAATGGCTATATCTGCATAACTAATTCCACTCAGGTGCTGATGAGGTGTTAAACAATAACACACACAAACACACACTGTATAACTAATTGACAGAGCACAACAAATATTGAGCTTACGCCTAGGTTTTTGGGGTCAAGGAATTGAATGAGACTATACATTTTAAGATATAGTGTACAGGAACTGGGATATCCAAGATAGCGTCCAATATGGCTGCCACGGAGCGATGAATGGCTATATCTTTGTAACTAATTGACACACAGCACATAAAATACAGGGTCTATGCCTGGGTTTTTGGGGTCAAGGAATCCAACTGAAATGTCTATTTCATTATACAGTAATGTAAAAAAAAATGTCTACAGGGTGACCCAAAAAAAAGTTTACACTTGCATAAATAAAACTTCAACACCATGGATATCAGCTCCCAATGAGAATTTAATCACAAACTATAGAGCATTGGAAAGAGCAAATACTGGACATTTTATTTCTCAATGTGTCCTCCCCTGAGAGTCACAACTTCCTGCAGACGCCTGCAGAACGCTTGACAGGTCTTCTTGATGTAGGATGCTGTCATCTTGTCCCAAGATCTCACAATAGACCTCCTCAAGGCTGGCACTGAAGGGTGGGGCTTCTTACAGGCACTGTCCTCCAGAGTTGCCCATATGCTAAAATCCAGTGGATTGAGATCTGGACTCTGGGGTGGCCACATATCCTTGGTCCACAATTCCTGCAGATTGGCATCTAACCATTCCTGGGTTCTTCTGGAAGTGTGGGCAGGGGCACCATCTTGCTGGAATACGTAATTCCCTTCAGGGTAGTTGGCCTGGATCCATGGCTTGACTTTATCCTTCAGAATGTCCAGATATCTATCTGTATTGATGCGCACACCCGAAGAAATGAAAACTGGAGGCTTCAACTTGCAATCTGAGGACACCAGCCCGAAAACCATGACTGAAGCTGGATGTTTTGTGGTGTTGGCATACTTCACATTGTCAGAAACATCTGTAGGATCAGCCCCAATCCATCGATCATTTCTGCGGTTTGATATGGCATCCACAGTGAAGATCTTTTCATCTGAGAACAAGATGACACGACCTGCCGCTGCATGCTTGACATTCTTCAACAATGCCTTGGACCGGATGACCCTACTTTCCCGCTGAGCCTCAGTAAGCAGTGGTACCTTCACCCTGACTCTGGACTTCATGTTGAGGTCATTCTTGACAAGCCGTTGCATCGAGGACCGACTCACACCAAGCTCAGATGCCATCTTCCTCATGGACCTCACAGGATGGGACTTGATGCATCGTCTAACCTTGTTAATCAGGGTTTTGGTCCGTGCCGACCGGGGCCGACCAGATCCAGGCTTTTGTAGACCGCACATCTTGATATTCCCCGCTGTATTGCAACCTCAGAAGGAGACAGACCGGCACACAGTAATTCAGGTACAGCTAGAGTTTTCTTCATTTTCACAGCAAGCACATGTAGTTGAGTGAAGAGAGATTAGCAACTGGATTAAGAGACCTTAAGCAATCACTGAAGCGTGAAACCAAGTTAAAGCAACCTTAATTGGCTATTATACAAACAATCAACTGAGTGTAAACTTTTTTTTGGGTCACCCTGTAGTATGACCACCATAAATACAACATGCCATCAACCATTCTTTGGGTTTATCAGTAAGCATGTAGGACATGTTGTCTTGATGATGCTTTGCATGGAAGAAGCCTGGCAAGAAATATGTCATTTTCCTTTGTAAGCTTTCCTCTGAGCTGGTTAACATCAAGATACTCTTGAAGCTTTGCTATCGTAGAGATGACACACCAAAGTTTCACAGACCTCCAACGAATCATCAATGCTGCCCAAACCAAAACTGTCAAGCCTCATATAGGTGTCGGTTTCTTCTCTGGTGACTTTCATAAACTTCTTTTTACCAATTCCATTGGGGTCTCTGCCTGTCCTAATTAGCCCAACTGGTGCAGAAATACAGGACGTAAAGCCCTAATCTCCACACCCCCGCCAACTTATGAACAGCAATAACTGGGCACAGAGCAAATGCCACATTGCATTCAAAGTTTGCAGATGTTAGTGAAGCTGCCACAGAAATACAAAAATATGTAAGTAAAACCAACACATTTGTGTCCTGGCTCTGAACAATGACTGTACCTTGTATTCTTTATTTCACATTAAAATCATATTTTATTAGATTGCATCCACTTAAAACGCATTAGAAGACCTTTGTTTCAAGCTACTACCTTACAACATCTCTTTGCAAGATATCCAACGCAGATGATTATTAATTTTTTACTTGCTTCTGGTTTCTACTACCAAATATAGATAATTAATCTTAACCTAGAGAGCCTCTACATAGCCCACTCAGGTGCTGATGAGGCGTTAAACAATAACACACACACACACACACACACTTTATTTCACAAATTCACTGTGTATCTGTAGGACCATTTTAGTGTCTGCCTCTTCATGTGAACTGTACATTTCTGATATGCAACAAACCCGTCAGATAAAATATGCTTCACAACCAGTCCATCAGCAAATCATCCACCAATGCTTAAACTCTGTGTAGCATGCTGGCAGATGTATGCACAGAGGAACAAGGCTATTTCAGCCTTGTTATTAGGATTAGCCAAAGAAATCCTTAACTGGTGCAAAAAAACGGCTACCGGCAACCTGGTATCTTCTTGACTGACTGTTGGCAATGGAATCTTTCTTTATGGACATGTCGTGCTCATATCTGTCATACATATATGTACTCAATGTGGTATATTAAATAGTCTATATGAAAAAAATGAACCAACTAATTACAGGAATAAATTAACTTTATACACACACATATATATTCTACATATATATAAATGAAATATGTTCTGAGATACAAAGACATAGTTAATCACACTGTTAATTATATTGGCATTACTGGAAATACATCGATCAGCATTGCTATAGCTTACTGTTTTCTGCCTTGCCACCTCTAGGTCTAACACTACAGGGAAAATGGCCGAAACCCCCATTGTTACAACGCATAGTGAAGACAATTGTCAAACAGCAAGTAAAACTTTTATATTTTTTCTGGTTCTTAATCATACACATGATATCACATTGGTTGCATAATATCAGACAGCAATTTTTCACTTGGGGTTTACCATTCCCTTGAAAAGCCAAAATCAAGAAACTTTCAGAGCATATTCTCTCTTGCTAATGCCTAATAGGTTTAATTATTGCAAGAGTTGGACAACCTCCTCAGAAGATATTCAACATAATCATATATGCACTAAATATATAAAAACCTGCAGCTGCAACAATGCCAACACATGTTGGGTGGAAGAATTTCCCCCGGGAGCAATCTGGGTCGGCACAACGCAGAACTGGTTCCTCTGATGTGGCCTGACGACAGACACAGAAAATGGAACTGCCCATTGTAGCTTGGCATTCTTCATCGTACCACCTGTCTCCATCTATAGGTTCCTTGACATTGACACATCTGATATGAAACCAACTGCCATTTGGACATGAGGTGTTAGAGCACATGATCATGTCCTGCTCTTCCTCACCTGCAAGTGACCAATACCATAAGTTTTGCAAGTATTACGAACCTGTGCAAACCTATTATATCATAGCTAACTATCCATTGTACCTTTCCCACCAAAGCAATATTTCTTGGTGGCATCTGGTATGTCGACCTCTGCATCAAGGACATCCCATACGTCAGGAACATCCCAAATCCTGGAAATGATTTGTGTTGCCACTCTAGCAAGCAAGTCTTTTCGCTGTTCAGAAAAACAATCAGAAGAGCAACCTGGGAAAAAAATATCATAATTATATGATTTGCAATGTGCATGATGAATTACACCATTGTTACAAGTCAGTGAATAGACAAATAATTTCAACTACTTGTTATTTTCAATATTTCAAAGCCTACCAGTATTGCACAGGTGAACACTCCTGCGGGTGTTTGTACGGACAAAGTCTAAAATTTTGGTTGGATTACATCAACTAATTTCCTTGCTTACCTCCTGGAATTCCCTCAAGTGAATCCAATTGCAACAACTGGCATGCCAGAAGTACCACTTGCACTGTAGTTGCCACTTTCATCAACTGCCAGCTTTCATCAAACTCCGCTGCTACATTACCCTTGAATTGATATATATATATACAGCTGTATGTAAAACTAATTAGAATTGTTCATTGCAAATTACACTGTTGCAGTTCATAGGTAAACTTACGTTGACATATTTGAAGTTCAGCTTTTGCTTCAGATTATATAAGGTGCCTTTCTCAGCTGCACTTTTGGCATTGAAGAAGGTGGCATAGTAATCCTTAGAAAAGAAAGATTACTCATTATGTCCATATTGAACAACAGACTCAATGAACAGTTAGGATAAATGGCAAAATTTGTTATGATCCAATAGTTATTGTTATTAATGCAATGAGAACCAGAAATATCCTCAGCGGTTCTGGTTTCTCCTTGTAATTTATACCTGTTAATAATTGTCATAAAATAATTAACTTATTGTAAGTTTAATCATTTCAATACACCTGCATAAATGACCTACCATTGTGTGAAAATAGAACCAAGTCACACTTGATAAAACACATCACTTAGAATTACATTAGGTGGTCCTTGTGGTTAAGGTGTATGAGGTTAGGGTTGAGTCGTGGTCCTTAATATCTTTTGTCAGATATCCTAAAGTTGTTGAAAAAACTGCAAATTAGTTTGGAAAAAGTACAGTATAGCGGACCCAGAATTATGACCATATTTATGACCATATTTAACGAGTCTCATTGCCAGGCCTAGGACGTAAAAATGCTTGAAATTTATGTATGACGTCACAAACAAATGTAGTTATGACGGCGGTTTCATCTTCACGGTACAGACAGCGTTTATTTTTGCTTTTTGTCCAAAAATAGATACTACAATCATTGCCGAGACAGAAGTCCACCATGGATTCTCCCAGTTCCCAAAGTTATACTGGATTTGGCAGAACTTAAGAAAAGTGAAACCAATCCTGTGGACTATCAAAACCAATTTTATACTGTAAGATTTAAATACAAATTGTTCAAGTTTTTATAAACAGATGGAGCCTCTACATAGCCCACTCAGGTGCTGATGAGGCGTTAAACAATAACTCACTTATACACAGATGGCTCAAAAATGGAAAGTCGAGTAGCCTGTGCATTCACCTCGTATAACACCATTATTACTGAATGTCGCCTTCCAGATAACTGCTCAGTATACACTGCAGAGTTAACAGCAATTTACCTAGCTTTAAAGATTATAGAAGACTCAGAATCAAATTGTTATGTTATCTGTTCTGATTCCAAATCTACTCCCTAAGCAATCCAAAATAAACAACTTGTTAACCCTGGGATCTTAGATGTTCTTATTAAGTATTTCCATATTCACGAATACAAAGATATTGTATTTTGTTGGATTCCTGGACATGTGGCATTCAAGGGAATGAAAAAGCAGACCTTGCAGCAAAAAGGGCTCTTACAAAAGAGATAACTGATTACACTATTGTACTGGTATCAGGTGAAACAAAAGCCGTTGGGACTTCAGTGTGTTTATTTCCAAAGTGTATAAACAAAAGAGTGAATGAAGTTCCCTACAATGAAGGAACAATAAATTGCCAGGAATATTTACTGTGTTATTCACACCAACCAATAATTCAAATACAATGCTTTTCCATAACTTACAATCCCCTGCCTGTCCTAATTAGCCCATCAGGTGCAGAAATACAGGACGTAAAGCCCTATTCACCCACCCACCCATAACTTACAATCACTGAGCCTTATTTTCTGATAATTCTAACACCAGTAGAATACAGTATTCATCAACCACAACCTTCCACCAACCAGTAGACTTCAAATAGTGGGTCAGCAAGTGTAGAACCTGCCAGTATTATTAATCCATTTAAATATTCTTAATAATGTACTACTGTACTACTAGTTTCATTAAAGTCATTACAGCAATTTAACTGCATAAATATAATATAATAATTTCATCAATTTAATTATATAAAAAGGTAATAAAAATAACTTACATTGAAATGACTACATCTGCAGTTTAAAGATGCACTCAGACATGTTGTCTGTTCAGGTGCAAGTGCATGTGTGAGCTGTACTTGAAATTTGTTTGGCTAATCCACTTAGCAGTGTCTCAAAGGTTTCCCACTCAAATATTTAATTACACCAGGAAAGTTGGAGAAACTGTCACATACTCCACCTGGTGTATGGCATACTAACAATTATTAGATAGTGCTTTCCAGCACACCGGGAGGACCAGAGTTGCTGTAATGGGACTTTAAACTCTCCACCGGAACTAAAAGAGCTAATTTTTGAACACTTCGAAACACTACAGTATCACTTTCTCCTTTGTACTGAACCCTGCCCATACCATTTTGGAAATTCTTGAAAGAAAGGAAAAACCTTACTTACTTTCCCATCCTCTCCTGGAAAGACTTCCTGTACAAGACCCAGCTTATACTCTCTACGCAGAGAATTTCGATCACAAATGATCACAACATCCCCAGTGCATCCAGGTGCAAGGTTCCTATAATATGTGTGCCATTTTTTTCTAACAAGCAATGCCGGAGTGCACAACTCGATCCAACTTTTCCAAAATTAGTAAACTATGCCCTGCACAAAGTGATGTCTGACCAAAGGATTGTCAGACTGAGGCTGCCAATTGCCAGGATTCTTGGCTGTTGCCCTACCTAACAGGAGAAATTTGGGGGTCAAGACATTAATCTCAGAATCTTGAGCAGGCAAAGTCCCAATGGGTCGCTCATTGAGAAGGTTACTTACCTCTGCACATACGGTTAGAAATTCTGCTGGGGACATTCTCTGGTTATTAACGGCAAAGTGGATACACCTCTCAGCAGATTTTATGAGCGACTCCACGGCTCCATTTTCTGCCAAGCATTCTTTAACTCCTTTTCAGCACCAATCAGTTGAGATCCAGGGTCACTGTAAAGAGTATCAGGCCATCCTCTGATGCTGACAAATCGACTCAAAGCACACATAAATGAGCTTGTATCATACCCAAAGGCAGCTTTTATGTGCACAGCACGCATGACCAAATCCGTAAACATTATGCCATAAGCTTTTCCACTGGTTCTCTTTTGAATTTTGCCTCTCACTCTACATGGCCCAAAGAGATCTACCATCACTTTTGTGAAAGGAGGGCTGGGCTTCAATCTGTCCTCAGGTAACAAACCCATCTTCTGATTCAGCAAAGTTGGCTTCCTCAGTTTGCAAAGTTGGCAGTTACTCTTGACAGTTCCAGCTAGTTTACTGCCAGGAGGCCCTCGAAGGTCCTGGGCCTCCACGCGGCGAGGGTGGAAACACTTGGGGTGAAGTCCTCTATCCCCAGTGGCTAAAACAGGACAGTGCGCATTGCACAAGCTGCTCCAGCTTTACAGGAGGGTGTGTCCCCTACCATACAGGGGAAACAAAAATGAATATGTCCGAATCGACAATTTCAGACCGGCTCGCACGTCCCCCGGGTGAACAAGGTGCGCGTCCCTCAGCGGTAAACCAGGCTGAGGTCGAAAAATTGGCTACTGGTTCCAGACTTGGTAAACGTTTGCGTCCATCATTAGATGACGCAAATCAAAGCTCTCAATCTGCCTCTCTATTTCAGACATGGCCCAAGTTTCTTGTAATTACTGGCAGTGATGATGGGTTTTCCCGTCTCTCAGCCATTACAATTTGCAGGACCTTGAAAGAAAACGTAGGTTATATTGAAAATACAAGGAGATTAAAGAATTCTTCCTTGCTGGTGCAGGTTGCACACAAGGACCAATCTTTGAAGTTGCTGGAGTGGAAGGCCTTTGCGGGTGCCCCTATTAAGGTGGAGCCCCATCGGTTTTTCAACTCCTGCAAGGGCGTTATAACATCGCACGAGAGCAGTCTCTGCTCTGATGAGGAACTGAGGGACTGGCTGGATGACTACAATGTCATCCACATTCATCGCCAGCCCCCAAGATATTCACGACAGCTTCTCACACTGACCTTTGATGGCACAGTTTTGCCTGACAAGGTCAGCATTGGGTTCGAGTGGTGTAGGGTACGTCCCTACATCCCGAACCCAAAACGATGTTATAATTGCCAGCGATTTGGCCATTTTAGCGGCTCCTGCCGCGCCAAAGCAACCTGCGCCAATTGTGGGTCACGGGAACACGTTCATTCCCGTGACTCACCATGTCAGAAACAGTCATATTGTGTTAATTGTGGAGGTGATGGGCCAGCCTATCACCGTGGCTGTCCCAAATGGCAGCTAGAGAAAGAGATCCTGAAGTTAAAGACCACCAAGGATATCTCCTTTCCCCAAGCACGCCGTATAGCTGAACAGGCTGCTGGGGCAAGCTATGCCTGTCCTGTCTCAGATGGCTGGACCTAGATCTCCTTCACCCAGATCATCGCCCAGGCGAAGGATTGACCTAGATCCTAATTATAAATATTCAAAGGCAGGCCAAAGCACGCAGAAAGAGAAACCAGAATCTAAGACTTCACAGGCAGACGATCACCTCGCAAGAATAAAGCAGCATGCTATAGATGTCGGAAAAGGACATCTTGTAGCTCCATCAGTTAGTGCGTCGCAACTTAGTGTACCCTCACAGGGTGCACCTTCCGGCCTTGAGTCGGAAGAGATACACCAGCCGATGGAAGAGGAGGCAGGGACTACCACCATCCCTAGGCCTCAACGGGAGGGGGCAATTGATAAAAGATCAATTGTTCCCAAAAGACCCCCCCTCATCAGAAAAACGCTAGAAAAATCTAGTGCACTGAGCTTCATAAGACCACCATCTAAGCAGGGTGGGGTCCCCAAAAAGATCTTAACACCAAAAGAGGCAGCGACTTTGAAGAAAAAGTGAATATTCATACAAATTCATACCATGCACTACAGATTTTACTATGATAATATTAAACTCTTTTAACTAATTCATGGACAGTATCATTCAGTGGAACTGTCGAGGTTTCAGAGCCAACTTCGATGAAATAGGTTGCATGGTCCAAGACTTAAACCCTAGTGTTTTCTGTCTACAGGAAACATTTCTGAAACCTCCAAATAGTTTTAAACTGAGAAACTATCATATGTATAATACATATGGCAATATTGCCCACGATAGAGCCACTGGTGGCTCATCAATTTTAGTTAAAAATGGCATCATTCATACCCATATTGCTCTTAACACTAACCTTCAGGCTGCAGCAGTTCGTCTGAACCTGAATAAAACATTCACCATATGTTCCTTATATATTCCTCCACCCTTTCACCTTACAGCCAGTGATTTGCATAACCTTTACAATCAACTTCCTGAACCGCGTCTTATCCTAGGAGATTTTAACAGCCATAACCAATTGTGGGGAAGCACTTCCCACAACAACAAAGGAAAAACCATTGAAGATTTTCTCAATGACCACACCCTTTGCTTGTTCAATGATGGTTCACCTACATATCTTCACCCAGGTCATGGAACATTTTCAGCGATAGACCTTAGTATATGTGATCCAGCGTTATTTCTGGAATTTGAATGGAGAGTATTAGAGGACACTCACGGCAGTGATCACTTTCCTATTGTCCTACAAAACGTAGAAGGTACAAGAGAAGTGGGTCAACTCCGATGGAAGTTGCATAAAGCGGATTGGACCTCCTTCGAAAAGCACTGCTTAGAAACAATTACTATGTCTCATTATAGGAATTGTAATAATCTCGTTGAAGATTTTACTGATGATATTACTGATATAGCCAATAAAACAATACCGATGACAAAAAATAATTCTAAACGAAGTGCAAGACCCTGGTTTGACGACGAAGTAAGAGAAGCTATTAAAAACCGTAAGAAAGCCCTCAGAATTTTTAAATCACAGCCGACCATCAACAATCTGAATAATTTTAAGTGCCTGAAAGCCAAAGCGCGTAGAATTGTCAGGCAAAAAAAACGTAGTTGTTGGAGAGACTATGTCTCCAGACTCACTGAAAGAACTCCTAGCAATAAAGTCTGGAAAATGATTAAGAAGATTGAAGGAAAGAACCTAGCTTCGCATGTAAGCATTCTAGAAGTGAATGGAGAACATCTCTCCTCACCAGAACAAATATCAAACGGGTTAGGAGAACAGTTTGCATACAACTCCTCATCGGAGAACTATACGAGAGAATTTCAATGTTATAAGGCTCAAGCTGAGAGATTAACCCTAAATATACAGTCTGATAACAGCGAAGATTATAACTCCTACATCACCTTAGAAGAACTTCAGAAGGCCATCTTAAAAGCGACTGACTCTGCAACAGGCCCTGATAATATACATTATCAAATCTTAAAACACCTACCTCAATCCTCTTTAAAAACATTACTGTATATCTTTAATCAAATTTGGGAGAAGGGATGTCTTCCATCCCTGTGGAAACAAGCCACGGTCATCCCAATTCCCAAGCCGGGGAAGGATCATAGTGATCCTATGAATTATCGACCAATAGCCTTAACCAGTTGTCTATGTAAGACAATGGAGCGAATTATTACTGATAGACTGGTTTGGTTCCTGGAGTCGAACCAGCTTATTACAGAGTTCCAATCTGGATTTCGCCGTCACAGGAGCAAATTAGATCATTTAGTCAGACTGGAAACTTATGTTAGAGATGCTTTCATTAACAGAGAACACGTAGTAGCCATATTCTTTGACCTAGAAAAAGCTTATGACACTACATGGAAATATGGAATAATGAAAGATCTCCACGACTTAGGGCTTCGAGGTCGCCTTCCAGTTTTCATCGGATCCTTCCTACAGGATCGCTTCTTTAAGGTCCGAGTGGGATCAACGATGTCAAGCCCCTACTCTCAGGAGAATGGAGTCCCTCAGGGTAGTATTCTCTCGCCCACCCTCTTTAACGTCAAAATCAACAGTATAGTAAATTCCATCTCAGAAAATCTCATGTCGTCCCTATATGTTGACGATTTTCTCATTGCATATCGTTCCAGATATATGCCAACCATAGAACGACAACTGCAATTAAATTTGAATAGGATTCACAAATGGTCACTCGAAAATGGCTTCAAGTTCTCTAAACAGAAGACAGTTTGTATGCCTTTCTATTATTTACGATCAAACCATCCAGATCCATCACTAATAATTGACAACTGTCAAATAAAAGTGGTGAATGAAACAAAATTTTTGGGTGTACTCTTTGACTCCAAATTGTCTTTCATTCCGCATATCAAAGCACTGAAAGCAAAGTGCCTGAAATCAATGAACCTCCTTAAAGTAGTGAGCAAATATAATTGGGGTGGGGACACAACGGTCCTCCTTCGTCTCTATCGAGCAATTACTCGTTCTCGACTTGATTATGGTTCTGTGGTATATGGCTCCGCCAGACCATCTTATCTAAAATGCCTGAATTCTGTACATCATCAAGGGTTGCGACTAAGCTTAAGAGCTTTTCGTACATCTCCTGTAGAGAGCTTATATGTACTGGCAGGGGAACCTCCACTTTCCCTTCGTCGTATCAAGTTATCCATGCAATACATACTAAAAGTAGCTTCAACTCCAACAAATCCAACATATGATGTAATATTTCATCCAAAATACATGCATCATTATGAATCTCGTTCAAACGCCATTCGACCACTGGGATTACGCATGAAATTCTATCTTGAGGCTGCAAAAATTGATACTACAATCATTGCCGAGACGGAAGTACCACCCATTCCGCCATGGATTCTCCCAGTCCCGAAAGTTATACTGGATTTGGCAGAGCTTAAGAAAAGCGAAACCAATCCGGTAGACTATCAAAACCTATTTTATAGTATAAGGTTTAAATACGAATCGTACAAATTTCTATACACAGATGGCTCAAAAATGGAAAGACGAGTAGGCTGTGCAGTCACTTCTTATAAAACCGTTATAGCTGAATGTCGTCTTCCAGACCACTGCTCAATATACACTGCAGAATTAACAGCTATTTACCTTGCCTTAAAGAACATCGAGGACTCAGAATCAGATCGTTATGTTATCTGTTCTGATTCAAAATCTGCTCTTCAAGCAATCCAAAATAAACAACTTGATAACCCTGGGTTCTTAGATGTTCTGATTAAGTATTTCTATCTTCACGAATACAAAGACATAGTATTCTGCTGGATTCCTGGACACGCTGGCATTGAAGGGAATGAAAAAGCAGACCTGGCAGCAAAAAGGGCTCTTACAAAAGAGATAACTGATTTTACCATTCCATACACTGATTTTAAAATGACTATAAAATCTTTTATCATGTCTTGCTGGCAAAGACAATGGAATGAATGTAATAACAACAAGTTGCATTCAATCTTACCTTGCATTCAAAATAAAATACCTAGTAGGTTCAATACTCGCAAAGATCAAGGAATATATCACAGATGCCTCATAGGACATTCAAGACTTACACATTTACACCTTTTAGTCAATGAACCGGCACCGGTATGCCAGAGTTGTCGGTGCCCCCTAACAATCAAACATATTTTATTAGATTGCAGCCACTTACAACGCTTTAGAAGACCTTTGTTTCAAGCTAATACCTTACAACATCTCTTTACCAGATATCCAACCCAGACAATTATAGATTTTTTATATACTTCTGGTTTCTACTACCAAATATAGTTAATCAATCTTAACCTAGAGAGCCTCTACATAGCCCACTCAGGTGCTGATGAGGCGTTAAACAATAACTCACACACACACATACTGCCAGGAGGCACCCAAAATCTCTGTCTGAATCTTGCGCAGCCTTCATAAGCAATTGTGTGACAGGATGATGATCAGGTAACAAAGTTTGAGGATTACCATCATGAGTCATGGGATTATGCCTTTTTAGATGACTGCCTACAACCCATACTCCGTCATTGTTAAGCTCAGGCTGCAAGCTAGAGTATCTACCACCTTTTATCATCTCTTCTTCAGCCATACTCAACTGAACATCCCTGAGGACGAGGCCTTCCGCTTCTCGGGGCAAGTTCGGAGATATTAAAGTACTGTTACCTTCCTTGAAGGTCTTAGCTCTGAAAATGCCCAAGATATGTGCAACAACCCAATAAAGTTTCCGAACTTTGCTGAATCTCTCGTAGTCAACACAACTTGACAAAGCAAAACCCAACTGGGCATCAACGACAGATGTACTTGCCAATTTCTTCTCTCCAGGCAGTGAGCATTGTTCTCCTTGAAGTCCAAATTTCAGCTTCCATGATTCCAGTGGCTGATATAAAATTGGGGGTCCACACCACCACTCAGAATCTGGACCCAGTTCCTTAGGTGAACGTCCACGAGTCAACCAGTCAGCTGTGTTGTGTTTACCAGAGATCCAGGCCCAATTCTGCATATCACCTGCAGTAGCAGATTGCACCTCCCCAATCCTGACACCTTCGTAAACCTTGAAATGGGTGCTAGTTTTATTCAACATATTCAAAACTGTCTCTGAGTCCACAATTTGAAGAATTCTGCCAAAGTCAAAGCGCATCTCTGCTTCAAGTACTTTCCTGGCTCTCTTTGATATCACTACCGCATTAAGCTCCATCTGTTTTATCTCAGTAGCCAGTTCTTCACCAAGGATAAAATCCAAGACTTTAAATGCCTGGGATTTTGTCATCATGCATGTTGCCTCAGCATTAGGTGGGACTGAAGATCCAGCTGTTGGCTCTTATGATCCATAGGATGCAGTAGGAGTTAGGAATTCTGGATGAACCTGAAGCAAATTCGTGTGATTACAGTCAAACTGAATCAACTTTCCATGGATGGTCCTTATCATGTTCAAACTGAATCTGGTGTCTTCTCGTAGTTCAGGATGTGAGCCCTGTAAGCACTTTCAAATTCCCCTTGCATTACACTCAGATGATCAAACCTCCTGTTTTGGGTGTAAACCGAAATAATCACATCCTAGTGGCATATCCACAGTGGTAGATTTACGCTTGAGTGATTTTAGATCTATATCTGGAAACAACTTCAAAAGACAATTTTCATCCAGTAAGGTCATTGGTCCCGTAATTTCATCCATACCAAATGCTTGCTGGCAAAGACTATGGAATGAATGTAATAACAACTAGACTTGCAATTGTCCCTGACAATTACGATGAACTTTCCTTTCCTTTTATCTTTCTTGTCCAGTTCCATTAATTTCTGCAATGGAGAAGTCTCCAAGGTCTCTTGAAAAAAAATGTCATGCCATTATCTCTGGCCAGTTTCTTGGAACCGTGAAGAAAAGTTTTTTTAGTATACCCTGAAATGCTGAAATACTTCACTCCTGTGAATTTTTTCGGTTCAATCTATCAACAAAGTTTTGGTCTGAGTAAGCGATTCAGGCTTTATGAGTGATAAAATAATTCTAGGGCCTAAGCTGTTTGATGAAGGTAATTGGCCTTTTACGGTTATGTAGTTCTACCCAGAGGACATCTATGTGCAAAATATGAATGAAATTGAAGACTTTTTTTCTACTTTTTTGGGGCGATCCACGTAAATTTCCTAACATTCATTGTAAAAATTGCTGACTCAGCGGTCTAGGGTTGTAGGAGGTAGGTCGGTAGGTCTCCCCATTGGATAACATGGGAAAGAGAATTTTGGCTCCAGGTTCGAAACTGCTTAAGGTTGGTGAATAGACATGGTATCCTATGTAAAGTCCTAATTTTTCTCTACATAATGACGCCCTCGAAGGTCCTGGGCCTCCACGCGGCGAGGGTGGAAACACTTGGGGTGAAGTCCTCTATCCCCAGTGGCTAAAACAGGACAGTGCGCATTGCACAAGCTGCTCCAGCTTTACAGGAGGGTGTGTCCCCTACCATACAGGGGAAACAAAAATGAATATGTCCGAATCGACAATTTCAAACCGGCTCGCACGTCCCCCGGGTGAACAAGGTGCGCGTCCCTCAGCGGTAAACCAGGCTGAGGTCGAAAAATTGGCTACTGGTTCCAGACTTGGTAAACGTTTGCGTCCATCATTAGATGACGCCAATCAAAGTTCAAATAATGCAGATATATCTAAGCCTTGGCCCAAGTTTCTTGTTGTTACTGGCAGTGATGCTGGGTTTTCCCGACTTTCAGCCATAACAATATGCAGAACAATTAAGGAAAGCATTGGTTTTGTTGAAAATACAAGACGTTTAAGCAATACGTCCTTGCTGGTGCAGGTTGCCCACAGGGACCAGTCCCTGAGATTGCTGGGGTTGGAGGCCTTTGCGGGTGCCCCTGTTAAGGTGGAGCCCCATCGGTTTTTCAACTCCTGCAAGGGAGTTGTAACATTGCATGAGAGCAGTCTCTGCTCCGATGACGAACTGAGGGACTGGCTGGATGACTACAATGTCATCCACATTCATCGCCAGCCCCCAAGATATTCACGACAGCTACTCACTCTGACCTTTGATGGCACAGTGTTGCCTGACAAGGTCAGCATTGGGTTCGAGTGGTGTAGGGTACGTCCCTACATCCCGAACCCAAAACGATGTTACAACTGCCAAAGATTTGGCCATTTCAGCGGCTCCTGCCGTGCCAAACCAACCTGTGCCAATTGTGGATCACGGGAACACACCCATTCCCGTGACTCACCATGTACGAATACATCGTATTGTGTTAATTGTGGAGGTGATGGGCCAGCCTATCACCGTGGCTGTCCCAAATGGCAGCTAGAGAAAGAGATCTTGAAGTTAAAGACCACCAAGGATATCTCCTTTCCCCAAGCACGCCGTATAGCTGAACAGGCTGCTGGGGCAAGCTATGCCTCAGTCCTGTCTCAGATGGCTGGACCTAGATCTCCTTCACCCAGATCATCGCCCAGGCGAAGGATTGACCTAGATCCTAATTATAAATATTCAAAGGCAGGCCAAAGCACGCAGAAAGAGAAACCAGAATCTAAGACTTCACAGGCAGACGATCACCTCGCAAGAATAAAGCAGCATGCTATAGATGTCGGAAAAGGACATCTTGTAGCTCCATCAGTTAGTGCGTCGCAACTTAGTGTACCCTCACAGGGTGCACCTTCCGGCCTTGAGTCGGAAGAGATACACCAGCCGATGGAAGAGGAGGCAGGGACTACCACCATCCCTAGGCCTCAACGGGAGGGGGCAATTGATAAAAGATCAATTGTTCCCAAAAGACCCCCCCTCATCAGAAAAACACTAGAAAAATCTAGTGTACTGAGTATCATAAGACCACCATCTAAGCATGGTGGGGCCCTCAAAAAGATCTTAACACCAAAAGAGGCAGCGACTTTGAAGAAAAAGTGAATATTCATACAAATTCATACCATGCACTACAGATTTTACTATGATAATATTAAACTCTTTTAACTAATTCATGGACAGTATCATTCAGTGGAACTGTCGAGGTTTCAGAGCCAACTTCGATGAAATAGGTTGCATGGTCCAAGACTTAAACCCTAGTGTTTTCTGTCTACAGGAAACATTTCTGAAACCTCCAAATAGTTTTAAACTGAGAAACTATCATATGTATAATACATATGGCAATATTGCCCACGATAGAGCCACTGGTGGCTCATCAATTTTAGTTAAAAATGGCATCATTCATACCCATATTGCTCTTAACACTAACCTTCAGGCTACAGCAGTTCGTCTGAACCTGAATAAAACATTCACCATATGTTCCTTATATATTCCTCCACCCTTTCACCTTACAGCCAGTGATTTGCATAACCTTTACAATCAACTTCCTGAACCGCGTCTTATCCTAGGAGATTTTAACAGCCATAACCAATTGTGGGGAAGCACTTCCCACAACAACAAAGGAAAAACCATTGAAGATTTTCTCAATGACCACACCCTTTGCTTGTTCAATGATGGTTCACCTACATATCCTCACCCAGGTCATGGAACATTTTCAGCGATAGACCTTAGTATATGTGATCCAGCGTTATTTCTGGAATTTGAATGGAGAGTATTAGAGGACACTCACGGCAGTGATCACTTTCCTTTTTTTGCTACAAAACGTAGAAGGTACAAGAGAAGTGGGTCAACTCCGATGGAAGTTGCATAAAGCGGATTGGACCTCCTTCGAAAAGCACTGCTTAGAAACAATTACTATGTCTCATTATAGGAATTGTAATAATCTCGTTGAAGATTTTACTGAAGATATTACTGATATAGCCAATAAAACAATACCGATGACAAAAAATAATTCTAAACGAAGTGCAAGACCCTGGTTTGACGACGAAGTAAGAGAAGCTATTAAAAACCGTAAGAAAGCCCTCAGAATTTTTAAATCACAGCCGACCATCAACAATCTGAATAATTTTAAGTGCCTGAAAGCCAAAGCGCGTAGAATTGTCAGGCAAAAAAAACGTAGTTGCTGGAGAGACTATGTCTCCAGACTCACTGAAAGAACTCCTAGCAATAAAGTCTGGAAAATGATTAAGAAGATTGAAGGAAAGAACCTAGCTTCGCATGTAAGCATTCTAGAAGTGAATGGAGAACATCTCTCCTCACCAGAACAAATATCAAACGGGTTAGGAGAACAGTTTGCGTACAACTCCTCATCGGAGAACTATACGAGAGAATTTCAATGTTATAAGGCTCAAGCTGAGAGATTAACCCTAAATATACAGTCTGATAACAGCGAAGATTATAACTCCTACATCACCTTAGAAGAACTTCAGAAGGCCATCTTAAAAGCGACTGACTCTGCAACAGGCCCTGATAATATACATTATCAAATCTTAAAACACCTACCTCAATCCTCTTTAAAAACATTACTGTATATCTTTAATCAAATTTGGGAGAAGGGATGTCTTCCATCCCTGTGGAAACAAGCCACGGTCATCCCAATTCCCAAGCCGGGGAAGGATCATAGTGATCCTATGAATTATCGACCAATAGCCTTAACCAGTTGTCTATGTAAGACAATGGAGCGAATTGTTACTGATAGACTGGTTTGGTTCCTGGAGTCGAACCAGCTTATTACAGAGTTCCAATCTGGATTTCGCCGTCACAGGAGCACATTAGATCATTTAGTCAGACTGGAAACT
Source organism: Alitta virens (assembly GCA_932294295.1). NCBI lineage: Eukaryota > Metazoa > Annelida > Polychaeta > Phyllodocida > Nereididae > Alitta > Alitta virens. Next base: position 4,297,192 of record OW028580.1, on the reverse strand, counting down.
TATGTTAGAGATGCTTTCATTAACAGAGAACACGTAGTAGCCATATTCTTTGACCTAGAAAAAGCTTATGACACTACATGGAAATATGGAATAATGAAAGATCTTCACGACTTAGGGCTTCGAGGTCGCCTTCCAGTTTTCATCGGATCCTTCCTACAGGATCGCTTCTTTAAGGTCCGAGTGGGATCAACGATGTCAAGCCCCTACTCTCAGGAGAATGGAGTCCCTCAGGGTAGTATTCTCTCGCCCACCCTCTTTAACGTCAAAATCAACAGTATAGTAAATTCCATCTCAGAAAATCTCATGTCGTCCCTATATGTTGACGATTTCCTCATTGCATATCGTTCCAGATATATGCCAACCATAGAACGACAACTGCAATTAAATTTGAATAGGATTCATAAATGGTCACTTGAAAATGGCTTCAAGTTCTCTAAACAGAAGACAGTTTGTCTGCCTTTCTATTATTTACGATCAAACCATCCAGATCCATCACTAATGATTGACAACTGTCAAATAAAAGTGGTGAATGAAACAAAATTTTTGGGTGTACTCTTTGACTTCAAATTGTCTTTCATTCCGCATATCAAAGCACTGAAAGCAAAGTGCCTGAAATCAATGAACCTCCTTAAAGTAGTGAGCAAATATAATTGGGGTGGGGACACAACGGTCCTCCTTCGTCTCTATCGAGCAATTACTCGTTCTCGACTTGATTATGGTTCTGTGGTATATGGCTCCGCCAGACCATCTTATCTAAAATGCCTGAATTCTGTACACCATCAAGGATTGCGACTAAGCTTAAGAGCTTTTCGTACATCTCCTGTAGAGAGCTTATATGTACTGGCAGGGGAACCTCCACTTTCCCTTCGTCGTATCAAGTTATCCATGCAATACATACTAAAAGTAGCTTCAACTCCAACAAATCCAACATATGATGTAATATTTCATCCAAAATACATGCATCATTATGAATCTCGTTCAAACGCCATTCGACCACTGGGATTACGCATGAAATTCTATCTTGAGGCTGCAAAAATTGATACTACAATCATTGCCGAGACAGAAGTACCACCCATTCCGCCATGGATTCTCCCAGTCCCGAAAGTTATACTGGATTTGGCAGAGCTTAAGAAAAGCGAAACCAATCCGGTAGACTATCAAAACCTATTTTATAGTATAAGGTTTAAATACGAATCGTACAAATTTCTATACACAGATGGCTCAAAAATGGAAAGACGAGTAGGCTGTGCTGTCACTTCTTATAAAACCGTTATAGCTGAATGTCGTATTCCAGACCACTGCTCAATATACACTGCAGAATTAACAGCTATTTACCTTGCCTTAAAGAACATCGAGGACTCAGAATCAGATCGTTATGTTATCTGTTCTGATTCCAAATCTGCTCTTCAAGCAATCCAAAATAAACAACTTGATAACCCTGGGATCTTAGATGTTCTTATTAAGTATTTCTATCTTCACGAATACAAAGACATAGTATTCTGCTGGATTCCTGGACATGCTGGCATTGATGGGAATGAAAAAGCAGACCTGGCAGCAAAAAGGGCTCTTACAAAAGAGATAACTGATTTTACCATTCCATACACTGATTTTAAAATGACTATAAAATCTTTTATCATGTCTTGCTGGCAAAGACAATGGAATGAATGTAATAACAACAAGTTGCATTCAATCTTACCTTGCATTCAAAATAAAATACCTAGTAGGTTCAATACTCGCAAAGATCAAGGAATATATCACAGATGCCTCATAGGACATTCAAGACTTACACATTTACACCTTTTAGTCAATGAACCGGCACCGGTATGCCAGAGTTGTCTGTGCCCCCTAACAATCAAACATATTTTATTAGATTGCAGCCACTTACAACGCTTTAGAAGACCTTTGTTTCAAGCTAATACCTTACAACATCTCTTTACCAGATATCCAACCCAGACAATTATTGATTTTTTATATGCTTCTGGTTTCTACTACCAAAAATAGTTAATCAATCTTAACCTAGAGAGCCTCTACATAGCCCACTCAGGTGCTGATGAGGCGTTAAACAATAACTCACACACACACACACACACTCTACATAATGACGCCAGTTGCATGAAATTTGATTGAAGAGAACTGGAGTTAAAAATTATTGAAATTTACACCAATAAAAAATTCTAGGGCCTAAACTTTTCGATCAAGGACCTTGGCCTTTTACAGTCATGTAGTACTACCCAGAGGACATATATGTGCAAAAAATGAATTAAATTGAAGACTTTCTTCCTGCTTTTTTGGGGCGATGCACGTAAACTTCCTAACATTCATTGTAAAAATTGCTGACTCAGCAGGTTCAGGGAGGTAGGTCTCCCCATTGGATAACATGGGAAAGAGAATTTTGGCTCCAAGTTCGAAACTGGTTAAGATTGGTGAATAGACAAGGTATCCTATGTAAAGTCCTAATTTTTCTCTACATAATGACACCAGTTGCATGAAATTTAGTTGAATAGAACTCGAGTTAAAAATTATTGAAATTTGGACTGAAAAAAAATTCTAGGGCCTAAGCCTTTTGATCAAAGCCCTTGCCCTTTTACATTTACATAGTACTCCCTATAGGAGATATCTGTAAAAAAAAATGGTGAGAATCCAAGCAGTTATTCTAGTGTTTTTGGGATTTTTTCATTTTTCGAATTTTAAAAAGTGACAAAAAATTTCAATGTCTGACGCTTTTCCAAACGGCACAACCTAGAGCATACTGCTATATATGTCTGAACAGAGGACATTTCAAGGATTCTAAATATGTCTTTGAGATTCCTGTATCTCAATTTGGAGCCGAGATATAAGCAGTCAAAAAACGCAACTTTGTACCCCTGTACCACCTAGACCACTTTACCAAATGGGCTCATTCTTTGCATGGTAGTTGTGCTAGGGTAGGACTACAAAAGTATGAAATGGCAAGTCAATATGATGATTGCTTCTATGGTTTTCAAAAACTTTTTTTCAAAAATTCAAACTCCTTTCTGCACTGCGTATTTGTCTAAGGTATCTTGAAAAAAATTCCCAAGGAATTATCTCTGCCCAGTTTCTCGAAACCGTGCCCTTAAATTTATTTTTTATTTTGTGAATAACGCAGAAGTGTTACGAAATTTGGTCATGAAATTTGTGCCGTTCAAAGTGCGCTCTAGCCGTCTATGTGACTTAGAAGTGCCAAAGCCCTGCCTTTATTAGTTTCTGAGTAATAAGCCTTTACTTCTTCAGAAGAATAATAATAATAATAAAAATAATAAAGAAAAATAAGAACAGCAATAACAATATGAACTTTCCTACGGAAAGTTCATAATACGTTACATTCAATTCTACCTGTTGAGGTTTGCTGCGCCTGCAAATAAAGGTATCAGCGAACATGTAGAAAACTGATATATGTAGAAACATGATACCTAATTATGACAAATACCTTGATTTGCTCACAATCATGTGGAGAACATCACATAGCATGGGAATCTGTGTTTCTGCCAACACACTCTGCCACTTTAGCTTTGTCATCTTTCTCATGGTTCCAGGGCCTTTCAGGAGTTTGCATTGGAAAAGAGTAATTTCCCTTCGGAGCAGGCTTCTCACAGGTCCTCTGATTGCTCGCAAAAAGGCCTTGCTTCTGCGTGTAAGGTGGTTCAATAACTGAGTGTATTTAGACCGTAGAAGCAAATGCACTGCATGTTCCTTAGTTTTCTTGGCTGGACTATTGCTCTTTACAAGGGGCGGGGGCCTAGCTCAGTGGTAGCGCGCTGGGCTTCCAACTGTTGGGTCCCGGGTTTCGATTCAGGGTCGAGCCTAAGTTGGATGGCGGTTTCATCCTTCGTCTCATTGCCATGGTCTCTGCCTGTCCTAATTAGTCCAACTGGTGCATAATTACAGGACGTAAAGCCCTAATCACACACATACACACACACACACACACTGCTCTTTACAACAGTTGGTTCCTGGTTGTGCCGATCATTCGGTCCTGATAGTATATAAAATGTCAGTCAGTGACACTCCATGTATTGAAGGAACCAGACCAAATTCATGTGGTCTCCTGAGGAACAGGATCTGGGTAAGCAGGCTTCCCATGCATGCATCCTGTTGAGGTTTGCTGCACCTGCAAATAAAGGTATCAACGAACATGTAGAAAACTGATATATGTAGAAACATGATACCTAATTATGACAAATACCTTGATTTGCTCACAATCATGTGGAGAACATCACATAGCATGGGAATCTGTTTCTGCCAACACACTCTGCCACTTTAGCTTTGTCATCTATCTCATGGTTCCAGGGCCTTTCAGGAGTTTGCATTGGAAAAGAGTAACTACTTTAGTGCCCCGATGATATCACAGTTGGATATGATATCATATCCAGCTATGGCTGATATCATATCCAGCTATGGCTGTCCAAGCTCTCAACCAATTACCCCTCGGGGCGTGCGTCATCCGTGATCAAACGTTATTGTAACGTCATACCCCGGGGGCTTCTCTTCATGTTGACAGCCTTGAGTTAATTAGAATAACTTATTGACTAATGGTCTGCTTTACTAGTGTAGCTTTTATGTTATGTCATGTACGATGTGAAGTTAAATGATAAAAATAAATTTCACTTTATTTACACTCAGAACAAAAATATTAGTATGTATTTACGCTGAGTGTGTTTGTATGTATTACTGTTTAATTCTAGGTATATTTTCTCTGAAAAATGCCAAGTGAATTTCTTTTGTTCATCCATCGAATTGCGTAACTACTCATGTAAAAGCAAAAAAAAAAACATAGTATTGATTTCTTTTGTTTGACTAATCTATTGAACCGTGCATTACAGTCAGTAAATTTGAGTTGCATTGCTCTCAGTAAATTTGAGTTGCATTTAGTAAATTCTGAAGTCTTTCTATTGCTTCAGCATTTCGATGTCGATGCTTCTTACATACTAATCAGTGAGAATGTAACTTTAACTCTGTATAATGCGCATTCACATAGTGGGTTTTTTATTTTATTTTTTTATTTGTTGTAACTGTACAGTTGAGTATGACATGATAGTTATTGTTCATATGCATCGCCTAGTCCAGTGGTTAATGACTCATTGCTTGTCATTTGTCCTTTGTACAAGACACATAGCCCTCTAGGCCTGATACGTACTAATTACTCATTACTCGTTAGTCGAACAAGTCAATACCAATCGTTTGCCACCACAAATGAATGACCCCTTGTCATTAAAGGGTACATTATGACAACCGGCATTGTGATAAAGATCAACGCTTCGCCCACAACACGTTAAAATATACTCGCACTGTTGTATCATTACTGACTGCGTGTATACTTATTTTTTACACAGGCCATACATCATTTGCCCTGAGGTGGTCATCAACCAAATAGTGCGTTTTTTTTTTTCGTTTGGTACATTGCTGAGCCTGATATCAAACTTATGGTGCTTAAATGTGCATTAATAGTGCACACTATCTCTAATTGCATACCTCCCATGTTTGACTTGGGGCAATTGATGAGTAATTCATTGTAGATTTAAAAAATAAAATGCCATTACTAAGTCAGTTCTAAAATCTTTATTTTAAACAGTAAAATAAGGATGCATCATTTTTCATCTAAACATGTGTCTGTACATATATATATATATATATATATATATATATATATATATATAAAATAGCATGTAAAATTGCTGTCTGATGCTGGTGCATGACATGTCAATTCGCAAGACGCTCATATTACATGTTATACATCAGTAAATTAAACAGCACACCTGCGAATTAGAAAAGATATAGTCCAATGTGTCAACGGACAAGTCGTACCTATTGACAGCGACTATGGAATGTTTTAACAGCAATGATATATGCGCACTTGCATTAACAGTAAATGCATACTTGTACCATATAAGGGTACATATACAAAAAAGAAATGAGTAAAAAATAAAATAAAGTCATATAACTCATCAGTATGTAGCGCTTGAAAGGCGATACGCACTTTTCAACCCGAAAATACAATAGTACAATAGGCAAAGTATAAACCAATATTCATCAAAAAACAAAAAAACAAAACGAAGAAAGTTCAGCAGTACGCAAGGGTCACAGTAAATTCAGAGAGGAGGTACTATAGCATTTCTTAGGCGATGCTCGATGATATTAGCCGGATCCAGCCACTGTACCTCTCTCCTGAGGGGGGCCCTGCGTACTGCGGGGTGAATCACAGCCTCCACAAGCTGTTGATACGGGGGCTGGTCCTCCACAACATCACCGTTGTCAACCCAGTCGTCGACATCGTCTCCGTCACCTCCTCCCCCCTCCCTGTCCTCATCATGGCCTTCAAATATAACTCCTTCGTCGGCAGCACCTCCATTCGCCCTCAGATCGGCTAGGGCTTGATCCAAATCATGATGTCGAATGTTAATCAATCTATGAAGCATTCCATTATCTACATAGACATCCCAAATGATGATGCAAAAGCGCACCAAACGCAGTAGTACAGGGAGGTACAGGCCAAGCAAATCTCTCTTCTGAAAATATCCCGAAAAAGTAGACACCATAAGTAAACATCGAAGTAATGCATATATTTCAAGTAATTGACATGAATAGTAGTATATCGTTTGAAACAAAAACAGGTCTTTCATATGTATTACCAATGACATTAAACATACAGAATGACGACTATAATTTGTTCATTTCTGTCTGCCTTAAATTCTAGTCGTTCGGTTTAGGCATTCTTTTACTGGTGCATTAAACAGTTACATAGTAAACAGTCAGCCGGTCCCTAAAATTTAATGAGATATGCATTGGGGGAACATACTTAAACATCGAAGGGTGTGGTACTAGGTGGTGTGCCTCGATCCATCGTGTGCATGTTGCACCATGTCCAGTTGCAGCATTTAGCTATGAGATGTTTAGGCAGGAGAAGCAATGCCATGCATTATACGAGCGTGAAGGTTCACCAAACTCACCAGTATACAGCATGTCAATATTCCACCAACAATACTGCTGATAGCAGTCCAGACAATCATGCTCGTTCCGTAACTTTGGAGGGCAGTCAGTCCTTGATGCGATAAGAGGTTCTTCTGTAGCAGCAGTGACGGCATCCGTGACCTCTGACCTAAGTGTTTGCCTAGGTGTATCCCTAGTAGAAACTAAACACCTAACCCATGGAAACTACACCAATGTCTGACTGCAGAGGTCAGTTGAAAGTCCATTAATCATCACTTTCTCAAACCCCACTGTGTCACTGAGACTCGTCAAATCGAAGTCAGCTTCTCGTGTCGTAATGGTCAACTTCAATCCAGCCCGATTATCCGTCGTGAAAAATGGTGCCTCAGACACATCTTTACAGAGTACAGTCCCTGCTGATGTACAACTGCACTGACCTGTATTGCCGCAGATCCATGCTGAGCAATAGCCGAAGCTCAGCAGCAAAATGAGAGTAAATTCTCGCATTTTAACTCAAAGAAAACACAGATCCCTCACAAATTTTATGACTGTTCTCTCACTGCAGCAACAGCTCATGTGACTGATCGCCCCTAAACCCCTCCCAGAGGGTGGTCCAGCTTAACCCAATTTACCCCCACCCAGCAGGGGTGTTACATAATAAAACAAAAGAGCTGTAGAGCGTCCAGCCTCCTAAGACAATAGCAGGGCTATATTAGACAGTTGAATGTTAAGTTGTACTGCATTCTACCTCTCAATATAATCAGGGGTAATTTATTTAGCAAACAGGTCAAATGTAACGCAGTAATATTGACTACATACCGTCACAAGGTCATTCTTATCAATTGCCTCTACTTTGTAATAATTGAGTTAATAAAGCCGTGGCGTATACATATATCATGCATCGCTATGAAAAATTATATTTATTGTCAGAAATTTTTTAAATTGAACATTAACTAAATTTTTCTTTTTCGTTGAATGTATGTCCTGGTTGGTTTAAAAGGACTACATGTGACAAAATCAATCGCCTGAAGCAACCAATCCGATGGCCACATAGGTTGTCCGATGCTGGTCTGTCGTACAGAGGGCTTGGGGCGTGAGAGCATTGCCCTCAAGCAAATAACTTAGTATAAAAAGTATGGGTCTAAGGACTGAGTACATCACTATCCACCAGTACCAGCAACTGCTACAGTCCATGCTGCCAGGAACATCGTCATAGACATTCTACACTCATCACTTCGGTAAAAAGAAGGTAAGTCATTTTTTTTTTTTTTTTTCCCCTCTGTCAAAATACTAAATTATAGTCATCACGAAAAAACAGAGAACTCAACAACGCATATAAGTTTTGACAAACTGTTTTTTATTTCACCATACCCCAAATCTTTACATTACGTATACATATATTTTTTTTAGATTAATGTAGAGTATGTGTTATATTATTATAAAAAACAAATAGTCATGCAATCAATCAGTCAATCAGTCAATCAATCAATCGGACAATCAGTCAATCACGCAGTCAGCGAGTCAGTCAGTCAGTCAGTCAGTTAGTCAATCAATCAATCATTCAGTCATTCAGTCATTCAAGCAATCAGTTTTTTTTGTTTTTTATTTCACATGACACAGTATTAAGTAATGACTTTTTTCTCACCAAATATAATTTTACTAATGTATATTCAATACATTGCATCAACAATGAGAACACAGTGAATTACATTAATGGTGCATTCAGTGTATGCGGTGTATATCATTAAAATGGTTGCTTTCACACTGTATATATATTTAATAATCAATAAGCATATACTACAATTCAATCATTCAATCAACAGGTTTGTTATTTCACATTGCTCGACCATTAGGTGCCTCATACAGCATTAGGCAAGGTACCGTATCAGTAATCAGGTATTGAGAATACAGCGAATTAACTTAATGGTACATTCATTAGATGTAGTGTATAACGTATAGCATTAAGCGATGTCTTTCGGATACAGATATATTAATAAGCATACACCCTAGACATAGTGATACAATGACATGACATGACATGACTCATGGTACAGTAGAACTTGATTTAACGGTGTACTCATTAGACATAGCGTATAGACTTAAACAGTGTCTTTTCAAATCAGTTATTTCACTCAGTATGTTTAAAACATGCGAAGGGCTATATTTCCTGCTTCTATAATAGGCATATACCAATACGTTGTAACCACAATGAGTACTAGATAAATACTCAGAATATGTTGCACAATGTTTAAATTTCGTTATAAAAGCTGTCATTTCCATGTTGTAGGTGCGCACTCCCAGAGAATCGAATACTTCGATAAGACTGCAGTCGTCATTCGTCAATCGCGTCGGACCCCTGCTATCGTAATCACCATCGTAATCACCATCGTAAGCACCATGAACAGTCAGGATCATCCAGTGACCCACCTCGCCGCGTAAGTACGAGTTTTCATTACAATTCACTATGTAACAACGCTCACTCTTGTCAGCTCGTACATACCTCAGAGCGTTTGAGGGCATAATGGCCATGACGTAAGAAGAAGTAATATCATCATTCCAGAGTATTTCATACATCTGATTAGTATTCATGTTAAATAGATATTATGTGCGTAATCGATCTCAAATAACCCTGGGTAGGAAACTTTTGTGAGCATAACAGCTGATTCTTTTAGAGGCGATTTGAAACGTAGTTCTATTCGGACACACCCCTCCCTCGTCACAGGGTAGAATTCTTCGTGATTTTGAGGTGCCAGGTCAATGACAAACAAGGTGTAACCGTCTCTGTATTCCTCGCGGGTTATTCTCGCTTGACTCGAACAATTTGACTTCCCTTTGTAGAGCTCGGAGTAGCACTGCAGGTACTTATCTTCGGAGAAGTTTAAACTCAGAGGTCCTCCTGGAGTAGGCGTCCCCAATAGACTGATGTTAATGAAAGTGATATCGTAGTGTTGGAAATTGTAGGGGTTCCTAGTTAGGCTGCCACTCATAGATTCACCAGCTACAAAGCCGAGGACAATTTTACTAGGTACACGTCCATTGAATGCATCTTCTATGCAATAGGAAGAAGTGTCTTTGGCTAGGTTGAACTTTCGGAGCTCTTCTTTGGTGTAGAAATATTTCGCCCTCGAAATCTCCTTCAACATAACGTCCTGATGACCGAGTAAAATAAGTCCAGATGGAGTCACGTGTTTCAGAATCAATGTAATATTGATAATCTCCAACTTGTAATCAGTCTTTTCTTTATTAGCACTCTGTAGTCTGAACCGGCTCGATGTGGGTGTGAGATTCAAGTCAATAGTCACACCATTTAATAGATATTTGTTCATCTTGAAGACATCGACGTCGATTTTACTCAAAAGCTCAACAGGTTGACTTCCACTCATGAATGAGGCTCTCTTTTTAAGCCCTCTATTAGCCCCAAATGCGAGGCTGACGTCATCCATGACCTTGGCTGTGTCCTTGTGAAACATTGAGCTTTCTAACTCGGAGTCATTCAGCTCATTCTCGAGTAAGAGCGTATTCATGAGAGCTTTGTAGCTGTAACCAGTCTGTCCTCCTGTTACCACTCTATCATTAAGGCGTACTTCCACCTGATCCCAGAGTGCCTGAGCAAGGTTATTAACAGGCCCTACACTCCACGCCCCCTCGTCTTCCGCACCATTCGAAGCACCACTGGTTTTGGAAGTACCATGGTGGCAGCACCAGGAGAAGAGTACCTATCCGCCGGTGGAGCTCCTGCACCACGTGGGTGCACTCGTGATCCATCGCTCCGAACTATTCTCACTCTGGTAGCTAGGTAGACATTTGATAGGTCAATATATGCTGTACCCACACCTGGTACATGGAATTTCACGTCTCCCTCGGAGGAAAATTGATTGACAGGCTTATGAGATAGGTATTTCACATCGGTAACACCTAGGTTACTAGCCGGAACGCTGAACAAATTTAATGTGTCCTCATAAGCTAGGTCTGCCGATTCTAGAACTTTTTCACCGCTTGCCATGTTTTGTGAATATGTCGCCGATCCTAGTAATTTTCTTGTTGACAGTGACGCTCTCTCCAGGGGTCTTACGTTTTATGCGCTGTGTCCTCGACTTAGGGTGATGCTTGACTGAGGCCCCGAGATCTCTACTCGTGCTTTTATCACTTTTCGATGTCAACTCCGCCTTGGCCATCTCATTAGACTGCTCTATGGGGGACACCACTGTTAAAGGGAAATTTCCATGACCACTGCCTCCTTCGGTCTTACCTCTTTTGATAACGACTGCCTTTGGCCTACTCGTCCATAGACTAGTGCGTCCAGCAGTTTTCTGAAAATGTTCTATCCACGGTTCAGCCTTCATGGCTGTTAGTGATTTGTATCTCTCTTCCATATCAACTCCAGAGTGCAATGGGTCTGCCTCTTCGAATCTCCACTAAGTTCACTCAATAATTTTGCCTAAGTCGGATGGCTGTTTCCTCCTTCGTCTCATTGCCATGGTCTCTGCCTGTCCTAATTAGCCCAACTGGTGCATAAATACAGGACGTAAAGCCCTAATCACCCACCCACCCACCCACTCAATAATTTGCCTTGAGTATCTCTGAGTTCGAAGGAAAGGTGATGCACGTCCGCCACTCTCACTGGAACGTAGAGTACTGGTTGCATTCGGGCAAAACCATGTCCTTTTATCTCTCTAATCGGTATTGAGCGTAGCACAGGACTGTAGGTATCACCCACGACTGAGCTTTCCAACTGACCGCATGTCACGTACATGACATCCCATTTGGACCATGTGCTATTTGATATGGGGACTGTAATGTCAATCAGCCCCATGAACCACTGCCCTTGCAGCAGAGCATTTTTTGGCGCTGTAAAAGACTCAGGCATTTGTACAGTGAAATGCCAGGGGGTGTTCTCCGGATTGATCCCCTGAGTCTGGTTGCTAGACACGTAAATAAACATTTTTTTTTTTTTTTTACTGTCTAAGTCTTCTTCTTCTTCCTCTTCCTTTTCCCCAGAGTTTTGATGCTGTCACTGAGTAGCCACTGATTGTATTTACTAGGCCAAGATTGATATTTCACCAGGCTCTCTCTCAAACCATCTGCCCTCACTCGTGTTTTGATCACCTTTTCTATGTTGAAGAATGCGTCTGGGTCAAACCTTACAGGTGTCAACTCATTCGAATAGAAAGGTCCAGCAACCGTCTCACCGCCATAATCCCTGAGGTAATAAACTGCTATACCATCAGAAAATTTTCTCGCTCTCACTGTAAAGACTTCGCCAGTAAACTGTTCGTCGTATGAGCGAGAAAAATTCTTTCTACGATGGTATGAGGCCCTGACTCTGTCACCAACTGCGAATTTGTAAACGTCACGTTTCCCATTACGCGACGAAGTAACAGCCCTCCTGAAAGCAGTTGCCAGATCGATAGTGTTTCTAGTCACGTACTGATAGTCCCAAATACTCTGCTCGTTCGTCTTGTTGACTTGTACAGGGCTGATACCTATGCTGGAATGAACTGTGCGATTGTATGCCGACACTATCTGTCCCTCTATCGCTTCTGATGAATCGGGGTATTTTGAGTTGCGGGCGCATCTCTCCAGCTACAGCCTCTACAACAGTCTCAGCATCTGACTCAGTCTCCAGACTGTCAAATATTTTCTTCAAGCCCTGGCTAACATGTTTTCCGCCTTTGCTCTTGACCGGTTCAGCCCTACAGTATCTCGAGAAGACATCAATAGTGACCAGAATGTAAGCAAATCCGTCATTAGCTCTCTTGAATCTCTCGCCATTGAGTACGAGTAGATCGCAGTCCCAGAGGTGATCCATACCGTGTGCGATGACTCTTCGATACCGTCTAGGTTTCTGCCTTGCCTCCTTATGCAGTGTGATAATGTCTTGTGACTTTGCCCAGTCATTGATCCTGTTTAAACTTATATTGTATCGCCCTTCGTTTTTAATGACAAGAGTGTAATTTGTGGGGGCTCGTGAAACTACCAGGAGAACTGGGGTCGTAAAATCGCCTGGTTAAATAAGCATCTATATCATGGGGTAGTGGCATTATGAGGCCTTGACATTTAGCCAGAGAACCTTCTTCTTCTTCTTCCTCTTCCCTACCGGATCCTTCTCTTCTAACCTCTCCTCCTCCTCCTCCTCCTCCTCCTCCTCCTCCTCCTCCTCCTGATTCTTTTTTCTCTTATTCATATTCGAATTCGATGACTCTGAAACACCGCTCTGGCGACGGCGACGATGATGACCCTCACTCTTGCTCTCTCTCTCACTCTCTGTCTCTCTCACTCTCAAACTCTCTCTCACTCTCGCATGAGCTCTCACCGCAACTCTCCCTCTCTTATTTTTATTCTTGTTATTATTCTTATCGTTCTTATGGCTCTCTTCAGTTTCAGGTTCGGCTTCAGTTTCGCCTTCAGTTTCGACTTCATTCGCTTTTACCTCTTCTTCCGCTTCCACTTCTTCTTCTTCTTTTTCTTCTCTCTCTCTAGAGTAACGATTTTTCATGTACTGTAATATCCGCCTCAATTTCACGTTAGACCCCAACTTCAGGGGTATATCTCGTTCTAGCATGAGAGAGTACAGCTTGCGGTGACGTGACGGTACGGGGTACTCACTAGATTGAGTGTGAAGTAACAACTCCGAGTAATCTTCATCACTATTACTGTCACTGTCGCAATCGTCATGTTCATAGTCACAGCCATCGTCGTCATCATCGTCATCGCTATCGCCTCGTGCATAACCAGTCTCTTTATCTCCCCTGAGTAAGTACAATATGGCTCGTGCCTTATCCTCGTGAGATTTAGAAGTCAGACGCGCATCCACCTTTCTCAATATTGACTCGTTGCGTTCGCCGCGCACACCGCTAGACGAATGGTCGTGTAGCGAGCCGTCAGGGGATTTTGTCGAGTCGACATCTCTACTATTTCGAGTTTTAGAAAACTTCGATGGCTCCTCGATTGCGGATGTATTTCCGTTGCTAGCGGGCCCCCCACAGTCTTCAGTGAGAGTACCTCCCCAAATTGCAGGCGGCTTAAAAGCCCGCGTAATGTCTGAGTCTCGGAGGAAGGGCAACGGGCCCGCTCCGATGCCCCTGGCATCGGTAGCGGCCCGTTGTCCTGGCTCACATGACGACTTTTTTCTATTGACCTCTACCATACTTTCGTATTTTTCCTGAGGTATCACGTAGACTTTCTTGTTAAATTTCATCGTCAAAGCCATCATAGCTCAACAGTAATTTCTTCAAATGCGGTAAGCAGCGTTCCAAAAATTCTACAATCGTCTTGTAGTGCCTCACGTAAACTTGCTTCAACTGACGTCTGCCCGACGCGTCGACCCTAATGGTTGTTCCGTGATGAGAGCGAGGATCATGGGTTGCCCCATTTCCAGAATCCGAACCAGAACCGATGCCTCTGACTATACGCAAAACTTTCCTAAGCACTCGCTTGCTTCGACTTAACTCGCTCAAAGTGCTGTGTGGTAACTCGAGATTACCTTCCAGTGTATTTAAGACCACCTTGGCCACACAGAGCACGTGTTCTCTAGTGGCCTCGGCCAATAGCGTTCTGCTCAGGTGAGACGTCATCCTGTACGTGTTTATTAAGAGCTCCAGAAACCCAATGCAGGTCTTCACTCTCTTCGACATTATTTACGAGTGTATAACGCGAGAGTGTCTCCGGGTAGAATAGACGTACTTAGACGTATGTCCTCGTCACCAGAACTGGTCAAGTTGTTCACAACCAAGTATCCCCGAGGTCTCAGAGTGGCGTCCTCATACGCTTCGACTAGTCTCTTGGGAGTGCCAGGGAACATCTGACGCGATAGGAAGTGTATCTGCTGTAAGTCTCTACAGGTCTTCATCAATATAAGATAGCTAGTGTTGAGACTGATGGTACGAGAGTAACGCGACTGGTGTTAGACATTTTGAGATATCATAATAACAGAGATACGGCTGTGGTGAACGTCTCGAGTGAAAAGAGAACACATTTCGCTTGACTTACATATCTCATCCATGAGATCATCCAAGACTAGCAGACTGTGTCCCTCATCGGACGTACTCTTCAGTTCCTCTATCATCTCGAGTGTAGGTAAACCGTGATGGGTACTTAGATTAGTAACTTCTGCTTCCAGCTCGTCAAATATTTTCTGATGTACTCCGTAAGCGTAAAGTATTCTTTCCGGGGGTATGGTATACATCAGCTCAGCTTTCCTCAATACGGCTAGAGTCAGAACCGTTTTACCCGACATTGACGGGCCCGCAATAACTGTTGAGGAGGGCGATTCGAACTTGAATATTGCTTCCCTCTCGCTCTCGCTCTCGCTCTCACTCACTCTCTTCTCCATGATGAATGACAATTTTTTTTCTTTCTTTTCAGTTTGGCTGATCAGGTTGTGAAAGACCTACAAGATTTGGCAAGAAGAGCAGGCGCAGCCTCAGACGCAGGCTCTGGCTCGGGCTTAGGTGCAGGAACAAGTGGGGGAGTAGGAGTAGGAGTAGGAGCAATTGTTGGAGGAAGTGCAGGTGCATGCAGGAGTGTAAGCGCTGCCACCGTCACCAACGACCACGTCGACACCGAGGAGGAGGAAATGGAAACTGAGGAAATGGAGGACACTTCAGCTGCTTTAAGTTCAGTAGCAGTCACGACTCTGACTCAATCTCATGCACAAGCACCAGCTCCAGCTTCAGCTCTAACCGCCGCTCCAGTTCCAGCTCCAGTTCCAGCTCCAGCTCCAACTCTGTCTCCAGCTCTGACTCAGGCTCCAGCTCCAGCTCCAGCAGTTCCAGCGCCAGAGCAGCAGTGTGATCATGAAGGAACGAGGACTAGGGCGAGGACTCGTGTCCAAACACGTGCGTCCAAGCTGAGTCGTGGCCAAACTCGAGGTCCTACACCTGTACACCCCACCAAAGACACGACGCCTAGCATAAGCTCATGTCTAAGCTCAGACTCATGTCAGGGGCCAGTCCTGAACCAAACCTCTGAATCAGTCAGTGACACGGTGAAACGGCCTGTTCTAAGGATGAGTGCGAAGGCAAACACAAAGGCAAAGGCGAAGCCGACACAGACCTCAGCCCTCTCTACTGGAGCCCGCCCTGAAAGAAAGGCCGCCAGTAATACCGTTCTTAAAACAACAAGTTCAGCCTCAGGTGCGCACTCGTACTCAGTCAGTGAAGTGCCTTTTTTACCTAAACCCTCGACTAGCGGTGTAAATCATGGCGATTACGAGTCGCGTGAACATGATGATTCTGAGGTGTCGGACGCGTCTGACTTTGACAAAGAGGATGAGGATGAGGATGAGGAAGAGGACGAGGAGGTTGGGGGGCGACTGATTAGAGAAAGGAGGAGATTGAGAGACGCCCGTAATGTCCGTCTGAGCGATTTAACTCAGGCTTCCCCATCCAAGTGTAAACCGAGTACTTCTGCTGTTGCTTCCCATGATGTCCATGGACATACCAAGGTACAGGTGCAGTTGCAGGTGAAGACACGGGTGCAGCTACATGTACCTAGTACTCGTCCAGTCTCTGATACTAGAGGAGATGGAAATGAAGATGGATATGGAGATGGAGGTGGAGAAGAGGTGATGGAAGGAGTACAGGAGGGGTGGGGGATCATTGATGATGACAGTGTCCTACGTTCAGTGGAAAGTAAAATGATTGAGGTGAGTGAATCAAAAAAGAAACTGAAAAAAACGATGGTATTGTAAATCTTTTTCTGTTTGCGTACTAACTAAAAATAAAAATTTTTTTCAGCGTTTTGGTAAAGAACTACGCTACCACAGGAAGAGGTCGAGGGAGCTCGAAGAATTGCTTGCGCGCTTCACATCAGTCAAGATTGGTGAACCCTCGCCTAAGAAAAGAAAATTGGACAGAGAGTGAGTTTGTGTATTTTGAATATACCAGCGATTTCAATAGTTTTTAATTAGTTGCTATTTATATATATATATATATATGTGTGTGTGTGTGTGTGTGTGTGTGTGTGTGTGTGCGTACAATAATGTATAATTTTGTTCCGAATTTTGTTGCGAATGATGA
Source organism: Alitta virens (assembly GCA_932294295.1). Classification (NCBI taxonomy): domain Eukaryota; kingdom Metazoa; phylum Annelida; class Polychaeta; order Phyllodocida; family Nereididae; genus Alitta; species Alitta virens. The sequence continues at coordinate 4,280,228 of OW028580.1, read as the reverse complement.
GGCTGAGAAGAAGAAGAAGAACGGTGAGAAAGAGAAACAGAAAGATACTGCTGGAGCAGTAGCCCTGTACCAGGGTGGGGCCACCGCTGCAGGTGTCGACGTATCAGGCAAGGAGGGGGTGGAGAAGAAGAAGAATGATGAGGGAAAGAAGAAGAAGAAGAATGTGGAGAAAGAACCACGTGTTCTGACGGCTGCGGCTGCAGCATGCCCCCCACCTCTTGGCCCCCTGAGAGCGAATGGTTGTGGAGAGAAGAGCAGTGAGGAGCTGAAAAAGAAGAAGAAGAGGAAGAACTGTGAGAAAGAGAATCAAGAGGAGTCAACTGAACAGGGACATCAGATACTTAGTGCGTTAGTAGTAGTTGCAAGGGTTTTTTTTCGATAGACACTCTATATCAAGAGTAACCATTTTGATGATGCTGGAAAAAATAACTGAGTCAAAACTTTTTCATTCTTTTCAGATTGAACGAAATTTTACAGGACGACACGGGCGTGAATATGCAAGAACTACCAGAAGGGAATGAAATGCAACTACTTCTAGATATTCTATATGACAACAACATCTTGGGGGATGGCGAGGCAGACGAAAATGCTCCTATAGTAAATGACGAGGGCAACGTACCTATAGTAAATGAGGCTGGTGACAACATTGGTAATGATGATTTTGAAGCTAACATGATTTTTGAGGGGGACGACTACTCTGTGAATTTCCATCGACACATTAATGTTCAAAATGTACGTGACCTTGAGTTCGATGGAGGGGCAGCCCGAGAGACAGTGTATCGAGTGCACTTTGACACAAACTGGGGCGGTGTAAATTTAATAGACATTATGGGTGGCCTAGAAGGAGTGATTGATGATATCATCTCAAGACTCAATGAGAGCTATAATCCGCATGATCTGGTGAGATTTTTCATACAGAATGAGGCTTTTTATAGCCCCCATACTCTAGGTCTCATGCCCCTGCATCAGCTTAGTATTTTTAAAGTAGTAGAGTTGCTTGAATCACAGCTACAGTCAGACGACGAGTTGTACCTTGATGAGGCTCTCGAAATTCACATCGGTATTATACGCAACCCTATAGGTGCGGGGAGGAGTGAGGGCCTCAATTATGTAGAGGATTTACACCGACTACGGTGCATATGTAAAATAGAAAATAGTGACAATTTATGTCTAGCTAGGGCTATTGTTGTGGGTATAGCAAGGGCAAATCTTAGCGAAACTCCTTCATCCAATCGAGTGTTACACAGGAAGGCTAAATCAGTGTACTACAGCATGATTAACTCGAGACGGAAGCTACAAAAGGTTAAGGCTGAGCAGCTACACTCAAATGCTGGGTTCAATGCTGACTATGTTCCTGCCTTCACTGACATACCCTCTTTCGAGAGGGAGGCCAACGTCCGTATTGTTGTTTTTGGGAGGGGGTCAGGTGTCCGACCACTCTATGTGGGTGCAGAGCAGCAGCTGAGAACAGTTTACCTGCTTTATGTGGATGACCCGCTGAAACCTGGAGCTGTAGGGCACTACCATACAATAACAAGAGTGAACTGTATCTTTGGGAAGAGTTCATTTTGCTCAAAGTGCCTGCAGCCCTATGACAAGCGATATGGTCACCGCGGCTGTGACCAGTGTGTGTCATGTCGAGGTGATTCATGCGTCATTGTTGACGAAGAAAAGCATTGCTGCGCTACATGTAATCGCTTCATGCAATCTTCTGCATGTGCCCTTCGACACGCTGAAAACGGTGTCTGCTCTAGCACTCACAGGTGTAAAGCATGCGGTGTGTACTACATTCCATCTCGTGAACACCGCTGCGACATGCGTGAGTGCAACATTTGTAAACAGTGGGTGTCCGGCGTCCATTTTTGTTACATCCGTCAGCAACTACCCAAACCCATCTCGTGCAAATATATGTTTGCTGACTTTGAAACCAATCCAACTACAGAGCATCACACTCCCAATCTACTCATCGCTCATTGGGAGTGTGAACATTGCATTGAAAGCACATACAGGGAAAATAAACACTGTACTCATTGCGGCACTGCCTGTGCAAAATGTTCAACTCTTGTCTCTCGCAATACTACCCGGGGTCACCCTGAGAGAACACTCTGCATGACTGATGGAACCTGTGGAATGAGGTCTGCAAGCTTTTTTGGTGATAACACTGCCACAGAGTTTTGCGAATTTCTTTTCACAAGGGAATTTGAAGGCTATACACTCATTTTTCATAATGGGCAAGCGTATGAAGCATATTTCATCGCGAAGTACATCTTCTGTACAATGCGCAAAATGCCTAGAGTGATCTACAGGGGGAGCAAGATTGTCGCGATCGACACAGGGAAGTTCAGAGTGATCGACTCTCTGAACTTTCTAACATTCCCCCTGAGTCAAATGCCTAAAGTTTTTGGTTTGCAGGGTGTCAAGAAGGGCACGTTCCCGGTCTTTTTTAATCAGAAAGAGAACTGGGACTACGTGGGGCCTATGCCTCACCCATACTGCTACCGTGTGAACAGCATGAAGCCTCAGGCACGTGAAGATTTCATGTGGTGGTATGTGGAACAAAGGGGCAAGGTCTTTGACTTTAAGAAAGAACTACTGGCATATTGTGAGGACGACGTGAACATCCTGCAAGAAAGCTGTAATGCATTCAGGGGTTGGCTTATCGGTATCACATCTCGGCACGAGGTGATCGACATCGGTGAAGGTGGTGAGAAAATGACCAAGACGATCGGTGTTGACCCCCTCCAATACAATACGCTAGCAAGCGTGTGTATGGCTACGTACAGGTATCTGTTTTTAACAGAAAAATATGCTGTTACACTCGAGGATGGTCACACTGCGTCAGGACTCCTACAAAATGACAAACTAAAGCTAGTAGGGGGAGGGGGTGAAGTTCCATGTAAATGTTCAGATGTTGACCGAGATCTCACCGGAACCTGGACAACTGTTGATCTACAGGATGCCCTCAGCGTAGGTTACACAGTTGTTAAGGTGTATGAGGTGTACCACTTTAAAGAGCGTACAAAGTTCGACATGACCCCAGGACTGTTTTCTGATTATGTTAACATGTTCTTGAAAGGGAAGCAGGAGGCTTCGGGGTGGCCTTCGAGCGACATGAGCAACGCTGAAAAGGACGAGTACATATCTCAGTATGAGTCAGTTGAAGGTATTCGACTTGATGCCGACAACATTTCACATAACCCCGGCAAAAGAGCTACAAATAAACTGCTCCTGAACAGTTTCTGGGGTAAGTTTGGTGAGAATAACAATCACCGTATTCATCAGCTAGCCGAAAGGGGTGTGGACATTTTCAAGGTCATAACCAATCCATCACTTTCGATGAAAGGTATGCACGTTTTAGATGAAAAGCGGTGTATGCTTGAGTATTGTCACTCCGAGGGTTTTCTCCCCGAAATGTCACATGTGAACGTGTTTGTGGCAGCTTTTACAACTGCAAATGCCAGAAGCCGCCTATTCAATGTGCTTCACCAGCTGGGACGCTGAGTACTGTACTATGACACGGATTCGGTCATTTATGAATACGATGAGAGTAACTCCAATGAGTACACACCCGATATGGGTGATCACCTGGGGCAGTGGACTGATGAGTTGAAGCAGGGTCAGTTCATTTCACGCTTTGTCAGTAGCGGCCCTAAATCGTACGCGTACATAACAAATACTGGAGAAAGAACAACCAAACTTAAGGGCTTCACTCTGAATCATGAAGTAACAAAACTTCAAAATTTTGACAGTATTTGTAGGCTGGTACTATTTTGGGCCGACCCTGATAACAACCCTCTGCCTCATGATGAAAAACCCCATGTCGAGGTGTCTTACAGTAAAATTCGACGCAATAAATATCAATTTAAACTTTTTAACAGGAAAGAGCTCAAGAAATTCAGAGTTACCTACTCGAAACGCCGACTTCTGCGCGGCACATACGATACAGAACCCTATGGGTTTTAGTTTGAGGTATTCGCAGAGTAGTTGTATCTCAGCACATCTCATTCATTTATTAACTTTACACGCAACATAGTACATAATATGTGTTTATATTTACGGTTAATTTTTTTCACTAGAATGCGTATGTGCGTATGTATGCATGTATCCTAAATTATATAACGTTTGCCTCATCATGTTCCCACTGTCATTTTTTTTCTATCTATATATATATATATATATATATATATGTATATATATATTACGCATGCTTCACTGCTCCATGTATCAATTTATTTTATTTGTTTTCAAGTATATTCAGTAGACTTTGGAATTTTAAATAACTGTTTGTATTATCGATGTTCATGTAAGCGTGACTAGAGCGAGTGCTCTAGTCGCATGTATCGGTGACTATTTATTGTACTTAAGAATTTGAATGTCTGTGATATATAATTATGTATATTTATATGTGTATATAGAATCACATGTTTGTACCTGGTAATTTTTATGCTCAGGTGTTACAATAAAATTGAGCCACAGTGCTTTTTCAAACCGAAGATACTGACTTAACTTTATTTCAATAGTTAGAGTGAATTGAGAATATTTATATAATTTTTTAAGCCTTTTCTTCAACAACATGAAAGTCGCAGGCACCTTCTTTTTTTTTCAAGTATGCAGGAAAATAAACAAAATCGCTTGTTTGACAGTTGAGAATATTTATTAAACAAACAAAATCACAAAGGCCTATTCAGCCACGGGTGGAATTACATTTGGCTGACTAGGAGTTTCAGCTGTATTTCTTTTAACAACTAGTTCATAGCATGAATCTATCAGTCTTTCAGTCACATGTTCTGATGGCACAACAAACTTTACAACTTCTTCTTCAATTCTGACTACTCCACCGACATAGGTAAAAATATCATAAATTTCACTTAAGAAATACAGTCTCTTGTGGTTGAGCATAGATGCAACAGCCTCGACGATCTGTAGCACTCGGTCCTTGGACACTTTCTCTTCGATAGTGCTCCTGACTACTGCTGCTGAAGGGGGCATGTCAGTCATTGTGTGACCTGTCGCTGCCAGTAGATTGTTGTAATACACACGTTGAGTGATTTCGAGTTTAGAAGGTCTCAGTACCTGAGTGACGTTGATAGTATATGTTCTGGGATCATTGTCCTCTCCAGGTGATGACTCGATGTAGCTCTGGACACTGGCTTCGCACTGTTCACGTGTCCTGTACACGGACAGAGAATGGAGACCTCTTTTTTCGATAGACCAGCCATAGCAGTTGATTGTAGGGCACTCTTCGAGATGAGAATGTTTATCAGCATCATTCCCTCCTGGCTGAGGTGTACTTATCACCTCGTAAAGTTTGTCAAATGAAGAGTGAAGTTTTTCGAATTCCTCGCGTCGCAAATTGATGGTCTTACTGTGAAGAAATTCTGTCACATTGGCTATACTCTCCTGTTCGACCTTGGGGTGTAGTACGGATAAAAAGTACAGCTCCTCCTTGTTATACTTTTCGAACTTTGTGATCATAAGAAATTGCTTCTTAGTCAATCTCATTTCCAGAGCCTTATGGTTCACGAGTGCGTCCAGGAGTGCATCGGCTAATTCTTTCATTTTCTCAAATGACTTCTTTGCAATGTGCACATTTCGCCACTTGCCTGTATCGTCGTTGTGTCTGGACACCGTTATGTATCCAGCCTTGTACTGCAAGGCTGCATGTGCAACGACACGTGTCTTATCCGACAGGCAGATAGTCATTCCACTGGAACCCTGAGGAGTCTGAGCATCAAGCTGGCTGGTTGTCATATTGTGAGCTGAGTGATTCCTTTTTAGACGAAAAGCAGCAAGTGCCGCTGTGCCTGGATGGTACTGCTTATATACGTTTTGGACTAACGTTTGGCCAACGTTCATGTAAATATTATGGTAATAAGCTATTGGCAAGCCAATCACTGGTGGTATCATAACCGACTGTCCTGAGGCTATGCGGTGTTAGAGTAATCAATGTATATACGCGATGGTGGACATTCAGTCAACGTTTGCGCGAGGACAATGTTGGCTGGGGCAACATTATTCCAAGGGATGAAGATAGGAGAGCAGTCCACAAATTGCTATCGCCATTACGTAGAGAGAGATTAGCTATGCACGTGATAATGACAATATACAGAATAACCACCTGGCAAATGAAAATAACTTCATTTTTAGGTAGAATTCGACCGAAAAGTCTCCAATTGCTTGTACTCGCAACAGAGTGAATATCTATTACACCTGGAGAACTAGGTTCATCAGAACTAGGTCCAGAGTTTTCATATTTCACCTCAGTACGGTGAGGAGGTAAACCTCCTATGAATTTTTCCGTAACGTCCTCACCTTCCATTGCACTGAGCACAAATAAACGCGATAGACTATGTATCACCATTATGAAGTAATAATAAAGATATCTTACACTGACCTACCTACTATTACTATTACTATTACTATTACTATAACTACTACTACCACTACTACTACTACTACATGACCCCTAAGCTATACAAGTTTTTTATGTCATTAATAAGCTCGAGGCAATTACACTAATCCCCTGAAGCTAAGACGTCATGTGAACGTTCCAAACTAATTAGCATAAATTACCCGTAGCCCCCGGGGGTCACCAGTGGAGCTTGGACAGCCATAGCTGGATATGATATCATATCCAGCTGTGATATCATCGGGGCACTAAAGTAGTAGAGTAATTTCCCTTCGGAGCAGGCTTCTCACAGGTCCTCTGATTGCTCGCAAAAAGGCCTTGCTTCTGCGTGTAAGGTGGTTCAATAACTGAGTGTATTTAGACCGTTGAAGCAAATGCACTGCATGTTCCTTAGTTTTCTTGGCTGGACTATTGCTCTTTACAAGGGGCGGGGGCCTAGCTCAGAGGTAGCGCGCTGGGCTTCCAACTGTTGGGTCCCGGGTTTCGATTCAGGGTTGAGCCTAAGTTGGATGGCAGTTTCATCCTTCGTCTCATTGCCATGGTCTCTGCCTGTCCTAATTAGTCCAACTGGTGCATAAATACAGGACGTAAAGCCCTAATCACACATACACACACACACACACTGCTCTTTACAACAATTGGTTCCTGGTTGTGCCGATCATTCTGTCCTGCCGATCATTCTGTCCTGAAAGTGGGGTGGGGGCATAGCTCAGAGGTAGCGCTCTGGGCTTCCAACCGCTGGGTCCCGGGTTCGATTCCCGGTCGAGCCTAAGTTGGATGGCAGTTTCATCCTTCGTCTCATTGCCATGGTCCCTGCCTGTCCTAATTAGCCCATCCGGTGCAGAAATACAGGACGTCAAGCCCAAATCACACACACACACACACACACACACACACACACACACACACTGTCCTGAAAGTATATAAAATGTCAGTCAGTGACACTCAGTGCTATACATATAGATTAAACAGTACAATCAGACAATATCACACACATGGAAATTAAAATTTAAATGAACTGTTATGAAGCATTATATTGGTAATTATAAGTTATGATCTTTTATGGTCCCCCAGAATCAGCTGCTTCTGGCACGGTATTACATATATTATACATAGGTCATAGCTGATAATTTCAGTGGCGTGCAGGCTTCCAAAGATCTGCAGGGGTTAAGTAAACTCAGTCAGGGGAATGGAAATTGGGAGTGTCATCTGGTAATTGAAAGGTACTGGTCCTGGGGTATTAGTTTAGTTATTCAATAGTCTTTTATATAGACCATCATTTGTATTGTGGCAGATATGAATTATTGAATTGAATAGAATGCTGAAAATTGTAATAAAATTACTTTTTTGCCGATATTTACATGCACAACAAAAATACAATAACGATAATAGACCTGGTAAGCCTATTGTGTGGCACACAAAAGGCGTGCTGCCTGGGAAGATAGTCTGGCGATCTGCAGTGGTACCCCTATACAAAAACTCTTTCACACTGGCTGCAGCTTCTACATGTTTCCTGTACATTTTCTCCAGGGAAAACTGACAAGTGTGACAGATGAAATGGTCTTTTTTGTGGTTTGTCTAGTGATGTGGAACGGACCGCCTTGGACTGGTCTGGTCCGCGGTCCTAACCCGAACCGCAAGAAAACCAGAAAACTACAAAAATACCGGAACCGGACCGGTCTGATGACCCGGACCGGCGGTGGCGGGGGCCTAGCTCAGAGGTGGCACTCTGGGCTTCCAACCGCTGGGTCCCGGGTTCGATTCCCGGTCGAGCCTAAGTTGGATGGCTGTTTCATCCTTTGCCATGGTCTCTGCCTGTCCTAATTAGCCCAACTGGTGCAGAAATACAGGACATAAAGCCCTAATCACCCACCCACCACCCGGACTGGCTGTCCAAGCATTGCATGTTGAATTTATTATACACCAGATGTTTGTCATCTTGGTTTCAGTTATTAATCATTCCTGATTGATTGACAGTTTCTTATTTTTAAATATTGCAGTAATGAAATTATTAGTCGGTCCTGTCCGTACTAAATAATTCCATACATCAAATTATGTAAGACAAGAACCTTTTTTTTTATTTGGTGAAACAACTGTTATATCGATGGACCGCCTCCGGACCGGTCCGATCTCTAGTATCGGACCCCTGGACCGGACCAGGACCAGACTTTTGAAAATACCGGACCACCCCTGGCTAAGCGAGCGGTCCACATCACTAGGTCTGTCACCATTTCCACAGCAGCAGCGCCAAGCACAAAGTGCAGGCCATCGTAGACTGTAAGTGTTCCTAACAGTGAAATTTGCAAAAAACCACGGTTTTTCTTCTTGAATTCTCCTGAGCAATGCCAACCTTTAGTCATGTTGACATTGTTGTCATAGCAAAACTTTAAGCCACGCCCACAGTCACATGACCTGCCCCAGTTGCATGTATTTGGGTCACCTGACCTGGATCATGTAACCTCAAAAGCCCTCGAAGGTCCTGGGCCTCCATGCGGCGAGGGTGGAAACACTTGGGGTGAAGTCCTCTATCCCCATTGGCTAAAACAGGACAGTGCGCATTGCACAAGATGCTCCAGCTATCCAATGCAGACAATTATTGATTTTTTACATGCTTCTGGTTTCTACTACCAACTATAGATAATCAATCTTACCCTAGAGAGCCACTACATAGCCCACTCAGGTGCTGATGAGGCGTTAAACAATAACACTAACTAACTAACTAATGTAACCTCAATGTGTTGATTAATGGCTGATTCAAGTTCGAAGAACCCAGAGTGTCAACAAAACTTCTCAGCTACTGTAATAGGTAAGGAAATGTTCATAAGGTCACATCTCAGACTATGGTAGCACCGGATATGTATACAGTGACACTGGTGAGGAGAGGACAAGCATGGAAATGGGAGGACCAGAAAATGTTCACTTTTTTCCAATGGGATGGCTCTGGCCTGGAACCAGCCGCTTGCGCTATAGGTTCCAGTGCCAGGAGGCTGGCCAAGGTCCATGCCAGCATTTGAGTTCAATTGCATCCCATAGGTCATGATAGGTGCCACTCATAAGTAACCAACTTGATTACAAACAATGCAAATTTTCCATTTTAAGGCTTGGAAGCTCACATCAAGAAAAAGAAGGAAAACTATTGAAAAATATTATATACATACTTTTCCTGAGAGAAAGCACATTATATTGAGCCATAAATTTGGTTTAGAATGAACTGGTGAGATGACTATCACTCTATAGCCAGGCCAGACAGTTGATAATGATGGATTTGACTGATTTGCCACCTGTTTTTATTATCGTTGTAATAATTACGTAGAATAACTTTTCAATTATGTCTTAATGCTTTTACTTTGTCTTTTTTGGTTTGAGTATTGCTTTGTTTCATTAGGTAATGAAACATGAAATGCAAACACAGGAGAAAAATTTAACATCATGCTCTTAGAATAGTTGTTTCTGATCAGCAACAGTTCTTCAGGTGGGCCAAAACAAGTGCAAAAGAAAGAATCTTTGGGCTTTTAGTGTGTTGAATACATAGTAAACAGTGACATCACACCCCAGTCCTACTTTTTTGGTGTGGGCATGATGTCACACCTTCTAGTGAGCATCACAGTTTGCAGAATTGACCAATCAGTGGCTGCAGAACCCTAATGATGTCACAGATGAAATAGAAAAATGTAAAGGACTATTCAACATAATTGTTACAAGGATAATAAATTCCATAAACAACATATCTGTTGCATGTGATACAACTAATTAAAAATGCCAGCACCTAACCAGTATTAAGGGAACAATTTTCCATACATAGGTCAATATTAGGTCACTTTGTTAAACTGTTTGAAAAGTTTACATTGAAATGTAGCTACAACGTCCTAGATAAAACAATATGAAATTTCGGCTTGTACCAATTTCAATCCATTTCTATGCCATGTTTTAAATTCACATTTCGTTGATAATGCTACAGCCACTGGAGGGATTCCCTGTGTCAGAATGAAAGCGAGGCATTGGGAAACACCCCCCCCCCCCCCCCCCCCCCGTGGACGCCATTGACACAATGTGGCGCCACTGTGCCTGTTCAGACTTGTTGACGTTAAAATTGGTGAATAATTGGCTCCATTTGCTTGTTATTGAATTTGAATCATATGGATGTTATTTTATAAATATCAAATTGACAGAACGAAGGACTTGGCAGCATTATTCCGTGTGAATTTTATTATCTACTAGGGGCGTTGCACGCTAGAACGTCACCAGAGCCCTCTAGCAAGTTTTAGCGGAACTAGGCGAATGGATTGTCAACGAAACGTAAACTCGAAAATGGCACAGAAATTGATTTGAATTAGTAGAAATCAACCATATCTGAGTGTGACACAATAGGAAATGGAGCAGTCCTCCTGTACATAACGACGAAATAAGGTATGCGTGTTTGTTAAAAAACTATGTTAACAATGTCAAATTCCAAGAATTCCTATACAAGTCATTTTGACCCTATATCGCATCTAATGCAATGTAGGTTGGTTCTGGCTAATTGAAATGTAGCACACTGACATGCACCATTGCACACATGTACTCATTTTCTATTCATGCAAAATTTGTGTACACTTAAGGAGTTTACGCTTAAGGAGTATCATTTTCTCTAAATTGACAGGTAAGTGTGAATCTTGGACCAGGTATATCTTGATGACAAATAGAATATCTTTTTTCTGACAGTGACCATTCTGTGTTCTCAGCCCAGCTGAGATTGTGCATTTAGTCAATTGAGAAATGGCCTGTTTAGTAAAGTTAAATGCTACAAGAAAAGGTTTTGCCTGCATTTAACACAATATATGCTCCAGAAACTTTTATATGAGAGTAAGTAGGGTTGGTAGGCTTAACATAACAAGAGTATAACACTTTCTAGAAACAGCCATTGAAACAACAAAAACTTTCCTAAAAAATGCTGCAATATTTTCCATCAATGATATTTTTTCCCTTAGGTAGCTCTGATATGGCGGACAAGAGGTACAGCTGCGATTATGCTAAGCGACTGTCATCCTGTAAAGAATGTAAGCAACAACTTCCAAAGGGATCGCTCCGCCTTGCAAAATATGTAACAAGTGACTTCTATGCTTATTATGGTAAAGCATATGTCACTTTATACCATCATCCTAGCTCTCGAAGGTCCTGGGCCTCCACGCGGTGAGGGTGGAAACACTTGGGGTGAAGTCCTCTATCCCCAGTGGCTAAAACAGGACAGTGCGCATTGCACAAGCTGCTCCAGCTTTACAGGAGGGTGTGTCCCCTACCATACAGGGGAAACAAAAATGGATATGTCTTTAGAGAATAATCCAAACCCGCTCGCACATCGCCCGGGTGAACAAGGTGCGCGTCCCTCAGCGGTAAACCAGGCTGAGGTCCAAAAATTGGCTTCTGGTTCCCGACTCAGTAAACGTTCCCGCTCATCATCAGATGATGCAAATCCAAGTATCAATTATCAAGCAATATCTACACCATGGCCCAAGTTTCTTGTTGTTACTGGCAGTGATGAGGAGTTTTCCCGTCTCTCAGCCATAACAATTTGTCGAACGCTAAAAGAAAGCATTGGTTTTGTAGAAAATACGAGAAGGCTCAGGAGTTCATCCTTGCTGGTGCAGGTTGCTCACAAGGACCAATCATTAAAATTGCTGGAGCTGAGGGCCTTTGCGGGTGCCCCTGCAAAGGTAGAGCCCCATTGGTTCTTCAACTCCTGCAAGGGAGTTGTAACATCTCATGAGAGCAGTCTCTGCTCAGATGACGAACTGAGGGACTGGCTGAATGACTACAATGTCATCCACATTCATCGCCAGCCCCCCAGATATTCACGACAGCTACTCACCCTGACCTTTGATGGCACAGTGTTGCCAGACAAGGTCAGCATAGGGTTCGAGTGATGTAGGGTACGTCCCTACATCCCGAACCCTAAACGATTTTACAACTGCCAACGATTTGGCCATTTCAGCGGCTCCTGCCGTTCGAAGGCAACCTGTGCCAACTGTGGATCACGGGAACACGCCCATTCCCGTGACGCACCATGTCAGGAACAATCTTATTGTGTCAATTGTGGAGGTGATGGGCCAGCCTATCACCATGGCTGTCCCAAATGGCAGCTAGAGAAAGAGATCCTGAAATTAAAGACCACAAGGGATATTTCCTTTCCCCAAGCGCGCCGTATAGCTTAACAGGCTGCTGGGGCAAGCTATGCCTCAGTCCTGTCTCAGATGGCTGGACCTAGATCTCCTTCACCCAGATCATCGCCGAGGCGAAGGATTAACCTAGATCCTAACTATAAATATTCAAAGGTTGACGAAAGTGCTAAGAAAGTTATTCCAGATACGCAATCTTCGCAGTCAGGCGATCACCTGGCAAGACTGAAGCAACATGCTACAGATGTCGGTAAAGGACATCTCGTAGCTCCATTAGTTACTGCTTCACAGTTTAGTGTACCCTCACAGGGTGCACCTTCCGGCGATGAGTCGGAAGATATACACCAGCCGATGGAAGAGGAGGCAGGGACTACCACCATCCCTAAGCCTCAACGGGAGGGGGCAATTGATAAAAGATCAATTGTTCCCAAAAGACCCCCCCCCCTCATCAGAAAAGCACTAGATAAATCTAGTGCACTGGGCATCATAAGACCACCATCTAAGCATGGTGGGGTCCCCAAAAAGACCTTAACACCAAAAGAGGCAGCAACTTTGAAGAAAAAGTAAATATTCATACAAATTCATACCATGTACTATGATAATAATAAACTCTTTTAACTAACTCATGGACGGTATCATTCAGTGGAACTGTCGAGGTTTCAGAGCCAAGTTCGATGAAATAGGTTGCATGGTCCAAGACTTAAACCCTAGTGTTTTCTGCCTACAGGAAACATTTCTGAAACCTCCAAATAGTTTTAAACTGAGAAACTATCATATATATAATACATATAGCAATATTGACCATGATAGAGCCACTGGTGGCTCATCAATTTTAGTTAAAAATGGAATCATTCATTCTCATATTGCTCTTAACACAAACCTTCAGGCTACAGCAATTCGTCTGAACCGGAATAAAACATTCACTATATGTTCCTTATATACTCCTCCACCCTTTCACCTTACAGCCAGTGATTTGCACAACCTTTACAATCAACTTCCTGAACCGCGTCTTATCCTAGGAGATTTTAACAGCCATAACCAATTGTGGGGAAGCACTTCCCTCAACAACAAAGGAAAAACCATTGAAGACTTTCTCAATGACCACACCCTTTGCTTATTCAATGATGGTTCACCCACATATCTTCACCCTGTTCATGGAACATTTACATTAATAGACCTTAGTATATGTGACCCAGCGTTATTTCTGGAATTTGAATGGAGAGTATTAGAGGACACTCACGGCAGTGATCACTTTCCCATTGTCCTACAAAAAGTAGAAGGTACTAGAGAAGTGGGTCAACCACGATGGAAGTTGCATAAAGCAGATTGGACCTCTTTCGAAAAGCACTGCTTAGAAACAATTACTATGTCTCAATATAGAAATTCTAATAGTCACGTTGAAGATTTTACTGATGATATTACTGATATAGCCAATAGAACAATACCGATGACAACAAATAATTCTAAACGTAGTGCAAGACCCTGGTTTGATGACAAAGTAAGAGAAGCTATTAAAAACCGTAAGAGAGCCCTCAGAATTTTTAAATCACAGCCGACCATCAGCAATCTGAATAATTTTAAGTGCCTGAAAGCCAAAGCGCGTAGAATTGTCAGGAAAAAGAAACATAGTTGCTGGAGAGAGTATGTCTCCAGACTCACTGAAAGAACTCCTAGCAATAAAGTCTGGAAAATGATTAAAAAGATTGAAGGAAAGAACCTAGCTTCACATGTAAGCGTTCTAGAAGTGAATGGAGAACATCTCTCCTCACCAGAACAAATGTCAAACGGGTTTGGAGAAGTTTGTGTACAACTCCTCGTCAGAACTATACGAGAGAATTTCAATGTTATAAGGGAGAGATTAACCCTAAATATACAGTCTGATAACAGCGAAGATTATAACTCCTACATCGCCTCAATCTTCTTTAAAACTATTACTCTATACCTTCAATCAAATTTGGGAGAAGGGATGTCTTCCATCCCTCTGGAAACAGGCCACGGTCATCCCAATTCCCAAGCCGGGGAAGGATCATAGTGATCCTCTGAATTATCGACCAATAGCCTTAACCAGTTGTCTATGTAAGACAATGGAACGAATTGTTACTGATAGACTGGTTTGGTTCCTGGAGTCGAACCAATCTGGATTTCGCCGTCACAGGAGCACATTAGATCATTTAGTCATACTGGAAACTTATGTTAGAGATGCTTTCATTAACAGAGAACACGTAGTAGCCATATTCTTTGACCTAGAAAAAGCTTATGACACTACATGGAAATATGGAATAATGAAAGATCTCCATGACTTAGGGCTTCGAGGTCGCCTTCCAGTTTTCATCGGATCCTTCCTACAGGATCGCTTCTTTAAGGTCCGAGTGGGATCAACGATGTCAAGCCCCTACTCTCAGGAGAATGGAGTCCCTCAGGGTAGTATTCTCTCGCCCACCCTCTTTAACGTCAAAATCAACAGTATAGTAAATTCCATCTCAGAAAATCACATGTTGTCCCTATATGTTGACGATTTCCTCATTGCCTACCGTTCCAGATATATGCCAACCATAGAACGACAACTGCAATTAAATTTGAATAGGATTCACAAATGGTCACTTGAAAATGGCTTCAAGTTCTCTAAACAGAAGACCGTTTGTATGCCTTTCTATTATTTATGATCAAACCATCCAGATCCATCACTAATAATTGACAACTGTCAAATAAAAGTGGTGAATGAAACAAAATTTTTGGGTGTACTCCTTGACTCCAAATTGTCTTTCATTTCGCATATCAAAGCACTGAAAGCAAAGTGCCTGAAATAAATGAACCTCCTTAAAGTAGTGAGCAAATATAATAATATTGGGGTGGGGACACAACGGTCCTCCTTCGTCTCTATGGAGCAATTACTCGTTCTCGACTTGATTATGGTTCTGTGGTATATGGCTCCGCCAGACCATCTTATCTAAAATGCCTGAATTCTGTACATCATCAAGGGTTGCAACTAAGCTTAAGAGCTTTTCGTACATCTCCTGTAGAGAGCTTATATGTACTGGCAGGGGAACCTCCACTTTCCCTTCGTCGTATCAAGTTATCCATGCAATACATACTAAAAGTAGCTTCAACTCCAACAAATCCAACATATGATGTAATATTTCATCCAAAATACATGCATCATTATGAATCTCATTCAAACGCCATTCAACCACTGGGATTACGCATGAAATTCTATCTTGAGGCTGCAAAAATTGATACTACAATCATTGCCGAGACGGAAGTACCACCCATTCCGCCATGGATTCTCCCAGTCCCGAAAGTTATACTGGATGTGGCAGAGCTTAAGAAAAGCGAAACCAATCCGGTAGACTATCAAAACCTATTTTATACTATAAGGTTTAAATATGATTCGTACAAATTTCTATACACAGATGGCTCAAAAATGGAAAGACGAGTAGGTTGTGCAGTCACTTCTTATAAAACCGTTATAGCTGAATGTCGTCTTTCAGACCACTGCTCAATATACACTGCAGAATTAACAGCTATTTACCTTGCCTTAAAGAACATCGAGGACTCAGAATCAGATCGTTATGTTATCTGTTCTGATTCCAAATCTGCTCTTCAAGCAATCCAAACTAAACAACTTGACAACCCTGGGATCTTAGATGTTCTTATTAAGTATTTCTATCTTCACGAATACAAAGACATAGTATTCTGCTGGATTCCTGGACATGCTGGCATAGAAGGGAATGAAAAAGCAGACCTGGCAGCAAAAAGGGCTCTTACAAAAGAGATAACTGATTTTACCATTCCCTACACTGATTTTAAAATGACTATAAAATCGTTTATCATGTCTTGCTGGCAAAGACAATGGAATGAATGTAATAACAACAAGTTGCATTCAATCTTACCTTGCATTCAATATAAAATACCTAGTAGGTTCAATACTTGCAAAGATCAAGGAATATATCACAGATGCCTCATAGGATATCAAGATTTACACATTTACACCTTTTAGTCAATGAACCGGCACCGGTATGCCAGAGTTGTCGGTGCCCCCTAACAATCAAACATATTTTATTAGATTGCACCCACTTACAACGCATTAGAAGACCTCTGTTTCAAGCTACTACCTTACAACATCTCTTTACTAGATATCTAACCCAGACAATTATTGATTTTTTATATGCTTCTGGTTTCTACTACCAAATATAGATAATCAATCTTAACCTAGAGAGCCTCTACATAGCCCACTCAGGTGCTGATGAGGCGTTAAACAATAACTCACACACGCATACCATCACCCTAGCTGCCTTTTTAAAACATTGAGCAAATTAAAAGTTACCTCTAAAGTTATTGAAGATTTGAAGGACATCGAAGGTCATGAGCAGTTGGCTGAAGATGACAGGAAGATGATACAGCGATTAATTGATGGTATGTATTTTTAAAGGCCGGGGGTCGCGTATATAAGGCCGCTATCGCGGCACCCCATCATTCTGGGTTTGGCCTTCAAGCAGTCAACAACTCGCACCCTCTTCATAGAAACTTTAATAACTACATAAACACAGCATGAATGTCCATAATTTTGCATAGTTCATTTCAGAGCACCAATCTCAGTCAAAGTGAAAACTGTTTAGTCTCAGAAAATGGTATTTCCGACATTATAAGCAAAATTTGTGTTGCTAGCATTCAAATGTTATTGATAGTCCAGGACTTGTTGTGATTGGCTGAAAGTCATGTGACATTTATGGCTCCACCTCCTCAAACACTTGGTTGTTTACAAACACCATGCTATCACATGATAAACTAGTTTATCTCATGACAAGCTATATGTAGAATGTTCAAGAATAGTATAGCTCTCATGTATACATTGCATAATCCAGAATAGCTATCAGACTTTTCTATGTAATTTCTTTGTACAAAGAGGCTAAACATTATGTTATCATATACACTGTAGACCTACCAGTATCAGTCATATGCCATTGCCTAATGTCAGGAGATATAGCATGGGAGGATAAAAAAAGCTCACCTAAAGTATCTTGACATTGAAATATATCCTCAACGAACTAGTCAAGCTGGAAATTATCTTTTAGTGTCACATAAATAATTCCAAAGCAAAGGCTCCAATATCATTCCAATCAAAGCACTGCAATAATCCACATTTCCACTATAGAGGTCATATAATTATAATATAGGACCTATATATCCAAGCAAAGTTTGGCAGTTGGGTAATTTCCTGCTAAATGAATGGTATGATGTTTCACTAACTGAACTTAATTCTAGAATGATAAATTGCAAAATAGCAGTTGGAGGGGGGAGGCATAAAAGGGGTACAATAGGGAATTAGCAGTGAAAAAATAGAACCCCCACACAGATGTGGGTTCTACATCCTCATGTGGCATTATGTAACACCTTTGAATTTGCCTGTGCATCCCATGTTTGAAGTGTACACCATTAATTTGACATTGATATTACTGTAATATTTTGAATATTCACAAGAGTCAAATTTTCATATATTGCATATTGCAGCCCTCGAAGGTCCTGGGCCTCCACGCGGCGAGGGTGGAAACACTTGGGGTGAAGTCCTCTATCCCCAGTGGCTAAAACAGGACAGTGCGCATTGCACAAGCTGCTCCAGCTATCCAACGCAGACACTTATTGATTTTTTGCATGCTTCTGGTTTCTACTCCCAACTATGGATGATCAATCTTACCCTAGAGAGCCTCTACATAGCCCACTCAGGTGCTGATGAGGCGTTAAACAATAACACTAACTAATTAACTAACATATCATATTGCATTAATAACTGATAATATTACTGTAATATTTTGAATTTTCACGAGAGTCAAATTTTCATATCATATTGCTGCTAATTAATTACAGACTTTCAAATTCTAGCATATCATGTTGCTGCTAATTAATTACAAACTTTCAAATTCTAGCCACCATTTTCTTCTCACACTCAGCATTTATATACAGAATGTAAAATGCCACATATTTTATTGAGATAGATAGATAGATAGATAGATACATAGATACATAGATAATTATTTAGATACATAGATAGATAACTATTGTTTCACTACTAACTCCCTATTGTACCCCTTTTATGCCCCCCCCCCCCATTAGGTAATTATCTATCTGTGTTTCATGCTTATCTAATATGATGCAATTTTGTAATATGCTAGTTCTTTAAAGAATAGAAATAATGTTCTGTATAATTGTGATCATCTCCATGTTACAGCTAAGCTCCTTCAGTTGACAGGTGTGATAGCAGTCATCAAGGCCACAATATCCCAGTGGTCATTGGTCAGTCTGACGCAATGACCATTGCTGATTACCCAATGACTAAAGGGGTACCCAGTGGTTTCTAGAACCCCAACTACCTTATATGGTATGCAGTACTAATTGCCGACCCAGGGGTAATCGCTACCCCTAGACCCCCGGCCTTTAAGGTGGTTTAAGTTTTGGTGTATATTTTGATGATCTTGGTCTATCATTTTGATTTCTAAGAACAATCAATATTCTGTACAAGATCTGACTTTCCGCTTTAATGACCTACTGTTGTTCTCTGACCAATCTGTCCTGAAAATTGCTACTTGGGTTCAACTTCTGGCCCACATTTGAGGTGGATTTGAGATGAAATCAGTTGGATAGGACAAAACTCATGACGTAATTTGATGTCCTATTTTGAATTCACTTGTGAGAAACACTGAATTTCTGGTGTCTTTTTTATAAGCAGCTGTTCTTCGTTGTTAGCCTTATCCTGACAGTGTGATAACACTTGCCTGTAAAGGACTCAAATTCCAGTGGCTAAAATAGGACAATGTGGTGCCATACAGTGCTTATGCATGTCCATCCCTTTCATTAACTGTAATAACACATTTTGTACCTACCTACACGAGTCATTCGAGTCACACTAAAGTTATTTAAGGGAACGCCATCAACCTGTCTTGCATTCCAGTGGCTGGACCAATAGAACATGTTCAAATATGTCATAATTTCAAAACTGAGTGCACAATTGTAATTTTTGTCTTAACCTTTGTTGCAGAGATCATTCCTCTAAGAGAGTCGAAAAGAGTGGTTTACAAGAAAAATGCACCTGCTAGGAAAGCCAGGACTGAGAAAGCTAGTAAAACCATAATGCTAATCTAATATTTATTCACAAAAGTCTGGGCATTGTGACATTACAATTAATTTGACTAGAAATTGCCATCATATTTGGTTGTTACACATTTCTGCGTGCATAAGTGTCAGTGACTTTTATTTAAAGTTTTATTTATGAGTGTATAGACAATACTGGGTATTTTTGTTTTAGAAATCCTGAAAACAATGAAGGCTACAAAACGAAAAGTTAAAAAACCTAAACCAAAGAAAATCAAAAATATTGGACCAGGTACGTAATCCTGTGCATTATTCAGTAATAGTTATATCCCGAAAAGGAGGGAGTTAGCGAACAATTTTGTTGGATATATAACCAACAAATTTAAAATGTTAGTTAACTCCCTCACAGTCGGGAGTTAACTAACTTATACTCCACTAGACATATTTACTCATTTGTTTGATTGTTTGATTTGTTTAACTGATATTATTCAGCAATTAAAGTGCAATTTGCACTCAGGAGGGAGTTAACTGACATTTTCGCTGGTTACATCCCTCATAGAGGGGGGGGGGGGGGGGGGGTGATAATACATAGAAAAATAATAATTTCAGAATTTCAAATGGAAACTGCCCAGGTTTTGCTAAGGCTGAAATACCATTTCCAAAAAGGAAAATAACACATGCCTGTATCTTTATTTTTGATTCCTCCCAAGACCGATTGAATGTTACGGCAATTTGAAAGAATTTTTAGCATTTGTGTCATTCGTCATATTTCCTGTATTGTGGAACATAGCAAGTTATTATGCACATGACTGTATTTAGTGAAAAATAAGCTTCACTTTCAATACCAACATTGCTGTATTTAAAAATTTATTAAAATTATAATAATTCAATTTGAGACATATATATCGCTTTCTTTATTTCCGTCCTTTTACAGGCCTAAAATTATTCAGTCACTTAATTTGAAATATAGTGTAAACCTGAATATTATAAGCATTGAATAGACATAGCTAGAAATATTTCTCTGGATCAAAGATGATATTACAAATATTATATGTGCATGGATTGTTTTTTTATTAAGACAATTATATTTTAACAATTTCAAAATTATTTAGACACCCTGGACCCTCCAGCTTGAGAGCAAATGTTTTAAGTATTTTTTTAGGCTTTTACAAAAGCTATCTCCCCCCTTCCCCATCTAGTTCACTTCTTCATTAATGTTCTTCCCACCTAATATTGCGAAGATAATGCAAACATGAATCGGTCACACAAACCCTTAACTTGAAATAATAGTTTTGACAGTGGGCCTGGGCATTAAGGATTAAGTCTCTCCACAATAGCCAAGAATTTTAAACTATTTGAATATATCTCTACATAAGCATTGCTTATCAATAACTGGTTATTTTTACGGGCACATATCAATTGTGTCAATTGTCATTTTACTTGCTGGTCAAAGATAAGGTATGTTGCATAGAAGTCTGTTTAAATTCTTATGCTACACATATTTTATAAAATTGCCAGATAAGCTCAGTACTAGCCCTGATGCTTGTCTTCAATGAAGGCCATGTCCACTCACACTTCTTGTCGCACACACAAGTTCACCTATTATAACATTATAACCATATTATTACTGATGAATTCTCACATTTCTTCTGTACTGGTCCATGAAAAAAGCCCTCGAAGGTCCTGGGCCTCCACACGGCGAGGGTGGAAACACTTGGGGTGAAGTCCTCTATCCCCAGTGGATAAAACAGGACAGTGCGCATTGCACAAGCTGCTCCAGCTATCTAACGCAGACAATTATTGATTTTTTACATGCTTCTGGTTTCTACTACCAACTATAGATAATCAATCTTACCCTAGAGAACCTCTACATAGCCCACTCAGGTGCTGATGAGGCGTTAAACAATAACACTAACCCTGGTACATGAAATGCCCTCCTTTTCAGTTTTTGCCATTACATTTAAAGCTTTACTTGGGTAGGCCGGGAACACTCCTTCACAACCAAAACAGATTTTGGATTATGTACACCCTTGCAAAACACTACAGGGTAATTTTTAATATTTACATATTTGCTGGCAATTTTGTGAATTATGCAGGAAGGTCATTTAAGTATTACATCAATGCCACTGGTCAGCAGCTTTGTCGGCTTACATGACCAGCTATCAGAGTCAGATGTAATGAGGGGATGATATGGTTTGAGTCTATACCATTATACACATTCATCTCAGAGGTGGGTCTTCAACTTACTCAAGCCACTATACTGCTATAGTTAACGTCTCGCGATACTGACATTCAGCTATCAACAATGATCAAGCTCATGAGGAGTGCCTATGCCAGGGATCAAACCTGGGACCTTCAGAATTGTTGGTTAGTGTTCTAACAGGCTAATGCCTGAACCACTAGGCTACCCAACAAACAAAATTGCATTCATTCAATTTAAAATAATATTCATAGCACCATCCGAGACTACATTGGTTTACGTGTCAATTCTCAATGGATTCAATTGCTGATGACTATTCCATTATTTGGTAGACCCCCTAAATTGGTATTCATTTTAAAGCTCTTTACCAGAGCAATCCAAATAACTCACTATTACAGAGATATAAGGAGATTACATCAATATCGCTGACCTTTAAAGTTGCGGAAATTTCTTCGTAAATGACCAAAATTTCAAAGAGGCTTGGGAGGGATCAAAAATAAAGGAACAGCTATGTGTAATACATCATTAGAAAGGGTTTTTGAACCTTAACAAAGTTAGGATAGTTTCCCATTAAAATTCTGACATTCATGATTATCACCCCCTCTACGAGTCGGAGTCATAGCACAAGAGGAATACTATAAATTATGTTATACGCATCTCGTGCTCGATTTTATTTATAAATTTGAACTTTTCATGCGATTATCTTCCAGAAATTCCTTCAGAACAACGAGGCAGTACAAAAAAGTGCACTTTAAGGCAAGCTAAAACATCTAAGTAAGTAACTGTGCTGTTTGTCATTAATTACAAATTAATTAAAAATAGTTGCAATGTATGCATAAAGTGTATGCTCTTATGAGGATGGGCCTAAATCGAGCAAGACATGTCAAA
Organism: Alitta virens; assembly: GCA_932294295.1. Lineage (NCBI taxonomy): Eukaryota > Metazoa > Annelida > Polychaeta > Phyllodocida > Nereididae > Alitta > Alitta virens. The sequence goes on along the minus strand of OW028580.1, from coordinate 4,257,496 downwards.
CAATATACCACAGTTGTAAAAGACTTTAATTTGCTTGTAGATATACATAGTTATGTGATTGTCTATATCTGTTTTTTTATGCATTTTAAGACTACTGAATGGTTTTACAAGTGTTGTCATTTATTAGCAATTAATAAAGTATTATTTGTTGTATTATTTTGTTGCATTTGTATATTTTGTTGGATTGTGAATTGTTTTTGATAAAACATTATTAAAAATGCAGCAGATTCTATGCATCTGCGTTTTTTAGTCTCGCAAGTACAATTTGATATTGAATAACTGGTGAACTTGCAAGGTTTGGATGCTGCTTGGTTTCAGCCAGATTTGTTCATCTATGACATCAAATTAGTTCCCAATGTCTGATCACTGTGAGTCGTCACCTCAAAGCCCAGCGATCTAATTATGTACATGTTTTGCTTGTTTACTCATCTAAAGTAAGTTAATCAATTCCTCTTACACTCTATAGGCTGGCTTATGTTATAGAGGTTACGCAATTCTTGTTCTGTCAAGCAGGCAATTAAGAAAAATTGCCTAAACTTGAAAAATATGAATCCATTTCTCTTGTATTTTTAAGAGATGATTTCTTAAGTATTTACCCAGCCTATCGGCTACATAGTTTAACCAATCATTTTGTTTAACTAGGTAAACTAGCAAAGAATGTCCATAATTAGGTCGCCGGGCTGTGAGGTGACGACACACAGTGTGATGGAATGAGTCAAAGATCCTACCTACACTCCAAGGGAAAAAATGTGTATCAAGTAATGCTTATCATGTCAAATATATCATACTGTATTGATCAATATTGTTAGCCAGGAAAAATATTTAAACAAAAATTAAAATGAACTATTTTCTTACAAATTTATTATTATACATTTCGTATGAAATATTTTCACAGCAAATAAAACATACAAAAAATACAATTATTAATCTCCATGTGGTTGTTTGTAACCTCCAATAAATTACGCTAATAGCTAAATTATATATGCAAAACGAACATTTCAAAATATGAGACATATAATGCCTATCAAGTGTACAGAGAATGGTATCATACTAAGCCAGCATTATGTGCTAAAGAGAAGAATATTGATTTTTTGTTGCTGAGCAATGCTGCTGAAGAATCAAATTCTTTTATTTTTCCTCTGTCTAACACAATTATTCTGAAAGTAGAGGAAAAAAATTATAAATAAAAAACAACAACAAAACATTGAATTACACAGCAACAAATAGGAAGGTGACACAATAGATTTGGCTTAACTTATTATTGTTTGAGTATGACATAGTGTTCACTGTTGAAAAGGATCCAGCTGGCCTTCCGCAGTAACTTATATATATGATATTTAGAATGTAAAACATTAACACAACTAAAGTGATAATGCAAATGTATCCAAAGCAACATACTGTTATGTACAGTTGTAGAAATAAGCTTTCACACAATGGATATATTTTGTAACTTGAGTCCGAATTGTATAGAATTTGTTTATTTATATGACAGAAATATGTTAATAATTATATATAACTTTATGCGGGGACAATCAAGAGCAGTCCTTTGACTTTGTCAAGTGTTCTGGTAAAATATATCCTGTGTCATGGGTAGACAAGAACTTATATTAGAAAAATTAAATTTTCACTAAAATCTTGAATATTTACAGCCAAATTCATTGACTTGGATACAAATCTTATAGTCTTGGCAGCTAACTCCTGATGACATCATATGAATCCAGGACTCCCATTGGTTAAAGGGGTCACTCAGCCAATGGCAGTCCTAGATTCACATGACGTCATCTGGAGTTTGGCTTCCAAGTCTATTAGATAGGTTTCCAAGTCAATGAATGAGTCTTTTTCCTGAACAGCCCTGAATTCAGCAAGATATAAGTCTTTCCTCTCCTCTTATTATTCATTTTGCTTTTCAGACACAGTAGGTAATAACTAACTGATTCCATAAATATAACTTTCTCAGCAAAATAACAAACATCAATAAATGATAAAAGTGTCAAATATGCATTAAAATGCACTAAAAAATACTGCTGCTGGGATGCACTTTGCGTCAGCCAATCACAGCCAAGGGCGGGAACTTTTTCAGCCAATAGAATTGCAGTATTCTGTTTTAGCCACTTGGTGGAAATACAGAGAATAATGGGTGTGCAGACATTTTTTTCCACCTCTGTTAGGGTTTTATTTAGTGTAGTAGGCCTATGTAAAGTTGTTTAAAGTATAGTACGTATCCAACATGCACCTGAAAGCTTACCAAATACATGTAGATGGTGTGTAATTGGTTAATTCGCGTTTATTGTTAATCGTGTTGGATACAATACTCGAATACTCAATCCAGTAGATAGTTAATACCCTTACCTGTCATAATCCATGACTGTGTTGAGTCTGTGTGCTACTGTAAGTATTGTACAGTGCTTAAATTGACTTCTGATGGTATTCTGAATCAAAGCATCAGTTTCAAGGTCTACCGCTGCTGTGGCCTCATCCAGTACAAGAATGCTTGTGTTTCGCAAAAGGGCTCTTGCTAAGCACAGTAACTGACGCTGACCAACACTGAAAGTGCAAGTAAAAGCATATTTTAAAAGCAGCCTCAGCAATGTTACTAATTATGCACTTTTGCATATATTTAATTTATTGATTATTGGCCATGTTAGAATGCTTAATTAATGTAAAAAATGCTTTTACCAAGTATACAAGTTGTTCCCAATTAATTTCTTCACACAAATAAATTACTCATATACTTAGTTCTTAACTGTGTAGAAGGGTATGATTAGAAAGATAACAAGATCAACAATGCTGTTTTACCAATTACAAGAAAATTCACCACCTAACACAATGAAATGGATTCTCTTTGAGATTTTCTTATCATTATAGTTGATTCACGTAAAGTGTTTACTTCTACCAGTTCATAGCAATGATTCTTTTGCAGGGCTCACTGAATCTAGGACTAACTGACAACTAACAGCAGAGATAGGTTTTGTTTTTTTAATTATGACACAACTGCAATCATGACCCATCAAATGCAAGTGTAAGCACCATATCACTTGCTCATCTATGATGAGTCATAACCATCAGGGTAAATTTAACGGAACATATAGGGTCATGATAGCCAGTTTTCATATGAATGATTAGCTACAAGACAGGGTTACAATGTTGTATATGAAAAAATATGGAATTTCGACTTGTGTGGGAACTAGCCTTTTAATAAATGTTTGCCACACTAAATACATCTGCTCTGGGTTTTTTCTATTATGTCGCACTCAGATATGGTTGATTTCTTCCAAATTTAATCAATTTCTGTGCCATTTTCGAATTCACATTTCATTGATAATGCTTGACAGCCATTGCTGCCTAGTTCCTCCAATACTCACCAGAAGGCGGCGCAAACTTTAACGCCCCTAGTGGCTAATAAAATGACATGTAATAATGCTGCCGAGTCCTTACTTCTGTGAATTTGATATTTACAATACATTAAGATAACATCCACATGATTCAAATTCAATAACAAGCAAATGAAGCAAATTATTCACTATTTAACATCAACAAAGTCTGAACAGCCACAGTGGCGCCACATAGTGTCAATGAAGTCCACAGGGGGGGTTTTCATTCTGACGCAGGGAATCAGTTGTGAATGGCAAAAGCATTAACAAGCAAACATAAATTTATGAAAATGTTTAAAACGACATTTCTAATTACTTTTTCATGAATATGTGAGTGCGATACAATAGTAAACTGAGTATTCCTCATGCGGAAAACCATGAAACGAGGTATGCAACGGTATTTATTGAGAAAACATGCATAAATGTCAAGTTCCACAAATTTCTATAGAAGCTGTTCTGACTCTACATCGCATCTTATGCAATGTAGGTCGGCTCTGACGAATGAATGATAAGCAAAAGTAAGCACTTAACGTAAACCGACTGTAACAGAGCTTAGACCATTATACAAATGTGCGACTAGTGGAGAGGCTAGCCAATATTGTGACATCTGGAACACTAAGTCCCTACTTGCGCAAAAAGTTTTCCCCCCTTTTTATTGTGCCCTCAATTTAAAGAAGTTGAGCAGACCAAAACTATTGGCTCACTATGTTCCTCAAAGAGACTCACCTTAGTGCCTCTCCGCTCTCTCCGCACTCATATTGCAAGTCTTCGGGCAGGCTGCCTACAAAATTTCTGAGGTGAGCATGATCGAGTGCAATCCATATTTGCTGGTCAGTATATCGTTGGAATGGGTCAAGATTGTTTCGTATGGATCCGGAGAACACTACGGGGTCCTGAAATGATGAACAAAGTTACTACTACTTCATGGCTGATTATAATGATGATCCCTGTTCACAGGAAGTTACTAGACTCTAGACATATAAAGACATTCCCAGATGGCACGCCAGATTTGGTCTGCATGACTTCAACTTCGGTCGTCATTAGCCGATGTCAAGCCAATGTGTAGCAGGCGGTTGGTGGGTGGAGTAGGGCTTTACGTCCTGTATTCTGCATGGGGGTGGGGTCGTAGCTCAGTGGTAGCGTGCTGGGCTTCCACCTACCACCTGTATTTCTGCTGATGGGCTAATTAGGATGGGCAGGGACCATGGCAATGAGATGAAACAGCCATCCAACTTAGGCTCGACTGGGAATTGAACCCGGGACCCAGTGGTTGGAAGCCCAATGTCTAGCAGATGTTGCGTGTTAGTCTGGGTTATAACAATTCCAAATAAGGCCAGTTTTGACATACTCAATCAATTTTACTTTTGAGACATACTCCAGTCCATACCTGACCTAAACAACGATACTTTAGTGTCCAGTATATAACTTGTCCTATTTATATGTAGGTGATATGAGCCTATGTGTGTTTTATGTATGTAAAAGTATACTTTTGTAACTGTGTTTATATGCTGAATGCACTTAATACTAATACATGCTTATTGAAACAGTTTATAAATTTAAATTTAACATTGAGTCCCATCTAGGCTTTCCTTTATTTGATGCCATAAATTGTCCTATATATAGCTTTTAGCACTGATCTATACTTTATCAAGTGATCATATGACATAGGGCATTGTAACAGTTATGGTTAGATATTAATAAATTTAATTCTAAGTAAAACAATCAGCACCTGTGGTATGATGCTGATTTTGGACCGTAAATCGTGCAATCCGAGCTTTCCAATGGTTTGACCATCTATCAAAATTGATCCATTATTCGCTTCGATGAGGCGGAACAAGGCTAGGGACAAAGAGCTCTTTCCTGCGCCAGTTCTGCCTACAATTCCAATCTGAAATTCGAGAATAGATGATATGTCCGGTCGGATAATAATATGAACATTTTCTAAAATTATCTATTGCTACAAAATGTAAAACAGAGTAACTAATTTACTCATTAAAATTGTCTTGGATATTGTATGTGGCAGTTTGAATGTTTTTCTGTACCTTTTCAGCAGGTTTTATTTCACAAGTGATGTTTCTTAACACCAAATTAAGACCTGGTCTGTATCTTGTGCTGTAGTCTTCAAAAACAATGCTCGCCTCACCAGGCCAACCTCTAGGGGGCTTCTTGTCTTCCACTTCCCAATCAGCCTGTGAAAATATGCTATAACATTTAATACAGTGTGGATCCATGATTGAAACCACCTTCAGGAATTACATAAGGTGGAATGCTACTAAAGAGTTTGTTTGAAGCTGCGATGTCTGTCAAAATTGCAAGTTTCTAAGACTTTATCAAATATCAAATAGTTAAAAATTGCCTTAATAAATCCATACGCACTAAATGTGTATCAGCTAGTCAGTCTATCAGGCATTAATTACAAAAAATAAATCATAAGTTCAAGGCAAATCCAGATCAACACATTGGAAATGCTGAGAATGGCATCATCACACATTGTTCAGTATTGTGACGTCATCACTAGGTTTGTTTACATATTGATTTTTAATGGCATGAAAAACTGTTTATATTATTTATTGTACCTTAAAGTTAAATTGATGTGCACAAATGAGCACGTAGTGGTAAAAAATATCATGAGACAAGGTAATATTGGTTTATATAATTATTTGCCTATGCTAAATCTAGAGATATAAGAACTTTAGATAAAATGGTGATCTGCGAGAAATGTATTACACTAAACAACAATAAAGAAAGGGATCACCCTACAAGTGTTGTAGGAGCATGTGGCACCTTGAATACGTCATTTGTTTGTGAAGTAAGTAACTATATTAAATAAATACCAGCTATTAAAAATAGTACACTGTAAAATTATTTATATTTTAAGAATATAATTAAGATTCCAATAATAAACATCTCAGGACAGACCTAATTGCAGATAGAAGTCTATTGTGACAGTTCTGATTATGGCACCAGTTATCAAGCGATTTAGTTGAGCATCACCTTACACAGCCAATTTAATAGACTTGGAATCCAATCTCATAGACTTGAAAACTAAACGCCAGATGACATCATGCGAGTCCATGACTCTTATTGGTTGAGGGACTGACTTAACCAATGGGAGTCATGGATTCACATGACGTCCTCTGGAGTTTAGCCAATAGAAGGTGAGATTGGTTCATGAAATTGGCTGCAATTAGTCTTTAGGTTAAAGGTTGTATTAAGTTGAGAACATCATTAACCTGGCTCATTATGATTATATGTCTCACCTCTTGGTCAATCTTCATGTAATCTTGAATTCTTTCGACAGAGATTATGTATGTTTCTAATTCGGTTGCACAGCGAATCATCGCATTCATAAATGCAGTAATCTGAAAAAATATATAATTATAATAATAGCAGAACATTTTTAATACTTATATTAGGTTTTTTATGGCACCCTGATAGCGATAGTAAGTTATCTTAGGGGTGTCTCCACCTGTATATACTTTTTCTTCGTACATGTATACAGGAAATAAGACTAGTCCGAGTCTGACTTGCGATGCATCAAGACTCCCTCTAAATAGTATGGTGTAGAGTATATTTCTATACATTTAGGGTGTCACGGTCCATTTTAATATAAATTTTATCACTTACTTGCAGCGAATAGGCAATAGTCAGTCCTGTCAAGCCTGCTGAACTTTCACCTCGAAGTAAAACTGATGAGAGACTTGCGAAAAAGACAACCGCTGCTCCAAGACATTCCATGAGTATTCCACACAATCTGCAAATTGGAAATTTGAGAATATTTACTTGTGGTGAAAGATGGTGACACCGGTGACCAGTGTTGCCAAAATAAACCTTTGAATTATGACTAATGTTTTGACTATTGCCGCATGATAACATTATAATATTAGTGTGGGTGGGGGCCTAGCTCAGTGGTAGCCCCAACCACTTGGTCCCGCGTTCAATTCCCTGTCAAGCCTATGTTGGATGGCTGTTTCATCCTTCGTCTCATTGCCATGGTCCCTACCTGTCCTAATTAGCCCATCAGGTGCAGAAAATACAGGACGTAAAGCCCTAATCCACCACCACCACCATAATATTAGTGGATGGGGAGGTATGACAAAGGTAATTGTGTGGGATAAGGAAAAAAATGTTAGTATAATGAGAATGTCCAGAATAATATTCCATATATTCTCATACTCTGCTGTTGTAAAATAAAACCTGTAAAATGTACACTTATGCCAGATGATAAAAAAAAAAACTATCTGATCGGCTGTTATAGTGGAAGATATAAGTACAATATTTAGCCTGAAATCAATAAAATAAATCCAATATTTTGCCTCGAAACGAAAAATTCGTCCTTGAAGAGATAGTAAATTTCATTTGTAATATCTGATACCATAAAATTCGAACTGTTGCTGTTAGAGAATGTATAGGTAACATTTAGTAGAAATACAATATTTAGGCTGAATGGGATAGCCTGTTGGTTGCATTAATTTTCTTTATGAACAGCAAGAGTGCAATTCTGTTGACCACCTACCTGTAAGCGTTTATAATCAGGAACCAAGCCTTCTGACTGTCATCTACAAGTCTGTCACACTTTTCGACAAAATCTTGTTGCCTTCGGTAAGCCCGGATGCTTGTCGAACCAACAACTGTTTCATCAAAATGGATATAGACTGGGGATCGCTTCACTGAATCTATCCGCTTCCAGTCTCGGGTTGTTGCAATGTACATTCTCTGTTGTTGGTTACAAAAGAAGAGCATAGTGCAATAACGTTTTTCAAATGTGCTTCCATAATTACTTTCAGGTATACAGCAGCTGTTACAGTAATTCTTTGAGGCAGAATATTTTCCTTATACTCTTAGACAAATGATTGCTTCACTGGTGTCCATCACAAAATTTTGTTAAAAATCAGACAAGATATTGTTTGTCCTTGGACATTGAACGTGTAAGCTAACCGAGGTATTGTTTGACATATTATACAATCGTCTGAGAACAAGTAATATCTTGGCTGATTTTAAACAAATTTTGGGTGGACACCAGCGTAACATTCATTTGTCTGAAACAGAAAATACTTTTTAAGAGTGCAGATTAATAGTGATTATAAACTCCAGACTCTGTACATAATTGTCACAGTGTCTCGCAAAAGACATTGATCCTCACAACCAATATCATAGACTTGGAAACCGAAGTCCAGAGGATGTCATGTGGGTTCAGGACTCTCATTAGCTAAGGTGGTTACTCGGCCAGTGGGAGTTCTGGATTCACATGACATCCTCTGGTGTTTAGTTTCACGTTTCCAAGTCTATGAAATTGGCTGTAAATGTATTATTGTTGATCAAATGAATTTTCATGTTTTATTTAGGCCATATATATAATGCCAGCTTGCTATGGCTCACTTAATTAAGGCTCCTGGGAGTGCCATACTTGAACAATGATGAACACAACTACGATTGGTATAAGTACTGGGAGTGCCATACCTGAACAATGATGAACACAACTACGATTGGTATAAGTACTGGGAGTGCCATACCTGAACAATGATGAACACAACTACGATTGGTATAAGTACTGGGAGTGCCATACCTGAACAATGATGAACACAACTACGATTGGTATAAGTACAAAACCAAAGACAGGGAAGCTGTATGTGACAATGATGAGAGTGGTCAGAACTGGGGCTAGAGCAAACAGCCATTGTCTGATGAAGAGAGGCATGTTGGTGTCCAGCACATCCACATCCTGAAATAAAAGATTAATTTGTCTTAAAAGATGTGTGTATAGTAGTACTGACATCAGAATAGAAAGATTCATTAATTAAATGTACCATAACAAATTTGACAGAAACTAAAATAACAGTAATATCAATATAAAATTTTCAGGCTATACTTTAACAGTATAACAAATTGAAACCGACAAAATGGTGGATTTTTATAGAAGGTTCTCCATATTTCCACCAGGTAACTATGACAGAATACTGCAATTCTAAAAAAAAACTAGCAAAGTGCATCCTACCAGCAATATTTATAATGCATTTTAATTTATATTTGACATCTTATCGTTCAATTGATTCTTGTTATTTCCCTGAGAAAATTTTACTTATGGAATCAGTTAGTTAACTATGATCTGATATTTATGGAAAGCAAAATGAGTCATCAGGGGAGAAGAAAGACTTACGTCTTGCTCTATTCAAGGCTGCTCAGTGCAAAGACTCTATTGCTTAGTTGTCTGACCATTTATGTGCTGTCTCTTATTCAAACATCAAAAATGGATGTAAAGAAGTCACGTGTGCTTTATATTCCAGAAAATATCGTAATAAATGTAAAAGAGTACATTACTTACTTTGGTAATGCGATTCATAATCCTTCCCAAGGGAGTGGTATCAAAGAAAGACATAGGAGCATGAAGGAAGCGATCTAGTAAAGCCGAGTGAAGGTGACGCGATGCTTTGTAACATCCTTCGGCTATAACGAAAGCTTCACACAAGGCAAAAATAGCTGAAAGGTAATATTTTACTTGCATGAAAAGAAGTTCAGACAGATAAATAAACACGAGTGCCAAAGACCAACAAGTTAAGGTCTCGAGCGAGCGACATCCAGCTGAGATGTTGTTCATGAAGAGTGCCCGGGCCGGTGATTGAACCAGAGTCCTCCACATGAGCATAAGAGCGTCTTTATCACAAGACCGCCCAGACTGATGAAATGGACAAATAACATGCACTTACACACAGATCTATGGGATTTTTTGGTAGCTAATTAAGGGACTTGTCGAAGGGTATCAAGTTTGAACACTCGCTATTGCATGAGCATGATTGTCAGACCAACCAATGCTTCACCCCTAGGCACAATGAGTATCGAGCAATTTGAAATCAACTGTCGCCAAAGGCACTGGGGACGAGCTCTTTTAAAAGCAATGGCGGTTAACCAACTGTTGATGGCTGAATACTCTCCAGGCAGTTTAGGAGGACTCCGGATTGGTCTACCCAGGATGTAATTGTAAATTTGGTGTGTGTATGGAGAGATTCACGTCCATCATTTATTCTTTCAATCATTTATTGATTCACATCAATCATTTTTTTCTTACATTATATGTCAATACATGTAGCTTAAGTTGGGTCATAGAACCAACTTTATTTTACAGTTAAACCTGTCATGCAGGAATTGTTTAATTTGGCTATTAAGAAGGTGGCTGTTTAATACTGGGTAAAGTATTTCGAAACTTAGTTCAGAAGTGTTAGAACTGGACTGTTCTATAGAGTTAATCATTAGAGCGATCATTAGAGCAGGTTTTTCTGTCGGCTTAGTTAGGATTATTTTAATATCTGAGAGTGTTAGTAATTGGTTGCAACATTTTCATTGGTTATATCCTCTCAGAACAATAAGAAAACCATCTAGGTGGAGTAAAATCTACTTTTATTTAGATGAATATTTACCAACCTTGAACACCTCCAAGTCCACCATAAATGCCAAGGTAATAGTCTCTTGTCCCAGAGTCATAAGTTCCATTTGCAGGCTGGTAAATACTCCATTCAGACAACCAGATACTTGTGAGCACTTGTGACGTCATCAGACCCACGTGACCAATAATAGCCAATATACATGCACCGTATCCTCCTGCTTTAATGTAAGCTTTAAAGACTGATGCTTTGACCTGAAAATTTGACATTACAACTTATTTATAATTTGGTTAATGTAGTAGTAGGATCACAGATTTATACATTGTACAGCTGCAATATGTTTAAAATCTACAAAATTACATTATCACTGGTCTACAGAATGCAAAATTTAAACAGATCACCAAAAAGAAACTTTCACCTCAAAAGCAAATTTGTATTTTCTTCAGTAAAGATTCATTTTTTTCATAAAAAATTAACATGAACATGAAATTATACATCTATATGAGACATAAAGGAATTTGCATAGCCACTTACACCATGTCGACATTTTAGTTATAAATAACCCCCCCCCCCCCCCCATTATTAATATTTGTTGTTATATCGGTATTATTATGCAGCAGTATGTAAAGGTTTTTGTACCTTTCTGAGGCAGCCAGCATATTATGAATTGTATATGTAAACAAGGAGAAATCATGTCAAGATACCACTGATATATATGTATATACCGTGTGTGTGTGTGATTAGGGCTTTACGTCCTGTATTTCTGCACCAGTTGGGCTAATTAGGACAGGCAGAGACTATGGCAATGAGACGAAGGATGAAACAGCCATCCAACTTAGGCTCGACCGGGAATCGAAACCCGGGACCCAGCGGTTGGAAGCCTAGTGCGCTATCTCTAAGCTAGGCCCCTGCCCTTCCTATATGTATATACCAGTCGTGATTTATTGAAAAACCTACGGGCTGCTTTTTAGAAATAATCCTCTATTGGTGTATTAACTTGTATGAATTAAATCAATTATGGTAAATATAGGCTGTGCAAAAGTTTTGGCAACTTTTTAATTGATTCAACTTGTAAGTTGTATTTTTATTTATTTTTTGGTTGATTCCAAAGCAAATTTGTTTTGATTAGTTGATGGGCTTCCAACCGCTGGGTCCCGGGTTCGATTCCCGGTCGAGCCTAAGTTGGATGGCTGTTTCATCCCTCATCTCATTGCCATGGTCCCTGCCTGTCCTAATTAGCCCATCAGGTGCAGAAATACAGGACGTAAAGCCCTATTCACACACACACACACACTTTACACACAAAGTTCTGTAATACTTACATTTCCTTGCTCAACCGTCTCGTCTGTAATAAGTTTAGTTCCTGGCATCTTCTTTGCATTATTCAACAAAGCACTTTCTTTTTGGTAGAAACTTTGGCTACTTATTCTTCTTCTGACTCTGATATTGTTTGTGATAGGGATAGAAAAATTTTAAATTGAGATTTGACTGTCTGTAGACCTTATTTGGCTTGATGTATATGCAATAATTCATAATTCTGAAGGAAATTAATAGTATAGATGTGTTATCTGAAAATATTTAATCATTAAAAGCACAAGTCCACTATTACATGCATGACATCTCTCTGAATTAGTTTGTTGCTTGCTGTTTTCTATGACTGTTTTATTACATATGCGATGGTTATTGAAGGTAATTGTCTGTTTTACATGCAAAGTAATGCTGTCTTTATCTTTGTGTACCTGACCGTACTGGAGCTGCTGGTTCCGTCACTGTCTGAGAAAGTCTTTCTGAGTTTTCGTATCTCTGTAAGTAAAACAGAAGTTTGTGGTTTATTTTTTTCCAAAACAAATGAAATGAAATAACTATAAAATACAAATAATTACAGGTTTGAAAACCAATACTGCGAAACACAATTAACAATTTTTAGCCGAAATGCATTTACCTTCATCTTCATCATCTGATTGGCCATTCTCTTCAGCGAAATAAGTTCTAATGAATTCAGCAAAGGCACCGTTGCTTTCCAACAAGTCTTCATATGAACCTCTTTCAGTTATTGTCCCATCTTTAATGACAATTATGTCGTCCACTTTTGGCAAATAAGCAACGCTGTGTGTCACCAAAATTCTCGTCTGAAAGCATTCACCCGTAGTTAAATAAGAAGTGTTTAAAGCTGTTGATTATTATCGTCGAGAACTTTGTTCTCTTTGGGCATTGTATGGATTTTTGTAATTAAAACATTTACGATATGTACATATAATATACTTGATGACAATTATCGCTTCACACTAATAGTTAACTTTACATTTGCCTTTACATGGCATTTCAGATCTATCAGTTAAAAATGTCATGATATAAATGAAAAGCTATTAAAAATATATATATTTGTGAAATATATTGTATGAATTTGTACATGTCACCTGTCAAAAAATGGATATGAAAAATAAATGCATACCTTGTCTCTAAGATATCCATTGGGTCCAATGACTTTGTCAAAGATGTGTTTGCCAACATGAGAATCAACAGCGGACAGAGGATCATCCAAAAGATAGATGTCCTCATTCTGGTAAACAGCTCTTGCCAAAGAAACCCTTTGCTTCTGGCCACCTGACAGGTTGATGCCCTGTGTGAGAAAATAATTTCTTTTTAAAGATAGGTGATATAAAATATTTTACTAACGGATAATGCAATCATCTTGAGGGCGGTGTGTCAACCTAGTTTAATGGGCACTATCTGCCAAAATATGACATGCTAGACCTTGTGCTGTTGATGTACCCCAGATAGCAATCTAAATCGTATCGACATCGGCGCGATGTCGGTGACGTGAAAACAGTTTATAAACGACGCTGGCCCAATTTGGAATGCTATCTGGGTGAGGCATGATCATCTCAGATCATGCAAAGAATTGGTAACATAAAATATCTATAAAGTGGATATAATAGGGTAAGGAGAACGCATCAGTGTTAACCTTGGGTTTGGTACAAGGTTCTTGAAGGTCATAGCCGACATTGCGAAGAGCATTGTTGATTTACAACTTGGAGGTAGGGTGGGGGCCTAGCTCAGAGGAAGCGCTCTGGGCTTCCAACCGCTGGGTCCCGGGTTCGATTCCCAGGTGGATGACTGTTTCATCCTTCGTCTCATTGCCATGGTCTCTGCCTGTCCTAATTAGCCCAACTGGTGCAAAAATACAGGACGTAAAGCCCTTATCACCCACACACACACAACTTGGAGGTAGCTAATTCTGTGTAGCAAATTGGCCACACACTTTAATATTAATCACTCCATCATGTAGATGATTTTATTAAATTATACCTTTTCTCCAATTTCTGTCTCGTCTCCCCCTGGTAACATGGCCAAGTCAGGAGCCAGGGCACATGCTTCTATTATTTCTGAATATCTGGAAGGTTGGAGAGTTCTTCCGAGGATGATGTTGTTTCTGATGGTTGCAAATTGAATCCAGGCTTGTTGAGGAACGTAAGCAAGGGTTCCCTGTAATAAAAAATCTAAATGTTTGTTTGTAAATGTTTGGGGTTTGTATACTGCTGATATTTAGTACATTTTACAAGTACACCCTTGGCAGGCCAATCTAGATACATGCTCAACTCTGGGGAGTATTTAGCCTTCAACAGGGTTAACTGCAATGGCCTAAGAGTTCGCTCCAGTGCCACCCCAATGGTTGCCTATTGCCAAGAACCCTTTACAGCAGGGTGGATTAATTAAGGTAATAGTTGAAGAGGATCTGCCTAACTCCTCGATGTCATTGTGGGGTTTCAAACCAGCTAGGTGAACGTCTTAACTACTAGACCAAAATAATGCTTAAAGCTGTACCTTTGTGATGATATATTAATATACATGGAACGTTTTGAAAATGAGACTTACCCCAATTCTCACGTTGCCATGGCATTTGTGCATCTCACCCAACAAGGTCTGGATCAGAGATGACTTGCCACACCCCACTGCTCCTATAACAGCCACCAGCTGACCTCTCTTGATTGTCAAATTGATTCTAGGAACGGGTTGATGGTAAAAAAAAAAATTTACCTCCAGGCAGTTTATGACATTGGCAGAATCTTATTCTTGGAACCAGATGTAGCAGAAATGACCCAGATAGCATTCCAAATTGGGTCAGCGTCATAACTATGTCAGCCACCGTCAGTACAACATTGTTTCAACATCGCCGACATCGTGCCGACGTTGATGCAATATGGAATGCTATCCGGGGAGTGTGTTTAAAGACAGTTAAAATCCAAACTGAATGACAAACTTTTAAACAATTTGAATTTACCCATTTACACATATTCTTATGTCATGTCATGACATGTAGATGTTTTTTGCACTTTAGATGGCTGTAATCATAGACTTTTAAACTCGATCACCACCAAACTCGAAGACTTGAAAGCTATACTCCAGAGGACATCATGTGAATCCAGGGCTTCCATTGGCTATGCGTCTTTCAGCCAATGAGAACCCAAGGGGTGGGGGCCTAGCTCAGTGGTAGCGCGCTGGGCTTCCAACCACTGGGTCCTGGGTTCAATTCCCGGTCGAGCCTATGTTGGATGGCTGTTTCATCCTTCGTCTCATTGCCATGGTCCCTGCCTGTCCTAAATAGCCCATCAGGTGCAGAAATGCAGGACGTAAAGCCCTAATCCACCACCACCACCAATGGGAACACTGGAGTCACATGACGGCCTATACAGAATTCAGATTCCAAGTCTATGAGTTCAGCTGTAAGGCATTGATGGAGCTTACGAATTAAGGACAATTGATCCACCATCCTCCCAACTGAAGGTTCCATTGTCAATTTCCACAGCATTTCCTGAGTAAGCAAGAAGTTAAATGTCATGACATTTTTTTATGCAATTTTTTGGCGAATGACCACTGTGATACAAAATGTATGAAATTCAGTTTCGGAGTGGCTTACCATTGAATTTGTCCAAAAACTCTGTTGTCGTATCATCCAATTCACTTAATTTCAGAAAGCTAGCAATTCTACGGAGCGATACGATTCCCTAAAATCATGACCATGACAAAAACAGTTGTATTTCATGTTTGTTTCATCATCTCAACCGAAAAGAATAGATAGAAATTGTATCATCCAATTACTTTCTCTTCAGAAAACGAGTAAATCCGCAGAGCAACACAACATGACAATGATAAATATTAAATATATTTAGGAGTAGAAAGTGAATATATAGTCAGGGTTAAAGGTCTAAATCATTTGGAATCGAATAAAATAGAATATGATCCAATCGAATATGATAAAATAGAATATGATGCTTGCATCGGAGTTAAAACTTATATAAATAAGGAAGTAAATTAAAAAATATAAACGATATAAACTGATAAATGGGGAGTACAGAGAACAAATAATTGACACATTAACTAGCAACTTTCTACATTTAACCATATTTTTCACTGACCTGAACAGCATTGGAAACTCCCATTGGTAACAGTGACATAGGCCAAGCGAGAAGGTTGATCAGTGAAAGGGTCACAAATGCTGTGTCAGGGTCTAAGACATTTGTTGGAGATGACAACACATAAGCGGCGTAGACCCCCAAAGATACCTACAATGCAAAGATGTTAAATGCAATATTAAGTTGTGAGATGCAATAAAACATTCTTACAGGGACCAAGTTTGATTTAAGCTATATATCGAGTTTGTTGGTATTAAAATGTTTGTGGCGCTTAAAATTGGGCAAGACCCAGATAGCATTCCAAATCGGGCCAGTGTCGTTTCTACATCGTTTTGACGTCGCCGACATCACACCGACGTCGATACGATTTGGAATATTATCTGGGAAAATGAATTGAGATCACTAATGATCTCCATTATCATGTGACCTTAATAATAATGAGTTGACCTTGACAAAGAGATTTACTGTTACGATATTCCTTCTAACTTTTTAAAAAGATCCAAATTGTGATATATTCTTACCCAGTATGGAGTTAGCAACCAACACATTGATCCGAATGCATTGATATGGTTGGCCTGTCTTAAGTTGCTTAGTTCCTTCTCTCTGTATTTCTCCACGGATCTTTTGAAAGGAAGTTCCCAAGCATACATTTTCAAGACCTTAAAAGAATGGTGCACAAAAGTCAAGTCAAGAATTTTTTTATTATAGTGACAGTAACATTACAAAATAAATATATACATAATCAAATGTCACCCAGCCCAGCTTGGACTTACAGGTCACTATTCATAATTAAAACATTAAAACAAAATACGTTGTGGCTACATGCTTCCTTTTTTTGTACATATTAGAAAACTAGTTTAGATACCAAAAATAGGCTAAATTCTAGTAATTTGATGTAGAGCTGTAGACGCTCAGCTTTTAATATAGTTAGCCATTTCATACTGGCCACACCCTAAAACATATTTTTACCTTAATACCAGCAAACATTTCGTTCAATAGCTTGATTCTCTCATCTTTCTCCAACATTTGACGATTCTGAAAAAAAAACAAGCAAATACATATTTCTGTGTCCGGTCTTGTGTCATCTTTTGTATATGGTCGACTCTAGACAGCTATAGCGACCTATTCCTGGCTGTAGCTATAACTGGCTTACGCCAGCAGCTTCTGTCTACTCCTAGCTCATAGTTGGCTTACACCACAAAAATATTAACCTGGGAAAAATGTATGAAATTTATCTGATATGGTGCTGTATGTACTTTTAGTTCCAGGTTTGAGTAGCCAGCTATAGCCAGACAGTTCCGGTTCGTGGCAGGTAGCATCGTATAGCAAAAGTTGTCCAGCTTTGTCTAGGTTTAATTTGACAGGCATTTTTTAATGAAACTAACTGTAAACATCAGGTTTCAGGACCTTAGAGAAAATTAACAATTTTATTGATACACATTATAGGAAATCTTTCTCAACTCACCTGTAATTTCATAGATATTCTAGCAAAGAATAAGGCATTGACCGGTATGACGAAAAGCAAAACAGCCAATCCAGCTAAAGCGCAAGCTCCAACTTCTTGCCACAAGAAATAAATGCAAAGAATAATCGACACTGGGACTGCCCACAATAGAGAAACATAGTTGAAGAAATCCTGGATCTTTTGGGCATCCACCGACATCAAAGCGACAATCTGGCCAACTGTAGTTTGTCTTCGAGCTGCGCTGGAAAGTCTCAGTGCCTGTGATGGGGAAATTAAAACAAAGCCATTGTAATATGAAGAAGCTATGGCAATTCGACATTTAGTACCTTAATTTGCAAATGATATCTTTCTAACAAATGTTACTTGCCTCAATCTCGATGCAAAATAAAGTTATCCGTTTTAAGCCTTTTACCGTTCATTATATATTTAATGGAACTGAATATTTTCTGATGTAAAAGAAGTATTCACTGGGACCCCACAATATAAATCCATAGATTTCAAGTTTAAGACCTTTTTTTTTAATTCATTGCTATCTAAGTTTTAGACCAGAAAAAAAAAGTTTAACCCCTATGCGGTCTTCGTGGTGTTCCGCTGTATATATAGATTTTTATTGACAGCTAAATATCAAATTGATACATGTGTCAGCATGACAAGATAATAAATGGCAAAAAATAAAAAGATAATAGAAATACATGGATCAACAGTTAAAATAATTAAATAAGTAGAGCTATATTATGACAAATACTAATCAACACTACAGAGTCTGTCTAAGAAATTCTAAAGCACCCGGAACTAAACAAATAATAGTAATAATACTGTTAAAAAAAGCACCAACAAATAGTTTTAGCACAACAATTCAGGTTCAATAACAATACTAAACACTAAGCATATAAGATATATATATATATATATATATATATATATATATATATATATACATGATGTACTCTTGACTGTTATCAACATGGTAAACAATATGAAGTGATATACAATATGAGATGGGAATTTTGACATACAATATATATGTTTTTATTTTATTTTACCTTTCTGTACACTGCAGCATTAACCATTGATCTTGCTCTCATCCCAGCCAGCATCCCATAATAGAGAAAATTGTTGATGAGAATTGTGTAAGTGAAGTTGGCAATCAGCATTCCAAAAGCTATGGCAAGACCTTTCCATGTGTATGGGTCATTTGTGGCAACATGGTTTATAAGTAATCTGTTCAAGAGATAGAGAAAGCATCAGTTGGTGTAATTGTTTCAGTGAGTGAAGAGTTAAGAAATAAAAGTTAATTGCTTGTAAAAAAACAATTAACATCAATTTTAGCACTGTGTTCCAGGTGACTTTTATTTTAAAACTTCGATGTATGCAATATATATTGTTTATGAAAAAAAGTCTGTCAATAAAATACTACTTACAGACATAAAAAAAAACTATTTTGACACTGCTATGAAAAAGCCAATAATACTGAGAAATATATCTTTCTCGTCAGTTTTGATATTAGGAGCACTATATTAATCTAATTTCATATTAATGAATAAACACATTTTAATATACATCGATTACATGGTGATTAACAAATTGGTTCTAAAGTGCAATAAAAGGGATAAATTCAGATCAAATTACCAATATTATTTCAGCAGACACATTTAAATGTATTACCTCAGTAGTTGTGGGTTGATAAATGACACTGGGATGGCAAGAAGTCGAAGAAGGGATGAAAACAGGACCAAAAAGCCAACTCCCTTGAATAAGGCATAGAAGAGACCTCTTTCTTTCAGATTTCTAAAACACAACCACGAAAAAATAAGGTTCATAATACATGTAATGGTGTTAATAATAGTGGATTTTCACGGAAGGTTCTCTGCATTTCCACCAGGTGGCTAAAACTGAATACTGCAATTCTATTGGCTGAAAAAGTTCCCGCCCTTGGCTGTGATTGGCTGAAGCAAAGTGCATCCTAGCTGCAGTATTTTTAGTGCATTTTAATGTATATTTGGCACTTCATCATTTAGTTGATGTTTGTTATATTTCTGAGAAAGTTATATTTATAGTCAGGGTGTCCTGAACATAAATCAATTCTTGGATGGAGCAAGCCTTGAGATGAATTGTGTCCTCTCAAAATTGGGATTTCTGTTTGTACCGATCCACACCTCCTCAAATTTGGTATCATCGAATTGGAAATTTTCTGTACTTTTTGTAATCTGTACTTGTTTTCTCAGTTTCTTGGACCGGAGATGTTTTTTTTTCTGGTATCCATGGCAACAAGTATGTTTTTGTATTGAACAAATTAACAAAAATAATTTTGGTGGTATGCTGTTAATTACAATGCTTGACAATTGTTGGTACCATGGCTAATCTGCATGGCTGACCTCATTAAAGTTTTGCAGTAAACACTAGTTTTTCTCCATTTCCTGTTGCTATGGTAGCAGTTTTACAAATATTTTCATAAATTTTATTAATTTGCTTTGATATCTTTGACTGTCAAGCTTTTATAACACAGTAAAATAATATACATTTGGTATTTCAAGACACCTTAGGAGAAACCCTCTCAGAAAAGAAGCATCACTGAAAGTTCCTTCACTTTTTGGGTTGCTATTGAAACTCTTTTTAAAATTGTCACATTTTCAGAGAAAGTCTCAGTAATATGGGAATAAACATTTTATAAGATATATTGAACATAGGAAGAAATATTTAACAATTTGCATGTAAAAACCTCGCTGATTAAAGAAATATACTTTTTGCAGTCTCTGGTTGCCATGGAAATGTTTATCTGACCCCGGTTTCCTTATATGGGTAAATTTGCAATTAGATTGATATAAGCAGTCTGTAAAAGAGGGAACAACAGCAAATTGCTAGTTATACAGTATTTTGTGAAGGCTGACACCCATTTTACCTTGCACGGATATCTTTTTATTTTGACTGTATTACCCTAGCAACCATAAAACAACAGTAAGAGACCCTGAAAGGTGGAAATGTTACATTATTCATATCTCTGGACAGGTACAACCATAAATTGCTTATTGAACACCATGTTTTCAGGGTCAAGGAGTTCATTTCTGATCATTTAAAATGGCTAATTTGCATACATTTCATTGTATTGCAAATCTAGATAGGTCAATTTGCATAATATTTCCTTATATGGCTACTGCAATGGGCAGTCAACGTGCCGAAGCATTTATATTTTTCTTTTTATTCTCAACAATGTTTCAAACTGTTTCCAACAAATTACTGAACTTGAATAATAAGTAAATAAAATAAACTTGCATGGACTGGTTACCATGATAACAAAACCGTCATAGTCCTGATATAGATCCATGCCAGCATGTACGATTTCATCATAAAGCCTCATTATATAGGTGCCTTGATTCTTACCCCAAACATATATTGATATGAGGATGTTTGCTCCTATGATAAGTTAATTTGAAAACTTGTATCCATGGTAACTAAATTGAAAACAAATATGGACAGGATATTCAGTTATGTCACTATTTTTGTCTGCAGCTATCATCTTAAAACAGTTACTGGGGCTTGTAACATAGAAAGTATTTAGTAATATTTGGTAATATTTGAATACATGACAATGGAATTATACACAAGGTTGGCCTGCCCTCGAAGGTCCTGGGCCTCCACGCGGCGAGGGTGGAAACACTTGGGGTGAAGTCCTCTATCCCCAGTGGCACCGTGTAAAATCCGATTCACTCCGCACTCTTCCGGGACAGTCGTGTTAACTCGGTGTTGCTCCTTGTTGCCACCGTATTGCCCTCGCGTACACACCGCCAAACATTTATTTTTTGTTGAAATTTTCAGCTCTTTGATCCCGGAACCCCCCCGGGTGAAAAAATTTTACTCCAGGACACTGCGTCGTCTGATCCGTCTATGTGTGAAGGGGGCTTTATAGTGCCTAGCAGAAAAGTGGTTACACTGACAAACAATCTGGCACGTCATAAGCAGCGAAAGACCTTTGAATATCACCAACCAACCTTGACTGTTTATAAAGTACAGTAATCCACAGTTAAGGATAATCCCTGTGTTCGTCAAAATTCACAAAACAAAGTTTTAAACAAAGCAATGATATACGTCACATGAGCACTTTATTTAGTGTTTTTAAGTGCTTGCTCAACTCACTGTGTAACCGACTATAAGCTAGGAGTAGACAGAAGCAGCTGGCTATGTCCACTTACAGCTAGTCAGGAATAGGTCGCTACACTCTAAAAGCCAGGTCAAGTTGAATTAACTCAAATCAATTAGTGCAATGGTGCTGCAGCACGTCTATTGGGTCAAGTTAACTTGTTCCAAAGTGCCTAGCATATGAGTGGCTTACACCTACCACCACTGAAAAAAGGATAAACCTTAAATGTAAGAAATTTATCTTATACAGGTGCAATAGAAATGCTTTTTTTTTTTTAAAGAAATGACAAATATGCGTAACTCAACTTATGCACCAGATGGTGCTGCATGTGTACTTGAAGATCCGGCTTTAAGTGGATAGATAGATAGATAGATAGATAGATAGATAGATAGCAGCCGGGTGACCTAATGGTTAAGGCATCAGCCAATTCAACATTATAGTAAGCTCTGCTGAAGGTCCCGGGTTCGATCCCCGGCCTGGGCAGTGGGCACTCTTCATGAGCAATATCCCAGCTGGATGTCGTTCAAATGAGATGTGGCGGTCCCTTGTACTAGGTGTCTATGCTGAAGCAACTAAAAGATCCCACCCATGGGGTAAGATGTGTAACATTGGTGGACTCTTCTCTCTCTCTCTCTCACTTCATCAATCAACCCTCACTAGCAGCAAGAACTTGCCTTATAGGGCTGCACTTTCCATATCTATCTATATATCTATCTAAACAACTGCTATACGATGCTTTGTCTAGGTTTAATTTAACAGGCCGTTTTTATGGTATCGGAGAGTGATTTCACTCCCCTCAGAGGGTAAATTTTACAATGCCACGGTGGCCCTCGAAGGTCCTGGGCCTCCACGCGGCGAGGGTGGAAACACTTGGGGTGAAGTCCTCTATCCCCAGTGGCTAAGACAGGACCGTGCGCATTGCACAAGCTGCTCCAGCTTTACAGGAGGGTGTGTCCCCTACCATACAGGGGAAACAAAAATGAATATGTCCGAATCGACAATTTCAGACCGGCTCGCACGTCCCCCGGGTGAACAAGGTGCGCGTCCCTCAGCGGTAAACCAGGCTGAGGTCGAAAAATTGGCTACTGGTTCCAGACAAAGTAAACGTTTCCGCTCATCTACAGATGATGCCAATCCAAGTACAACTTATGATGTTATATCTACGCCATGGCCTAAGTTTCTTGTTGTTACTGGCAGTGACGATGGGTTTTCCCGTCTCTCAGCCATAACAATTTGTCGAACGTTGAAAGAAAGTATTGGTTTCGTTGAAAATATGAGAAGGCTCAGGAGTTCATCCTTGCTGGTGCAGGTTGCCCACAAGGACCAATCGTTAAAATTGCTGGAGCTGAGGGCCTTTGCGGGTACCCCTGTAAAGGTGGAGCCCCATCGGTTCTTCAACTCTTGCAAGGGGGTTGTGACATCTCATGAGAGCAGTCTCTGCTCCGATGACGAACTGAGGGACTGGCTGAATGACTACAATGTCATCCACATTCACCGCCAGCCCCCCAGATATTCACGACAGCTACTGACTCTGACCTTTGATGGCACAGTGTTGCCTGATAGGGTCAGCATAGGGTTCGAGTGGTGTAGGGTACGTCCCTACATCCCGAACCCAAAACGATGTTATAATTGCCAGCGATTTGGCCATTTTAGCGGCTCCTGCCGCGCCAAAGCAACCTGCGCCAATTGTGGGTCACGGGAACACGTTCATTCCCGTGACTCACCATGTCAGAAACAGTCATATTGTGTTAATTGTGGAGGTGATGGGCCAGCCTATCACCGTGGCTGTCCCAAATGGCAGCTAGAGAAAGAGATCCTGAAGTTAAAGACCACCAAGGATATCTCCTTTCCCCAAGCACGCCGTATAGCTGAACAGGCTGCTGGGGCAAGTTATGCCTCAGTCCTGTCTCAGATGGCTGGACCTAGATCTCCTTCACCCAGATCATCGCCCAGGCGAAGGATTGACCTAGATCCTAATTATAATTATTCCAAGGCAGGGCAAAGCTTGCAGAAACATAAACCAGAATCTAAGACTTCACAGGCAGACGATCACCTCGCAAGAATAAAGCAGCATGCTATAGATGTCGGAAAAGGACATCTTGTAGCTCCATCGGTTAGTGCGTCACAACTTAGTGTACCCTCACAGGGTGCACCTTCCGGCGTTGAGTCGGAAGAGATACACCAGCCGATGGAAGAGGAGGCAGGGACTACCACCATCCCTAGGCCTCAACGGGAGGGGGCAATTGATAAAAGATCAATTGTTCCCAAAAGACCCCCCCTCATCAGAAAAACACTAGAAAAATCTAGTGCATTGAGCTTCATAACACCACCATCTAAGCATGGTGGGGCCCTCAAAAAGATCTTAACACCAAAAGAGGCAGCGACTTTGAAGAAAAAGTGAATATTCATACAAATTCATACTATGATAATATTAAACTCTTTTAACTAATTCATGGACAGTATCATTCAGTGGAACTGTCGAGGTTTCAGAGCCAACTTCGATGAAATAGGTTGCATGGTCCAAGACTTAAACCCTAGTGTTTTCTGTCTACAGGAAACATTTCTGAAACCTCCAAATAGTTTTAAACTGAGAAACTATCATATGTATAATACATATGGCAATATTGCCCACGATAGAGCCACTGGTGGCTCATCAATTTTAGTTAAAAATGGCATCATTCATACCCATATTGCTCTTAACACTAACCTTCAGGCAACAGCAGTTCGTCTGAACCTGAATAAAACATTCACCATATGTTCCTTATATATTCCTCCACCCATACACCTTACAGCCAGTGATTTGCATAACCTTTACAATCAACTGCCTGAACCGCGTCTTATCCTAGGAGATTTTAACAGCCATAACCAATTGTGGGGAAGCACTACCCACAACAACAAAGGAAAAACCATTGAAGATTTTCTCAATGACCACACCCTTTGCTTGTTCAATGATGGTTCACCTACATATCTTCACCCAGGTCATGGAACATTTTCAGCGATAGACCTTAGTATATGTGATCCAGCGTTATTTCTGGAATTTGAATGGAGAGTATTAGAGGACACTCACGGCAGTGATCACTTTCCTATTGTCCTACAAAACGTAGAAGGTACAAGAGAAGTGGGTCAACTCCGATGGAAGTTGCATAAAGCGGATTGGACCTCCTTCGAAAAGCACTGCTTAGAAACAATTACTATGTCTCATTATAGGAATTGTAATAATCTCGTTGAAGATTTTACTGATGATATTACTGATATAGCCAATAAAACAATACCGATGACAAAAAATAATTCTAAACGTAGTGCAAGACCTTGGTTTGATGACGAAGTAAGAGAAGCTATTAAAAACCGTAAGAAAGCCCTCAGAATTTTTAAATCACAGCCGACCATCAACAATCTGAATAATTTTAAGTGCCTGAAAGCCAAAGCGCGTAGAATTGTCAGGCAAAAAAAACGTAGTTGCTGGAGAGACTATGTCTCCAGACTCACTGAAAGAACTCCTAGCAATACAGTCTGGAAAATGATTAAGAAGATTGAAGGAAAGAACCTAGCGTCGCATGTAAGCATTCTAGAAGTGAATGGAGAACATCTCTCCTCACCAGAACAAATATCAAACGGGTTAGGAGAACAGTTTGCATACAACTCCTCATCGGAGAACTATACGAGAGAATTTCAATGTTATAAGGCTCAAGCTGAGAGATTAACCCTAAATATACAGTCTGATAACAGCGAAGATTATAACTCCTACATCACCTTAGAAGAACTTCAGAAGGTCATCTTAAAAGCGACTGACTCTGCAACAGGCCCTGATAATATACATTATCAAATCTTAAAACACCTACCTCAATCCTCTTTAAAAACATTACTGTATATCTTTAATCAAATTTGGGAGAAGGGATGTCTTCCATCCCTGTGGAAACAAGCCACGGTCATCCCAATTCCCAAGCCGGGGAAGGATCATAGTGATCCTATGAATTATCGACCAATAGCCTTAACCAGTTGTCTATGTAAGACAATGGAGCGAATTGTTACTGATAGACTGGTTTGGTTCCTGGAGTCGAACCAGCTTATTACAGAGTTCCAATCTGGATTTCGCCGTCACAGGAGCACATTAGATCATTTAGTCAGACTGGAAACTTATGTTAGAGATGCTTTCATTAACAGAGAACACGTAGTAGCCATATTCTTTGACCTAGAAAAAGCTTATGACACTACATGGAAATATGGAATAATGAAAGATCTCCACGACTTAGGGCTTCGAGGTCGCCTTCCAGTTTTCATCGGATCCTTCCTACAGGATCGCTTCTTTAAGGTCCGAGTGGGATCAACGATGTCAAGCCCCTACTCTCAGGAGAATGGAGTCCCTCAGGGTAGTATTCTCTCGCCCACCCTCTTTAACGTCAAAATCAACAGTATAGTAAATTCCATCTCAGAAAATCTCATGTCGTCCCTATATGTTGACGATTTCCTCATTGCATATCGTTCCAGATATATGCCAACCATAGAACGACAACTGCAATTAAATTTGAATAGGATTCACAAATGGTCACTCGAAAATGGCTTCAAGTTCTCTAAACAGAAGACAGTTTGTCTGCCTTTCTATTACTTACGATCAAACCATCCAGATCCATCACTAATAATTGACAACTGTCAAATAAAAGTGGTGAATGAAACAAAATTTTTGGGTGTACTCTTTGACTCCAAATTGTCTTTCATTCCGCATATCAAAGCACTGAAAGCAAAGTGCCTGAAATCAATGAACCTCCTTAAAGTAGTGAGCAAATATAATTGGGGTGGGGACACAACGGTCCTCCTTCGTCTCTATCGAGCAATTACTCGTTCTCGACTTGATTATGGTTCTGTGGTATATGGCTCCGCCAGACCATCTTATCTAAAATGCCTGAATTCTGTACATCATCAAGGGTTGCGACTAAGCTTAAGAGCTTTTCGTACATCTCCTGTAGAGAGCTTATATGTACTGGCAGGGGAACCTCCACTTTCCCTTCGTCGTATCAAGTTATCCATGCAATACATACTAAAAGTAGCTTCAACTCCAACAAATCCAACATATGATGTAATATTTCATCCAAAATACATGCATCATTATGAATCTCGTTCAAACGCCATTCGACCACTGGGATTACGCATGAAATTCTATCTTGAGGCTGCAAAAATTGATACTACAATCATTGCCGAGACGGAAGTACCACCCATTCCGCCATGGATTCTCCCAGTCCCGAAAGTTATACTGGATTTGGCAGAGCTTAAGAAAAGCGAAACCAATCCGGTAGACTATCAAAACCTATTTTATAGTATAAGGTTTAAATACGAATCGTACAAATTTCTATACACAGATGGCTCAAAAATGGAAAGACAAGTAGGCTGTGCTGTCACTTCTTATAAAACCGTTATAGCTGAATGTCGTCTTCCAGACCACTGCTCAATATACACTGCAGAATTAACAGCTATTTACCTTGCCTTAAAGAACATCGAGGACTCAGAATCAGATCGTTATGTTATCTGTTCTGATTCCAAATCTGCTCTTCAAGCAATCCAAAATAAACAACTTGATAACCCTGGGATCTTAGATGTTCTTATTAAGTATTTCTATCTTCACGAATACAAAGACATAGTATTCTGCTGGATTCCTGGACACGCTGGCATTGAAGGGAATGAAAAAGCAGACCTGGCAGCAAAAAGGGCTCTTACAAAAGAGGTAACTGATTTTACCATTCCATACACTGATTTTAAAATGACTATAAAATCTTTTATCATGTCTTGCTGGCAAAGACAATGGAATGAATGTAATAACAACAAGTTGCATTCAATCTTACCTTGCATTCAAAATAAAATACCGAGTAGGTTCAATACTCGCAAAGATCAAGGAATATATCACAGATGCCTCATAGGACATTCAAGACTTACACATTTACACCTTTTAGTCAATGAACCGGCACCGGTATGCCAGAGTTGTCGGCGCCCCCTAACAATCAGACATATTTTATTAGATTGCATCCACTTACAACGCATTAGAAGACCTCTGTTTCAAGCTACTACCTTACAACATCTCTTTACTAGATATCCAACCCAGACAATTATTGATTTTTTATATGCTTCTGGTTTTTACTACCAAATATAGATAATCAATCTTAACCTAGAGAGCCTCTACATAGCCCACTCAGGTGCTGATGAGGCGTTAAACAATAACTCACACACACACACACACACAATGCCACGGTGAATTATTATAACTCAGAGAATGAATTGTTGTAACTGAGAAAATTAAAATTTGTGGGATTAAGGTAATTGTATATACCAGCTTTCTTAAATCAACCGCATTGCTGTGGATTCATAATTCCCAACAAACTTGTACAATATTTACACATCAAAAGAAATAATAATTTACCTGGATTTGCATGGACGGTTGGTGTCATAATAAGCTTCCAAAAATTTTGGAACTAGAGTTTCACATTTGTCGTCCTTTCTCAGATTAAACAAATCATCGAATGTAAAGGGCTTTCTATACCCTCTGATTACAACGCTGAAAATAATAATAATCATAATAATATATTATATAAAGTTTGTTAACATCCAGCAGGATTAGCTAATATATATATATAATAGGAATAGCTATGGAGAGTCTAGACACTGTGAAAATATATATAATAGGAAAAGCTATAGTGAGTCTAGACACTGGAAATATATATAATAGGAGTAGCTATGGAGAGTCCAGACACTGTAAAAACATATATATAATGGGAATAGATATAGAGAGTCTAGACACTGGAAATATATATAATAGGAATAGCTATGGAGAGTCTATACACTGTGGAAATATATATAATAGGAATGGCTATAGAGAGTCTAGACACTTTAAATATAATAGGAATAGCTATGGAGAGTCTAGACACTGGAAATATATATAATAGGAATAGCTGTGGAGAGTCTAGACAATAAAAAATATATATAATAGGAATAGCTATGGAGAGTCTAGACACTTGAAATATATATAACAGGAATAGCTATAGAGAGTCTAGACACTGTGAAAATATATTTAATAGGAATGGCTATAGAGAGTCTAGACAATGTGAAAATATATATAATAGGAATAGCTATGGAGAGTCTAGACACTGTGGAAATATATGTGATAGGAATGGCTATAGAGAGTCAGACACTGTGAAAAAATATATAATAGGAATGGCTATAGAGAGTCTAGACACTGTGAAAATATACATAATAGGAATAGCTATGGAGAGTCTAGACACTAAATATTATAGGAATAGCTATGGAGAGTCTAGACACTGTACAAATATATATAATAGGAATAGCTATGGAGAGTCTAGACACTGTGGAAATATATAATAGGAATAGCTATGGAGAGTCTAGACACTGGAAATATATAAAAGGAATAGCTATGGAGAGTCTAGACACTGTAAATATATATATATATATATATATATATATATATATATATATATATATATATATATATATATATATATATATATATATATATATATATATATATATATATATATATATATATATATATATATAATAGGAATAGCTATAGAGAATCTAGACACTGTGAAAATATATATAATAGGAATAGCTATATATAATAGGAATAGCTATGGAGAGTCTAGACACTGAAAAAATATATGAAAGGAATAGCTATGGAGAGTCTAGACACTGAAAATATATATAATAGGAATAGCTATATATAATAGGAATAGCTATGGAGAGTCTAGACACTGAAAATATATATAATAGGAATAGCTATATATAATAGGAATAGCTATGGAGAGTCTAGACACTGAAAAAATATATGAAAGGAATAGCTATGGAGAGTCTAGACACTGAAAATATATATAATAGGAATAGCTTTATATAATAGGAATAGCTATGGAGAGTCTAGACACTGCCAAAAAATATTTATATATTATATAAAAGTGACAAAATAATTTCCTAACTTTTACTAACAATATACTCAATGAGGCTTTCAGAAATGCAGCACGGTCATATTTTATTGATTTTGAAATTTACTTTTTTCATCAATGACAAACATGCCATATATTATTTGCATGTTACTCACCCAATCAGCCATGTAAATGTCTGCCTTGCCCAAAAGGGAGCTTTTACCATTGGCAATACTTTCTGGAAATTAATCAAGACATGCTGAAAGTTATAAAATTAATGTTCTTCAGTAACAGATGTTAGTGTTCAGGAAAATGATAGAAAACAAGTGTTATAATTTGTCACCTTTAGGTTTTCTAGTAAAATATATGTTACCAGCAGTAGGTTTTTATCTCTTACAAACCAACTTATATTTCACTCTTCACAACCAACATTGACATTCATTGATACCATATTCAGTTATGCTGCTAAATGCCAACCATTTGCTGAGGTCTCTCTGGAACCTAGGTGGGCACTCGCTAGCGTTACTCTCTGGTTTCTTAAGAGTGCTCTCCTGATCTGCCCATACATAAGATGCATATTTGTTTTTATAATAAATCAGTATGTTTGTTGAAAATTTGTATATGAAATATGTATTGTGCAGCAAATAAATTGTCTTGAGTCTTGATTAGATATTTGATATCCAGATAATTTGAGGTTCACTAAAAAAAAAAAAGATAGATAGATATTGCACAAATTATTCACAATACTAACCTCCTGTTGTGGCTTAGTTTCATACTCAGAATGTAATAAAGGCACTTTCTCGCTCTCATAGATTTCACTCTCGAAAACAGAATTATCGGGAAATAATTCACAAATAAATCTTGCTGCTAAAATCATGTAAAATATGATCATCACAATGTAGCTCTCCGTTGGGGGATTTCCAATGGCAGGAAGTAGCTGTAATAGATATATGAAATAATTAATAAAATTTATAAATTTAAATATTGCTATTAAAGGAAAAAATATGAGCAATTGCTATGTGTACTTAAACATCCTCTAGCTCAAAATAAAAAATTTCATTATCTTTCCAAGTGGGGGAAATACAGACACTGAATTCTATTTTCAAACTGCATAGAAACACAAAATCTCCCTGAATAGGCAGGTGCCAAAAATATTCAAAATATTGTCTTGATGAAATTTGTGGTTATTGTTTAGTTTTTTTTTATGTATTATGCTGTTAAAACTACAAAGCCACTATGACACTAGCTGTGAAGGGAGAATTCAACAACATTTGATTGTTCAGTCCTCACATGCGTCCATGATGATGCTAATGAAGCCTGTTTACCAAAAAAACTCAATTTGTTGCAGTATTGTCTGATTTAAAAAGGAACAGTTGTTTTCATATGACCTTGAAAGTCCTGGGCCCCCTCAAGGCAAGGGTGAACTCTGTAGTTGAAGACCTTAAAAGCTCTTAAAGCCCAGTGACCAACACAGGGCTGCGTATACTGGCGGTTTCATGAGGGAGGGGGGGGGGGGGGCATTGGGGCCAAGTCAAAGCCCCCCCCCCCCCCC
Organism: Alitta virens; assembly: GCA_932294295.1. Taxonomy (NCBI): domain Eukaryota; kingdom Metazoa; phylum Annelida; class Polychaeta; order Phyllodocida; family Nereididae; genus Alitta; species Alitta virens. Next base: position 4,226,267 of record OW028580.1, on the reverse strand, counting down.
CCCGTAGCAACCTTTTAATTTCTATCAGAGGTCATCAAATGACTGAGATGATCATCTAACAGTCATGCCTTTGTCGCCCCCCCCCCCCCCACTTATCCACCAGTGGTGTGTACAATATCTGGTACAGACGTGAATGACGTCACTGGTAAAACCTGACATTATTTAAAGTTGCACTGTCTGTCAAATTTGCAATTTGTGTGTAAATTAAAACTAAATTGTTGCGCAAAAGTGGGCATATAAGTGTGAAAAATATCATGAGACAAGAAGGCAGTATTGATTTATATTATTATTTTAATGTGCAAATTTGACAGACAGTGCACCTATAACAAACTAACCGGTTATTGTATGTTTATTGACTTACCCCTAACCAACGGATGATATGAGATCTGACAACAATTGTTTGGCTGATTATGAAAAAGAACAAAAAGAGAAACTGGATTCCTGAAGAGTTGATGCCTTTGCGGTATTCATAAGATGTGAGAAACACAAGGAACACCTTTAAAAAAAGAAGAAGAAAAAATAATCATCATATAAACACTGCATTATGTAGATACTATGTTTGTTGGCATGTAGCAGAGGAATTAGGTCATATATTTACATATATTTACATGGATTGTGACTCTATGGTATTTAGAGTTAAGTTTTAAATTTTTTTCTTGACACATGGTTAAATTCATGGTACATTTTGTGCACTGTGAAAAATATTATTATTAATTTTACAGTCACTTAATTATTACAGCAACAAGTATCATCATTTCTACTACCAACTAAGGATGATCAATCTTACCCTAGAGAGCCTCTACATAGCCCACTCAGGTGCTGATGAGGCGTTAAACAATAACACTACCTACCTAGCTAGTGATCGAAAAGACAGTATTTCACAGATGTATTTATAAATACTACTGCTGTTGTATTTTTCATGGTAATTCACTTTGTGAACAATTTATTTTTTACAGTGGACTTTCATAGCATGGTGATTTTAGTTAGTTACTCCTTCAACAGTTAATTAATAATCGTTACCATGGCAGTCATTGTTGCTATTGTAGCCAGATAGTCAATAGGCACTGGTTGGGTAAGTTGTGGCTGAGTGCCATCTCGAAGAATGAGGATGAAATTCATTGAAGTCAACAGGAGCAGGCCAATACCTAAACCCTGAAAAAATATATTAGGCCTAAAATTAACACATTCTAAATTTCATGACCACTAGGATAAAAGAATGATTTTATAGAGGAAAAAAAATGATATTGATGTTTACTTCGAAACACTTAAAATGGCAATGCTTAAGATTTTTAACTTAGTGCCACATAAATTTGGTTGGGTTTTTACCATATTGAAAGAGGACAGTATATATATTGTATATAACATAATTGTAAAATTTCTAAATCAGAGATAATTTAAACATAGGCCCTAAAAAACTATTTTAGCATAGGTGTACCTACCAACTCGTAAAATTCTAAATACCCTTTTTCAATCTTATGCATTGACATCAGTTTTATCATAATCAACAAATAAAAAATAAAAATTTATATATATGTATAGCTATTTGGTTCTGTGCTAGGACGCCCAGATAAAGCATAATTATTGAATAGAAATTACCAATTTGAGAACATTGAATCGACTCAATTTGGCGCTTTTGCTGGTTGTTGGTTTTGTGGATAAATGGCAAACAAAACAGATGGCGCTGATGATGTAGCACGTGCATGGAAAGCACGTTAGGATTGTCTTCTGGAAGCATGACGTCACATCCGGGATACTTGTGTTATAGCTGATAGCAGAACTCTGGAAAAAAGAGTAGTATATAATAGTGGATTTTCACTGAAGGTTCTCTGTATTTCCTCCAGGTGGCTATGACAGAATACTACAATTCTATTGGCTGAAAATGTTCCCGCCCTTGACTGTGATTGGCCGAAGCAAAGTTCATCCAAGCAGCAGTATTTTTAGTGCATTTTAATGTATATTTGACATCTTATCATTCAATCGATTTTTGTTACTTGCCTGAGAAAGTTATATTTATTGAATCTGTGGGTTAAGGTTTTCTATGTCTGAAAAGCAAAATGAGTAATAAGAAGAGAGGAAAGATTTATGTCTTGCTGAATTCAGGGCTGCTCAGTGAAAAGACTCTATTAATGAAACATGATAAACATAAATGTTTTTTATAATGCCTTCTCAAGAAGATTTCTTCTGGAATTAGTTAGTTCCGTAATTGATTTGCATGATAAATTCTTTCTGTCTGTCTGTCCGTCTGTCTAGCTGTCTGTCTGTCTAGCTGTCTGTCTGTCTGATACATTGTACGTCATTTGAATATCTATTGTCAAGGGAACATTTGGGACTTATAGCTGCATTGTCATTCAATATGACAGTGACCAAAATCGGTTGCATTCATTTCATTGTCTTCTAAAAATCTGATTGAATGCCATCAGGGCTTTGCTAGGTTCACTGTATCTCTATAAAATTAATAAACATACCCTAGGTATCATTTAATTTTTCATGCCATCAATTTTTATATAAAATGACTGTGAAATCGCGACGCTCTCCATCACGTTGCAATGAATAATTAGCTATAATTAAAAATGTAAACAAAAGTCGATGTAATAAATTCTGGCAATAATTTCTAATTTAGTACAATCTAGACAGTTTGGATTGTCTAATTCATCAGTAAGATGCATTTTCTTTCATTTGGATAGCTTTTCTGTTGGTACAAAAACCGTCGGACAATGCAGCTTTAAGCAATTATTGGTCGGGTTCATGACTGAAATATTCACGTGACGTCAATTGGTTTATCAATCGCACACCAGGTGGCCAGACCCCGTGACCCCAGCAGCCGTCACCATGGAAATTGTTCCCACAGGTAGCGATTACAACAGATTCTGACAACAATGAAATACCATTTCATGCCACAAGTGTTGTATTCATTAGCTTACTATATTTTTATGTGAATTTTTTTTTTTTGGTCGTGCGTGGTAATTTAATTGGAACTTCTCATAATTGTATTGCAATACATATTGATATGTTAGGGGAGAGTGAAGGTCATTCTCGTCCTTATAAAGAATTAATGTACATATTTATATAGGACTTTGACCAGAAGTCTACTCAAAAGAAAATTCAGCTTTCCTTAATATGCATTGTATTGTTGTTGTTCTTTTTTTTTCAATTAGGAAACAGTATGCATATAACGTTTTGTAATTAACATGTTGATATATAAAGAAACTCGTCATCTAAAATTGGGTTTAAATTAGAGTGGTACACACATTTTATTCTTAGATTTAAGTCATAATTGTTAAGTGATTTCAAGTATTAAATCATTTTACATATATGAATAATGTGACGTGCATACACCTTCAAAGTGTACAGATATAGATTAAATATTATATTTATATTATTACTATTTTCATACTTTTAATATGATTTTATTGTTTTTTACTCTCATTTTATTATGTTCTGTTTGAACATGAGTACGAAAACAAATAAATATAATAATTTATCCATCACTTATATTCTCCTCTAAATGTGGGAAATTCAATGTATAGTTCCTCATCACTTTGTTCTTATATTTATTTGTGGTTTATTAAAGTTTGGGTACCAAAAAGGTATATTGAAACATGATTATTTCCTTATCTTGTTATGCTAAAACTTTAAATCTGAGTAAGATTATCATGGCTGTTATTCTTGAACCTAAAGTTGTTTATTATCAATATTTCATATTTTATAAGTAGCCAAAATATTTTCACAGACTTGATTGAAACTGAGGCTTCATTTGTCACTAGCTGTATTAGGCAATTATGAGTAGTTCGCAATTACCACTAAAAAAAATTAGATAAATGTTTTGATATCACAATCACAACATGGTTGTTTTTTTTTTTCTTGCTATTTGTGACAAATATTTCAGAATTTAAATATTATATGCCTGTCAGCTTATTTTGATTTCTTTTTTCTCTTCATCCAAAGCACAATCTGGCTCCTAAATAATTTTTTTAAGTTGATCGTTTTATACGATTTCCTATGATATTTCAAACTTCGAATCTCCTTTGAAAGTTTGTTCTTGTACTGAGAAAAAGCCAACCTTATGGTTGAAATCTTTTTAAAATCAAAATACCAAGAAATAATCACAGAAAAAAATACAAAGAAAACTAAATTATTATAATAAAGAAAAAGAAATCCGCTTACCCAAAATGAGTTATATAATGAAGCATTTCCACAGAGATCTTCCCACCAAATGATCGACATGGCTCTAATCATACAATCTTCGTTGATATGATATTGGCAATACTTCAAAATCCTTTGGCTAATGATAGCACACAAATATACAATGACTTGCACCCCAGAATACGTGTCACATCACTGACAGTCAATGAGAGCTTCTGCAGTGCCCTGCGTTTTGGTGGCACCAATGGTGGCACTAGCCCGGATGTAGGTCACATGGTGCATTTTGGAGGACCAAGTTGTGTGTTATGACCTAGGATCAATTTAAGTTCAAATTGAGGTCATAAAGTACAAGAGAGACTTAAGCACCAAACTTAATGTAAAGATACAATCATACACTTGTTTTTTGGTATATATATGTCATGGAGAAGCACGAAATAGATATATTTTTTTTTACCAAAAGTCAAAGCCCAACTTTCTTACCCATAAAACCCCACTCTGTACAAATTAACTTGAAGTTTCCCATCTTTGCAATGACACTTTTTTTTCTTCTTCTTTTTTTTTGCCATTTTGTCATCATTATACTTTTTACCCATTCGTTATGGTCACACACAAGCAGAAATTACAATGGAGAATATAGCAAACTTCCAGTTATTTCTTTCCCAGAAGTGTTTTTATCAGGTATAAAGTTGGGATTTGTATCGTTGTTAACATTTTTGTCCATTTTATGCGACTCCATGCCGTTTGTGGCAACAAAAAGACTGGAAAACAAGTGGAAATTTATATGAATCTAACATATAATTATTTAGTATCAGAATGTTATAGCCTTTATTTACTGACTTATACTCATATAGTTCCCCATTGTGATAGTAAATGTTTGCTAACCAATCAAGTGGAGTTTATTATTATTTTATTACTAGAGCGCTGCTGAGTCCTGACCATGCAGCTCGCGCTACCTGAGGCAAGCGTAATGATGAATTTGGGATCAATTTTGCACATTTACCCCTAGACGAAGGGCAGGGGCCTAGCTCAGAGGTAGCGCTTTGGGCTTCCAACCGCTGGGTCCCGAGTTCAATCCCCAGTTGAGCCAAAGTTGGATGGCTGTTTCATCCTTTGTCTCATTGCCATGGTCTCTGCCTGTCCTAATTAGCCCAACTGGTGCAGAAATACAGGACATAAAGCCCTAATCACCCAACCACCCCTATTTTAAAAATAATCAAATGTACGGTTTTCTACATAATATTTCTGATGTTTTAATGATGACACAAAGGCAAAAAGTCATAGGAAAAGAAAGCATGTGGATTTTAGAATGCTAGGGTTTGGCTTTTTTAAAAATAATATTACTGTCTCATTTTATGCTGCTCCATGCCTTATATTAAATAGATACGGTAACTTTCATCGGTGAATTTATGACAGTTCTGGGATTTAGGTAATTTTCAAGCATAACAAAACACCTACAGACCACGTTTATCAAATGTGACTACAAAATACTACTGAATTGGAATTTATCTTAAAGTCAATTGATACATTTGAACCATTATATGATAAAACATGATAATTATATCAGAACCATAAAACATGTTAGACAGTCTAAGTAGACTGTTACAGATTGACATTTTTTTAATAAACCCATATCATAATCTTGTATATAGAAATTTATGTATATAGAAATTTATATTTTATTCAAGTCTCACATTGTATATCAGATGCAACCACAAAAACTACTGAATTGGAATTATATATCACACTGTATAATTATACCGTACGTGTAACACCAGTGATTTAGCATTTTACAGTTTTTTTTGGGGGGGGGGGGGGCGGGGGCCTAGCTCAGAGGTAGCGCTCTGGGCTTCCAACCGCTGGGTCCCGGGGTTCGATTCCCTGTCGAGCCTAAGTTGGATGGCTGTTTACTCCTTTGTCTCATTGCCATGGTCTCTGCCTTTCTTAATTAGCCCCACTAGTGCAGAAATACAGGACGTAAAGCCATAATCACACACACACACAGAGTTTTTTTTGGTAGCCTAATGATTAGTTATGAATGTAATGTCACTGTACAAGCAAACTGATCAGATATCAATATGTCATGGATTTAAAATGTATGAGACAAGTGTGGCATATTCCATACAGGACTCACTGTGCAATTGTATGCTGAATACGCAAAGGTCTTTGTGACAGACACGTGTTCTTATCCAGACTAGCAAACTTGGCTCTCTCAGCTTCGCAAATTAACTGTGACACTCTTAATGGGATTGTTTCATGCATAAGAACTTCAGACTGCATATTTGCTAGGAACTTAAAACATTTGTGTGAGATTTTGAACTTTGATATCAACTTTCTTCAGCAAAGCAACAAACACGTCATCCAAAGGATCATTGAGCAATGTTGCTATGATGAGTGTCGATCTCAGCATAACAAGTATATAGCTGAGGTGGTAGCAGAGCTCACCCAAATGAGAGACAATATACTAGACTGCCTGCACTCCAAGGAACAAATCGATTTTATGATAACATAATTATGTATCAGTTAATATATGTATATACTATATTTCAATCTTTCAATGTATACCATTGAGTATGAATAAACATTATAATAATAATAAGCTGTATTAAAACACCAATTTAAACAGACAAGACACTTTGTAATGAAATCAAATTGCATTAATTAATCATTAGCAAAATACAAAGGCAATGGTTTATCTATTCTTCAGGAGCAAAGGTGAATACATAGAGTAATTCTCTCTGGTAAGCAGGAACGAAGATCTCAGTGAAGCCATCCCCATTGACATCAGCGGCCGAGAGTTTGCCAAAAATGTTGCCTGGACCCGCATCGAAGAACCTGACTTTTTCATAACTCCAGTCATCTGCATCTTGGGAATTTGGGATGAAGTAGTAAGCTGCTCCTTCGTCATCACCACTAAGGTAAATCCAGGGTTTGCCTGTGACAGATCTGGAAAGAATAAATGCGCAATGGAGTAAGTATAACATAGTATACTGTCAGCAGTTTAGGGGGTTTTATTCTCAAATGATCTAACACCATGCAGTGCTATCTCTGATGTCTATATGAGTGGGAATATACAGGGGTTCTAGTTAGAGCTACCAATCATCCAAGCACTAGATTAGCTGCAAAATGCTGGACTGCCTGACATGAAGCCCCTGCAGAACTCCTTCAAACTTGTTCAAATTGGTGCACCCGAAAGTCCTGGGCCTCGTCGTCGCAAGGTAGTTAGGTCCCAGTCACACTAGCCCTGAAGACTGCCTGATTTCTAAAGGTGCTTTTGATCCTTGACAATCTTCACGATTTCAGCCCTAATCTCTTGTTGCAGTCACACACTACAATAGGTCTTCAAATGATTTTAAGACAGATCTCTAATAATTGTACTGCCACAAGACTGATATTCATTGTAAGACCATCTTAAGATAAGATAGACATGTTCAAAAACCTGCTTGCAGTATCATAAAAGATTTTCTAAGACCATCTGAAATTATCAACGACTTGTTACAAGAGAGGGGCGAGGGCCTAGCTCAGAGGTTGCGCTCTGGGCTTTCAACCGCTGGGCCTGAGTTCGATTCCCGGTCGAGCCTAAGTTGGATGGCTGTTTCCTCCTTCATCTCATTGCCATGGTCTCTGCCTATCCTAATTAGCCCAACTGGTGCAGAAATACAGGATGTAAAGCCCTAATCACACACACATACTTGTTACAAGACTGCTAAAAGAATTTTAAAAGACAGGTGATGATTTTCAGTTGTTGTTTGTCTTTTCTTGTCTTAAGTTGTTGTAAGGGCTAGTGAGACTGGGGTTTAACTCAATAATTAATGTCTGTCTAGTAAACCATACCTAGCACCGATGTGAACGACCTTTCCAGGTTAAACGGTTAAATAAAATATGTCATTAACACAAATATTTTATGTACATGTATGTAATTGAGTTTGAATAGATGTTATATATAACTAACACCGTCTGGTTGATTTTATTGCTGGCGTAGATTGCAAGGCAGTGTTAACTGTACTTATATCTTTAAATTTTGCATGATACATTTTTTTAACTGCTTACGTTTGAGGATAGAAAGTAAAGCCTTGCCCTGGAGCTCCTGCTCCATTTACCCCACTTCCAGCGTTGAAGTCATCGGCCAGAAGGTGGCGCTTATATTGGCCAAACCTATGGAAAAAAAATAAAAATTCAATGTAATTTGATAACTAAGTAAATGATTAGGATCAGATTTAGAATCAGTCCTGCTAATGACATCACTGAAGATGGCATTTTCTATACTTTTTCAGCAACATTTATTTATTATTAATTTAGTTGAATATAACTTAAAAAATGGTACCATTATAGAACCCCATCTTAGATGAAAGCAACTCATTACTGGTCCTGTCAATTTACACTGCCACACAATGCCAAACATAAACTTCGCCCTGTCAGTTATTAGCGAGATGACAAGTAAAGTGAGCTTGCCCAATTATTGACAAATGTATTATTCTATATCTTTTTTTGATTTGGTCCTAGTGTGGAGGTTACTTGTGTTATGTTTGTCTGCTTAACAATGATGACCCTATTTACCATTGTTTACTGTGTGTCATCACCTCACTACCCAGTGAAATATTATGTACATGCTTTGCTCGTTTACTCATCTGAAGAAACATTTATCAATTTCTCTTATAGTCTATAGGCTGACTTATGGTATTAAAGGTCCGACAATGAAATTACAGAATAATTAGATGTTCATGTACTGAGTTTATGCAATTCTTGTTCTGACAAGCAGGCAATTCAGAAAAATTGCCTTAACTAAAAAAATATGAATCCATTTCTCTTGCATTTTTTAAGAGAAGATTTCTTAAGTCTTTATTCAGCCTATCGGCTACATAGTTTAACCAATCATTTTGTTTAACTAGGTAAACTGGCAAAGAATGTCCATAACTAGGTCGCTGGGCTGTTAGGTGACAGCACACAATGTATTGATGCTATGACGTCACACATCATATATAATGGGGTCCATTTAAGGGAAAGTATCAGTAGAGTTTGGTTGGCAATGCCAATGAAGTCCAACATAAGTGAGTAAACCGCTACTTATAGCATCAAAAAAAATATTGAGTAACTTCTTGGTCCCTTTGTTTTTCATTTTCTAGCAGTAGACTTTGATAAATTTTTAAAAGAAGTTATTGAACATATTGGTTAATACTCCCATTTGTTGGATATGATATGGATTTTACTAACTTGAAGTCTTCTGGAATTTCATAAGCAACCAAGGTTCCATTCACTTCGGCATTGACTGGAACAAGGATATCCATGTTTCCATCGTTGTTCAAATCCGCAAAATGTACATCGAAGAATTGGCCTCCAACATCAATTACTCTGCTTCCAATCTGTGAAAGCAGATATACAGTGTGAAGATTGGGGTCAGGTAGAGATTTAAGTTTAGAAGCATTGAACTTCTGACTTAGGAGTTATCGTATGCATTGCATATCATATGTTTGACTAGCTTGTTTGTGCAACAGCAAACTCTGTAAACATTTCAATGGTTTCTTATATCTGCCCCATAGGATATTTCTATCCAGAATCTAACAACAGTAATTAGGAGTGTGAGCCTAGCTCAGTGGTAGCACGCTTGGCTTCCAACACTGGAGTCCCAGGTTCGATTCCTGGTTGAGCCTCTCATTGCCATGGTCCCTGCCTGTCCTAATTAGCCCATCAGGTGCAGAAATACAGGACGTAAAGCCCTGATCCACCCACCACTAACCACAATAATAGTCAATTTCATTTATGTTTTTGGTCATAATGACCCAGATAACAAATTGGGATAACATTCATTCTAGACACTGTCAGATTGTAGAAAAGTTAGCTACTACATATATCACTAAGATTAAGTCACCCAACTGTTTAACCAGCACTTCTACCGCACCTGGCTTGGGTCATTCCACAGTCCGTTGTTTGACCAGAAGAGGACAATTCTGCCTGTGAAGTATCCAACACCAACTAGAACATCATATTCAACTCCATTACTGGTCAGTTTGGTTTCAGCTAACATTAATCCAACAATATCTTGGTTCAGAACATGCTTCTCCCATGGTCCATTGAAGACATCCGACTCGGGATGCTCGAACCAAAGCATCTCTGTCTGAAATTCACCTAGAAATTAAACATGCAATGCAATTAAAATACGAAATGAAGTAAGAGGGGTGTGAGACTTAGGTCTCACAAGTGAGGTTTTACAATATTTAATGCAGTTTTAAAGCATGCTTACCTTCCATAACCTTTCAGTTAAGACACCAGTAGTGGATATTAAGAACAGAAACTTTAATATAAGATCTAACAGTGACTAAGCGAGCACGGTTTACCAAAACTGGAAGAGGGATCTCATTTCTAATATCTTCACATGACTTTGCATACTTTCTGTACATGTTTGTTGTAAATACTGGAAAGATATTTACATTCAAAACCTATATCTATGGGCTTGCTTGAGGAGAAATTCACAGAGTGCGATGTGCCTTAAAGAAATCAGAATAATAATATATACCAGAATTGACTCGAGCTCTCAGGGTTAGTGCATCCTTGCGACCATCTCCATTACAATCCTTCCACAATGCTCTGAAGAAAAATAATTGACAATTTAGTCACTGCCACTATCTCTTTGGCAGGCAATTGTACTGTAAAATTATACAGGGCTGGTCAGTTCTGGTGTGACCTTGGACCCAGAAGTAATAGAACAATGCATAACATCACCAATAAACAATACTAGAAGTCATCGATAATAGTCTTTTCACTGAACAGCTCTTGAATTCAGCAAGACTTAAGTCTTTCCTCTCCTCTTATTACTCATTTTGCTTTTCAGACATAGTAGGTAATAACAAATTGATTCCATAAATATAACTTTCTCAGAAAAATAACAAAAATCAACTTTATAATAAAGTGTCAAATATACATTAAAATGCACTAAAAATACTGCTGCTTGGATGCACTTTGCTTTAGCCAATTACAGTCAAAGGCAGGAACTTTTTCAGCCAATAGAATTGCAGTTTTCTGTTTTAGCCACCCTGGTGGAAACCCAGAGAACCGTCCGTGAAAATCCTCTATTGCACTGTGGTGACATCGTATTGCTATTTCCGGGTACAAAGTCTTACAAGAACTGACCAGCCCTACACTGTAACAAGTTTCCATAGTTGTCTTGCATAGTTTTTACAGCTATGTACTGTTATTTTGTTATGTAGTACGCTACCATAAAGTTTTTACAGCATGATACAGTTAATCTTTTGTTACGGTATAATGCTGTAACATTTTCAGCTAAGGTGAAGAAAAGTAGTCAACTGTAATTTTTTCAGTACATTGCTGGAATAGACCTTATCCACCATACAGCATTTCAACGTATAAATACGGGAAAATACCATGAAACGACTTTTATAGTCCAATATTGCCTTATTGTAGGGTTCATCAGTTGGCTTAACATTAAAGTAGAACAGTATTTATGGTAAGGTATGGTTTGTATAATTTCATGGTAAGCGATCATCGCAACCTGGCAGATGCATGTATCATAAATTTTATGGAAAATATCTGTTTGTTCTACTTTAAGTTAAAAGCCAACTTGTAACTTTAATTTTCGCAGCAATACTACGCAAAAATTCGCCAGCAAGATGCTGTAAATATGACAGGAGTTTTTAATATAAACGTTCTTGGCCTCTTCGAGGTGAAGGTGGTAACACTGTAGGTGAAGATCTTGGGTGTCGCCACCCAATATACAATTATACATGTTCAAACTAATTAAATTAATCAGGGTAATATGTTATTTACCTGTGATAAAACCAATCAACAGGATCATCAATGATGTCATATGAGATGGGATTGTCGTAATCCCTGAAATCCACAATGTTGAGTGTTCCTCGGTTTTTGCCAGGGACCAGGAATCCAGATGGTTGGGTGATGCTTTCAAATCCAAACACATCATCTGGTCAATAAAAGTTAAAAAGCTTTGAAGAATTATCAGATTTTGTGACTTTGATTTGAATTGTAGATTGGTGAGCTTGTAAATATATTACATTATTGGCTGGATAGCATTCCAAATCGTATCAACGTTGCGTGATGTTTTCAACGTCAAAACTATGTAGAATCGACACTGGCCCGATTTGGAATGCTATCTGGGTGGTGTATAGAATTTTGACATATACTCCATGTACCAAAATAAAAGACCCCACCAAGATCATTATTAACCTAGAAATCTAGATGAGGATCGTGGGTAGCCTAGTGGTCAAGCATTGTTTAGCAAGATATGTCAAGTTGGAGGTGCCTTGTTCTCGGTGTGCTGAGGCAAGTGAAAGACCCCACCCATGGGGTAAATGTATAACATGTTGTGGACTCCAAGCCTTATAATTTCATTACATCTGGCTCTGAAAGGTGATCATATAAGCTGGAACAGTTTCAGACCAGTAGCATTGTGGCAACATAAAGGACAAAAATACTGTAGATCCACACCACATGCTCCACACAGTAGTTATCTGCGTTACTTTAATTTGTCTAAAGAAAATTTGATACAAATTTAATGTGTGAAAACTACATTTAAATATAGAATACAGCAGCTGATAAGTTATAACAACAGGGCATCAGTATCTAGAATGGATGCCATTCAATTTGTTATCTCGGTCATTATGACCTAAAACATTAAATGAAATTGACTACTGTTGTGGGTGGATAAGGGCTTTATATCCTGTATTTCTGCACCTGATGGGCTAATTAGGACAGACAATGAGATGAAGGATGAAATGGCCATCCAACTTGGGTTCCACCACTGAGCTAGCTCCCCCCCCCCATATGGGGATTAATCTAAAATAAAAAGATGAATGAGTTTAAAATGAATGACAAAATGAAGTCTTCTTGAGATTACCTGAATCCAAGCCATTGAGATCTGCTGTAAATACCTAATAAAAATTGGAGTTAAATGAAAGAACTTACTTGGGGTCTGGCTTGGCTCTCTTGGCCAGACAAATCTGTCATTGACCACAGTCACAGGAGCATTGGCAAAGTCATCCAAGTATTTGCCAATGTGGTGAATGAAGTAAGTTGCATCTCTTGTCAACGGGATAGGATTGAAAGAGCTCAATATCAAGCTGTATTGTTCAGTTGGATCAGTGGCATCTTCATGAACAAAAAGATTAGAAAAACCGGGTAGTCTTACGGCTGTTTCGCCTAATAGTCTGATGGTGGGGTTCTGGCCGTAAGCCACCCCAAAAATTAGGCATATTACGGCTAACATAGTCATATTCAAGCGCAATATGTAAGACTTTCTTGGTGTGTGTGACCTAAAGTTTGTTTTTATAACGTTAACATATCTTATCCTTACGTAATATTCTCAAGAAAATGAAAAGCTACGGGCAAAGATCAAATAGTGTAATGCAATGTTAGCTGTGTGAATAAGGCAGATTTTTTACAATTATTTGCTCAAAGTTCATGTTTAAATAGAACAATCAAAAAGGTAATCTTCTCTTATCAGAAGTTATACAAGTTGAAAAGTATATCAAGTTGTATTACAAATATGTTCCGCAAATGACCGTCCTTGAGCAGTGTTATACGTTCACAATGTAAATTCTTTTGGTGGGATTAAATTTTTTTTAAACCAGTTATGGTACAGTTAGTTTCATAAAATACGGTCGACTCTAGCTGTCTGTAACAACCTGTACCTGGCTGTGGTCTAAACATACTAAAGCCAGCTCCTTATGTCCACTTGTATAGCTTATAATCGGCTTACATCTATCACCAGATAAATATAAACCTTTGTAAATGTAAGAAATTAATCTAATATATCATAAATATGTACTTTTAGATACGGTTTTGAGTAGCCAGCTATGACAGCTTTGTCTTGTTTCAATTTGACGGGCCATTTTTAATGAAACTAACTGTATGTTCCAAGAGCATGTTGAATACTCTACCTCAGTCACTCTTACAAAAGAGATAACTGATTTTACTAACCCATACACTGATTTTAAAATGACTGTAAAATCTTTTATCATGTCTTGCTGGCAAAGACAATGGAATGAATGTAATAACAACAAATTGCATTCAATCTAACCTTGCATTCAAAATAAAATACCTAGTAGGTTCAATACTCGCAAAGATCAAGGAATATATCACAGATGCCTCATAGGACATTCAAGACTTACACATTTACACCTTTTAGTCAATGAACCGGCACCGGTATGCCAGAGTTGTCGGTGCCCCCTTACAATCAAACATATTTTATTAGATTGCACCCACTTACAACGCATTAGAAGACCTTTGTTTCAAGCTACTACCTTACAACATCTCTTTACAAGATATCCAACGCAGACAATTATTGATTTTTTACATGCTTCTGGTTTCTACTACCAAATATAGATAATTAATCTTAACCTAGAGAGCCTCTACATAGCCAACTCAGGTGCTGATGAGGCGTTAAACAATAACACACACACGCACACACTACCTCAGCCATCCTATTCTGGTCACTCCCAATGAGCTTAGTCATATGCTGCTGATTATCATTCTCACAATACTTAAAATGAATGGAAGTGAAACCTAACAAAATCAATATCGTGTATGATCAATATAGTCAGTGTATACCAGTGAAGTGTGCATCCAGTCTTCCCACTGGCAACAATTACGTTGCTACAATGTTGCTCTTCAGTTGCCACAATGTTGGAATGTTACGTTATCACAGTGTAAAATTGTAGACTCCTAGGAATGTTGCCACAGCATTGCAAATGCAATTTACGTAACTTCACAACCCTGTTGCAAATGCAATTTACGTATGTTCAATCCCCTGTTGCAAATGCAATTTACGTAACTTCACAACCCTGTTGCAACTATCCTGCAACCAAAGATTTTTGTTGAACAGCAGGTTCTCATAAGACTTTTTTTATAATATTCTGATCTTTGGCTGATTCATTTGTCTAAACTGAACGTTACATGGCCAAATGTGCCATGCGCATTTCCATGAGAAGGATAAACGCATGGAAAACACATGGTTTTTAGCTAATTATAATGAGGCAAAAACCATGCATTTTCCATGCGTTTATCCAAACGCATGGAAAACGCACGTGGCACAATTGGCCATGTACCTAGCTTATGTGAGACTAAAACAGGTCAATTGTTAATCTTTTATGTTTTAGGTAGGCCCAGAATACACTTCAGTGTCACAATATTGCCACAATGTAGATGCAATGTTAGGTTACAATGATATGTTTAGCTTGAACTAAATTATTTGCATTCTGCACCGTTACACTTATAAAGTGTATATTGAATTCACTCCTGTGAAAACTAACATTTTTAAACATAGTAAGACTGACATTACCTTGTGTTCTTTATATTTATGTTGTAACAATGTTGTTGCAACGTTGCAGCCATGACTTTGTGGCAACCATCTAACAATGTTGCAACAACATACAGTAGTGTGTTCACTGGGTTAATTGGGAGGAGGCCTAGCTCAGAGGTAGCGCTCTGGGCTTCCAACCGCTGGGTCCTGGGTCTGATTCCTGGTTGAGCCTAAGTTGGATGACGGTTTCATCCTTTGTCTCATTGCCATGGTCTCTGCCTGTCCTAATTAGCCCAACTGATGCAGAAATACAGGACGTAAAGCCCTAATCACACACACACACACACTGGGTTAATTAGGCCTTTTTTCTCACATAACAGGAACGGAATAGTTGTGTTATTTCAGTCAAGATGTAGTAGTAACCACAGAGGTCATAGTAAAACATTTTTTCACTTTTATAGCCAGACTGATATCAGAAAATATTTCTTTGCTAATAGAATTGTCAATGTATGGAACAGTCTTCACCCTGATATTATCAATTTCACTTTAAAAAAATAAAAAGTCAAAGTTTTGATGGTAGGGGGAGTGTGTGTGTAACCTGACCTTTACACCACTATGTTTTTATGTTGTTGATTTTATATACTTTTTATCAATAAATATCAAATATCAAATACTACATATGTGGAAAATGTAAGTAAGATTCTGATTCAAATGGGGTTATCATTCAACTTCCGTAAAGATTGTATTGTTCTGGATTCCAGGGGATAGGTATAGACAGCTGGATTAGTTGAGCACCCCTGATGAGACACTTCCAAAACACTGCACTGTACTTGTGTGGTTAACCTAATGGTTCACATTTGTCTGTACTGTACTTGTGTGGTTAACCTAATGGTTAACGTTTGTCTGTACTGTACTTGTGTGGTTAACCTAATGGTTCACATTTGTCTGTACTTTACTTGTGTGGTTAACCTAATGGTTCACATTTGTCTGTACTTTACTTGTGTGGTTAACCTAATGGTTCACATTTGTCTGTACTGTACTTGTGTGGTTAACCTAATGGTTCACATTTGTATGTACTGTACTTGTGTGGTTAACCTAATGGTTCACATTTGTCTGTACTGTACTTGTGTGGTTAACCTAATGGTTAACGTTTGTCTGTACTGTACTTGTGTGGTTAACCTAATGGTTCACATTTGTATGTACTGTACTTGTGTGGTTAACCTAATGGTTCACATTTGTCTGTACTGTACTTGTGTGGTTAACCTAATGGTTAACGTTTGTCTGTACTGTACTTGTGTGGTTAACCTAATGGTTCACATTTGTCTGTACTGTACTTGTGTGGTTAACCTAATGGTTAACGTTTGTCTGTACTGTACTTGTGTGGTTAACCTAATGGTTCACATTTGTATGTACTGTACTTGTGTGGTTAACCTAATGGTTAACGTTTGTCTGTACTGTACTTGTGTGGTTAACCTAATGGTTCACATTTGTATGTACTGTACTTGTGTGGTTAACCTAATGGTTAACGTTTGTCTGTACTGTACTTGTGTGGTTAACCTAATGGTTCACATTTGTCTGTACTGTACTTGTGTGGTTAACCTAATGGTTCACATTTGTATGTACTGTACTTGTGTGGTTAACCTAATGGTTCACATTTGTATGTACTGTACTTGTGTGGTTAACCTAATGGTTAACGTTTGTCTGTACTGTACTTGTGTGGTTAACCTAATGGTTCACATTTGTCTGTACTGTACTTGTGTGGTTAACCTAATGGTTAACGTTTGTCTGTACTGTACTTGTGTGGTTAACCTAATGGTTCACATTTGTATGTACTGTACTTGTGTGGTTAACCTAATGGTTAACGTTTGTCTGTACTGTACTTGTGTGGTTAACCTAATGGTTCACATTTGTCTGTACTGTACTTGTGTGGTTAACCTAATGGTTCACATTTGTCTGTACTGTACTTGTGTGGTTAACCTAATTGTTCACATTTGATCTGTACTGTACTTGTGTGGTTAACCTAATGGTTCACATTTGTCTGTACTGTACTTGTGTGGTTAACCTAATGGTTCACATTTGTCTGTACTGTACTTGTGTGGTTAACCTAATGGTTCACATTTGTATGTACTGTACTTGTGTGGTTAACCTAATGGTTAACGTTTGTCTGTACTGTACTTGTGTGGTTAACCTAATGGTTCACATTTGTTCTTGAATAGTTTTGTGATCAAGATGCAGTTCGAATGAGGGTTTCACAGAGAGTTGCTGACATTTACATATCTCCTTCGAGAATTTTATCCCAGTGATAATTACGAAGAATTCCAATTGAAATTTTGCACAGGGTCTGAACATGACATCACTTCAGGTCCTGTCTGATGATCCTTTTTTAATCCTATTTTGCTGCTAGTTTCCAGATTTATGAGAAACTTGGTAACCAATTCAAAGAACACAAAAATTAAAACAGATCTCAAAAGGAATACTATGTACGTTTGGTCAAACTTTTTTTTGTCATGTTAAGTTCTTCACATTAGAAAAGTTGAGTGTCCAATCTCATGCCTTGAAATGAATGTCAGCTGTCAACTGAGAGCAAAAAAATATTTCAATTCCAAGTAATAACGGGGATAATATTGTAATGAAAATAATATTATTTTATCATACCAGAGGCAGCACAGTGCATTATTTATGTGTTTTAATGTAACAACTGACATTGGCAAGTTAAATGATGATACATATTTTTGTAGATCGTATCAAATGTATTAATTCAGAGGCTGGGTAGCCTAATCTATTTTTATATATATTTATAAAACATGTTTATACAGAGTGACAAGTTTAGACAATAAAATCAGTTTTTCAACATGGCCCTGTTGTAACATAAAATATTATAAAAACATTTCGCCTTACTCTTAAAATCATCGATACCAGTGCTGTAACCCTCTTTAATTACATCAGGTAAATCATTCCAGATAAATGGTCCCTTACATGAAAATGAATTCTTGGTTTGATCAACTTTAACAAATGGGCTATGCACATTATTCTCAATATCTCCATAGTGGATATCGTTAAGGCATCTGCCAATTCCATATTGGCCAGCTCTGCTGAAGGTCCCGAGTTCGATCCCCAGCTTGGGCACTCTTCTTGAGCTACATCCAGTTAGCTACATCCCAACTGGATGTCGATCGCATAAGATGTTAAATTGGAGATGGCTTGTACTGGTTTTCTATGCTGAGGCAAGTAAAAGATCCCACCCATGGGTAAATGTGTAACATGGTGTGAACACCAAGCCTTATCATCTCAACATTACGTTCGCCTCTCGCAGCCGGTCAGATGAGCTGACTAAGCTTCAGGACCAATGGCATTAAGACAATTAACAGAGTCTATCGAATGTGCAGGAAGTAGATAATTGCTTTGTGTTGTACATAAATTAACAAAGTAGATAGATAGATAGATAAATTTTATTTGACCATACGGAGTCAGTTTTGACCCATTCGTCATAAACAAGTACATAGAATGCACAATACATTGTTAATACAGACATAGAAATTACATATATTGAATATACTAACTAAATACTACTTCCAGAACTACTGATCCAAATATTATATATCTCATTTTCTATACTATAACATCACAGTGAACACATCTCATAATACTGAATATCATAATACTGAAAAATAAGATAATATTATATAAAATAAATCACAGTCTCATAGTATCTATCTGTCGTGCCATACAGTTGTTTGAAAGCCATTGAAGGTCCAAGGGCCTCTTTTTGCCGAGGGTGGAAACACTATGGGTGGAAACCTCAACCCAAAGTGGCCAACACGATCACTCCAGTTATGCCTGTCTAGCTCTCCCTTTACTGAAGCTTCAAATGTAGCTCTCCTATACCTCTCACAATCAACCTTTACCCAGGGCGGACACTGGTGTCCAATTTGTTGGCCCTTCCAAATCACTTTGTAATTATAACAGTTTTGTGGCCTACCATGTCCTTAAACATTCTGCCAAATATTGTTGAGCATCCCCATTTAGGTTTTGTTTTGGCAATGGGCATCAGTAATTGAAGATTGAGCAGAAGTAGAGACATTACAGTTTTGCATAATAATTATATACAAAGCATAAAATTCAGTTTTCAGATACATCAATCATACATATTTTGAGTTTATTTTGAAGGGTTGCTCGCATTTACTCCAAAAGACCAAGAGGCATATTCCCAAACTGCAGTGTCTCTAATGTGTCACTATTCCAATATTAAAAAGATTTCTCAAAATAAAGACAACTTACATAACAGTATACACATTAAAAAGGCACTAATTTCACATATATGTTTCAGTTTCTAATCCATTTTAACAGGAATATATGTGAAAATTGTTTGGGAAAACATCAGCACCACCATATGAAATAGTCAAGATGTTATAAATATTCGAATTTTACATCTATGTACTTTGTATGCGAGCTTGCCTCACATTATCAGAAAATTTTGTTTCATTAGGCTATTTACATATAAGTCATGTGCGATGAAATTATCATTTTGTTCTTATATATCATAATTATAAAAGTGTTCATTAAGTAAATTCACAAGTTTCCATTTTGCCGGTATAAACACTCCAGGGGGTATGGACACTACATTTATGACACAACAGGTCCTGTAGTCTAGAGTGTGTGTGTGTGTGATTAGGGCTTTACGTTCTGTATTTCTGCACCAATTGGGCTCATTAGGGCAGGCAGAGACCATGGCAATGAGATGAAGGATGAACCCGGGACACAGTGGTTGGAAGCCCAGAGCGCTACCTCTGAGGTAGCGCGGTTTCACATAATAGGGAAAACCTAAATTTTGTCAAAACCGATCAAAAAAGCTGTTAAATCGCCGGTTTTACTCCAAAGTCGAGGCTTTGAAACGTGATGGTTTGTTGACGTCGTACAAATCGTCAATGCGTCGAAAGTGCAACAAGAGAAAACAAACCTAAACTATGTTTTTTTAGGAAGAATTGGGATATGTTTTCATTTAAGTTCAATATTTACCTCTCTTAATTAGATAAAGATGTTATATTAGTGTTGATTGATATATTTAACAGCTTAAAAAAAAAAATTTTTAGGGTTATTAAATGCTTGCGTGGTGGCGCACCTGTCACTTCACTGCTGCTCCCTCTGGGAACAGATAATCTCTATTACTTTTTTACAAAAGCTTTACTGTATGTTTGTTGCATCAAATTCGATTTTATAACAGCTTAAGAAAGTTTAAGATGCTGATCTCTTGCGTATTTTAATACATAATATGACTTATTTGTTGTTTCAAACTCCAATAATCTCTAACGATCACGCACGTGCAACCACGACATTGCGTCATAAGTAGGTAAACAAGATGGAACGCTACCGATTTGCAATTTTAGATGGATTTAATATTGCAACATTTTCAGTATGTTAGGATATGTGTTAATGCTACAATGTGTTTAACACATTAGGATGGTCAGATTATGGTTTTGTGACGCCACAACTTGTCAATATATGAGAAATGGCCTGTGACGTCATTAGCGCCTATTTGTTTTTCTGTTGATGTTTTTGAGGACGGCCTGACCATTGCAACTTTTTTAGCGTGATTTCGTGTTAAACTACTTGGTTTTTCAGGAGAAAGTAAGTCCAATTTCTGGCCAGTTATCATACGCAATTATTGAGAATTATATTGCCTATATTTATGACTGAACAGATTGTGCCCAAACATTGTCATTATTTTAATATCTTGCTTGTTCCCAAAAGTGACATTTGAAAATGCCCTTATGGGCTGAAAAAACCTATGGTTTGGAATCAGTCCCTACATCTACATGTAGGGATTGATGGATCGGTCTACCTCTGAGGTAGTCTAGAACTAAATGTCTTTATATTTCTGTTATCATATGCATTTTGTTGTACACCCCAAAGCACTTCAGAAAAAGCAATTATGATCAGTTTTGATTCAGCAATGTGTGCTTAATGCCTGGGGGTATGGACACCATACAGTTTTGGACATGCAGTATGATGCACCATGTGAATTTTGAACGAGTGCTATTGTATCACATTAAACATTTCAGAAGGCGGATTTTGTTCTTTTCATTCAGTTGTATTATGAATTAGGGATGTGTATCGTTTGGTGGATTCGATACGATACATATCGTCAATACGCTAAGTCGATATTCGATACGTATCGACGATATTCTCTTTATAGTCGTTATTTTCGTGCAGGTACACCTGGAAATACTAATTCGCTATATATACCTGGAAATACTAATTCGCTATATATTGTTATTACTGATAGCAATAATTATGACATAATAAATTAAACGCATACATTGGAAAGACTTTATTCACAATTTTGAACCTGAATGTACAGCAAAATATCATCATCAGTTTGTCGTTCTCCATACTTAAGTTCAATCTTTACGCACTAAGCATTAACAATGGTTAACTTGCCATGAGGGTATGAAAGTACAGACCAACACTGAATTTCAGTTCATGGTCTTCATGTTTTATTTCAAGAAAATGAGGTAGTTGACTTGCTCGGGATCAAGTCGTGATCTTTCAGCAGTAACTACATCACCCGCCAGGGAAAAGATCCGTTCAGCAGGTACTGAGGTAGCTTGTGCAACTGCATACCTGAAAATACAAGAGAAAAGATGCAATTAATAAATATTGATGATTTGGTTGCGATTACTGGTATAGAAAGACTGGAATAGTGTTATTAATCACCTTAGAGCCAATCTTGATATATTTGGCATTGAAGCTTGTTTATCCTGCCAAAAGGTGAGGGGTTTTGTTTGCATTTTCGTCTTTGGTAGCTTCCGATAGGTGAGGATCTCTTGGCGTGCCCTGTCGTAATCTGTAAAAGTTACTTCATTCCATTCCATTTGAATTTCGTCCTCATCATCATCAAGGATCCTCTGTATTGATTTGTCTTTTTGTTCTAGAGTAACGTCAGTTCCTTGATTTTCTTCAGCTTCTACATTTGCGCTCTGGTCATCAGCTGCAGCACACTCGCCAATAAGCAGCACCAGTTTCTCTTCAATTCTATTCCAAGTACCTTCAGTTACGCACTTCTTCAGTTTCGTCCTCGGGTCCATGGCCGATGCCTCCTCCAGGAAAGCCCTGACCGCTAGTTCCTTGTACCTCTTCCTCAAATCTTCTAGCACTAGTTTTTTGATTTGTTTGGCAAAATCACTGTCTTCATCGTTTGCAGAAAATGTCTTTTCCAGTGCGTTGTGAATTGGAAGAATCAGACTGGCACATGGCATATTTTCAGAGGAGACAATGTTGGTCGCATCATAAAAATGTCTCATGAGTTCTAGGTACTCGTTGGCTTTCCTTACTTGCAATTCGTCCAGGTCTGATCTGATCAACCGAGCATCCTGTTGGTTTGCAAGACAGGGATCAGCCAATGCGGCAGCAATTGCCAGATGTTGCTCCATGAAGCGTTCCATCATCAGGTATGTCGAGTTCCATCTCGTCTTCACATCCATTATTAGCTTGTGAGTTGGTAATTCAAGGCGTTCCTGGATTTCTCGCAAGACTTGGCAGCCCATGTGGCTCTTGTGAAAGAATGTGATGACCGGTCTCACAAACTTGGCAAAGCTGTCTCGCACTAGCTGAGATGTCCTACTTGCAGTCAAATTTAAGGTATGAGCGAAGCACCCAATCTTCAAATCGCACCACCTGGATAAGTTGCATGCTTTGCCAATGTTGGCTGCGTTGTCAACTGTGATTGCTGTCACTTTACCTTGCAGGCACCACTTTGTCAGGGCACTGTCCAATTCCAAAGCTAAGTTTTCACCAGTGTGGCTTCCCAGCATTTTCTCTGTTTGGAGAACTCTAGTTTGAAGACTGAAATTGTCAACGTAGTGAACGGTCACTGTATTGTAAGGTTCTGTTGTTCGTGATGTCCAGCCATCGGTGGTTATAGCAACTGCATCAATGCTGACTAACTCTTCAATGAGTTTTTCTTGAATTTCTGCATAGTATGCTGGAATCATCTGGTCCCTAAAGGTGGCCCTTCCAGGAATTTTGTATCGCGGTTCCAAGTTGTTCAGCAACTGTCGAAAACTCTTCGACTCCAAGAATGAGTATGGCAACATTCCTTCAACAATAAGTGATAGGATATCTTGGGTGATGTTGGCTTTCGAGCTTGGAAGTTTAGCCATTTTTGCCTTTTCAAAGGGATCTTTTGGTGCAGAATCAGAGGAAGTTGTTGCTGAAGTATCCTTAGCACCTGAAAAATATATAACTTTGAATAAATGGGTTGATCACTGAACCTATAGGAAATAATAGATCATCATCATTAATCGTCATGATGAATTTGAAAAAAAAGTTAGAAACTTAAAGTTAGTTAAGAAAAATAAGATAATAATTATTAATCTATTCAATGATATTTGAGGCAGAAAAAAAAAAGTTATGATCTCACCTGCCAAGCAGTTTCTAACTTTTTTTTCAAATTCATCATGACGATTAATGATGATGATCTATTATTTCCTATAGGTACAGTGATTTTACAAAGGGATGAGGCATCACCTCAATGCTGTGCTTACGTCGAAGATGACAGGCCTTTTCCTGCTACACAATTCTCACAGATGTTACATTTTGGTCCTTGTGGTTTTAATAAAATATTTCCAAACAGCACTTCGTTGAGCTAACATCATATTGACAAATTAGAAGCAGACGATCAACCCTAGCAGACGACCTTGCTTTCATTGCCCTTCAATGCCTTGGAAATAGCGGAACCATGACGGACTGTGTTCATTGCAATATATTTTCTAACATGCAGCACATTAATGCATACATTTTTTTTGTGCAGCTGTTTTAATTATTCAAAGGGACAAAAAATTTAATTTGCTTCTATAAAGTGTTAATTAGCTTGTTAGAAGAACACCAAACACTACAGTCGTTCCCAGTCCGCTCATGGTCCGCTGTTTACATGCCATAGTTAAATTTCAAAATGGCGGATTCGTGGGTGTTTACAGTGAGGATTTTGGCAACATTTTGCAGAAAATCAGGTGTTTAACAGCTTATATTATTAAAATTAGGTGAGCGGAGAGTAGGATAGACCGAACCGAAACTGCCAATAGGCGGTATCGGTAATTGAATCGAGGCAAAACACCGGTGCAAACGATATATCATGAACAGGTACACATCCCTATTATGAATGGTATTTGAACATGTTATATGGACAGAATATTGCTTATGTTTATGAAGTAACATATCATTATATAAGCAATATGCAGAAATGGGGAAACGTATAACAGCAGCCGGGTTTTATTCATCCTGCTGTCAAATTTGTCACAATAGGGCTAAACCCATGCACCCCTGGTATCATTGCGCAAGCCACCCAAATAACTTTTACATCCGCGCATTCATTTTTTTTATCCGCGCGTCAATTTTTTCATCCGCGTGCCTTTTTTTATCCATGTAAAAATCTTCATCTGCACATTCTTTTTTTATCCGCGCTTTAATTGTTTCATTCGCGCGTTCAATTTTCATTTTCACGCTAATTTTTCTATCCATGCATTCATTTTTCATCCGCGCGTTAATTTTTTCATTAGCGCGTTAATTTTTTTGCCGCGTGGTTTTTTTTTTTTTTTTTTTTTTTAAGACTCCTGTCTATCTCAACAGCTAGAGGGCTCCTTTGTACCATCTCTTCAGTTCAGTGAAATGAGAAAAACAACGCACGGATGAGAATAACGTACAGATTAAAATTACAATGCACAGATGAGAAAAGCATTGCGCGGATGAGAAAAAAAATCCAGACCTTGTAAAATTATACCAAGGAAGCATGGTACATTCATCTATTAGAAATTGGAAAAAAAAAAAAAATATTGTCTTATTTCAAACTAGGAATATTTAGAAAGGAATGGAAACTAGCTCAGTAATAAAACTTAGGGGTGATTATCAACAGGTCATAAATGTGGTAAAATGGCCTAAAGCTGGCCCAGACCCCCAGCTGAGGTGGGCAGGGCATTAATTGCTTTGATGTTCACTCTGCGTCTCGCTGACTGGGATGCTGGACATCGGTCAATTTATAACTTGCTGCAGATTAGTTTCATTTCACCACCCCAGTGTGATGCCCAAAACTTTCAAAACATCCTGCGGAGCATGCACAGTAGCATCATTACAACCACAAGGTTATTGCAATCACAGCAGTGTTTTTCACTTCTTTCTGGACCTAATAGCGGCGAATTTACATCTAATTGAAGCTAGAAGTTAGCATTTCAGGGAAGTTTAAAGGCTTTTAACACCTATACTTAACAGTGTAATATCTTAAAATCGTCTTATTTCTCACAATTGAGTGTAGAATCATTTTAAAGCTGACAAAACAAATGTTCTAGCCAATTTGTAAACAATAGAGACGAATGACAACGAACACTGTTACAGGCATGTAATTATGTTGACAAACAAAATGTAACCAATCTCCAACTGAACCAACCGTGCGTTGTTTTTTTCGTTTTTTTTTTCATTGAAAAATGGTGTTGATAACACTAAAATTAAGTACATTGTTTACTTTTCATTTTTCTCGTTTTCTTGTATAATATGTATTTTTGATTGATTAAAAAATGTTTTCTTTTGCTGGGGGGGGGGGGGGGGGGGCTTCTATTACCAGTCGGTTTAGTTCATTGATATTTCTGTATTATGTAACATTTAGTTGTAAAATTGTATACAATTTATTACACAGCCTGGTAGGGATGGGAGCTTCATGAGGGGGAGTTTTTATTGCCATGTTAATAACTGGTGTCAGATTAATATCGTTAAGGATGTTGCGAGACACAGAGTGTACTTTTGAAGTTACCTTGTTTCCATTCCTTCTCTAAATATTCCTAGTTTCAAATATAGCAAAAACGACCCTCGAAAATGTGTGTTTTTGATTTTGCCATGCATAACATTTAAATATGCTTATGTTTGGGATCAAAATTTACCTATTACACGTAACATACCCACTTGAACAAACAATATTGCATTGTATATTATAGTCACTGTATGGCCACAAGTTTTCATTGATAGTATAAAGTCATTGATCACAAGCATTAATTGAAATTCTGAATTTCAACTGATTCCTGTTTATTATGCATATTAAAGAGGGAGATTGTCTATAATTTGTTTTGATCATGGATGGAACATGCAATATCAATTTTAATTCCAGTTGGATTATTTTCAGAAACAACAACAAAAACGAAATATTAATAATTTATATAAAATGAAATAAATATCTAAAATGATTACTCTAAACTAGAGTATAATATCTATAGATAGTTTCTATCATTGTTTTATTTTCATTTTTTATTGATTACGATTTAATGAATTATTGATAGTAACGTATTATTAGGTGAAGATCTTATAACTGTCTATCTACATATCTATACTCTATGAGGTATTACTAACTTTATCAACAAGAATATTCTTGTTTGTTCCTAGTATACTCCATTAATTTTCCCCGCCTTAACTATTATATAAATTCAACACATTTCCCTGAACAATTCAGTCTTTATTTGACGAAAATCTGACTAATATTAGGGGAGCAGCAGCCTTTTAAAGTATATAAAAAATGAAAATAAAACAATGATAACATTGTGAGACATGAGCTATCATAACATAAGTATTTCAATTCAATTAGTCAAATGTAAAGAAGTCCTTCACAAAGGTTAATTGTAATTAGTCAATTGCAATTAACCTGGATTACAGGTTTAATGTCATGTCCTATTCAATTCACAATTAAAAAGTGACTAATATTAGGGGAGCAGCTGCCTTTTAAAGTATATACAACCCCCCTCCACTGCTGCATGTACAAAAATATCATTCGACGAGTTACTCGCCAGGTTCTACGAGAGAATTGCCGAGTCTATCGTACAACCCTGGGAGTCACTCCTACAACTCGGCGAGTTACTCCTAGAAGCCGTCGAGTCTCTCTCGGAATTCGTCCACTAATTGGCCGTACCCGCCGAGTGACCCGTAGAACCAGCCGAGTCACCCGTGGAACCCTTTTTGCAGCCAGAATTCGTTGCCAACCCAGTGAAAAAAGCTGTTGCATAACCGTTATGTAATACTACGGGTTCACTATGGCAAAACCGGCTATGTGTGAACTAGGCTTAACACTGCACATGATGGTGAATACAGGTTGATCTTAACATGACTGTCCTGTATGTCTGTTTCGCTCTCCCATTACCTAGCACTACCTAGCCAGTTATGCATGTCTAGATTTCCCTATCTGTCCTTACATCTTTCCTGTATTATTGACCTCACAGGCTAAGGAGTCATTCAACATCAGAGCACCCGCCCTATATCATTTGACGAATTTCAACATCTATTCATTAAGAACCATAAGATTGCTTTACTCAGCCAAATTCAAAATCAACATTCTTTCTTAATGAAAGAAGTATTGCTAAGCTTTTAATCGGCTAGTCTCTATAATTATATTAACCAATAACGCAAAAAAGTATGAATAGAGAGTTTATTTCTCAAGCAGAAGCATATACAATCGCAGAAAAAAAGGGTGTTAAAGCAAAATATGTAATTAAAGTGTATTCAGTCAAACAGTTACGAGACCCATTTTTTGCTTGAGTAATGATGTGACTAAATATATTTTTACAATAACTTTACGTAATTATGATCACGAAAGATTTATGTTAAGCAAAATTATTCTTCAGGAGCGAATGTAAAGGCATAGAGAGCTTCTTTCTGGTAACCAGGAACGAAGAGCTCAGCATAGCCATCCCCATTGACATCAGCAGACGACATCTTGCCCATAATGTTGCCATCTCCAACGTCAAAGAACCTGACTTTCTCGTATGACCAATCATCAGCAGCTTGGGAATTTGGAACGAGGTAGTAAGCTGTACCCTCGTCATCACCGCTAATGTAAATCCAGGGTTTGCCAGTCACAGATCTTTGAATAAAGCGGTTTATAAATCTGATTAATGTATGATACCCGGTGTCACAAAAATGTTGGAGCTCATAATGAGGTACTGAATCTGATTAGTATAATGACGAAACCTTTTGCTTTAATGTAAATGTGTTACGGCCAGCTGAAGTGAGCATTGCCTGACTTATTTCCAGATAGTATTATCAATCGTTTCAACATCGGCACGATGTCGGCTATGCTGATATGATGTTGTAACAACAGTGGCCAACATGGAAATGATGCTGGGCCGATTTGGAATGCTATCTGGGTTAATGCTAAAAATTACCGAAACTTAAATCCCTCTGAATTCCGATAACACTGATCACGGGTGGAATCGTCATTGGAACTTTCTTTATTTCATCCTTTAATTAGTGCCTCACATTTAAGTAAAATCTAGAAATTTGCCTGTTTTTGTGTCCTTTAATACAAATATGGCAATTTTAGTGAAATCAATAATAGCTTAAGCGAAATATTGTGATTAACTTACGTATGAGGATAAAATGTGAAGGCTTGTCCAGGTGATCCACCTCCGTCTGTTCCACTTCGAGCATTGAAGTCATCAGCGACGAGATGTTTTTTGTATTCTCCAAATCTGGACAGAATATGATTGAAATTGAGTATCAAATTTTCTAAGTCCTCGAATTACATTGAGTTAGATGTCACTTATATTGAAAATGAAGTTTTTTTAATTGTTAAGCAGAGGTACACATTTTCCATAATTATAATGCATTAAGTCTATGTCGATACAACTGGATCAACTAAATTTATATTGAGTTTAAATGTGACTTGTATTCAGCAATTCTAATGAAAGGGTGATAGTAGTAAGGTAGAAGTGGAAATTTACCAAATTATTTATGTACAAATATTCAGAAAAGATCAATCGTTAAGCATCTCAATGTTTAGCTATTATAGTATCCGGTTTTTGTTTTAATCCCTACATAATAATAATTATGTTGTAAAAGGTTTCATAAAAAAAATATCCTTGGAACTCCTATGAAATATATAATAGTATTTGTATCGTACCTAAAATCTTCTGGGATTTCATAAGCATACAAAGTCCCATTTACTTCAGCATTGATGGGAACAAGGATATCTTGATTTCCATCATTATTCACATCAGCAAATTGTACATCAAAGAACTGGCTTCCAACGTCTATTATTCTGCTTCCAATCTGGAAATGATACAAGAGATGACATATTGATAAGGAGGGTGGGGGCCTAGCTCAGAGGTAGCGCTCTGGGCTTCCAACCGCTGGGTCCCGGGTTCCTAAGTTGGATGGCTGTTTCATCCTTCGTCTCATTGCCATGGTCTCTGCCTGTCCTAATTAGCCCAACTGGTGCAGAAATACAGGACGTATAACCCTAATCACACACACACCCACATATTGATAAGGCGATGTTCTATTGGTTTCATGAGTATATTAAATGCCTAATGAGTTTATTACTCAGCAT
This sequence comes from Alitta virens, assembly GCA_932294295.1. Taxonomy (NCBI): domain Eukaryota; kingdom Metazoa; phylum Annelida; class Polychaeta; order Phyllodocida; family Nereididae; genus Alitta; species Alitta virens. The sequence goes on along the minus strand of OW028580.1, from coordinate 4,196,505 downwards.
CTGGTTAGTGTATCAGTTAAGAGAGACCAGCTTATGTTTCTGACAGCTGGCCATATAAATTGAACTGGCAAATTAGCAGTAATACTAGCTTCCATTATAATATAGAATGTGCAGGGAATGTGCTGAGTTCTGGCAGAAAGACATTGATCTCAACTGGGATCCAAATTGCCCCTTTTGCCGTCATTTATGCTAATGCAGACGAGCGTCATGGTGGGGTCACTCTGCATGCACATCCAAGCAAACATGGCAGTGTCCCAGAGGGCTTAAAAAATGGCAGATAGATATGAATATCACAGTGTAAAGCATTTGACAACATGGCATGAGGGTGGGGGCCTAGCTCAGTGGTAGGGCTCTTGGCTTCCAACCACTTGGTCCCGGGTTCAATTCCCAGTCGAGCCTATGTTGGATGGCTGTTTCATCCTTCGTCTCATTGCCATGGTCCCTACCTGTCCTAATTAGCCCATTAGGTGCAGAAATACAGGAGGTAAAGCCCTAATCCACCACCACCTCCACAACATGGCATGAATAGCCCTAGTCATGTCATTGTGAAAGTCTGGATGAAAAGACAGGCCCGCAGAGCGTGTATTGATGCCATTGTTTGTTCCGGACCTTCTTAAAGAGCCTAGCAGAATATGATGTAGATGATGCAATTTATATCATTATAATCTGCATACCTGACTAGGATCATTCCACAAGCCATCAGGATCATTTGTCCACAGGATAGCAAGCCTGTTTGTGAAGTACCCAACCCCGACCAGAACATCGTATTCAACTCCTTCACGGGTTATTGTGGTTTCGGACAAGAACGTTCCAACAATGTCTTCATTTAGAATATGTGTTTCCCATGGTCCACTGAAGACGTCTGATTCAGGGTGTTCAAACCAAAGCATTTGTGTGTAGCGCTGACCTGAAATGTGTATAATTATAGATAGTAGTACATATTCAGCGTTGATGTCAGTAACTATATAACTTACCGATAGGTGGCATGGCAGTCACATGACATCAGCACTCTAGTTATACTACTATAGATATATTGTGTTTATTTGTCAGGAACTATCACATATTAATCATCACTAGTGCATAATTATTATTAATGTTACAGGTTATCGTGATAAAATGAAGTTCTGTACCAATAAAAATAAATTTAATAATTTAAGGTTTGCATTTTCCATAAAAAGCTTAATATCAAGCTGACACAAAAGATAAACCAACCACAACATTACACAAATAAATTAAATTTGAAGCAAAAATTGATGGTCAATAATTTTACATTACCACTAAAAAGATCCACTCTGGCTCTGAGTGTCAGGGCATCTTTGCGACCATCTCCATTGCAGTCCTTCCAAATAACTCTGAAAAAAATTTGAAACTGTAATATAAACTTTTTGTGCATTGCAAAATTAGCTGTCAGTAAATTACATTTAATTTTCAAGCCAAGAGAAAACTACTTCAGAAACTATCGGTAGATGGTCCTTTCTGTTGTGTCGATACACTGTATCTTTCTTTTGTTGGCTGATAATATTTTACAATTTAATAACAATATATTCCACTACAACAGAAATCAAGTATAGGATATTTCTGGATATGGCCTCCATGTACATACTTGTATTGACTTCATTCATGGTGTTTAAAACTACATACAGCCTGCCAGTATTTGCAGTAATTTACCAGATGACAGCATCTGTCCTTTAAATGCTACAACTAGCCTCCAATAAGAAATTTTTAATGGGTTATATACTCATTGTATTTAAGTGCCTCTGGTGCTTTATAGTGACAAGATTTCTGTTGATTTTGTGCAAAATATGACCAAATTCATTAAGTCAATTACGCATAGTTTGCTCCTTAGATACATGTATCATAATATGGTATCTATATATTTCACCTGTGATAAAACCAGTTGATAGGGTCATCCACAATATCATATATTATGGGATTGTTGTAATCCCTGAAATCCACTACATTGACGGTTCCAGCAGTTTTCCCAGGAATCAAGAATCCACAAGGTTGAGTGATGCTCTCAAAACCAAACACATCACCTTTAGCAAAGAAACGATTTTAATAATTGTATTTGTTTTATTTCCAAGCAACATTAAAACGTTGCAACCTTGCACTTTTTTCAATATTTTACCAGAAACATACATTGTCAAGACACTAAACACCGTATGTCACCAGTGTTGTTTTCTAGCTGTAAATCATAATCAATAAATTTCACATAATGAATTACATAGTACGTAGTTATGTATCAAAAAGGTCAATTCAACTCGCGTGGTGTGGTGTGTAATGATATAATAATAGTTTGGTTTTTGTGTGTATTTCTTCCAGATGTAGTATGTAGATGTTACGATTGTAAAACTAATCTACATTGAAAAATTATGATGTTTGTCATATGATAGAGGGAAATGACCTTGTTTCAACGAAGTTAAAATAAAAATTATATTTAATTCAGTAAAAACAACTGCAAACAACAGCGGATAACATTATAACAATCAAAAGTTAGGCTCTCATGTCATAACATAATGTAGAAGCCTAGGGCACAGCGGTGAACTGCCACATTGATCTTTAAATAAGGAAGAAACGGGTGGTGGGTGAATTATGGCTTAACGTCCTGCATTTCTACATCTGATGGGCTAATTAGGAGAGGCAGGGACCATAGCAATGAGATGAAGGATAAAACAACCATCCAACTTAGGCTCAACGAGGAATATAACGCAGGACCCAGTGGTTGAAAGCCCAGCGCGCCACCACTGAGCCAGGCAGCCACCCTAACTTACAACAAGGAAGAAAAGAAACCATTTTTACAATGGCAGATATTACTCTCAGCAAATAAAAATGGCTGCGTAGATGTTACTATCGGTTACAAAGTTGGCATACAACTTTGTATTTAATGTAAAATTTAAAAAGAGTAATATGAATACTTTGGTTGTCCTTCGATTTCATTGTTTATCTTAACAGAGGTGTTCAAAGCCAAAAGAGGTGTAACTATTGTTAACAAACTCTTCAGAACAAAAACTGCCCTACAACTTACACAGGAAGGATCAGTTTTTGATTTCAGACAAATAAACAACAACATATGGATTATAAACTTTTCAAACCTTGGCACAACCCTCTGGGACAAGCTTCCAAATGAGGTTAAAAACACACCACATGTATAAAAGTCTTTAAAAAAAGATCTGTCAACTCATAAACTTTCATTCTAGTTCTTACCACTGCTTTTTACCATGCTGTTTTTACAATTGTTTTCACTATTTCTGTAATTTTAGCTCTCAGCAGCTAATGTAAATATTTAAAAAAAAAGATAGCAGAAAATAAAATATGTCTTTTTCTATGTGTATGTAAGATGTGTGGTAGCATGTAAAGCATTTTTGAAGTTTTGGTTCATGTGTGTATTTCTTCCAGATATTTGTTGTATGAACAACAATATAAGAGGACATTATTTTTACATGTTGCACATGAGGATCACGTGTCAGTATTTTTGTATCTTGGAGTGAATAAATATGTGCATGAGTGACAACATACTGCTTTTAGTAGTCTTTAGAGATGTCAATGAAAACATGTTGATTATGGCAACAATTTGTCGTAGCAGTGTTCATGTAGATGCATAAACTCAATAGACATTGACAGTTACAGTCTTCACTATCTTACATGGCCAAATGTGCCATGTGCATTTACCATGAGAAGGATAAATGCATGGAAAATGCATGTTTTTAGCTAATTATAATGAGACGAAAACCATGGATCGCATGGAAAAAGCACGTGGAACATTTGGCCATGTAGATATTATATAAAATATAAGAATTATGTTTTGCTTACCTGGGGTCTGGCTTGGCTCTCTGGGCCACATGAATCGGTCATCAACCTCAGTCAACGGAGCATTGGCAAAGTCATCCAAGTATTTGCCAACGTGGTGAATGAAGTAGGTTTCATCCCTGGAGAATGGAACTGCACTAAATGTACTCAAGATGAAGCTGAACTCTTCTGTTGGATCATTGGCATCGTCGTGAACGTACATATTAGAAAAACCGGGTAGTCTTACGGCTCTTTCGCCTAAGTATCTGATGGTCGGGTTCTGGCCGTAAGCCAGCCCGAAGGCTAGGATAATAGCGAGTTGCCAGAGCATTGTTCTGAGTCCTTAATGATGATGATTAGGGTGTTTTGTCTGATCTGTATTTATATCAACCCAGTATCAATTACTCATGTTGCGTTCTCATGGGAACAATGCAATATTGGATCACAGGGAATTCCAGGGTTAAACTAAAATAGTAACAAACACAAACAGGGAAAGAAAGACAGATGTTTCAGTAATCTTAATATCTTTGCTATTAGCTGAACAATACCTTCGATGGCATTCACGCGTGATGCATACCAAACTGAGGATAAAGGTCATGGTTATGCTTTGATAAAGGTTTCTATAAATGTTATTCATGTTATTTATGTAATTTTTATAGTACATTAGTGGTCAAGGGAATAATAACATCTGGGCGAGTCCACACGTGTTCAGGAATCAACAAACATCAAAAACATCGACTTGAAAAGTTTCAAAATGTTAAGTAATAGTTATACATGTTATATATATATATCCTGACGATAAGGTGTATAACTGACTTATACCCAATGTGCATTCAATAGTGGCTTTTTCGCAATTTATAATGCCATATTTTAGCTGTAATTGTGGGACTATTTTCATGGATGATTTGATTTTGCGAAGATTGTGATATGGTTGAAACTATGCAACAATAACAGCAAACAAGAAACAACAAATGCTAAGGCAAACAATCCTAAAGAGGATTTACTCTTTGTTGTGCTTTTAAAACTAAGCAGACCTTAAGGGATTAATTCTGCATTGGAGCACGTCTAATTTGCTGTGTTTTTGCTAATCCCTTACACATGCCAAACTGGCCAGTTATATCCCAGCAAAGAACAATAGAAAAGGGACTACTTTGGCTATTAAAGCTTTTAAACTTTTATTAAACTTTTTTTTAAATTTTATTTATTTATTTATGTATCATCTGTTTAGACCTGTTTGGAATAGGACTCCTTTGTGGAATATACCCAGTTTTGTAAAGAAAATTTATACTTAGTTAATGAAATATTCAATCCATATACTCGTTTTACCAAGATTGTTTGGTTTTTAGGGCTTTACGTCCTGTATTTCTGCACCTGATGGGCTAATTAGGACAGGCAGGGACCATGGCAATGAGATGACGGATGAAACAGCCATCCAACTTGGGCTCAATCGATCCAGGTGTAAACTGGGAGGTTGGCTGTAGGCTGAGATGGCATTGGATTGCTCAGTGTGGCGCAGTGATTGCGACAGGTGTATGTTCCCCAAGATTCAGGGTGAAAAGGATCTGACCAAAGGTATTCTGTCAGGTCAGGTGAGATGATATGCTGGTAGGGCGGGAGGCCTAGCTCAGAGGTAGCGCTCTGGGCTTCCAACCGCTGGGTCACTCTGGACTTCCAACCGCTGGGTCCCGGGTTCGATTCCCGGTCGAGCCTAAGTTGGATGGCTGTTTCATACAGGACGTAAAGCCCTTATCACCCACCCCACCCACAAGCACTTCGGCAGTTGGAAGTTCTGCTAAGTACTGAATCCCCTGGTTCTGCCAGTCCTCCGACCATGTCCGACCATGTCCGAACCATGTCCGACCCATGTCCGACCCATGTCCGAACCATGTCCCACCATGTCCCAGAGTTAGTTGTGGATGGGTTGGATGTCACCAAATTGGCGCATCTCAGAGTTGACTGGCAATAATAACCATGTCCGAACCATGTCCCACCATATCCCAGAGTTAGTTGTGGACGGGTTGGATGTCACCAAGTTGGCGCATCTCAGAGTTGACTGGCAATAATTTTCTTGTGTACCTTTTTACACAAGATATACGGTAAACCCAGGCCATTTAATGAAATTCACATGCTGTTTAAGCTAAGCAATTTCCGAAGCAGCCTATGGGTAGAATATATAAGAAGTCATGTGTTTACACTTGACTATGATATTCAATGTACTGTCCTTGCCAAGTAGAACTTGCCTACACCGAAACACAAATCATGTAGTTATAAGAACATTTATTTCTAAAGACTTTCTTATTAAATCATAAATCTTTCTGGAAGTCAAATTATTCAAATTATAACAGGTGGTGGCTATGGTCCATGTGAGTTTGACTTGCTAATGTAGACTGCATAAGCATTATGACTAGTTTTTAAACATAGATGACAGGCATCACTTCACACAAATTATGTTAAATGAAGTCGCTGTCTATACAAAGTACTCTAAAATAGCAGCTGCCTTTTTGAAGACATAATGAAGTTTACAGCCCTTGATCCATTTGAGATGTACCATTTTATTTACTGGTTAATATGAAAGTTTGTTTCCAACGTAAATTCAGTAAATTTTCAAACAGCATTTGCACAAAGTTGTAGTCATTGTACAATCCAAACTACAAGGTACACTTGGACAGGTCAACACTGCCATCCGTGAGTGTAGTATTACTGTTGATCACCTGATGTCTGTTGACCCTGTGTGCATGCAAGGTAGTTTCATGTTGAATAAGTTTGGCAGCTGCCATTTCTGAAAATAAAAGTTGTACAGTGTTACTCCAGAGGCCTCTCAGTTACAATAAATTTGAAGTACAGTCTTGACAGGCCTTGCTAACCTTAATTTTCTGTAGCCCATTTCACAGCCATTGGCAATGATGGATACCTTTAAAAAAAAAAGAAAGCCAACAAACTCATCATTCACCAGGATGCCATTCAATATTGCAAAAATATTATCACAGATTTAGAGTGAAGTGTATTTGAAATACAATACTTCATTTTTTCGTGTCAGAGTTCTAAGTAATCACTGATTAAATAATCAATAGGGGGCACAATGAGTAACTGCACTCTAGGAAGATGAGCTGATCGACTATTTAAAACCGGTCACATAAATTGATGGCTGAGTAGCAAACTACTTCAAAAGGTATAGGATTTGTTCCCATAGTTGCCCTAAGAGACTTGACTTGACATCAAAAAATTCATATATGTACCCATTCTCTAAAATGCATGTAGCAAGTGTTTAAGACGAAGAATTCTTAGCATCCATTCTTTCATGCATGTACAGCTCCTCTGATTTGACAATATCTGATATCATTTTAAAATGAAATAGCATTACAACTTCTAAAAATGAAAAAAAGTTTCCTACATTGCAAGGCTTACTTTTCGATAAATGTCTGATATCAATAAACCTGTGATAAACTAAAAAAATATGTAGTTTTTCATCAAAAATCACTTTCAGTTAACTATTCACTATATTATTTCAATAGTTATTTCAATGGTATATAATCTCATTCCAACTCAAGCAAAAATGGCTCAGAATTTAATAACTGAACAAAAACTAAGAAATCTGAAGTGTGCAGCACTGTGCATACCTTAGATGTCTGTACGTCATTTGGTAATTGGTGTGCCATAGTTCAAGCACCAGGAATCATAGTTGGGACATTCAAGTAGACTGCAACAGAAAGAAAATCAATTTATTGGGTAAAAAAATGCACCAGCAGTTAGATTTCACTAAAATCAGTCCTTAAAAGATTTCGTATTAAGCAGTTAGACTCAAGAGACATTATGTTATGCCAGGCCGACTCTACAAAGAGTACAGGAAATTTAAAAAATACAAAGGTACTGCATCCTTAACTTCTATTCTTGCATTCTCATAGCCTGAAATGTGTGATCTTGTATTGTGACATTCACTTGCCATAAGTGGATATTCGCTGCAGCTACAAGAAGCACTATATTGTAAATAGAATATAGCTCACTGTAACACAACCTTAAATACATAATGAATAGATCCATGCCAATGAAAAGAATCCAAATATGTCAATAACATTTTTGTACTCTGAATATTTGCCAAGATTGCCCAGATATTGCTTTCCAGAAAGGTGAGAAAATATCAAACAAGCATTTTAAGTGGTCACGGCCAGAATGATGTAATTCCAATTGTCACCTATTGTTCTCTGTTCGTAACATTGTTACATTAGTTGCACAGCGAATCCTATATACAAGGGTGCACAGTCAGCTATTTTTGGAAGTAACACATGGTATAATACAATGTATATTAGAATTTTTAGGAGAAAAAAATAACAAACTGTGTGGTGCATCACGTAATGTAGGGGAAACAAAAGCTGAAAAAAGTGAATGTAGAAATATAAACATATTAGTATATAACAATAATATACCAAATTTGTGCTGCGCTGAATTTACCAAAAGATGAAAAACTACGAAAAAAGTGGCAACTAACTAAGGTGGGGCGATGTAGGACAATGAAATGGAATAATGTAACACAGTTGAACAGTATTACTGCTTACCTTCATGTATATCTTAGACTGTGCACTTCTGTTCATGTGGTTTCCTGGTTTTTTTTTCAATATTTCTGATCATATTTTCAGGATTTTATGAATGATTTGCCACCATCTGCAGAAAAACTGTGAAGAACAAATTTATTTTTAAAAAATTTGAATGTAATTTTATTTTTTGCATTGACAAGCATAATTTTTTTTTTTTATTTGCATTGAAAAATGGGAATATGAGATTTTTCACGACCAGATGCTTTTATCATTCATGTATATACTTTCATGAACGAATTTCATGATGCCAGAGTGCATAATTAAGCACTGGTAATTATAAGCGAAACATTGCCAAACTGCTTTATATTAGGTCAAGTTGTATCAGACAATTCAACTGAACTCAGGCATAATTAAATATGGTAGGCTTATGTCATGTAAATGACCATAATTATTTGAAGACCTGTAAAGTGAAATCAATCAAAATTAAGCAATTTACTCACACAATGTTCAAAATTACCTTATGCATTGAGCACTGTCAAATAATTTTTTTTCCAAAATCTTAAAAAAAAATCTACATGTATATAAGTTACCTTCGCAGTACGATACAGTCAGTTTCCCTCCGCATGGTTCTCAGAATCTGAAATCATTACAAATGACAAAAAAATAGTCTGGCGTATTTACAAAATGGTCATTTCAGTGTATGCACTTTGTAATAAGTTAATGCTCAGAGCACATTCCCCGAGGTGAATAGTGCAGCAACGGCGGGGACATAACTAGCAACACGGTTTTCTGATTGATTTATGTACAAACAAATGTGTTTGCCTCTACCTCAGTCTATTTCAATCCAAAAACAAAAATGTTAGACCTACTATACTGCTCTTTTACATGCAACTGTGAATCGGATAATTCATGAAGTTGGCCATGACACACGAGAATCTGCTTTTTGCGCTCACTTAACATGTCATCTAATTTTGGTCCGAATATACATAATGAATGCTTATAGGCTACACTATTCAATGAGATTATTAATCTTAATGTACACAGCCTGTCTGTTGCATAAAAACAATGGTCTGCTACTCTGTTACATAAGATTATTTAAAAAAGTTGCGAATCGGGCTATGCTCTTCATGACAATCTAGAAGCACTTCACTATAACAGAATTTCATATCGTCACTGTGGTCAGTCCAATATTGACTTGTGTTCAGAGAACGTTCCTAGGTTATACTCGGCGACGCTGAAATGAGCCACAACATTTAGATTCACCAGCCTGAAAAAAGCACAAGAGCACACATTGCAACTTCATGATTTGTCACAAAACTAATGGTTTATCTCATTGCCAGCATTCTAACACTGCAGCAGTCATCTAATAATTCTTTATTGCACTTTATTGCAAGTGGCGAATTTCGGTGTCGTAGGAAATTTCAGTATTACCGAGTGTAACATTGCAATCGAAATCTATTTCATATGTACACAATTATAAGTGCGTCATTACAGTCTGGCAGCAATGCATGCGGACAATCGTCGACGATAGTAAATAACAGCAGAAAGCTTACCCGACCAAATCTTTGCTGTGAGTCGTTAGCATGAAGAGACTTTTGACACAAAAGTTACTTTTCCACTTGTTAAATGGCTCAATATGTCCATTTTGACAGCATTTTAGTGTTAAAAAAACCACATTCACTAGCTAGCCACGTTTTGGACTGGTGATGACGCCCCTCTTATAATAAAAAGGCTCTACAGTAATATGATTTAAAACGACCTGTCAAAGAATCTGGCTTAGCAAAGACAACTGCGCCTACGTTGTGCTTCCTGTGTAAATGTTCGGCAACGTTTATTCAATAAACGACTATATGAAAAACAGTTATGATTTGAATACGGCTACAAGGTGAGAGGTAGATTTTTGACTCTGCTGTGAGCAGTTTATGACCCAAATGACCAAACAACCGAAAGTACCTAATAGCCGCCTGTGGCATTGTGTCCGCATGGGTCACGGCAAGTACTGCACTGGGCGGACGAAACGGCTACACACGAAAACGTCAACACCCAAACCGTCAGGTCGTTTCGGCCTTGAGCCTGTTCGGCCTGGCCAAAGCAAGACCATTCGGCTTTTTAGTGGAGTCCATTCGGCTCCTTATTTATTTGTATGGGGGCCGAATCGACCTAAAAAATGAGACGGTTTGGCACCCGAAATTGAGAAGTTTCGGCTTCCTGCTTTAAGTGCAATCTTTAATGAAAGGAATCAGTTTCGTATTATGTTTAAATGCAATCCTAAATCCATATTTTAATAGTTTTTTGGCAATTATTGATGTTTAAGTGCAATCTTTAATGAAAAAGGAATTTTTTTCTATTATTGATGCTTTGAAAGAATCGAATGCAATTGTTAATGCTTTGTGATATTACTTGAAAGAATGTGATGAAGCACAAATAAAACTCACATTTAAGTTTGTTTTGATTTATATCATTTACTAATAAATTTGCATATTTAGATAAAAATCTATATATTTATACAATTCAAATGTGCTGCTTTATTACTTGAAAAAATAAATTGCACATTATAAAAGTTTTTTGTTTTAAAAAGGCTCGTTAGAGTCGTTACTGTGAACAAGTGGATGTAAATATCATCATTCTATTATGATTTGTTATCAAGATAATCTATTTCTTAGCGGCGACGGGGGGGGGGGGGGGGAGAGATGATAAGGGCAGATGAAGTAATATTTGGCCGAACCCGCGGTTGGACATTCGTCAGGGCTGAATAGACTCATTTCTTAGACCGAATGGACAGAACCGGGTCAGTTCGGCCTAAATGCTATAGGGGGCGAACCGACTTTTTTCGAAGGCCGAATCGACTTAGTGAAATGGGTCGTTTCGGCCGGGCCGAACTGGCGGAAAGCAGAATCGACTAGCATTCACGTCAAAGCCGAAAACGGCTACACGACTATAACCAAAACGTCTTCACCAATATTCGGGGACATTACCAAAATGTCAACATGCTTTTTCAGTACTTAACCATAACGTCTACAGTGCTTCCCCCCCTTAACAATGATACAAAAACGGCTACAGACTATGTAAAATAACTGTCATATTAATCATATGCCCCTTGTTTTCATCAGAAAAAGTAGACGTTTGCGGAATAAAAGTGTAGCCGTTTTGGTGTATAAAGACGTGTAGCTGTTTCAATGTATGAACACGTAGCAGTTTCGGACATAAATTTATGACTGTAGCCTTTTGTACACATAGCTTGTATCAGTTTTGACATATATGACTTATGAGTGGTCGAGGGTATGTTGCTGCAGCAGCCTATGTTTTTTTTTTTTTTACTTAAGATTGACTTTCCATCACGTTTTGCCATCTAGCATCGTTAATTCTAGTCCGATTTTAAAAATTCTAACTTTCACAAAGAGCCCAATATTTTATCTTTTAAGTGGTGCACAAATAGTGATTCCGACAACAGTATTTTAGCCACGGCGCTCAATTAACGGCGTTCGAAGCGCCGAGCTATATCTGTCAAACATCATACCGGTGTAGCAAAAATGCTCTAAAATCCTTAATAATAGGTCTTTTTTTAATCTGAACGAAATGACAGATAGGCCTAAGACTAGTGCACGTTTTCACTGACACTTATTGGACCTATAATTTATATTTCTGCAAAAACGAAGGCATTTTTGTCGGCGCTAAGCTATACTGATTAAACGGACAGATACAAAACTTACCTCAAATTGACTCCTTCAATCAGCAGTGGTCAGCAGTTCATTTCTGACGACGAATTTAGACATGTAAAATGTGTATAATTACAGGTGTAGTCCATGCTAATTCCATTTTGAAATTCCACCTTTCCTGTCACTGTCAGTGCAGTGTCACTGCTTCGAAATTCCACGAGCTAACATTGGTCGTACAGTCCTCATCTTGCATTTCTTGGTGTTATTTTGATCCTTAGGATCCAAGGCAGCCAAATCTCACCACTGCTGAAGGCCAACAGTCATTTTGGGCGGTAACAAAACCCTTTCTGACGCTAAAATGAATCTGTTGACAACAAACATCTTGCAGACAGTTCCCATCGATTACCAGTCAACCAGGCGACAAGTGATGGGGAAGTGACTGCCTATGTTTGTTCCTGTGACAAGTCTCATCGTTCATCAGTCTTAGATTCTTTTGACAAAGGACAGCTTGATAGCAGAATATCTAATGGCCAGTGTATTCATGTGCTAGAAGCAGCCAAACTCTTCCAAGAATCCACAGATAACTCAAACACTGATGAATACATCTGTATCTTTCGTCTAACAACAACGTTACTTGCAACTTATTGTGAATCTACTGCTTCGTGGGACAGCAACTTACAAAGCTGACTCATCCAAGGCAGCGCTAATCACAGGTTGTCGAAAGGCATGTGTAGGGTATCATTGCATACAAAATAACACTTATAGTGGATTTTCACGGAAGGTTCTCTGTATTTCCACCAGGTGGCTAAAACAGAATACTGCAATTCTATTGGCTGAAAAAGTTCCCGCCCTTGGCTGTGATTCGCTGAAGCAAAGTGCATCCTAGCAGCAGTATTTTTAGTTCATTTTAATATATGTTTGACACTTTGTCATTAATATATAGTTGAAGCTTGTTATTTTTCTGAGAAAGTTATATTTATGGAATCAGTTAGTTATTACCTACTGTTTCTGAAATGAGTAAGAAGAGGAGAGGAAAGACTTATGTCCTGCTGAATTCAGGGCTGTTCAGTGAACAGGCTCTATCGAATGATATTGGCAAATACTCAAAGCAAACATCCCAAAATTTTGAAAGTATTATTTCTGGAGAGTTTATATAGTGTGTGCGATGAACCGAAACGATTGCTACTTGGCCTACATGGCCTGTTACGCAATGCTAATCAGAGTCAATTTGTTCATTATATTCTGACAAGTGTTAAAATAATAGCAATCCATTTTGTTTGGAGTAAAGCCAAGTGATCACCAAAAGTATTATATATCCTTCTCCTGCCATTTAATCTTCTGTTTCAAAGATTTTATGCACAATCGAAGTATTAAGTTCACTAGAATAATCAACACAATAGCATGTTCCCTTAACTAATCTACTAAGATTATCATCTCTCTGTCCAGAATAGTCATATATGGGCCATGGTTAATTGGTGATGCTTCCTAAGGAATATATATGAAATTCAGCAAGAATACTATGCCACATAAAGATGTTGGGTATCATTTCATAAAAAATATACCTTTTTTGTATTTAAATAAAAAAAGTCTAAATACAAATAAATACAAGTCTTAAGGGTTTATTTTGTATGCAATGATACCCTACACATGCCTTCATAAATAAAAAAAGAATTGTGCGTTGATTACTTATAAATGGCAACTGAAGGAACTATGCATTATCAATTGCATTCAACAGGTATTGAATTGAAGAAACCATATTATTCAGCGAGAAAATTTGTGCTATCACTTTGGTTTCATAAGGCAGCTGAAGAGTTGCCCCAACCACCATGACAATTTCATAAAATGGCTGATTGGTAGGCGTCTGTATGACATTGGCGAAGAGCAGCATAGACTCCATGTGATTCAATGGTCATGCTTTTTTTTAGAAAGCTAATGGGCTATCAATTATATTTAGGCAAAAATACCTTACCTATATTAACCAGAGAAAATGCCTTTTTTCGTAGGAGGCCAAAGTTACCCCGAGGCAGCCAAAGTTACCCCGAGGCGGCCAAAGTTACCCCAGTTTATGGTATTTTTGTATAAAGATGACCCCAGAAAGCCCAGAGTGAGAAGGAACTATATTTAATTCTTGGATTAAATAAACATTGTTCATTAGCTTGAATTAATACTTTGGATATCACTGACTTATAAAGAGTCCAGACATGATAGAGGAATTTTAGCATGCCAAAATTAATTAGTATCACCTGTTTTCTCCTTACCTTACTAACTTTAAATTTGCATCACACATAAAATAATATGAATTTTAATATATTTATAAAATAACTGAAAGTATCATGCTTTGTATATTTATTTATAGAATATACTGAAGTACCATAGATATTTTTAAATATGCAACACAAATCGACCTTTTCTGTTTTGAAGAATTCTTACCTCCTTAACATATTGTATTCTGGCTAATTCCGAGGACAAGCCAGACTAACAAGGATTTTGCAAGGGTAACTGACGTTAAGCCATTCCTTGTGTTTTGCTGATGTTGTGAAGTGCATTATTGTTTCTAAGGTAGTTTGCACCCAAGCATATAAAAATATACTGTAAATAATAATGTTGCTTTTGTCAATAGTCTAATAGACTCCCTAATAAATCATTGACCACTCACTTTCACAATGAGCTCACAATGAGCTGTTAGCATAAAGCGTAGAATAATAATGGATCATATTTATTCTGCTTATGTGTTATTATTAACAAGAATAATTACAGTATAACACATTCGATATGGGTGTATTATTATGCAGATGTGGTGGTGGGTGGATTATGGCTTTATGTCCTGTATTTCTGCACCTGATGGGCTAATTAGGACCATGGCAATGAGACGAAGGATGAAACAGCCATCCAACTTAGGCTCGACCAGGAATTGAACCCGGGACCCAGTGGTTGGAATCCCAGAACGCTACCACTGAGCTAGGCCCCCACCCTTTTAATTATTATGCAGATATAATACAATGCAGGAGAATCTGTTCGGATAGATAAATCATTGAATATACATGCAATACATTTGTGAATGGTCAATAGACTCCATACACAGTGTTTGCAAAGTTTATTATTTTAGCCATAATGACAATTGACCATTGCCAAGTTGTTGAATTGTGTAGATCATAGAGACATGCATATTAGTAAGATGTATTTAAACAAAAAAGAGAACTCTGTCATACAAAATTCCAATGATATCTTTATTGGAAAAACTAAAATAATAAACTAAATCTAACTATGGAGCAAAAGTAAATGCATTGATCTGTCCTTTGTTGTAAGCAGGAACAAAAATCTCAGCATAACCGTCTCCATTGACATCCACAGCAGCAGGGGTGCCCAAAATGTTGCCCGGGCCCTCGTCGATGATGGTGATTCTTTCGTAACCCCAATCGTTAACATTTTCTGAGTTGGGAATCATGTAGTAGGAAGTTCCCTCATCGTCACCGCTGATGATGATCCAAGGTTTACTGACACCAGTCATAGAGCTGAACATGAAATAGGATCATGTAAAAATGTACTTCGAACAATGCGATTTACATTATATCAATAAATGGCAAAAAGTGACTATCACAACATCAAATTCATATAGTGCATAGTGGAAATAAGTTGGCATTGTGTTTATTTTCAAAACTATAAGTCACAAATATATAAAAAAAATAAATTACAAAGTTTTGGCACACCAGACACTATCAAATTAGTTGCAAAAAATGAAATAACTATGCTGAGGCAAATTTTCCAGTGGCTTTATTATTTGGAATGAAAAAATATACATACCTGGGTGGACGAGAACCTGTATTAAAATAACAACACTAATTTTGCTCATTTAATGGGAATGATGCAGAAACATTTTCTACCACTGTAGAACTTTTCCTTACATACACTGTAGTTACCATTTCTACATCTGGATGCTAAAGCATAGTCTGGTGTATAAATTCCTTCTGAGTGTATTCTAAATTACACTTACGTAACAGGATAGAATGTCTTGGCTTGTCCTGGAGATCCTCCACCACCCAATCCGCTGAGAGCGTCGAAGCCATCGGCCAACAGGTGGCGCCGGTACTGTCCAAATCTGGTGGGAAAAGAATTAAATTTGAATGACAAGATCGTGATAACATATAGACACTAGCAACTGCATAAAGTTGGCCATGCAACAGTTTTAGAAATTCCCTGCATTTAGCCATATAATTGTTTGAAGGTAAAAATTCACATGAAGTCCTCTAGGATAGAAAGAAAATGAATTTATTATATAACCTGGAAGGTTAAATAAGATAAGGTAAGATATATTCTATTTAAAGGCGTATGTAAGAACAAATAACATTTTATTAAGCTTTTGATCGACTAGAATAAACGAAATGACAAATGAAATATGTACAGATGAGGAGTGAAAACTATTTTTAAAAAACGGATTAGATTAATATATAATAAAAGCAAATGGATGAATGATTCATAAAATGCAATAAAAACAGGTTCCACAATTTGGAATTTTTTATGGCAACGGGAACAAGGGTTCCACAATCTAGCACCCTGGTATCCTATGGATGACCCACCGTATCTAATTGTTTTAAATCTAGGTAATTATAATTTGTTGTTTGCATCAATAAAAAATAAATTTTGTGGCTGATGAAAGGCATTGATATAGCACATACAGCAGATGATGAAACAAAAATAATAGATACAGATTTCACAAAAAGTTGAGGCATAAGTTTAGAAGTAAACATTATTTATTAAAAACGAGGTTTGCTTTGTTTTCCAATGTAAAATAAGAAAGTTTGAGCAAAAAAATTAACAAGTTGGCTGGTACACTACATGGTATTGTTTGGAAGTGGAAAAAAAATAAGACAGGCAAAATGTAATTACCAGTGAGATGTGAGACTTAAGGGGCGTTCACGCTATCACATATAAGAGCTATGTATGACCACGTATGAAAATATTTTTTCTCTACTTCATCCTTGGTCATACGTGATTCACTCGCCGAGCATTTTACGTATACTCGTGCTAATCTGTAGGATGCTTCTGGTTGCGCTTGACCACTCACGACCATACCTAGAGAGTGCAAATTTTTTAAACATGTTTAAAACTTTGGCAGACATTCTATGAGTGATTGTTTATATTAGTTACGTAACTTGCTCGGTGGTCCTTCAGCTAGTGTCCTACATACGTTCTACGTACGTATATACACCCGCCTGTGGCCATCCTTGGCCATACGTAGCCGCTCCATCCTTGAACCACTCTACGAGCGATCTATGAGTGATCTATGAGCACCCTACGAGTGCCTCAAGGATGCCTTACGGATGCTTCATGGATGCCTTACAAATGCTTGGCTACGGAGGTTTGGTGAGCGTATTACAGACGTCCAGCGAGCAATCTATGATTGCCCCAAGTACGCTCGTAGAAAGAAGTTATACGTAATTAACAGAGCCACGAGTGAGCACGTATAGCCAATTTTTGACGTACGTGGTCATACGTAGGTCTTATACGTGATAGTGTCAATGTCCCTTTAGGACTCACAAGTGATGTTAAACGGCATTTTAAAGCATGTAAACCTTCCATCTCATCTCAGTTCAGAGACTAGAGATGGATATCAAGAAAGTGAGCGTGGTGTACCAAAACTGGAAGTGGGATAACACTTCCAATATCTTCGCACAACTTCGCCTACCATCCATACAATGTTTTATCATGAGGAGAGATTCACACAATGTCGATAAGTTGATGTGTATTCGGTATAATCTATTCAAAGTTAGTTGCACAGAGTGGCTGACATCGTCCATTAGTTTTTTTTCAATTGGATGGAGACTTCTTTGTCATAAATTGAATCCAAAAATTAGAAGGCAAAACTCACCTGAAGTCATCTGGGATTTCATAAGCTACCAATGTTCCATTTTTTTCAGCGTTAATGGGGACTAAGATATCCATGTTTCCGTCATTGTTCAAGTCATCGAAGAAAACATCAAAGAACTGACCTCCAACATCAATGACTCTGCTGCCAATCTGAGAAGAACATGCAAGGAAATAAAAGATGTTGTTTATCTTTTTTGTAACAAATATTTCTACAGTGTAAAATTCCTTGAATAAATCATTGAAAAAATCTGTCAAATTTGGCGTGCTTTGTACTATTATACGCGTGCAGCCCTGTTGGTTGGCTTGCATACGATTCTATTATTTTCATAATTTAGCCAACATGTACACATATATTTGACATAGAGGTCTTTTGTGACCTCAAAATGTTGTTAAAATTCATTCAATCATTCATACACTGTATATTTATGGTTTGAATTATTTTGAGTAATGCCCTGATTCTTATCATCTGAGCACCCCCCCCCCCCCCCCCACTCTTCCACAAAAACATAGTCAATGCAACTGAAATTATCTTTACCACTTCGACAATAATTGCAGTTCAGAGACCAGAAGTAAAAAAGGCATGGTGTCCAAGGGGTCAGCAAGTAAAGCTGCTAAATTCATTAACTGACTTCCACACTGCATTTCATCCTACCTGGCCAGGGTCAACCCACAGTCCATCATTGGTCCAGAAGATGGTGATTCTCTGTGTGAAGTATCCAACGGCAACCAACACATCGTATTCGACTCCTTCGTTGGTCAGTTTGGTTTCGGCGAGGAATGTTCCAGCAACATTGTTGTTCAAGACATTCTTGGCCCAAGGGCCTCCAAAAACGTCAGATTCAGGGTGCTCGAACCAGACCATCTCTGTCTGGGCATCACCTGAGAAAAGAAAACGGTTACAAAATACAAGTAAATCATTATGCGTATCGATGATGTTTAGTCTCACTCAGCAGCTTCAAGTCTGCTGTTACTAGCTGGCTAGGTGATGTAAATGATCTGAACAATATTTTAATTTAGCGTAGAATGTTCATGTAACAGGTGCTGTTGTGTAACCAACACTGGTGCTACACTCCAAAGACACTGTATTTAACCTTGGTGCTGAAACTGTAGAGCCATGTAACATTATCGATAGTAGAAATTCTTAGATGCTCTCTTTATTTTTACTTTATTTGAAAATTGTATTCTTGGTACTATATTGTTTTGTAGAATAGGTCATACAGAAGTATTTTGCTTGAGTCATTATTTTGTCATGATTGTATTTTAATTTTATGTATTATTTTGATCAAAAACGAGATTAAATACAATTTTACTACTAGTCTACACTCTTGAACGAATAGTTGTTTACCCATTTTTGATGGTCAATATGTGGCCAACAAAGATTTAGCTAAACCTCAACCCAATCTAATGGCCGGTTAACTTACTAATGACCAGTTACATTGAATAAATCTTTTTTGCTTGGTCAGTTCCACCCATCTGATTGTAAGGTTGATCTTTATAATGTACCTCAGTGGATTTCACCATAACTCTTGGTTCGTCAGGTGTTGATCAATAAATTGCTTGAAAAAAAACTATCAGTTTTTAGAGTAAAGACAATGAGTACTGTTTTGTAAATATGAACTCAAAAATGATCCAATATATGTTTACTCATAACGTTATTTTTAAATATTTATTATTTACAAACACTCTATCAGATGCTTGGATTCTCACAACATTCCAGACAGCATTCCAAATCGGGCCAGTTTCGTTTCTATGTTGGCCGCCGTTGGTACAACATCGCCGGTGTTGTGCCAATATTGATACGATTTGGTATGCTATCTGGGATCATGTCAGTGGGAGGATTTCGATTCAAAGATATCTTTAACTTTTCAACTCTATATTTTTAATTCGCCAACATGAATTGCTTAAAAAACTAAATGAGTTAGTCTTCCATTTGAAAGACTAAAAGATTGAAGTACATGATATGAAAAATGTATATTAACCAATAAGAGGAACTCGGGCTCTGAGGGTCAACGCGTCCTTTCGCCCATCGCCATTGCAGTCTTTCCAGAGAACTCTGTAACAGAGGAAAATATTAGACATTGTAAACATGTACCTTCGGGTCCTATTAGACATCTGAATAACAAACTAATCACAATTGTAACAAATACCAAAAAAGCTCTCTGACTAGGCTGTTAGTCAAAACAGTTAATTTATTCATCATTTTGACAACTTTTTAGATATTTTGACTAGACATTTACTGTGTCCAGAACGACTCACTTATAATTTAGACCATTATGGCTAACAAGTTAGGCAGCACTACATCATTTCTGATAAAAAAAAAATAATAATAATCAGATTCTAAGTTACTCAATTCCTTCCATGTCTTACAATGTCATTCTTCAGTATGCCACCTTTCTATTTGGTATAGGAGCATAGGCAAGAGGGGAACTTTGATGTCACCACCAAATGAAGTGTACAATGTCCCCTCCGGCATTATAACTTATAGGTCATCTAAAATAGGAAGTTTAATATCTCTACTACTCATGCTAAACTGACTCAAAAATTCAATACTTGTTTCAAGTTAATAGATAACTTAAAACTTCAAGTTCAGACAGGTTATATATTTAAGCTAAAATTCAAGATATACCAAAAGTATTCCGTTTGAACTACAACAGACCAATATTTTCATATCAAACGTTATCTGAGGTAACACAGGAAAACTGAAGAGATGTCTGTTCGATCTAAATTTTTACACTTTCATAACTCAAACCTACATCAGTCACTGGTACAGCTCAATATATTTAGTTATCTCGCTCAAAATTTTTTACAGTGTACCATGTTTTATTCAGTGGTTGATTGCATACATTTTGACCACACACACTGACCAAATAATTGGTTAATTATTAATATAATAGTATGTATGTAAACTGACAGGAAAATTACAATAAATATTATATGCCCCATGGGGAAAGCAGTTACAACAGAGGCAAGAAGACCTCTCTAAGACAATTGTGTGTAACTCCCGAAGGGCTACCTTTAAATTAACCATTATGGAAATAACTTACTAATAGATTTTTTTAATAATAGAATTGATTACTTTTGTACAAATATAATACACAGATATAATACACACATGTGATTAGGAGTTTCTTACGACTACAAAAGCTCAGTGGTAGCGCGCTGGGCTTCCAACCACTGGGTCCTGGGTTCAATTCCTGGTGGAGCCTAAGTTGGATGGCTATTTCATCCTTCGTCTCATTGCCATGGTCCCTACCTGTCCTAATTAGTCTATCAGGTGCAGAAATACAGGACGTAAAGCCCTAATCCACCACCACTACCACTACGACTACAAAACACGAACCTGTGATAGAACCAGTCAGTCTGATCTCCGAGAGGGTCAAACACGATATCATGGCTCTCGGGATTGTTGTAATCCCGGAAGTCGACAACATTGATGGTTCCCTGGTTCTTGCCAGGCACCAAGAACCCATCAGGTTGAGTGATGCTCTCAAAGCCGAAAACATCAACTGAAACATGAAAACGCCAACTCAGATAGCATTCTACAGTCCAGTGAATTACCATGAAACAGTAATGCTCTATCATTACCACAAATATGGTTGCGATAGAAGAGCTACCATAAAAGAGGAATGCTCTACTGTTACTAAATTCTGGTAGCGTTTGCAGTTCATTAATAATATGTTAGATGGCAGCAGTATCCACTTGAAAAGGGGTAATTTAGATCTTTATCACGGATGATTGACACCAGCTGATGCTGGGTGTTCAACCCCCTCCCTTCACCTCTCTGGGATTTCACCCTCTCTTTCTCCTCACCCCCTCCAGTAGCAGCTGATAGCCCATCTTATCATGTACATTGTATTGGTATCAATTAAGAATGGGGTGTAGAAACTCTCCATAGAAGCTGGAGAAGAAACACATTATTTGTATATACAGCCACGAAACTATTTAAGCAGAAATCTAAAATTTTTGTTCAACATTGATAATAAATATTTAATGTTACATTCACATATAAATCTAAATTTCTTTTTTGATTGCACACAGCCAATCAACCAATCAAATCAATCAATCAATCAATCAATCAATCAATCAATCTATCTATCTATCTATCTATATATCTATCTCTATCTATCTATCTATCTATCTATCTATCTATCTCTATCTAGCTAGCTACATGTCTGTCTGTCTATCTCTATCTAGCTAGCTACATGTCTGTCTGTCTGTCTATCTCTATCTAGCTAGCTACATGTCTGTCTGTCTATCTCTATCAAGCTATAGCTACATGTCTGTCTGTCTATCTCTATCTAGCTATAGCTACATTTCTGTCTGTCTGTCTATCTCTATCTAGCTAGTTACATGTCTGTCTGTCTATCTAGCTAGCTACATGTCTATCTGTCTATATATCTAGCTAGCTACATGTCTATCTGTCTATCTGTCTGTCTGTCTGTCTGTCTGTCTGTCTGTCTTTCAGTCTATCTGTCTAACAATCTATCTATCTATCTATCTATCTGTTACAGAACAATAATTTTAACTCTGGCTTATGGCTATTATGCAGTGTGTGAAATATCATTATATAAGTTACTGTCGTTCTTTTCTTCTTTTCTTTCTTTCTTTCAATCAATCAATCTATCAATCTATTGTCTATCAATTAGAGCTGTACACCTTTATCTTTATAATGATACGATACGTATCACGATACAGTAAAACCGATACGTTACGTATCATGTTATGTATCGTTAAGCTATATCAATGAAAAAAGCCTACAATACTGACAATCCATTATGAAATGTAATGAACTAATCTTAATGGAATAATCCAGACTTTTGTTTAATGTCATTAAAATTAAAGTGGCTGATATTTTTCTTTAAAAGCACGGAACATCTGGGTAGCAGGTGTCTTATTTGCTCAAAAACGCCACTCTGCATACCATTTAATGGTATCGTTATTATTACCTAACGGTTATCAATACCCCTATCATTATCCTTGTACCGTTACAAGCGGTATATCAAGAACCGGTGTACAGCCCTCTATCAATGTATCAATGTATCAATCAATCAATCAATCTATCTATCTATCTATCCATCTATCCATCTGCCTGCCTGCCTGCATATCAATCTATCAATCAATAAATCAATCTATCTATCTATCAGTCAATCTATCAATCAATCTATCTATCTATCAATCTAATCCATCTATCAATCAATCTATCAATCTATTAATCAATCTATCAATATCACTCAATCAATCAATATCAATCAATCAGTCAATCTATCAATCAATCAGTCAATCTATCTATCTATCAATCAATCTATTAATCTATCAATCTATCAATCTATAAATCTATCTATCAATCTATTCTCTATCAATGTAACAATGTATCAATCAATCAATCTATCTATCTTTCCTTCTATCCATCTATCTATCTGCCTACCTGCCAGCATATCAATCTATGAATCAATCAATCAATCTATCTATCAGTCAATTTATCTATTAATCTATCAATCAATCATTAAATCATTAAATCAATCAATCAATCAATCAATCAATCAATCAATCAATCAATCAATCTATCTATCTATCTATCTATCGATCTATCTATCTATCTATCTATCTATCTAACTATCTATCGATCTATCGATCTATCTATCTATCTATCTATCTATCTATCTATCGATCTATCTATCTATCTATCTATCGATCTATCGATCTATCTATCGATCTATCTATCTATCTATCTATCTATCGATCTATCGATCTATCGATCTATCTATCTATCTACCTATCTATTGATTGATCAATATATCGATCAATCAATATATCGATCAATCAATATATCGATCAATCAATATATCGATCAATCTATTAATCAATATATCGATCAATCAACATCTATCAATCTGTATATCTATCAATCAAGCGATCAATCAATCAAGCTAACAATCAATCAATCTATCAATAATTAATAAATATATCAATCTATCTATCAATCTTTTAATCAATCTATCAATCTATTAATCAATATATCAATCAATCTATTAATCAATCTATCAATCAATCAATCAATCTATCTATCAATCAATCTATTAATTAAGTTATCAATCTATTAATCAATCTATCAATATATCAATCTATCTATCAATCAATCTATCTATCTATCAATCAATCAATATCAATCAATCAATCTATCTATCTATCTATCAATCTTTCAATTCATCAATCAATCAATCTATCAATCAATCTATCAATCTATCAATCTAAAATCAATCTATCTATGTATCTATGTATCTATGTATCAGTCCATCAATCAATCTATCAATCATATCAATCTAAAATCAATCAATCTATCTATCTATCTTTCTTTCTATCTATCTATCTATCTATCCTTCTGTACTTCTATTTATCTATCTATCTTTCTATTATTTCAAAAATCTTTAACCATCTTACTATTATGACTACCTCACTATTAGGACCATCTCACTATTAAGACCACATCTCTATTAAGCCGCAAAGGCCACCCCAAGAAGACCACCTCACCATTAAAAACACCTCAATGTTTAACAACCTGGCCATTATGATCAGGAATGCACGGTCGGCATGACGCTATTATAGAACCTTAACATGTTGTATAAATGTATTCAATTACTTATGTTTGCTGGTAATTATCTATTTTATATGCTTGCAAATAGATTTATCTATTTCACATTTTATGTCTCGCCAACTCTCCAGAAAATGTATGCAATAATACCCCATGATCACATTATTAAAATAAACTGAAATTGAACTGTCATTTATAAATAGCTATTAGAGAAACTGGACCTAATTGCCTAATTTAACCAAGATAAAATGTCTCTTGTCTCCATGTAAAATCCCCATTGCAGTGTGACCTTGGATTATCCAAGGTGTGACAAAGCAGCAGACTGGGTTGCTTGGTGGTATCAATTTTCAATTCTAGTTTCTTAGTTGGCAAGACTTGGTTTTCTTGGTCATTGGATAACACAAGTGTGTCAAGAAAAATACATGAAAAAAGATACAAAACATGATATGTATTTCATAATCAAGACAGGACAAATATGTCCAATTTAAGGGCACCCTCGTTTGTACACACCTAAACAGGAAGTAATTACTCTCCAGTAGAAGTCTGGACTAAGAGTAATTTTGTAAGCAGTATAAAATGTAGTAAATATTGGTTAGACTACACTTCCCTTTTCCCTGGTAGTGCCTTCAATTTCTAGTTTTAAGTTTTTACCAACTAAAGTGGTTCACTGATTCATCAGGGAGGTAATTTCTATTAGTCATGAGGGATAAATAAATTAAAAAATTCTAGATGTCAACAAATGCAACTACCAAAATGGATGCTTCTCAATAAAATGGCATTCTTTGGTGAAGGCACAACCATTTGGCTGGCACTCTGGAGTTAAACACAGATGACTGGCCCCTTCACCGAGAAGTTTAGCTTCAAAGCAGAAAGTCCCCTTTCAAGGCCCCCCCCCCCCCCTGCATATGCAGTGCCAATATTCTATATATTATACATGTGTGTAGCACCCAAGCCATGTATGCCCCTTCCTCAGGTTGAGAGGTTTAATTAACACTTTTCCATGTATTTTGAAAAAAAAATCTTAGGCAGGGTGAATACAAGGGTCAGTCTGTCAGTCAGTCAGTCAGTCAATTATAATGAGTAATTTTTAAGCTAGCCACTTGAATTTGGCTATATTATGACATTTATATTTCATACATGTCCATATTTGGGTTCAGTATATCATGCAAGATATACTATCCCATTTTTTTGTTTCCCTTTCCTTTTTTTTCCTGTCTAAATCTTAACATAAACTTTTTTGGTTACTCAAGACCATTTTGCATAATAAAATACCCTTCTGGCATGATGAATTGATTGAATTTGGATAGTGCAGCCTTCTACTATCTTGACAGACGTACTTTTATTTCTTTTGAATTCACACATGAATGTAATCAGATTATTGTAGGCATTATGATAATTTTTAGGCTCTAGACATAGTAATTTGTTACAATGAAATAAGCCAAGTATACCATGGAGAAAAGGTTATTACATACAATAATTTTGAGGCATTGCTATGTAGTCTCTGTTTTGAGATGGCCCCTACTTCTGTTAATCAGAACAAGCACCTCATCATGCATCTTGGGCTACATCATTGGGGACCATCTCAAAACGATAAACTGCTGAGAATTTTTAATTTAAGAAACTTTCTACTTTTAATCAGAAGTTATACAAATCAGGTTATTTATAAAATTATTATTATAAGTTAAACATGTTATGGTACAATTACTTTATGCCCAGCTAGCAAATGCACTTGACAATATAACAAAAAAATCAGAATCTAAAAATCTATAAAATCGAATTAAAATGAAGTCAATTGATGTATATAAACTTGAAATAGAAGAATCAGGTAAAGGCATATTAAATAAGTGAGTCTTTTGAGCTCTTCATGAAAACTGACGTTAAGAGTTTTTCGTTAAGTGAGGAGGTAATTAAGCCATTCCACAGTAAAGTATTATTGTTATGCATATACATTTTTGTCTTGATGAATGGGTCTAATTGTGTTTAACAAGTCTTAGAACCGTTTCGGATGGAGACAACTAAGAGAAATAAAGCTAGATATAGAGATAGATAGATAGATAGATAGATAGATAGATAGATAGATAGATCTTAAGAATAATGTGATTTTAACAGTGAGGTGGTCTTTTGTAACAGTGAGTTGTCTCAACAATGAAGTGGTCTTGATAGTGAGGTGTTAATAGAGATGTGGTCTTAAAGTGGTCTTATTGGTGATGTGTTCAAACTAGCATGTAGACACTGTACATGCCACTTTGTATAGACTACAACACTATGAATATATTCCCGTTTTCGCATTAGTTAATACAGTGTATATACTGAGATTAGGTATGATCAATCAATCAGTCAGTCAATCAATCAATCAATCAATCAATCAGTCAATCAATCAGTCAATCTATCTATCAATCTCTCCATCTTTCTTTCTGTCTGTCTGTCTTTCTGTATTTGTCTTTCTGTCTTTCTTTCTTTCTTTATGCCTGTCTTTCTTTCTTTCTGCCTGTCTTTCTTTCTTTCTGTCTTTCTTTCTGCCTTTCTTTCTTTCTTTCTTTCTGCCTGTCTTTCTTTCTTTCTGTCTTTCTTTCTGCCTTTCTTTCTTTCTTTCTTTCTGCCTGTCTTTCTTTCTTTCTGACTGACTTTCTTTCTTTCTGTCTTTCTTTCTGCCTGTCTTTCTTTCTGCCTGTCTTTCTTTCTTTCTTTCTGCCTGTCTTTCTTTCTTTCTGCCTGTCTTTCTTTCTGTCTTTCTTTCCTTCTTTCTTTCTGCATGTCTTTCTTTCTGTCTTATTTTTTATTTGCTTTTCTCTTATATTATTAATGTAACTTTTTAAAGACTTTTTTCAGTAAACTTTGTGTAAAATTAAAAATGAAGTTCCTTCAATTGTGACTAATATCTAGCAAACAAGCTCAAACAGCTATTGACTTGTGAACTTTATTATTAAGACAAGAAACTGAATTAATGAGGCTGACTTATCAAACAAGATGGATAAGCATCATAATGTACACTGCTATCTGCATACATTAGACATCGGGTCAAGGGGTGCGGAGCTGATAGGAAAGGGGGCAGTCAAAAAAGGGGGGGGGGGGTGTTAATTGGCTATCAGATAAGGGAGAAGTGCCTCTGCCTGACATCTGGGGTGAATATGATAAACTATGATTGGCTGTTAATAGGGGTAAAGTTCTATCATTACCATTCTGTCGGGAACGCTAGAATTTATGAAAACAAACTCTTACGAGCACTTTTTTTTCCTTACGATCACTTTTGATGAAAAAAATCATGAGTAAACTAGAGACCCTGGGTCAACTTTTAGTGAAGGTTTCAAGTCAATAGGGCAGCTGGAACATATTCAAAAAAATGTTTAAAGGTGAAAATGAGCCTCAGAGCATTACCACAGAAGTGTAGCTGTTGCTGCAGACCTGCCTATCATTACCAATTAAATGGTAGCGCTAGAGCGCTACTATTTCGTGATAATTCACTCGACTGTTCTATATTAGGCAAATGCTCACCCAAAATGGTGCTGATGTCAAATCAAAGTGATCGATGCAGAATCCACCAGCTCAGATGGCATGCATATCGGTGCAGTTAAATTAAGCCGAAATGATAGATTTAGACAAAACTAGCTCAAATGGCATTTTTTTTTGGGGCGATGTTGTGTGTGACGCCAAACCAAAGCAATTTCTCAGAATCCACCAGCTCAGCAGGGCTTATCAGCCCAATGTTGGTGCAGTGTCGTAGTTGACATCAATATCAAGCTAAAGTGACAGTATCAGAATCAACCAGCTCAGATAGCATGCCATATTGGCCCAAGATTGGGCCAAGATTGGGCCTAACTTCATGCTGTCGTCAAGCTGTCAACCTGAAGAAACAAAATTAGAATCTGCCAGCTCAGATAGCATGTTAGATGGCCCAATGTTGGTTTGATGTACAGACAAAGTGCATTGGAAAGATAGACACATTTAACAGTAAGCAGGGCGGGGGCCTAGCTCAGAGGTAGCACTCTGGGCTTCCAACCGCTGGGTCCCGGGTTTGATTCCCGGTCGAGCCTAAGTTGGATGGCTGTTTCATCCTTCATCTCATTGCCATGGTCTCTGCCTGTCCTAATTAGCCCAACTGGTGCAGAAATACAGGACATAAAGCCCAAATCACCCACCCACCCACAACAGTAAGCAAACGGAGCAAATTCTTTTGTCATCGGGGTGTCACCTTGCTGCATTTTTCTGTATTTTATATTTAGTGAGTAAATAAATAATGTTGTCATTGTCATTAAGACTTTTTGTGACTATAATCAAGACCCATTGTTTATCGCCTGTTATTTTCTTTTTCTTTTTTCATTTATCATGATTGCTTCAAATATAATATTTGGTTATATACAATGTTGCCTGGTATTTTTCTCTCCTACATTCAAAGGCATCCATGGACTAAATTTTTTCACATGTGAACATTCTTACCTTTCGTGTAAATTTGAATCTTATTGTGATATTATGATCAGTATTTGTATATATGTTTGTAAAATTTTAATCTAATATTGATATTGTAATCAGTATTTGTGATTTGATCTGTGATTTATCCTCTATCTTTTATGTATTTATATATTATTTCGCTTTAACACTAGATGTCTAAGAGCAGGACTCTGCCTAGAAAACATCAAATTATGGCAACTGGGATCTTGAACGTTAAGCTATATATTATGTATAAAATAATGAGAACTTGTATATCATACTTCTGTAGGTGTAGTTTTAGATAGACTTAGTGAATAGAGCTATAGATAGGAAAAAAGTTATATGTAGTTAACCTTAATAATATTCAAATGGCTTTTTAATCCGTAATTGTTATGCGTCCATTGCCAGTAACAACCCCCCCCCTCCCATTCATCATAAATAAGACCATATATAGTATAATGTAATTGCAATTCACAGCCACACATCTTCTCAGTTAGCATCAACTGATTGGCTCCCTCCACAGTAAGTTCATATGTGAAATCCTATATATACATTTATATATATTGTTAAATAATTGTTTGTCTGTGGAAATAAACTCTCTTGACCCTTGAAAATCTTGAACCAGAATATTGGCAACATTCTAATTTCTCAACTGTATTGTCTCAATTGCAATCTGCCAGAGGCAGACATAATGACAAGATAAGGTTTGGAGTCCACACTATGTTACACATTCGCCCAGTGGGTGGGGTCTTTTACTTGCTCCAGCATAGACACTAAGTGCAATGCACCACCTATTAGTTATATGTCATCTGATTGTTATTCACATGAAATATGTTAAACTGGGCAAATGAAAGATCCATTATGGGGTATTAAATTAATAAATTTATTAATTATTGCTGAGAACTTGAACATATGGGCTACAATCGGCCACAAATGTACTGATATAATATTGTCATAATAAATTCAAATAGTTTTATCATCAACTTGTATGTCATACTTTTGTAGGTGTAGTTTTAGATAGACTTAGTGAGTAGAGCTATAGATATATGTGACATATTTATCTTTTCTGATATGAAAAAGTGTCAATAAAACCTCAGTCTCTGCGCGACGCAAGGGGGCGCTGATAATCATGGCAAGCCGCTCCCTGCGAGATCGAAAGCGGGTCACGTAGAGACTGATAAAACCTATATATAGTGAACCTTAATAATTATTCAAATGGCTTTGACAGTCATATCACATTTATTCGCATTAAGGTATTCACAAACCTAGATAATCCTAATGTTGTGATAAAATGCAAATCGGAGTTATTCAAACGCATCATTTATTAACAGAACAATTACGATAGTTCGATGCAAGTTCTTGACGCTCACGAGGGTCTAATGATACTTGAGATATATGTTAGGTCGAACTAATACAATGTTAGTAATAATGAGTAGCATTTCTAAAATACAAAAAAAGTGAGCACATCACTACCAAAAAATTATGATTTCTTGCACAGTAATAAATGTACATACATATTTTTAGTCACAATTAGTGCATTGTTCATATTAATGCTACAATATGACAAAAAGTTAGTAATGACAGTAGATCACACCGAATAATTTCTTACTTAAGCAGTCAGTGAGTTCAGAATTTACTAAAAATATAGACTTCGCATGCTTTTAGATTTCATGTAAACCAGAACAAAAAATAATCTGGTCAATAACAAGAAAATGTTAATTCAAGGACAATTTTCTTGCTTTTTTTTTAAAAAAGTTTACAATATTTTGTGTCACATTCTAACCAAATTTCAGTTAATTTCGGTTTTTTTTAATATGTCAACAAATAAATGAATAATTTATTTTGTCTGAGTATTGTTTTAATGAACATTTTTATGTGTATTAAGCTCATATTTCCTGGCCTCTGTTTTGTAGCAACTTACCTGGAGTCTGGCTTGGCTCTCTTGGCCAGACGAATCTGTCATTGACCACAGTCAACGGAGCATTGGCAAAGTCATCCAAGTATTTGCCAATGTGGTGAATGAAGTATGTGGTATCCCTAGTTAAGGGGATAGGATTAAATGTACTCAAGAGGAAGCTGTATCTCTCTGTTGGATCATTGGCATCATCGTGGATGTACAAGTTGGAGAAACCGGCTAAGCGGACGTCTCGTGCGCCCAAGAAACGGAGAGTGGGGTTCTGGGCGTAAGCCACCCCGAAGATCAAAACAATCACAGCCAACACCGACATCTTCATACAATGGGCAAAAGCAGAAGAGATTTATTTCAGTACTCATACTTATATCATCAATATATGTCAGAACCTTATGTTGTAGTTCCCATGAAATTCATTGTCCACACGTGCATGCACCAAATTTTCTCTCACATGAGTTGAGGGGGAGTTAGTGCGTCATATTTTCCATAGTCGTTACATAAAAATATGCAACAAAAATCTGATATGACGATCCAACAACTTCATATAAAGCCAGTGGTGGGTAGGTAGGTGGATGGGTGGAATTTTTCTGCACCTGATGAGCAAATTAGTTCAGGCAGGGACCTAGCAATGAGATGATGGATATATCCCACACTTGGCTGTGTTCCTCATAGAAAACCTATTAGGAACAACCCATGTGGTATTTTTTGTGATCCACCATCCCTAATTATAGTAAATTGTGTTCCACCATCCCTGATTTACATATTGGACGGACTACTTTAGGTTGATTAGTTTCACTTTCATTTTCACTTTCACATTAAAATGACAGCTTCGCCTATTATATAGACTACTATTCATGAACACAACCTAGATTTGAAGTAAATTTGCTATTTAAATGTAATTTTGAAAACTAAAAGTTGTCCATAGCGGCCATTAAATCTGGAAAATGGTTACAACTTCGTCAATTCTTGACCAATTTTGGCCAAATAAAATTTGGCTTGAAGCTTAGTTACTCTTCCCTTTAAATCTGCTAAAAATTCCTATATAAATAGAATAGTTGATTTGTGCTGGCGACTCGTTTTTGCCGACGATACAATCTGTTGATTTCTAACAGTCAGACATCCACAACATTGAACATGCCATGGCCACAACTTTGCCAATTCTTGTCCGATTTTGACCAAATTAAGACTGGCATGAAGCTGAATCTCTCGATTTGTTTTTACCGACGACACTGTCTGTTAAACTCAAACAGATAGGCATTCAGCCTTATTGCCATGGAGACGAAATGCACAGTGCCGTCACTGAGGAATTTGGTCTCACTGAGGTGTGATTTCTGACTGAAATATTAGCTTTTTCACACCAAATAACGCAAAACGTTTTTCTACATGCATAAAACCAATGTTTTTATGAAAAATACAGTCTAGCAAATATTTGTTTTTCTGCTAAAAGCCTTCAAAGTTGTGAATGGGAGGACGTTATGACGTCTGTCTGTTTTCTTGGTTCTCTTCTGTGATTGGCTGCTGAGTTCAGCATGAAAATTATTGAGATTTTTGATCCACACTGTTTGTGTAGGAATATCAATATGAGAAGTACAAGAATTTGGTCAAAACAATTCTTAATTTCTTAGTTTTCTCAACTAAAAATACAGAAAATATCTGTAAAAGTGTGGGATATAAATAAAACCCAACCACAGTGGTAAATCAGCTCATTGAAACTCATTCGTGAGCTGTCTGGCATCTCACTCATGGGTTTCATTGAGCTGATCCACCACTGTGGTTGGGTTTTATTATAGAAACAGCTATCCAACTTAGGCTTGATCGGTTATTGAAAATGGGGGGAACAGAAGTTGGAAGCCCAGCGCGCTACCACTGAGCTAGGCCCCCCACCCTCATAAAGCCAGTAAAATTATTTAGGTGGTATCGTGTCCCAGTGGTAATTAATTTTTAAACTTAATTATCCATGACGAGCTGCCATTTACACCTGCAATAGGGTTAACCAGTGGCCAACACAGGGCTCTGCACAATGCACACTCCAGTTAAACCTGTCTACCTACCCCGCACCTGTAAAACAGACGTAAATGGTTGGACAGGTAAAACATGTTATTAATATAGTTCCAACAATGCTTTACAGTAAAGCCCAGTTTAATCTCTTTGCTGAAATCAATGACACAAATAAAAACCCCAAACTAAGAACTTATAAAACATTTAAAAAAGACATGCGTATAGAACCTTACCTAAATCTAGGTTTACCAAAGTCACTTTACTGTAACATTGCCAGATTCAGGCTTAGCTCCCATAACTTGCATATAGAATTAGGTAGGCATAAACGTCCCTATGTCCCCCCTGAAGAGCGTATATGCGATAAATGTAACCTGCAACTAGTAGATGAATTACACTGTCTAATGATCTGCTCTAAATGGAAAGAAACAAGAGTGCCCCTTATCAAAGTAGCATTTGAACAAACAAACGCTTTCACCGCTATGAGTGTAGAAAGCCAATTCCAGGAATTATTAAGCAGTAAATCCCTAGCAGTCAATTTGGCACTAAGACAGTTTCTCAGAGTTTCTTTGAAAATAAATGAATGATATTGTCTCCCAATTTACATAATATAAGAGACTATGACCTCTGGTCCTGGGTGACGAGTGGCCCCCTGAATGTCACTGCTTGTGTGTTCATGTCTGTATATATATATATATATATATATATATATATATATATATACATTCAGAGCCGTTTTGATGACTTTCAACTTGGTGACGTCACAAGATTGCTCTCCAGTGAAGGAGGCATGATTATGTACAAAAATAATGAACAACCTCATCCGCCCCATGTAGCTGTCAAATACTCAGTCAGTGTATCTTCAATAATATTAATATGCATGGATGCCTGGATTTTAACTGTTTGTGTGAGTTATTGTTTAACGCCTCATCAGCACCTGAGTGGGCTATGTAGAGTCTCTTAACTGATGACAGGTAAACTGACAAGAATATTTTTATATAGCTGCAAAGAAAATATAATTAGAATTATATGAATGGCCATAAACTTTGCATGTAAGTTATATTCTTTTAAATTGACTTTACATGTTAGGTCTAGTTATTATATCCAGTTCATTGATCCCAATAGCTGTCAATCACCTGCATATCCAGTCACTACAGGGGGCGGAGCTTAAGTTTGATTGACATCGCTCTTTATTCCTGAGTCACAGGGGTTGTTGAACTCAGTGTGACTTTAATTTCACATTGTTGACTGAAATATAAGTCTGAATTGATCTTTATTGGAGTAAATTGTAACATGCATTAATTTGTATAGTAATGAAAATAATTTGTAATGAGATGAAAAATTTCTAGAAATATTAAATACGGATTTACTATAATCAAGCAGGAAAGATTGGTCAAACAAGATATGTGAATTGGGATGTTGCTGAAAGAAAAATTTAAATATCAGTTAAAATTGCAATTGGTGTAAATTATATGACAATCTTGATGACAATATCAAAAAACCTATTTACACTTGACAACATCAAATAGGGTAAATTCAAGTATTGTAGCACACATAGATATAATATCACTATACCGTTATTTCTTGTGAATAGCATTTGTATAAGAACAGGTCCCAGTATGCAATAATGGGCTGTTCTATTTTAAAGTGTGACTTGAAAAATTTGCAAATCCCCCCCCCCCCCTTAGTAGGTTAGTCCAAAAAATAAAAGTTGTAATTTCATCTGCTCTACAAGGTGTTAAGAAAGAAATTAAATAAATCACAAAGGTGCAGTGTGAACTGTAAATTTGCAATTTTCAACAGACTGAACTGCAGAAAATTATTTTCTTATTAGAATTACACAATACATGTCATGTTTGGTATCATTCTTTTTAGATATAAATTAGATTTTGGTAAAGTACATTTAGACAATGTATTTGGTATAAAGTACTGTGACTTCCTTACACTATAATAGAAAAAACATGTCCACAAGAATTTTCCTATCTTTGCAATGATAATTTTTAGTCGTCATTGTGGCCATTTGATTTCAATGGAAATTATGGCAAACTCTGAAGTGTGGAACTTCCAAGTTGAAATTATGTAATTTAATTCCTCATAAAAGATGTTAAACTAAACAGTAGTAGGATATTATTGCTTCACTTGCAATTGTATTAAAGGAAGAGTAAACCGCATGTTATCTGTGAGCACTAATAACACAGCATTACCTGTCTTCCATTAAGATGGCCCTGCTTTTTTGCTTTATAAAAATACTGGGGGGGGGGGGTAAAAATGTAATTATTGAACATAAAAAGCAATTCAGCTTGACACCTTTTCATCTAGATGCTAGGTGCAATCAGTCCCATTTTATAGTATTAATTCAACTTTACCTGTCATGCTGTTTGCAAAAACACCGTAGGCGAACTGTACTGATATGTTGCGCCGTCGTAGCTAAGTGGCCATTTATTTGAGGTGTTTGCACTTCACCAGCCAATTGTAAAGTGTCTGACGCCCAGGCAGAAAATGTACAACCTGACGTGATATACAAACGGGTCGAGGAAAATATTTGAGTCAGGTGTTGATAAATAATAGCATTACAGAAAGACCAATATGTGACAGTCCAAAAGTCTTTGTTGTAATCGTAACATGCAGGTCCGGTGTAAAAAGATTAGCAAACATCTGTTAACTCTGTTACAGTTGGTACAATTGAAATTTAAACTTTTTCTCGTTTTTTCACCTAAAATTTATTGATATGAACTTAAAACTCAGTAAAGTTTATTCAAAATATCACACATTAAAATATGTACATTCAGGAGTGGCCCTCTAAAGGGGCGTTCACACTGTCACGTACGTGACCTTCGTATGATCACATACATCAAAAATTGGCTATACGTGTTCACTTGTGGTTAGTTTCAATCAACTGTGTTCTTTTCAAGAAAATTTGACTGTAATGGAAAATTCTTGACAGTGTACTTACCTTTGGAAGTGCAGGCTGGGCCTCCTCATGACCTCCAAAATGAGCATGGATAATAAACTATGAGTAAGATATGAAAGTATATACAAATAGATAGAAAGATAGATAGATAGATAAATAGATAGATAGATAGATAATAAGACATACATATACATGATTTCACACACAAAAAAGTATGAACATGATATAATAAAATTTGGCAAGGATGCCTAGTAACTAGAGAGTTGAAAAATGTTTACATCTTCTGGCAAAGGAAGCATGGCAGAAACTCACAGGGAAACTTTTAGTTTGGCGGATAGCATGACAATGCATAATAATTATGCGGCAAATTGGGAAACTTCAAGAGGATGTTGGGATACCTAAATATAGTCCTATTGAAACAAAATTTGATCAGAACAGTTTTTCAAAGAGGTAGAACAGAATGATGACTAAGACAAATAGGTTTGCTAAGGTAAGGGCATCTGATGCACCCTAGTGTCTGTAACACACCTGTATTATCAGCGACATAATCTAATGCTTGTATTTCACAGCCTGAGGTGAGAATGGCTCACTCTCTTTAACTCAATTTTCGCCTAACCCTATATATATTCACTTATTCAGAATGACTAGTTTACTAAAGAATTTTTACCCCAGTAAGAGTAAAGACATGCTCATGAAGCACTAGTATGGTATTATATTTCCGATATTTCCATAATCAAGAATTCTGGTACATTCATACACAAAGTTTCATAAACACCTGATAGCTGCAGTCAAACTGGAGTTTATTTCTTATTCAAGGAATATCTGAATAAATTGTTGGACATAAACTTATTCAAACGATAGAGCCATCCTTGATACCAAATGTACCTATATTATAAAATTATTTGTGGAGTTGTCGTAATAATGGCTTGATACTAACATGCAGTTCCATTAATTGAGAAATACAGCAAAGTTTATTCAACAGGTATGTTGCAAAAAGCAATAACTGAAAAGTTATTTTGACCTACTTATAATTTGGATTTTCAGTCCTTTGTCATCTTCCCAGATAGCTTTTTTCAGCAATTATATGTGTTTAAATTAAGCAATTATATGTTGTTAAATGTGCCAATATGCATCAAGCTTTGCTACTTATATTAACATAATTTGATGGACTGAATAAATGGCAAGATCACAGAAATACATTTTGTTAATTTGGTACTCAGTTATAGATGCACAGTTTTATTACATCTTGGTGAAATAGCAATTATGTTTTATGCATGAAACTGATTGCACTCAAAGCATAAGTTTATTTATACACTGAACCTTTCACATCTACACAGATCTAGCTGCTAGCTACACTCACAAGTTAGGACATAAGTGACGTCACAAGCTTTGCCAGCCATGTGCAAAAAGGCGGCCCCCACCGTTTCAGCGGTTGTTGCAAATTGCACTTTTAATTTGCTTAAAACAATGCTAAATTCAGCTTTTAAACTGTCCTTTCCACTGCAATATTATTGTTTAATATCATTCAATCTTTTATAGTTAAAACACAATTTTCCTTGAGTTCCCTTTTTAAGGGAAACGTTAGCTGTTTAAGGGAGTATACTGATATTATGGGAAACGTTAGCTGTTTAAGGGAGTATACTGATATTAAAGGAAACGTTAATTAGCTGTATAAGGGAGTATACTGATATTAAGGAAAGCATTAGCTGTATAAGGGAGTATACTGATATTAAGGAAAGCATTAGCTGTATAAGGGATTATACTGATATTAAGGAAAGCATTAGCTGTATAAGGGAGTATACTGATATGAAGGGAAACATTAGCTGTATTAAGCCCCGTTCCCACATAGCCGGATTTGCCGTTGTGAACTCGTAGTATTACGTAACACGCTTCTCGGGCCCAATCCGTACTAAACCCTACGACTACTCCTCGCTGTCGGGCGATACCCGGCGGGTAACGCCTGGGACCCGTAGCTAATCCGGGAGATTTGGAGCCGGCAGCCGAGTATGCCGCGCTGCATGGCACACCCGTGAGTCACCCGTCGAACCCGCCGAACCCGCCAAGTAACCCGTCGAAGTCGATGGATTAATTGTTGCTAGTTTCACTCGTATTACACCCGGCGGGTTGTTCAGGGGTGCGAGGAGTAACCTGGCGGGTACCAGGAGTGACTAGGCGGGTAACTCGCCGAGTTCTACCTTTTTTTTGTACATGCATCATCAGCGTAGGGGGTTGTATATACTAAAGGCCGCTGCTCCTCTAATATTAGTCCAATTTTCGTCAAATAAGACTGTATTGTAGTATAATTCATACTGACTCCATAGGTGTTTTCGGATAGAAAATAGACCAAATATTAAGCGAGATATTTGTCTGAGAAGGCAGCTAGGTTGGCGGAGGCAAACTGCAGTGGTGCTCTCGCAGACGTCCGCGCCCGGACTGTATCAATGCAGGTAGGGCTGAGCGCTTCTTTAAAAGGCTGCTGCTCCTCTAATATTAGTCCGATTTTCGTCAAATAAAGATTGAATTGTTCAGGGAAATGTGTAGAATTTATATAATAGTTAAAGTGGGGAAAATTAATTGAGTATACTATCCATGCTGGATGTAAGTGCACATAGGGAGGAAATAATTTTAACTAATTATTTTGACAAGAATAGCAATTTATCCTAGAACAGTGAAACTCATATTAATAAAGTGACTTTTAATTGATTTACCAAAATATTTTAATTTCATTGTTATTGCTTTAATGTTGTTGGGTAATATATTCCAAATAGATTCAATGTAAAATTAAGTAACTTTTTATGTAGGTTAGTATAATGGGGCAGGATTGTAAGGTTATGACTTTGTCTGGTCGGTATTGACTGAATGACAGAAGTTTGCCAGAATGATAACAAAGCAACAGTGCAAATTTGTTTTTATAGCCAATCTAATGCATTGTAATTTGAATAAGTCTGCTAGCTTTAGCATGTTTTACTTCTTAAAAATAGAGTCACAGTGTGCGTTATATCTGGATTTTGAGACTGACCTAATAGCTTCCTTTTGCAGAATAGTTAGTCTTTTCAAAATATAATTTAGTGAGTCACCCCAGTAGGTTATTGCGTAACTAAAATGAGAAGAAATGAGAATTAGGTATAAAGTCTTTAAAATATATTCAGGAAGTTGTTGCTTCAATCTTGAAATGCTATATCATGCCCTAGAAATTTTGTTGCCCTTAAATTCCACATGATTTTTTCCAACTTAAGTTTTCATCCAGAATTACACCTAAAAATGTTATATAAGGCACTCTCATTACTACTTCATTATCAATAGTTATTGCAATGTCCTGATAACCACGGTTGCAGTACGGATGGCAAATTGCGCAATATTACATCATTCTACGAGAGCAATACAGCTTTACCGTGAAAACCGGCTATGTCCTGTTACTTTGAGATTACTGAAGTTCCTTTTATGAAAAACTTAGCTTATTTGCTAAAAACCATAGATGTAGTGTAGAGAGCTCTGCGTTAACTATTAAGGTGAGTAAAGGGGGGTTCTCACATAGCCTGTTTTCACAGTAAAGCCGTATTGCTCTCGTAGAATGATGTAATATTGCGCAATTTTGGCCATCCGTACTGCAACCGTGGTTATCGGGAGGTTGTCGTAGAAGACGGTGAACACACGTACTCGATTCCTCGCAGTAGTCCCCAAACTGAGAAAAACCGCCAAAATCAACGGAGGTTTTGCTCATGTTCAAAGCTTCTGTGGAAAACTGGCAGGTGATTGTTTATAGTTAGCAACTGTAGTGAAGCCGTAGAGGCACTCGTGGCATACGCCAAGTCACACGTGAGACACTCGTAGAAGCCGGCGGGTTAACAGTCGCATACGTGGGTGTCAAGTCACTGGTTTCTATGTATAGAAAAATCATTACCTACGTATGCTACG
Source organism: Alitta virens (assembly GCA_932294295.1). Classification (NCBI taxonomy): domain Eukaryota; kingdom Metazoa; phylum Annelida; class Polychaeta; order Phyllodocida; family Nereididae; genus Alitta; species Alitta virens. The sequence goes on along the minus strand of OW028580.1, from coordinate 4,156,922 downwards.
TGTAACTCACGTGTGCCACGAGTAAGTCACCGGCTGCTTAGTGAACGACGGGTGAACAACAAGTGAAGGATGGTTGTAGGGCCGGTTGGCTAGTCACGTGACCTCTGCCAGCAGTATATAATCAGTTGAAGTGACGCAAACTTCATTCACACCTCTGCCTTTGACAGAAACTGATCGACCTCGTTGCTGTTCCTGTTTAAACTTTACCTTTACACGGACCCAAGAAGAGACACAATCTTGGAAAGAAAAAAGTCACAGAAGAAGAGCCTGCTTCACTTGCCTCTGGGGAAGAATTGTTTGAGTCTGAAAAATCCAGTGTTCCTGCAGCTCCTGCTAGTCCTGCCAGTTCTACTTATCACGCTCCTGACACATCTCCTGCAAGGTCTCCTGCCACTCTTTCAACTTGGATGACAGTTCCAGTTGAGGGCAGGCAGATTCTGGGCCTGAAGAAGTGGAAGAAGTTGAAGAAGTTGACATTGAGCCAAGTCCAGTTTTCCCAGCACCAACCAAGGGTGGTTCCTTCAAGAAAAGGAAGAATATTGGTGATCCTTCTTCTGCATCAAGCTCCAAATTAGCTGACATAGTCCAGTCTGCTCAGCAGACAGCAGCAAGGATTGACCCGCACATGAAAGCCATCGCACAGCCTCCTCCGTCTCCTGCAGACCCGAAGACCAAGAGAATCCGATCGATGACGGACTACATCTAATCTTGGACAGCCTAGCTGATGTCGTTCTTCCTGCAGCTGAAGGCGCAAGTCAGGAGGAACAAGCAGCAGCAGCAACAGCAGCAGTTGATTCTGCAGCAGCAGCAGCAGCTCCATCAGCAGCAGCAGCTCCATCAGCAGCAGCTGCGGGCTCTGATGTTTCAGCTGACGTTCACCCAGTTCCAGCAGGCTACTCCTGAGAAACAATGATAACGATGATAACACAGCCATCCGCTTCAGCTTCTTTACAGCCTACAGGAGCTTCTTCAATTGCCACGTTCTATCCTGCAGGGACCTACCAGTCTTCTGGACCTTGGCCTTCATCGTCATTGGGTGTCTTCTCTGTACCTTCTCCAGTGGTGCTGGTTCTTCTTCCTTGAACCCTCCTTCAGTGGGATCCTTGCTGTCTGGCAGTGACAACCTTCCTACCAGTTCGACTCTGCTCAACATGAGCCAGCTGATGAGCTCGTCCTTCCTTAATATGAGTCAGATGTCTCCGAAGAAGTAATCACCTTATCCTGTTCCGGTTCCTGATGTTGCAGTCAAAAAAACAAGAAAACTCAAAAACATTTTATGGCCTTTTTCAAGGCCACCAATTCCTCCCAAGAGAGCACACCATAAACACATCTTTGAGTGACAAATCAAAAAAAAAAAAAAATAGTCCCTGGCTCCAAAGCTTTCCTCTAGATGTGTCTTGCTTTGTAATCCTAGGCCCAACTTTGACAAGCAGCACTTGGAACATGTCTGGCTGCATTCTCACAAAGTTCTTGTAGTGGGTTCCATCCTCCAACAATAGTTGATTCATCAAGCGTTCGTATTGGCCCATCTGAGGTCTTCGCAAGAGCCATGGCTCACCCAATATCTCTTCCTTCTCCTTCTCTTGATGACTGCTTGTCTTTTTTCTGCAGCTCTTCTAGACTGTTCTTCATGGTGCATAATAACCTTTGCAAGAGTTGCTAGTTGCAGATTTAATTCCAAGCTGGCCTGAGCCAAGTTTACAATGGCTGTTGGTTGTTCTACTGCATGGTCCTTCCTCTGTGGTAACGAGGAGCAGAATGAAGGTTACAGACAAGCAGCCACTTATATATTCACATCTGCCCCCTTCACTGTGACAGCCGGCCTTCAAACGTAGTACACGTAGTTCACGAAGTTAACTCACTGGGTCGTTCCTTGTAACCCTCACAGTCGTGATTGACACATGATTGATACGCCCCTCACACGTAAAAGCCTGCGAGTCATACGTAGATGCCGTGGAGTCTCCCGTCGTAAACGTGAATTATCCGTGGCTCACCCGGCATCAGACCGGGCATCATCCGTCGGGTCTGGTACGTATCCTACATGTGATCTGCTGGGTGTCCGTGATTCACACCTCGCTGCTGCCAACTCACCCGTAGCCTTGAGCACCGCCCTTCTTTGCTTCCAACAACCATGGTGAAATCGTCAAAATGGGATATTACATAATTCTACGAGAGCAATACGGCTTTACCAGGAAAACCGGCTCTGTGAGAACCCCCCTTAACTAGGTATTTTTATGATGGTAAATGACGGTGGTATTGTCAGCAAATAGGATTGCATTTTCAGGATTGATAGCACTTGGAAGATCGTTAATATAAACCAGGAACAGCAACGGTCCGAGAATCAAACCCTGAGGAATTCCACATGAAATTGACATTGATTCAGATTTATGTAAAATGAAAGATGAGACGGTTACAAGTTAAGAAGATTACATAAAGAGCAAAATCCACAAAAACATATAAAATCATTTGACTTAATAAAGCATTTAAAACTGTTAAAGTCATCAACTTTAAAACCTCCTGGTAAATTATTCCACAATTTAGTACCAATGTATTTAAATGAGTTGTAGCCATAAGTTATCTTTTTGTAATTTATTTGGACAAGTTCTCTAGTATCTCGGTGTGCATATATGCTTTCTTTCTTGCAGAAGAAATTTGGTAAAATAGGGGGCATTTCATTGTTCAAGACACTGTGGGTGAAGACCTCAAACCCCAATAGCTAACATAGGGCTCTGTGCAATGCCAGGGATGCCTGAATGCATATATTCTGAAAGTGTTTAGAATTGACAGCTATGAAATCTTCTTCTGTGTAAGTGTTTAGACATGGGATTTTTAGTAACACACATCTCCAAGAATATGTGCATAAGAAGCCATTTTCTCTATGTCAACCACATTATTTACCTAAAATTGAATTGTTATCGACTAGTCTGAAACTTCTTCCCAAGTTGTGTTCAGAAAGTTCTTCATATAAGACAGTAATGATTGACACAGAGTGATGATTTTTGCACAGGATAATAGGTAAATTATGGTTCGCATCAGCAAAATATAGCCATTAATTGTTCATGATGGTGTTTATTTACTCATTTTTGCTGCTTAACTTTTGAAAACCAAAAATAACACAAACAACAAAATTCAAAGGCTTTATATTTATTATATAATACCACATTCACAAAATTAAACATTTACGAGTAATACCATGCAAACACAAATGTTGCAGAATGTATCGTTACGAGATGAAAGTAAAGCCTCAAGAAGCAATATTTGTTTTATTTATTGAAAATAAAATTATATGATAAGGCTTCAGAACGTATAGGTATATACAGTCCTCAATCACAATAAATTATTACACCTAGCATAAAGAATCTAAAAAAATGCACACCTGTCAGTTTTAGTGAAAATATTTGGTGCAAGAAAGGCAAGGTGCCCTTAGAATATGGATGTTTTAGCTAGAATAGCGAAACCAACTAAGAATTCTATTGCATTGATATTACAGAATCAGATTGTGGATGGAGCCATGTAATAAAACACACCCAAAAAAAAGTCAGTTTGCTACTTTTTGCGAAACTGAACCCACTCGAATAAGCATGATATGTCTGACAACTATTCACTATAACGATGTATTGAGACCACTCCAATAAATAAGAGTAACTGACAACTATTCACCATAGCGACGCATTGAGATCACTCCAATAAATAAGTAACTGACAAAAATTCACCATAACGACGTATTGAGACCACTCCAATAAATAAGTAACTGACAACAATTCACCATAACGACGTATTGAGACCACTCCAATAAATAAGAGTAACTGACAACAATTCACCATAACGACGTATTGAGACCACTCCAATAAATAAGAGTAACTGACAACAATTCACCATAACGACGTATTGAGACCACTCCAATAAATAAGAGTAACTGACAACTATTCACCATAGCGATGCATTGAGATCACTCCAATAAATAAGAGTAACTGACAACAGTTCACCATAACGACGTATTGAGACCACTCCAATAAATAAGAGTAACTGACAACAATTCACCATAACGACGTATTGAGACCACTCCAATAAATAAGAGTAACTGACAACTATTCACCATAGCGACGCATTGAGATCACTCCAATAAATAAGTAACTGACAAAAATTCACCATAACGACGTATTGAGACCACTCCAATAAATAAGAGTAATGATATAACAATACATTGAACAGCACTTAATAAAAAGTCATTAAAAACTTTTAATCTCCATGATTTTTCGTAGTTCAATTTTAGCTCATTATAAATAATTTTTCGATGTCTCAAAATTCTACTGGGTCAGAAACTTAGTAAATTTAGATGGCCAGCTGCCAGAGGCAGATGTAATGAAGATATGATAAGGGGTGGAGCCCACTTCATGTTACACATTTACTCCATGACGCAAGAGTCCAAGGCTACCTGACATTTCATGCAAATTATATTCTCGCTGGAAAAGTGACCATGCAGAGGTTCACATCAGCTGGGGCTGTTTGATTATTAAAACTGCATAAAAAGTGACAGGGCTTGAACAAGATACGACGAAAGGTGTTACGGAACTGTTGTTGCATCATAGGATAGATAAATGGGTTAATGGCAGAGTTGAAAACCGGGAGTAAATATGCCAACCTAAAGGCAATTGAAGGCATGCAGAAGCCAAAAAATGGGCAAATGATGGCTATGACGACGTGGGGAATCCATGTTGTTCCATAAACGATGACCGATAAGACTAGGGATCGAGCCGTCCTTCGGTCGCGTTTTAGCACAATTTGATTTCGCTCACTATCAACATTATGAATAGTTCTGTTGATTTTTTTAATGATATGTCTGTAAATGATTTTGTTGAAATTCCAGACCAGAATATACGGCAAGAAGAAGTCCAGTAATGAGCTGACAAGGATGAAGATACCGTTTGTCATGAAAGGTGCGTAACATGCACCAGGTGGAATGGCGTTCTCTGGATGTATGTGTTTCCATGCAATAGTTACAGGACAATACAAAAGCAAACCAATAACCCAAGGTGAAGCCACTAAAATTTGCCACTTTGAAGTCATCATGGTCTTGTAATCTAGAGGGCATACGATACACAAACACCTGTCTATACTTATGACAGCAAGACTCCAAGAAGATGCTGCTTCCACAGTGTACACCATTATATTGAGTATCTGAAAATTTAGAGACAAAAATACAGTACTCAACTATGTAAGCACCCCTATAGGAGATGATATGCTTACATTTGGTTTTTCAATTATGATAGTACAAGAACATAATTACATGCTCTTAATCAAATGTTTCCATTGCAATAAACAGTTATAGTAGGAGCCATAATAAATATCCACTTGTTTTTCAGTCATATTTAATTACTAAAAGTTTAAAAACGGCACAAAATGGTAGTCAAACCCTAACTTTTTAACTCATAAAAACCCCACTCTGTATGAATTATTTTCAACTTTCCCATCTTTCCTATGAGAACTTTTTTTGCCATGTTGTCATTATTATGGTCACAGAGATGCAGCAGAAATAACAATGGAGAATATAGCAAACCCTTAGCAATTTCTTTCCTAGAAGTGTTTTTACCAGATAGAAACATGTTTTTTATTTTGCACTGCTCCATGCCATTTACGGCCAAAAATCGGGTAAGCGGAATAGGATAGTTGGAATTAATGCATATTCCTAAAGCTAGTGCGCCATCTTTGGCCTTGCTAGATATGGGCTCAATGACGTGGTTTTTGCTTTGATTAGTCGTGGCTATCTGTGGAGCACCAAATCAGAGTCAGTGTTTACTGAATGTATCTATATTTAGTGCAGCAACATGGCCTGCAGTCACGGTTGAGCGTTTTGAAGCGCTGGTGTATCACTTGCATTTAGCCCGAACAGACTGCCTCGCAACGCAACGTGGCCTATTTGATCAACTTTTTCAGGAAAAGCTGGTGCTGACAACATATAATCTATATCTAACAGTATTGGATTTTTAGCGCCCATGTAGCTAAGTGTTTTGCGATTATATGGGGGGTTTTAAATTGCCCGACTCGTTGTAGTTTGTTTACAATCGTCCGGTGATGTGCGACCCCTGAGATTTTTCAATACATGGGTTTGGGACTGGCTTACGCACAACGCAAGCCAGTCCCATGGGGCTACTTGCATTGGCTAATTTACTTGGTCATGCGTCTATTTACCGCAAGAGGGCGATGGCCAAAAAAACCACGACATTACCGTGAAATTTGGCAAGGCCACACAACAAAAGCTGCGTGGAGTAAGTGGACTTGCCCTGGGATGATGGAATTAACGTTTTTTAACCTTTAAAGTCATTAATGTCTATAGCTGTGGTATGGATATGTAAGTATGGTTAGCTAGCTGAGCTTTTATAATAACCAAGACAATTAAGATAATAATGATAACATTTCCTTTCTTTGCAAAGCACATTATACACACATCATACCTCGCAGTAAACTTCACCAAAATGCCAAGTATTCGTCAAAGCTGAATGTGCCGTAAAAGGGAGCGTGATGCCAACCAAGAAATCAGTCACTGCCAAGTTCAGGATGAAGTAGTTGCTTCGAATTCTCAACTTTCTGTAAAAAAATAAAAAAAGATTCATTGATTCCGATTGGTGAGAGAAAAAAACCATCCCAGTGTGAACGGTACAAAATGTCACATGTTAGACGTCATTACCAACGAGATACTGACATCTATCTGATATAGGCCTAGTATATAGGGTACATGGGTATAGGGTAGTTGAAGTTAATGTTTTAACCTCCAAGGTCATTCACGTGCGACGATGGTATGGATATATAAGCATATATGGCAAGCAAATGTACAGGAGAATACCAGGTGTACAAAGTAAACATCATAGTCTGTCCCTATGAATGAGGGAACTTTCATCATATATTAGCAAACGAAAGCATGTCATGTAGGATGAGTGTCAATAGCACAAGATATAATTGTCAATGATTAAGGAAACCACATGTATATAACACGTATATATATACAACATATTTGAAAGACATGGATGCTATCCAAAATGACATGATTAGGAAATATATGTTTATTACAAAAAAAGATATTGATGAAAACCAAATTGTCAATCACTAAGGAATGCTGTACATATGTAAATATTACAAAACTAAAGTGACGGTTTTTAAATCATATAAACTGACTCTAAAAAATCTATTATGATGGTGGTTTCAAAAAACATCAGTGACCATACAATGTAAATTTAATATTATACAAGCATCCCAACAAATACAAACGTTTTATTAACGCTTTTTAAAAGTACCAAACTTCGTTTTATAAACGTCCGTTTGGACGTTTTTGGATGGTAAAGGTGGGGGCCAAAAAACATTCAAGCAAAACGTTTTTAAATGAACGTTTTTAGACTGCTTTTAGATGTTTTTAAACGTTTCGGAGACATACTTAATGAAGGTTTTCAACATCATCAAATCTTAATATGCTGAGTAAACGATGAAAAGCCTATCGTGATGATGGTGAACAGGATTCAAGCTACTGAAGCATCTCAAAGACAATAACATTGAAAATACTATTGTTATAGTTACGCGTTGGTTTGGTAACAAAATGATGGGACCAAAACTCTTTGAGTGCATCTTAAACAGCGCTGCTGATGCAGTCAATTTACTGAACTCAGAATAAATAGACTCATGAATCTGTGACACTACTTAATTCAATGATTATTTCGTTGAGTATGATATTATGATTACTTAATCCCACATACCATTGTTGATATTTAATCTGAACATAAGATACATATTAAGGCTATGTTAATTATTCTTACAAACTGTATGCACATGACATTTGATCATATGGCCTTAGATATGTTGTATATACTATGTTCTTTGACTTTTATTATATGTTTCCCAGTACCTCTGAATCTATCATGTCCTTGAATGAGGCATATATATATACATCTTTTCTGTAATGTTAAATTTATTTATGATGCCTGCATATAATGTCCTAAATTATTTGCCTGGAAATAATTAATTCACACAGACTCGCTTTTATTTTGAATAATACTTCTTTACAGCTTAACAATCTTTTTGTCATTTTCACAATGTTAATAGTGTTATTGTACCTCTTAACTACTTAATAATCCAGTTGTTATTATCTAATATATGCTTATTTAAATCACGAATTCCCAAGTAAACACTAAAAAGGTTATCATCTGCTTATGTTAGGAAATCAGTTTGATGTTGTTAATTCTCGGTGAAACTGTCGATATATGAAACTGTGTGAGACATTTGCTCCTGGCTTTGCTGTTCACTCAGGTGGCAAAACAGCTGATCATCCCATAATGATTGTATTCATTCATCTCTCATGCTACATACTTCACTATTACTTCACTTCATTCCCAAGTATTCCCCAAAAAAAATTACAATTATCCAGACTCAAATTTATTACTTTTGATCTCTCCTATTTCTTGTTGATGGACTACATCATATCCTTATTTGTAATTAAATATCAAAATGCCACCAGATCTAACTACCCTATTTGAAAATACGGAGGACCCCAGGTTTAACGAAAATAGTCTCATTACTACTTCTGAATATTACAACATTGAAGAATTTAATCAATTAGTTACCTCCCATGATAATCACCTAATCTCCCTGTTTAACACAAATTATAGAAGCCTCAGAAAGAATAAACCTAGCTACGATATATTATTTGAAACATTGTCAGAAAATTTAAATTTCTCTTTTGATATACTGACATTTTGTGAGACTTGGCTTAGTGAAAACTTAGAACCCATAGCGGAATTTGATGGTTATTCTAAAATATTTAAACATAAATGTGGAAAAAAGATGCAGGTGGTCTCGCTATTTATGTAAAAGAGGACATAGAATTTAAAATTAGAAATGACATTATTGTTCCTCCAGAGTATATTGATTTATTTGATTGTTTATTTATACAACTAGACAGAAAACCAAATGACATCATTATTGGAGTTCTGTATCGTTCCCCCAGCCACAACACCATTGAAGCATTTAATGAATTTATCACAGGTGTATGCAATACAGTAAATAAAGAAAATAAGCATTTGATCATCTCTGGGGATCTGGGGATGATAAGATTGGAAAGAGCACCTGATGACAGTTTACTTAAGAAATGTTTAAATTTTCAGAAGGAAATTTATGTGAATGCAGTAAATGGAAATAACTGGTTCAGTAAAGTGTGTCATGTATTAAATAACTGCAACATTGAATATGATATTAGTAACCTCAGAAACTTTGACATTGATAATATCTCTAACACAGTGAAACTAAGACTCTATGAAGCCGAACATGAGCGACTTATAAATGCAATAAATGACAGTTCACAACAACCAAAACTTAGGACATATAAACTATTTAAAACTGATTGTAGAATAGAACCTTATCTTGAATTGCAACAAATTCGCAAAGTGTTAACTAAAATAGCTAGATTTAGGACAAGTTCACATAGCCTGAAGATTGAAACAGGTCGACACCATAAACCAATAATTCCTGCTCCAAATAGAATATGTGAAAAGTGTACGTTAAACTTTGTAGAAGACGAAATTCACTGTTTGATTGTCTGTCCTGGTAATGAGCAACACCGTGTTAACCTTTTTTTGAATGCAACTAAATTTATTAACAACTTCTTGTCTCTAGATGATATAACTAAGTTTACAGCAATAATGACAAACAAGGAACCTGAGTTATTAATTAGTTTAGGAAAGTTTCTCCTTCAAGCTGATGTGTAGAGAAAACCATCTCCTGTATCCACACAGTTATTAATTTAGTTTATTAGTTTATTAGTTATGATGTGCTTGTCATGTTTTGGACTTTGAGAGTGAAATGTTTTTATTAGCGGCTTGTATTTTTTTCTATTGTGTATGTGGATTTTAAACACGTATTATAAGTTAACTTGGTGGCTGGAACCTTGATTATTGAAATTTTATTGCTTTCTGTACTTACATTAATGTCTCTTTCATGTTATCTTTTAACTGAATGACATATGTATCATTTATGATATTTTACATGTCAATAAAATCTATATATATCTAAACATAAACCTTCTTCTCTCAAATAGTCACACTGAAACAGGAAAATTCTTAGACTCTCTCATGTCACATGGTCTTATACCGAAAATAACACTCCCCACGAGAATTACCCAAAGTAGTGCAACATTAATTGATCATATCTACACAAATATAGACAAAGAAAAATGCCTTGCGGGAACATTAACAACTGACATTTCTGACCATTTTTCCAACTTCATATTTCTAAACACATCCAAAATTAAGAAAGATGCACACCCTCTAATAGAATATCGCAAAATAACCAATGAAAACCTAAATAAATTTAATGAAGCTCTCAGACACACAAATTGGAACAGCATTTACCAGACAGAAAATCCGGACATAGCATACAATAACTTCATCAAAATTTATCAAGATAATATGAATAAACATATGCCAATAAAAACATGCAAATTTAATAAATTCAAACACAAATCAAAATCTTGGATTACAAAAGGATTAATGAAGTCCCTCCAAACGAAGAACAAATTGTACTCTAAATATATTAGGTGTAAAAATATAATACGCAAAACAAATAAAGAAAATGAATACAAAATCTATAGAAATATCTATAACAACTTAATTAGAAAAGCTAAGGAAATGCATTGGTATTACACGTTTCAGAAATCAAAAGGTGACATTAAACAGACCTGGCAAAATATCAATAACGTCTTAGGCCGCTGCAAGACTAAGGATAGCTTCCCAAATGTATTTAAATATAATGACCAAGAATATAAAACAAAACAAGACATAGCAAACGGTTTTAATGATTATTTTGTAAATGTAGGACCCAACCTAGCTAGTAAGATACCCAACACAGTCAATACACCCTCAAACCCACCAAACAACCTCCCTCATAGCTTTTTCTTAACTCCAACAATGTCAGGCCATGATCAAATAAGCCCGAAAATAGTCAAAACCAATAATATTTTAATAGCCGAACCTCTAGCTCATATAGCAAATTTATCCTTTAAAGCAGGTACATTCCCCCATGACCTAAAAACAGCTAAAGTAATACCAATTTATAAGAATAAAAGCAATTCAAGCTTCGAAAAATTATAGACCAATTTCCTTACTCCCAACATTTTTCAAAGTCATCGAAAGACTAGTTTATAATAGGTTATATAAATATGTAAAATTGTATAACATACTAAACCCTGCCCAATATGGCTTCCAAAACAAACTCTAAACAGAACAAGCAATTATTGAACTACAAAATAGAGTAATAACTTATTTAGCAAAGAAGCAGCACACTATTGGTATATTCATTGACTTGTCAAAAGCGTTTGACACGCTCAACCACCCAATCCTGTTACAAAAACTTTATTTAATAGGGATCAGAGGAATCCCACAAAAATGGTTCAGAAGTTATCTAAATAACAGGACACAATTCACAGAATACCTATCACATAATCAGTGCTCAGAAATGTCAAGTGTGGGGTCCCGCAAGGCTCAATCCTCGGCCCTTTGCTATTCCTTTTATATATGAATGATCTTACTTCAGTTTGTAAAGTCTGTTAACCTATATTATTTGCCGATGAAACCACCCTACTGTATAATGACAATAATTATGACTCTCTCTTCAACAAAGCAAACTCAGAACTATCTGATATATCCACCTGGTTTGCAATAAATAAATTATCCCTCAATGTAGAAAAAACCCAGTTTATACAACAAAATAAAACAACCCCGATTCCAGAACCACTAACTTTAAAGATAAATGAAAATATTATCCAGAAAGTAGAATATGTAAAATTTCTAGGCGTCTATATTGATCAATATATGAAATGGAATGAACATATATCCAGAAAATGTAACCAGATTTCTCGGACCATAGGAATATTCTCTAGACTAAAAAATATTATACCACGGCCCATAATGTTGACATTATATTCCTCACTCATAGTACCATATATTACCTATGGTGTTGTGGTTTGGGGAAACACAGATAATAATCAAATAAAACGAATGTCTATACTCCAGAAGCAGTCAGTGCGCTTAATTAACGGCTCAAAATATAACAGTCACACCGGTCCCATTTTCAGATCCCTCCGTCTTCTTACTCTACAAGATATTTTTCAATTAGAATGCTGTAAAATTTTCACTAAATTTTGTCAAGGCCAACTCTCACAATATTTAATTAACACATTTGTCACTAGTAGTTCAACACCTTTATACCGTTTCCGACATACCACTAATATTACTCCTCCCCTTGTGAAAACCAAGTTTGAAGAACAATAAATACTATTTAAAGTAGCCTCAGCCTGGAACTCTCTCCCTATCACCATCAAGTCCTACAAGGAACACCCGAAATCAGTGAAATATTTTTGTAATCAATTTAAAAATCATAAACTTAGTAACTATAGTACAATATGTCTGATACGAAATTGTTATATTTGTAATAGATCCTAAACCTCGAATCTATTTATGACTATATATGTTTATGTCATCCCATTCATTCACATAAAACCATTCTCATCATTCCATCTTATACTCATTGTCATTGTCAATGGTAGCCTTATTTTTTGCTAGTTTTAAAGAATATATTATATATGTAAACCTTTTCATCATTATAATTACCACTGATATATTGTATTTTTCTATATATTTATTTTATTTTATTTTTTTCTATGGTTAAAATCTCTTTTCTCATATAGAATACAGGCAGGCATCATTCAAACAGCTTATAGCTCAGATGCCTGACCCAGCGTCCCAGTTTTTACATAATAATTAATAATTTAAAGTCATATGAAAAGTGTTATTGTAATAACTGATGTATGTACATGCATATATGATATCAGGATGCTAAATAAATTCAATTCAATTCAATTGAAAGGTTAGAGGGTGGGGGCCTAGCTCAGAGGTAGCACTCTGGGCTTCCAACCACTGGGTCCCGGGTTCGATTCCCGGTCGAGCATAAGTTGGATGGCTGTTTCGTCCTTCATCTCATTGCCATGGTCTCTGCCTGTCCTAATTAGCCCAACTGGTGCAGAAATTCAGGACGTAAAGCCCTAATCACACACAAACACACACACGATGAAAGGTTAAAACTCCATTGATATTAAAACAAAAAACTCTAAGAACAGCTTTCATTCATGATTGTCCCAAGCTGGGTTTGAACCCCACAACCTACAACTTCCTACCTACCCTAAGCCTAACAGTCCTACACCCTAACCACTACACCAGCGAGTCATGTAGATACAAGGTAGCCTCGCCTTGGTATAATCCAACAAAATGAATAAGCTGGGATAGTGAAGTGAGTTTTATCAAGTCATACAACATTACAATGTAATTCATATATAGTTGTGGATTGTGGTGGATGTCTGCTGTGTGCTGTATCAAAAGTTTTTTGATGACAGTTACCTATGGAAGTGGTATGAATTAAATTAAAAGGAGGATCACTTATTTTGGCATTGGTTATATTATCAGATGTAAAAAAAAACTAAGGTCCATTTATTTAACATATTCCCACAAAAAGGATTCGAACCCAGTACCTTTTGAACAGAAGGCTGATGTGCAACCAACTAAGCTTTCCAGTATTAGGCCGGATTGCTGTTCTCTGGTACTAGCCAATAGTAGCCATTATGACAAGAATAATATAATGTCTTATTAATATCAGATTCATTATGTAACATCATAGATATCTCTGTCACGTCTGTGTGCATTTTTACATGAAGCCATTATAAAAGAAACATTTCAAGAAGACCCTCCGAAAATATTTCAACACCTGAGTGCATAAAACATTGGTTGTTTCATAGAAATGTTTTCAGAAGATTTTATTCAGACATTTGCTGGAAGGGGTTTTAGAAGATACCATTAAAACAAATTTGCTTTATGTTTTCCATAACATATTTCGTAACCATCGATGGATGTTTTCCAACCATTGTATGACAACTTGTTTAAAAAGCGTGTTTTGGCCGTTCACTAGCAACGTTGTAAGAATGTCCAAGTAAGACATTCTTATAAAACTTTTGGAAAACGTATTTTGGCATTCAGTAAAGTCATTCACCAGAGCGCTTTTCATGACTGGTCATTGATCAACAGAGCTATTGTATTGTAGATTGAACTCATTTGTACATTGCATTTATACACACAAATTGTAAGTAAAAATGTAAGAAAGAATAACAGGCTTGCTTATTGGAGGCTGAGTACAAAGCCATCGTCATTAATCTGAAGCAGGAACTGTGAAGGAAATTCAGCATGACTGGCAGGGTAATTCCAATGATTTTAAGGAAGGCTCCCTGGCAAGCCAGTCAGTCAGTTAGCAAGTTAGTTCATGTCAGTTAGTGTTCAGTTTCTAATCAGATTGTCTTCAGTTTGAGCTTTGGACTTTATGTAAACTTATACTTTGGACTTCATTCTTGAAACATTGTGAATCTTTGGATTAAATAAAAGATTTAAATTAAACCTCTCACCAAGCGAGTTTGTGCTAATTCCCACCATACAATAGAGCTACTGAAAATTGAAAAATGTAAGCATTTTTCAAATGGAGTAGCTGAACACATCAGGACAACACTGTGCAAGGTCTTGAATTTCTGCCAACAGAATGGAAGAGCAGCAATCTTCGAAGTTAGAAATCCCAACAAACTAAGCGTTTGGATGATCCACAGAAGGTAACACGAGAGCGCGTGAGCACTCGAGTGTGATAAGCCTGAATCAGCCTCCCAAGGGCAATAACTCACTAATACTATGAGAGTAGACAACTTAAAATAAATTAAAAAAGAAACTTAATCTACAGGTGTTTGCCATCATGACAGCCCTTAGCAAGTTAGTATACAATAAGACCAAGGCTACTGACTTTGTCAAGAACAGCTTTTACTCCCCTGTGCAACTGCCTTCAGTGATGGGGGCCAGTTTTAGTCAATAACATCATATTACACATCAAAAATGGCTATATTATACACAAAAATAATTTTCCTTCTTATTCTAAGTGATAACTTCCATTATTTATAGGTATTTACCACATATACAAGGAATTCCTGCCTATACGCTGGGAAATGTTCAATTCTCATCTCTAATGCCAGATTTGCATATTTCACCATCTACACACATGATGGCGCTTCCTGATTGGCCAATATCTCCCAAGCAGTCTGCTGTCAGCTTTAAGCCAATTAAGTGACCTAACTGAGTAATCTTTGTTTTAGAATTGAGTGTAATCATAATCAATGCAAACAAGACAAATTGATATGCAATCTGTTAGACATTCAATGCCATAAGCCAGTCT
Organism: Alitta virens; assembly: GCA_932294295.1. NCBI lineage: Eukaryota > Metazoa > Annelida > Polychaeta > Phyllodocida > Nereididae > Alitta > Alitta virens. Next base: position 4,141,634 of record OW028580.1, on the reverse strand, counting down.
ATATGCTATTAAGCTAATTTGTTTGTATTTAAGTCTAACTGGTAAACTAGCAAAATAATTGCCATCAAGCTCAGGGCATTTCCTAATGTATTCAGCTACATTCTGATTGGCAGTTGCAAATGACATAGCGGGCTCTTGAGATGAGAAGCTAATTAAGGCAGTCAGTAGCCTTGGTATTAGTTAAAGTATAAGTGTTTCATCACTGAGCAATGTCATATATGTTGGCAAACGCCTGTGCTTAATCCCTCTTAAAGTCAAGTTTTTACTCAATGCCTACTGAAAAAATTTAACGCCTGTTGAGAAAATTAAATTATGCAAACGTAATAAATTCAGGCACTGTCTTTAGTTGTTAATGGGCGTTATTAGGTGTTAACGGGCGTCAACAGGCATCAAAATTAATATCAATTTTAGCATTATAATTATAATATTCAAAAATCTGTAGGCATATGTGCCTACAGATATGATATTATGAAATATCACTGTGTATTGCACCCTATTCTATGGCATGTTCCTGTTTGAAAGTACCACATGGCTATGCCTACTCCTTTTTTCACCAGAGGACAGCACTATATATTATAACCTCAGGTTGGGCCCTAATTTAGTCACCATAACCATGGAGACAAGAGTAGAAGGAGTGGAAACCCGGCACGTTCAAAGGTTCAGTCAGTGTCTCAGATGAGTTTTGAAAGATCTGTGAAATTTCACGTTATCTTGTTTATCACCCCTTTTATTACCATAAATGGCCGTCGCATACCTCACTGTGGCACTGAGACGGTCATTATACGCCCTTGTTGCAGTGACCTTGTTGTGAAAAATCCCTTTTCTTTCATGTAATCATAGAGTTTGCTGTATTATGTATCAAAAGATTTAATTCATATACACTTATATTTCAATCATATTTACAGTAAACCTCTTAAAGTCTTTGTTATATGACTAAAAACTTTCAAATTTAAATGGTCAAGATCTAATAATAATTGTGCATTATTATACATCAACTCCAATGAAATACCTTATGAATTATGCATCTATTTATTAATGTTGTTTAGTCCTAAAAGTTAATATTAATTTTGGTATTATAAAAATTAACATAACATGCTTCACTATTCATATATATATGCCTTTCTCTTTCCTATAATATTACATGCATTGAGTCAGTAATTGCATTAAAAGTAGTTTTTTTATTTTCTGTGATTGGCATATATATACAAAAATTTATAGTTAAATTTTTAAATTATGTCATTTTAACTTCTAAATGCCTTGAAAACATTACAAAGTTTTATGCATTCTTGTGCCATTACCATTGATAGAGGGCCGTCAGTTTTCATTAAAAACAACAAATTTCTTTTTTTAACTATCCAAAGGACAGCTTCGCTAGAGTCGTCCCATAGAAGTTATGAGAATGTAAACAACAACTGTTTTTTTTCTCACTGAAATGCGACTTTTTAGCTAAATAATTGAGTAACTTGGCATAGAATTGTCATTTTTTCACGGGAAAAATGCTAAAATAATCCTCAAATGGAGAGGAATTTAACTAAAAGATTCAACATTAGGAAGAAATAGTTGTTTATATTTTGATGCATGGCATGGAGAGGGGCTGTTCTAGCAGAAATCAAAGAGAGGCCAGGGAACCCCTTTCCCTCTCCGAGACGCTAATTGGATGAAAGACATGCCGCCAACTATAAAACTGCCAATTAAAGTGGGGGGTAAAACCGCCAAAATTGAAGAAACATAGGAAATCCAATGCTATTCTAGTGGAGTTAATAAGCAGAAAGCCATAAAATTAGCAATGGGGTGTGACGAAAAAGAGTTTCCACTCCTTCTACTCTTGTAGACCACATCTCTATTAAACCACAAAGGCCACCTCAAGAAGACCACCTCACTATTAAAACCACCTCACTATTAAGACCACCTCTGAAACAGGCCACCTTACCATAAAGATCACTTTATCCAATTATTGAACACCTCACTGTTAAACAACCTGGCCATTATGATCAGGAATGCATGGTAAGCATGATGCTATTATTGAACCTTAACATGTGGTATACATTGATTTAATTACTTACGTTTGCTGGTAATTATCTAATCTATTTTATATGCTTGCAAATAGATTTATATATTTCATATTTTATGTCTCGCCAATTCTCCAGCAAATGTATGCAATAATACCCCATGATCACATTATTAAAATAAACTGAAATTGAACTGTCATTTATAAATAGCTATAAGAGAAACTGGACCTAATTGCCTAATTTCACCAAGATAAAATCATGGAGCCACTTTTCTATGTATTTTGAAAAAAAATAATTCTTGGGCAGGGTGAATACAAGGGTCAGTCCGTCAGTCAGTCAGTCAGTCAGTCAGTCAGTTATAATGAGTAATGTTTTAGCTAGCCACTTGAATTTGGCTATATTATGACATTTATATTTCATACATGTCCTTATTTGGGTTCAGTATTGTAGTCATGCAAGATATACTAGCCCATTTTTTTGTTTCCTTTTCCTCTTTTTTTTTTCCTGTCTAAATCTTAACATTAACTTTTTTGGTTACTCAAGACCATTTTGCATAAAAAAAATACCCTTCTGGCGTGATGAATTGATTGAATTAGGATAGTGCAGCCTTCTACTATCTTGACAGACGTACGTAAGAACTTTTATTTCGTTTGAATTCACACATGAATGTAATCAGATTATTATAGGCATTATGATCATTTTTAGGCTCTAAACATAGTAATTTGTTACAAGGAATTAAGCCAAGTATATTTCACCATGGAGAAAAGGTTATTACATACAATAATGTTGAGGCATTGCTATGTAGTCTTTGTTTTGAGATGGCCCCTGCTTCTGTAAGTCAGAACAAGCACCTCATCATGCGTCTGGGGCTACATCATTGCATACTCCCATGCAGCTTTGACTTGTCAGGGTGCGTCATTGGGGACCATCTCCAAACGATAAAATGCTGAGAATTTTTAATTTTTAGAAATTTTCTACTTTTAATTATCAAAAGTTAAACATGTTATGGTACATTTACTTTATGCCCAGCTAGCAAATGCACTTGACAATATAACAATAAAACCAGAATCTAAAAATCTATAAAATCGAATTAAAATGTCAATTGATGTATATAAACTTGAAATAGAAGAATCAGGTAAAGACATATTAAATAAGTGAGTCTTTTAGCTCTTCATGAAAACTGACATTAAGTGTTTTTCCATAAGTGAGGAGGTAAGCCATTCCACAGCAAAGTATTATTGTTATGCATATACATTTTTGTCTTGATGAATCGGTCTAATTGTGTTTAACAAGAACTTGGATGAAGACAACAAAGAGAAATAGAGCTAGATAGAGCTAGATAGAGCTAGATAGATAGATAGATAGACAGACAGATAGATAGATAAATAGATAGAGCTAGATAGAGCTAGATAGTTAGATAGATAGAGCTAGATAGATAGAGCTAGATAGATAAATATATAGAGATAGATAGAGCTAGATAGATAGATAGAGCTAGATAGATAGATAGATAGAGCTAGATAGATAGATAGAGCTAGATATATAGAACTAGATAGAGCTAGATAGAGCTAGATAGAGCTAGATAGAGCTAGATAGATAGATAGAACTAGATAGATAGAACTAGATAGATAGAGCTAGATAGATAGATAGATAGATAGATATATAGGAACTAGATAGATAAATAGATAGAACTAGAAAGATAGACAGAACTAGATAGATAGATAGATAGATAGAACTAGTTAGATAGATAGATAGAACTAGTTAGATAGATAGATAGAACTAGTTAGATAGAGAGAGAGAGAAAGAGAGAGAGAGAGAGAGAGAGAGAGAGAGAGAGAGAGAGAGAGAGAGAGATTATCTATTATCATTATAGATAGGTAAATAGTTAGATAGATAGATAGTCAGTCAGTCAGTCAGTCAGGCAGCTAGACAACTAGACAGCTAGATAGACAGATATATAGATATAACAGTGAGGTGGTCTTTTGTGACAGTTGAGATTAGATATGATCAATCAATCAGTCAGTCAATCAATCAGTCAATCTATCTATCTATCTTTCTATCTTTCTTTATTTCTGTCTTCTTTTCTTTATTTCTATCTTTCTTTCTTGCTTTCTTTCCTTTTTTCTTTCGTTCTTTCTTTCATTCTTTCTTTTGTTAATGAGACTGACTTATCAAACAAGATGGATAAGCATCATAATGTACACTGCTATCTGCATACAGTAGACATCAGGTCAAGGGGTGCGGAGTTGATAGGGGTACGTTATAAAGCCCATTGCACACGAGAGTTTTTCCATGCCGTGATCACATATGATTTGGTCACAACCCCTTCTCATGACCAAATTTTCCTGTGTGCAGCGGACTATGATCGCATCACATATGACTTGTGACGAGATCATGGGTATCTAGCACTGCTAGATAATCCATGATGAAATCAGAGACTTTCCATGATGCAAACCCCGTGTGCAGCAGTTTATGCCGTGATCACAGGGGCCTGACCTGCTAATAGCCAATCAGATGCGAGGGGTTTTGACTTGACCTAGAATGTAGCAAACCCTAGTTTGCAACAACTCCATAATGGCTAGTGAGGGGTTGTGACTCTGTCATGGGGTCCATCTCCGTGTGCAGCACATTATGCTGGCATCACAAGAAGGGGTTGTGATGCCATCACATGTGATGCCATCATATGTGATTCCCGTGTGCAATGGGCTTAAAACGTGGACTGGACCCGGTCCCGGACTCGCGGACCCGGGCTTGGTAATACGGACTCAGGACTCCGCCATGTAATAGTGTATAACTGCAAATGTCTGGTTGACCTTGTGTCTTTGGCGTTTGTGGCCAAGGGGTTGAGCCAACTAAAACAGCCTCTCCATCTCCCCCCCCCCCAATTGAATTCTGTAGCAAACAATAGGCAGTGATTAGGCACTCATAAACTGTTAAGTTCCCACTTTTTAAATCCGAATATTTATAATCAAAATATCACGAGATCACTAGGCGAATTATCAATGCATACATGTAAGAAAACATAGAAAGGTATAAATGTTTAGGAATTCTGGATTACTGTACTTCTTTCATGCAGTCCCAAATGACCTAAACCGGGTGTCTGTAAAACGCGGAACGGAACGACCACTTTTGTACAATGCAGGCTTTGATAAGAAAATGGCATGTGTCTGACCACATCATTTGGACATCACCCCCACACCCCCCCCCCCCAAAAAAAAGACTAAAAGACTTGGTCTATTTTGTATTAGGCCTAGGCCTACTCCACAGTGGCGTTATACGACGCCCCTCCCTAACAAGTTTATATGTAATGTAAAATCTACGATTTTGTGGCTCTAAGAGGTTTCCCCAACCCCCCCCCCCCCGCCCCCCCAGCCTAGAAATCTCATATAAGTGTTTTCAAAGTAATTCAGGGTTAACCACATAACTTGGACACAGACCCAGGACATAGACTCCATTGTCAAGTGGGGGATCAGCTACAGTGTATTTATCTATATAAAATTCTGCATTTTCAGGTTTTGCAAAACATTGGTGTGTACATATATAAGCAATAAGCAGATAGGGGGATGAGGGCTTGTGACTAAATAAACAGGTACTTTGTGTATGTAGCCTCAGACTAATTATCACGCAATGTCATGAAGTTATTAATGCATAAGTGCAACTGATAAAGAGTGATCCACATGGTTTAATATCACTAATATGTGAATCTTTAAAATATCTAGATATTATAAATCAAACATTGGCAGTTTGGTACTATTAAGTGGTGGAAACTGTTTATATATTTTTTAATAATTTCCTCTGTGCAATTGCTTGCAAATTTTTGGTGTAAAAAATGTGTCAAAAATGTGTTTATGTTAAGCAGGTTCGTGAGTCCGGATCCGTGAGTCCGGGTCCGCGAGTCCAGATCCGTGAGTCCGAGTCCGCGAGTCCGGGTCCAGTCCGCGTTTTATAACGTACCATTGATAGGAGAGGGGGCAGTCAAAAAAGGGGGGGGGAGTGTTAATTGGCTATCAGATAAGAGGTATGGCTCTGCAGAGGGGTACAGTTCTATCATTACCAATACTAAGACCACCTCAGCAGTAAGACACTGAATAGAAACAGAGACTTTAAAGGGGAACTAATGGAAGTTTGTATGTTAATTTCAAAAGTTCAATTAGTTGTCAAATAATATATTGCAGTGAAAGAAAATGTCTTAAACTCGGGTTTGATATGATTTCAAGCCAATTAAAAGTGAAATTTGCACCAACCATCAACATGCTGGGGGCCGCCATTATTGCACACGGCACGTAAAATAGTGACGTCACTTATGTACACAGCTAGGCAATATGTATTCAGCCATACAAATTAATTACAATCCTGTGGATTACAATCTGTTACATTGTTCATTGCAATTATAATGACAAGAACAGATATCACAACAACATAAAGTTCTTACTGAGTGTCAAGTAATTGCCATTGAACTATTTGAGACAATGCAATTATCACACAATATCAGAACAACTATCAAGTATCCTGCTTTGTAATACAACTACTGAATAAATCTATCTATCATTCGTCCACTGTTTATTAGTGAAGCTTTAAAAAAATAGTGTATTGACAAAGTTTTGTTGAAAATAAGTTTTTGATATTATATTTTATTTTAAACTGGTATAATTGAAATAAGCACAATTTGGTAATTAATATATATTAATCTTAGTAAAGTAGGAGGTACTGCCTTTAAAACAATCACACTAACACTACATATACACCAAATATAAATACTATGAAATATATGTATACTATACATAATACTGCACATTGCCCCTAAAGATTATGTAACATTTTATTTACAAAGCAAAGCAGTATTCTAATTCTGTTCTCTTGCAAAAATATGGTCAGAAATATAGTGATACAAAATATGTGTTAATGTAATCTTAAAGTTATTAAATTTTACAATAAATACCTTTTGCTATTTAAACTCCTATGCTTGGGAAAAACGTCTTACATAACATGTACGTAGCAGGGTTATTGCTTATTTGCCCATGCATATATACCTATATACCTATTCTTAGAGGCAATATCCTGAAATAAGCCCCCCAGGGGCCTTCCAGGAGTAATAGTGAAGATATTCATTGATTGAAGGGTCTATTTCAGGAGTAATATATATACTGAACAATTTGTAATGTCGTATAGTATAAACAAGAACCCGGGCAGCAGCAATAACCACATCTCCTAGCCCTTGGCTAGAAGGGATATCCTTTGTGGCTGAATGGTTAGAGGTGCTTTAGACTTAGTAGTTCTTTTTATTATCACTATTATCGCATTTATTTAAGCCATATAATCACTTGTTCAACCATGACAAAGGTACCAGTGGGCTGGAACCTGTTTAGAAATGTTGATTAGAAGAATGATTTCAAATAAATACGTAATGAAATGTACGGGGGGAGGGATACTAATCAAAATTTTGCAAGTGTTTCAGCAAATAATTATCTGATGCCTGCTATAACACGGACCGGAGAAAGTCCTAAAGGAACGGGAAATGGAGCCACAACCGGGAGCATGAAGGATTGAAAAACAATGAGCCAACAATGCAGCTTGAGGAAGGAAACGATTCTAACTGGGACACGAGTCACATAAAGTTCCAGTCTAGAAGATACAACCGATAATATCTGCAGGCGTGCATTGCGGTACCTTAAATCCACAATATAGCGCTCGAGATGTTCCTTGACAGGTGGAGTGAGAAGAAAGCGGACTACCGAGCCAGAGTGAGTGGGAATTGTGCTGAACGAAGTAGGTGCTTGAACCACTCACACTGGCCTAACAAGTGGGCCGAGAAAGAAAGAAACCTCCAGAGTGGAATCATCAAGGAAGTTGCGACACTGGAACAGAGTAAGGAACCGCGATGAGGACGGACACTGGGACCCATACAACAAGCAGCGTAATAGTATGCGGTCATGGAAACACCAGGACTGGACTTCCGGACTGATTGCGTCGGAGCCCCCAATCTGACCGGACCGAAAACTGTGCAGACCCGGACCATCGAGTCAGACTTAAAACCGCGCTGGCATTTGGCCTCAGTCAACCGGAATTATCAAAGAAATTTTAAAGACATTTGGAAATATCAATTGTAAAACTAATGTAACAATGAAAATGATTGCCCACTAGGTACCTGATTTTGTAATAATCGATTTGTAGTTACTTATTAATGTTGTTTAGTGCTGAGCAAGGTGCACAAATTAGTTTGACAAAGTTTGGTGGATATTGCATCCTAGCAGGAGTGCAATGGTAAAGTTTGTTTGTAAACACTAGAAGAGGGTGTTGCAGATTGCCTGGACCAGCCATGTGGGAGCTGTCAGCTGACTTCAAGATGACTAAGAGAAAAAGGGGTAAAATAGCCTAGCCCTTGGATTCAAAGGCCATGGGTCTTTAGGGCCTCCATATATAATTAATTGATAATAATTATGTTTAGGCATCACTTGTTATGAGTCCTGCTAGAGGTGCAGCTGGATCACTCTGGTCTGATATGTCTTTATGTGTTGATAGTATTGGGGGTTGATGAGGAATGTGTTCGATGTGGGGTTCGGAGATGTCATGATGAGATGACATGGGGAATGGGGGAAGCTGGTGCGAGCAGCAGTAGATAGTTGTTGGGGATTGGGTTCCAGGTGCAGTGGACTAGAGGTCCTGTACCTGATGTTCTGGGTTCAGCTCCACTAAGGTGCACTAGTGTGAGTGCCCATATTTATTAGGGCTAATGTCATGATGAGATGACATGGGGAAAGGGGGAAGCTGGTGTGAGCAGCAGTAGATAGAAGTGGGATGTCCTTATGTGGGATTGGGTTCCAGTGTGAGAGACTGGAGTAGCAGGGATGGGTTCAGATCACTGTGATCAGAGTGCTGCACAACTTTAGGGCTCTGCACTGTAGGAAGTAATGAGCTTTCCTAGAAATTGGGGATTCCCCACATTCCAGCACTGGTCCACATCATTTCCTCTGGGTGACTTGGGATTCATCCATAGGCTGACTGGACCACGTGGCCAGTGGCTGCTGTAGTGGCAGTCTGGGATTGGGTAATTACAGGGTTTAGTTAGGGCTGGGGCATGCCCTCAGGATCAGTCTAGGAGAGGACCCCAAGCAAGTCAGTCTAGGAGAGGTCTCCAAGCAGGGCAGTCCATGAGTTGCAGTCGAGCAGATGACTTGGAGTTGGGGAGTTGATCAGTCAAGTGAAGCCAGAGAGTTCAGAGAGAGAGGGAGGCAGCTCCATGTCACTTAGAATGGGTAATTGGCAGATAGCATAGTCTTTGGCAATGGGTTGGGCATCATCAGCTGACAGCACTCATCAGGCAACAACAGGCAACAACTATAATGCAACCAGGTAGGTGTCTTTTGATTGATAGGAACATACCCTTGCTCAGTGCTGGCAGCACTTAAATGTGGGCCACTGTATATTTATGTGCAAATGTAACACTTCTCAGAATACATGATTAAGATTATACACATGAGTTGAGTTATGACACAGCCATCAGCACACCGCTATTACCAGCGATTCCTGTGCCTCCACTAGCCAAGCGACTACCTTTGAGCACTAGTTCCCCAAACTAAGTGTGATAGAGTGATTTGAGTTGTGTGGTCATGAGTTAGAAGGAGTGAGTGTGGACAGTGCGTCTTTTGTTTAGTTTTTGTCCCCCTTCAATAGTAAATCATACTTTTATATTTTCTGTGTTTATTAACAAAGTTTTATAAATTTGTAAAAATAAAACAATATTGACCTAGAAATTAATTTCAGTAGTAATATATTGTCTGTTTATTATCAAAAAAATAAATTTAATAGCAATTACATGAACCCTTATATATTACTCCTGATATAGGCCCCAGGGGCCTATTTCAGGAGTAATATATATACTGAAAAATTCTTTAATTTTTTTTGGATAGTCTCTGTGTTTATTATGAATAAACAAACTATAATAAATTTGTAAAAATAAAACAATATTGAACTAGGAATAATTAAATTTCAGTAGTAATATATTGTCTGTTTATTATCAAAAAAACTAAATTAAATAGCAATAACATCAACCCTTATATATTACTCCTGATATAGGCCCCTGGGGTCTATTTCAGGAGTAATATATATACTGAACAATTTGTAAATTATTTTTTATATTCTCTGTTTATATCATGAATAAACAAAGTTTTATAAATTTGTAAAAATAAAACAATATTAACCTAGAAATTAATTTCAGTAGTAATATATTATCTGTTTATTATCAAAAAACTAAATTATATAGCAATAACGTTTTTTGGTAATAAACAGACAATATATTACTACTGAAATTAATTCCTTGTTCATATATTGTTTTATTTTTACACAAATTTATAAAACTTTGTTTATTGATAATAAACACAGAGAATACAAAAGTATGATTTTCAAAATTTATGTCATACATATTTGTGCAAAACACCAGGAATTTAAAAAATGGCGGCCTCCGTAGTTCACAACACGGAGCTAATAAATACAGGATATATCATTACCAGGGCACATATACAAGTTATGAATAGCATGGAATTGATTCTATGGACCCAAGCTAAAATCTGAGAGGTAAAGTGCAAAAGGGGTTAGTTCCCCTTTAAGACCGCCTAACAATTCGTATAGGCTATTTCCAAAGAAGGCACAATAAAGATCGCACCAGCCCACACCAGACTAGGGAATTTCCCACCAAAATTAAGGATAGGTAGATGAAGTCCTGATTGATTGATTGATTGAATTGAGTAAACAAGAAAAAAATGGGATTAGACGATAGATAGATAGATAGAATACAATAGAATGGGATAGATTGACAGATTGATAGATAGATAGATAGATTGATTAATTGAATTGAGTAAACTGGAAAAAAAAGAGAAATAGGATAGATAGATAAATTTAGTAAAATAGAAAAAAGAAAATAGGATAGATAGATAGGTAGATAGATAGATAGATAGATAGAGTTCTTTATGTCATTCAGTCAGATTTAAGTTTTTTGCCAGCTTTAATCAATCATATTTGAGTAATGAATTTTTTTTTTTTTTTTTTAATAACTGGTGTATATTCTATCTTGAAATTAATATTGAATGCTGTTACATGGAGTCACTATATATTGACTCCATGTATAGTGACTCCATGATATTACCCAGAAGGGTATAATATCACCAGTGTGGTCAGTGATGAAACAAGGGATGCTGTCACCCCATGCACATGATGCACCCTATGCCCTCTGTTGAACCCTTGATAACATCTGATCACTGACCTATATAGGTCAGTGCATCTGACCCAAAAAACTTTTGGAGGGAACTCCATCAGTCTGCAGTCACAAGTGCTATGTGAAGGAGCTCCAAGCTGTCTTATTTCTGAGGTAAGTTTGTTTCTTTTAGCCATTTGTTTTTCAGCATACTTTAGTTTTATCTTTCTTTTTCAAGTAATAAACATATGCCTATAATATACACTGCCAAGAAAAAGTTTGGAAAAAAAGGTTTTTTTTTTTTTTTTTTTTTTAATTTCATAGTTTTATTAACAAATGTAACACTGACTGGGTAAACAAACACAAGAGAAAAGAATGCAGGCTTTGATACCCATATGGGGTGATGAGCTGTCCATATATATAGGTCAGTGGACATTACAGAGTTTACAAGTCTGTACTTGTTGCTCCCATATTTGAACAATTTGAACAGAGCCAGACGACAGCTGATTGGCTGCCATAAATGGTGTGAAAGGAAAGGTCACATAAATTGGTGCTTAGACCTTCTCTCTTAGCAAGCCCTATGATTGGCTGAGCAGTGAGCCTAATTTAAAAGTGAAATAGTGAAACTTCAGAGATAGATTCCCAGGGTACTGGGCATCACATGACGTTGCTTAGAAAGTACTTATGCCCCCCGTCCCTCTTTCAGAGCAACTTTCATAAGAATAGTGACTAGCTCACTGAAAAAAATTTAAAATATAAATAAATAATATATAAATAAAATGAAAGAAAAATCTAATTAATCAATAATAATAATAAAAAAATTCAATCCATCAACAACATAGTTTTGTTTTCCAGTCAACTGCTATGAGAATGGATACTAACATGAAATCTATAATTTTTGCTGCAGGACTTTCCATGCCATGGAGGTGCTCTTTGCTCCTCTTATCACAAAATATTCTTTGGGGGGGGGGGGGGGGGTGGGGGGCGGGTTTTGCCCATTCCTTCCCATACACATGATAGAGATAAATTCCATGTAATTTTGCTCCCTTCCAAAAAAGAAGAAAAATTTAAATAAATAAAGGCCTCTCTCAAATAGAACGTCTAAAGTTTATTTTCATTACATAATACACATCATATGAACTAAGCTCAAGTCCAATAATTTGAGGTCTTTCGGAGTTATGTTGTTAGTTGTTGATAAATACTACAGAAGAATTCTCTATAAAAACCAAAACATAACAGAAGAAGCAATTTACTATTGAATATCTTTTGATGTCCTCAAGGTTACATATATATTCTATTAAAAAATTACATGGAATTTATCTCTATCATGTGTATAACAGCATAATGTGAAAGTTATGTTGTTTCTATATATAAGTGATATATAAGTTGTTTTTTTTTGTTCCCAGGGTTCATACATGCAGCCTTGACATAGCAGCCAAACTGGAGGACCAAGCAGATGGATTCGTATGCTCAAGGCAGATGACAATATAGTGTCAGGTTGGACAATCTTCCTTCATAACCTGCAGATTATTGCTGGCACATTCATTTGATATTCTTCAATAGGAACTTGCAAAAATGTGGAATACAAGGATCTCCACAGGGAACTTACCAGAGAGTGCTGGGGTGAAAAAGAGACAGACTGAGAGCCATTGTGGATGCTATGTCACTATAAGGCCCTTTGTATTATATACACTGTATCATGGAATACCAGTCACAGATGTTTCAACAGGTTGGATTTCCCTGGACAGCTAACACCAAAATACGAGGTAAGACTTCAAATTAATAATAGCAATACCATACAATGTTATATGTATGCAGTCACATAAGAATTGATAAATTTTGCCAATTAAGACAGGTGACTGTTTGATATTGGTATAGCTCTACTCAACAGCCACCCAGCTCACACTTAGCCTAGCAAGCATGCCCTCATTTGCGTCCATGTATTGGGCAATAGAGAGAAATACAGCAACAAAGGTATACCTTGAAAGAAACATACAAGATTATTGTTTTTCTGTCCAAATACTCATGCATACATGGGCTAGGACAATGCTTCCAAAGCAAATTCAGCAATTATACTATAACACATATATAACAGTGATGTGTGTGTTGGGTATAATTCCATACAAAATAAAACCTGTAACATTTGTATTTATTTGGTATTTAATAGATATTTAAAGTTTAGATACAAATAAACACAAATCTTAAAGGTTTATTTTGCATGGGATTATACTATATATATATATAATTTTTATTAACAGTAAAATATCATCCATGATATATACTTAACACATCAATATTCATACCTTCAAAAGTCAAAATAAGTTTTGCACACAGGTCTGCATTATTAATAGCCATTCCCTTCAACTGTTTAATAGCAACTTGATTGTTTCGTTGCTGATTTGCATAAAATCTGTCGTATTTAAATCAGTTATAGATTATTATGCAACTTATTATTATGAAATTGTTAATAATATAAGAAAACCTTCAACTGGGTTGCTGAGAGTGAAATTAAGAGACTGGGTCTGAGAGATCATATAATAAGGGAATGTTGGTAACAGCACAATTTTTAGCATTTTTATCCAGATTATGACACAAAAAGCATGAAACAAATTTCAAAATGTAGCTTAAAAGTGAAAGTACAACAATTAAGATATGTTATGGAAAATTTCACTTGCTGTCTTTGATATGGGGGATTAAAAGAGTTCATAGTTTCCCCTTAATACAAAATGATATATCATTAATGGTCATGAAACCCCGAAATGTTATCTCTACAATATTTTAGAAATATTATGACAAGTTTTTGTATGCATTTATGCACAGTAGTGAGTGATTGTGGTCTGGAAATGGAAAAATTAATAATTTTTCTAAATTTGTAAAACACAGCCGAGACATGTTTTATGTGACTATCAGAAGCAGTACAAGGCTTAAAATTTCATGTAATATTACACTATATAGCCGCTATATAGAGTAATACTGTAATAGTAGTGTTATACCATATGAAGTAAGTAACCTCGAATTTGTGAATCAACGCACGCAGCCGTTTGGGCCTTGATTCTTTCTCCGGTTCTAACAAGCTGTCACCATTACAACTCTTTATTTGCACTCTATTCCTCTATTTACCCCAGGCTACTTTTCCCCAAAATGTGCACCTGCTTGCTACCAATATGGCCGCCATCACTTTCAGAAACAGACTGAATGGATTAAGGTTAAAGTCAGCCCAGCATTGGCCTAATGTTGGCCCGATGCCACTTTTGGCCAACGGCAGCTTGGCCCACTGTCATATAGGCCAACCATTGGCTAATGACATGTTAACCCAATTTTAACCTAACATTGGCTCAATGTTGGCCCAATGTCAGTTCAGCACATGTTTGACTGATGGCAGGTCAGCCCCACTGTCACATGGGTGGGTCTACTGTTGGCCAAATAACATTTCATCTCCAAATTTGCCTATTGTTGGCCTAATGTTGGTCCAATATCAGAGCGGCCCAGTTTTGGCCAACAGCAGCAGCCCAGCATTGGCTTAATGTTAGCCCAGTATTGGATCAACGTTGGTTTGGCCCACTTTTGGCTAACAGCAGGTTGGCCCACTATTAGATAGACCCACCATTGGGAAAATTACATCAAAGTCCAGTCAGCCCCCTCTCCAGTTGGCCTAATGTTGGCATAATGTTGGCCTAATGTTGGCCTACTGTTGGCCTACTGTTGGCCTACTGTTGGCCTACTGTTAGCCTACTGTTGGCCCAATGTTGCGCGGGTGCACTGTTGACTGAATGTGATCTGGATGATTCAAAAGAATTTTCTTAAAGGGATCATCATCTATATCGCAACCTTATTTGACCAGAATATGTCCTTTCCTATTCACAATATCGTGTGCAACAGTCTTCTGGATCCAGCATCCAGTATGTGAGCCAGATAAAACATTTGGTCCGGGTTCCAGATCCATAGTGTGATCCATACCCTCCGATAAGTGTAGGTTTTCGAACATAGAAATGAAAAGAAGACCAACAAAATTAATCAGCCCAGTAGCATTGAATGTATATATTGGAACAGTATTCCGGATCCAGGATCCGGCAGGGCTCAACATAAACTTTTCCATCTACTTGTCCGTCGTACAAGTAACTTTGGAGTTTAACTTGTCCCCCTGAGAATCTTACTTGTCCTGATTGAGATGATACATATTGACAAAACATCTGAGTTATATATGTATACAATGTATTTTAGTAAGATATGTCATTCAGGAATAAGGAATTTGTTTTAGAATTTTGGTATGAACACAGAAGAAATTTAATTTATAAGCGCATTATCATTTATCAAGGTATATGTATCTTGAGGCAATTAGTTTGTGATGGATACATTACATCTTGCTGAAACAAGTGACCATGGTTGCTCTTCTACTCTAAGTTTATGTGCATTGAGCAGAATTTCTGCAATAAGTTACCACTAAATATGCTAGTGTCCTCCACTTCCTCAAGATAACTGAATTTCAATTCCTTTGATAGAGCACAATGCATTTTATTCTAGAAGTGGACTCCTGTTAAATTGAAAATAACCACTGACACTCGCAGTGAATTTCAATCAACTCATATTCACACCTATGATCTGTCACGTTGCAATTTGCTAGTGTTGAATTGAATTTGAAAAGCTACAAGAAAACTAAGCCATTAAGATTTTACTTGTCCATTTGGACAAGTTCCTGAAGTATTCTGCTTGTCCCTGGAGACTTTCTACTTGTCCCGGACAATCGGACAAGTGTTAATGTTGAGCCCTGTCTGGAATATGATCCGGATTACCCCCCAAAATTTAATCAGTTACAGGCTTCGGCATTATCCATCTGCCCACCAAATTTAATGCAAAATATGTCTGATAACTTTTTAAGATATCCAGCTAAAAAAAAAAAATGCAACCAAAAACATAATCCTTGGGAGAGGTAACTATACAAAAATAACTACATTACCTTTGAAATGTCTTAATCTGAGAGAGAAAAAAATGTGCTAATCATTATGACAGATATGCTTTGAAAGACATCAGGAATAGAGTATAAAGCCAGGCAAGGAATGAGTTGGGTGCCTATTAACATTGATTAACAATAATTAATAGGATAAGATACTGCCATGTTATACTAGTAATCATCCAGTAGTGTGACCACAAGCTGTACCACATGTTGATTACTAGACTTTGTAGTATTTATTTACCATAGAGTGGTGGTATCATTTCAGGAGTGAACATGAGTGCAGCTTCAGTTGAACAATTTCGCATTGGGACAGTAGATTGAGGACATCTCACAAACTATGGGCTGGACCAACATGTGGTAAGTACACACGGCAGTTATAAGTAAACAGTTATCAAAAGTTTAATTTCACACCTCTAAATTACACAACAGCCAAAAAGAAATTAAAGTCTCTACAAAACAAACAAGGCTAGTGGTTTTGACAACATTTTTCCAAAGTTTCTCAAGATAGGTGCAAATTACTTAAGTCAAAGTCTAACCCCAATCTTAAACAATAGTATAAGCACAATGATTTTCCCTGATTATAATAAAATAGCTGAAGTGTCTAGGTAACATTATTAGCGAATGGTTAAATTTTAAAACCGGTGTTCCCCAAGGTCCTCTCTTGGGTCCTCTCTTATTTAAAATTTACATAAATGATTTCCTTCTTGAATTAAGTGCAGTGTTTACAACTGTGCTGACAATAACACCTTATGCTATGCACACAGTGACACAATAGTCATAGAGGACAAACTTGAAGAAGCTTCAGCTTTAGCAATTGCATGGTTAAAAAAAAAAATTATGAAAGCAAATGCATCTAAATTTCAAGCAATATGTCTGAGTAGGGAAAATGTTTCCATAGATTTTGAGATTGACAATCATGTAATACAGTCTGATTCTGTTGTTAAGCAAAAGCAGCAAAGCAAATTAATGTTCTCCAAAGACTATGTTAACAAATTGATTACACAAGTAAACTTAAAAAAATATATGAATCATTTATCTCATCTTTTTTTGTCTATTGTACACCTGTATATAATACTTTCACAATAGGACAAAACAAGAAACTTGACGAACTAAATAAAAGAGCAATAAAATTATTTTTCAATGATTATAATAGCTCATACAACCAAGGGCTAGAAAGAACAAGTAAAAAAAGTTTTACGTAACAAGGAAAACTAGTCTAGCAGAATTTGTTTATGAAGTACTCCATGACATGGCAAGACCTATACCAAGTTCATTCTTTTAACCAGGCAGATCATGCCATATGAGATGAGAGATAATCTTAAACTAGTCAAGCCTGTTTACAACACTGTGCAATAAAGGTGCTATGATTTGGAAATATTTACCTGTTTAATTAAAAGAAGTAGATGAATTAGCCAAGTTTAATGATTTATTGAGCATGTTAAGACATTGCATTTCCTTGGAAAGTATAATTGCGGATCATGCATAATCTATCAGCAAAATAATTCATGATCATTGTATAGTTCAGTCATAATCTCATTCTAATCATCTGTATATCTATTTTCATTTTGTTATTGTTATTTTATCAGTTGGCTAAAAGCCTTATAATTTTTTTTTATTACAGCTTATGTTCTACTGTTTCTTTTACACCTCTGACTATAAATAAAGTTATACCTTATCTTATCTTATCTAACATTAGGCAATGTGGCTAATATGTTGATTTAATGCTTCAAATATTTCAAGTCAGATATTTTGAGAAAAAAATAATGCAGGTCGCTATGCTCTTACAGACTCAGTGGGTAATTACCAAAACATGACACATATGCTGACGAACAATGCATAAGTCAAATGTAAATTTGAAACTATCAAATTTTTGCCTGACAAATCTTAGTATCAGAAAATCTAGTTTTGTAGTTGTTTTTTTTACCATAATACTAACTGTTTGTTTCAGGTGGGAAATTGTGGATTTACCGATTAATGCCTACTCAAGATTCATCACATTCCTGCAAGCCTTATACAACAATTATGGAAGGTGAAAGTCAACATGGTTTACCAAGTAGGATTCATTATTGGTGTAATCATGGAATCTATGCAGAGAATGCTGACCACAATCACAATTGTCTGCAGAGACAGGTGTTTTTGTTAATTTTCTTATTGGTTTCTTTATAGAATAAACTATTTAGGGAAAATGACTACCTTGTTACCAGAATGTTTCACAATAGTCTTCATTGAATTTGTATTGCAGGTTTCAAACCAAAGTACAATTCTATTTACTCATATGTTAGGGAATTACTTGACAGCACAGTGCACAACACAAATTTAGCTGAATTTGAGTTGAAGGGAGTGTGAACTATTACTTTGACGGCATTTGAAGGATTGCATGGTGAGAATGCATACTGCTGCACTGACCATGGCATGGTGCATGTCCAGGTGTATGGAAGTTTGCAGTTTGCAGCAATGATATCTACAAACCTCTTGTTTTCTTGTTTTGTGGTGAAAGAGATGGGGCATCTTGAAAGCATATAGTGTTGCATACTTGACCTTTTTGTAATCCTTGTGATGGCTTTACATATCAACATTCTTTCTAAACTTTAAGTATTTAATTAATGTCAGTCGGACAATATCTCAGTCATTTTTTGTTTAGAAAAGACTGCTTTGATTTCTAGGGCAGAAAATCAGTGAATATGCTTTGATATCATCACTACAGTAAGGCCTTTATGATATCACAATGACGTAATTTTCATAGCCTGGGGGGATATCATATCGTGCTGTGGCCCCTGATCCTGTGCCTCTCCAATTTTGCCCCAGGCGATGTTTTAATTTATGCTAATTAGTGTATAATTATCCTTTGATGTTTCAGCCCCCAGGCGATTAGTGTAAAATAATCAGACCACATGTCAAGTTGACAAATTAACAAAACTGATAAGATAATTAAAAGTGTTAATCATTTCATAGTATGTTGGTATGAAAAAAGGTGTACCTAAAATGACTTTTTTTTGTTTTTTTGTTTCATCAAAGTGTTGGAATTGAAGTGAACAACCTTTCACAAGTCACACTGCATATACTTGCATACTAATAACACTAAAAAAAATGGAAAGTCGGAATGTTCGTACATTGTATGTATACAATGCTTTAATGTTACATACTAATCTGCAGTACTGTAAAAAGCTTAAATCAAAAGCACTGTAAAAAATTAAAATTGAAATTACATGAAAAGTGAAATGATTTGGTGCTGGTATGGATATCAATGGAATTCAGGGGTTAGAAAATTAGGTTTTTTCTTTTTATTACTATTTTCCCTTAAACAAAAGTTGTTATGTGAATTTATTTGTTGTTCTATTATCATCAGAGTGTGGTTTGAATTTTCTTTTTTTAAATCAGTGATGTGGCACAGTATTTTGTATAGTATCATCAATACTTTGCATAGTGTTGGCTGTCACTGTGGTGTTTCTGTCTTCCTCCTATTGAACAATAATGCCTACATAAAGCACACAAGAAGACCAGTTACATCTTAGAACTTATGCCAGCCAATCACAGCTGAATATGATAACAGGCTTGATTGGCTTGTAGCACAGCCAATTATAATAACAGGCTTCCATTTAGAGCAGAATATGATATGATAACATGACATGTGCTTGGATGACTGTATAGTTCATTACAATATCAACAGGTGTGAATGCTCAGCCTATGAGTGCAAAATTAAAAAGATTAATTGAGGAGCAACAAATGCCCAAGGCACAGTTAGTTGAATGCATCATTGCCCTTTGTTAGTGATGCCAATGTGTGTATGTTTAATGAGTGATATGATAATCACTTAACAAGAATAAAGTTTAAAAATATTTAATCAATGAAATTTTTTCTTTTTAAATCAACAGTGCAATGTCAACATAAAGCTGCACTGTCCGTCAAATTGTCAATTTCGAGATTCCATAAAATAGCTAAAAATAACCTTTATCAATCAAGGCACACTCCATTTGGGTGAACTAATGTTTTTATCAGACATTAATTAAAAGAAAAAAAAATCATACATTGAGAGAAAATCCATACCAAAACATTGGAAACACAATGGATATGACATCATCAACCAATGTTCAGTATTGTGATGTCATCATTGGGTTTGTTTACATATTGAGTTTTTAATGGCATGAAAAACTCTATTGATATTATCTATTGTACCTTAAAGTTTAATTCCTGTGTACAAATGAGCATGAAATGGCAAAAATAGCATGAGACAAGAAGGTAGTATTGGCTTATATTATTATTTGCCTATGCTTAATCTTGAGACATAGTAACTTTAACTTAAGCTGCATTCTGAGTGCTCAAAACATCGGAAAATGTATTCCTTGACTTGAAATATATATTGTGCATTTACACTGGACAGATTTTGTTAAGCTAGCAAAATAATAGGTTCTTCTAAATACCTTTTTGTGATGAAAATATACAAAATAGTTTGAGTTATTGGATGAAATTTAAGAAACAGGTTAAACCAAACAATTAAAGGCATGTCATAATATGTAAGATGTAAAATTAACAAAATCATATTTTGCTTTAAAAATTTTAACAATAATAGGAGTATTCATATCACATATAAGGCTTTATAATAAAGCGATATAAATGCAGTTTTTCTCATTTATCGAAATTTAATCATGAGTTAATTAAAAATCTAGCAAGACATCATGGCAGTCATTTCATTTCAGCAGGGGTCTGCTATCAATTGTCCATGATGAACCTGTATTTTTGTTATTTCTTATATGAATAGATAATATGAAAATGTTTTTTTAGATAACTGATGGATCACTTCTATGAATTGCGCTCCTGATATATCACTTTGTTGAATTAGATTCTTGATTGATTGATTTCAATATCTTTGAAAGACAGGACACAGATATTAATGTATGGTGTGCAGAAAAGCAGCAACATCAGTTGCTCAACTAGCATTGGCTGCGCTGGGTGAGGCAAACACCAGCAGCATCAGCAGCAGCAGCAGTATCACATACTCAAGACGTCTTGATTGCATCTTCAGGGTGTTTTCATTGTCATATAGCTGCAGATTAGGAGTGTAACGCCCCCCCCCCCCCCCAATGGCCTATAAAATTAAAATTAAAAAATTTAGTGGTCCCTGCAATACATTTTAATTTGTCAATTGCAGGCCTGTGAAAATCCGCTCCTTAGTAGCCCTTAGAAAGTTCCCAATAAAAATTATTGTTGTTCCGTTCCGTTTAGTACAGTTATCCCACAGGATAACTGTATTTAGCGAAACAGAACATGGAGTAGGCCTAAATATATTACTTTAATTCAACTTTGGGGCCAAGTGTCTCAAGGGACATATGTGTGTGAAAGGCATGTTATGAGCAGCTAATAAGCCAAAAATATAAAAATAAATAAACAATGCCATGCACAGCCCTCTCCCTCATCAGCCCCCCCCCTCCACCTTCAGTGAATTAAATTCCATTAAGTCCAGGGGTGCCGTGCCCATTAACCCAAGTTGCTCCACTGATAGCCATCTCGGTCACACAAGTGTTCAGTGCAGCTATTATAACAGACACAGTGCAAGATTCATGTATCTGGAAATTTTCTGGAGTGACCCCCCTTTCTGTTTCGTTCCGTTTCGTTCCGCAAACTACAGTTAGCCCTTTTTTCACTATGATATTATTGAACGGTCAGGTATGTATCCGTTTTTTTTTTCAAAATCATAGAAATATATAATTATCAAATTCTTGCTGTTATAAAAAATTTTAGCCGATGTAAAACCTGCCCATTTGATGCAAATTTGAGTGGTCTTAATGACGGAATTAATCATAATTTAAATACAATGGTCAAGTTTTTTCAAATTTAGTGGCTAAATAATGAGGTGCTTCTTAATAGTGATGTGGTTTTAACAGGTGGTCTTCATAATGAAGTGGTTTTAAAACTGGGGTTGTCTTAATTATGAGGTGGGCTAAATCATGAGCGGGTCTTAATGATGAATTGTCGTTATTGTGACATTGTCTTATATTGCGATGTTCTTATATTTTGATACTGAAGTGGTTTTAATATTGAAGTGTCTCATTAGTGAAGTGGTCTAAATAGTGAGGTGGTCTTGATTGTGAGGTGGTCTTGTAATAAGGTATTCTTGATCGTGATGTGGTTTTAATAATGAAGTGGTCGTAATAGTGAGTGGTCTAAATCGTGAGGTGGTCTTAATTGTGAGTTGGTCTTTTATTGAGCTGTTTGTATGGTAGTGAAGTGATCTAAATTGTGAGGTGATCTTATATTGAGTTGGTCTTTATTGTGAAGTGTCCTTATATCCTGGTGTTCTTATGGTAGTGATGCGGTTTTGATAATGAAGTGGTCTTATTAGTGAGGTGTCTAAATAGTGAGGTGGTCTAAATAGTGAGGTGGTCTTGATTGTGATGTGGTTGTTATAATGAAGTGATCGTAATAGTGAGTGGTCAAAATAGTGAGGTGGTCTTAATTGTGAAGTGGCCTTATACTGATTTGTTCTTATGGTAGTGATGCAGTTTTGATAATGTAGTGGTCTTATTAATGTGTGTGTGTGTGATTTGAGCTTTATGTCCTGTATTTCTGCACCGGATGGGCTAATTAGGACAGGCAGGGACCATGGCAATGAGACGAAGGATGAAACAGCCATCCAACTTAGGCTCGACCGGGAATTGAACCCAGGACCCAGCGGTTGGAAGCCCAGAGCGCTACCCCTGAGCTATGCTCCCGCCCCGGTCTTATTAGTGAGGTGTCTAAATAGTGAGGTGGGCTTAATTGTGAGGTGGTCTTATATTGAGGTGTTCTAATAGTAGTGATGTTGTTTAATAATAAAGCAGTGTTAAATGTTGCCATTTGTTTTTAATTACATAGCTGTTAGCGTGTTACTTATAAGATTGTTTGTTTGCCTTAGTTGTCACAAATCCTTCAGTGTTTGACATAGTTATCACTCCCTGGTGATCACCGAAGCGGAAAACATTATCAGCCTGCTTGAGCTGATAACTGATTAATCACCAGCGTATACTGCCTTCTGATTGGCTGAGGAGGGTCTCGAATGGTATTACATGGAAAATAGATTTGCATGCCTCAATGAGAGATTAGACCAGTATGTTGGCAAGTTTACTGAAATGGACCCTAAATTGGCAGAAACAAACAAACAGAGGAAAATACTTCGACTGTAAACACACTACAAGCTGAGAATAAAAAATTGAAAGCTGAGATAAATCAAGTAAAAGAACAGTGTACAAAGTTGGATGTGCACTCAAAAAGAGAAAACTTAATCTTCAGTGGGGTTTCAGAAACTCAGCCTGATGACTGTGAAAGACAGATTCGCCACATAATCAAAACCAACCTGAACATTCAAGGAGAGATTTCTATTGGGTGATGTCATAGACTAGGCTCTTTGACGAAAAGATCAGGAAATAAGCAAGTAAAACCAAGAAACATTGCAGTGAGGTTCAGCAGGTTCCCAGCCGGACAAAATGTTTGGAGAAAAAAAAGAAAGCTCTTGGAACAACCAAGTTTTAAAGTTTTTAAGATTTTCCCGAAGTAACCCAATATCGACGAAATTTGTTACCTGCACTAAAGAAAGCCATTGAGTTAAATATTCTGCTTTCTTGGTTGTCGACAAATTGATCATAGACATGCAGCATTACACGGTTGGGATTGCATAAGCCCGAGAAACTCTGACTGACCACACCCCACTGTCGGCTCTTATTCATATTGTGACGTTTATAGTCAAAATAACAGATAGTAGGTATATCTAAATAAGAGCTAAGCGAACATCAGATTTCTCGGGCTAGGATTGCATGCACTTCCCAATGAACTAAATCCTGCAAAATTGGCCACTCCACAGATCTCCCAGGACCTCATTGGTTTTTTTGGTATGTCATCTCCCCTGTCTTACTTTCATAGAGCTCGCTTTGAAATTGATGGTGTCATGTATGACCATGATGAACAAAACTATCAATATGAACAGTATGAAAAGAAAATTTGTAAATAAGTAAAAGTTAATTCTTTGACGTAAAGTACTACATCTTGTTGCTACGATCCGGTGCAAAGCACCGGCCTTTCTCATTTCCGATTTGCGGCTCCCCCAGCTTCGGGGAAGGAAACGTCTGCGCTTGAATTATTGCGATTCATACGCACATTTTCTTTACTGCGAGAAGCCACTCACCAGCTGCGGGACGATCTACTTTTGTGAATGTCACTGAACAGTCCAGTGAATTACCATGAAACAGTAATGCTCTATCATTACCACAAATATGGTAGCGATAGAAGAGCTACCATAAAAGAGGAATGCTCTACTGTTATTAAATTCTGGTAGCGTTTGCAGTTCATTAATAATATGTTAGATGGCAGCAGTATCCACTTGAAAAGGGGTAATTTAGATCTTTATCACGGATGATTGACACCAGCTGATGCTGGGTGTTCCACCCCCTCCCTTCACCTCTCTGGGATTTCACCCTCTCTCTCTCCTCACCCCCTCCAGTAGCAGCTGATAGCCCATCTTATCATGTACATTGTATTGGTATCAATTAAGAATGGGGTGTAGAAACTCTCCATAGAAGCTGGAGAAGAAACACATTATTTGTATATACAGCCACGAAACTATTTAAGCAGAAATCTAAAATTTTTGTTCAACATTGATAATAAATATTTAATGTTACATTCACATTTAAATCTAAATTTCTTTTTTGATTGCACACAGCCAATCAACCAATCAAATCAATCAATCAATCAATCAATCAATCAATCTATCTATCTATCTATCTATCTATATATCTATCTCTATCTATCTATCTATCTATCTATCTCTATCTAGCTAGCTACATGTCTGTCTGTCTATCTCTATCTAGCTAGCTACATGTCTGTCTGTCTATCTCTATCTAGCTAGCTACATGTCTGTCTGTCTGTTTATCTCTATCTAGCTAGCTACATGTCTGTCTGTCTATCTCTATCTAGCTATAGCTACATGTCTGTCTGTCTATCTCTATCTAGCTATAGCTACATTTCTGTCTGTCTGTCTATCTCTATCTAGCTAGTTACATGTCTGTCTGTCTATCTAGCTAGCTACATGTCTATCTGTCTATATATCTAGCTAGCTACATGTCTATCTGTCTATCTGTCTATCTGTCTGTCACGCTGTCTTTCAGTCTATCTGTCTAACTATCTATCTATCTATCTATCTATCTGTTACAGAACAATAATTTTAACTCTGGCTTATGGCTATTATGCAGTGTGTGAAATATCATTATATAAGTTACTGTCGTTCTTTTCTTCTTTTCTTTCTTTCTTTCAATCAATCAATCTATCAATCTATTGTCTATCAATTAGAGCTGTACACCTTTATCTTTATAATGATACGATACGTATCACGATACAGTAAAACCGATACGTTACGTATCATGTTACGTATCGTTAAGCTATATCAATGAAAAAAGCCTACAATACTGACAATCCATTATGAAATGAAATGAACTAATCTTAATGGAATAATCCAGACTTTTGTTTAATGTCATTAAAATTAAAGTGGCTGATATTTTTCTTTAAAAGCACCGGAACATCTGGGTAGCAGGTGTCTTATTTGCTCAAAAACGCCACTCTGCATACCATTTAATGGTATCGTTATTATTACCTAACAGTTATCAATACCCCTATCATTATCCTTGTACCGTTACAAGCGGTATATCGAGAACCGGTGTACAGCTCTACTATCAATGTATCAATCAATCAATCAATCTATCTATCTATCTATCCATCTATCCATCTGCCTGCCTGCCTGCATATCAATCTATCAATCAATAAATCAATCTATCTATCTATCAGTCAATCTATCAATCAATCAATCTATCTATCTATCACTCTAATCCATCTATCAATCAATCTATCAATCTATTAATCAATCTATCAATATCACTCAATCAATCAATATCAATCAATCAGTCAATCTATCAATCAATCAGTCAATCTATCTATCTATCAATCAATCTATTAATCTATCAATCTATCAATCTATAAATCTATCTATCAATCTATTGTCTATCAATGTAACAATGTATCAATCAATCAATCTATCTATCTTTCCTTCTATCCATCTATCTATCTGCCTACCTGCCAGCATATCAATCTATGAATCAATCAATCAATCTATCTATCAGTCAATTTATCTATTAATCTATCAATCAATCATTAAATCATTAAATCAATCAATCAATCAATCAATCAATCTATCTATCTATCTATCTATCGATCTATCTATCTATCTAACTATCTATCGATCTATCTATCTATCGATCTATCTATTGATCTATCGATCTATCTATCGATCTATCTATCGATCTATCTATCTATCTATCTATCGATCGATCAATATATCGATCGATCAATATCTATCTATCTATCTATCTATCTATCGATCTATCTATCTATCTATCTATTGATGGATCAATATATCGATCAATCAATATATCGATCAATCAATATATCGATCAATCAATATATCGATCAATCTATTAATCAATATATCGATCAATCAATATCTATCAATCTGTATATCTATCAATCAAGCTATCAATCAATCAAGCTATCAATCAATCAATCTATTAATAATTAATAAATATATCAATCTATCTATCAATCTTTTAATCAATCTATCAATCTATTAATCAATATATCAATCAATCTATTAATCAATCTATCAATCAATCAATCAATCAATCTATCTATCAATCAATCTATTAATTAAGTTATCAATCTATTAATCAATCTATCAATATATCAATCTATCTATCAATCAATCTATCTATCTATCAATCAATCAATCAATATCAATCAATCAATCTATCTATCTATCTATCAATCTTTCAATTCATCAATCAATCAATCTATCAATCAATCTATCAATCTATCAATCTAAAATCAATCTATCTATGTATCTATGTATCTATGTATCTATGTATCAGTCCATCAATCAATCTATCAATCATATCAATCTAAAATCAATCAATCTATCTATCTATCTTTCTTTCTATCTATCTATCTATCTATCCTTCTGTACTTCTATTTATCTATCTATCTTTCTATTATTTCAAAAATCGTTAACCATCTTACTATTATGACTACCTCACTATTAGGACCATCTCACTATTAAGACCACATCTCTATTAAGCCGCAAAGGCCACCCCAAGAAGACCACCTCACCATTAAAAACACCTCAATGTTTAACAACCTGGCCATTATGATCAGGAATGCACAGTCGGCATGACGCTATTATAGAACCTTAACATGTTGTATAAATGTATTCAATTACTTATGTTTGCTGGTAATTATCTATTTTATATGCTTGCAAATAGATTTATCTATTTCACATTTTATGTCTCGCCAACTCTCAAGAAAATGTATGCAATAATACCCCATGATCACATTATTAAAATAAACTGAAATTGAACTGTCATTTATAAATAGCTATTAGAGAAACTGGACCTAATTGCCTAATTTAACCAAGATAAAATGTCTCTTGTCTCCATGTAAAATCTCCATTGCAGTGTGACCTTGGATTATCCAAGGTGTGACAAAGCAGCAGACTGGGTTGCTTGGTGGTATCAATTTTCAATTCTAGTTTCTAAGTTGGCAAGACTTGGTTTTCTTGGTCATTGGATAACACAAGTGTGTCAAGAAAAATACATGATAAACTATGATTGGCTGTTAAGAGGGGTAAAGTTCTATCATTACCATTCTGTCGGGAACGCTAGAATTTATGAAAACAAACTCTTACGAGCACTTTTTTTTCCTTACGATCACTTTTGATGAAAAAAAATCATGAGTAAACTAGAGACCCTGGGTCAACTTTTAGTGAAGGTTTCAAGTCAATAGGGCAGCTGGAACATATTCAAAAAAATGTTTAAAGGTGAAAATGAGCCTCAGAGCATTACCACAGAAGTGTAGCTGTTGCTGCAGACCTGCCTATCATTACCAATTAAATGGTAGCGCTAGAGCGCTACTATTTGGTGATAATTCACTCGACTGCTAAACAAGCGTTTTAACGGTGTTGCAACGCCTTTTTAACGATCTTTTTTTTTACTGTAAGAAAGACCGGTGCTACGCACCGGACAAGCGCCGTCTTTCCGTTAGAAATTGTCTTGTACCAAATTCTACTGCAAACTTGTCTTTCTTATGTACTATTTTCATATATCTTAACTCATTCCGCACCACAACAGCCCCAGCCGTTTCAAGCCAAAAAGTTCATGAGCCATTATTAACCATTATTTATTATGGCTCAGCCAGGCATTTTCATATAAGCCAGTCATTAGCAGCTGATTAGTGTCGAAATAAATGACTTCAGGGTCTAAGCATGCTTGCTTCGTGCGCAAGTGTTCCTGAGATCAAATCTTGCATGGTGACGTAAGTTTTACTTGTATGCTTTCTTCTTCTTCTATTGCTGGTTTCTTTGCTTACATTTTAGCGAAATACTTTATGATATATTCATATTATCAAATTAAAGCGTATTATATTAGGAGCTATTAGGTTTGGATAAAAAACTAGTGGCCAGCAAACACTGAATGAACCACTTAGCAATACATAACAGGCGGACAATGATCTATAGTTGGCTGGGTCTTAATTGTTGGGCCGATTTTACTGCCGATATTAGCCCCAGTGCCGGGCTGATGTCAAATTGCTATAGATCTGGGATGTATCAGCAATGACTCATCAAGTGAAATTTTCACTCCACAAGTGACAAAAATTGACATGTCAATTCCACCAACTGAAACAAGTTAGTCTGCTTTATTATACAGCCTTTAGTGAATGTCACTTATAATACAATATGCCTATGATAGATTTAGAAGAAGTAACAGTTGGTAGAATTGAAATGTAAACTTTTATTGACTTGTAAAGTGAAAATTGCACTTGAGTCATTGGTGATACATGGACCTATATTAACGTGTCAGTCAAAGATGGCGTGGGCTCCAATTACCTGCTACCTTACGATCAGCCAGTGAACACCTTGACCACTAGATTTTAGCATCCACCTTTGATGGATACTATATATGTATGGTTTTTATTGACATTGGTTATATCAGAAAAGATACATATGTCACATTATAACTACAGCTCTACTCACTAAATCTAACTAAAGCTACACAGTTCTACAGAAGTATGATAAACAGGTTCTCCTTATTTTATACATAATATGCGAAATATGGCTAAAAATTCAAGGTCCCAGTTGCCATAAGTATATGTTCGAAGTAAGATATATATAAAAGATAGATCACAGATCAAACAGTAAAGTTTTAGCAAATATTGAATATCACAACATAAATATAACATTAAATTTTACATAATTAGCTATAATTATAATCAAATACTGATAATAATATCACAATACAATTAAAATTGACAGTTAACATATTTACAGAAGTTCCACACAAAAAAAAAAAAATATATATATTGAAGAGCAAACACCAGGCAACATTGCGCTGACCCTGGCATTTTGACTTTGACCCATCTACTTTGTGTTGGTAGTCAGTTGTAATGGGATAGTCATGTCATGGTAGTCATGTCAAGGTAGTGGCATGTCAGAGGAGCCCAGTGGAAATTAAAGTCTACATTACTTTTTTAGATACTGTAAACCAAAATACACTAACCTGTCAGTGGCAAATGCAACAATTACTAATAAGTTGCCTACTAATGTAAGGAATGTCCAGCACACCAGGAAAGGTATCATCCAGATGGGGTTTTTCACTTCATCTCTTTCTGTTGGTGATTGTGATGTCATGTTTCCATAAAGAGTTGTTGCTTCCATCGTGATTGCCAATGCTCTGCAAGATGTAGCAGCTCAAAATGCACACTTCGCCTACATTGTTTGGCATATACACCTGTCACGCCAGGTAGTATTAATACTTTACAAAATGCATGTCAACTTAATCAGGACAAAGATTTCCACAGTTTAGAATGTACTTATGAAAGAAAAGTTAGATAGAAGAGACAGGTTTTATCATGGGCTCTTATTAATGGCATAATTTAACATGGCTCATTTAACATTATTAGGCCGCAGGAGCGGCCCCGTAGGGGCTGCCCGTAGGGCTTTTATGTTTAGAGATTGGCCAAAAACAAAATCTACTGTCATGCTATTCTCAGATGACCGGATCGAACTATGTTGTCCTAATTAATCTGCGCGGACATGATGCGCAAAATCCTATAATGACCTACTTACGCAAAAATGATTCTTAACTTAAGATAATACAGATCTACCCAACAAATTTGAAGAAACTCATGTTAGAACACTGTTAATCATCAGTTCCATGAGATTCAAGACAAGACAAACAGTAGAACTATGGTTTTGAATGTTCCATGGTAGCTACGTCCATTGCCGTGATTTTCCATAAAGCTAGCCAACTTAATGAACGTTCGACCAATCAGAGCAGAGCTTATTTTAATGCTAGGTCATTTGCTAGGCAACGACCTCTCACAAACTCTGTGATTGGCGCTTATAAATAGGTTTTAGAAATCAATGTGCGATCATGATGCGCCCAGACGAAATAGTCCAAAACGTCACAACTAACTATTATCAATGACGTCACAGAGAATTGCCTTTGACGCCGCACCACTGCGAGGCATGTTATACAAGTTTGCGCCGAAAAACGACGTGTTCGCTCAACCGGAACGATCGCGATTTTGGATGCCTAGACTGTTACGTAACTAATTGCCATAAGACATGAAAGCATGTATATGATAAATGCTTTTTCAAGTTTTTAATTGCACTTTACATCTGACATTAGGCTTGAATTGGTCAGTCCTAGTTTGATTATTTGATTAAACTCAAAAGAGTATATATAGATATCTACGTAGATGAAGAAGACACTATTGAGCAATAATGCCAATATATATTTTTTTTAGTTTTTTCTGTTTTGCATTCTCAATTGCATTTAACAATGTTTCACCAGTCAAATAGGCCTAGATATTAATTACATTATTATTTAGCTGAAAATGTAAATAGTTATAATTGGCAGGTTAAATTATGTTAAATATTCAAGAAATGTAGTTTATTGTGACAGTTCTGTAATAACTACATTTTACCAATCTAATTATAGTCACATGAACTCCATAAAGGCCTAATGCTTGGAGTTATTAAATTATATGCCTATAAACATATGACAAATGCAATTTTTGATGACTAGAAATATGTGTCTCCTCACTTGAAAAAAACAATTACAACCTTGTTTACGGCTGAACTTGAAACCTCCTATAGTGGAGATTTACAGGAAAAAAAAAATTGAATACCAGAAAGTTCCTTAGATCAGTGGCATGTTTCATCTGACAAAAGTAAACATTTCTGGATTCATTTATCTGTTAGATATAGCAGGCTAGTAGCAGCTACACATATGAGTGGCGGGGGATAAATAATAATTACCACTCTGTTTACTACTTTTATGTCAAATTTCAAGTATTTCATCAAGTTGGTAGCTGAATTATAAAGCTGGTTGAACTTGGTAGTTTATCAATATTTATTACCCATTTCTCTGCTTCATTGATTGGCAATAAGCAGAAAATCAGGACGTTTTAAAAATGCATTATTTAACCAACAATTTCAAGAAAAAAAAATAATTTAAGCATTCCTGTTTATACACTTGCTTTTCTGCTCCCATGAAGTAAGGTTAGAGTAAAGAAAAACTGAAAATAAGCAACTTTTTTCTGCAAAAGTGTGTGATATTACATGTATGAAAATGGCATCAAAGTATAATTTGAGTAAATCACACCTGCGGCCTCTCATGCACATTGCATTATCATATTAATGGTAAAATTAATTTTATTAATCAAAACGTGTAGTGTCGCCACTGTGCGCGCATGAGCTGAAGCGCCATCTGGAATTATTTTTTGTCAACTTTTCTACTCTGTGTTGACATTGACGACCGCCAAATGTGTGCTAATTTATCATGTTTATAGCTGGTATTTGTCAATATTCTGTCTTGCAGTGAGGCAGATTTATTCGGGAAGGTATTATATACATCCAGAAGTATATTTGAGGCCGGATAAGAGCCGCACAACGCTGTATCTTACCCAGAATTCTTGAGTGATTGATTTGTCACGAGTCACGCGAAAACAACATCTAAATATTTGCCAAACAGTGAAAGAAAAACATTGACAATGTCAGATTCAGAGGATGAAGCACCTGATAAACAGTTGAAAATTGTAGTAATGGGTGATGGAGCCTCTGGGAAGGTGAGTGTTGAAAGAGATCGTAGTCTTTGATTGGTCTTTAAGAAAAATTATCTTATGTCAATGCAATGGCAATGCATGGTTTTCTCACACAAGATTTATCATATTATGAATTTATTATCGACAGGGCGGGTATTTTCGACATTCACATTAAAATGTTAACAAACAGAAAAATAAATTGTTAACATTTTAATGTGAGTGTCGAAAATACCCGCCCTGTCGATAATACCATCCGTTACGGTGGAGTAGAGTCAAAACGGCCAACGACCATAACGGCCACTCCCCATAACGGCCAACTAGCCAAAACGGCCACCCCCCATAACGGCCAATTACCAGGACGGCCAACTCAATATATTTTTTAATTCATTATTAAATTGCATATAAAGAGCTCTAGCTCTAGGGAATTGTTAGGTCAAGTGGAGTTTGTCTCATGGTGTGATAAAAATTATCTTAATCTCAATGTAAAGAAGACAAAAGAAATGGTGATTGATTTTCGATGGAGAAGCGTTGATTGTGACAGAGTTATGATAAATGCTGAGCATGTTGAAAGGGTTCATGATTACAAATACTTAGGAATTATAATTGATGAATTGTCTGGCTCTGCAAATACAACTAGTGTACAACAAATTTATACAACGAGTTCACTTTTTAAGAATCATGAGAAACATTAATGTTCTACAAATCAGTTCTTTAAATTGTTTTTCAATGACCGTTTGGTTTGATTTTTTAACGGGTAAAGATAAAGCTCAATTGAAACAGATTGTTAAGACATAAGTTAAAGGCAGACATAAAACCAAGATGAACTTTAAAAACAAATGATATGAGACAAGTTGATAAGATTATAAATGATGAGCAGCACCCTTTATTTAATTATTATATATTGTTAAGAGACGGGAAAAGGTTAGCCCTAACAGTAAAACGAACAAATAGGTATAAGAAATCTTTTTTACGCAGTAGCATTAGAGTTTTTAACATGTTATGTCAAATTAATTTAACTTAACTATCTTAATTGATTACATCAGCAGTGTATAGCTAATTTATGTAAATAAACATATGTAAGAGCAATCGGCCGTGACCGTTATGTCAATTGCTATTAGCATTTTGAATGATGAAAAGAATGGGGTGAATCATGTTTTTTTCATCATTGATCACAAGCATGAATTGAAACTCTTGAGTTTCAACTGATTCCTGTTTATTATGCATATTATTGAGTTTGCCGTCCTGGTAATTGGATGGAACATGCAATATCAATTTTAATTCCAGTTGGATTATTTTCAGAAACAACAACAACGAAATATTAATAATTTATATCAAATGAAATTAATATCTAAAATTACTCTAAACTTCCTAGAAAATATATACAGGTTTAGAAGAAGATAGATGAATGAGAAAGCATATAAAGCTGCAAATAGTACAATTGGCCGTTTTGGTAGGTGGCCGTTTTATCCTTTGGCCGTCTTGGTATGGTAGCCGTTTTTGCGATTGGCCGTCCTGGTATGTTGGCCGTTTTATACTTGGCCGTTTTGACCAGACCCCGTTACGGTAGTATGAAATATGGGAGTATGGCAAAGTCAACTGGTTCGCTGCCGAAGCCTACTCGTCCGCCGCCTGAGACCGACTCGTCTGCTGTCTAAGACCGACTCCCGACTCGTCCGCCGTCAAAAAGAGAAGGGGGGCCAGGGACGACGGCCGCATCCTAGCGGCCGCCCACGTCCAACTGGGACCGAGCATCTGCCCTACGTCCCCCCCCCCCCCCAACTGGTCCTTTGCTCAAATTTAGAATTACAATTTTGCAATTGGCTAATTGCATCCCAGTTTTGCAATCAAAGCTGAGGTAAAAAGGAGTTAATTGAAATTAGTATGCCAACTGGGATGCAATTAGCCAATTGCAATTCTCAATTTTTGCAAAGGACCAGTTGATTTTCTGGCAGACCAGTTGACTCTTTGTGGCGGACCAGTTGACAAGGAGTACAGTCAATTCGCCCAATTTTTTCTCGCCACAAATACAACTCGCCCAATTAATATGATAATGCAATGTGCATGAGAGGCCGCAGGTGTGATTTACTCAAATTATACTTTGATGCCATTTTCATACATGTAATATCACACATTTTTGCAGAAAAAAGTTGCTTATTTTCAGTTTTTCTTTACTCTAACCTAGTTGGCGGTTTAAGGGGGGTTCTTAGTCCAGTAACTGAACTAGGGGGTTCTTAGCCCCCCTCCCCTTCTTGGCCTAATACATCACTGTGCATAAGAAATTAGAGGGAACACTGCAAACAATTTTGGATCTGCCCCTGACTTAAGGGTTCTTCTATATAACAAAATTAAATTAAATTGCATTGTTGATGCAATGAATTGTGTATTTATATAGATAGATATTAAATATACCTAAAGAAAATATATTTATATTAAAGATAATATATTCAGGTTTATCATATATTATCTTTAAGTGAATGTTATAGTTATATAGTACACATAAATAAATAATGTTTGCAAGGTTGATTAATTAATTTGTGGTACTAGTTTGGATAGCGACTGTCATGTCACACCAGAAAAGTGTATAAGACTGAAATTCAGACGTATTTAAATTTATTGTACCAAACAGTTTTCAGAAAATACCTAAGTAGCAATTTTGGTCTACATGGTTAGCGACTGTCATACCACATGCCATTTATTGGAAATAGCATGAAAATTAGTGACATTAAATTTCAGTGTCTAAACAAAATCCAGAAAAATACATATTCATCATTGATATTCTGTTGTATGTTTAAAACCCATGATGTTTCATTAGCATCACTGTCGCTGTCAATTTCAATGAAGTGATTTATTCAACTGGTGTTGAATGTTGTATTGAAGTCATTGATGTTATCATTATGGTTATCCACTAGATTAAGCTGTTTCTGTTGGTAACATTTTCTGACACAGGAGAAATCGAACTGCACCTATTTGACTAATCAGCTATCAAAATCGGGTTATCAGCAAGCTGTCAAAACCGAGTTGTCAACACACAGATTCATTTGTAAACAAAAGTAAGTGCTTGTATTAGGCCACGCCAGTGTTCGAAATAACCGCCGGTCCGTCAGCCCGGTGCCGATAACTTTGACATCGGGCCTGCAACTAATTTGACTGACAGGCCCGTGGGTCCGACTATTTTCAGCAAAATCCGCCAGGGGGCCGCGTAGTGGGGACGAAGGTGCCACCTGGTGAGAAATTTTTTCCGGGCCTACAACTTCAGCTTTGGGCCTGCAACTTTTGTTGCTTGCAGGCCCAGTTGGCCTGCAACTGCCAACTATGAATTTCTAACACTGGGCCACGCCCACATCTATTTATAGCCTGGTACTATTTTAGGGCTTTTCCCGAAAATAACGGCCTCCTCTTTCCTTATTGATATCTTATCAATGGACTGCAGGTTGGTGTTGTTTGCATTACTGTTAGTTCATATTTCCTTCTGCAATTAAGCTTTATTTCATTCCCTTCTGCTCGTTGCTTGCGTAGTCTTACTGATGAACAATGAGGCCTTATGCATTAATTTCTAAGGCCTAAGTGCCACAGCCAATCACAGAGTCTGTTAGAGCTCGTTGCCTTGCAAAATGGCCTTGCAAAGAAATAAGCTCTACTCT
This sequence comes from Alitta virens, assembly GCA_932294295.1. Classification (NCBI taxonomy): domain Eukaryota; kingdom Metazoa; phylum Annelida; class Polychaeta; order Phyllodocida; family Nereididae; genus Alitta; species Alitta virens. The sequence goes on along the minus strand of OW028580.1, from coordinate 4,105,679 downwards.
GATTGGTCGAACGTTCATTTAGTTGACAAGCCTCATGGCAATGGACATGGCTCCCATCATGTCCCATGAAACATTCAAAACCATAGTTCTACTGCTTGTCCAGTCTTGGAATCACCTAGAAATGGTCATTAAGGAGTTCTAACGTGAGTTTCTTCAAGTTTGTCAGGAAAATCCTAAGTAAAGAACGATTTTTGTGTAAGTAGGTCATTATTATTTTGTGCGCATCATGGCCGCGCAGATTAATTAGGACAACGTAGTTCCGATCCGGTCATCTGAGAATAGCATGACAGTAGATTTTGTTTTTGGCCAATCTCTAGTCATAAAAGCCCTACGGGCGGCCCCTACGGGGCCGCTCCTGCGGCCTATAACTCGCCCATAACACAACTGGCCCCCCCCCCCTATTTATTTTTGTATTTATAAGGTTTACACTTGCTAAAGTTAAGTGATAGTAGATTACCACTCAATGTTATAGTAGATATAAGATTACTCGGGCACATGTCATCTGGGTGTAGACATACAAATAATACAGTCAATTTTCTATTCAATGTGTGCAGCAGTTTAGACATGTCTTTAATGGCTAGAAATTTTAGATTTGTTTGTTATAAGTATGGTGAGCCACGTGATGTGATTAATTGTAGTCTAAGCTGTATTAGTAAACTTGTAAAAGAGAATTACTACAAAACTGTTTTAGAGGGTGACCAATTAATTGGTGTTCAAATCATGGAATTAATTCATATCAGGGATGAGTTGTGTGAAGACTTTAGTCTGAGTAAAAAAGATATCTGTGATATAATAGAACATTTAGCCACAAATTGATTATCTGGGGTTTTTGCTACCCTCTTTTTTTTTTGGTGCGAATCATTGTTTTTAAATATTTTGTTTTTGTTATTAATCTTGAATTTACACTGTATATTTTATACGAATAAAGCTTATAATTAACAGGGATGCTGCAGGAGACACAAGAGTAGGTAGTAGTCTTCCTATTTGGCATGGTAATTCTGGTTGAGCTATCAACCAATCCGATTCCAGATACAGAGAAAACTGCAATTAATTCTGACTTATAGCAAATGACAATTAACGCAGATATGCCTGATGTTCAAAGTGGCTTCTCTTTAATTGTGAATTGCATAGCACATGACATTAAACCTGTAATCCAGGTATGTACGGAGGCAACTGCACTTCACTAATGACAATTAACCTTTGTGGAGGACTTCTTTACATTTGGCTAATTGAATTGATTTATATTATTACATATATTTACATATTTTACATATTATACTATGTAATAATATATTTCAGTTAAAGGGTAAATGCCTATATATAGATATAGCTGTTATAGCTCTAAAGACATCTTTTATTATTAATTTTATAGATATATCTATATAGCTCTATAGACATCTTTTATTAATATATATTTATATATATATTTATAGCTGTACCTAACACAAAAACGCATTTTAATGGTTCTTCAATGACAAGTTCTCTTTTGACAAACTACACAAATAACAAACACACACGGGAGAAAAAACAATGCCAAGGGCGAGTTTTTTTATTGGGCGAGTTGTATTTGTGGCGAGAAAAAATTGGGCGAATTGACTGGCCCCCCTTGACTCATAGTAGCGGGCCAGTTGACCACAGTTAGCGGACGAGTTGACCAGACTGGCGGACCAGTGGTAGCAGGTCGATTCGTCACTGTGCGATTCGTCCCCGCCAAAACGGGTCCATTCGTCACCCGAAAAAAGTCTGTTCGTCACCCGAAACTGGTCGATTCGTCACCCGATTCGTCACCCGCATTTAAAAGTGCAGAATGGTGTTACATTATTGCTATTATGTACTAGCGAAAATAAACATCTAACGTCAATTTAATTTAATGTAATAGCTTATTTATAAGCATGTGATGCCTGGTGGACTAACTAAATACAATCGTGAATAAAAGAAAAACACTTCAGCGTACGGAATCCAGAAAACAGCTTCTACTTGTTAATTGCTATTGTAACCTACTGATCTATAATCAAATAAACGGCACATGCTCGCTAATTGATATTTAATGAATGTCACATTATTATCCACTTATGATTATTTGAAGTATAGCATAGAGTCCACATTTAAGAAAAAATACCTCAAGCCTACAACTAACACCTTCCCTGTTAATAATTGGTATGATGATGAATGTAAAGATGCTTGGAAAGTTGCTAATAACTATGCTAAAACCCATAGCCTAGATATTCCTGTGCATAATGAACAATACAAATCTCTAATTAAAAGATATAAGAATGTAATACAACGTAAGAAACGCTTACATCAGAAATCAAACAGAGATAAACTTAGTGTGCTTAAATCCACTAACCAAACTGATTGCTGGCAATTTTGGAATAAACTGACAGTAGGTAAAAATAAAATAACTAACCAACCTGACCTCAAAACATTTCATGAGTATTTCACTAACCAGGCTTGTCCACCTGTATGCAACTATTTTGACATGGAGCACTTAACAGAGATAGACCATTATGTTGATATGTTAACATTTGACCAACAAACTAATCCAAACTGTAATGAAATTGTAGTAACTGAGCATATCTGCGACTCTACTATAACAGAGGATGAAGTAGCTGTACATATTAGAAAACTTAAAAATAATAAAGCATCCGGTACTGATGGTATCCCTGGTGAATTTTATAGGTATATCACAAATGAACTAGTCACACCTTTTTGCACAATATTTAACTACATTTTTGACAAAGGAGAATATCCATCTCAATGGGCAGAGGGAATTATAAATGCACTACATAAGAAAGGTGACAAGTTGAATCCAGATAATTATAGGAAAATCACTGTAACAGTAGCTATGGCCAAAGTTTTCGATTCAATTTTGAATGCACAACTCTATTTTAAGAATGATGCCATGTCCCTTGATGAGCCTTTCCAATTTGGCTTTACACCTTCACGTAGTACAACCAATTGTGTTTTTGTATTGGATACTGTAATTCGATACCAACAATTTCATAAGAAATCAATATTTTTATGTTTTGTGGATTTCAGTAAAGCATTTGATTATATAAATAGAAATGCTCTGTACTACAAACTTCATAAACAGAAAATAGGCAAGAAGATGCTTAATATTATTATTAGCATGTTTGATAAAGCACAGTCCAAAGTATATCAACAAGGAATATATGGTGACCCTATAGACAGCATCTTTGGGGTCTTACAAGGGGGAATTTTAAGTCCCAAATTGTTTAATGAATTTATGTCAGATCTTCCTAAATACCTAGATTCTAAAGATGGAATAGAAATAAACAGTACAGACTTCACCCACCTCCTCTATGCAGATGATATAGTCCTCATATCTGGCTCTGCTGCTGGATTACAGAATAGCATTGATTCCTTACATAATTTTTGTGCAAAATGGCACCTTATTGTTAACACATCTAAAACTAAAGTCATGAAAACTGGGTCTAAATGTACTGTAGACGTTAGATGCAACAACCAAATTATTGAAATTGTTAATTCATACAAATACCTAGGCCATGTCCTGAATTCACATAGAACTCTACATAATAAAATGCCTGAATATCTAGTCAACCAAGCGCAAAAGGCACTCTTTGCACTCCAAAGTAGAATAAAACCCTCCCTTGGCTACATACCCCCATCACTTGCTATTAAGATGTTTGATAGTTATATTTTACCTATCCTTGAATACAATAGCATGTTATGGTGTATGGGTAAACAACACAATGACATGGAGAAAGTACAAATTAGATATCTTAAAAGTTTATTAGGTGTTAGAAAACAAACCCCAACCTACAGGCAGGTTTCCTCTTATAGTTAGACAGAAGATAAATATGATAAAGTACTGGGGAAGATTAATGTCACTGCCATCCTACGACATCCTAAATAAATGCCTCAAAATTCAAGAATCTCTCTACATTAAGGGTCAGACAAACTGGTACCATAAAACAATACACATCATTAATGAATGTAATATAAATAGTTGGGAAACAAAGGAGCCAGGGACTCTGGTCTCTGAAATCAAACTTAAACTGTATGAAAGTGAACAATCAAGGATCCTTAGCGAGATAAATGACTCTGAGAAGCACCCAAAACTAAGAACATACAAATTATTTAAAACTACATATTGCTTTGAACCTTATCTAAATCTCAACCTCCCGAAGAAAACCTATAATAACATAGCAAGATTTAGACTTAGCTCACATAACCTCAAAATTGAAACCGGAAGACATGAGACCCCTAAAATACCATTAGAAGAAAGAAAATGTAATAAATGTGATAGTAATGAAGTAGAAGATGAACTACATTGTCTCTTAATTTGTAACAATTATGCAGAACCCAGAAATCAATTAATCCTAAAAGCAAATAAACTGATTCCAAATTTCCATAACTTAGATAAAATACATCAATTTAAAGCACTAATGTCAAATAAAGAACCTGAAATGATATATGCTCTTGGTAATTTCCTAAATAAAGTAATGTAGACTTTAATTACAACTGGGCTCCTCCGATATGAGTCCCTGACATGACTGTCAACACAGATTAGAAGAGCCAAATGCCAGGGTCAGCGCAATGTTGCCTGGTACTTTTTTATTTTTTATACATGTGAACATTCTTATCTTTTTGTGTTAATTTTGAATCTTATTGTGATATTATGATCAGTATTTGTGTATAGTTTTGTAAACTTTTAATCTAATATTGATATTATAATCAGTATTTGTGATTTGATCTGTGATTTTATTTGCTATCTTTTATGTACTTATATATATATACATTGTATATTATTCCGCCTTAATACTGAATGTTTAAGAGCAGGACTCTGTCCAGAAAACATCAAATTGTGGCAACTGGGACCTTAAATGTTAAGCTGTATATTATGTATAAAATAATGAGAACATCAGATTTTTGTAGATGTAGTTTTAGATAGACGTAGTGAGTAGATATGTGACATATGTATCTTTTCTGATATGAAAAAGTGTCAATAAAAGCTATATATATTATTTTTGAAATTGATTTTCTCTTTTGGTGTACAATGTGTTTATTGTATACATTTATATGCTTGCTAATTGATATTTAATGAATTATTATTATTTTTTGACATTGATTTTCTAATTTGTTTTACCATGTGTTAAATGTATAAATATGCTTGCTAATATTATGATTAATAAATGATTTCTTCATATGACTATTCCTATGCACAAGTGCATTATTCATATTTAGATGATGATTAGATACTTATAATTACATATTACTTCTAGGTGCATATCAAATGATGCATAATAATTTCAATAAAGTCGTACAGAATCACAAAGACCTGTTCTATATGTTTTCTTTCGCAGGATTTTTACACATTTTATTTCATTATTGTTGTATAGTAACATATATGCATTTATGACGTATGTATTAATTCTTGTTTGTATAAATTTAATAGATTTCTGGAGAACCGAACCGTTGTTCTTTCTCAGACCCTCAACTTGCAAATGAAGATTATTTCAATTAATGAACCTTTTTGGCGAAGACCTGATGCTGATTGGCTGTTGCATCAGAGTAAACATCATCTCAATATTCTGTAATTTTTTAAATATAACCTTTTGCAAATATTTCTGTTGTAATTCATAATGCATATCAGCTGGAAAAAATATATAGGCCTAATGGATATATACATTATACTTTACACTGAGTAGTGAGTGATTTATATCAATATCCACAATTGTATTAAGATTACAATAGGATAATTGTGCATTTTAATTTTTATATTGTTAATAAAACTGATTGTTAATATTTATTTAACAATGAATCAGTAACTTAACTTGGTATTAAATAATTACTCGTGGTCAGTAATCTCTCATTCCGAATCTGTTTAAATTTTGGATATATGCCTGGGGGGCGACGGTGGACAGACGTACCCCCCCCCCCCCCCCAGTGGGGGGGGGGGGGGCGGCCGTAGAGTAAGGCTAGCCGGCGGGAAGACAATTATATAAAATATTTTGGGTGACGAATCGACCAGTTTCGGGTGACGAACAGACTTTTTTCGAGTGACGAATGGACCAGTTTTGACTGGGACGAATCGCGCAGTGACGAATCGACTAGAAAGCAGACCAGTTATACAGGCGGGCGGGTTGGTCAGAGGACCAGTCGTCGGGCGGACCACTTGATTAGACCCCGAAATATGTCATTGTCAAAATGGTTATATATATTTTAATATTTATTGTATAAATTACATTACTTGCAGTGTCTGAAATCTGAATACGCAATTATTCACTTACCAGTTGTAATTCTTAATATATTTTAAATGTAACCTGTGTTTTTAGATACTTTCACCCACATGTGTACTTGTTTCATTTATATTTCATGTACAATTTGTTTTTCTGTAGGTTTATTTACCACAAGAGGCATATATGCTTATCGAGCTGGTACAAATTAAAGATAGAGAATTTACAACAATACACTGTGATATTGAGATAATAATTACATGTGTAGTAAAATGAAATTGAAATTATAATGAAACAGAGTTGAATAAAGTAATTTTTATGCTATAAAATGGTAGTTAAGAGCAAAATTTTGATAATATGCAATGATATCCGGAAATGTTTTCAAAATTACGATTGTTGATAATTTATGTATATAAGATAATTCTTTATCGTTCTACTACATGCCTTTAATGAAACTTTCTCTACCTCAAAATGTGACGGCATCTGTGAAATAATTTCATTCCATATGCATGCTCCCTGATATTTTGTCATTTTTTTTGCCCTCTTCTGTTCTGACTCTGGGCAATTTAAATTTCATTCCATTTCTTGTATTTGGATAATTGTTATCGGCTAATTCTTGTACAATTGTCTTAATTTCAGACATCTCTCACAACCCGATACAGCCAAGAGCAATTTGGAAAGCAATATAAACAAACAATAGGTTTAGATTTCTTCTTGAAGAGAATTGTATTACCAGGTACAAGTTCTATTTTATTAACTTGCCATTGAAAATATATACTATTTGCAATGCAGGTACTTAACATTATCTGTTATTTGCCTTTCAATTGCTATGTCTTTACTCATATTATTTTGTTTTATTTTTTTACTGATTAATAGGCAATGTCCATGTAGCTTTGCAAGTGTGGGATATTGGTGGACAAACTTTAGGTGGCAAAATGTTAGACAAATATATTTATGGATCCCACGTAAGTAATTTTATATAGTTGTCAGTTTGTTTAATAGTCTCCGATTATAATTAATCTTTAAGCCCATAAAAGTCCAGAAAATGTATACAATTATTAGACATTCAGCTGGATCAGCTAACAAACTATTTGGGACAGTCAAATTAGTGTTCATTATATAACCAAATTTTGTCTGGTGTAAAAGATTTTGGGTTTAGTGCAGTATAGCGGACCCAAATTTATGCCCATATTTGGCAGCCATTAAAAATTAAATTTTATCAAGTATTTCACAAGTTTTTAGTCTAGCACAATTACAATAACATTTGGTTTAGATAAGCAGGGGTTTGGGGGCAGTAGCCCCCAAGAAAAAGCAAAAATAAACGTTGTCTTTACCGTGAAGATGAAACTGCAGTCATAACTACATTAGTTTGTGACGCCATACTTAAATTTCAAGCATTTTTACGTCATGGGCCTGGCAATGAGGCTTGTTAAAAATGGTCATAAATCTGGGTCTGCTATACTGCACTTCTTCCCAAATTTTTCCAAAAAATATATTCAGGACAATGACTTCGTCGTAACGGGACTGTCAGGTGCCAGTGGTGATTACAATAACGTTCAGACTGTACTTACAATGTATACACATGGTTTCTTTTCAGCTTCTCACAGCCTTTTATTCTCTCTTTTTCAGGGGATTCTATTAGTTTACGACATTACAAATTATTCTAGTTTTGAAAATCTTGATGACTGGATGAACTGCATAAAGAAGGTCTTCGAGCAAGAAGACAAAATGCCACACCTTTCCCTGGTTGGAAATAAAGGTATGCGTTTGGAACCGTCACAAAAAAGACTACCTCGTTCCCAATTTTTGACCCATCGCATTTGACCTCTCTATTAAGACCACTTTGCCATTAAGACCCATAAAATTTGCAGCGATTAAGGGTGGCCGAATTATTGGCCAGGTATACAGTATATTTATAGTAAAAATCTGTAAAAAAAAATTGTCATGTAGTATCTTCTGATATTACGTAAAAGCATATTTTAAAGGTGTACAAAATAATCAAATTACTTTATTTTCAGTTGATATGGAGCACATGAGGACCGTCAAAATTGACAAACACCAGAAGTATGTTGCTGAACATGGAATGTCAAGTCATTTTGTGTCAGCAAAAACTGGTGAATCTGTGAGTATATAACAAGCTATATAACTTTACTTGAAGTTAGACTTAATGGTAGGATTGAACCTTACAGTTGCAAATATACATGTATATATAATAGAAATTTATGCTCACAGATTTGAAAATTTAGGATGATGAAAATGGTATGTAGGGGGAATAGCTGAATTTCTTGTTAAAATGATTAAGCAATCAAGAACCTAAGAATTTAATTTAATTAGAGCATTTGCCAGAGATGTTTGATGTTTCATACGAAGAACAGTTAATTTTTAGATTTTTTAAAATTTGAACTTACATATTTTTTTGTGGATTAATTACAACATGACCTTAGAAAAGTCCATAAGGTCACTCTCAACACAGCTGTTAATAAATTTGTAATTCAATATTTGTATGGCAAGATGATTTTTCGATATGTCTAAGTCGAAACACAGCGATTTTGTACTGAAAGAAATATTTGGTACACGCAGATCTTAATGTCCTTGACTAGTTCCATCCTATTATTCATGATGTCCTTCACTATTATTCATGATGTCCTTCACTATTATTCATGATGTCCTTCACTATGTACAGTGTGTATTTCTGCTCTATTATGTACTTATTTGCTTATTATCTTGCAGGTCAGTATATGTTTTCAAAAGGTAGCTGCAGAAATTCTTGGAATAAAATTAACAAGGCCCGAATTGGAGCAACAACAGCGTGTGATCAAAGCAGAAATTGCACACAGTCAAAACGAAGCAGCGTCACGGCCTCCCCCTTCGCAACAGAAAAGCTCAATGTGCTTATTACAGTGATAACTTGTCATGTTTTTGTTTATTATGATAAAATTGGCTGTGCAGCTATACCTATGTATTATTTTTAAATTGATGAGTTTTTGCTCCTTGATTATGCAGAACTCTTGGGTGTGGCAGAAGTTGTCTTAATTTAACACCAGAGGGGGCGAAAGTTTCTTAGTTATCAACACAAGGGGACATAGGCAATGATAAGTGTCCACATTACTATGTATTACGTGTATAATATGCACATGTCCGTCCATCTAAAGTGTAATTTTGCACGTCCGTCCAATCAGCCTATTCAGAGATTATTTATTTAATATATCTAGCCAGAAAATTGCTGATAAGTTTGGTATGGTGCTGATCAGCGGTATAATTTAGAGTTTGTTGTATACAGCGTCCTGCAAAGCTATTTGATTTTGGTTCCTTTGATATCAAAATTGTGCACAAAAAAAAGATGAAAAAATGTTTATGTGAAAATATTCATGAAACACATTTTTATTGATTAATCAAAAAGATCAAACTTACTTGCTGAAAGTATTTTAAAACATTCAATCGTTATCTAATCACTTACCATTAAATGTACGGGACTGCTATCTATGTATGAGAAAATATGAATAATGTCTTTTGTCTTTGTGTCCATGACTGTTCCGTCCTATTATATAATGTATTGTTTTATATTTATTATGCTTCATATTTTTCATTGTATATTTGTTATGTTGTATTTATTTGATATCATCAGGAAAATTTGTTAATACCAATGTAGTGGAGACTTACCAATCGAATCAAAAACCTATTTACATATTAAACTTGATCATTGTTGATTACATAGATAACTCAAGGCAATGTTTTAACTGCTTGAGCTGCATGATGACAAAATAATTCATCTCGTTAAAGGAAAAGGATTTGCCTCTGACGGCCATACTGTTCTATTATTATAGTAAGCAAAAATGTGATAAAGTAACGATGAATCAGAATGAATGTCCATACTTTCTTCGGTCATATTTATTTATCATACAATTATAGCAGTGGTTAAAAATGGCAGAAATGCTAACAATATAAGTCAAATCATTTGAAACATTCAAGAATTAATTGTATTTCCTAATTTAGAGTGCATTATTCATGACATTTTTTTCAAGAAATTATCTACACTTTTTAAAATGTAATCTAACTTTTGTTGGTGGAATTAATTACTTTACCACTGCCATTTGTTTAAATATTAAATATCATACAAATTAAAATAACGGTACTTCACATTATCACTGAAATTATTAATAACGCTTAATAATGATGTCTGTTGTATAATGTATATAAGTAAATGTAACACATTGCAGAAAATAGGTGCCCACATTATCATTAGATCACATTAATTAAAATCCATCAAGACCATATATTCACTGATGTATTTATTCCCTATTGAGTACACCCCACTAATGGCACTATTAAGGTCTAAGTTATTTCTTGGTGACTCGTTGACCTGGTTGTATTTCGTTTGTATATTAATATTGATTTAAGTCGCCAAGGTATAATTTGCTGTTTTTATCAGTTACTATTCTTGTAATTAAATCAAACTAGAATATAGTAATGGGGTATAGTGCAGTATAGCGGACCCAAATTTATGCCCAAATTTGGCGTCCACTAAAAAAATTAAATTTTATAAAATAATTCACAAGTTTGAAGTTCTAGCACAATTACCATTTGGTGTAGAATAATAAATAAAATGTCTACATCGTGAATATGAAAACCGCCATCATAACTACTAAGTTTGTGACATCATAAACTGATTTCAAGCACTTTTACGTCATAGGCATTGCAATGAGGCTCGTTAAATATGGTCATAAATCTGGGTCCGCTATACTGCACCTTTTCTTAGTAATGCATGTAACAATCTTTGTACTCCTTTAGTAATTTATTGTTATATAGTATGTATATATTTTTTACTCAGTTATTTATTGAGATTTTTTTTCACATTCCCCATTTAAATGCAAGGATTTCTGTCGTATCATAACATTCCGAATAAAGCAATTGAAGCATCAAATTATATGAATGGATGAGTTTAATTTATTTAATGCCACGGTTATAGAGTGTTACGAAGAGTTATACTGACGCTGCGACTTCCAGCTGACAGCAGCTGGGTGGCCTAGAGGTTAAGGCATTCATTTTCTCTGAAGGTCCTGGGTTTGATCTAGCCAAGCAAGCATGGCCCTCATTCAATGGTGTCCGAGTTCGCAGAATGGGGGCCATGCAGCAGTCTTTATATTTTTTCATGGGATTATATGTGCACACGGTTTTACAGCCTTCCTACCTATCCGAATCTCTTCTAAACTGACAAATAATAAGTGCACACATTATAAATAACCTTGACACGCTGTTATTTGCACACAATCATCATTTTCATGCAATGAATCGGCAATTTCAACTTCTGCTTCTTAAAAAGTGTTATTGTTATCACTGAATGACTTAGTTATCAACGATACAGATCTAATTCCTACTTTTCAATGATGTGAAAGGGTGATAGTAGCATTGATGCGTGTATACTGTCTGCACGCCATATTTATTCAACGATTTGAAAATACTGCCAAAAATAACGATGCTGCTGCCAGGCTAGGTTTGATCCCGGTCCGGGGACTCTTCATGAGCTACTGAATTTCAATTTCATTATGCATTAAATTGGAGGTGCCTTGAACTTGGTGTCCGTGCTTGGGCAATAAAAGACCCCTGGGGTAAATGTGTAACTCCAATTGAGCCTTATCTCAGCAGGTCATGTGCAATCTATTAATTTATTTGCATACATCAAACCGGCTTATAGTAAACACAAAGAAAATATTTTTCATCTCTGAACAATTCACTAAAAACTAATTACAGTATACTTGGTAGAAATGTTGCCCTAAACCAATTTTGTTTTTTTACTTAGTAGGTAAAAAACATACTGGGAATTAAAGTACAGTACTTGCTTATAGACCAGTTACAGAAATAATATTACTGGCAATTAAATAGGACCTACATTTAGTTCTAGTTCAAGTTCTTCTAGTTCAAGTTCTTTATTGGGAATAATATTTAACATCAGCACATTTAAACAATAATTCAATATAGAAAAGAGCATTCCCCGGCCCTGACACAAAGAATTATGTATATGGGTCAGAGATAATTATTTACAATTTAAACAAGTACCATTCTATAGAGTAATAAGCAGTTACATTTTATAATGCATTTAGTATCAATTATAAGATAAATTTTACAAAACAAAAAAAAAACACGAAAACTAAAAAATAATTAACTTTTAAGATTTACAAACACCTTGGGTAAATTGGAGGAAGGAATTGAAGTATACATGTAAGATAACAATTAAGTCAGTTCTGAATCAAAGATGATCTAAGCTATTATGTAAAATGTAAAATTTTAAATGTTTCTTTATTGTGTATATGGAGAAGTTAATAGAAATATTAGTCGATATATGATTTCGTATTCACTTAATTTTTTTAAAGTGAAAATTATACCAGTACAAGTAAAAAGATTACTAAGTTCTTGTAACTAAAAATCATTTTAGTGTAACCCATGTTCAAAAACCTCATAATAACAAACCTATTTCTAATATTACGTGACTTGAATACTTCGTTATAAAGGGATAAACTCCTATAAAAAAAACATTATAAACATATACATAGGCCTATATGCATAAGTAGATGTTGTTAATTTGTCCAATTAGTGCAGTCATGGCGCTATTAAGGCGGACATACCATAGCCTACCAGATGGTGTCATAGGTGGCCCCTTGATGACATTACTGGAACATCTGTCACTCCTAGTGTCATACTTTCATTAGTCTTCTGTTATGTTGCATTATAATATGACGTATGTCATATCTTAGATCTCTGTGTGTGTGTGATGAAGTCAGTGGTTTAAATATTGGATCATTTTTTGGGAAAGACGTTTAATATCAGTGGACGAAAAAATTTAAAGCTGATAAAGCTGGATTAGACTGAAGGCTTCGTGTGTGAATTTTGCTTTTTTTATGACTTTCATTTTTTTTTATAAAGGGTGGAAAAAAGCTAACCTATAGAAGAAAAAAAACTTGGATATTACGATGTAAAAATACTCTTTAGTGATTACTGCTGTGATGTGAATATGCAATAACCCTGAGCCACCATCCGGGTCCAAACGAAGAGATTAGTTTTATAAATTTCCATACATTAGAAGGGCAGCGAGCCACTCTCTCCGCTATTTCTTAGCTGGCCCCCAAGTGGTCTGGAGACACAGGGCCAAAAAATCGAGTTCGTCTCAAAAGCAAAATTCTCTTCCAATTTTCTCATGAACTGAAGAATTACGTAACCATGGATACCCTCATCAACGGGTGTCATTTAAGGTATGTAAACGCTTGGATTTTGTAATATTTTAAATTTTAAGAAGCAAAAATTGTATTGTTTAGAAATAATGTTAGCCTGAAATTGGCAGTATGTTGTTGCAAGCAATTGGTATCTATGCAATGTGTGACTAAATGTATAATATTGAATATAACATATACATTTAACTATGATAAAATGCCAAGCATAAAATATAGATTTATCTTGCACTCGAAAAATCAGATACATATAGCCACCTTTTCAACTCCAGATAAATACAGAATTTTATTAAAATAGAACTTAACTTGATTAAAACATATAAATACTGTTACTTTTTAACTTTAGGTTGCACAGAATAAATCATCTTTTAATATTAAAATTTTTCGAAACGAAGTATAAAATTGAATTCTACTTGCGCCTTAATATTGACAATTTTAATTAAAATTTTGGAATACTGCCTGAACGTTTAACTCCCAACTCACAATTATGACCACATTACCGTAGTATGAAACCAAACCATTGTCTTGGAATTATTTGTTTCCTTATACCTTGTAACGAGTCGGAATATTTTAATTTTTTGTCTATTCTTTGAAGCTTGCCATCTTACACTTTTTTTATGCACAACTATTTTCAAAAACACAATAGATAAATTGTTAGCTGGCTTGTTATAGGACAATGGGGTAGCCCCAGACAGCATAGAGAATTATTAAATTATGCGGAATATCTTTAATTATGAATTCTGCAAAAGCTATGGACAAACATTGTGGAATAATTCCATGCACCTGTCGTTTTCCACATGAGGAATTTATGGTCATTCGTGAGGAATTTATGGTGATTTATTTTCTGACAGTAGGACAACGCATAACTTTAAGGCCACTCATATCTGTAAAATCATCATTTATTAAATATAATTATAAAGTAATAATCATTGATTATTCTTAAAGATGGAAAAGTTGGTTTGCTTTCCAAACACACAGATTGCGGCCATGTTTGATTTTCTACTATCCATCAAAATAAAATAAAAAATTATTCTTTAAAATTTTGACATCTTAATGGTCAGAATCATAATTGCAATAAATAACAATAAATATTTTTTGACAGCAGACAATCAGAAAAGATCATACAGCCGTGGCCATGAGTTTTCAGGCACTTGTATAGTCGGTGACTGGGGCACTTTTTTGATCTTGCATCACAGCTTCTTATGACCCTTAGGCATGTATACGACCTAGGGTATTGTGATGGCCTGCATGTAAGTCAGTTTGTCCTTCCCTTTTGTCTCTCTGTCTGTCTGTCAACCACACTTACAGACATGATGTGTGTGTGATTAGGGCTTTACGTCCTGTATTTCTGCACCAGTTGGGCTAACTAGGACAGGCAGGGACCATGGCAATGAGACGAAGGATGAAACAGCCATCCAACATAGGGTGGGGTAGGTTGATTAGGGCTTTACATCCTGTATTTCTGCACCAGTTGGGCTAATTAGGACAGGCAGAGACCATGGCAATGAGATGAAGGATGAAACAGCCATCCAACTTAGGCTCGACCGGGAATCAAACCCAGGACCCAGCAATTGGAAGCCCAGAGCACTACCTCAGAGCTAGGCCATCCCCCTATTACAGACATGATAACTTCAGGTCTATTGATGCTAAGTTAATGGAACTACAGGTAATATACCTGACAGGAAGACCTTGAATGAGTTTTTTTTAAAAAGGAGGACTTCGACTGTTTTTAGGTCACAAGGGTAAAACTCTTCCAGAACCTTGTGGCTCTTCACTCAATTCCCGCCAGCAAAACTTATGAAAACGAGGCTCTTCCCTCTGACCAACCATCCGTAACTTGTCTTATATATTGGTGTGATTGTTGTGCTAATGTATTCTCAAGACAGTAAATGGGATCCCTAAAGAAAATAATTCAGACCAAAATTCAAGCGTTTTGAAGTGTCCGAAAACTTTTGGCTGTTATTTTAAATAAAAATATATTATAAATAGTCTACCACTATTAGTAGCAAACAGATGCCCCTAATAACCATATACAAATATATTTACAATTTGTTTTGCCAAATGAAAATGAAAATTTTGATTTTAGCTTGCTTTCACTGCAAAATTCAATTTCATAATCATAGCAGTTACATTGTCTCAATGGTTCAGTTTAGTATTTTAAATGACCAAGTGCCAGAGGTAGATGTCATGATGATATGGCCAGGAGTCCACAATCAGATATCGATTTCATACGGCGGACTCCATGAAGGACCTATACATTTTCTAAAATCTATCAATATTCTCCACAAGATATGACTCTCCCTTTCATGTTCTTTACCTATCTTGATATATATGTCCTATAAGTAATTACTGTTATTTTCTAATCAGCATGTGATTCATGTCTTCAATCCTGACGTGAATGACCCCTCGGTGGTTAACACGTCATTAATCTCAACCTACCACTACAATGAACTCCACAACATGTTACATATTTACCCCAAAGGGTGGCCAGGGCGGGGGCCTAGGTCAGAGGTAGTGCTCTGGGCTTCCAACCGCTGGGTCCCGGGTACGATTCCCGGTCGAGCCTAAGTTGGATGGCTGTTTCATCCTTCATCTCATTGCCATGGTCTCTGCCTGTCCTAATTAGCCCAACTGGTGCAGAAATAAAGGACGTAAAAGCCCTAATCACACACACACCCCAAGGGTGGGGTCATTTACCTGCCTTAACAAGACCACAGCTCACCAATTTAGATGCCTGTCGAAAAAGTCAAACTAAATGATACAGCGTGAAAGTAAACCGAATTCTCACCAACTTAAACTAAATTAGGAAACTGCAAGTTTTACAAACCCAGGCTTCAATATGGAGATTCCACATTTTTGCGAAGTAACGAAAAAATTCCTTGTGCAGTTCACAGGCAACTGAATTAAATTTGCAACCATAAATGGAAGAAGATGGGTTGCTTTCCAAACAAACAGATTGCGGCCATGTTTGATTTGTTTAAATCTTCTACTATACATCAAAAATGCCATTTTTTTTCTTCATATTTGACACTTTAATGGTCAGAATAATAATTAAGAAATTGTTAAAAACTATTAAAGAACTAGATTGATGATGTCCCACCTACAACACAATTAATACCGACCTTTAATGTGCATCTATATTCGGCTTGTTAATAAACTAATTACTTTTCAAAAAATAATAATCTAAAGAAAATAATAAATACATAAAAACAAAACCCAAAACTGGCTAACTATCATTAACAAACAATGATAATGGATTATATAACCACATGTGTTAAACCATTTTGTGCTTTCAAAATGAAAGTTTAATCATATCTAAGACTTCACATGCATGTGCAATATTTAATAAGACATGATGGTTCATGAATATGTATAAGATATTAATTTGAATTTCCTTTATTATACAAAAGAACCTGGAGCATTAATACAAGGATTTGGTCAAAATTTACTGTTCTTGATGGAGAGGTGGTCTTAATTATGAGGGGTAAAAATCCTAATGTTCTTAAGATATTAAGAGTACAGATCTTTGTGATCCTTATATGGAGGTTCAAAGGAATCCCATCTCACAATTAAGACCACCAAAATATTTACTTTAATTATTGTCATATTTTGCCTCACTGTTAAACCTACTCCCAGGGTGCATGGCTTTTAATGGAAAAACAAGGAAAATGCAAATGTAAGAATAGTTATTCACACCAAATACATTTGTATCCGTCTAATAATGTAGTTAATCTATTTATATGACCAAAAAAAAAGTGACAGCTATACTGAGAGTCATACTGACACAATTAAGAACAGTCTAATTGGCGAAGTTAAGTAATTTTCCCTGATAAGATAAGTGATGCAACTCATAAGTGTACTCTGTTCAGAAAAAGCTTCTTTTTTTGTCATAAGAATCATGTACAGTGTTATTAGTAGTCATAGGGTGATTCATGCAGTCATGCATCTTTCTGTATAAGGCTGTCTAACTCTGTGTGCATGTAATTATAAAGCCTTAAGCCAAATGCACTTAACACACTGTCAAATGCTTTATGTAAATCCGTGTTAAAGTCATGAAAGTACGAGCTTCCCTCGTGCGCTTTCCTGGCTAATTACCATGCAAGGGTGTTTAATAATAATTCTATTACTAGCCAAATATCATACTGGGGGGTGTACACATGTATGTGAAATTTCCATATGTCATGACCCTCCATGTTCTAACCCTAATCACACATTACTAACCCCCCCTATTTACCCCTTCTCTCGTTTGTTTACAGGATTTTCTCACAAGTATTATTGGTCACCCTCATCGGACTGCTCCTGTCTCAACCATCAAGTGCAGGTATGGAAAGCCCATGAACTATTTTCTTTGTCATAATGCAAATAGATTATGTCTAATATGCTATACAATGGGTGATATGATGGTCCCTTGCATTACTTAATAACTAAATGCTCCCTGGAATGTATTTAAAACAATGTACTGTGTATGGTATTTCCCATTTCACTGTGATGTCGTGAAGTCCAGAGTATGAAGTATTGTGGTGCATTCATATTGTTCTGTAGTCTCTAACCAAAAATAAGATTAATTTTTTCTCTCTCTCTTTTTTTCCCCTGAAATATATCCCAGATGTTTTTCTTCTACATACATGTGTAATGTATATTAATCATACATCCTCATTCCCAATGGGATCCATGCTGCAAGTATATTGCATTATTTATTACTATGATATGATTAAGGATGCTCTTTAATCATTATGGTAATTATATTGAGCTGAGCAAAATTGTTTGGTAATTAACCATTTAACAATCTAATAGTTACACCTTTGATTCAAAACACGTTAAATGTTAACCATCACTAAGACTGACCGACTGACAGACTGACTGACAGACAGACTGACCGACAGACAGACTGACTGACTGACTAGCATCGAATATTATACCAAACGAGCTGGTGGCATCACCACAGCAACCACCCTCAATGAAAATTTTCAGTATCATCCGAAATGTAATACTTCGGAAAAAGTATGAATGAATGAATGAATTTCACCGACACGTTGAGGTCACAAAAAGAACTATGTCAAAGTATGTATGTATATATATATATGTAGACTCACCACTGAAACTCTTTTTAATAATATCATAGACATATTTTAATAATAACCCCCATTTTGACTAAAGAGTTAGTCTGTATATGTTATCCACCAAGTCAGTCAAGAGTAGTGACATGTTTTTTGAAGTTAGTTATAAGGTCAACCAAGATAGCATTCCAAAATCGTATCATAGAAACGACGCTGGCCTGGTTTGGAATGCTATCTGGGTATTTATGACTAACATTGAATAAGGCTGATTGACCCACGTGGCAGTTAAAAGGCTAAAGGGGTCAAGGCACACAGTTAAAATGTCTAAAAACTTTGTTAAAATCTCTAAGATGTAAGCGGTTTTTAACCTTCCGCTCAAAAAGATTGTCAGTGCGGAAAAACTTCTGTGCTATTGGCCAATCAGCTCCATGAGTGATGGACCAAACCTCAGGAAATGATGCAGAGGAAATAACATAATTTCTCTCTCATGTACATTGATGCATTGATATTCACACCTTGGGTGTTATTCTGCTCATTAGTGTAGGCAGTTAAGTCACCAGTGAGTGGGATTAAAAAATAAATATAGGCTATAACTTTATGATTGATTATACATTATTCAGGCCAATGCTTCCAGGGTTTATTTTTTATCATTATTCTTTGTTTCTTTGGGGGGGGGGGGGGGGGGTGATATATGGTGTGATTTTACCAGTTAGATAAATTTAATCGATTTTTGTCAAAATAAATTAGTTATTGAGCAAGTGCATAGTCTTTCCAAGAGGCAACTAGACTTTATTGCACATAATTAAGTCAAAGAGGGTGATGAAAATTGGTTTACCTCTATATTGGTAGCTTGGCAAATCAGGCTCTTTATGAGCCAACAACAGGCCGACTGCGGATGTTATGGTCTAGTGGATAAGGCATTTACCTGCTCACTGAGAGGTAGAAGGTTCGAACCCCACCAGGCACAACAGCATCAATGAGGCTAACAGATCAACCACATTAGTTTACTTTGCTTGAGTGATTTTCAAAGTCAATTTTTGACAGATTGGAAAAATTAACAGGCAAACAATTGCCTATAAATGGCTTTAAACAAAACAGCAACAACACTGGTGATCAGGAATTCAAAACAATTGTGACAATGCAAACACACTTGCCTAGTACTTAACTGGTGGTGGGTGTATTAGGGCTTTATGTCCTGTATTTCTGCACCTATTGGGCTAACTAAGACCGGCAGGGACCATGGCAATGAGACGAAGGATGAAAAAGCCATCCGACATAGGCTCGACCGGGAATCGAACCCGGGACCCAGCGGTTGGAAGCCCAGCGCGCTACTACTGAGCCAGGCCTCCACCCTAGTACTAGACTGGTAACGCTTCCTTGTATCAAGTCAATGAATTTGGCCGTTAAACTAAGTGGAATATTTTGGACAATAAAGAATAGGATATTATGTAAAAAAATCTTTAAAAAAGAACTAACAAAAACACACGGAAGCATCAAAAAAGATAAAACAAGGGGAACATTTTTTTAAAAAGGAATTCTGGAATTCTTAAGTGAAGCGTTAGTTCAGACATCCTTCTTACGTTGGCTTACATATAATTATTTTAAAACCTGTTACACATTGTGACGTCTAATTCCTATTATCTACATGACCATTGTGTGCAAGAGTTTGCAAATACTGGTTAAAACTGCTTGAGACACATATGGAATTGGATGGCCTTCAATTATATTCATATTAAGGCCAAACCCTAAGCTGGATAAAAGACTTGGGTAGAACCCAACTTAAGGAGATTTTAACAATGGGTTTACGTTGCAACCCACATGTATCAAGGCATCCAGAGAAAAAATGTTGGGTTAAGGGCTTGAGTGGGACAACTCCACTCAAAAATGTCAAAATTTTAGTAACCAAAGGAAGCAATTTAAGATATTTTAAATATATATCAGGACAATATTTTTCCCCAAAAGATGGCACAGAGAAGCACAGAATAGACATACGTGTTACCAATGACTCAAAATCCCAATATTCTAGGATAAAACACTTCTTTATAGCAACTAATATAAGTAAAAGTTGTCTACATTCTCCATTGTAATTTCTGCTGTTTTTCTGTGAACATGACTGATGATCATAATGATGACAAGATGTCCAAAAAAGATGTTCAGATGGGTTAGAAGTTTTGGGTTTGATTAGTAACATTATCGTCCATTTTGTGCTGCCCAAAGCTCGTTACGATAAAATTGGTTAAACTGAGAACATACCCACAATCTAGAACAAAAAAAATCATGATAAAATAACCAACCTTTGGTTTTTGGCTTGTCCCCTATGTCATACCAGTCTTGATTTCTTAAAAAAACAAATATATTGAAAATACCAATTTTGGTATTTAAAATAAATCTAAATTTCTGGTGTTTCACAAAAACTATAATAACCATTCAAACTGACAAATGGAGTTTCACAAGTGGCTTATCTAACATTAGCTGCCTTTTTGTCTGCTAAAATACAAAGATTAACATCGATCACATAACTGTGTGGATAAGCCTGATTTACAAAGTGTAAAAACAGAAAACTCCCTTTTTTTTTTGAAAAAGCAAAGCGTCAAATGGATTTTTGTAAAATCAAATTTGTTCGTGTTTGTCTTGTTTTTGGTTTTTCTTAAAAATACGTTGGTTTTTTAGCAACCAAATTTGTGCCCAAATTTGTGTAGAGCGCACATCATATTAGCAAGTAGCTCCCCCTCCCCCTACCTTCCCCACCAAATTCATGCCGAATTTGTATAGGTGTAAAAACTGCAATTTTAAGCATCCCAAGGAGTTACCACAACTATGCATATTCTATTTGGTTCACACACAGGCCTTTGCCAACATATATCACATTGCTCAGTGATGACAGCACTTATACTTTAACTAATACCAAGGCTACTGACTGCCTTAACTGGCTTCTCATCTCAAGAGGCAGCTATGTCATTTGCAACAGCCAATCAGAATGTAGCTGAATACATTAGGAAATGCCCTGAGCTTGATGGCAATTATTTTGCTAGGTTACCAGTTAGTTACTAACAAATTTGCCTAATAGCCTATAGGCTGGCTTATGGCATTGAATGTCTAACAGTGAAATTGCATATCAATTAGTTCTGTTTGCACTGATTACACTCAATTCTTAAACAAAGATTGCTCAGTTAGGTCACTTAATTGGCTTAAAGCTGAGAGCACCAATCAGGAAGCACCATGATGTGTGCTGATGGTGAAATATGCAACTTGGCTGCCACTCGAAATAAGAATTGGACATACCCAGTGAAAAAATTCTCCAAAAATAAGTGGTTAATACCCATAAATAATGGAAATTATCACTTAGAATGAGAAGGAAAATTATATTTGTGTATGATATTGCAGTTTTTTGGTGTTGCTGTTTTGACTGAAACTGGCCCTATCCTTAAAGGCAGTTGCACAGGGGGAGTAAAAGCTGTTCTTGACCAAGTCAGTAGCCTTGGTCTTATTGTATGCTAACTTGTTGTCATGATGGCAAAAGCCCACGGTTCACACGACTTTTCATTACTTAACTATGTACCTTTTTTTTTTACTTTATTTATTCAATGTATAATTTGTATCCAGAAACCAAAATATTATAGCTCTATTTCTGTTAACTTATTCACAATACTAAGATGCTAATCCAGAATACAGAATCAAAATGGCATACCTTGTGTTGTATTACATGAATTGTTGTACTATTGTCTTTCTACTATTATGTTGTTATGCACTGAGATTGATCTTTAACCTTTCCACTAATCACATTTCCCTAGTCTCTAATAGCCCAGAGGCAACACTGTAATTGGCTTAGTCACTAATTGGTTAAATACACAAATGGCATCTGTCAACTGCCTAATCACATAGTCCTTATCACCAGACACGTATGCTACATAAATTAGAAGCCAATTAGACAGCATGTATGCTAGGTATTGCTAGGAGTACAGGGGAACAGGTTTGAAAATCCTGCTTGAATTTACTGTGTGTGTGTGTGATTAGGACTTTATGTCCTGTATTTCTGCACCAGTTGGGCTAATTAGGACAGGCAACTTGAATTTACTGTAATACTTGGGCCTATGGCTCAACATTACTGAAAAAATTGATGAAATGGATGTAGTAAACAAAAAATTTAAAATTAAACGTACTATGGTATTGTATAAAAATGTAACAAGAGCAGAACAACTGTAGAATGTGAACAATATATCCGAATAGCATTTATAGTATCTATTCTGTTAAGAGGTGTACAGTTAGTTTCATAAAATACCGTCAACTCCAGACAGCTGCTTCTGTCTACATCTAGCTTATAGACGGCTTACCACTGATAAATATAAACCTTGGTAAATTTATGTGAGAAGTCTAATATATCATTAAATATTAAGCAGAGGTTAAGGTATTGGCCAGCTCCCTTGAAAGTCATGGGTTCATATTGTACTGTGTGTGTGTGATGAGGCAAGTCAAAGGCCCCACCCATGGAGTAAATATGAGAGCTTTGTCTAGGTTCAATTCGACCGGCAGTTTCCTAATGAAACTAACTGTACATAGTCTAAGTAGTTTTGTTTATTTCTACATGTATTTTTTCAGGTGCATTGTGTCTTAAATAAATTAGAAAACTTAAAGTGCACTGTCAGGAAATACACCACATATAAGTAGAATAATCACCTTATTCAAGTTGTGCTGTGGTCAAATAATAAGTTTTTGATATAAGCAAACTTGCTCGGGAACTGGCTTGTCTTCAGAGTACCTGCTCATAATATCTTGGTATTTTTAATGTAATCTGAAGGTTGGTCAGCTCATATGACCAGAGGCAGACGTCAGGATGAAATGACGAAGGTTTATAGTGTATGTAACATATTCACTCCATGGGTGGGGCCTTTGACTTGCCTCAGCACACACACCCAGTACAATATGAACACAGGACTTTCAAAGGAGCTGGCCAATACCTTAACCACAGGACCACCCTACCTGTTACATCATACACCACACTTAATAACCTTTCTAAGTAGGCGGTGCCCTTGAAAATGACATAATGATGTATACAGCTAAAACTAACACGTTAATAAAGTATTCTGTAGCAGTCTCTTTTGATGATACTGCCAAGCATCTGAAATATTCCCTGTTAGCTGGCTAGAACGCGAGAGTTTGCATGTTCAGAGAATGAGGAAAAGTAATCACAAATCTGAGAGCTAGAGCACACATTGCTACAAGGGGGCGTATCAAAAACGTGGGGAGTGGGGAGTCTGAATGTAAATACATACTTTGACATATAGGTATTTTTGTGACCTCAACATGTCGATAAAATTCATTCATTACAAAGTATTACATTTCGGATGATACTGGAAATTTTAATTTAGGATGGTTGATGTAGTGATGCCACCAGCTCGTTTGGTATAATATTTGATGCTAGTCAGTCAGTCAGTCAGTCTTAGTGTTGGCTAACATTAAACTTGTTTTGAATCAATATTAGATTGTTAAATGGTTTATTACCAAACAATTTTGCTCAGCTCAATAGAACAATTGTTAAATGCAATGCAATAGATTGTGCTTTAAGACCACATCACTACTGAGAAAACCTCACAATTAAGACCTTGTTCCTATAGCTCTAGATAGCTACAGTGAAACGTTCTTTAGGGGTAGATAGACTCAGACTCAATTTATTTTCGCAAATAGTACAGGTTATAGAGAGAGAAAAGAAATTCTGGCACAGTTTGAATTTTAGTATATATGCGAAGGAGACACCTCCATGGAAATTGCATTTCCGCTATCGAGAAGCCACCTTTACAACATTAACTGAGAAATATTTCACGTCGGATCGATAGAAATGGCAAGCACACAGAATCCACCAATCTCAAAACAGCAGTACAAAGTGATCTGATTGGGAGTATTAGTTAATAATAGATTAATATATATGTACTAAATTCATATTCATAGGTAGTACTGTCAAACCTCACCATTAAACTGCTGGAGTGTCATATTAAACATTATTTCATGATGATAAATGTGGGTGGTGGGTGGATTAGGGCTTTATGTCCTGTATTTCTGCACCTGATGGGCTAATTAGGACAGGCAGGGACCATGGCAACGAGATGTTGGCCCTCCAACTTTGGATCGACCGGAAATTAAACTGGGGACCCTGTAGTTGGAAGCCCAGTTCGCCACTTCTTGCGATATAACTTACACATGTCCTGCAATTAAACACCAATTAATATATTATCATGGTCTAGGAACTATGGGGTGTAGTGATAGCCTCCAGTAGACAACTAAAGCCTGTTTGCTTGGTTCAGTGACAGCTAGCGGGGTCTTGGAGTGGTGGGTCTGGTCCAGTAGGGCTCTAGTTTATAAAAGACTGAACAAAACATATATGGGTTGCATGGCAAGTTGTGGCCATTGTATGTACACAACTTTAACTGTGGCATCTCAGAAGTGATGTTATGTCATAAGTTTCAATATTCGTTTTATTTCATTCATGTATGTTGAATATGACTACAACAAGTACAGTTGAACTACTGCTAAGCTGCTGAGAGCTACCCATCTTATGCATCATGCATTGTACATTGAGGTGCACAATGTATACATGAAGGTTCAAAGACAGGAGAACCTTCATAGTCCTCAGCTAGCCAGTGTATTAATTACATCTCATCTTTTCTGATTACAAAATGAGTTACAAGCTAATAAGGCCAAAATAAGGATGTTTCAAATGGTTGCCAAGGCAACCTAAGACGACAAAAAAAGAGAAGTGACAACAAAGTATCATTTCCTTTACAAAAAAAGGTGGATGTGTACTTAAAATATTTTCACACTATACATTAGTGTCTCGTGCATTAGACTTCTCTAGTACTGCTGACTATAATCATTACAGCTAATTAGCAGTCTAGTCATCTAAGGTCTAAGTACCAGGTCTAACTACCAGCTGTCTGGGTTGAGACGATCTGACTTGACCTTGCCCAATAAGGTTGTGTGTACATAGTCCAATTATGCAGCAGAGGTCAAGAAATTTACATAGTTGACAGAATTCTTCATACATCAATGGCGTTCTGTCCTGTCGAGAGATGGAGCTACGACCACACCGGTCTTGCTATTGTTTAATGACGTCATCAACAAAAGGTCAATCAGTGCATTTGATGACGTTACAATTGGATGACGTCATTAAACAATAGCAAGACCGGTGTGGTCGTAGCTCCATCTCTCGACAGGACAGAACGCCATTGTGAACAACATATGGCAGAGAGGAGGTGCATGAGTAAATGTCTAACTCGCATACAGCCGAGTGAGTGGTCATCAGGTCAGTTATAACATATTGACCAGCTCCACTCCTGTAGGTACCGGGTTCGATTCCCAGTCAAGGGCACTCTTAATGAGTTATATCTCGGCAGAATGTTGGTTGACATATTAAACTGGTGGTCAGTGTCCATGCTGAGGCCAAATAAAAGACCCCACCCATAGGGTAAATGTGTGACATGCCTTGGACTCCAAGCCTTACTATACCATCTCATCATGTCTGCCTCTGGAAGCTGGTCATATATGAATGAAGCTTCAGAAGTACTACCAGTAGCACTAAAATAATATCATCAATTTTGCATAACAAAAAAATAATAATAATGTGCCTATTGAGTTTTATCAGCTTTCCGTCGAGCATAAGTTGGATGGCTGTTTCATCCACCATCTCTTTGCCATGGTCCCTGCCTGTCCTAATTAGCCCATCAGGTGCAGAAATACAGGATGTAAAGCTCTGATCCATCCACCACCACCTGAACAGACACTTAAGATTAGATATTAAATGACTGCTGGATGGGTTACATGCCTTATAGCCTAGCAACAGCCCTGTCATTTTTTTGGTGGTATTTTGCAACAGGCTGATGAATATTCACTTTGGAAATATACATGCATCAGTGCCTACTACATCATTGAAAATGAGTTATTAGGTTTTTATCAGGGATGACTAGGTCATTCAGTCATAGCATTAAAAATGTTTAAGAAGCAGAAGTTGAAATTGCCGATTATATGCATGAAAATAAAGATTGTGGAAATACAACAGCATGTCAAGTTTAGTAATAGTGTGTGCACACATTATTTTTTAGTATAGAATTGATCGAGACATGTAGGAACTCTGTTAAACCCCGTGCACATAATCCCACAAAAAATAACAGCACTGCGGCATGGCCCTAATTCTGCAAACTCGGACGCAAATGAGGGACCTGCTTGTTTGATGTATTCAAATGTGTTTTATTATAGTATGAGATAACTTCAGTCATTTTATAGTGGCAATTGTTCTATTATATAGCATGTGTTGATGGAGATGAAATAACCACTAGTCTGCCACTCATCACCTTTTCTTGTATTGTTGTAGTGAAAAAATATAACTAAGTTCTTTTTGTCATTCTTGTCTGTGCTATGGGATCAGACCAACATAACAAATAGCTTCAAACAGACATAACTGTAAACAAATCATGTTAACCTTCAACAAATTAAAAAAAAAAACTCTTTTATCTTTTCAGAAATCGAAGATGTGGAGAGATTCTGTTCAAGGCGTGGCGATGGCATGTATTCTCACCCTTGGGATTGTCGTCGATTTGTGAAGTGTTACGCTGGCCTCACTTATGTCCAGCAATGTAGTCCGGAACTCTTCTTCAATCCAAAAATTGGAGTCTGTGATCGACCTGAGCAAGTCGACTGCAAACGTAAGCAAACTTTTTTTTTTCATAAATATCAACGATCAGGGTCCTTGGTTTTGATTGTTTCTTGGTCGATTATAGGGTTTTGGGAGCTTTTTGTCTGTTGCAAATGACCTTCTCCCAAACGATGAGTTTGTTTCCCTAAATTTAAAAATTATTAATATATTGTTTTTAAAAATTCCACAGGGTATATTTCTAAATGTTTCCGAAGATTTTTATAGTTGATAGGAATTCTTTATAAATATAAGTGTTTTGATAATACAGAAATTATATTCTTGAAAGTATCCTGATGCTAAATTAAATGAAAGAACCTACTATTTTTCGTTTCAGTTCCTGAAATAAAGGTCACTGAAATCCCTTTTATGAGCAAGGAAGAAATGACAACTTATCTTAGAGATGATGATGAAAATACAATGGAGACATTGCATGATGACGCCCCGGCTACGAGTCGTGCACCTCTCCATGACGTCATCGAACAGACAGGAATACCCCTTCAGGACGTCACCGGACAGACAATACGATGGGAGGCATCTAACAACCGCTTCATGGCAACCACAGAGATCCCGCAACCGATTGAAAATGATGATATCGCTCTGAGTTCTGATAATCTATTCGCCACCAGAAGTTCAGAGGAATCAGAAGAACAAGAGGATGAAAGTTACCAAGCAGCCCAACGGATTAAGTATGCCATGGCAGAAATGATGAAATTTGCACAAAAATCGGATAAGTTGGAAGATGAGGCTTTATTAACAAACCAGATTTTGGATGACGGTTATTACTATAAATCTCCAAAAGAAGCTATTCCCAAAAAAAATGCCAACTATTCTCCGTACAGTGAAATGCTAGCCAAGGAAACTTATCGACAGTCTGCGAATGGATACCAAGGTGATTATCCGCCCTCAAGTAGGGATTATGAAAAACCAACATACACAACATACAATCAGAAATACAGCAATGACAATGACAACCAGTACTACAAACCAAAGCAATACTTTTCAAAACACAGAAAAGATCAAGGGCAATACACGGATGATCAAAGTGATCAAAGTCCAACTTACAGACAAAGCAACAATTATAACAACCAAAATAATTACAAACAACAGAACACAAATGGACACACTACTGACAATTACAACCAAAACAATTACAGGCACCAAACAAGTAGCAGGCAAACAGATGACAATCAGGAACAATACAATTACAGGCAACAAAACAGCAAAAGGAACACAAATGACAACAACAGGTATCCGGCAAACAACAACAACAACAACCAAGGGGACAGGTATTCTAATAATGATGATAACAATCAAGACAAGTACAGCAGAAATAATGACAATGACCGTAAAAGTAACACTGACAATACAAAGCAATACAAGGATAAAGATGAGCGTGATCAAAGTGATGATCGGTATGATTCTCGCGAATCAAACTCAGACTATCCAAATTATGACAGCTATGATAATAACAACAACAACAACAACAACAACGACAACAAAGACAATCAAAATCAAAACAACAGGAACAATGATCAAAACAACCAACAAGAAAACCAAGAAGGAAATAATCGAGGTAATGATTATAATTACCAGGATTATGACCAACAACAACAACAACAACCAGAAGACAATCAAAATCAACAACAAGAACAAGGAAATAACCAACAAGAACAAAACCCAAAGGGTCAACACAATTCACAAGGCAGAAAGCCACCAAATTTCGAAAACTTCCCCAACAAGTTCTTGCCAAGTCATTTAACAGGTCCTCGGTTTGGTGGTGATAATTTTTTCGGTCCGAAAGTAGGTGTACCCCAGTTTGATGTAGGTCAACAATTGCCCGATGAACCTCGAATAATAAAGAATGGTTTCAATGCTGCAGGTGAGAAAAGAGTTTATCAAGCTGAAGCGGTTCTGAAAGAAGATGAGAAACATGTCACCACTCAATCGACTACATCAACCGGATCGACTACATCAACCGGATCGACTACATCAACCGGATCAACTGGATCATCTACTCTCGTGACGGAGGTTGTCAGCGAAACGACACAATCGGCACCGACAGCAACTAAGACATCCGAAACTGCAACAACTCACACTGTACATACAGTGCATTCCCCTGTACCACCCAACAACAATTACACCTTACTGAAGTTGTACAGGTTCAAGAGGGATTTAACAGAAAACGAGACATCGTCCGATACCGATTACATTCCCTCATCCTCGGATAAACCTGCCGCTAAAAAGCCGCAGTCGTTCCAGAAGATCTACGCTCGTATGTTCAAAACTAACAAGAAGAATGAGAAAAAAGATGACTTACCTGAAAATGTGACTGATGATGCTCTGCGCTTTTCCAGTCAAGATGATGAAATAGAATCGAAAAATGATATCATGTTACTAAATGTAAGTTAATATTCATTTAATTTTGATACAGTGTACAAAAATTCAATCTGAACATAGTATTTTTCTACGGATTTTTTCAGTACTGTCCTTTATAAAATTGGCATTCGTTCAATCACTCTACTTTTAAAGTTACTATTGTACCCAATGTAGGAAGCCCTTAGGGAAAACCCTTTCATGCTAACAATTATAGCTGGTTAGGATATGTTCGTCTTGATTTGTCATTGCACATATATTTACTACTTATATTTAGCATAGACAACATATGGAAGGCATCTAGTCATTAATTTTCAATATCATAATGTATGTTGTTATTACTTAGCAATAGCTGCCCTGACACCAACTTTTGTGCTCCTAATTGAACTAATATACAATTTGTAGTGGTAGAAAACTTACATAATTATTAGGGTGTGCAAGAATTCACAACGTCCTTACTTACATCTTACGTCGTCTTCATTTTATCGCATTGCAAGTCATGCAAATTATGTTTTAATTGCGATTCATATAGGATTCAATGGCAGTTCATAGTCCACATCGAAGATTCAATGACTACCACCATCATCATGATCCTCATGTCCATCATGACTTGCCTGATGTTGAGCACTATCATGGAACGGTAAGGTCTTCATTTTAAACCTCATATAGTGACATAATCTCGAGCTTCGCGTTAAAAACTTTTGATATTATACAAATCGCTGTGTCTTTTATGAAAAAATTAGTCGATCCTTCACTGGGATCCAATATAACTCGTATGTCCTCTTTTGCTAATTTCTAAATTAAGAGAATTATACACTGATGCTGACATTGTTATCGTTATATCCTAATGTTCTTTTCAAGGATCTTAAATTCCCTCCACCTCCAAAGAACCTTCACTTTGGACCACCACCCCACGTTGACCTTGAACCGAGATCCGGAAACTACTATGGACCTCATGATCATGATGGTAAGTTATATTTTAGTGTTTTGGAAATTTTGAAGTTACTTAAACCTATACATACCACATCCGTTTAACTTTGGTTTGGAGGATTCTTCGAGTCAGTTTCGTCAGCACAAGGTTGGCCCACAATTGGCATCAATTAACTGGCCCAGCATCGGTCTAATATGGCATACTATTAGAGATCAGGAAAGAAAGATTATTTCCAATACAGGCACTAACCAAGGATAACATTAAGTAACTAACCAAGGATATAATTAAGTAACTAACCAAGGATATAATTAAGTAACTAACCAAGTAATAAGTAACTAACCAAGGATATAATTAAGTAACTAACCAAGTAATAAGTAACTAACCAAGGATATAATTAAGTAACTAACCAAGGATAACATTAAGTAACTAACCAAGGATAACATTAAGTAACTAACCAAGGATAACATTAAGTAACTAACCAAGGATATAATTAAGTAACTAACCAAGGATATAATTAAGTAACTAACCAAGTAATAAGTAACTAACCAAGGATATAATTAAGTAACTAACCAAGTAATAAGTAACTAACCAAGGATATAATTAAGTAACTTACCAAGTAATAAGTAACTAACCAAGGATATAATTAAGTAACTAACCAAGGATAACATTAAGTAACTAACCAAGGATAACATTAAGTAACTAACCAAGGATAACATTAAGTAACTAACCAAGGATATAATTAAGTAACTAACCAAGGATATAATTAAGTAACTAACCAAGTAATAAGTAACTAACCAAGGATATAATTAAGTAACTAACCAAGTAATAAGTAACTAACCAAGGATATAATTAAGTAACTTACCAAGTAATAAGTAACTAACCAAGGATATAATTAAGTAACTAACCAAGGATAACATTAAGTAACTAACCAAGGATAACATTAAGTAACTAACCAAGGATAACATTAAGTAACTAACCAAGGATATAATTAAGTAACTAACCAAGGATATAATTAAGTAACTAACCAAGTAATAAGTAACTAACCAAGGATATAATTAAGTAACTAACCAAGTAATAAGTAACTAACCAAGGATATAATTAAGTAACTTACCAAGTAATAAGTAACTAACCAAGGATATAATTAAGTAACTAACCAAGGATAACATTAAGTAACTAACCAAGGATATAATTAAGTAACTAACCAAGGATATAATTAAGTAACTAACCAAGTAATAAGTAACTAACCAAGGATATAATTAAGTAACAACCAATAGAAATAAAAAATAAACTAAAAAAACAAAAAGAACATTAAGATGGAAATAATTGCGGTGTTGATTACATAATTACAACGACCAGATTTCAGAGGAAAAAGTTAAATCATGCAGATTAAATAGTTTTCATGGATAGTTTCAAACTGTGCCTGTTTATAAATAAAAAATTAACCAAGCATTGTCTCAATTAAGTTCGAAAATGCCAAAATATTATATATATATATATATATATATATATATATATATATATATATATATATAATTTATTTATCCGATAAATCACATATAATTTGCTTTCCAGATATTTTTGCCTACATGGGGGAAACAATGGATGACGCAAAGCACCATATCGAAAGAAGACTGCACAATGAAGCGAGAATGGTGCACCAAATGTCATGTAAGTATTATTCTTGTATTTTCTCGATTACAAGCTGGGGCATCTGTAGCTTTCCAAACCCAAGAGCCTTTCACAGATCTAAACATTTGAGTTATTATTCTGTGACCATAATAATATATCTTAAATGTCACACTCTAGCCCCAGTCCTTCGAGATCAGCCTGTACCATTATATCACCCAGTCAGAATTCTTCTTAAATACTCAGAAAAATTTGATGAATTCAGACTTTTTAATTTTCTTCAACACTCCGTGAACTATTTAATCAGATCTGATATTTTAGTTTCTAATAAACAATGCAATAATTCTGATATTTTTCTTTTCAGACACCACTGATTCTGTACCCTTCAAATTCGTAGCAGCTTTCTTGGCAACCAAACCCTATGCCAAATATCTCTCCCATTCTGGATTGTACATGACTGATTTTGTGAAGCTGATGTCTGACAAGTAAGCAAAATTTACCAACCTGATGAAAATACAGTGCACCCTTACCGTAAAAACCACTTAAGTTCATGCAAAATTTACATCAAATCGAGGTGGGGTTGCTATGGTATACAATCCATGCAGCAACTGAATTAAATTAGGGGTCAAGAAAGTCATAGTTGGTACCCGATAACATGTAGACCCTATCAGAATCCTAAAGGAAAACCACGTGTCCCTGACACGGGCGGTTTTTCGCCGTACGCGTTTCTTCCATATTTGGACATATCAACGTCATGAGCTTCCTTATTTGAGCAATCCATGAACTTCATTGTGCGATATGAGAAGCAGATCACCCGGCTCGTCCCACCCACTTTTTCAGATGATATGGCTGCAATTGGGGAATACATAACTATTCCAGTCTATTCGGAAACCTTTCAACGACCAATGTTGGAACAATGTTGGGTCGATCTAACATGTTTTCTGGGTTGTATTACTTAATATTTACATTGTAGTGGATACGAGACTTCCATTAAATACATCAAACACAAACTGGGCCCTGTAAGTTGTTACCGACATGTGTAAAGATTAGTCCGAACTTTTCATATGTAAGAGAGATTGGTAAGCCACTTAAATATGGCTCGTTTGGCAAGTTATTCGGTTTAATGTCTTTAACTGTAATGTGACACTATTCATATGATACAACTACCAAAAATCCAACTATTTGCATTCCAGATATGAACTACCGGCAAGAGAAATTGTGTCCAAATTCAAAATGAATGAGAACAGACACATCTTGAAACCACTGCCTAATGTTATCAAAGGGGATCATCCTATGCCAATCCCTCCCGATATAGACTACTGTCCATATCCGAGAATTCATTGCGAAGCCAATCTGCCTTACCGGACTTTCGATGGAAGTTGCAACAATCTAAAATATCCCATTTTGGGAAGGTCCATGGCTCCACATAGAAGATTACTTCCAGCACACTACAAAAATGGTAAGTCAAAAAGCTAAAACACCACTCAAAAAAATTTAATTTAATTAAAGCTATTCAGAGCTTGGAACAATTAACCAGCCTATGGCTTGTACTTGTGCCATATATTGCCTACAATTCAATACCAAAAAATACCTTATAACATTGACAAGATTTGGATGTATACTTTTTAAGTTTTCATCCGAACATAAACTTCAGCAAATGAAATTTTTAGTGGTTTCCTTGGTAAAAGCACGAACTTTGAAAGGTTAATAAACCGATACTCATATTCCGTAACCAGCATATTCTGCATTTGCACGTATGCGCTCTTTTGGCTTTCCTGGACGATTTAATGCCTGGATTTAATCTTATACCTCGATATAATTAAACACCCTAGAGGCTGATATTCCCATTTTTTCATGGTATGAAACAATAATTCTGTAATATGTTATCATTTCCAGGTGTGGATAGTTTTAGAGCATCAGCAGCTGATGGTAGTCCATTACCCGGAGCTCGAGAAGTCAGTTTCAATCTTTTCCGAGATAGAAATAGACCGAACCGGCTGAATACTCTGCTGCTTATGATCTGGGGACAGTTTGTTGACCACGACTTGACCAGGACTGCCTTGGTGGAGAGTATTAAAGAAAATAAGCGATGTAAGTTGACTCAATTTTATTGTTGGAAAGTTCATTTCTTAGACCTGGTAATCCTGTACCAGTCTGGCAGAAGAAAATTAAGTTTTGCCTATGAAAGTTTGTGGACTAGGTGTGATGAGTTAGAAAACTACACTCGCTATGCCAATTGTGATTTAATTTACATGACCTCATAATAATTAATTTTCTTAAAAGTTTTTGGAGAAACTGATGAGCTGAAATGCGGCTTTGATGGTTGTGTAACCGGACTTCCGGGCTTAGAAGAATGTCGACCAATTCCTATTCCACGAGATGATTACGATTTCCGTTTCAACCGGTGTATCAAGTTTGTCCGTTCAGCCCCTGTCCCTCCTTTAAACTGCAAACCTGGTAAGATCATATAAGAAGCATTTAGTCTATATTCATGGATTATGAAAACGAATTGTGCCAACGCATGTTGGCCAGTGCAGTTTGACACACACTCCCTTGTAATTGTACAGCTTAAATTAACCAGTTACCTATGGAGCTTTTGATTCTTGTAAATGTATTCCATTACAGTACCAAGTACCAATTGCTTAATGCTTTTGGATAGGGTTGTTCAGTTGGATGCATATTATTTATGTCCATAAAGTGTGAACGTACTTCATCTCATGCATCTCATTCCTCAAAATTTTTCATATAACTAGTGGTCTCAACTTTGAATTAAGTTCTGAGACCACTAGTCATCATTATTGCTGTAAATAACTTGTATTTGTCAATGATCATAATAAAGAATTATACATATAAAAAAGCAATAATAAAAAAAAGAAATCAAAACACAGCATATTTGAAATCTGCTAATGTCAATAATGAATTATGCTTTGAGCTGCATTATGCCCACCATATGGAACGTACTTAAAAAATTGAATATGAATGCCATTAAAATGTATTAAATAAGCTTAATTGCTTTCAAGATTGAATAAGAACTTTATTGTTGCTTTTTGGAATTCAACCATTGGTTTGATAGCTCATTTGGGTATCAAGACATAATATTTCTGTTGCCCAACACAACAGTTCCTCACTATAAAACCATTCAATACTAATTTGGAAGTAATAATTTCAACAGGTAACAGAGAACAACTGAATCAAGTGACAACATGGCTGGATGGATCAATGATTTATGGAAGTAACAAACAAGAAGCTGATGACCTGCGGGACTTCTTTGAAACTTGTAAGTACTATGAATCTCCACCTTATTAAGAGCCATTGTCAGAGAAATTTGGCCTTGGGCAGGAAAGTGACATATTAGTTCTGATAAATTGTGGAATTAATGTACTTGGTGAAATAAAATCTCTGGTCTGTTTGGTTTGTTTTGGCCATTAAACTCCTGGCACTGAATTCTTTACTTTCTGATATGATTGGATGCAACAGAAACATATTGCACAATAAGAGCCTTAGAAAGCACTACCATATTTGGAATATGGTGTCATAGCGTCATGGTGTAAGATGTCTGCTTGGCCCATAGACTAATATTTTTCGCCAGAGGACAGCACCTGCAAGTCCTGGCATTGTTTTAGAAGCAACTGTCGCAATGTGTCATTATAGGGACCAGCATTAAAAATCAACTGAAATTCAGCTCAACTGGTCAAAGTGTCGCTCTTTGCTAACGCTCGAGCGACAGTAG
The DNA here is from genome assembly GCA_932294295.1 of Alitta virens. Lineage (NCBI taxonomy): Eukaryota > Metazoa > Annelida > Polychaeta > Phyllodocida > Nereididae > Alitta > Alitta virens. The sequence continues at coordinate 4,069,841 of OW028580.1, read as the reverse complement.
AGACACTTTGACATTGTGAAAATGCATCGAAGGGTTATAAGAACAAACTTTCAACACAGGGCATTGCCTCGTTCATACTTATTGTCAGCACTATGTAACAAGGGTTGATTCAAACTAAACCCACTCTCCCCACCGATCAGATCATCGAAGCGTTTTGCTGTAACCAGATTTGTAATATATTCATTTTATAGTTAAAATAAAAATTATTTTTTTAATTAAGTTGGTCATGATCTGCCTGTTCCAATGTTAGGTCTCCTTGATATACTAAATAAAAGAAAGGTTATTTATATTTAATTGTCATTTTCAGATAGAGGAAAGATGGCAGTAACTCCTCATCCGTACAACTCTAATTTGAAACCCTTGCTACCGCAAGATGATGTGGACACATGTCGAGACACTAATTTCACTGTTCGGTGTTTTAAAGCAGGTAAAACCATTGCAGTTCGTATATAAAAGTAGGTATTAGCAATACTTGACACAACCTTAATGCATTAATTTCAAAGATTCTTGTATCATATCAGCATTTTGACGATAGATTAATCTCCATTCAGAATGAATATATCCTAAATATTGTGCGGGATTTATCTACAAAATTATCAAAATGCAATATGTTGAATATGAAAATTCGAATTGATTTGAAGTGTTATTTTAAAATTACCGCCATGATTGGTGCTGCTCTCAGGTGATGAAAGAGTGAACGAGCAAGTAGCCTTGACCTCCATGCACACAATCTGGGTCAGAGAACACAACAGAGTGGAGAGTATTCTGCACGAACTTAATCCTCATTGGAGCGGGGAACGATTATTCCAAGAAGCCAGAAGGATTGTAATTGCTGAAGTTCAACATATCGTATTCAACGAACACTTGCCATTACTTCTGGGTCCTCGAATTATTAAAGAATATGGGCTTGACTTGCAAGATCACGGTTATTACAAAGGTGGGTATCAGTGGTTTTCTAGTTTACGAAGGTCAGTATTTTCTTTGGCAGTATTCGATTGGGCTTTTTCTTGGAGCACTTACAAAAAACAAATCTTAATTTTTCGTGAAGCACTAATGTTCACGAAGAAAAAAGTGTGTAAACGTCTGTAAAACGGAGTCACGTGATCATATGTGGGCAAAACACATATATAGTTACAACCTTACTAGCTGTTCCAACGATTTAGTTCAGTTTCATCATCACTTTCATCTGACTCCCAAGTTCCAACAGCAATTATGTAAACAAACGTCTGTTGCGTTGTCTATCAGATCGCGTCTTTTTAAAATGACATAGGGGGCATTGCAGGGAATTTGACTGGCATTTTTGCGTGGACTACGGATTCGACACTGCGCAGGTGGGCGTGGCTTAAAAGTGCTGTACAGAAAATCCCCAATCGAATACTACCGTTGTCCTATTGCTACTGATCAGGAAGTCAGCCAACATATATGACCAGCTGCTATAGGCAGACATAATTAACACTGAGCTGACCTCATTGCATATTCTCAAAAATCAGCAATTCTTTTTGTGAAACATTCTTGGACACCAAAATGCAGGACCAATTTATTTGGTTACAATGAAGAAACTAGAAGTCAATAGCAGGGATTGAAATTTGATGTGAACTCCTGCCCATGTTCACGCAGCACTCATGCAAATGCAATTTCTGTACACGTGCATCTATTCATGCACACATAAAAAGTTTGGGTCCACTTGAGTTCTTTGGATAAAGGGATTGTATGACTACTTCAGGCTAACTTGTAATCTAACTTGAAAGGAAATCCTATCTATTAAAAATTGCAATTGAACCCTTGCTTATTCAATGGTTTGGAATAAATGTTTATACAATGACTTGAGCTACTAGCAGTAGCCCAAGCAAAGTTACCACAGTGATTTTGCTTGAGCCACTAGTCAATAATTTAGTAACTGTTTGTTTTTCTTTGTCCCAAAAAATTCCAGTAATTATTTTTTTAAACTAGTTTTTGTAGTCGTCAAAATTTCACGGCAACATATTACTTGGCATTTTATTTCACAGCAACATATTACTTGGCATTTTATTAAACGATTGTCTTTTTCAGGTTATGATCCAAGTATTGATCCCAGAGTTGCCAACGAGTTTAGCGCTGCAGCTTTCCGATTCGGTCACACTTTGATCCAGGACCGCTTCCGCCGCACATCTCGCAACTTCAGACCAGATGATTCTCTAATGCTATCATCAGTAAGTAGAAAATGTAAATTCCATTCAAAACAACGAGATTTAGTGATAATTTATGAGCCCAGCTGATGTTTCTTATGACTTTCACCGAATTCACCGCATTGTTCTTTCCTGTTATACTTTTAAAACAATGGGCAAAAACTACATGTCTTTAAGAACTTTACTCTAACTCGTTTTGAAATGCACATCTTACGGGGTTCTCAAGACATTTAAGTTCTTAGTATACAGTAAAACCCATGAAATCTAGTCTGGTGCTCAGATAAACTCTAAATCCACTCTCTGAACCCTTGAACACCACAAACAGTAGCTAAAAAAAGCAAAAGCAAAAGCTCCTAGTGGTTCATTCACAAAATCCACAATCTACATAGAAAGAAAAATCTGGAAAGGAATCTTCCTACACACACAATGAGACATTCACTTACACGTGTTCTTTTTCAATTTAGTGGTACATGCATTTACACTTCAAGTAGACTTGGCATAATCATGTTGTGTCACAGGTTGTAAGCCAATCTAACCAAAAATGTTTGAGTCAATGAATTTTAGACACGAATATCAAGAACCTGATATTGATCAAGTATAATATTCTTCCTAGATGTGCAGTTAGTTTCATAAAATATGGTCCACTTTAGTCAGCTGTAGCAACCTACTCCTGGTTGTAACTGTAACTGGCTAAAGCAAGCCGCTTCTGTCTACTTCTACCTTATAGTCGGCTTAAACTACTACCACTGAAAAAATATAAACCTTGGTAAATGTAAGAAATTTATCTAATATATCATAAATTTGTATGTGCAATCGACATGTATCTTTTCAACTAAAGATTACAAATATGCATAACTTATGCACCAAATGGTGCTGCATGTACCTTTAGATCCAGCTTTGAGTAGCCAGCTATAGCCAGATAGTTTCGTTTAGTGGCAGGTAGCATCATATAGCAAAAGTTGTCTAGCTTTGTCTAGGTTCAATTGACAGGCCGTTTTTAATATACTGTACATATAAATTTGTTTAAAGTAACGCGAGATATAAAGCAGATTATTTGAGATTAACATACAGTATGTACGTTAAAAAAAGCTACATGTATTTTGGTGGGCAAACCTACTGTTTTTTTCACCTAATAAGTTTGGAGTAAAGTTGCCAGTGGTTTCACCTAATAAGTTTGGAGTACAGTTGCCAGTGGTTTCACTTATAAATGCAAAAGTAAATCCAATCACAGAACCCATATCTTGCAAATGTGGTCTCCTCGTTGGGTATCTGAACTTAACGTCTGAAAGAAATATTAACTTCTGTCTTTTTGCAATTCCAGGCTTTCAGACGACCCCCACCAATTTACGAAGTTCGTCACGGACCAGGTGTCGATCTATTGATTCGAGGCTTGACTGATTACCCAGCACAAAGTTACGACAGATATTTTACAAAACAAATCAGTGTAAGTTTGTTTTCCGAGAGGCCCCCTTTTGGAGCTGGTATGGACCTTCTGTCTCTCAACATTCAGAGAGCCAGGGATCATGGTCTACAATGTAAGTCACTTTTTTTTTACAAAACTATTCGACTTAGCTAGCGTTGAAATTTTATGAGGATAAGATATTTAACTCGCAAGTCGTAAGAACTAATGCACGCCAGCATATTACTCTTTTCGAATCCTCTTTTGACTTACCAGAACATTCACTAAGGATTTTACTCCACTTCTTTTTACAGCTTACAATCACTACAGGGAATTTTGTGGACTCAAACGGGCTCATGACTTTGACGACTTATACAAGGAAATACCAAGCAGGCGCTCAATCGGCCTACTTCGCAAAATCTACAAGTAGGTTTAGTTCATCTTAAACACGATGGTTTCATTTCCAAACTTGGAAAGTCATTTAGTTTTATAAATATCAGGGTTTCTGGTGAGCATGTAGCATATTTATGTGAATCCTAAATCTTTAATCACTATTAGTAGGGATTGTAAACTACTCGCTGGCAACTGTTCTGCTGTAGATGAATCCTGGAAAAATACTTACTCAAATAGCAACACTTTGTATTAATCCTAAATCTTTAACTACTATTAGTTGGAATAAACTTCTCAGTGGTTTGCAACTTGATTTTGTGCTGCTGTAGAATCCCCAAAAGATACTTACTCAGATCACAACTGTTATGAAGCCCAACATTGCCTTCTTTAACAAACTCTTTATGGTGTTCCTGAACCAATTTATCGTAATTTTGAACATTTAGAATTATTCTTATAATTTCTAAATTATCCTTAATTTTCTCTCACTCATGCCATTGCAGGCATACATCATTGGCCTTTATTTCAATACTAGTGCTCACCTACAATGTAAATCTCTCTATCTCTCTCTCTTGCTTCCTTTCTCTCAATGGAAGACCATGTTTCACATACAACCTACAAAAATGTTTCATTTCAAAATTACCTTCAACATACTACTTTTAATTTCAGATCTGTGGATGATATTGACCTTTTCACTGGTGGCGTGTATGAAGACAGCGTCGAAGGTGGGGTAGTGGGTCCTACTTTCGCTTGCGTCATCGCCAACCAGTTCCGAGCTGCTAGACGCGGTGATCGATTCTTCTACGAAAACGACCACAAATTTGGATTCAACCCTGGTAATTGTACTAATAATGCAACACCTAATAATCAAAATAACATTCCTTTGTGAAGCTTTTTTTGTCATATTTGTGACTCTTTGTGAGCAAGGCTGATTTTAAATTTTAGTCTATGTTTCTGTTGTCTCTGTTGTTCTACTCTGAGCTTAACCAGTTAGCTTTACATATTCAAATTATTATTTTAATTTTTGCATTGTCCCAATTAACTGGTTCTGAAACTGGATAGGTTTGCTTATTTCAGATCATTGCAGTATTGAAATATTTTAAGTATTTGTAATGTCCCAATTTACTAGGTCTGAAGCTTAGCCGGTTTGGTTTGCATATTTCAAATAAGTGTTGATATATTTTAAGTCCTAATTCAATGATTCTCAAACTTGCCTGTTAGGTTTACATATCTAAATAATAATTTAATTTCAAGCTAAATGTTTTGAAGTTTTTGTATTGCCTTAATTCATCCGGTTTGAAATACATGCAATCGGGTGTGTTCAGCATTGTTTATTAAAATATTTTTATTGATATTTAATGTGAATTTCAGATCAACTGCAAGAGATCAGAAGAGGAACAAGATTGGCCAGAGTGCTGTGTATTAATTCGGATGAAATTGATGTCATCCAACCTTGGGCTTTGATTCATCCTTTCAAAGATGTTTTCCCTGACCTAAGGTATAGCACAGTGCACACTAATATTTACTGCTGTTCATCTATATATAAGCACAAATATAAGTACCAATGGGGAAAACCATAATTTGTTAATAACGTACCTACCTGACATTTTGTCACAAGAAACTTTTCTTTTAAATCTGATCAAAATCTTTCAAGTTACAATATGTTTCTTTTTAGATATTAACTTAATGCAGCATTTAAAATATACAGTGTAAAGGTACATTTGGTTTCATTACTGAAATGAGAGACAGAAAGAGTATTTCATAAAGACAAAATGGCTCCCTTTAAGTAATCTTGTGGCTCCCACCAACATACAAGACATATTGTGCCAAAATGGTGAAAGCACAAATCGACTCAATATTTTGATGTTCATTTAATTTGTTTCAGCAATGATGCTTACGATGACCGGGATACTGGAATACCTTATCACTCATTCTCAAAGAAACATGGCCAAAACTTCAACCGCCGTAGAGCATGTCACAGTTTACCAGATATCAACTTTAAAAAGTGGCAAGAAAAGGGTTCCAAGTTCTTTTAGGACAAAAAATTAAAAGTCTAATACTTGACCGAATCAGTTAAGTTTATTAATCAAAAGCATTTATCTATTTTGTTCGTTATTGCAAAGTTTCTTTAGTCAGTTATTTTTGTTAACAAAACTTTTGTCGAAGCTGCCAGAAAGCTGATCACCAGTTGGAAAAAAGCAAGTTTATTCAAGACAGATAAATCAAATCTGCTTTTTCTAAAAACCATAAAACATATACCTGGTAATATTGTGTAAAACTTGAGCTTTGTTCCGTCTTCATATATCTTCTTGTTAGCTCTATAGCTGAGGTGAATGGTGGTTGTTACATGTATTTAACAAAATAATGCATTAATGCAAATATATTTTTTTTTTCTTCCATTCAATAACTTTAAAAGGAATCATGGATGTTTGTAGCATCACCCACTGTATATTATTTTAGTGAGACATTTCTATTGGTGCAATTGTTTAATGAAAAGTAATTAAGAATATTTCTAATAATCTAATGCAGCGTCACCTTCTGAGCGAAAGTCTATCTGTGTTGCGAAGTTTAAACACAAAATAGTACATGAACTAAAAATGTTATGTCTTTGCAAATAAACTGTTTTCTTAAATATACATTGTTGTTTTGTATTTTATTTTAATCGCAAATCCTGTAAGTTCAAGTATCTTGTCTTTTACCGAAGGGTCTCAATGTAGTAGGTAGTGTTATTGTTTAACGCCTCATCAGCACCTGAGTTGGCTATGTAGAGGCTCTCTAGAGTAAGATTGATCATCCATAGTTGGTAGTAGAAACCAGAAGCATGCAAAAAATCAAGAAGTGTCTGCGTTGAATAGCTGGAGCAGCTTGTGCAATGCGCACTGTCCTGTTTTAGCCACTGGGGATAGAGGACTTCAACCCAAGTGGTTCCGCCCTCGCCGCGTGGAGGCCCAGGACCTTCGAGGGCTGGGTCTCAATGAACTAGACATGACGGCTCTCTTGCGAGACTGAGGAACAGACAAGTTGAATGTGTCCCTTCATGTAAAGAAGAGTGAAAAGCTTGTAGCTGAGATGTGAGGTTTTAGGGGTGTTCACAGTCATGCTTAAGCTACACTCAAGTCAGACAGGGTTACAAAGGCACCTGCAAAAATATGGAATTTTGACCTTGTGCGGGAACTAGCCTTGTAATAAACGTCTGCCACATGAAATACACCTGCTCTAGGTTTAGACATATCTCTTTTCTATTGTTCCGCACTCAGATATGGTTGACTTTTTCCAATTTTAATCAATTTATGTGCCATTTTCGAATTCACATTTCATTGATAATGCATGACAGCCATTGACACCTTGTTTCACCAAAACTCGCTAGAGGGCTACAGAGACGTCACGGCGCTAACACAGATTATGCAAATGCAATGGTGCAGATAAATATCTACTTTAGCTTCGTTCGACCTATAGAACACTGGAATCGTGTGGAAATGGTAAATTAACTTATTTTAATTGTAAAATTGAGAAAACTACAGCCTTGACAGAGCTATTTTTAGTGAGTTTTGGTGGTACTAGAAAAAAAGAGGCACTCTGGTGCGAGGGCAACATTCTGCTCCAGCAGGACCACTACACTACACCCCACTTTCTTTAAAATAGTTTTTGGACTGTCACATACTATGCTCTTGGTGTCTGCGTTTTGCCTCCAGCATAGCTCTCTAGAGATAATATTAGCACAGGTGACGTATTCCATGAAAAGTTGATTACACATATGAAAACCATGGCTGGTTATTTTTATCCTCCATGGCAATATGGCATCCCCTCCAAAATAAGCCTACTTACAAAATGAAGTTTGAGACTAGGACATCAACTTTCTAAGGTCATAGAGACGCGTAAGAAATGGGATATTGAACAGATCTTCCAATTCTTGACCAGATTGAAAATGGGACATTCAACCAATATCCCATTTAAATACTTCAGATGAAAATTGGACATTGAACTGATTTCAAATGTTCAATTTAGAATTACACAAATAGAATATTGGAAAATAAAACTAAATTTCTTTATCCCATATGTCATTTTAAGGTAGAACATTGAACGAACGGTAGATACCCCAATTATTACAATTGCACTGGTTGAGCTATATATGAAAGGATGACGCTCTGGGAACAAATTTTCATTATTTAATTCTCTATTGTTGTGATCAGGCCTGTGACTGCCAATTGTAGTTCTCACTTGTACAGAAACCTATAATCCCTCTGTACCAACAGGCTCAGTGAAATCCAGGTTAACCATCGGACTGGTTGAGCAAATTGAATAGCTTTTGGACAGTCGTAATGAGCACTTAGTTATTTTCGGTACTTGGCAGGTGATTTGGGCTTTACGTCCTGTATTTCTGCACCTGATGGGCTAATTAGGACAGGCAGAGACCATGGGAATGAGACTAAGGATGAAACAGCCATCCAACTTAGGCTCGACCGGGAATCGAACCCTAAACCCGGGACCCAGCGGTTTGAAGCCCAGAGTGCTACCTCTGAGCTAGGCCCCCGCCCCCGGTACTTGGCGGACTCACCGTGTAACCACTAATATGCTGGGCACTCTAACTATACATTCGAGTGAAATTTAGCTGATCTTTTTCCATTTATTAGCCAATATAGAAATCTACAACTTGGTATAAACACTTCTTCCATTTTAGAAAAGTAACCATTTCAGATCAAATTACCTCGAGATCCTTTTCACCTTTCTCCATGAAATTCACAACTTCAAGAGTTTTTCGATAGCAAAGTATATATTTTTCCGTAGTAAAATAACCATTTCAGATGATATTCACAACTTGCAAATGTTTCAATGGTAGATCCTCATCAAAAATGAAAGCCAGCAAGATGGATCTTGATTACAAAAAGTGTTTCATACTTGAATTATGGAATAAAATATCTTTTATACGTCATAGACTGATAGTTATATATTCGAATGAAATTCACAACCATCAAAGACTGAAGTTTTTCCGAATAGAAAGCTTTGAAGTAAAACAAATGGATGACTTCCTTTCATGCATCAACATTTTATTTATAAATGGGGCATTCACGTCTCAAAAATAATTATAATCGAATAAAAGCTCTGTTAGATATATTTAATACCTCTTGACAAGTCACCTTGCAGTTTGACAAAAAAAAAGAGCAAAACAACCATATGCAACGGAAGGACTCTTGTTCTACAATGTAGCAAATTGTATTCACACCAAAGAATATACTGTTTAACAGGTCATATATAATTGCGAAGGGATTGCAACAACTAATTGCAAATTGATTGGTAAGTGCAATTACTGTACTATTGCAATTAATTTCATATATATATATCTATTTTATTACAGGTTTCCATATTGTTATGGTATTTCAATGTTTGTTCATGTAAAGCTGTTATGTTTTTACATCTAATTACAATTCACAGATAAAAATATAACACGAAAAGAAAAGTAAAGATTTTAAAAATACCAGAAAAACGATCACAAACAGAGAGCGAGCATAAATGCATACTTTCCTTCTAAGCGCAATACCATACACGAAAAAAACAAGTCATTTACAAATACACGTCATGTTTTAACATATATATTAAATCGAACGACGTCTGCATGTACATCACTTCACATAATAAGAATCGAAGACGAGGCGTGCTCTCTATCTAAGTCGTGTGCATAATCACCAAAAGTAATTGAAGCTTACTTCATCCCAAGTAAATCCTCAGCTTAAGCTAAAAATACAGGGGGGAAAAATATAGCCATTCATTCAATAGTTGCATTTTGTAAACCCTTTCACTCAAATGGACGTTGTATTAATTAACACTGACCTTACAAATTAATATGCACCAGTATTGAAATCATTCCATTGTAAATTAATGAGGGAAACTGCATTGAACATCATAATCTGTACCTGTGTCACCGTTTCACTGGGCGTTATGAATTGATACCATAATTTACACGTTAGAAAGGCACGCTTAGTACACATAGATTCTATGATATGAAAAGCTTGTTTTTCACACATTTTCTTTAATGCATATCAATGCACAAAATTGACTACATACATAGTAATTACATACAGCTGTACATAGTAATTTATGTCTTCAATCTGTCATTTTCCATTGAACGCCACAACCAATGCCCTTCCGTCATTCTGCGACTGAGCTGCGGTTAGTTATTGCAGAGACATACATCATAATGCTATCTTAATCATCCATTTTAAACAGCACCATTTAGCACAAGCATACCCCCTCATCTTGCACACTACAGTAATCTTGCAATAACAAGCGTGTGATAGGGCGTCAAATCTTACCACACCATAATTAATTCAAATTAATTCAAATAAAATTGCCCCAATCGGAACCTATAAAGGTCTAGATTTGCAGCAATCTATTGATCAAACACTTGAAAATTCAGCAGAATATTTATTGATTATTGAACAATAATCTGATGTGAGCCGTTTCATTTCTACTTGGGACTGAAATAGTAATACGTCAGGGACAAGCTCATAATGCAGTTGTTTAAATCACCAAAAAAAAACAATACTGTACTCATGAAAACCATTCTTCAAAGCAATGATTAGTTGTTTTATGCTAAATTCTTGATTCATTTGAAAGCCAATATGTACTTAATACATTACATACCATTAAATACTAAATGGTATTTAAATTTTTCTGAGGACTTCAAGCAGCGACTTTAAGCAGCTTCTTTAGTAGATGAATAATTTGCTGAACTTTAAACTGCAATATCATTGTATCAAGTGTTGAGTTCGCAAAAAAATATAATTAAAAGCATAGAGTCTACAAGGTATACTCCAACAGCGTGCTATAGCTAGCTTTGACGGTGCCGTAATTAGCACAAAGTGCGGCTTTGGTTTCTTTGCCCCAGTGCTTCTCCATCAAAACTTCTCCTTCCCATGCACCTCCCTTCTGCTCAAGCTGCGACCAGTCTTCGCCGACCACGACGGCTACGGAGTTGGCTTTTGGTACGCTGACCCTGTAGAATACGGACTGGTATGAAGAGGCAGATCCCTTAGATGCTCGGTTAGGCTGGAGATGCCCCTCCAGAGGCTCGGTCAAGTAACATCCCTCTTTCCATTGACCGTACTGCTTGGGGAAGGTCACCAAAGTAGCGTGCGTCATTCGGCAGTTGATTAAATAGTTGTAGACGCCTGGCAGACTCTCGGATGTATCAGAGAACGGCAAACCATAAACCTGAAACTTGTACATGCCGACTTTTGGTAGCTTGAGCATGAAGATGACGTTGTTTCCTTGCGATTGCTGCAGAATGTAGTCGGAGTAGTCTTCATTCTGATTCTGGGAGACGTAGATAAGCTGAGAGGTCATTCTCAATGGCTGGCCCATTCCGAAGGCAATCTGAAGATCTCCGCTGTCTGTCTGAACAAACGGATCAGTGTGGGATGTCGTTGACAAACCGAGCTTCTTGAATGAAGGCTGGGGTCCTAAGTAACCTGGCGGCAGCGTTGGTAAAGCTTCCACAGGGCCCTTGACTTCCTGGGCAATGATGAGATACTGGAAGGCGTGGTACAGTGAATTTCCATCCTTCTCAGGGTCGTTAGCGTAGATTTCAAGACCATATTCTCCGGCCGCTGGAGCAGTGAAAGTGAAAACGGCAAGCTCGCCTACGACGCGGTGCATGATGTATCCTTGCAAGTCCTTCTCTTCCATGTCTTTGTTCTTCAGTTTTGCCGTAAACCTCAAATCCTTTGGTAGCTTGAATTTCACCTCCGCCTGGCCGTTGACTGTGCTGAAGATCGCTCCCTTTTGAAGGGCTTGAAGATCGTACTTGTGCACGGAGTCTCCCGGTCCCCAGCTGGTGTGGACACAGGGTGGGAAGGGGTTGGGCTTAGCTGGATTGGCCTCCATCTTTACCTCATACTCACAGATACCTCCGTAGACTCCTTCCTTAGTCTGGGTCGTCAAATCTTTAGCGTAAAGGATCAACCTGTAGGAGCCCTTTTCTGGTGGCCTGATGGTGAAGTATGAAACATTATCCAGCATTTCTTGCATACCGAAGCGGTTCAGCTTTGTGCCTCTAAATTCCTCCTTGCCATCATCGTAAGCTAAGGTGAAGGTAAATGCAAGCGCCTCTGATTTGAATGGAGGACAACCAATTCTGATTGTGACTTCTTTGCTTGTGACAATTACCGCTTCTCTGTGGCTCAAGATCTGCAGACCATACTTGAAGAAAGCAGACTTGACAGGGACCAGATTCTCGAAGTCAGCCAGGGAGATGGGGCGGTCCAGCAGCTGCCAGCTCTGGTCGTCAGGGTAGTGAGTGAAGATAAGCTGATGGGGATCAGGCATGAAGTAGTACTCATCAAGTTCGTACCTGCAAAAGATAACAAACATTTGTAATAGATACAACACTGAACGTTTTCATCAAAGCAGATCTTTTGATTTGGAAACTAAACTCCAGAGGACGTCATGTGCATCCGGGACTCCCATTGGCTACGGCAAGTACAAGACCCCACTCATGGGGTATATGTGTAATATGGGTGGATTCCTTTCTTTCTCACATCATCAATCAGCCATAGCGAGCGACATTAAAGGTTACACTTTCCATATATATCTTTATATATTAGGGGTCTGTACCGTTTCATGATATATCGATTAAACCGGTTATTTCAATCGATACGATTACATGAATCACTTTATTGGGTCAACCGATAATCGTTTGACTTCTTAAATCCATCCATTTCCATGCACAAAACATATTCCGCCAAAAATGAGGTGTTTTCGTGGGTGATATTATGGTATCGCCACTACTAAACCCTAAAAAGCTGTTGAAAGTAATTGTGCCAAATGGTGAATTTTGCATGCACTGCCGTTCGTCAGCATAATTTTGTCTGCCACTGTATTTTGAAGATTTTTAGGAAGATCAATCGAAATATCGAGTATCAATTGTCCAATGAATAGATACGTATCATATCGTTTGAAACAAACGATATGGACCCCTAATATATATCTGTCTATCTATCTCTATATATCTATCTATCTCTATATTGTATTGTGTTTTTCGTTTAATAATTTGAATCCCAAATCAGTATTATTTTTGTGTAGTATAGTTGTTTGATACGTGTAGTAAAGTTGTTTATCATGCTTATATGCTATGAAATAACCAGTAACACATGTGATATGTTTAGTACAGTTTTGTTATATGTTTTAAATGAATCTGTAATATGCTAGAAATGTGTAGTATAGTACTGTATATATGTCTATGAATTGTAAAAATGACGAATAGGTCAATACTGACCATACTGTCAATAAAAGTTTATATATATATCTATTTTAACCAATGGGAGTCCTGGATTAACATGTAGTCCTCAGGAGTGTAGTTTCCAAGTTTTTGAAATCTGCTGAAACCACAATCATCACATTGTTCCAAAGATAATCATATAACAGTGAAAATCAAAAGATGACCAAACCCGTTAAAATAAGCAAATGAAATGAGAAGGACACAACACACATGTAATGTTGAACTCATACCAGAATGAAGGCCTGACAATAATAAGAATCCATCATAGAAAAGTCCATTGATTTAAACGTTATGTCCTGAAGAATTTTGACACAGAATCAAATATAAACAGGCACCATAAGGAAGTTTATTATGGCTTATCAATTTAGAGAAATTCACCAAATGACACAAAAAAACATGGTGCAGCTATCTTAACTTCTAAATTTTAGGAGATGAGATACCTGTTCAAACACAATCAAATTTAAATTTCCGAAAAGACCAGCATGAAAATAGGAAAAAGAATTCAAGATTTCTTAGCACCAGGAACAAAATAAAGTCCCCAAATGCTGATTTTCTTTTGTGATTACCGTATGCGTTGGTGCCAGAACGCAGCATAAAATCGCATATATTTGCTGATTCTTGTTTCAAAACTATTCCGACTACAAGAAAATTCAATTGATTAGAATCTACAGCAGAACAAAGCAAAAGCTCTGAGAATTTAAATGCTAATTCAACATACTTGTAACTACCATTAACCAACTGCCAACAAAACAAGAAAACAATAGAACGGCTATATCATCAGCTAATCTTCTTCATTTATACACATGTAAAAGCTTGTAATATCATATCCTTAGGTTTTATTTGGCGATAATTTTCAACCGTTTTACCCTATGACCAACCATATTTAGCAGCTAGGTCATCCCCTTTTATAACAACCTCCAGGGTTCTACCAATCTTCAGGTAATGAACGGTTTAGATAATATACGAGTCTCTCCGGCTCGAATCATCAGATGGTCCCTGCTTGACCCCCTCAGATTTGACTGAAAAAATTCTATGTATTGGGTAATATTCCCAATAGGCCAAATCCAGGGTAAAAAACGAGTTAATGTTGCTCCACTTAGGAATTTTTTTGTGGATTTGGTCTATTGGGATATTACCCAATACATAGAATTTTTTCAGACAAATCTGAGGGGGTCAGGTGGGGAACTTTTCCTTAATTTGATGATTCGAGACGGAGAGACTGATACAGCACTTACAGAATGTGTATTACTCACATCAAAACCTTTTCACATCCTTAAACAAAAGACAAATACCGTACCTGACATTTTCAGGTGTAACTTTCTTGCCGACCAGACGTCTCGCAGCCCAATGGCAATCCACCAAACGCCAAGCGTCTTCGACCAGCACAGCGTTCCAAGAATGCTGTCCTTGTTCTCCAGTGAACTTCATGCCAGGTTTGTATTCGGCTCCTTTGGCGTATCCACTGATAGTCTTGCAGTGCAGGCCAGCGTAGCTGTAAAACGCATAGCATAGATAGGAGGTGATGCAAGTTTAATAAGTTAAAAATAATTGAATGAGCAGAGTGTTAACAAGTAATCCTATCATTGCACCTCATCTTTGTTAAGTGATGAAGGTATATAAGTTACGAGGTCAATGAGCGCAGTTAACAACACATTTAGATGAGGTGTTTTAACATCGGCTAGGCGCATGAATAATAGCTCCTTCTATTGGTACTAAAGTACCCCCAATGCAGGCCAAATTTAGCTAATAACCATATATCAAGCAATGATTCATGATGTAAATAATCTCCAAATGCCAGATTAATTTCAACCCCAATTGAACCAACCATTTCCGCAACTTTATAAACACTTTCCTAAGGATGATTAACGTCAAAACGCAGCCACTAAACAAAGTATTACTATCCCGCCTAACAAATAGCCCATTATTAATATTATCCCTACAGTTGCATCATTTACCTGCACAGGGTCTCATACACAACAGCATAAGTAGTCTGGCCCCTCTGCAGGTTCATAAGAATTTCCTCAGGGGATCCTTTGGGTGCGTTGTCGAAGTTGATCTTGGCCAAGTCCTTGGAGCAGAGCCACAAGAAGATGGCTCTGAAAACAATGGATAGTTAATTTACTTGGTGACTTCTACCACAAATAACACAAATTAACACATTGCCTACCATATAAATATAAGCATTTACCTTTTTCATGTTGTAGGTTTTTACACTAGCTTCAAAATTCGATGTATGATTTGTCGGGTAATAATTAAATTAAACCTTTTTGTCCAAATTATGTACCTTGCCATGGATTTCAAAATTCCAATTATTCACAATGTATGATTTACTTGGATAACACTAAGAATTTGACCTTGACACCTTGACATTGAGAATTTATTCATGAACTTTTGATCATCCTCACCTTGCCTTTTCCAGCTCGTTTGTAATGTTTCTGGCGTAGATCAAATGCCACACCAACTCTCTGAAGCTCTTGTGCTCTTCTTTGGATACCTGTCAAAAAGAAAGTTATTTATTGTAACACCTATTTTACCTGCGACATGTTTGCAGTGATCCTTGTTTAATAATGTGAGAAATGTCCCAAAATTTCAAAATATGAATACAGACACACAGACAGACAATAAATTAATTTGACATTAATTTAGTACACCAACTATCATAAAATATATAGTCGGGAGATCCTGTTTTGGCTATTAATGCCGCAGCCACAAGGCCACTCCATGAATAAAATATCATAAATTAGTCTGTATACATTTTCAAGCTATGAGATGCAAAGTCAAAATTTCATAGCTGACATCTTTTTAAATAAGAAAACAGACAAAATCAAATAAAGCTACTTTTATGCATAAATCCCAGTTAATGAGCAAACAAACAACGCCTTATTCGAGTTGATGGGCTCTTAATTATTACCAAAATCATGTCAAACAAACCATGCTTTCTACATACCTCCACGGCGTGAAGATCGACATCGGTGAAGATCTTGGTGTCCTTGAAAGGCTTGGGTGGCACCGCTGGGGGAGCGGGTTCTGGGGCTGGCTCATGCTTCAGCAGCGGGACAGGCTTGAAAGATGTTGGAGGCTGGATGGTGATGGTAGAGGTGTACATCTTTGGATCATGGGGTTTGTATTCTAGTTCTGGCTCAGTGGGGCGTTGGCGATAACCATCTGGGCCCATGCCAGCGCGATCTGTCTTGCCAAATGGATAAGCTCCACCGTAGGCTGCTCCCAGGTCTGTAAATTCGAAATGAAACAATTAGTTATGATAACGGTATCTAAATTACCTTTATCCCACTTCCTCATTGTGTATTTCATCACATATTGTAGCCATTACATATGCATAGAGCTACTAATCATTCCAGGGCTTAATTAAATTATAATAACGGTTGTTAAACATACCGACAGGTTGTAGAACATGCGCGGGAATTTTTTTTCATTAGATAGGCACAATGAGCCCAACGTGATTCAGCAGTTACCTGGTTCTGCAAATGTGCATGACTGAAAATGTCGCTTTTGTAATTATCAATATCACCAGAACATGATAACATATTATTTTAGTCGTCAAATTATGGAATGTACATGTTACTGCACAGTTATGATTTCAAACCCAGGTAAACCCATAATCACATCAAACTCATAGAGCCCACATCTACCTTACATTTCTAAAGGACTTTACAGGGACACTATATGTCTATACGAACGATGCACAATAACCAATTAGGGTTAGGTAATTAACATACCAACAAGATAATCCACAATTACAATTACACATAATTATGTACAACATACAACTCCTTGAATGGATTTGTGACTATCCTGAAAATTTAATTGTTGATTGTCTATATCAGGGGCAATAGGTCATATACGATTATATACATAGCTGATCAAATAAATAAATGAATAGGCTAGAATAAAAATGATGTTTTTGTAGAGTAGAGCATGATATCATGTCTTCCGGTTGAGCGATACATGCAATTATTCAAATGTTGAAGATATCAAAATATAGACAGAACCAAATCACCATTAAAAAATGTTTGTGTGCAGATTACAAAAAGGATATAATGGCTAATATCATAAATAGAGCAATATAATAGCGTAATATCAAAATTTGTGTGTGGTCTTTCTAATGGCATTGTAAAGATTGGTTTGTTCATTTGGGCAATTTGTGAACTTTTCATTTTATATCGTGTGAGACATATTTGATGCCACATGACATGCCAGCACAAGAACTTTTCATTGCTATTTTGGAACTCCGCTCAATCTTAGGTGGTAGAATGAAATTTATGATTCGTATGACTTTCAATCAACCAGATCATAGAACTATCCTGTGACCTATGCTTATTGTTCCTGCGAGAGTTTTTCAAATACAAGAAGTAAATTGACTTCCTGATACCTGAGTGGTACAGCTACAACTGACTATTCGCAGAAACTCCAGAAAAATACTTCCAACACATTTCAATTCAACTAATACCTCATTTGGTATCAAATATCAGCGCAATTCTAACTGTTTTGGACTGTCCTAATACTTTCATATTGAAGTCGAGCATTTTCAGTGGAGTCCAACAGACCTACATTTCTGGCAATCTTAATCACTCCACTGTTCTAACTGAATTTGATCAGCTAAGTAACATTACAAAACATTTCTCCGCATGCATACTCTGTTGGTTTTGCTTGTCCATCTGGTCAGTGAAACTGGGCAGGGGCTGAGCACGACGTTCCAAGGTGCTGAGAGGATCTTCCTTGCCGGGGTAGGCACCCCCAGAGGGGTAGGCACCCCCAGAGGGGTAGGCACCCCCAGAGGGGTATTGGTCACGGCCGTCACTTCCTGGGCCTGCGTAGCGCCCTCTGTCATCCTGGGCACCTGTGGTACATACAACACGTGAAGACAACCGACACTGCGACGCAACATAGGACACACACAGCCAAGGTATCTCTTAACTTTTACAATTACCAATGCTAGTTTTTAAGTTTCGGGAACTCGCATTGTCAGGTGAAATAATTTTTATAATAGATATATATATATATATCTATGCTAGGGAAAGTAAATTACCCCACCCATAGGGTACATGTGTGGACTCAAAGCCTGATCTCATCATTACATCTGCCTCTGGAGCTGGTTATTTAAGCCAACTTCAGACTCAGGAACATTGAGACATTGAACGTACGTAGCTGTCCAGATATCCAATCCTATATCGTACATAAGTTTATATTTAATTAATTTTTACTCCCAGTTGACTTCAAAATTTGATGAATTACTTGGGCTATTTACGATGACGCTAATATTCCGAAGTAATTTGTTTTATAAATCAGGTTATAAATATGAAGTCTTTACCCATTTAAATAGACAAATAAGACTAGCAGAACTCTCGTTTTACATGAAATACTATTCTAATTTCTTCACTTGTTTTCCAAAAATCACTTTTAATAATACTTTTCTAACTCCGTTACTTTGGAAAGATCAGGACACCATAAAATTAAAGATTCTTTTCTCCATATAATTCAGCAGTCTTTTTGATAATTTCCAATAACCAAAAAACCCGATTCTGTCGATAACAATTTTAAGATTCAACTTCCTAAATTTTTAAACACCTTGGCTGTGCAATAACCAACTATCACAAACACAAACAATATCAAACAGTAACATTTAAGTTATTTACACTAAAATTACTAATAACTGTCTATATTATTAATCACATTGACTAATTTCATTTTCACATAATATTATACACATATATCACAGTTGTTTTAAAAATGTTCACCGATTCAATCAACAAAAACATTTGACAAATTTCTTATTCTATTCTTAGTCTACATGTTAATTTGTGCTTCTTACATAAAGTGCAGTGAAAACTATGCAAGTATCAATTATAACTAACTTTGACTCTGACATGATTCAGTACAGTTTATCATATCGGAGCTGAAAATTGATATGCCAAGAATTCCAGACACATCAAAAACGCATTTCGAAATGTTCAATTAAAGGGGCACAGACTCTCGATAAACTTTTCAGATAAATCCATTACACAGATGATTCCTGGATATTAAAGACAGACAAGCTTGTATGAAGAATTCTTGACACATCAAACCTCAGTACTATCAAATTAACAAGGCCTGCAATAAAGTACTTCATCTTCAAGTAACAATTATGATTAACAACACCTTCAATCAACATAATCGGAATCACAGAAGCAAAATGTAACGAAAGCGAGTGACTAATGAACTACTCTTAACAAAGCATAAGCGCAACGCAGGATTGATTTAATGAAGCTCTTAACACAACGCTTAGCAATAAGCAAGTGAAACGCAACTTAACACAAGTTAGGAGTGGCTGGTTTGAAAATAGGATGAAGCTATTTCATAACATAAATTTGAAGCGCTTACCATGAATAAGTTATTATAAATTAATCAGAATCAGTAGTTTCCTTGATAGTCTTAATCCTACCACTGGTATAAATCAATTGAAGAAAACCACTAATGGAAGTGCTTCTTTAATTTTGAAGGACATTCTTAAATATTTCATATTTTTCTGCTTTTTTCCTATTTTTTAAACACAGCCTCTCCTTCCCTGATCATTTTATCAAAGCAGGTGCCATATAGTTCAGAATAATTACTCCAGAGGGCAGCTGGGGCAGCACCAGCTAATCCACTAGGACTCCGGCTACCTGACAGCGCCATCTTACGAGCATCTAAAGAAGCCATAGACGGCAATCAACATACTCATGCACAGGAAATTAATAAAATCAATTAAATCCTGACAAATGGCAAACAAATCTTGCAAATAAATTGTACAGAGCAATATACACTAGAGTTTAACTTGTATTGTAGGGCAATGTTATCAGGGAACAAATAAACTTGTCGCAAAAACCTTAACGCTCAAGAATTCAGCAAATCAGTATCACCAGATAGCGTTTATATTTAAGTACACAAATCAGTATTTGGACAATGAATGCAATACCAAGCATATCTATCAAGCAAAGGTAAATAGATATATTTTTATATCAAAGCTTATACGTCAGACCAATTAATGTTGTTAACATTGATTTCCCCTATCGCGAGAGTTTCAGGTCTCGAACATTTCTACTATGCACTAAACGCTTACAAAGCTGAAGCAAAGTTTTAGAGAGATCACTCCGAAACTGATCCTTAATTAGTATTAAATACATAGATAGTTAGTTAATTGGAAGTGTTAGGTACAATTAGGAAAAATTTCATGCCTGGATAAGATGGGTCTCGGCCTGGCCCTCCGACTCCATTGTGAGCTAATCCTGAAAATTGACACTATCGGTTAAATGCCTATCTTCTGGGTTTTATTTCTCTTAATTTTTTCCATGCGGGATAGCGGCATGCATTGCTAAAGCTAACAATGGATGGTTAGTATCTTTAAATGAAAAATTTAACGTAGCCAAGATGTTCTTAGCATCTACCTTGATTGTGTACTGACATCAGTAAACAATCTTTCATTCCTCATTTTCTTAATTCTACCTAGAATTTTTGAGGACTTCTACATTTATTTAAAGAAATTCTCTAAAGAAAATGAACAAGAAGATTTTTCTACAGTAGTACCTATCAATGTTACCTATTTTATTTTAAGTTGTATAACTATCTTATATTCGAATATTTTCTTAAAAATTTACGACAAATAACTTTATTTTATAAAACCTCATCTACAAATACCGTTTCAGTAACTCCAATTAAAAAATTCTTAACCTAGGCAAGACTTAAGTGTCTCGGTGCCACTGGTGCTGTATTTTCATGCTTATAATACTTATTACTATAAAACCTTATGAATTAAGAATGTCTACAATAAGACGAAGCTAATATTATCAAGACATGCCTGATGGGGATTTTGGCTGCTTTCCGATCAGTACAACACCAACACCGGGTTTTCCGGCCCCAGCACTTTGATACGGATCATAACCGAGGCTACCAGCCTTATCAGGGTCTGCGTTTCGAAGTTGGTCATCTGTGAATAAGATGCTGAATGTATCTAACACATGCAGGTAATAACAAACACTACCACATCTACAAATCGTTACATTCATTGTTACGTTTGTTATACAGTAGAACCCAGCAATCAAGACCATACCCGAGATTCAAGACCATCATAGGGGTTCAATATAACCCCAGTAATTCATTAATGCCCTGGATATTAGATACCACCCAATAGACTCAAGACGGAATCTAACAAGATAGCCCTTGAGATTCAAGACTGCCCTTGAGATTCAAGACCGCCCTTGAGATTCAAGACTGCCCTTGAGATTCAAGACCGCCATTGAGATTCAAGACTGCCCTTGAGATTCAAGACTGCCCTTGAGATTCAAGTCCACTCTGGCGATTACCATCAAGGAAATGGAGATTCACTGAAGTGATCTTATCAAGATGGTCTGGAATTTGGAACTCTTCATTTATAAATTGTTTTCATTGTGGTATTAAACTGAAGGTGGTCTCTATTTTGGGTGATCTTTAGGGTTCCACTGCATATAATTAGCAAGGTTTTGGTTAATAATTAGCAATTATGCAAACAATGATATCAGCTAGAAACATGCAAGGCGAGACAAAATCAAACAATTTGAAAATATGCAGAAGTTATTCAAACACTTCGGTCATTTAGTACTGCCCAGTTGCTAATCGACGGAGACCAAATTTGGAGTGTTTTAAACAGCTTTAATAGGAATGTAGGGAATAATGATGGAATATTGGCTTTGTAGTCTCTTTCCTTTAAATTTGTTGGAAAATAAGATCATTGTTTTAATCCTATATATACATCGTCTTGGTTGTGTATATATACATTATATAAAGTAATAAGATGTAGGAAAATACCAAGAACGTGTACTATGAAATTATCTGAGGTAGCGAATTTGTGAGGCTACTACTTCCGGAAAATTCTCAAAATATTTACACAGATGATATTGGTGTTCAATGGAATAAATAGGTAGGTAGTTTGTTTCATATGGAATGTAAGAATTGGAGTTGTTCCATTTGGAGTACAACAGATAGTACTACGAGTGAACTTAAACATTTTCCGAGGAAAATGGTAAGGGTATCAAATTAAATGACAGGACAGAATAGGAGAATAAATTAAATTCTGTTTCCATGGAAACCAGTTAGAATCTAATAATAGCACACCTTGTGTTCGTCCAGTAGTTGGATCTTGTCCTTTTTTGCCGCCAGGGACATAAACAATTTCAATGGGCGCCCGATTTGCATCTCCTAAATTACGAAGAGCACACAAGCGAAAAAACGAAATAAATCAAACATTCAACATTCGCAGCAAAAATCATGGCACAAAACAAATCAATATGCAGTTAAATCAATTGATTATAAATGCAGTTAATTTAACATTCACAAGTCAATTATTAATAACACAATATTTCATTATCAATTTTACCTCATTATGAGATAATATTATAATGCAACTGTCGAAAAAACTTTGAAATTTTAATTGTATTAAAATTTTATTCTTAGCACTTAAATCTAGATGTCTTAGTCTAATTGTAGCAAGGCAACAAAATGCAATCTGGAGTCTTTGTCAAAATCTTAAAACTTTAAAATTGTCGCCGAATAATTGATTAATTAATTTACTGACAAAGACAAATGCTGAAAATGTGCCATCCTTGTTATGTGATTTGAGAAACTTATACCAAAATTTTGTGAGGGTTTTATCAGGGCTTTCCGTAATTTCCGAAACAAGGATGGCACATTCTGGGGTAGGTGTATTAATGGGACTTGAGAATTTCGCTTTGGAACTATTGGAAAAAGCTTCTATTTTACATATACATTCATTTCATATTGCCATAAATAATCATGTCCTCATAGGACTTTATCAAAAGCAGTGCAAGGATTTTTATCATTTTCAATGATTTATACAAATAATTGTATTCATAAAATAATGACAAGTAAAACCATTAAAAAAAAAAAGGCCAAAAAGCGACACTTTCGTGTCAAACTAATTTCGGTTCCAAAAAAAAAAAATAGGTCCGTATCATTTAAGATGTGTCATCACACCAAGAAAATGTGTTTTCTAGATAAGATTTATTTTCCTAATAAACCTTTCAGTTCCATTAATACACCTTTATTGGAAGTAGGTAATAAGCATGCGTGCCTGGTCTGGGTTTTGGGGTTGGTTTCGGACCAGGTTTTAGGGGAGACTCTCCGGGAACGTAAACCACCTCTACCCCTTTTCTGTCACCGTCTGTAAATCGGCAAAATGCATTTCAAACCACAGCAAACCATGCAAGGTATGAAGGGAATCAACTATTGAGCAGTGATTGGATAACCAATTATCAAATAATAACGGCAGAAATTTATGTTCATTGCAAGTATTCGTCAGCTCTTAATTCCTGGATAACTTTAATTATCAATGTATCTTTGTACTAAGTTTGATATTTTTTTTAATTCAGATATTTGGTTGCAATAAATGTTAACAATTACGAATAACGTAGCTTGACGACATTGCTTATTCAATCACTGCATATGATTATTCAATCAAACAAACTTCAATAGCAATGCAATAATTATTCACTTAGTGCAATAATGATTCAATCAAATGCAAGTATCATTAAAATTAGATCACACATTATGCAATGAAATAATTTTTCAATCAATAAGACAATTTCAAAAGCCAGTCATATAAAACGAAGCATTTTCTTAGGATTAATTTATAGCAGGTTATAATAAGCAACATATACAGGAAAAGCAACTAAATTTTCTTTTTCTTTTTTTTTTGGCTAAAAAGCTGAATCCTTCAATACTAAAAGCTAGCTCAAGGAAACTGGGTGTGGATGTGTGTAATTGTATAACGAGAAAATGTGTTGGGGAAAAAAGGTTCTGCATCTTTGTGAAAGATTGAAAAATGTTATTCACTACGATGATGAGACGGTGATTTTTTTTAAAAAGTGAAAGAAAACCGAAAGAAATTTCAACAAGAACGGTCAAGACAATTGCACAAAGAAAGTCACTTCAGCATTAATAATATTTTACAGAGGTTTGATTCGATTTGTACTCAATAAATTCCAAGCGCACAGGCTTGTTTCAAAGGTAATTCTGTTTTCTTAAAACAAATTCAATACACTTGGACCTATTCCCAGCTATTGCACATTTGCGATACAATAGGTGGCGCTATTCTTCAGACTGGTGGCGACACCTGGCACCATCAGATTGACAAAATTTTGGGGCAACACCAGTCAAATTGTTTGCAGTAATAATGTAAATTTATCATGAGAAATGACTTTCTACTTCAGCAATGGAAGGTTTAGACAACAAAAGTTGCCATAAAAGGACAGAATAATGACATGATTTACGGGTTAGCACGATGATATGATTGACTTAATGAGACAATTTAACAGCCACTGATTGCTGAAATATGCAACATTATAAGACATTTAACCATTGCTGTTAAACAAACACCCGTATCTTGCGGACATACATTATCTACATGCATGCAAACATTTTACACTGTCTGTCAAGTGACAAAAATCTTAATTAGTCCCAACTTTTTTTAGAAATACAAGTTAAAAGGTTCCATCCGGTGCAAAATGCTTGTTATTAAAAAAAAAAAGAAAAAATCCTTCTCAAATTTTCATATTCTTCTTCAACAATCAGTGATATTACCAGAATAATCTTAGCAACACTATCTGAATCTAGGACAACAAATCTGGACAGACTTAGCCACAAAACAGACAGTATAATGACGCTCGTATCCATGTTGTTATCAACTCATCATGCAAACATTGCGGCATTCCTGGTATCCTTTATTTCACAGTCAGTGTTCATTATAACAGGCTTCTGATTGTCTGTGCGAAAGTAATAAGCATTAGACTAATTAATGCTTGAATTGAAAATGAAACTGCAGCAGTATGAAGCAGCAGACAACTATTCAAAGCAGAGTTATTTGAAACACTGACTGCAAAACTGAACATGAATGTATATATATGAGGGTGTTAACTGATACTAAATTCATGCAGGACCAATGCATCCAGTTCGAAACAAAATCCAACAAATAACCATGCAATACCTAATATTGTACATGCCATGCATTTGACATGCTGATCTTAACTCTACAAATAAACAAATGTTTGACCATGCCTTGGTCATCTGAAGGATATTCCTTGAGCGGCTCTCCGAGGGGACCTAAGCGCCTGGAAGCAGGGTCGTACGGGTTCTGGGAAGACCCTCGGGGTAATGAATAGAAGGCGCTGGGGTGATGAGGGGATGTTGGGACATCGCTAGAGGTGGACCCGGTTCTAGACCCTGGACCTCTACCCCCTGGACTTGCGCTCCCTGGTTGGCCAGTCTGGTAACCCCTTGGTAGAGATGCGGAATACCCAGGCCCCGCCCTCTGCCCATATTGGGGACTAGCTGAACCATTCCTTTCTAACATATCCTCTGAATGACGTCTTGGATAATTTCCTGGGCTTCCACTACGTCCTAGCGAATTGTATGGGGAATATTGCCCGTCGTCTGGGTAACCTCTTGTGGTGCCCTTTTTCAAAGACGACGTCATGTAAGGACCATTATCGCCATATTGGGAGGGGTCAAGTAATTCTTGGCTTGGGTGGCGTCTTCCTAAAGTGGAACTTCCACCAGTGGATTCTAAGTAATCAATGGAAGGTCGGCGACCACCGGTACCATAGCTACTGTCGCCAGGAACCATTTTAGTATGGCGGGAAGGACTGGGGCGGTGGTCGGCGGAAGCAGGGTACTCCGAAGAGTCTTGGGAATCTTTTCTGCCCATGTAAGGGTACCCAGCCGGTACCTGGCCACCAAAAAAGGGTCCCCCACCCTCGTGAGATGGGTCACCATAGTAGCTATCCGGATCGCCGTAACTGCCACCTGGAGGGACGAATGAAACCAAACCAAGAAGGGATAAGTCGGGTTATTCACAGCACGGCAATTTAGAAAAACTCACTTAAATCGCGAGCAAAATCATTCCCAAAAACTATAGTTCGTGATAACATCACATTATCATTAGAACTGAACACAAACTTGCAAGACTGCTTTTTTCGTTTTTTAATAAATTTCAACGAAAACTAATGAAAAAAATCTTGATAAATAAGGTAATCCTTTTCTTTGCAGACTTGCAGGTCTATATAATGTAACTTTTAATTAGGGGATCTCACTCTCAAAAACCATGGCAACTTACATTTAACAATTTTTCCCATTGAGCTGTAACACCCAATTAGGAAAAATTGTTAACTAAAACCAATAAAACTCAATTGTGATTATTAATTAACACATATCAATCACACATTCAAACTTAAGCATTAAATAAATACATTAATTGCATCTCACATATGATATTCATACACACTGGTTAGTATATATTAACACAGTACATTGCATACTCGTTCGTACGTTACTAAGATGCGACTTTCACTTACGTAACACACATAACATTATCATAACGCACGATGTTAGCAAATGCATCAACACAAATTAATGATAAAATAATGTCACAGTATTAAATATACCCTACTTGCTTGATTTATCAATTCATTGCTACGATACAAATAAATTTAATTCTCAAAGTGGGCGGAAAATAGCATATTTCAGAAAATCGATCATACACTTAGTTGATTTCGATCAGTGGGACAAGACCGCCTCAAAGTTATAAAAGTTAGGACTGTATCAAGCAAATAAGGAACCTAATGATAATCATGATATAACACATATAATTGATAATTTGAAAGGAGTACATAAAACAGCGAAACTGAATGTCATGATACGAGGAATGAGTGATGAAGTTGTGTAGTGATGATTATGTTAGTAAATATGGTTCGTGTAATTGACTGTATATAACAACGGTAAGTAATGAAGTGACCACTTCCATATCTTGAAAATGAGTTAATACTGTTGAATCGAGTGTTTTTAATGACCTTAACCACATGTTAAAGTAAGTCCAGCTTGTAGTACTATTTATGAATTTAATGATGCAGTGTAAACAATAGAAGACTAGATTGTTCATGTAGGAGAAAAGATATATTAAATCGTGTTCTTTCGTGAGGTATTTTTGTTTTTTTAGATAATTAATTAATGACATTACACATGTACTGCAGGTAAAAAGTGTTCAGTAAATAGGTTTGGGAAAAAAAAAGGTGTGGCATTTTGATCTTTGTCCACAGTGGAAAATTTGGACAAGGTAACAAGAAATTCTGTTACATTTATGAAAATAAATAAATATGAAATATATAAAAAGTCTATTATGTATATGCGGTAGGGAACACAAGCTCTTAGCATAATACAAGTCTTAATCCTATTAATAGGGATATGCAGCAACTTAGGATATGATTTTAATAAGCATCGCAGGGTGACTTAAGTTCCACAGATTAACCAAAGGATTGAAAAGCTGACCCTGTCGAAGTTTAATCGAAAATTAATACAATGGTATTAAGCGTAGGTTGGTAAGCTTGGTATCTCGAATAATGATATTCACAGATGCTGGGTTGAAAGATTTTGGTAGACCAAAGCAGATAAGCTCCAGGGGTATTTTTTGCAAGGATAGCTTATATATAGTGGTATAGTTATCGTTGTAGGAGATTTCAATGACAAAATTCATGCCTTTCGGTGATTTGTTAGGATCGTCATAAGGATCGAAACTCCTATCTGAGGGAGACCTCGGAGTAGTACGGCTCTGCCCGTCGTACGGGCCGTATCCGGAATCTGACGGGGGTGGCGGGAATCCATCCCTATCATACCCGTCTGGGCCGTACTGGGCATAGTTTGGAGACCCGCGTGGTTTATTGTAAGTGCCATATGGTCCGGCGCCACTGTACTCGGGATTAGGTGAGTTCAGGTAGTCATAGCCTGTAAAATATTATGTGTCATTCCACCATGCAAAAAGTGTACAAAAACAAACGCGGTAGGCAGCCACAGACTCTGTTGTATCGAATCATGTAGCAATTAATTTCAGACAACATATTAACAGCATAGATATCAGTCAAAAACAGTAAAGCAAAACATGCTAGAGTACGACTTTCGGAACTACCAGAAACAAAGTTGGGACCAGTGAACTTTCGTAAAATGTGAAAATGAAAAAGGTACATCAATGATTAATTTGACATACAGTAAACTGAAAACGCGAGTTTAATTGATGCAAGTTTATCAAACTTATTTACAAGTGTGTCATGTTAGTTTACATTTGTGTTATTGTGCGATTTTAATTACAGTGTTGTGTATTTGTTAGGAAATTATCCAAAACGTTGATGCAACCAATGAGGGTATGAAAATGTGTAAACCAACATGCTTAAATCATGGCTCAACACTGTTCTACATCTCCATAACGATGACGTCACAACTCCTGAAAGAAATTCCATTATTATTAGTAACAAACAATCAGCACAAGGAGTCGCCACTGGGACTTACCTGGAGCGCCATCTCTTGCTTGGTAGCGTTGGTCTTCCTCATAAGGTCCTGCTCCTCTCTGGCCTGGTTTGGCAGCCACTCCTGGTGGGACTTTGGATCCACCGGGTCCGGCACCACGGCCAAGAGAGCCACTGCTGTAATATTCCGAGCGCATCTAGGAGAAAGTTGCATACGTCCATAAGAAAACCTTCTTTTAACAAAGTCATCGGCATATAGTTGCACAACATATATATGGTATGGATTATTTTGTCAATCAAATACTATTTCTGTGCTGTGTCTCGAAGTTATTTTAAGCTTTGCAAGCCATTTACTGCTCTTGACAATTAATTTGTCACCATCGTAATCTTATTTACTTATTAACTGTTACGAAGATTTCAGTACTTTGAGTTTACCTTTAGAAAGCCCTTTCAAGACAAACAGTATACTAGCACTAGCAAATGTAACACAGCAATTCCAAGAAGTTACCAATTTATAAAGTTATCTTACACTCTTAAAAAGTTATTGCTAAATGGATAGGCATCACAAGTAATTGTATCAAGTTACCGAACATAATATTCCAAATGCATTTAAATGGTTACTAGTACTCAAAGAGAACGGTGTTACAAGCACCAGGAACCTACAAGACAACTTTCCAAGCCAGCATCCCAAACGAGTCTTAAACAATTACCACAAAGCTACAGGGTTGTAACAAACATATGACTCCATTACGTTCCTTAGCGGTATGAGTATAATGCGCTATTTCTTTATGCAATCATATGTTTGGAGTGTAACTTGCTTTCCAAGAAGTGCAAACAGTTTAGGACAGAGAACTTTAGTAGAACGGATTAAAAATATTTAAAGAAGATTTGGAAGAGAAGGTTTGACTGAATGGAAGATAAGAAATTTAGAGTATGAAAAATGTATTTCGTTGCAATATCATGCTCAAATGCATATTATTAATGACAATTTTCGGGGGGAGGACATTCGTTTTTGCATAGTGCACCATAGAACAGCATAGAACGATGTCCATGAGCTGCAGTATTGCATCAAAAGCAAGTGTACAGCGTTAGTAACACATTCGACATTCAAAGCAACTATCTCCATAACAACAACAAAGCAAATAGAGTTTATTTTGCATTACAATTAACACATCTAATACGGCCACTACAGTCTTGAACTACTGGACTTACGGGGTCGTCACCATAGTGATCTGGGCTGTAGTAATCTTGTCCCTAAAACAACACAATACGATCATGCAATCTGTAATCACACGCATGCTGGGGAAATTGGGAAGACACAGTATCCAACTAAGCGGGTAAACCCCAAATAATAATAGCTTTTTAAGTTGAGTAATAACTTCTTTCTGAGCGATTAGATGTTGATAAGGAACAGCCGAATTGAGCATCATCTAAAGACAATTGATGCTACAAAATTTAAACGAAATGGCTAAAGATTAGAGAGGCAAGTAAAAGGCCCCACCCATGGGGTTAATAAATGTGTAACATGGTGTGGACTCCAAGCCTCATCTAGTCTTATCATTATGTCGGCTTCTGTCAGCAGGTCATATAAGCTGAGCTTCCGACTCATAGCATAGAGAAAAGGACATTGACTAAAACTGTTCAACATATCGGTGATACTAATTAAAGGTTTACTCAGTTTAGGTGGATACTGTCATTACTAACAGGTGCTGGTCTTTCTTGGGATGGTCCGTCTATCGCTAGACACTGGTAGGTACTACCTACTAGGTTGGGAATTATGCTTGCAAAATATGGATGTTAGAGGTATCTGTTGCATACACTTGTATCAAATTCACGCACATACTTAAAGCACACACACATATATACTGAAGAGGGTACTACAATTTCTCATTTGCTCCACTGACACGGTCGATGCCCACGTAATTTTTGCATGCACACGACAATGTATAGCATCGTTGTTCTTTTGTTATGTTAATGATTGTATCTTCATAAACTGCAGATGCGTCTTAAACTAAATGTTTGCAGAGTTCCCTATGACAAATTCATGCAGTTTAGTCTTGTCGCTAAGTGAAATAAAAAGTTTCGCAAAATGAAATTAAACTAAAAAGAGTGGCTTTGGCCATCGGCACAAACTGCAATGCCACAATAAGTTAGCGTAAATACTTGATGTTGATTTACAGATCATACTGCAGCAGCAACTAAATTCACAATGCACACCAGGTCCTGTTCTGATTGTTAGTTTCGTACATAATCACTAGGGGGCAGTACGGCATGACTGACATTACACACAGGTGGCAGCACCGGTACCTTCGTAGTTTTGTGCTGTCGGAAGACTTGTGTTCCATCCGCTAACACCTCTTTCTCCTCCAGATATGAGCGGTTTGTCAGAGTATTGCCTTCGTATTCAGATGATGCAGTCTTGTAGGACTAGATAATGGTGCGATATCATGAAATTGTCAAATGTTTGTATATTATATCCTAAATAAGCTCTTTAAAGCTATGGTGAGGCTGTGTAAAAGATAAATTTACACTCATCAAATGAGCCTCAGTTAAACTACGAATATCTTTTTCCCCTTAAAACACCTCACAACCAGTCATCCAGACATTATGTGAAAATTTTGCTAGAGGTAGCCTTCTACAAGCATGGCATCATATTTGACATTTACCCTGTATGTTCCGACTACACAGTATATGCAATATCATCCATACATATATATATACACACTATCTACACCTTATATTTCAGAGATTAGATTTAGCTCTCTCACACAAGGCAAGTAACTTGGAAAGTTGGAAAGTATTTACAGCGATGAACATGAAGAAAGAATGGATTTCGAAAATAGATCCCAAATGAGATGCATTTTCTGATAACGAGCAGGTTTTGTAGATGCTAGGCGTTTGGTGGGGATAACTTTCAAAGTGACCATTATAAAAATACAACGCAATTCATGAAATGTTACAAGATACCAAATGAATCAAAATACACAAATGATAAATGTACTTATTTACACTATACATTCAACTGGTAATTTACTTGTCCAACATGTACAATGGATATTAAACAACTTCCTTCTCCCGGTACGATAGCGCTACTGAACTTTCATACGACACTTAAGTAGAGGAACTTGCTACATTTTTACATTTACAGGTTACTACCATTTACATAAAAAAAACCGGACATTTGTACAGTATTGCGATTAAATTATTCACTTCACTCCTACTAACCTGTTTCTGGCCAGGTGGACCAGATCTCAGATCGCCTGCTGGACCAGCTCTCTGAAGATCGCCAGGACCACCAGTGTACTGCTCGGGGGCAAAGTTGTATGGGATGGGTTCCGTGTTGTTTCCGTACGCAATATCATCACGGTCGTACACTTGTCCGTACAGAGCTCTAGGATTTCGATCGGTGTAAGTCGCAAGGTACTGGCAGATGTGAGTGAAGGTGTCACCCTCTCTGGCTGGCTCGTTGCCGTAAACTTCCAATCCGTACTCTCCAGGACGTGGCAAGTTGCAGGTTACGTACACTTGGTTATCCTGCTCGCGTACGGACACAGCATTCTCCAGCTGTTGATCCGGCAATCCGTCCTTAGTGAGACGCGCGTACAATCGGCACGGACGTGTCTTGGTGAAGACCACCTCAGCGCGTCCATTGGGCGCGGCCAAAATGGCAGTATCTTGGGATGGAGTAAGGCCGTACTGCTTGACGGGTGCACCAGGACCCCAGTTGCTGTCAGAACACATTGGGAAGGGCTTGACTTCTGGTGCCGCTTGGTCACAGACCACCTGGTAAAATAGCATAGGGTGAAGAACCACATAACAAATAGACTCTAAATAAAGCATGTGACTTCATCTTTTCAATGTATACACATTGCATGTGTGTGTCAATGAGCATGTTTACTTACAAATCCCACTGAACATTTCATCATCTAAAATACTTCTTACAAGTTTCTGAACAGTGTTTAGATTATTATTGCAGTTTGTTTGGTTCATTTCCTGTTGAAATTTATCTTACATACTAGGCTGAGGTGAAATTCTGTGACCAATAGCTACAGTTAGTTTCATAAAATACAGTCCACTCTAGCTGTCTGTAGCGACCTGTACCTGGCTGTGGTCTAAACACGCTAAAGCCAGCTGCTTCTTTCCACTTCCAATAGCTAATAATCGGCTTACATCTATTACCAGATAAATATAAACCTTGGTAAATGTAAGAAATTAATCTAATATATCATAAATATGTAATTTGTCTAGTTTCAATTTGATGGGCCGTTTTTAATGAAACTAACTGTATGGGGCCTATCGGAGTTATATACTTTGATACGAAATATTTCTACGAGTTACGTGACCATACCTTGTATTCACAAACAGCTTTGTAGATGTTTTCAAGCCTCAATCTCTCCTGAACTTGCTGGGAGAAGATGGTCAGGTAGTAGTTTCCTTCACGAGGAGCTCGGAGGTAGAAGCTCACTCTGTGTTCTGTGGTCTCCTGGATCACATACCTGCAAGACAAAGAGTTGAAATTGAACGTTGTGGAAAAATGTTTTGGGAAACATCACCCAAATGTTGACAAAATTACACCCCCATTACCCCTATTAGATTAAATGCATTCATAACTTTTTCTCTTCAAATTCATGCCCTGGGCATGACGGTAAGCCAACTTATTACACTATAATGTACTTATCAATATTAGACTTGTCGTAGTGACACTGAACAGAAAATTCAAGCACTTGTAAATTAGGGTTGCAATCACTGAATTAGTTAAAATTTAAATCGGATGTTTTTTTTAATTATGCAGAATTGGCTCATGCACCGTCTAGCATGAGCCAAGTTTGATAATTTTCCCAGCATTTCTTCTCAAACTTATTGAACAGTGCTACAAAAATTAACAATTTGAGTTTTTGACATAAATCATGTCTTGAGTCGTAAAAATCTAGTTTTCAACTGAACAAACTTGTTAAATTAAAAAAAAATAAAAATCTAAAAATGAAATTAAAATGTTTAATTTTTTGCTTCGATTTCAATCACGATTTAAATGAATGCCAACCCTGGTCCTAACATCATTAGGTTCATAAACTCCATGACTATATCAGTTTACCGACCTCTTCAGAGGTACACCCTGGATGTTTTCGTATCCATTATCTCCGTAAACGAGCTTGAAGGTGAAAGCAGCTGGTTTAGTTGATCCAAGAGTCAAGACAAGGATTCCCTTGTGAGTGTAAATGACACCCTGGTCTTGCTGGAGGAACTTCATGCCGACCGTGAAGAAGTAAGACTTGACCAGTGGGTAGTCTTCATATCTGTCAAGTAAATAAGGAGACAATTTAAGATTATGTCAATGTAAGAACAAAATACAGACGATGACATCCCAAAACTGTGCAAGACTACTTTGTCTATTCCGGGACTCTAAAAAATGCTTATCTGTACGTTGTCAAGATCTGTAGTTTTATATTTTCTAAATTTCTGTATTTTCTGTTTTATATGCAAAAGGCTGTCATGATTGTAATTCACCATTGATTGGGCAGTTATTATATAATGTCAATGAAGCACTACTACTCCTAAGAAGACCACGAGTCATAAAAGTGATTTAACATTTCTTTCAAGAATCTCGGCTGATTTAGCATTTCACCAATTTTGGTGGTAACGATTAAATTACAGTCACATTTCTATCATTAGATCGTCTATCTAAGAAAGTAACATGAGATGAGAATACAAAAATGCAGGCCCACAGAACACCACACTGACTTTATTCTACAGTTTTATAAGTAAGTTTAGCATGATTTTGCTCAATAATTTCAACCGATAGAATCAAACACCGAACATCAACATTTGATTTATCTGCAAACGCTATCAACCATCACTTACTCAGTTCTGCTACGAGCAGGTTAACACAATGGGGAGAAAAAGAGGTCACTGCCACCGTAGCAGATGTGTTGTTTGATGATGTCATCTATATTGTGACGTCATCCATGTGTAGTGACATCATCTTATTGTCTTTTAAATCTGCTATGGTGATAGCCCCCCCTTTAGGCTCTGTTTTTCTCCCCAATGCAAAATATATAGAATATATATATATATTGCAGCAAATGATATTGGGTTGGTAAGTTAGGTACAGTAGTTTACTGGTAAATTATGGTTGGAAATATACTAACTCAGCTCTGCTGCGAGCGGGGTAACACAACTGCCAGGCAGGGTCTTCAGGGCAATGACTGTACACAAGCTGTGTCGGCTCAGGGAGGAAGTAGAAGTCATCATACTCGTACACCAGGTTTTCTGGGGTGTTGCGTTCTGATTGCAGGTACCTGTAATGAAATGTACAGAAATGTACAGAATATATTGAAGCGAATGATAC
This sequence comes from Alitta virens, assembly GCA_932294295.1. Taxonomy (NCBI): domain Eukaryota; kingdom Metazoa; phylum Annelida; class Polychaeta; order Phyllodocida; family Nereididae; genus Alitta; species Alitta virens. The sequence goes on along the minus strand of OW028580.1, from coordinate 4,034,956 downwards.
TTGGGTTGGTAAATAAGGCATTTTACTAGCCAATTATGGTACGAAATATAACAGAATTTATCAGAAATATAACAGAATTTAAACAGACGACATCAATTGGACTGACTCAAGTTTCTAGAATATAATACAATATAACGACACACTATAACAATGGTAGAATTATTATCTGAATATGTTAGCACTTTTCTTGTGATTTTAAACCAAAACAATCAAGAAAGAATTTAACACAAACTACATTTTTCTGGCCAAGAAACATCGTAATTTCATTTTGTAATGCATGATTTCACACACCATCATAATGCAAAATTAGCCAGAGGCTACCAAGAGGCAGTTAGTTAATTGACAAAGTATCAATTATTCCTATGCTGACGAATAGGGATTAGGGAATGCTTCTGAGTCAAAATACAGTTATGTATACAGCAGTGCACTAAACAGTGTTATACTCCACCACGTGACCTTTCTATTGTTCACAGGAAGGATATAACCAACGAAAATGTTGGTAAACTCCCTCCTGAGTGCAAACTGAACTTGTCTTGTGTAATAAAGGCAGTAAAAACAAACAAACAATCAAACAAATTAGTAAATATACCTACTGGAGTATAAGTTCGGCGTCGGAATATAACCAACAAAAATTTTCGCGGCAAAACGGGCCATAATATAGCTTGCGAAGTTATCAAGGTTACAAATCAATAATCGATAATCGTCGATAATCGTCAACCCTACTAAATACTCTACCTTGTAGCCCAGTGACTGTCCACCAACTGCCAATTTCCGTCGATGTACACAGCGTTCCAACTGTGGTTAATAGGTCCGTTGGTGATTGGCATCCCAGGACGGTAGTCCACGCCCTTCGCCCAGCCGGACAGGGTGTTGCAGTGCAGCCCAGCAAATCTGAAGAAATAAAGAGCAATATTTTGAATAACGTACTACACAATGCCGACAGTTATGAAATGATATACCAAAAGTACAATCGGAAGTCTTAAGTAACGAGGGGTTATACTATCATCAATGTAATACCTTAGAAATTGACGGCTAATTGTAACTGCTACGGGAGAGTTTACAGTGAATAATTATTGCTTTACTATGAAGACAAGTTTTTTTTTTTCTTCAGAAAACTCAAGTTGAGGCTCAGTAAAAATTTGCAATAACCATCCAGAATTTGCACTTCAAAGCAGCAATCAAGGCAAGACTCCCATTGGTTAAGGTATTCTCTCAGCCAATGAGAATCCAAGATTCACATGACGTTCTCTGGAGTATAATTTCCAAGTCTATGAATTCTGCTGTAAAATCAGACCAGATGATCAGTTATATTACCGATTTTTTTATTTAGACAATATTGGTCATTTTGTGACCTCAACACATCGGTAACATTCATTGATTCCTTACCACACAATCCCAACAACTATGACAAACGTTATTCATGAAATTATACATAAATTCGGTCAACTGATACTTCAACATCAGCCATCACTTACGAAGACAAGCACTCAAAGATGCGAGCATAAGTCGTCTTTCCATCCTTGAATCCTCCCAGAACGGCTTCAGGTGAACCCGGCAGTTCGCTGTCGAACATAATCGTGTACATGTTCTTGGTTGTCATCCATCGGAAAATCACTCTGTGCAAAAGAAAACACAAACAAGAAAATGGTTAATAAACTTGATTTGAATTAAGACTTTGTAGCAACTAGTTGCATCATATTCTATAATTGGATGGTGTGTAGTTTGTTGCACAGCTTCGTCAGTTTTACCTGTGTACAATAATTTGTTACAAGTGAAGTCTTATTTTCTGTTTTCGCAGAGTAAAACACATATCTGAGACTCATATAAGTGGAACTGCAATTTTAAGTTATTGAACTATTTAGGACCTTTCAAAGACACAGAAATAAATATTTAAAATGTCGACTCCAGGCTCATGACTAATCAGCTAATACTGTCTATATTGTATGAATACACACACCAACAATTGCCACGTGCAGTATATGACTGAGATTCACATAAAGCACTGTAGAGTGTAGAAGCAATTGTTAAATTGAGCTAATAATTCCAAACAATTGTGTCTGTTTGTAATCTTACCTGGCCTTTTCTAAATCGTTGAAATTTTTCTTGAAGATGAGATTCCATATTAAGTCCCGAAAGTTTCTGTAATTTGTTCTAGCTTCCTGTAAATAGAAAATAAACAATTGCCATTAAACTTTAAACTCTCATCAAAGTAATGATATCACCTGCGGAATGTTAAGCGAGTCAGGCGTAACTGCTGTTTAATAATTAGACATGTTGAACATGTTTAAGTCCTCGGATTAAAACATGCTTTTCTACATGATCTTTTCACGACAGATTCAAAGGCTTATTCGATAGTCAGGAACTGAGCGCCACTTTGTACAACAATTGAATCAGCTCGTCCTCATTTGCTTGGTCTTACGAGCAACATCTGCTTTACATTGCTCCCTAATTTGTAACTGCATTATACACTAACTACTTTGCAGGGCCTAAGAGCACATGATGAGCAAAATAACATGTAAACCACATTTAGAATAGTGAATGAAATTGATGTTGACATGACCCTTGAAGTGAAGTATAGCTTCAGGTCACGACCTTTGACATAGTTTATGCCCAGGGCACTATGTCTGGCATTTAGCCAAGGATCAGTAGCACCCTTTTGCACTTTATAAGGGGGGGGGGGGGGTCACTGCACTTTGGGATTAAAATGATCCAGAAGGAAAGGAAGAGGGTTAAGATTCATTGGGAGGGGTACAGCGCCACCTGGGGTGAAAGGGTGGAACTATGAACCAGGTGATCTTCCAAATTCTTGGATGTTCAAATGATAAGACCAGCAGGGGGTTTGTAAGTTTAGGGGGGTCAGCTTCTAGGAATTTTCTAGGAAATAGCACTGACATTGCTGATCTAGACCAGATAGACAGATAGTCTGGCCAACAAACTACTGATGTCTAGTATACTTCTATAACTTAAGAGGAACATTTGGTTTTGTTATAATGCATATTATCATGATTAACATTGATTATGGGACAGCTGTACAGCCTCCATAAACAACAATCACAAGAGATACCTCAAGTTAATCATATCTTTATTGCCAAATTATAGGCCATAAAATACCATAAATCGACCAATGAGCTTCATAGAATATTAGAAAATATAAATTTAATTGAACAATTAGAATCACGAGACTGCAACATTAACCATGGTAAACTTATCGCACTGACATTATAGTGGTTTAACACTATAACATTGATAAGATGACACATTTTAGATTGGGCGCCAACTTCTTTTTCTCTTTGCTAAGATGTGTGCACAGTACTTCAAACATGGAAACAGCTAGATACTTAAAACTATACTACTAAGAGTATAGTGCATGAACTATCAGACTACTAGACAAAACTATTTCTCAAAATAGAGCTACCGTAATTGCCCAATTGACCTCTTAGAGTACCTAATATCAAAAACTCGACTCATCTAAAAGTCAAAGCAAGACCATTGTCGATTCATGGATTAAAAATGTGAAAAATTCACTTTCTTACCCCCCCCCCCCCCCCCCCCCCCGTGCACCCTCAGGGATCTTAATGAGGCTAATTGCTAATCCTTTGCTGGTATTCGGATAAATATGGTAAATAGCCAGTGGGTGGTGGTAAAACTAATCAGGCAGATAACAGAAGTCATGGAGTACATGGGAAAAGTACATCGACCGATACATTACATCACTTAACAGATACAATACTATAGCAGCAAAATGTTATGTATAATCATATAATAATTGGCACAATTCCCACTGAAGTATCAGAGCACACTTTGCACCTATTGAAAACTTTATTGTATCCCATAATACCAAGGTGGCTCCATGAAAGTAAAAGATCGCCCACATGAACTGATGAAGTGCACTTGAATTGACTTTTTAATGTACAAATGAGTAACATACAAGTACTACAAACGCTCAATACCAATGTATTTGTACAGCTGATTTATTTCGTTATGTATTCAAGATGACTATGTAGAATGTCTATGTATGTACGTACGTATATGTTTAAGTTTCAGTGAGTACGTGAGCTTAACAAGCTGGAGCTACAATACATTAGTGTAACACTATAACAGGGGTGCACACACCTAGCTTTACCATCGATCACATCATGACATCATCACTTCTGCCCTACACTACTAAGTTGACTATGCAACCAAGCTCTGAATCCGTAGCACTGACAAATATTATACAATACAACACAATTGGAAGACATGATCAAAAACATCAGACAGGTTTTCAATTGTCTTGTTCTATTCATTGTACTGCTATATAGACAACAAGCGTCAGACGCGCTAAATTGTCTACACAATGTATTCACAGCGCATAGGATGAGTCTATCAGGACTTGCCTCGCTACCAAATAGCAATGGCCAGTGGGTAAATGTCGAGAATACTAGAAGACTATGGACTACTAATACATTCAATACAATGCCATACATTTTCCGCTTTGCATTCAGTGTCATTCAGCCGAGGTTAGGCTAGCCAAGCAAGCGAAGCTCTCATTGGCATCCGAGTTCGCAGAATGAGGTCCACCCTGCAGTCTCTTTATTTTTTCGTGGGATTATATTTGCACATGGTCTTACAGCCTTCCTACTTATCTGAACCTCTTCTAAACTGAAAAATAATGTGTGCACACTTCAACTGCTACTTCTTAAAAGTCGTTAATGTTATCACTGAATGACTTAGTCATCGCCGACAAAGATCTAATTATTTTTCAATGACGTGAACAGTGAAAGGGTGATAGGAGCATTGATGCGTGCATACTGTCTGCACTCCATATTATTTTAACCAGTTGAAAATACTGCGAAAAATAACAGTGCTGCTGCCAGGCTAACATTAGGCCAGGCATAAACAGTCCATAGTATATCCATTTATCATATGTTCATTTATCATATGTTAATCAGCAAATATTTCGAACAATTTCATCTCAACTCATAATGCACTTTCTTTTTCATTCCTTGGCATTAATTAGCCATGTACACTGCAGCTGTTTTTCAACACAGTTATAAAGTGAAAATAGTTTTTATCACGAAATATATTGAGGGTTGCATTCTCTTCAGCTGATATCTTAATATTTATAAGTCAATACGCACTAGCTGGAGAGATTACCTAGTAACCATGGTAACCGTAATACCCACTGAGAAATGCTTTATATTAAATGTCACCGAACACATCTCCATCGAATTCCCAGTAAAAAATAAGTCATAACCTTATCAACAAAAATACATTGATTCACAACAGCAACTATTGGGGAATAAAAACCAACACACATAGTACATTTCCAACTCCAATCGTACCAAATTAGTGTGGTGTAATAAGGTAAACAACAGGATATTATAGAAAATGGTCGCTTTATTTTTACCTAGGATATGTCAATCATAGTTAGTGTGCCATACTATACACAAATGGAGCTGTATTCGCAAAATTGCAACTTGGGGGCCAGCTTTGCCTTATCACCATGCTATGAAGAATGGGGAGAAAAAGTAACAGAGCCTACGGGTGGCACTACGACCATAGCACAATAATTTTTGAAAGTTACATGGATGACATCACAGAATGTTTGACGTCATCGAACAATACTTATCATACTTATTTGCTATTGTGTCGGTGACCTCTTGCGGTACTTTTTCTCCCTGTTCAAGCTTTTCTCTATAAATAATCAAAGAACACGCTACCTCAGAAGAGTCATTACGAATTACTAACGAGTCGGTATGGTTATGTATCAATGTTTATCAATGAATTAAAGTTTGCACAGCGACTGAGATGCAAATGTAGCTCCTAAACAGTGCACGGAGCAAAGTTCGAACCCATGCACCTAACTTTGATGACATAGAAGCTGAGAATACTGCTAACCATTAAGGCTATCTAGCACCTAAAACATCATATCATTTTTAATGAGTAGGTTATCAGTAAAATTATTAAAGAAACAAACAAACATTGCTGTTGATTTTTTTCAGAATACATATATCAAAAAATACTAACCACTTGGCTATCTAGCACTAAATATAATTTTTAACCAGCATTTAAGAAAATTTACCAAAGCAATGAACAAACATCACCGTTTATTTGTTCAGAACACATATCAAAACATCAAACCAAACAAACTGATCACTACGGTCAGCTCTACCACCAAGTAGTAAATAAGCACAGGACACAGCAGGTGTCCCAGGCACACCCCTGATCAGTCAGAATTCTTCACGGTTTCCATGTCAACAAACTACCTGGACATCCCCAGGGGTTGCTAAGGAAACCTGACCTTCCTTGGACCATGGAGGTATTATAGACGGAGGTCAGTGTCCCACTGAACGAGAGCGAGGCTCAAAGGTCGAAGGTAAACAGTCGAAATTGCTGTAAATGAACCATATGTACAATACAGACTGCAGTCAAATACAATCAACATACTACACTGTATTATCAGTAGTGCATTTGATTTTTTTCAATGCTACCATAGAGTATGCAAACAGAATTCATTGAAGTGAGAAGGATGCCGTCAATGACATTGAAGATTTATGTCAGAATAGCTAAGACAATCAAGATAATACTGCACTGGACAATATAATTATATCTCCTAAATAAATATGTGCATTTGCCAAGGCAACAATAAGTTGTGCATACAGAATACTACTGTGTACTGTGCATATACACACAAAATACATATTTACGAAGCCCAACGCTTATATCATCAGCTTATACTGTTACATACAATTCCCCAGCAGTTTATATAGTCTGGTGTTCCACTCTCTATGGGGTCTATGTTGCTAGGAACTCGCTGGCTGGATGTTCTACATGTATGCAAAGCTTGTAAGCATGATATATGACTTTACTGACGTTGGTGTTCTACCTATATACAGCCGCAGAACAGCATAATACACCTGAGTTATATTTCAAGTATATCTTACTGGGAATGGTGTTCATATATTCTTGTCTATTCTTCAAATCTTTTGCATCAGAGAACAGGTTTTGCAACCGAGTGAGGTACAATCGAAAAGTTTTAACGATTACCACAGGACATATTCATTTATAAATTGAAATTCTTGAAATTCTAGATCGGGTTAAAATCCCATCGTACGTCAACCCGTGGTCAAAGGGATGTCAGAAGTTTTGTTATGTGATAAGCCCAAGTAATCTTGTATTGTCGAAATCCTACGTGTCAGAAGCATAGTCATTTTCATAATGAGGCACTACAGGTAGAAGTAATGATGAGATGAGTTTATACCTTAAATATCACATTAAAGAACCACTTAACGTGTGGGTCAATATTCCCGATCATATCATGGATACTGGTTACTAACCAGTGCAACAATCTAAAAGATTTAACATTTTTAATGCGAACAGGAGCCAGATTATATTTAGCAAATTAACAATTTGTTAACAAATTTACATCAGTTCTCAAACTGCAATTCAAGTTCAATACCAAGGCGTACATGAATAGGTTTTGCAATACTAAAGAAATAGTTATTGAAAAGTGCTCATAGATATTACTGAGCCACATATAAGAGCATAACTTTAACATATTTTCAGATCCTGTAGTATTCTACACAACATAAAATATATCTGTCATTCCAGAGCATGAGGTATGTTGGCACATTCATTATAATGGTGTCATTGTCCAAATTCACCAAGAGCGAACAAACAAAATTCTGATCTATGATGACGGATCATTTTATAAAACTGGCCTCGGTGAGCAAGCAGCATTTTCAGGATAATTATGATAAACCAAGGGGTCTACACGGGTCCCAATAATAGGAAGCAATGTCCCATGTCACCATTTAGGAGAAAATCCAATGTCTCATCTCACTTTTTAACTAAATAAGTAATTACTAAGAATATCAAAATGCACCTGTCACTCCTTAAGGAGATAATCATCTTATGTCTGTCGTTATTTAAGTTTAAGTTATAATTTTTTTCTTGACACATGGTTCATACAATTTTACACTGATACATTCAATACAGTTATGTATATACATATAATTTTAATATATTCAATGTCAAGAAGGGAAACAACAGAGTTTAAAAAAACTATATTAAGTTGCTCCCAAAGAGCTACAGTGTCACTTTATCCCTGGTTAAAGTTAAGAAGGGCACTGTGTCGATTTTGTCAATTTTCACCCATGAAGACCCATAACACAAGTTAGGATCTTATATCACACAAGTCAAAGTCAAAGATACCTTTATTTAAACGGTAATTTCATTCAGCTGTACACTTTTTCAATGAAGCCCTGATTGCGCTAAATGAGTCTCGCAATTCTATGTCTTTAATCTTTTAATATGGATGATAAAATGCATGCAGTTTATAGCTATGTTACATAGTGGATGGATCATTTCATAAAACTAGCCTTCATAAGCTCCATATTCATGATTAATATCATTAATATTACAAGCTGGGATTTTATGTAATACCACAGCGATAAAATAAGACCCACAATTTTGTATTCCTAAATGCTTGCAATAAATAGATGTAATAGATTTCGAAAACAGGATGTGGTCATTCATAACAATTTAGAATGGGGAACTTTGAAAATTACAAAATATCACTGCTGAACTTTGAAAATTACAAAATATCACTGCTCACATAACCAGTCCGCAATGCGGGATAAGACCTATTGTAATGTCAGATTGATTGGTTTCACATTAACATGTGATTAATGAATTGAGTTATCACAAGTTAATTGGTTTTAGCCTACGATGTAGCATGAAAGTGCATGTGATGGCACAAACAGCTTATTGACCACTATTTCTGACATTATTTTCATATTTTTGCCAAATAAAGTCAATTTACCTTGGAATTTTATAGATCTATTCTTCCTTCCATTTAGATACAAGAGCATAACTAATTCTCCGATCAGATGCTGAAGGTCATTGACCCCAGCATCTCAATATATAAAAGAAATGATCTTCGACAACTTAGAGGCATCACCAGGCCCTTTTTTAAACATTTTACAATGCTTCGAATATGAGTAATTTTAACTTTTAACCAACAACGAAGGTTGATTTTTCCTGATTTTTAGTTCATGATTATGAAGAAGTCGAAAGCTCCCATGCTTACAAGTAAGATTCTTGAAGATAAGAACTTTTTAAATAACTTTTAACCACTTTCAGATCCCAAACCACCCGGTACTTACATTGACGGCATGATCATCGATGGCTTTGAAGACCCTTGGTTCTGTGTAGATCTGTCTTTTCAAGAACCTCGGGGGCATCGGAGGCGGCCGGGCCGATATTGGAGTCGGCTGAGCATCGAAGTTTGCCGGAGTCGCCATTTTGGGGGTAAACTCCTCACTAGGTCAAAGGTCACACTCGGTATTCTTTATTGGGATCACCTTCTGAAAGAGAAAGGCAGAATATTAAATATACAGGTATAGTGGATCATCATTTAAAATGAAAGTCAAATATCTCAAATCACTGGTAACAGATGACAATCATAAAAGTAGACCATTGAGAAAAGAAATCTCATGAAGTATCATAACTTGTATGTCACACCATATGAACAATGATGAATCTAACCATAGAACTTTTATTAAATTTTCACCACCAGTAATAACAGATAAGATCAGTACAATGATGAAACTTCCTTAAAGGGGAACTAAAGGAGATTTGCATGTTAATTTTAAAAGTGCAATTAGATGACAAAGAACACAATGCCGTAAATGCAAGTGACTAAAAGTCCAATTTTAGTATGATTTGGAGCCAATTAAAAGTGGAGTTAGCACCATCAGCCACATCGCTGGGGGCCGCCATTATTGCACACGGCACCATGGCTTGTGACGTCACTTATGTACCATGATGTCCTTCACATTGATAGATTGCAATCCATTTCAATAAAAACATACACTACATCCTGATTGCAATGAACCGTTTGTATGTCATATTCATGTATATTTGCTCACTGCAAGTAGATGCAAATAACCCTGCTTACATTACACATGTAAAGATAAGTTGTCATAAATTAATATAAAAATTTATCAAAAAACGTATCATCTGCAGAACTGCATGCTCCAATTTTATAAACCATCACCTTAAGTAGGCCTGATAAATGAATTTTATTTGTTTGACATTGTTCTGTCAACAAGTGCATAGATAGATGGATAGATAGATGGTTGTGCCTTGGCTACTAAATGCTGATGAGGTGTATGAATTATTAGAGTATCTTTGCACTAAGTAAAATTGATATTTTTTACTCACAGCTATTACTATTTTATACTTTTTAATGATTTAATTGTTTTTTACTCTCATTTTATTATGTTCTATGAAAATTAATAAATCTATATATATTAACATGTATAGGTGAAAACAATCATAAAAGATAAGCAATGCTATATAAGAAATATCTCAAAAGCACTAATTGCATAGTCTCAAATTGTTCAATGGCAATTTACTTGACACTTTGTCAGAACAGAACAATGTAAAACATGCTCTTATTTCAATTGCAATTAACACCTTTTGTCTGTTGTTGACACTGCTCACCTATAGTCAAGCAGTTGGATTGCACTAAGCACTGGAACCACAGTCTCCTACACTGGAGGAGGGGACCAACTTATATTGTCTGTGGTATTCATAGTACAACAGTGACGTATTTCCGGCAATAGCAAAACACCCGGGATAGTCGAAAATGGCAGCCTCCGTAGTTCAGAACACGGGGCTAACAAATGCAGGATATTACTTTACCAGGGCATATATACAAGTTATGAATAGTGTGGATGTGTTTCTATGGACCAAAGCTAGCATCTGAGAGGTAAAGTGCTGAAGGTGTTAGTTCCCCTTTAACTCAGCAAGGAATTAACATATGAACGGGTTAGTTTTCCCGTAATTTAATTATCACAAACACGCTGTATTTTACTGACAAATACATGGTTATAAAATATATCATCAAAACCTTACATCTATTAGAACCACAGATATAAGACCTTTGATATGATCATACAGTATCACCTCGATTGAGGTCAAACGATCAAGGTCACCATGCAGAATTTCAAGGTCACCCAGTTAATTTAAACTTGTTTCACATCTCATTAAGTCAACTTGGATTGATTTACAGAGAGGAATGCTTTCTCTAACCTATCTAACTTTTTAACACTATTTAAATTCCTCTCATTTCTTTTCAACACAAATTCTTTCGGTGTGAAAAATTGAGAATGTGTGGAAAACTGTTCGAGCATGCATAACTGTCATCCTAGCCGATAGCTGACTCTAAATTTCACTTCGAGCAAATATTTAGGAACAACCTAGGCGCTGATGTGTCATCATGAAATTTCAACCCTGCATGATTTGATATTGAATGCAATTTATCTAACGAGTACCCTACTTTTATTTTTCTTCATTTTTTTTTTGAAACTTTTTTTTACCTATTGTGGTGCAAACATAGTCCCCAGTGTTAATATGGAGCAGAAGTACACCATTCTAGAATGGAATGCGAAGGTTATTTATTGGCGAAAACACAATGACCCCAAACTCAAAATTCTGCCTCTAATTGAATTATGACATGCTATCAGGGCTTATGTGGGTGGGATCACTCACTATTACCGTAAAGTTGTAGTTTAACTTCACCGTGTCAAAATCTGTAATACACACAATACAGGCTAGGTTCCTTCGCATAATATACATCGATGCCTCAAATGCTCAAAGCAGTCTGAACGGTATTTTTCCATGAAATACCTTCAATGTTTATGAAACCCATCAGATAGAGTTATCTTTGTAAAATGAAAGAGTTCATTCATCTGAGGTGGGTTTTTCATTTTAAAAGAGGACCTTTACGAAATTCAGTTCCGGATTGAACTTGTAAAACACACTTGGAATTATCACATATTGGAATTATTGTGTCACATATTGGAATTATCGTGTCACATACTGGAATTATCAAGTATTCTTGGCAAGAACCACTGAAATATATTTTGCATACTCACACAATTATTTTCTATTTTAATCAAACTTAAGATTGTATTATCATTGCACCTACATTGTATTATCATTGCACCTACATAGCACACAACATGACCATGATGACATAACAGGACTAGGTCATCGACAGAGATTTATTGGGTAGTTCACGATATCTCATTCCAAGCTATTAGGATCCATGCACTTAATTGCTCCAGATGTAATTAGGATCATAAATCTCTATAAACATGGGTCATGTGGCAGATGATGCACTTTAAACTAGAATCTGCGGAGACTACAATGATTATGGAAACAAAGAGCCAAAAAAAAACAAAAAAATCCCTCAACAAAAATGTAAATTTTATACACGACGTTATCTTGTTTTGTCTAGTATCTTGTAAAATTGTCAAAAAGCTACTGGATGGAAACTTGATCACATAATGAGACAGTTCATTGAATTTGTGTTATAAAATAACACTACAAAAAGGTTATTTATATTCCTAAACAAAAACATATCAATAAAAATAAGCTTAGCTTGAATCAAACAGCTGATACTAACAATTAACATGTTTACCACAGGGAATCAATAGTTTCAGAATTTATCAAAAGTGGAGCGAACAATGAGTGGATGCCGCTGATATACAGTACATGACCAAATGTGCCAAGTGCGTTTTCCATGACCAAATGTGCCGAGTGCGTTTTCCATGACCAAATGTGCCGAGTGCGTTTTCCATGACCAAATGTGCCGAGTGCGTTTTCCATGACCAAATGTGCCGAGTGCGTTTTCCATGACAAATGTGCCACGAGCATTTTCCATGACAAATGTGCCACATGCGTTTTCCATGAGAAGGATAAACGCATGGAATGGTTTTTAGCTAATTTTCATGCGTTTGGATGTTTATCCTAATGCATGGAAAACGCATGAAGCACATTCGGCCATGTACCATGCAATGAAAAATAGACTTCGTATTTATGAGGTGCTGCAAAAAGTCATTGCCAGCCTATTCAGCCACATGTGTTAAAGTTGCACTGTCTGTCAAATTTGCAATTTTCTAAGATGCTATCAAACAGTTGAAAATTACCTTTAGTAATCAAGGCACACTAAATTTGTGTGAATTAATGATTTTATAAGACATTACCTACTTAAAAATAAATTATACATTGAGAGAAAATCCAGATCAAAACATTGGAAACGCAATGGAAATGACATCATCACCATTGTTTAGTATTGTGACGTCATCACTGGGTTTGTTTACATATTGAGTTTTTGATGGCATGAAAAACTAATATTTATATTATTTATTGTAAATTAATACTAAATTGATGATCAAAAATGGGCATGTAATCATTATTTTAATGTGCAAATTTGACAGACAGTGCACCATTAAACACTAGGCCAGCAAGCTAAACATTGAAATTCAAAGCCACATTGTAGCAAAATAGACTAGCATGAACCTACAGCATCAATCCTAACTCTCCACAGACACAGTGAACCTCCGGGGGCTCCCATAATTAGCTCCACTCCACATCTTTTTTGCATGTTTATCCTCTATTTTCCCCCCAACACTTCCATGTGGTATGATATGCTCAAGGTCACAGCTGGAAACAGGGCAACATATGCAATTTGTGAAGTATAAAATAACTTAGCATTCATCCTTGTACATATCATTTATTTTTTATTTTATTTTTTATCATTGTTTATTAAGGACACCTAACTACCTATAGCACTTGCAACACCCCAATAGAGTCTTTTCACCGAATGGCCCTGAATTCAGCAGGACATAAGTCTTTCCTCTCCTCTTATTAGTCATTTTGCTTTTCAGATATTGTAGGTAATAACTAACTGATTCCATAAATATAACTTTCTCAGAAAAATAACAAACATCAACTTAATGATAAAGTGTCAAATATACATTAAAATGCACTAAAAAATACTGCTGCTAGGATGCGCTTTGCTTCAGCCAATCACAGCCAAGGGTGGGAACTTTTTCAGCCAATAGAATTGCAGTATTCTGTCATAGCCACCTGGTGGAAATATAGAGAACCTTTCGTGAAAATCCACTATTAAGTTCACATGATTTCAGTCCAATTAACAAAGACATGAAATCATTCATAATCATATTGATTTAACCAATATTAACATGGTACTAACCGTCTAACTAAAACGACCACTTCACTTGTAGGGTATTAACACCTCAATTCAGTTCACATGATTTATAGTCTGATTAACATAAGCATTAAACAGTTAATTATTGATTATATATATAATAACCCATATCAACATGTTAAACATTGTACACTGGTGTTGGTACTTGACTGTAAACAGTAAATGGCCATGACCTTGAAAACTATCCAAAATCAAAATATTTCCAAATAGCATTACAATCATTAGGGAATTCCCAACAATTAAACAATACAATATATTCTAATAACCACACCTGCAAAATATTCCTGATTTAATTCATTACATGGAAATTACACAGTGAATACAATAACCCAAACAGTGATAGACTCCTTTAACACTGTTTTTGGTAAAAACTGAGCACTGAATGCCTATGGGGTCTAAACATTAAGCTAGAGTGCCATCATTGGCACTACTACCACATACATGTATATAGTACACCGCTTATATGACTGACGTATCAAGAATTCAACAAGTTCAAAACACCATGGCAACATCATTTGTTATTGTATATAACTGTCCTACTTTCCCAATATTTTTGTCCAGGAAACGTACATTTGTCTTCTCACCTCTCGGGTCAGTTTCAATCTGTGCCATTAAATCAGTGAAGGGTGAAAATGACATCACCTTAAGGTCCTACAAATGCACCTCTTTAAGGCGGCCACCCCTGATTTCAGAAAAAAATATATCTTAATAGCGAGGTGGCCTGATGAATAAGATCATTTATATGCAGTGACTAGTCATACACATGTAATGGGTGGGTGGGTGGAGTAGGGCCTTGCGTCCTGTATTTTTGCACCTGTTGGGCTAATTAGGACAGGCAGGGACCATGGCAATGAGATGAAGGATGAAACAGCCATCCAACTTAGGCTCGACCGGGAATCGAACCTAGGACCCAGTGGTTTGGACCCCAAAATTAAGACCACAATCACTGAAATAATCATAATATTGAGATGGTCGATCATAATTCTGGATCATTACTACCCTCCACTCATGGTTTTGGGACAAACAAAGTAAACAAAAGGTGATTTCAAAACAGTTGGGTTCGTTTATAATGCATTATGTATAATGATCCATTTGGGAAAGTGAAGTTTGTTGTGTAACAGGGTTTCGTTACATGCAAGTCTGTTTTTAGAATACGAAAACTTAGTTAACCAGACTTTTGTTATAAGTATAGTTACAAAAAATTCTGAAATAGGAGGTGCCTTGTATTTGGTGTCTATGCTAAGGCGAGTAAAAGACCCCACCCATTGGGTAAATGTATAACATAGTGTGGACTCAAAGCCTTATCTCATCATTACATCTGCCTCTGGCAATTGGTCATATCAACTGACTGAGCTTCAGACCCAGTAGCATTGAGATATTAGACATTACCATCATGTTACCATGGAGCCAAGAACAGACTATGTCATTACAAATATGGTCTCATTACAAATATGGTCTCATTACAAATATGGTCTCATTCCAGGGGTTCTACTGAATGTTGGCTTACCAAACTGTAAATTTGTACACACAGGGGAGTTTGTCCTCGATCCCTACTCTAAACACAGCTTTAACTGTTAGGTATTCTTAGTGCTCACCACCATGAAATGACCTCTGCCTCAATAAACCAATTCTCATTCATCAAAGTTCCATACCATAAACAGATCCTCAACTCATAGCATCTCAGTGGAGTTTTTACTACCTTTATCCGTTTTTACAACCTTTACTATATAGTGTATTCAAAACACTGTATCAATGGTGTTTTTACAGTATCATACCAGATCATATTTCTTGCAAGTTGTACATAAACACTAATGGACTTTAAAAACGCATTATCTCGGGTTTGTACAACATGTTTTACCTATGCGTTTTTAAAGTCCATTAGTGTATTTTTATTGTTGCAAAAATGGTTTAAAAACTACACCTCAGTAAATTCTTGGACCAAACATGGAGTCGAAGTACTCTATTATCATCTATGTACATAACTTTCATTTGGTGGCTGGAACCATTACTAAATTTATTTATTTCTTCTCTTCTTTTAATGAATTTAAATTTATTTTATTTTAAAATGTACAGTTTACTCATGTCTTGCAAAATTTTCAGCTGAATTTTAATGTATTAATGTTCGCGACAAATATGTCATATTTGACATAATACTGTCAATAAAAATTATATATATATCTATAAAATATATTTATCTAATATATTGCAGTGTATAACACAATTCATATTGTTATGAGATGATATGTCTATTGTCTATGTCAGCCTACCACCTTGCCAAGAGCACATATTAAATCATTTTAGAAAAAAAATATAGATATCTAGGTTGAAAAACATAAAATAAGCTTAACCTTGGTGTAATGTATTCAAATACACTTCAATGTCACTTAAAACTACAAAGCAGGACCTATTAAAGTTGAAAACAAGCCTCTTAGAGAATACTTTGTAGCTCGTTAGAGTTATGAGGGGTACTTGGTGGTTCCTCATGTCATCATATATGGTCATAGGGAACAGAAACAGACAATTTGAATTTATTTAACATTTATATTGAGCAATAACCATCTAATG
Organism: Alitta virens; assembly: GCA_932294295.1. Classification (NCBI taxonomy): domain Eukaryota; kingdom Metazoa; phylum Annelida; class Polychaeta; order Phyllodocida; family Nereididae; genus Alitta; species Alitta virens. The sequence goes on along the minus strand of OW028580.1, from coordinate 4,018,323 downwards.
GCATGAAGTTTTCTTCATTATTGTATTCAAATTTGATATAACCGCGTTTATGGGCAGTTTGAGAGAACACCGTCTAAAGTTACCTAATGTATGCAAAATGAAATATAAATGTAACGTGCGAAAAGAGAAAGCAATATTATTCCGCGTTCGGGAAAAACTTATTAGGTCCTTTATATAATCATGATACAATGTGATAGTCTAATGGAGGTATATTCACTTTAGTGAATATTAACAATAGATCCAACTACATTATTGCTATCAGAATTATCCCTATCATGCATGAACGAAACAAGAGAATATCCAATATTAACTCAACGATGCAGCATTTATGCATATTGGTCATACGCGCATATATCCGGGAAGCGTCTTTTTATACATCAATACATATTTCAACCGTGAATAGGAATACACCAACTATATCCAGGGTTCACAAAAATAACTTGGTGAATATATCACTCCATAATAATATTTAATAATATTTATTGATTTAACACCCCGATAAATCTGTACAAAATATTCTGCGGTGTTCACAACAATAATATGTAAAGATGTATAATTATATTATATAATAAAATCGAAAAAAAATAAAATAAAATAGATTGCACAATATATTAGTATAGATAAAATACAAAAGTGTACATTTTTTTTTTTTGACAATAATATTAACTAAAAGCAACAAAATAAAAATGTGTTTTAAGTCTCTTTTTAAAAATGTCTGTGCTCTGGCTATTTCTGATCTGCTGTGGTAGTGAGTTCCATACAGATGGTGCGGCGTATTTAAAACTAAGCCATGATGAGATTATACGGTGGTGTCTTGTACTCGGGTGTCTATGCTGGGGCGAGTAAAAGATCCCATTCATGAGAAAAATGAGCGACGTGGTGAGGACTACCAGTCATATCATCTCATCATTATCTCTACCTGCTCTAGGTAAACAATTACATAGATATCTTCAATGAATCATAAGCAAAACAAGCTTCAGATACCAGCAATTACACAATATACTAAGACACAATACTAACAGGAAAATGTCAAAATTCCCCATCGGTCAGCAGCTGGTCAGATACATCCCCAGATACCCGCTTTTTCCCACATAGTGATGATCCTTCCTACATACTTCATAGCTTGAACAACCCCCTCAATATGCACATCTTACAATATAATATATTCTTGCGAAAAAAATATTAGCTTTTCATGCCAATGCGAAGTGCCCTACGATACAATATGCTAATTTATTCCTCCTCACGTATTCCCAACTTTTTATTTTTACCCTTAAAGCAAACTATTTTTCAAGGCACAAATACTGTTATATCAAGGACCAGGAGATCCCATTACTACATAGCATAGTAATACATTGTAGAAGGGGTCTTTCCAAATGCTTCAACAAAATTCCCCAGGATTTCCAGGTATATTCGCTTGGCTATAATTCGTGTTCATTGGCTTAAAGTGATCACCGAAGACCGTTTTTAAGAATATTGTGCTTTTCTGTTACTCAATTTTCTCATTGAATTTTAAAACAAATATGCACTTTTTCTCACTAATTTCCTGAGCTCTTCAGATTGTGGGAAATCAAAGCAAACAATTTTCACAGAATTTGCACATTTTCAAATTTGAAAGCAATGCGTCTTTTTCACTGCGTTCCCCATATATCATATTCTCAGTGCATCATGAAAAGATTTTGCATAAAAAAATAATAGTCTATCAAGTTATCAACAATGATCAAGAGTCTAAATTCTATACGCTAGAATAAAGTATGCATAACTTAGTGTATAATTGACCTAACCGCTGCAAAAAAGTAGGTGTTTATCATACATATAATTATGTGGCAAAGTCATAAATTGACACCCAAGCTTCAAAAGCATGCCATATATCAGTTACATAATCACACTGTATACTTTTCTAATCATTGATATTTTCATCCCATTTATCATATTGTCACAACAGACTGAACCATAGCAATATCAAAGAATTCTAACAGCTGTAATGATATGATAATGAGATGCTAATTAGCTATAAGTGATACGTAATGATTATAATATATATGTCGTTCCTTTCTTGTCTCATGTACAGTTGAACCCACAATTCAGTTTTACGACCACCAAATATTATGATCGCCTCAGAATTTAATGTAAGGAGTTCTAGAATTAAGACCACCTCCACATAATATATCAATATTCATTTTAAACCTCAATGTCAATGTCTCAATGCTTCTGGGATAGTCAGCTTATATGACCAGTTGCCAGAGGCAGACGTAAAGATGAGGTGATAAGGCTCCACACCATGTTACACATTTATCATATGAGCGGGGTCTTTCACTTGCACCAGCATAGAGATGCTAATTGCAGAGTATAATGCATCTCCACTTTAATGCGATCGACATCCAGCTGGGATGGCGCTCATGAAAAGTACACAGACCCAGGGATGGAACCTAGGAGCTTCGGTGGTCTTAACTGTGGGGTTACACTGAACTGAAACAACATTGTAGACATTTTCTGACACCATCAAGAGGTCACCACAAAATGAAGCAGTTTTTGATGGCACTACTTTTGTGATGGCACTACTTTTTTTGCTGGCACTACTTTTTTTTCACACAGCACCCTCTATGACTAGTGACATAGATTGCTCGTATTGCATGCAAAAATGAGAGTGTGAATTTTGGGGGCCCACCACATACAGCACACATAATTTCCACATCAATCTTGCAACTTAGGTGACAAGTTCTCCCTTCAATCAATAGCACTGTTTGTATCCGATGTTTGCTGCAATGCCAAGCCGGTCAAAAATCGCCTCGCTTCTAAACAACTTTCGACTACGTAAATATTTTACACATATGCGTGTAATCAATTGTGTAAACTGGCACAAATTACAACATATATTAGACGTGGCTAGACTATTTATATATTTACTTTATGAATTTGTGGATTCACTTCAGATGTTGGCCATATGCTTCATCAACAAAGATAAAAAATAAAAAAATATGCCAATTTTTATGGTCAGGATATCACATCTAAATATCAATAGGAATACATCCATCCATAAGTACCATATTTTCTTTATAGTAAATGCATGGATGTCTAATAGAGAATAATTAGGAAATTTATTCCGCTGTAAACTTTTTCAAAAGTTTAAGACATAAAAATGTACCCATTGCATAAAGACTATTTTTTTCCAAAAATTGCTTTAATACAACAGCCTCTAACCAATACCTAATTTGCAATCGAGTAATTACAGCAGACGATAAATCATTCTGAGAGAAATCTTTCCTTTGTTTACACTATAATTTCCTCCTGTCACAGCATAACATGCCACTGTTTTGGTTTGGTTGTTATCCATCAACATGGGGAAATTAATTTAATGAAAAGCTGGGTTGGGCAACCAAATTAAAAATCTAATTATGAAAGGGCTTCCTGATCATTAATTACTGCAAACCCCAAATAAGAAACAATTATGTGGAAACTTCCAGGAGAATAAAATAGAATAGACATCACAAATGGGAATCGAATAGAACCAGCATCACAGAATAGAATAGAATCAGACATCACAGAATAGAACAGAATCAGACATCACAAACTGAAATGGAATAGAATAGAATAGAATCAGCATCACAGAATAGAATAGAATCAGACATCACAAACAGAAATGGAATAGAATAGAATCAGCATCACAGAATAGAATAGAATCAGACATAACAAACAGAAATGGAATAGAATAGAATAGAATCAGCATCACAGAATAGAATAGAATCAGACATCACAAACAGAAATGGAATAGAATAGAATCAGCATCACAGAATAGAATAGAATCAGACCTCACAAACAGAAATGGAATATAATATAATAGAATAGAATCAGCATCACAGAATAGAATAGAATCAGATATCACAAACAGAAATGGAATAGAATAGAATAGAATCAGCATCACAGAATAGAATAGAATCAGACATCACAAACAGAAATGGAATATAATAGAATAGAATAGAATCAGCATCACAGAATAGAATAGAATCAGACATCACAAACAGAAATGGAATAGAATAGAATAGAATCAGACCTCACAAACAGAAATGGAATATAATACAGGAATAGAATATATTAGAATCAGCATCACAGAATAGAAAAGAATAGAATAGAAAAGAATCGACTACATACAACAGCTGTCAGAGCTCTACAAGGGGCTTCTTATTACCTTTTTTCTTTTCCTTTGTAAAATTGTAACAACATCACAGTGATTCACAGGTCCCTTAATTATCTTCACACAATAGTGACAATATGAAATGTTACACTCCATGTTGAACAATTACAGTAACCTCTCCCTGCCCTATAATAACATCAGTGCAAATGCCTGAGGGTGGTCATTTAAATGGCTTCCAAAATATAATGGTGTTTGGTAAACAAATCCCAGGGGGGCCTAAATGGAATACAAGGCTTCACTTACTGCTGTTTAGCTTGCGAAAATGGTTGCCATGGTGATACCATTCCATTCTGTTGGCCAATTGAAATTCACCTTAGTTGACACTTACAGAGGTTTTATCGTGTTTATGGAGGTATTAGCACTATAGTTTAGTTACAAGTTCAACAAAAAAGCATACCACAAAACTGAAATGTTTTTGTCGACTTTTCACATTGATCTTTGCTCGCGACTGTCCGGCGAACGACTTCGAATCAATATAATATGGCTCATGCCCGACCGAATCAACGATGTTCTAAAATATCAAGGTTGCCAACGAATCCTAGTCCGACCATGGTCCGACAACCTGCCTCAAGTGGGATCACAATGACAGTCAAACACTCAAGACTATTGGTACGTTTCGGTCTTATAGAATCTCACTATCAGACCGCTTATTATCAAAATAAACCTCAATTACAAGAAAGCGTCACTCGGTCACTAATCTATGATTATTTAAACCAGAGGTGAACAGTTGTACTCTATGATTAAATCCTAAGCATACCGCATGACTGCGATGTTTCGCGTTGACCTAATCAGACCAATCATGACTTCCACATAATCACATCTCCGATATACTTTTACTTCCTCTGGTGTCAACACTGTGTACATATCATACAGCGAATATACTAATGTACTTCGAAAGCTAAAATCGCAACATCTGAATTCTGAATTGCCACATGCACTACCGCTATCATATGTACTCATTATGACGAACATGATAACGTTAACTAGGGTAAACGCTACACAATACTATTCTAATCCAATGATAAGGACTGATAAGAGATGTATATATCACTGCAAATGCTGCCAGATTGAATAAAAAATCGGTTCACTGCAGTAGTCGAACAGGCTGTAACTCAAAGAGCTGATCTTTTATTATTCTTCACACAATAAGATCAAGATTGCTTGGAAGTGCTTGAGTTTATCTTTCCAAACTTAGAGGATAATGACACTTCATTTATCATTCAAATAGGCAGTGTCAGTTTAAATCTTAAATCTCCATCCTTAACTACAGCAAGACAAAACGCTTGATAAAATCTAAAATGAAATCTTTGTGAAAGTAATCTTTCGCGAGCAGTTATTCTGTAAATTATTGAAACCGTGTAAAACAATACATATACAGAAATATCTGTAGAAATGTAATCGGTATTGCCTCTGACGGAAAATGTTCCATTCGGTATTTCACCCAGGAATTATTCAAAAAGAGTCACTCTTAAGACTTAAGGTGCAAATGTAGAACTCTGCCAACATAATATTATGTCGGCAGAATGCTTTATTTGCACCTTAGAGTATAATATACTATAAACTTGTTATATCGATGTTATAACTTTATCATCCCTCACACGTCATACGATTCAAAGATTGAGATTAAAAAGCACAGTGTCACTTTTCAATTAATACAATTTTTTTTTATCTTATATCTTATAGGAAACAAGAACACTAATTTAATTATTCAAGAGATAGACCTGGAGCTTAGTATAGGTTTGGTCCTGAAAAATATCGAGAGCAGTTTCTTTGAACTGGGACCATCTTGAAACATTTGGCATACCTGCATACCCCTGAGGGGTCAAGCACCACTGGTAGGTCATTAATGACTCATCATCACACATAAAAAGAGGGTAAATGAGGCAAAATGGCCCGATTTAAGATATTCACAACCACTCAACTGCTCATAATAAACACCTAGCTCTTCAGATGAATTTAACATTATATTAATTTTACTGCACATTTTGCAACTCTATGCTAATACAAATTTTTCAACTATATATGTTTTGTTGTAAGTCACAAATGTGCAAAGTATTCAATCTAAGACCTGCAAATCTGTAGTAAAAATCTATCTGATATCACTAATTGTAATTTTTGTACACATTTTCTGACCCTACACATTCAAGAAATCCATAATGTGCATTCCTATCAGACTTCTGCAAGAGTTTTTCAAGAGTATCAATTACAAAATATATTCCTGAGTACACTTAGTCTAAGTACAGGTCTGTCCATAAGGTACTGAATTACATGATCCACACCATATACATCTACCATGTTTCACATTATACATACAGAATGTATATCTTAATACATTCCACATATCACTTAAGTATTAAGTATTGATCGAGGAAAAATGACAAGAGAAAATTTTTGGATCTCATATTGAACAGCATAATGAAACATAATGTTCTATAGACTATATGCAATATACATCTATACCGTTTATACCAGACATAAATAGACATATGACTAAATAGCCAGACCACACAGATCATACATGTGCATGAGAACATAGCTGTACAAAGTGTCCAAAATAGCGAGTTGCATGACAATGTCCAGTACATAAATATACAATGATATACAAGTCTACATTTTTGTTGTGATCTCTACATGGCGTTACATGCGGCGAAGCATGCTATTACGCAAACACTGCAGTGTAAACAAAAGTCTGGACTTGAGAATTTTAAATATTTTCACACAGTCTGAAATAAGAGTTTGAGGCAAATGGTATTGCATGCATGTATATACAATGCACTCCCATGCAGTTGACTTGTCAGGGTGGCATTGTACAAGAATCAATGTGAATGAATCAATAGAGTCTTTTCACTGAACAGCACTGAATTCAGCAGGACATAAGTCTTTCCTCTCCTCTTATTACTCATTTGGCTTTTCGGACATAGTAGGCCATAACTAACTGATTCCATAAATGTAACTTTCTCAGAAAAATAACAAAAATCAACTAAATGATAAAGTGTCAAATATACATTAAAATGCACTTAAATTACTGCTGCTAGGATACACTTTGCTTCAGTCAATCACAGTCAAGGGCGGGAACTTTTTCAACCAATAGAATTGCAGTATTCCGTTTTAGCCACCTGATGGAAATACAAAGAACCTTCCGTGAAAATCCACTATTCTAAGTTTGCTAAAATGATGAAGCTTGAAAGTTAAACCATGGCACATATACATTTACCCCATGGGTGGAGCTCATCACTTGCCCAAACATAGACACAGAGTACAAGTGAAATCCCAGCAATGGTAATGTCATGTACAATATATTTCAACAATACCTATTTTCTGAACATCAATCGTAACCGTGACAACATGGGTATAGTTCTTCCGACACTAACTTTCCAAAGTCTAAGTAAAATTCTAACACTAGAAATAACATCCCGATTATTACTTACGCCTTAATCGCCTAGCGCACTATGTTACCTAAAAATCATAATCCCTGTCACGAAGGCTTCTCGCAAATGGTACGGCACTAATGTTCTTGATTGGATTAGCAGGAGACAACACATCCATGAAATATTCCATTCATCAGGCGAATGTTTGCTCAGCAATTCACGAAGATTAGCTCTGGTCCGCGCAGTGCCTCAACGGACAATGCTCTGCTCAGGACAGGGAATGCCGAGTATTGAGCCTCGGAATCATGTCAGGCTGGATAAGGATTAGGTGGGAAGCGAATGAAACTGAGGCACAATTGTTTAACCAAGTGCCACAGTAAAATACACACTTAAAACATTTACCACACTTAATCGATGGTTATACACAAACACTAAACCGATAAACTCAAGCAAAAACTTGATATATATAAGAATCTGGTGGGAATGAGGCACTGTTAAACCAAGACCCACACTAAAAATAGGTACACCAAAACATTTGCCACATTACAACCACTAAACAATGCTAACTCAAGTGCCACATTCATTAACATAGAAACAATACATAGCGGCCAATGACACAAGATGAGGCAGTACTTGCGGCCAATAACTAGTCATTTCTCATCGAATTGTAAATAAGCATATAATATATATATAATTGTACATATATATGTTTCACAAAAGTACACTTCATCATCACAAATTTTACCACGCCGCCACCACTTCTTCCTGAGCTGGATATATAGGATTATTAGTCCTGCGTCCAGTAATCTAACTAAACTAAACTAACTTGAGCCATGTCATAACAAAGCGGAAGTGTGTGTGTGTGTGTGTGTGTGTGTGTGTGTGTGTGTGTGTGTGTGTGTGTGATTAGGGCTTTACGTCCAGTATTTCTGCACCAGTTGGGCTAATTAGGACAGGCAGTGACCATGGCAATGAGATGATGGATGAAACAGCTATCCAACTTAGGCTCGACTGGGAATCAAACCCAGGACCCAGCTGTTGGAAGCCCAGAGCACTACCTCTGAGCTAGGCCCCCCGCCCTAACAAAGCAGAAGTGCCAAACTATGCACAATGAAATTATATCAACTCATAAAAATTCCTTGCCAAAGCACCACCATTTGCACTTGGTAATGAAACTAAAGTGCCAAGCCAAAGCAAACACTATCGAATTGTATCAATGACCAACTACATCCTTGCCATAGGACCACCACTTTCACTCGTTCAGCAAATGCCAGACTAAAATCAGCCGCAGAGCTGAACCGAGTGTCGCATTCACAATGAATGTGAAATGAGCTGCAAGTGTGTGGTAAACCAAGTGCTTGTCAACAAGGAGGCACAATAATTTATCGCTGGACAAATTTGATGCTTCGGTGCTGAAGCGAGGCACAAACATCACCCAAACGAGGCACAAACATAACCAGAGTGAGGCACAAATACCACGGAAATAGGCACAACCATTGCTATAGTAAGGCACAAGTAGAGAACATAAGCAGCACAAGAACCATAGGATATCAAACTAGTGGAACTGGAAGATTTCAGAATGTGGAATAGAGTCTTTTTCACTGAGCAGTCCTGAATTCAGCAAGACATATGTGTCAAATATACATTATGCACTAAAAATACTGCTGCTAGAATGCACTTTGCTTCGGCCAATTACAGTCAAGGGCGGGAACTTTTTCAGCCAATAGAATTGCATTATTCTGTTTTAGCCACCTGGTGGAAATACAGAGAACCCTTCCGTGGAAATCCACTATTACGTCAGACGTAGAAGCATGTACAGCAATCCAAGAAAAGCCGGAGGACGGTGACGACTCGCGACAGCAAAATTGCAGCAATCCAGTTCCTTCTGTAATAATATGCTGTAGCAACTGCGTCTGTTGCAAGTGCAATATGTGACTGTGGATCGCTTGACTAAGGCATCCAAGGACTACGTGCAATGTTTTCTTAGAAAGCAAGTGAGAAGAAATATTGCAAAACTAGAACTTCCCCTTAACAGCTTAGACTATCATCGCCCCACTAACCAAGAAAGTCTGATCTGTATATGTTAGCTATATATATATCAATAATTTTTTGAACACAACTACAACTTTCTTGGAATGCCAGTAGCAGCAACAGCAAGCTTTGAACACATTCCTACTGAATATTCAAACAATTAAATCAACAAACATTTTGAATTCAACTTGTCGCAAACCGCAAGATTTATCAGACAAATGTCAATCACAATCAATACAGTGATCAAACATCCAAGCGTTAGTTGACTGAGCTATCGCAATCTCTGAAAATAACGCAGGAATTATATTCAATCATTCGACTTGAGTTCCAAAATCTGCTAGATATAGCCTGCAATTCAGTCTTTGAAAACTTCCCACAAATATTGCAAATTTATATCAAGGGACAGAGTGAACTACAAGTAAATTTAATGCATCCAATTTTGGCAACAGCATCATAGCACCAACATATCCCAGAGGCAGACTAAATCTGTGGCAATTTCTCCAATTTCCAAACTGTTCCACAAAATAGCATGAAAATCTGGATATAAAAGCATGCATAACAAATACTATGCTGGAATTGAGAGCTTTGTACAATATATTCCAACCAGATATCAATATGCCGCTTATACGCTAAATAACTAAATAAGTAAAATCTCACATATCCTAGTTGAATTTTTACATTGCATAAACCAAATACCAAGTTGTTCCAATACGCTTATTATATGCATGAGAAATTAAGCTCCAATATTCATATATTTTCAAGTTACATCGCGTGAACAACAGATATTGGACAGTACAAAGAATATACTTGCATTTTAAAGAATAACATGAATAATGTCATGTAATAGTGCATAATACATATTTCTCCCATAAAAAGCCAGAATCTTAAAGGTGCATGTCTGTCAAATTTGCCCATTAAAATAATGATATAAATCAATACTGCCTTCTTGTCTCATAATATTTTTCACCATTACATACCCACTTTTGCTCAACAATTTAGTTTTAATTTACTATATATAATATAAATATTTCATGCCATCAAAAACTCAATATGTAAACAAACCCAGTGAGGACGTCACAATACTGAACAATGGTGATGATGTCATTTCCATTGTGTTTCCAATACATGTTTTGGTCTGGATTTTCTCTCAATGTATAATTTATTTTTAGGTAATTACTGTCTTATAAAATCATTTATTCACACAAATTTAGTGTGCCTTGATTACTAAAGGTAATTTTCAACTGTTTGGTTGCGTCTTAGAAAATTGCAAATTTGACAGACAGTGCAACTATAAGTACTCCACATACTTTATAACTGAATCAGACATCAATTAAACTAACTTGTAATACCACTTCAAAAAGTCAGACCACCTTGGGATGTGGTCATTTAGCCATGTTTAAAAGTCGTATTTTCACAATTTTACACTATAAATACAGCGCTTAAATAATGTCTCGTCACCACTAGATATATTGAACTACCACACTACACTGCTTCATACATATTGCTCAGGACACCAGACAACCTGGACCCTTCCAAGGATGACTCCCCACCCTTAGCACACAGCACAGCACATTCCAAAGAGATGAACAATGATGCACAGATGCTGCTGCTGCTCCTGCTGCTGCAGCGGGGAGGCTGCTGAGGTGTGTGTAGAAACTTCTGATCGTGATGATACTGAGTGAGGAGTGGAAAAAAAGTGTTGACACTGGGCAGACTCAGTGATATGGAATTATTTTGGATATTATGTGATGCTACAAAGATGCACCAGAATTCCCACAATTTGAGACATTACCCTGGCATAGATATAATCATATGATAATGCACTGGTACTATGGAATTTGAAAATCTTTTTTAACACTTAACAAATGCTTAAAGCATGCTTAAAGACATGCAGCTGTAACTTGCCACAGAATATTCAAACCTTGCATATCGCTTGCACAAAATTGTAGTTTTCTGCCAACTAATTCTCTTCCAATGATGCATTATGGAAGGTTGCATCAGGGAGTCACTCTCTAGTGACTCCATTGTTGCATCTAGTTTACACTGTACAGAAGCGTTCGCAAAAAATGAAGAACTTTAAGGTATTTTTGTATCCGAGGAGACAAATGCATGCTTATAACCTTGGTTTTCTGGTTGTGACCTTGACCCAAGGTCATCCATTTAATGATTACATCTAATTGTCTGACATATGAACAATGTATTGCCATAAATATTGCATTTTAACTGCCCATTGACCACACTGAATTGCTGTTGCTGCTCTAACATAACACTGGTGAACACAGAAAGTTCATTTTTTGCCAAGTCAGCAATCCACAAACATGTGACCCACTTTTTTGTCTTTGGGGTTCTTTTCCCCCCTTTTTCCCAAAATGAATCCCTGAAAGGAAAGCTGTACAAGCTAAAGTTACTGTTTACATTATCACACCCAGTTCCTCCCACTCTTTAGCAGTTTATAAATAGTTTCCGGAGTCTCTTTGACATTAGTACATGGCCAAGTGTGCCACGTGCGTTTTCCATGCGTTTGGAAATTCACACAAATTTAGTGTGCCTTGATTAATAAAGGTAATTTTCAACTGTTCGATAGCATCTTAGAAAATTGCAAATTTGACAGACAGTGCAACTTTAACTTTAACACATGTGGCTGAATAGACTTCTATTTTTCATTGCATGGTACATGGCCGAATGTGCTTCATGCGTTTTCCATGCATTAGGATAAACATCCAAACGCATGGAAAACGCATGGGTTTGACCTCATTATGATTAGCTAAAAACCATGCATTTTCCATGCGTTTATCCTTCTCATGGAAAACGCATGTGGACCATTTGGCCATGTAGACAAGAGTCACAAGATAACTAGTTGCTGGACTAAAAACAAGCAATAGGATAAAATATAAATAAATATAGTTCGAGACAAGACTACATAAGGTCAGCGGCCGGTAATACTGTATTGCCCTTAAAAATACTTGTAAGTTATAACGAACTAAAACAACACAATTCTTTGCTACCTAGACTAATTTATATATATATAGTCACTGACGGAAATGACAATGTTATAACGGGGGTTGTTTAGTTAGGTTGCATTTACAATGAAAAATAGTGTTATAGTTTGTCAGTCGAAAGTGCTACACAATCATAGAACACCAGGTATATAACAACTAGCACTAACTTATATGCTCGTTCAGGCATACACCGTAACAAAAATATTATTTAACAGGATTATATTTATGTATACATCTGTTAAAGTGGAAAATATAGGGGGAGAGATCGTTCCGAAGTAGTTGTCTTATTGTCATAATGGGCTTGAATATCTGACCAAGCAGTCTATGAAGAGTAAATACTTTTTCTTCTACTCCATAATATTTTCCACTATAAAGGCTACTCACTTATAACCAAATTATGTACAGTTATAACATTTCCTTAGTTCCCAATACCATGGAGATAAGTGCAGACTCTTGTCTCCATGCCAATCCTCAAAGTATAACTGCACTGAAAACATATCTACAGCTGAAACACTCCTGGTATCCCTTACAAGTTTTCCCAACATATGAATGAGTTATCACTCTTAACAAGCTACCAGTCTACACAATATGTAACATTCTACATTCTCTAGGTCTAGTCTAGATAAACGAGTCATAGTTTTCCACTGAGTCTACTAGACTTGCTATTATACAGCATTTATACAGTAGACTGCCCGAAGCTGATTTTTCGACTCTGCTCTAGAGCAAAGATCACCACCATACTTTTTAAAAGTTTTTATCGCAGTAATACCAAGCGACTTGTTCGTTTAAACTACTTCTCAAAATTTTTGCTCCAGTCTCAAGCGCCGCAGACGCCTTTATCAAGCCTTTTTCGTCCGCCTTACTTAATTTTTGTCACATATGCCTCTCGAAAGAGGATAAACATATCCGTTTTAGAATTGCTTAACTGAAGCCTCTTGGCTTTTATTAGTCTAGAAAAACACTCGACCAGACTTGAGTGATCATATAACTAAGAATTGAACGTTAGAGGTTAAAGTGTAAGAGTTAGAGGCTACGAACAGCATCTGGAGGTAGCAGGCATAAGATGAATCGCTGCTTAACAGAAAACACCTTCATAATTCAACTACAGGGGAATTTCAATATTTGAACTATTGACTCCAACAGGCTGCTGCTATTATGACTGAAAAGTTAACACTAGATATATCTGAGAAGAATCCAAGCTAAAAATAGTCCCAGATCATTAGATTATTTTAAGAGGATTTCCAACAGAACATCTAAGTACAGGTGAACCTTAATACAGAGACCTATTTATTTTTATTTTTTTGTGTGCAAATACTCTAAACTAGGATAAGATACAAGGATTCGTTCGATAAACATAACTTTGTATATAGCTACTCGTGTCACATGTCAAAAAGTGATATCCATAAATGGTTATTGCAGAAGAAAATTAACGCTAGTCGTTATATTTGATTTAATTCAATACCAAACAGATTTAATCGATCAGCGTTGTATCAGTTTGTCAAAATACTATCAACCTGATAAAACAAAAATGGCTACTATACCCATCTTTACTACTATTTCGCGGAGAAAAATAGTCTGAGATTTTCCGTGTATCTCATCAGCGCCTGTTCTTGCAACTACATAAGACAGCATTTCATAACATTTTACCGTAGATAAGCAGTGTGGGAAGTAAAAAAAAAAGACCTACAAAAAGCTAAAAGCTTCGAACAAATGCATGATATGCAGGTCTTTCACAAACACCTGTTATTTTCTCAAACATTGTGAAAGTGCTTTAAAACAGTGTCTCATCATGTGAGCTGGTTTTGGACACAAATAATTACATCTTCAACCATACATTCATAGTCTACCAATGGAGTCGTGCTTATGACTCCATGTGCTTATGACTCCATGGTATACCACTGTGCTACACAGTCCACATTACAATAGTAACCATGGAGCCTGCTGGTGACTCCACGATAGTAAGTTAGTAACTTAAGAGTTTGGTACATTATTATACCAAAATAACTAAAGTACTAATGATTTGTTATACATGGGTACTTATATAGAGTATACTATTATAAATTATGAATCATTTTCCACTCTAAGCTATCTCTTGAAATGTTAAAAGTGGGCTCAGGTGGTATTCTACCTCTTAGGATGGAAATTGTTCGCTACTATGTAATACCGCAGAGATATGGTCGGTCCATATGCACATTCATGACTCCATGAGCTGTTGTAACATCGGTTATGCCTCTACACTCTATGTACTATCCCTGCAAACCGATAGAAGAGAGACTGCCATTTCTTTTCAGCCATACCACTATCAAGACAATCCATCTCGTCTTAACTCTTCAGCTTCAGCAGCAGCAGCCGCAGCAGCAGCAACAGCAGCCACAGCAGAAGCATCATTCAAAGGCGTGGCAAGATAATGTATACATCGCTGTTGCTTCTCACAGATCTCAGCCGGCTCTTAATGAAGAATTCTGACAGCAAATGCTACATAAACTATATTTCTTCGTAGAAAAACAAATTTGTATACATTGATACATATTGCGCATATTTTGACTTGAAATGCCAAAGGCTGAGATGAGGCTATAAGATGTTTTGATGTGTCAAACAGACATATAGAAAAGTTCCAGTTCAAACTATTTCTTTAGTCAAGCTGCTTAGTCTCAAAGTTCATAGACTATAATTCGATTCACACAATTAAAAAAGGTCTACCATTTATCCTAAAAAGACAGATCACTGTTAATTTGCAAGTCGACGAGCCAACAGACTCTACAAATAGTATCCAGGCTGATGGGGAGTGCTTGGTTTGCAGATTCCATTCACTTTGGCAGTTCCAGATCACAGAACGACAATAGATCAATGCACTAATAAATACATCCAGCTTATTAAATGAAGCCTACATAGCAAACCACAGAAAACACATTCATCGCAGTTTCCACAGCACATAAATAAGAACTGTCTACGTTATCATCGCTCATCAAGCGGCGGTCACCGCCAGTGGTCAAAGTCAATAACAGTCTGGATGGCACTTCATTTTTGCAACTGATTCTGCCGGAGCCAAAAACATCGAAATGTTACCGTTCGCTGTTGTAGACTGCTGACAGTCGCCAAAAAATCATTTCCACAATCGTCTCCACTCAATGACTGTGCTGTCCCTGATAACAGCAAAACAATGTCCCGGAGTTCTGCTGCAATGCAACCTGGGAGTCATTCATAATTGTGACGTCACCAATCTCACTATGGAGACAACAGGAGTCATGACAACACATCACTATGGCAATCAGATCAGGTTTCGTTGGTTGATTAGGCGACTGTCCATAGACTAGTAAAACCACTTGGTAATTATTCAATTAAACGAAATGTAGTACTCAATTTTGTATCATCTTTCGTTAAGCACCAGTTGTTAGCCTACAAGCTCTCATTAAGATGATATATCTGTAAGCCAAATCTTTTCGACTATCAGCCAACTTCTTTATATCTACGAAAAACCATTTAAATTTCAAATTGCACATATACGATCAACTTAACTGAATCCGCTGGCTGAGGAATCCACTATCTTTCACCGAGCCACTATTTGAAGTAGGGTCCAGAATAAGAACGGCTCGTAAACTGTGACTGAAATATTATTTTCGCAACACATTTAAATTGATAACTATAGAAGAGACCCATTCACGTTCAGCAGTAATGCAGTCACTATTAAATCTGCTAATAATGCTACTGGGTTAAAAACTAGGAAGCGAAGAAACTAGACGCAGAAAGCATCACCTGATGTAGAATGATGCAGAGTTGCTGAGGCTGAGTCAGGTCTCAGCACAACAATGGATAAACAATTGACTCTCCAGCAATGGAGGTCATAAACAATGAAAGACGAGCCTCTTTCCTGATCTACACAATCATTTGACAATACTACTCTGACCAGCTGACCTATATTTCCAGCCAAAATACTTCAATAATTACAGATTACCAAAATTATAAAAATCTGCTTAAGACCATTCACTGACTAGTAGAGATTCTCTCCTCATGAAATTACATTTTTGCTGTTGATTTAAATAATTCCATTTTCAAACATTTGGCAGTACATTATAATTTTTGATAATTATTCATACCAATATCAGAAGAAACATTAGACAAACACATAAATGTTATTCATAACCGGACAGATGAAACCGATTCGATTCAAACGTAATCACCGCATCCATGATTTACATGTTTCTCGTCAATCTAATTTATTTGTCTTGTCCATGAAGTTGTTATCAATAACACGAGGTATTATGTCACGGAATTTGAATGCGAGTCGACACTGAACAAATAGTAAAATGGGAAGAAACAAGCTTATTGATATTTCGATCAATACAAATGACAAAATTAAAGTAAGTTATCGCGCAGCGTTACCAGTTTGACGATGTTTACCAAATCTGCTTCCGCAAGATTATCATTATAATTCAATGCTATTTTCCCACAGTACAAATCATTTATGACTGTGGTCTCTATTCGAGATATAAAATTAGATCAAATCCATCATTAGATCTTTAAAAACGCCCAATCCCAGGGAATGAGATTTTTTTTATACTCGCTGTGGTTACAAGTTAATCGGAAAAAGTTCAGTATAGCGGACCCAGATTTATGACCATATTTAACAAGCCTCATTGCCAGGTATATGACGTAAAATGCTTGAGATGTAATTATGACGTCACAAAAATTTATGTAGATATGATGGCGGTTTCATCTTCACGGTAAAGACAGCGTTTATTTTTGCTTTTTCTTGGGGGCTACTGCCCCCAAACCCTGCTTATCTACACCAAATGTTATTTTAATTGTGCTAGAACTTAAAACTCGTGAAATATTTGATAAAATTTAATTTTAAATGGCATAAATTTGGGTCCGCTATACTGCACTAAACCCAGTTAATCATATTACAATTGTAATAGCCCTTAATTAAACATCAACCAGAACTATTTCTCAAATATATTATGTTGCACATACAACATCTTCATGTACACTGTACTATAGTTTATAGCTAAATGTATGGCAAGTAGGTGAGAAATCCTGGTTGTTTTTTACAAGTCAGAAATGTGTAATATACCTGCCCTGGGCTGCTTTTTTTATTATTACATACAGTTATTAGATTCATATTAACATGATACATATGGCTTTAATATGGATTATGTGTGGCCAAATTCTACTATTGAACTGTTTGTAAACTATACTTACTATATATATCATACATATTTAGCTTGCCATAAAGTAATACGAACATACCGCTGCTGCATAAGCATCCAATAATTTGATGACCGTATGAGGAGTCAAATATATCAGGAAGACTTGAGAAATTTACTAATTTAGTAGTACTATTATTATCATAACCATAAATTGAATATTGGCTTCAAGTATTTGGCTTCATAGTACATTAATGAATTATATTCACATATTAATAAACAATTCAGAAATGCATCTAAAATGATAAGAAACACAATTTATGCTGAAAAGTTAAACTAATTGCAAATTCAAGTCGATCTTTTTAACCAGGCACACAGAACATTTACCTTATATATTTTCTTGATAAGTTTAAAAGTCCAAAACAAATGCAACTGTGGAAATAAAGCAGTGAAGCTAGAAAACTTAGATATTTCATAATTTATCAAAGTAGGTCCTACATTAAGTAAAAATGCCAAAAGTTACGAGCAACATATTCACAGATCAGACTGAAATTCATTCTACAACTCATGATAAATGATGCTAGATTACATAAATGATAAAAATTAAAAAAAAAAAAAAAAAAAACCTTTGAACTGTGATGGTACCCAGTCCAGTTCAAGCAAACATGTCAAGTTCTGGTGGTATGCCAAACAATTACATAATGGCAAAATGCCATAAGCCGCTATGGCACATATATACCACATGAATAAAACGGCCATAATCACTAAATATACATATCAAATAGACAACACAAATATACATACCCAACCCCCTCCTACACATATCTTGCATATAGCAGTTTACCCCCATACTGCCCCCCCCCCCTCCCCCACATCAATATGAAGAGCAGGTACCGTAAATTACCCTAATGAGAAATTACAGCAACTTCATATGCTTCATGTACAAATTATCATTTGCAGTGAACCGATTTATAACTGATTTTGCAACAACATAGTAGAATAACAATATCATGAACACACAAAATAAATTATACCAAGTCATTCATTGGAAGAGAAAATGTTTATGCTCATTGATCAAATAATAATTTACAGATATATAATATATATTTTAGATATTACTATCTTTTTCATTAAAAATAAAAAAATAAATTGAGCACTGAGGAACTGTACCATCTATCTCTTTTTTGCCTTCAAAAATTCCTAAAATTAGCATAAAAACAGCATTTATCAACTACCGATTCTTACCACACTGCTTTATACTTATCTATTTCATATTCCTTACGATATTACCTGAGCCTAGACAACACCCGCAAATGCTGGATTCTCGAAGGCCCCACAATCGGGCAATGCAGCAATTCGCAAAAATATCAGACACCGAGGGTTATTATCGAGCAAGTTCGGTAGGATCAACCTCAGAATCACCCCACGAAAACACCCTTAGCATGGGCAGCCTATGAAACACCCCAAAAGTATGTCAGCAGACACATTTGTGGTTTTCTAGTTTTCTACCCTAAGCAATGAGTCATTCATTGCTTTGCTATGCCAGAGTGGTCTCTATGCTATTTTACTGTCCCACTCTTTCTACAATATCATGCAAAATGGTCTCCTCAGCTCTGAACTGCTGCTAGCACCTTCAGGCTATTTGCATGCAGATTGCAAAAGTACACATTGTAATTTATGATGCCTGAAAAATCTATAACATTTGCACTTGCAGTTGTTCTGATGTTTGGTTTTGACATGTTTGTTAGCCGAAGTAATAAATTACTAATCAATTACAATCATTATTATTTTGTGTGTATTGCAAAGTACATATTGTAATTCACGATATTTGTGATGTCTGGAAAAAGTAGAACACTGGCCCAAGCAATCATTGTAATAATCATATAATTTTACAACCAACTCACAAATATGTAAAATTTTGCATCAAGATGAAAATTCAAAAATGCTTGTAGCAGTAAAGAGATTGAAGTACTTCCCTAGCATTAAATGATAATAAAAAATAAAATAAAAAAGTGGGTTAATAAATATCTTTCTATTTACATAATTTCTCTCTATTGCAAAATTGCACCAACTCAATTTTTAAATTTTTTGTTTTTATAATATAATTATCATTTGTCTAACACTATTTGTCAAAATATTTTAACTATACAAATTTCAAGCTACATACATCCATCTAATCTATATATGTGTGTGTGTGTGTGTGATTAGGGCCTGTATTTCTGCATCTGATGGGCTAATTAGGACAGGCAGGGACCATGGCAATGAGACGAAGGATGAAACAGCCATCCAACTTAGCCTCGACCGGGAATTGAACCCGATCTAATTTATATACAATTTACACATATTTCGACAATCTCAAATGTGGAACTTCATGAAGTACATGTAAGCATATCAAAAAGCTAATGTCATACTGACCTAACGCGACATCCTTTGGGAAAATTATTCAATTATGTCTCTGACCCAGGGTAGGTCTCTTTTTACAATGTTCAGTTCAATTTCCAAATACAAAGCCTGTATTATGTTTTTTTCACAGCAATTGTCACATAATATTGCTCTTTACATATTGTATTTATAACCAATGTTAAACTGTCCAGTGTTATACATTGTCATATACTGATGGGGATTACCCTGGGGTAAATCACACTGGGGGTCAGTTACCCTGTCAATAGTGTCACTTTCATTTGGGGGGTAAACATGGGAAATATACTTGGCTAGGACCCAACCCAGGTGGGAGGCAACCCCAATTTTCAGGTCATCACAACAAAATCCCATCAATATGAGATCATGGGCACATCATTCACATGATAGAAACCATAATATCGGAGATATTCAACAGATATGCCACTGTCTATTAGTGTCCAGGTGAATAACATTCGTGGTCTATCTTCCTTATCAATGATATTCATTGTGTCTAACTCAAATATAAGCCTGGTCAAAGCTAATCTAGAGGCCGACCGGTGTAATAATAGACATCGGATAACAAATTAGTTCACATTTAAAAATAGTGTCGATAAGGTTCACACTAGAGAATTCCCCTACCAATGAAATACTACACATACATGAGAAAGTATTAAAAGTATAAATTTGAACATTGAAAGGTGCACTGTCTCGCAAATTAGCCCATAAAAGTAATGATATAAATCAATACTGCCTTCTTGTTTCATGAGATATTTTACCATTACATGCCCATTTTTGGTCAACAATTTAGTTTTAATCTACAATAAATAATATAAATATTAGTTTTTCATGCCATCAAAAACTCAATATGTAAACAAACCCGGTGATGACGTCATTTCCATTGCGTTTCCAATGTTTTGGTCTGGATTTTCTCTCAATGTATGATTTATTTTTTTAGTAATGTCTGATAAAATCCTTAGATCACACAAATTTAGTGTGCCTTGATTAATAAAGGTTAATCATGAACTATTTGATAGAGTCTTACAAAATCGCAAATTTGACAGACAGTGCAGCTTTAAGCTGATTTTGAAGTTATGCCTTTCCTGGGCCCTTTCTTTTTTAATTCTCCTTTTAACATCATACCAGTGACTCCACTTTAACCTAACTTCCTGAACCTCTCTTGAACATCATAAAGATCCATAATTGGCTTCATTAGTTTTCAAAACAAGTCTGGTCTCCCATGACCTGTGTATCAATGTCTAGTGGACAGACATCAACAGACATCATTATAATTCTGGGACAGACAGCAGCTGAGACCATGAAAAGATCAAAGAGAAGGTTCCTATTTAGACAGCTACCCAGGAATGCCCGTTGCCAATGGTGACCGGTAACCATGGTTGCATGCGGAAGCCCTCGACAACCCAACCCAAACCGAGGCACAAATCGATCGACATGCACTTTACCAATCACTCTTGGAAATCACTGCTCACTCATGATTGAGAATAGACACTGTTGAAAAAAGAACTTAAAAAAAACAAAATACCCAGAAAAAAAAAATATGAGAAACACTAACACAACATCAAGTAGCATGGAAAAGCTTCTGAAAACAGACAATGCATCTGATATCAAAACAATATTTCTGTAAGCTCAACGGAAATCTAGTTTATATAGTCTAGTCTATACCCACCAAAATGTCAACTAGACAAAAATTACTGGGACAAGTTGACAACTGAAATAATTTCTGAATTCAAAACCCTAAGTTACCCAACCACAGCCAACATTAACTCAAGGGACAACCTTCATGAGCAACATGCCAGCTGGATGTCTATCTATCTATCTATCTATCTATCTATCTATTTATCTATAACAAGCACAAACTTTGGTAACGAGACTATGAGCAATTATCACGATTATCATTGAATATGAAACATATCTGTAAATTTTTAAATGCAACAATCTTGCACAACAAGCCATATTTTATTACAGATTCAGCTACAACTCTACAAACGTGGGAAAATCAAGAAAGCACAATGAAAGTATATTCCCTAGGTCTTTATAAGCCCCACATTGAGCGAGCAAAATGCAAGAGAGCAAACAGGAGCGCTTCAAATAACAGTCATTACGGTTTACAGGTGTCAATCAACTGCCATGAGAATATGCTCCTGTAATTTTGCTTCTTAAATTACAATGCGTTTCCATGGCAACGGCTACAAAATTAACACGATTATTGAAGACCTTCTTGGCAAGTTTGCCACTGCGACAGTATCTCCATTAACGATGATGGGATCGTGTTCGACAATTATAGTCAAATGATTTAAATTTATAAACGAGAAACAAATTATTTATTATACATAAAAAAATTTAAGGGTAACCTTTTTTTCTTCTCCTGATCTGATTGTTTTTGCTCAAACTGAAGAATTAGTATTAACCGTAAACCAAAATAATATAATCACATATGCGTAAAATATAATAAATAGTATACATTAATATTTCTTTCATCTTAATATTCTTTCAAAAAGGACACTTTTAACAATATATATAACGAGTAGCTGTCTCAAGTAAATCCCACACAATTAACAACATTTGCCAATGATGTACTCCCTGGTATTGCAACATTTAAAATGACTAATATATACATATTCATTATCTTTCTTCTATCAGTCATGGAAATACGTGATCTTCATCACGTTCTTGAGGAGCAATAATGCTATTGTTTCTCTACGACTTTCTCTCATGGAATTAAACTCCATAAATACAAACGCAAATCGGCAAACACGATAACTCGGCACGTCTCGAGAAATCTACAAGGGAAACTAAGCCGCTTATCGAGTAACTTTTAGAGAATTCTGGAATATTTCACACCATATAATTCATGATTCTCAGATTTTGAGAGAAATGTCATGTCTGTAAAAAAAATAAAAGACATACTTTAAGCGTTATGATAAATAAGGCTAGTTTAATTAAGTGGGATAATAAGGATTTCTTCAATAGCTAACCACATAAACCATTTAATGGTCTGTTATATTTTTAAATGGTTATCTTTACAACTTAGTGCAATATGAGTCTGGATCCACCTGGAATGTAGTTATCTATTCAATATTTATTGCACTTTCTTTTCTCTACCATTGAACCATTCATAAAAATCGACATATTTTATGAGTGGGCGCATCGCATAATTGTCTCAGCGATTCTTTACACCGACAGCCTAATGACCTATAACCACTTTTTCATTCTGAAGTTTTGATAACGAAATCGATAAAGTGCTATTAAATTCTTCTTATTTTCAGAGTGACAAACATTTTTGAATTCCACTACTGGCACTTATCGGTCTGTCTCTACATAAGTACACCCACACAAGAGCTCAGAGTAGAACACAATTGAATTTTAATCTGGAGAAGTATGTCATACCAGACAAATATTAAGCACGAGAGCAAATAAAGTATGCACTATGTACAGTAAAAAATAGACTGAAGACCAGACATATAAAAATAACACTGTCACTCAATTGTCATAAAATGGAGCAAATGGAGACTTCTACGTTCACAATACATTCAGGCATATATTTCGACAGGACAATAGAGTCTTTTCACCGAACAGTTCTGAATTCAGCAGAACATAAGTATTTCCTCTCCTCTTATTACTCATTTTGCTTTTCAGACACAGTTGGTAATACTAACTGATTCCATAAATATAATTTTCTCAGAAAAATAACAAACATCAACTAAACGATAAAGTGTCAAATATACATTAAAATGCACTATAAATACTGCTGCTAGGATGCACTTTGCTTCAGTCAATCACAGCCAAGGGCGGGAACTTTTTCAGCCAATAGAATTGCAGTATTCTGTTTTAGCCACCTGGTGGAAATACAGAGAACCTTCCGTGAAAATCCACCATTCGACAAAGCTTATGTAAAAGCAAAATAACATACTCGTGCCATACAAAGTCCTGGAGTTTACATTTAACCAGTTCCTGTCTGTTGGTTTTAATGCATAAATTTTGCATCAAATTTGAAGGACACACATGCAAAGTCCTGCATGGAATATAACTGAAATATAACACGACCAAAGTTGGAATGTAAATTTATGAAAAAACTCAATTTCAATTTCTGTCAAAATGTAGCATCTTCACGCTTCTTATATACAAAATTTTTCTAACTCAAGTTTTCTTGCTTTCAAAGCAAATAGAGATGGCTATTTTAAGCTGAACAATTTAGATGTACAAATAGCAAAATTGTTTTTTCTTATGAAATATGCGCATTCTGCAGCATACAGAGAAAAACTGTATCTTTACTGCAAAAGATTGTAATGAACAAGTGTCACAACTTTTTTAAACCAAAAACATATTGAAATTCCCCTTTAACTTACACATGATATAGCAAGACAAAATAATGTTAAAAGTGTTGAAAATTTATGTACAATATCATCCGAGCCATCATGGCTATTTGGTTAAAAATCGGAAATTAACTGATACAAACAGTACAATTAAATTTGAGCTATAAACAAATAATAAATGGCTACCAATTGATACAAACTGAAAAGAACACAACTACACTACCATTAAACACAGTGACAAGACAAATTGTCATTGTAACCCTTGTCAATCTGCGAACGTTATGCAACTTTAAATTAATTAAAGGCAGAGTTCAACGACCTCTTTAACCTTTTTGACCTTGCATAGATTTAATTGGCAGTTATCACTCCACTCCAGAATGCCCAAGGGTCCTCGATTCGTTTAACAATGCTTAATAGGAAAGAATAGCAAGGGGGAAATCATGAATAATAGCTGAAGGGTACAAGAATTCACCCTTTGGGGTGCAATAGAAAGTCCTTCTGCAGCTATCCGGGTGTGAACTGGCAAACAACTAGGGAGCCATCATCCTGGGTGGGTTGAATCATTCATCTGTCATGTTGCTATGGTTCAATAATTGACATAACATGTTCCACTGTATAACTACTTATTTAACTATAGTCTATTAGTAGAGACTACATGGTTTACTATACAATAGTACATAGTTAATTAGAGACTAGATGGTTTACTATACAATAGTACATAGTTAATCAGAGACTAGATGGTTTACTATACAATAGTATACAGTAAAATCCCTTTCAATACAAGCATGATACAGACCTTTCTAACTTTGTTAATCCTGCAACTGAATCACGAGAGCACTGATTATATTAATCCAACTACAGGCCACATTGTTAAAGTGTCAATTACACTAACTCAGTAACTATCATTTATGAAGCACAGACAAGCCAACATGAACAACATTCCTCACAGAAGAACTTGATAGAGCATAAAATCCAGTCAAGACCACCTCACTATTAAGACCACTTTAAATTCAGAGATTATGTAGGGTGGTCCTCACAGTGTGTGTGAGGTTCCAAATGCCCCATAGTTTCTTGACCACATGCTGGGGGTCTCTTCAGATCAATTTACGGACGGTCTTTGCAGTAAAAATGAAGCCGCTATTATTGGCGATTTAACATAATGTTCGACTTTTCAAGCTCACTGTATCGAGAAAATATAGTATATTGTACAAAAAGTGCAGAAGCTGTAGGAGATACTGAGAACTAACACAGTCAAGCCAGCAGCTGCAGTCCCTGCCTCCCGCCCACATCTCTGGCCCAGCATCACTGCCCTGGTTACTGCCAATGTGATGTATATTTAGGCAAAGAACTGATCCCTCGGATTACATAACACTCACCCACTGACTAACACTAAGAGTTAGTTGTGCTCATCTTTAGCAATTGTACGATAAAAATAAGACTTATCCGAATTCTGGTGGTTCATATAGTTCATGATCATATAAATAGCTGTAATACATAGATAGTGTGCTTAATATTTAATAACTGGAACTCTATAGTTGTATATACATTATAATAGGTATAAGGCCGCCTCCTAGTTCTAGCTAATCACTGCAATTACTTATGAAAAAATCATCAATTTCCTTGAAATAATCAAATATGGCTGTACTGAACAAAGTAATCAGGAACCCAAAACTTCTCGTACCTTTACAATGTTACTGCTCAACAAAAATTATCATTTAATTAATTTCATATTTTACATAAAACGAGTTGTATCAGTATCCATGCCCTTATAGAACTATCACCATGATCATAAGTTGTAGCAACGAGAGATGCCATAAAACTCAGATGCAATGATGCTAACTGCAAAAAATGGAAAATATGACAAATTTCCTCCATAGCTTTCATTCCCAGAGCATGACAAAAGTGCTGCCAATGTACACACTGTAAAAAGATTCTGGCACATATACCCTGATGTAATACACAGCTCTACTTTCCACTGATATTGTTGATTGTTCAATGTTACAGCAGGACTGAATAAGTAACTTGAACTGCATTTGTGAAATGGTGTATATTACAGCATCATTGTATGAAATATTGATAAAAAGTAGCAGTAATGTTATGCCAAAAATGTCCAGAAAAAAAATGTGCCACAATTGCGAAAGTAATTTCACCAACAATTGAGAACTTTGACATGATCTAAAATTGACTCATCTGCCCAAAAAATACAGTGGAATTGAGAGGGCTAAAAAAAAACAACCTCCAAATGCATGTAATACAGCCAATCATGTAGAATAATTCCATGATGTCAGTTCAAAAAAGACGAAAATTCACTGCACTGCAAAGAGAGACTAAAGCTGTTAAACCGCTAAAAGGCTCGTTCTCGACTATTTAGACCACAAATAACCAGAGTCGGTGAACGTTTTAGTCTCTTTACGACTGCCCTGCATGCCATTCATAACCGGGTCAATTGTTCGACATGGAGAAAGTGTTCAGCGTTCATGACTTCATTAAAAATGCCAAACATGTAACCGCTGTAATCTGACAATCAATTAGATCCTCGTGCTGTTGTGCAGTTGGTTGGTCGCTCTACGCATAGCTATATTTATCATAAAAGTTTTACACATTTATCGACCTACTTTGCCCTGGACGCCTTTATAATATACATGAAGAATATTATTGCAAACGCTGAACTTTTTTAAAGCCATAACTAGGGTCACTATAATCCACAGATAATCCACTTCAGCTATTTAGTTTAAAGTTGTTAATTAAAGGCAGGTAACTCAGTGAGGACATGTATAAGTTATAGAATGAAACTGAATAGGGTTAACGTTTTTTTTTAAATCTTAATTGCAGATGCTATTGAAATGTTTTTTGATAGCAGGTATACACTAAAGTATATCAGCCTAACCTAGAATAAATTAACACCTCAACTAAAATATGAACACCTTAACTAAAATATTTGGTAGTTTACTGTCTTCACTATGTAAGTTTAACACATACTCATCAAGAGCTATATAACCGAGTTTTAACCACAATAGGCGTGTTGAAACTCTCTATATGGGACGTTATGTCACAATTTTTATACTAGGATATTAACATGGGCGAACAGGAATTAACAATTTGTCGGCCAAACATTGACATCATTCACGCACCTGAGTCAGCAGACCCTAGAAATGAAATACTACCATTTTTGGGCATGTGTTCACTACAAATTATCAAAGAAGAAAATATCACCTGTAGCTGGGGGCAAGTATCATTATGATTAATAGAAAAGAGGCCCCAGGCAAATACACGTACATGTATCATACATGCATCTGTCTTCTGTGACTACTGTTGTGTATCGTATGATAATTCATCATACAAGAAATTACTATTACTACTACTAGGCCTACTACTGTCACAAACTGGACATGGTTTACTACAACTTACTATAGATTGTTTGCTTATAGTAAACATCAATTGCTTTTCAACCGGGTAAAAAACTTTATTAATGTCACTTCATGTTGTTTGTGACTATATTACTTTGCACTAGGGCTATGCTAAAGTCAAGAACAGATTTAATACTTCCAAAGTCCATAGTGTCTGAGTCTCCGACTCTCGCCTGCACACTAAATATTATCTCTGGCGTAGTGGTGTTATAGGAATGTTCATGAGTATCCGGCTATGTTAAATATTGGTGTCAGCAAATGACAAGTATCACAAATTACCAAGCAGGATTTGACAGCTAGACATTGCCCCTCCCATCATATAACAGGAATTGTGTATAACTTGGTGAATAATTGAATAAATGATCTAAAATGCATTCTGCATTCTATGGGAAAAGTACTGATAAAAGTTTTTTTTCTGCACCAGACAAGTAGGGCATTGCAGCAGACTGCAGATCTTCTACCTACTGAATGTTCCCGTATCTGACACAGATAACACTTCTCCACTCCAGTTATGCCGCACTTAGCATACTAGCAAACAGGTCAAGTCTTCAAGATCACAGATAACGCCGGCAAATTCTTAAGAAGTTTCAGCACTCTAATTTGCATATTTAGCGTCCTTCTGCGAGTCTACTAGAGTGCGATTAACTGCTGACCGATGTTCAGAGGATGCTAGTTGCTTCAGCAGCTATGCGGTGCCTCCAAATTTGGCTCAACCATTTGGGAGGGGGCATTGCTCTTCCTGCCCCAGACTCCCGACGCCGGTCCCAAGCCAACGGTCGCCAACACCTTACTTTCGTGCCATGTCAGTGCAAATCGAAACCTTAAAATACATCTAAACATCACTCACCTGGCGTGGAAGGTTGCTTTGGACAGCTAGCAGCAGCTTTTGCCAAATTTTAGAGCGACTAGAGGAAGAACTTTGGCCGTTTTCAGCCTCTGCTCATTCCAAGCATGCCTCCTTCGCTCACTCAGCTCCGGCTGTGACGTCATCACCGGAAGTAAACAACCGGCTTCCAGAACCTCCACTAGGGGGCTTAATTACCACTAGCGCCACCTAACTTTCGCTGGCCCGCTGCGACTCTTAGGCAGGTCCCAGCCAACACCTAACTGACCTTAAGCTTAATTACCTGTACCCATGCTATTCTTTATCTTCATAAAGCCCATCAATGCATTTCAAAGCTGCTATTGCATAGGCAGCTGTTTATATGGGAATTGAAGACTCAGAATTCACTTCATTACATCACTTGACTCTTGAGTACTTAATTAATTCAAGATTTTTAAGAGCTGCAAGTGCATTGATTTTAAAACCTTAAATGTGACAAATAGATTTAAAGACTTTCAAGGACTTTTCGAGGATGCGCGGCCACCCTGATATAAATGACACATAGCACCACAATTCTTGCTCTAAAATATTTTATTCAGTAAATTATACATGTTATATTCAAGTTGATGATATGCTCCTTATACTAAGGGATGAGACATAAAATATAAGTATTAATTAACTCGAAGAATTACAACTGCAACATAAATTAACAAAAAAATATTATATACATTGGCACATACGTGACCGTTTAACTGCACATTTGTTAGATTACATCACAAATTCAGAATTCCATTAAAATACTGTAAAGATTGAAGCAAGTTCGATCAGGTTACGAGTAAAAGAAAGCCCATTGCATGACAACATCTGCAGAAAAATAGCTGAGAGCCTGATACCATACAATCAAACAAGTAAATAACAAAGTATAGTTTTCAATATTTAAAGCAATAACCGCACCTCGGTTGAACCTCATTGGTTACTGTTCTGCCACTGCAAATGTATAATCATATTCAGTAGTGACCGAGATAATTTTTTGTTTATTATAATGTGGTCATTTGTGCATCTATTTCATACACATCAGGTTGTCCATGGCATTCCGTAATAATTTAGAAATTCATTATAAGAACTAAAAATTGTGAATGCTCACAGACAACAACTCCAATAAAATTATTCAACAATTTCAAACTTTGCAAAAATAACCAAAAACGAAAACACAAAATACCACAAATTAATTAACATTGTGTCATGCTGAATACTGATAAAATAGCCTGCACTATACATTGATCCATGTTACATAAAAAAGTCCAAGAAGTTTTAATACTGGCTCTATCAGGACGATTCATCACCTCAGAGTGAATATGGTATCACATTAATTCTCAATTAAGAATGACACAATTTAAATTTTAATTTAAGGTGTCTAAAGATTAATACATTGGCTTCTCGATGATTTTAATTACACTTTCAAATTTCAATCTTGAATACAGTTAGTAGGCCATAGTCACTTTCTGTTTATAATACCATTTTTTTTGGGTGTGTCTATATAGATGCGGTTTTAATGTTTAAGCATAATTGACAGCTTTTCAGAGCTTAAAATACAATGACAAATTTAAGGTTTTTGTTTCATGGAATTCTAAATGACCCTGTACAAGATATCACCAGAGCACTTCAAGCATAAAATCTTCCATTCCCTGAGCATGTAAAGTTTGTTGCATCAATTTGTGTGGCAGACAGTTCAGCATGAACTCCAAGGTGCGAGTATACAACGGGCAATAATTGTCTTGCGGTTTGCAAATTGTAAGATGGTCAAAATCATTCATAAGGTGGAATACCCCAAATCCCGGGTCTGAAACGTTAGATACACTTTTGTCAATTTTTTAAAAGTTCCAATCACACCTTTAATATGTTATTGTAACACAGTAATGTTAATGATCAATTGATAATTAATTCTTTTAAAATAAAAAAATACTTGTATAGCTGCAGATCTTAATTATATGTTATAAAAGGTCAATGAGGTACAAATTAATGACTTATTTTAATTTTAGAAACAGGAGAATATCAGAAAAATAGATTCAAATCTACAAATTTGTATAAGATTCATCTAATTCGAGCTATCTGGTAATCAATCAAAATCAACCATGTATTCTTCAAAGTTGCGCTTGAAGTTTAAAATACTTACTACTGGAATCTGGTGTCACAAGAACCTGTTTGATATTGAATGGAAGTTCAGTTTTCTTTCCTTCTCCAAAACTCAGTATGGGTATTTCCCGCTCGAACACAATGCTGCTGAATTTCGAATGGAGTTTTCGAAGCATTTCAGAGCCTTGAAAGAAAGGGACACAAGCAGATAAAATAGTAACAATACTACAAAATACTTCAGTCTATTACATTAGTACATATATTTATGCATTGAAAACAGAAGTGAATCTCAAAATTTTTAATATTTTGTGAACATTGTTGGGGATGTTCTCAACCATGCAAGAATCATGCGCTCTATTATCTGAATAAATGTACTGCGATGTAGTTTAACAAGCTCTGTCATTGCTAAATATTGGATATATAAATTCTACTTTCACTCCAAATTGAATCAAACAAATTGTCATACCAGGTGCAAGTTCTGTTACTTCTATCGATGGAAAAAGCAAGTATCTGGACTGGGCACTGTAACCAGCCAATGCAGAACCTCGGTGTGGGACACTATAAAAGACGGCGCCATGTGTCTTCTCTACTATGTCCGAGAGTGAGGGATCTTCTGCTGCCACAGTCAGCATCTTCTTTATGAGCAATCCTTCAAAAAGCAAAATGATACATCAACATTTGGTTCAGACTAAAAATTTATTCACCAAGCGGTAACTGATACTTGAGCTTTGCTACAACAATCAAGTTGTAACCCCCCAAAAACATTTACACTGCTTGCATCAAGGTTTGGTACAGACATAACTGCGTATATATATAAGTATTCACTGCATAAGCAATGTTTTAACACTTTGCATCCGAGATGCGTTTAATGATAGTTCATCAAAAGTGGCAACTTTTGAAACCATGACAAATTTCAATGTTGCCAGATATACGCCTTATTAATGGTAATTTAAGGTGGATTCTCTCTTTTGGTATAATTTATTCTGATTCATCATTAATTCTGTCTAAGCCAGCTTATACTGAATATAGATTGTATTGCCATAGGCCTATATCCTAACAGCATAGAGATCGAGTGACAGATGTGAATTCAGTGCAATGGGGAGAAAAAAGTACACAACAACCGAAGCACAAGCCAATAAGATGACATCACTGCACCACTGTTATATGGATGACATCACAAAATACATAACGTCATCAAACAATACTTCTCTGCTAGTGTCCTCTGATCGAGTCTCATGGTACTTTTCTTCCCCATTCAGTTCAATTCAGTTCAATGAAATTTGCAGTATCTTACACAATATTTCAACTTTGCATCATGTGTCCTACGAACTATTCTAACATCAATTACCTCCCATTGAATGACCGACCCAAATTATTGGTCTATTTCCCAGTCCAGCTCTTCTTAGGTTCGTCAGCATGTCTTTGCTTCTTACTGCTAGTGACCTCCTGTTCATGGAAATTTAAACAAAATCATACATGGCTAAATGACATTATATTATAATATTTATTATTTAAAATATCAAACTTGCAATGTCATAAATCATTTACAAACTTACTGGTCACTCTCGTAAGGACATTTAGGCGCCCATTCACTGAGGTGGGTATCATATTCGACCGTCAAGATTCGGACGTTGGGCAAGTCTTTGGCTAACCAATCCTGACAAAAAAAAATAAAATCAAAAACGTACTAATTGAACAAACATAAAGCAACATTTTACACATTTGTGATGAAAGTGTTCACTGGGCACATGTTATATATACATCACACAATAATCATAATGTATATTACCAAATATTTCAGATCGCAAATTGCAATAGTGGATTTTCACGGAAGGTTCTCTGTATTTCCGCCCGGTGGCTAAAACAGAATACTGCAATTCTATTGGCTGAAAAAGTTCCCGCCCTTGACTGTGATTGGCTGAAGCAAAGTGCATCCTAGCAGCAATATTTTTAGTGCATTTTAATGTATATTTGACACTTTATCACTTAGTTGATGTTTGTTATTTTTCTGAGAAAGTTATATTTATGGAATCAGTTAGTTATTACCTACTGTGTCTGAAAAGCAAAATGAGTAATAGGAAAGACTTATGTCCTGCTGAATTCAGGGCTGTTCAGTGAAAAGACTCTATTGGTCAATGCAGTCATCAGGAAATTTCTCACATAATAGCGACTCAACCGGCAAATAATATTAGTCAACTATGGTGGTTAAAATAACCAGATTTTGTATCCTCCTGGGAGTAATAAATTCTTTGTCATTTTCATAATTGTATCAAAATTGTCAAAAAATAACTATTCTTATGAGTCATTCAAGAACAGTCTAATTGGAAGTTTTCATTGACCACTGGCAAAATAATCGATACATAGAAATGAACGTAAATAACAAAAATATTTTTACACGAAAATCTTGCTCATTCATGGATGCACACTGTACAGTAATTTTTCCCATTTAACATTCCTATTCCACTCACTTTGGGCCAGCAGAATGTTTGAGAAGGAGTGCCAGTAGAATGTGGTTTTGCCTTAACAGAAGGCATGAGGGCTTTCGCCTGCTGAGGTAGAGATTTGACTTGGCTCGTTTTTGTGTCCACTGGTTTTGGTCCTTTCTGTCTCCAAGTGTAAAATGGCCCACCAAGAAGACCGTGAACAAAAACGACATCGACCAGAACTTGTTCACTGAAAATATCGAAGTACATTTAATTGCATCCTAATATATCCGTCTATGAGGTATTGAAAACAATTTTTTTTTTTTATGTATTGGTATAATTAAATTGTGGCCACATGTGAGCAATGGCCTATATTGTCTTAGTGAGGTCTCCTTGCTTAATGTTTTGTGAAGAGGAATACATGTATGTACTACTGCTTGTAAATATGCAATTATGCTGAATAAATGAATCTGAATCTAAATTATTTTGTGAATCCTAGGACTGTAGCAAAAGCTGCTACAGTTTTATGAATATAGAAAACAGAGCCGATGTCCTCAAAACGAAATAATATTACATGAATATTTTTGTAGGTAAGTCTCAACCTATAGAAAATCTTCATCATATGAGAGAGGCTTTCCTTCGGAACACCTATACAATATTAAAGAGTCTAAAATTGTCAAAATGCACCCAGTGAGGCCCTTTGCTGTCAGGGGTATTAGCTGTGACTATTGAGAAGATAGTTAACATAGAAGAGGAAACCTGTTTGGAACCTCTTGGAGGCACCTCTTTGTAGGAGGTTTTTCCAAAATACCTGTTAGAGCCCCATGATGCTGCTGTTGTTATTACCAGTGAAGCAGTGGTCATTCCATTGCAGGCCTCTGGCTCTGATTGGCCATGAGAGACACACCCACCACAGGTGACTCTCCAAAAAAGTAACAATGGGCTTAACTAAAAATTCTGGAAATTAAAACTGTTGAACTGGCCACACTCTCACTGTTTCTCCACTCCAGCAAAGGCTCCAGTAAATAAGTCGAGATTGGGCTCCAAACTAGCCAATCAGCAGAGACCCAAACGTTATATTTAAATTAGTTGAGCTATCTGACCACGTGACCCACATGAATAAATTATGATAATACCTCAACTTTGCGAGATTTGCCTGGGGGTACATTTCCTGGGTGTGTTTCTCAAGTGAAACAGCACAAATTGGATCTGCTCTTCATTTATGTTTCTGATAGCTGATTTCATTGAGAGCCATGTACACTACTTTAATACTTATTTCGTGAATCTCCATCATTGTAAAATCTGTTAAAACTCATCAATCTAGAATTATTTATTCCCCATGTTTATCATTCAGTTTTCAATGCAACATTGCCTACAAAATATTTTCTTGAAAAGATTTTCTTGTTTATTGGACAAACACAAACATTTTCAATGCAAACCTGGATCTGTGAAGAGGATGATAGAAATAGACTCCGTCATGGTACTTATACGCTTCAAAATCCCGATCCATATTTGCAAGTGCTTTTGAGGCATTGAGGGAAAGTGCTACATCTGAAGAAGATAGCCATTCACGCAGTGTGGAAACCCACCCTAAAATAAATGAACATTGAATCAGAATGACTAAATTTTAATGTTTCTTATAATATGATTTTTTTATACAATTGCATATACCTGTGATTCAAATTATTTTAAAATCTATAAGAGCTTTTATACATCACATCATCACATGTACTCTATTCAATTTTTTTGCTTACCATTTTTTAAATCAATAAAAATATTTATAAGCTAAAGGACTCAATATATATAGCCTCAAACTTGCTTAAAATTCGATAAAAGCAGATGCACTAAAAAGTTATTATTTGAGCATGACTTTCAAATTGATTTGCACAAATTGCATGCGTTGCGGACTCACCACTATTGATAATAGCAGAATGCAACTGAGGACAGACTGAAAGGTTGGCCATAATACGAGCTGCATTTCTCATGACCTTGATGCTATGCTGCCGATTTTCACAAATACGTTGCAACAGAGTCAATCCTCCTAACTTCACTATATCAGGACAGTGGCTTAATATCTGTAATTTATAACAGGAGTTGTACCATACTTAGGCATGTACAGCACAGCATGATCTCAAGTAGACTGCTAAGTTCTCCCTTTTCAGTGCTTAAAAGCATGTACAAATTTCATAAATCATCATATGAATACATGTTTAACACGACCCTCAAATTTCTTTCGAAGTTCTAGGGAGATATTTTTTAGTGTAGTGTACTGTACACACATACACAGTACTAGATATTTTATTGACAATCATAACCTTTTTGTCAAATACAATAAATAATACTTTACATAAACAAAAGCACTAGTCTAATAACAAATCATCAAAACAGAATGTGCGCCATGGTTAATGTACAGTACTAGTACCATCGAACATTGAATGTTACATACACATGTTAGTCTTGAAGTAAATACATATTTATACAGTAACCAAACAGATGTATTTTTTTTATGGGACAACTTACTTTAGAGTGGGTAAATAGCGCATGAAGACAAAAGAGCTCATCGCGAAAGTCCGAAGGCAGCATACGAGATGTTTTTGACCAAGCATGTCCATTTCCATCAAAACTCCAAATCATATCCTAAAATGGAAAAGCCTATGATAAGCATGACATAAACTAGGCAAGCTTACGGGGATCAATAAGTACTTATACCAAGGATGTCCCATGATAAAATATAACGGACAGTTAACGTTTTGATTAAAAGCTATTTCCAAATAAACTCTGATAACCAAATACTAGTCAACTTGTTGTTGAAAATCATGTGGGATTTCATAATATCAACAAGAAATTTATTATAATTTATTATAACCAGATCCAATGTATACTGTAATCTATTTAGTTAAATGGCGCAGAGCCAATATATGTTGTAAATAAACAGTGCACAATGGCAGCATTACAGGTAGTGGGCCAAACAATTTTGCCTGAATAATGCTTTTGCAAAAGAATTTCACTGATAAGAGCTACAATACAGTCAAGAAAAATTGTCAAGATGACGTACACTTTCTTCCGAGGGTGTCTTTCCTTCAGCTAAAGCATTAGAAGTAAAATATCTTGTGCATTGGTCCAAGTCATGGACAGGTAATTCTGAGAGAAGATTACGAAACTGGTCTTCAAGAAGATCCTATAAAATACAATGCATATATATATAAATGTATTTATCTGCTTACAAAACACAAACTTTGATTTAAATCCCCCATTCACCATTATATTCTTTACCTCACATGGCTCCAAGATAGGAGGTTTCTTAAGCAACCTTGAATCAGCAGCTTTTGTTCTGGCCAGCCCAATCACAGCTTTATAGTCACATAGTTTAGAAAATGTTTCAAATGCAGCATCTACAAAACAAAACATTGTTGCTAATACCAATTATAGAGTAATACATATTGTAACCAAAGCTGACTCGAAATAATTTGGTTTACCGTATTACAATGGAATCAACATACAGATTCAATAATTACTAATACCATAAAGTATTAAAAATATTACCTGACCAGTCTTTCTTTTCAGCTAAAGCCTTGACAACTATATTGCGAACTGTAGGATTATCAGACTTTGTCAGGGCAATCAGCTTTCTCAGATTGTTCGAATGTGCATCTATCCAGGCTGACACATTTGCTGCACAATGTAAAATATATGATAAATAAATAACCTTTACATAGATCATCATGATGAGAGTACGGTTTAGATATCATGCATGGATATTGTATACAAGCAATTAATGGGTGAAACAAATCAACCAATATACTTTGGCAAATTTGCTGATATTACATTCACATTCTCACCGATAACATTGACAGATAACTGGGAAAAATCATCATGTTCATCATCGAGACTAAAAAGCTGCAATTGTTGTTGTCGCTTGTAATCCTCCACACTCCCTCCATTGATCTCTAAACTGCTGTGAAACTGCTTGACGTCATACCAAAATGCCGATCCTCTGATACAAACAAAATCACCAAATTCATATAAGGAAATGAACATGCATGCCATTTTGAAATGTAGTTTATCTGTACGTATTTTTAAATTCTACTGACCCTGCTACAAGCACAGCCACTGAACCTGATGCAACTGAAATAGGACAAGTTTTACAAAGTTGTTATGACCTAAATATTATAGTATATTAAATATAAACCATATAGCTTGGACACATAGCAACATACACACCTTTGACAAATTTCCTGCTGATTCTAATGCGACAGAAACCAGTTGACAATAATCGACAAGAAGTTTTTATCCTACCAATTATCATTTTCTGACTTGATGCACTTTATGTAATTCAACCCATATCACATTGCCATTGGTGATATCATTGGTAATTTAATATTCTTGACCTGAAGAAAGAAGAAGATTTATGGATCAACCATATGATAATGTTCAACCTTTATGTTAACAGTTAATAAATTTTTTTATTTTAATACATACACATTTCAAACATGCCAATAAAAAAAAGGGAAGTCTAGACCATTCTAGAAGAATTTATGACATTCTAGATTCTGATGTAACGCCAACACAATGTTAATGGATATCAATCAGTCAGTGCTGATGGTTAAAAGTTTGTGATTCGTTATTCGACTGGGTATATATAAGAAATATGAAGACATGAACCGCACAGAGCTTTGCTAATGAGCTGTAATGTCAGGATTCAGCACTGTGCTTGTCCAGGCAGCTGGCCATGGCAAGTGTAAGAAATGTCATTGATGTCAAAGGTGTCAAAGCATTCAGAGAAGTCCACTGTACCATGGCAGCAAAATTAAAACCAACAATTCGATTCTATGGTTTGTGTACACAACAAAACAAGACCAACAATATGATGTGTTACAGTAAAATTACCTGAAATTTCAGAAAACAACAAGAATTTCGCTACATCTTCTACCATAACAAGTGCACGTTTCTGTCAGGAGAGGCTTGACCAATCAGAACACTTGTAACATTTTCTTGCGCTGTATATTTTAATTTGTAAAATAGTTTTTGGTCGGTCACTCGGATCATTTGTTTTTATATTATTTTATTAAGAATAATAATTTTAAAAAAATAGCTGACAATTTATGAAATATTCCAACTTTAAGAATAAATCATAAAGGCTCCAAAATAATATTTTATTTCAAAAGTATAGGACCGGAAAAAGTATGACGTCGTTGGTTCAGTGGCGGACGAAACAGAAGTTGAAAATGAAGCAGAAAGATAATTGAAGGGGCAATACAGCATCATCTGCAAGGTTGAGACAGTTGAATTGCAATTTACCTGACAGATACAGCCATTTGGTGTATGTAGTAGTACCAAACATAGCTCGCCCTTGTCACCGAAACACGTGTTCTTACAATGCCACTGGTGCATGGTGTTGACAATGTCACAATGGTGTTGACAGTGCATAATATAGAAAATGAAGTGGCGGCAATAGTGGTTGCACACTTGCTTAAAGTTCTTGCAACATTGTAGCAAGTAGCAGCGCATGTTGCATCTGCATGGTATATATGTTGTGAATATTATAGAAGCTGACGTCATTGTGACATCACATGATCACATATTTATGGGTCTGCTGAACTGCGAACAGTTTCGTAATGCTAATTAACTAAAAAGACATTTTGAAATTACATGTGACATCACAATGATCATTTAAATTGTTGATATGGGGTGAGCGGCCTAAAATTTGCGAAGCGGCCTTTTTTAATGCAGATCAATTGGGTATGTGTATTTATTCTAGCCGGGGGATACCCAGTCATCGAGATTTGAGGATTATTAAAAAACAGAATTTGGGAAAGCTAGCTGAATGGGTCCAGCAGACTGGCCAGTAACCATGGTAACACCTACTTGTAATAGCATCATAATTTGGGCATGTTTTTATTTAAACTCAATACACAATCAAATATGCATGGGATTCGTTTACTTAATCCATACATTTGTATATTTTATTGTTCCAAGCTGCTTTGCATAATTGTCTGCAAATGTGGTTCAAACGAAAGTCTGCTCTGGCGTTGTTCGAGTTTCCAATAAACCTGCTGATGAATAGTGCCTTGAAATGATCACAACAGCAATAAAAATATAGGTTATTGAAAACAATTAAAGCTTTGTGCATGGTGAGCAACAACATTTTGTAGAAAACTAAATGCATTATTGGAAGATAGAAATAAAATATGAGTGATGAAATGTTAAATTTGAAATTCATCACAAGTTATTTTATTCTGTCTTTGATCAGGGCCATGGATGCGGAGGCTGAGGACCAACAGGTGGCTGATGGTGCACTGTGGTGTGGAAGTGACGCACCACTTATTGACCTACCTGAAATGGATGAAGATCTGACGGAAAATTTCAATCTAAAATTTGGTATGTAGGCTAAATGAGAATCACTATGTCAACAGGCTGCAAGACTTGTGGGATGCACTGACATAAATATGATCCTATTGTACAATATTGTACAAGAATATACAAGTCAATGATTTTTTGATTTTTAAGGAAATGACTACTTGCTTCCTGCAAAACCAGAAGATACCACGGTTAAGGACACTGCTGCTAGTGCTTCAACAAGTACAGTTGCATCTGGCGGGATACAAATTAAATTGAAACGAGGAGGATCTTCAACCAGTCCTGTAGATGTGAATAAGTTCATGCCAGTGAGGAATGCCCCCTTGATTTTAAAGCGCAAGTTGGAATTGCAAGCTGTTGAGAATAGTACAAAGACTGCACGTCTTCAAGAAGATGCAGCTAAAACTATTCCGAGTTCCTCCATAGTTGTGAGCAATTCTGATCAACTCCTTAAAGCCACAGTGAGCAATCCTATTTCAACAACAGTAATTGATTTTACAGCATGTGATGAATTGCCTTGTCCTTTCACACGAGTCGCTGGTTCGGAGGCATTGAAGAAAGGAGTGATGGTGAACCATAAACACTTGCTAGAAATGAACACAAAGGATATAAGCGTGTGTCCACTTTGCGTACAGAAATGCAGCGCAACAAAAAAGACGTCATATGACCTGTTGATGCATGTTGCTCTTCACAAAGGCGTGCAGAATTTGCATTGTCTGTGTTCGAACTGTGGCAGATACGTAGGACGGTACATGGAAAAGGCTGCGAATGCGACTAACATCATTACCAAAGAAACTTATGAGAAATTGTGGCTGCCAACCGACTGGAAATGGGTCGATGTCTGCTTGTGTGTAAATCCTACATTGGGGATCGTGTTTGATTGTGTTCTTGACATAAAATGTTTTTTTAATCTCGTCTTACTTAAGATGCAAAAGCAGCCAAATTTAAAGATTGAAGTCTTCATTGGAACAAATTCATTTAAAGAGCACTTGGAGAGTCACAAACAGGTGTGGGTTGCGAGCTCCCTGTGTGAATTGTGCCGAGAAGACCCTCGCTACTGTCATTACAGACTTTTCAAGGGCCAATATATTGCTGTGGAAGAGGATGTGTGCATCACGTCAGGGTTTCACCAAGGAAATAAAGTCCGCGATTCTTCAATGTACTGTCGACTGATCTCCAGACCCCCTCCTGAAAGTAGAGTGGAAACTCCCGATTCTGACTTCAGCGTTAGGTTTGCAAGACAACCAAAATTGGCTGTGAAAGGAACTGAGGCAAAAGAGTAAGTTTAGCTCAGAACATTTTGAGCCTGCAGGGGTGATGTTGGAATTTATTATTGATAAATTTGAATTTTTTATCATTCAAGATGACTTAATAGCACATAAATTTGAAATCATAATGAGGCTTGTTATATCAGTTATTGAAAAATAATGCATATCTATAGACACCTTTACACTGCAAAAAACAGCAGCATCAAAATTAATATTTAGCTATTTCAGGAATCCTGACATCAGGACATCTAGTCTTCCATTCCTCTTCCACATATTTGGGGAAGAGGTTCAATACGTACTCTGTTATTAAGCTTGCGACAAAAATGTT
This sequence comes from Alitta virens, assembly GCA_932294295.1. Taxonomy (NCBI): domain Eukaryota; kingdom Metazoa; phylum Annelida; class Polychaeta; order Phyllodocida; family Nereididae; genus Alitta; species Alitta virens. The sequence continues at coordinate 3,977,122 of OW028580.1, read as the reverse complement.
TAAAATAATATTTATGTAGTTATTTTAATAATTTTAACTGATAATTGTTTTCAGACTTGACAAAACGACACCTGATGCACCTAAACAGAACTTCGGTTCCGGTCCTGTGAAACCTTTTTTACTGAGCTCAAACCATCCTGGTGTCAATATCACTTTCAAACGGCCATCGAAGCTCACAGAAATGCTGTCTAGACCTGGTCCACAATCTACAGAAAGCAGGTAAGACCTTGAAAAAAATTCTGTTGACAGGTTAATTGGTTTGATTAAGATCACCAGTTGTAATCATGAAAGTGGTTTCAATACTGGGTCTTCTTAATACAGAAACTTTTCAGCCAGTGAATAAAAAGTTTGAGCTTTATAAATTGTGTGGGATTGTAATATTTGGCCTTAATTGTGGGTTTCCACTGTGGTTCATCAATATGCTGGAGAAGATTGTTCTCTTCTTGTTAGTACTACAGCTTTGTGGTGTAATACATGAACAGTGTGCCTCTTAAATAATTCTAGCGAGTTATTTATCCTGTTCTTTCTGCTTTCAGTTCAAGCGTAACTGGTGTCTTGAACGTACTCCAAAAAAAGTTCCGCAATCCTGGCCCTCCTGTAACAAGCACACCCTCTGTTCGGCCGTCAAAACATTACTTCCAGTCGCCTTCGCTGTGTCTCGATAGCCTTGTCATCCCATTCAAGTTTCGTCCCTCGGCGAATGGATTAGTAGATATACGTCAGAGCTTCCCAAAATTGAGATGCCCTGCATACAAAGACGGATGTCAGTTTGCGTCATGGCACCTCAAACTTATGGATGCGCACATCAAATCTCATCTAAAGAGAGTCAACCTCTATGTCATGTTTGCGTGCATCTGTAACGTCTACTATCACAACCTCTTTGATCTCTTCTTACATTTGCAGGTAATACATGATGTAATTATGATGATTAAGTGCGAATGGTGCTCAATTTCAAGTTCAAGTTCAAGTTCTTTATTGGGAATAATATTTAACATCAGCACATTTAAACAATAATTCAATATAGAAAAGAGCATTCCCCTGCCCTGACACAAAGAATTATGTATATGGGCCAGAGATAATTATTTACTATTTAAACAAGTACCATTCTATAGAGTAATAAGCAATAACATTTTATAATGCATTTAGTATCAATTATAAGATAAATTTTACAAAAAAACAAAAAAAAACACGAAAACTAAAAAATAATTAAATTTTAAGATTTACAAACACCTTGGGTAAATTGGAGGAAGGAATTGAAGCATACATATAAGATAACAATTAAGTCAGTTCTGACTAAATTGAATATGAATCCTATTCCTAGCCTATCAAGGATAGTCATGATTAATCATACACTGACATAGCTATTGGTTTGTCTGCGACATATGATCAGAAATTACATTACTTTCACCTGAAATAATAATCTGATTTTACAGAATGTAATTTTGCTGAATTTTATTAGTTCTTGCTTCACATTCATACATTTTCGGAAAATATACTAGATAGTTGAGGTGGCTATGGGGACACTCAAGCAAGTCAGAATTGCCTATGGCATGCTATAACGAGAGCCCTTTTTTTATGATATTTGAATTATCTTAGCAGCTTAGTTTGACGAGTTTGAACTTTTTCACTATTGAGATGGAAATCGTGAAAAATCTTATGATATAAGTAAAAAAACAAAATTTTAATCTTGAGAAAATTCAGCAAAATTTTGCACATCTCACTCCTGAACATGTGTTTATCTGATGCTTCCATCATATTCTCTGATTAATTATTTCAGGAAAAACATGCGAATAATATCAAAACAGACGAAGAAATGGTTTCATTCCTTTGCAAGATGGATGAGGAGGCGGAAGAAGAAAATGAGGAGAAAACGAAAGAGGTAAGAAAAACAAAAAACAGCTGGGCAACCTAGTGGTTAAAGGCATCTGCCAATTCCACATTGGCAGCCTTCGAACTGAGGCCAAGAAAGTTCCCGATCCCAGTGACCCATTGCATGGGGCAGTAAACCTATGTTTTATCAGTAAAGAGACCCTAAGTCTCCCAATCCCACTTAAAATCTCCAGGTCAGGACCGGCGGACCTAACCTTATTTTGAATACTGCACATTGCCCAGCTCTGCTGAAGGTCCCAGGTTTGAGTACTCTTCATGAGCTACATCCTAGCTGGATGTTGTTAAATTGGAGGTGCCTTGTACTCGGGTGTCTATGCTGAGGCGTGTGAATACCCCACAAATGGGGTATATATTTAACATGGTGTAGGTAGCAAGCCTTTAATGCATTTGTCATCATTACATCTGCCTCTGGCAGCTGGTCATATAAGTGGACTAAGCTTCAGATCCAGTAGTATTGAGACATTTTGTGAGTCGTAACATTTTTCCATTTTTCTTCGAACTGTAACATTTTATTTTTGAGTCCTGATTTCTTTTTAATCCACAACTGTTTGTAATCTTAAAACATTGATCAGCATGACAATGTCATTGACACTAGAATTTCCTTCAGAACCCTGCATATTGCGTGCTGAAGCTACAATCTACTACACAATTCTTTAAACATGTTAAATAATGATGTTTTTCTCTCATTTGCAGAAATCGTTGAATGACTTGCTCTTTGGTTCCAACGATGAAGATGTGGTCATTGCTCGATTTCAGAGTTTTATATGGATCAATCAGTTGCTAGTTGCAAGTGGCTACATTCGGGTCAGTTTGAATTTTAGTGTAATTTATTGTTTTCCTAGCAATCTTGAGAAAATATTCAAAAACAATGTAGTGAAAGGTAGAAATTAATAAAATATTCAATTTTCAATTACTAATCTGGGAGTTAATTTTAATACTTCAATTGATGTGACTTTAAAAGTTTTTTTGTTAAATCTCCATTACGCTGGTTCCATTTATAAAAAGAGGGGGGGGGGGGGGTTGAACAGGCATATTCCCACCCCTGCTTTGGGTTTTTTTTACAGACCCCCTCCCCTACCCTTTTTTCTACATTAAGATATTATAAGAAGATACTAGCCAAAATCCCACCCCTTCCCCTCTTTTGGATAACCCCCCCCCCCCCCTCCCCTCTCTTTTCTGCTTTTTCAAAAAAAATGGAACAGTCCTTATGGCATTTTAAAGTTCTTGTCAGGTATCCAACAGAAACGGAATGATGTGCAATGATTTATGATTATTAAAATAACAATTTAATTAATTATGGTTGAACTTTTAATGACACATTGGATATTATTTTCTCATGATATTCATGGCACCACATGAATTTATTTGAATATTTCTTTACCATTACTATTTTGAATAGAAAGTCACAATGCCAAACTCTGCTAGGACAACATGGCTGGAGTCTCCAGCTGATGTGGAAAATTGGATCCAAGAAGAAAAACACGGCATGGAGCTATATAAAGGAGGGTAAGTGGCTGACTTACTGTTATGCAGATTTTTTGTGGTATTTACATGGGCATTGTGGGGTTGTCATTGATATACTATTATCGATGAATCGAGAAAATGCTGATATAGATATCAGAAAAATTGACAAAATCCAGGTTTCGATTCTTTGTTTATCCTCTATATAATTGTACATTTGTGCCTTGATGACTACACATTCCCCCTCCCCCAAATTGCTAACTGATTGGCTTGATAGCTGTCATATTAAAGGCAAATGGTTTCAAAATGACTTGGGGAGTTATAAATGCTGATATACAAAATTTGCGCAATTTTGCAATATAAAAAGTTAAATACTGATATCGATATCGAATAAAACAAATTTATCAATGAAAACCCTCGGGGATTGTGATGACTCGCTTGAGAGGATCCTGTTGACTGTTGGAGGAAGGTCCCAAAGAACAACAACTCAGAAGATTTATCTTTATATCATTGTTCACCGGTCATTACAGTCCATCATATTACATAAAGCAACATCATCTTTGCTGTTCCTCCGCTCTCTGCTCTACTTAACTATATCTTGATATATATACAGTAGTATCTATATTATTATTGGAAGATAGTTCCTTGGCCACAGGGTTTGGCCACTATTGGCACAGTTAGCTCCCCATATTCAAACATTTTGCAACTAAACACACTGATAATATTGACTTTTTTTACTATGTCGCATTACATCAAATTAAGTCGGGCGACAAGATTTTTAGTGAGCTGATGATATTGATGTCATACACCTGTTTGTTAATCTTAACAAATAAATAATAAAAGTGTTAACTTGAAAATAATTAATCAGAATGGGTTCAGTGATTTACCTACTTAATAAGCAACGCTCAATGCATGCTATTTAAAGCACTATCATCTGATGTTCAGACTGCAGATTAACTGTCACTGGGATAACTACAAAACCATACTTAAATAGAAAATCAATAAAACGTCTGCATTGACCAGTGCATGGGATTTGCCTGGCTTCGGTAGAACGGCAAAAACCGAATAAGACCAGAAAACAATAAGAAGAACATTGCAATTAGCATTGATTGTGTTCAGATGAAAGTAATAAGCAAGCTTATTTGTTCTTGGTTTCCAGGGTGTTCCACATGAAGTTCGAAGACGTACCGTTCCTGGATCCTTACTTGGTAATATCAGTGGAAGATATAGAAGAGGATCTTGATTTTCTGTGGAGTCAATCTCATGATCCTCTGAGTCACAGCGCTCCTTTGACAAAAGAAGATTTGGTGCTCGGTGTTGCTATTGATGACGAGAATAAACGGGAGAATAAAACGAGCATGGAACTAGAATCTGTGGACCAAACAGGATTACCCCCTCAGATACATGTTATTTCTCCTCTACTGAAAAGGTCAGAAGTTGCCCAAAATAAAGTGTATACCAAAGGAATAAACAGAAGACCAGGACAAAATTTGGATCGAATTCGTTACTGCATCAAGCCAGACAATGTCACCTTGTCACGCTGGTACCGCCTCTTCACTCAAAGTGAGCATAATAGAACTATGGACCCGAGCATGGAGCCGAAAGCTCAGCCCGTTAAACCAAGAAGCACAAAAAAAATTCCACTTGAACAACAGATGGAGAAAGCGAAAGCTATAGAGAGCAAAGTATCCCTTCCTAAGAGCTACAAACTTCCACCAAATCTAAATAGGTGCCAATATGCATACCAGACGACCATTTCGATATCTGGCGAATCGGGAAATACTCAAGTGAAGATAATTATCAAAGAGGTGGAGGACGCCAATTATCATCAGTGTCCGTACTGTACCAAGTCAGTCAAAGACATTTTCTCCATCAGTCGACACATGAGCAACCACCATGTGGTTTTACGACGCCAACTTCAGATGGACAACAACAGCAAGAAGAGTATTATTATGCTGTGCCGCCATTGTGATTTTGTGACCTTCGATACGTTCTGTTGTTGGTTGCACTTGCAGCATGCTCACAGGGCAAGACTACGGCCCGACTTGGATGAGCAACTCTACTTACATTACGCAAAGACTGGGTTCTGGAACAACAACAAGATTGGCTTGTTTGTGTGTCAGGAGTGCGGATGGAATCTTTCATCACGCCGTGAGCTCATTTCTCACACGATCACCGCTCACTCCTACAACTGTAAGACTGTCCAGTTGGGCTATATTATGACCAAGGTGGTCACTGCAGCTGGTACAGATGCTGTCTGCATCTGTGTCTTTTGCAACGAAGTCGCAGCGAATCAAAATTTCATGAAGTGGCATGTGTGCAAAGAACATTCTTACGGTAGACTCCTGTTCGTGTGCATGTATTGCAACGAGTACATCACGGTAAGTTATAGGCCTAGCTTCTTCTGCACTGTCATTTGATCTCAAGTGACTTAAAAGTGATATGAAGTTTCACATCTAGGTCAAACTGAGAGTTTCTTCAATTTACCCCTGAATGATAGTGAAGGATGTATATTGTCAGAAACCACATTGCTATTTGCCCATCCATTTGTTAATAATGAGTATTTTAGTCTTAAAATCGGCTGTTGTGATTTTGGTGTACACTGAAATAATTTGAAACTTGGGGTTGACTCTCGCAGGGGTCACCAATGTAAGTTTCATCACCATCTCCAAGTTTAAATACTTAGGTGAAAACTCAGCATAGTCCACAATTCAGTATATAGTAAAAGTATAGATTTCTTATCTCCAAGTAAGACAAAGTCAAAGGTAAAGTGTATGACTGGTCTCTCTTGCTCAAATCAAAGATGCAAGATCCTCCACTTTATTTCTTATTTATGGGCAGTGAATTTTCCCCAGTCACTCCTCTTTCTCCCCATTGGCCAGAGGCCACATCCAATCACAAAATCACACAGTTTCACATTCAACCAATAAACAATTCTCTAATTTTAAAATATTTCTTTCCTATTACATAATTGGGCTGTTGGAATAGTTCCCGCCATTTCTAGCCTCTGGAATAGTTCCCGCCATTTCTAGCATCTCATTACTGAGGCTGACAATGGGCTTTGTGACCAGAGGGCTTTTAATAGAACCCTCTTCCTCTCAAACCCCAGGAGGCTGTATTGGCTTCATTGTCCAAGAAACCAACTGCCTGCCTGGCCTGCTGCAATCATTGTCTTGGCCACCCCAGAACCCATTGTCCAAGTTCCCATTGTGTCTTGAACACCCTTCAGTGGACACACAGTCTTTACTCCAACAGCCAGTGGAAAACCTTAAATACATTAACTTAAATGCCTACTTTATAATTGTAAATTCAAACAGTCATACACATAATAATTTCAAACTACACATATAAACATATACACATATAAACACATAGAAACATTTCAACACAAGAACATATAAACACATAGAAACATTTCAACACATACCAACATGCACATAAGAACATTAACACTTAAGTGCATACACATTACAGAATGTACATAATTAACATTCACTGGCTTTAGTTTTAAGGGAGGCAAAAGCCTAGTGCTTTTTACACTGCCTCACCCTACGGAGTTAGTGAAATGCCCCAGAATAATACACTAGACAATAAATAGGGATCTGAAAGATAAGAACCTGAAAAAGAACCATCAACATTGAAGCATATTCACTAACTGATATATTTAAAACTAAACAGCGATGCAAGTCAGAGGCTAGGCTACATGACCTTCTGCTCGCTTGCACTCGCTAAAATGTCAAGCATTCACACATTATCAGAGCTAGGCCACACATCATGAGAGCTGACCTACACATGGGTAGATTCATAACAAAGATAAACTTACATGGAGCATGACAAACGCGCACCATTACACATCAGTAGTGCATGGATACACATTACTAGGTCATGACTACACATCACTAGAGCAAACCTACACATTACTAGAAATCAGTGCACCTGTTAGTAGGATTAAACTACACATTCCTGGAAAAAAACAAAACAATCACATATACTGAATGTATGAACCACCGTGTTCATTATTATCTCAAGGAAACTGACTACAAATTCCTGTAGCAAAATACTAAGTTCCCTAGAGGACGTACAAAATTCCCTTCGTACCTACACAATTCCAGCAATGAAAAAATTAATCTCTGAGAGTACTGAAAAGAAAAAAATATAAAGATAAATGTCAAGACATGGGAACTCCTCCCTGAAAAACCTCAAACTAGTTGAAATTTCAAACTAGTGATATGAAACTAGTGGTGCTTACTCCAAGCACTAGTGACATGCCGGAGTGGTGCACTCCCTGGCTGCAGTTAGAAAACCTTTAACATCTTACAACCTACTTATTCATCATTGGCACTGTACTGTGCCAAGAACACTACAACTAGGATCCTAGAACATGGTATCTGGGTTGCCAAAACCAAACATAGGCCCAGTTCGCCAATGTGCTCCTGCAACTAAACATACATGAAAGAAAACATAACACAAATTAACCAAGTGTGGAGTACATGACTAAAGCAACTGGACACAATTTAATTAGGTGAGTTTCCCTGTGATCATCAGGACTCAGGGATCTCCTCCAATGAAGTGGAGATCCCGCCTGGCAATTTAAACCCAGCATCTGTCCTAGCCTTTGTATAGCGGATTGCCGGACTGGGCTGCTTCGGAGTTTTCTTACAGCAAATTAATTTTACTGCATACTCCCTGGCCCACTCATATGTAACAAAAAACCATATACTTACCCCTGCAATGGCTAAACATAATAATGATATGGAGATGATGAAAGATGTGGTGGGGGCATGTTTACGGAATTTTACCCAGGACGTTTCACTTAATCTAATTGCATTCATCAGGACATCTTGGTTTACGTCTTGCACTTGGGCAGATATGCCTCCTTTTAACTGGGGAAAGGTTTCTTTCAAAGATTCATGATCTAGAGTGGTAGTGAAGTTAAATTGACCTTGGATGTGTATGGGAGGCATGACAATTCGTCGTGATAGGTGCAATTCTGGGATGCACTGTACTCTCCATCCCTTACCAGCAATGTTACAGGGAGCTGGGCAAGACATGGCGTATGTACCAGGTAGTAAATGCATTGGAGGGTAGACCTTTCCAGGGCATCGGGCCGATATCGCTTCCCCCCAGGACACAATCACAATGGTTTTGAGAGACACTCTCTTCACCACTGTCGCATTTGATTCTTTGATAATATCAAACCGACAGGTCTTGATTAACTCAGTCTGGTTGAAGATGAGGCCTCTCGCACAGGGTTGATGCCTGGAGTCATATAAAGGTCCAGCCCTACAGACCAGAGGGGCACTACCCACACACACTTCCGGTTCAAATAACTGACCAGTGGCCGTGTCCACTCCATAACTGCTGCCTACCTTTATCCTCACAGTCATATTTGAGTTCCTTATGGGCACAGGATAGCTTTGGATGTTGTACAACAAATAATTAGATTTATTTATCGTTGGCAGATTGAATTTAAATACTAAAAAACTATTGGATATAGATACTGCCTCTATCTCAACATATTTATAATACCAAGTTAAATCTGGAATGACATCATAACCTGACTGAGCAATCGTTTCAATTATCCCCCCTAATACCTTAGGAGCCACCATATCCTCTGTTAACATACCTCTCTCCAGGGCACTGCGCTGTTGATGGAATAGCTGCATCTGTTGGGTATATCCGTCATAGAGATATTCACACTCTTCGATGGCCCTTTGAACCTCCAGGCGGATTTCTAGATTATCCAGGCGTCCCAGAAGTTCCTTGGCCAGTGTTTTGACGTACTTGTCCAGTTGCTTCAGGTGGTCATTCAACTGAGATATAGCGACTGAGTTGTTGCGGATGTACAGGCGATTCTGGCTAATGATGGTCATCATTTGGCTGGACAGGTGGATGACATCCTTCATCTTGGATTGCAGTTGCATGGAAGCTTGAGTGTACTGCTTCACCTGGTCATCCGTGGCCACACCGAACAAGGCATGCAAGCCCAACCCAATGAAATCAAAAACTCCCCTCTTCTGGCATCCCGTCGTAGGAGAGTCCGCTGTGTGACTCCTTCCGGAGTAGCTTCCATCGAGTCGGTGCATCCTGTTCAGCCTGGCTGCCCATGAACGTTGAACGTAGCCAAAAACTCGTATCTTTTTCCTGCTCGTCTCTAACATCCTTATCATCGTAGTCAGTCTGTGTGGATACTCTGGAGTGTCTAAAGTCACTAAGACAACCCATGATGCCTCTAAGGTCCGCAACGCAGTCCCTCCTCGCACCAGCACACCGTCTGGAAGGCTGAAAGGCTCTGACGGCTCTTCAGTCACGGCTGACGACATCTCTCCAGTCAGGGGCTCTAGGGCTACTGCCGGCCAGCCTAGACTGAAGATGATGGTCATGAACACCCAGCCTCTACAGACTGTCAGAGGAGGTGTCCTCACCTCGCTGGTACTTGGGATGCTCATCACTGGACGAGGGATGAGCTCTCTTAATCAAAGTGAAGTCCTTGTGAACGTCCTTAGGCTCTCGTCGATGGTCGTCTGAGTAGCCGGGGTCACTGCTTGCCTTACGCTTGATTACGCTTTCCGGGTGGGCCGACTGGCCTGGCAACAACTCTCCTGGTTTCACCTTTTTGCGTCTCCGTCTGCGACGGCGTCTTGGGGGTGGGGAGTCCTCGTCTTGGTATCTCTGCATGCGCTTGGTTCCTCTTGGTAGGAATGGTCTCAAGCGCTTGTCAGAGTGACGAGTCTCTACCCTGCCCTCCGTTTTGTCTCCCCCGGAATCAGTGGAGTGTGGACGTCGCCTCCCCCTGGCAGTGGACGCCAGGGGTTCATCATCTGAGGACGTCCAATCCTCGCTTTCCGGTAGGGGTATCTCCGCTCCTGGGGCTGGTAGCTCCGCCTCTTCCATGGATGAATGGTCCGCATCACGTGGGTGCGCTGGACCATCGTCCTCTGGGGTTGCTGCCTCTGGTTCCAGTGGCTGCACATCCTCATCAGCTGGCTTTGGCAATGCTGGGGCTGGAGCTGGCATTTGAGGAGGCAATTGCCAAGGGCGAATTGCCGCTCCTCTCACGTTGGCCCTTCTCTTTGGTCTGGGGCGTAGCTCGTCCCAGATGATTTCGGGGTCAACGACTTGTACCTTTTCCCTGTTCAAGATCTTCTGCTTCCCTGTGTGTTGATGGGTTAGCCACAGGGCCTTGCCTCGTACTTGCGTAACGACCCACTGTGGTTCCCATTTACTCGTTAAGGTGAGCCTTGATCACCACAGAATCACCCACTTCCACTCCTCCTACATTTGCCTTTCTTGCAAGCCGCTCTCGGTTATGCTTCCTAGAGTCCAACGTGAGCTGTTAGGCGGCTCGTAAGGCCTCGTAGAGGTCATGGAGTCTACCAAAGATAGGCTCCCCAACTTGCAATGCACGATGTATGGGGAGCCGAGGTCTTCGACCAAAATGTAAGAAATATGGGGTATGTTGGGTGACATCTGACACAGCACAATTGTAGCAAAGTACGGCTTGGCCTAATTGTTCTTGCCACAACGAGGTGTCATTATTCACCAATTTCCCCAATATTTCCTTCAAAGTCTGGTTGAACCTCTCAATTCTTCCATTAGATTGTGGGTGATAGGGGGTTGTCCTTTTGTGTTTAACTCCGACACTGGCCAAATATTGAGTCAGAGATGCTGCATTGAATTCTTTTCCTAAGTCTGATAACAGCATCTCGACGAATCCATGACGAGGAAAGAATTCCTGGTGTAACACTCGCCAGACGCACTCGCTCGTCTTACGAGGGAGGGGGTAGCACTCTGCATATCCTGACACGTGGTCGTTGATCGAGGCGAGGTTACGAGTGGACCTACGAGATCCAGAGACACGAGTTGTCCTATGCTCGTAGCAAGGGGCATCTCCCCCATAGGAGCATGCTGCTTCCTCTTACTGTGGGTGAGACACACAGGACATTTCTGTATCCACTGCTTAATCTCTCTCCTCATACCAGGCCACACATAAGCTTCTTTCCTCATCGTCTTTATGTGTGCCATGTGTCCGACTTCCTTATGTGCTTGTCCAATAACTTGTTGTCTAAATGCCGCAGGCAGCACCAGGCGATGATATTCGGCTGCATGAGGATAAGGTTTTAGAATTGAGTAGAGGAGACCTTGATCCATGAGCTGTTGCTCCCTCTGGACATCCTCCGAGATGAGCCCACTGTCCAGAATAGGCAGTGGGAGGTCAACCGGCAACCCAGGGGGCAGCTGATCACCTATCCTCCATTCATCCATGTCATAAGTGTCTATCCGCTCTGGCACTATCCTGGACAGCATATCCGCTCTTACATTCAATTTGCCTTTCCTGTATTGAACTTTACATCCAAATTCAGCCAGCAACACAGCCCATCTTTGGATCTTGGTGTTCTGCATCTCTTTGGTAAAAAGAGATACTAAGGGCTTGTGGTCAGTGAAGGCTTCGAACTTGGCACCCCATAGATAAGGTCTGAACACCTTTAACGCTGTGATCAGTCCATAGGCCTCTCGTTCTATGGCCGCCCATCGCCTCTGAGTAGGAGATAGTAATCTTGAGAGATAACTGATTGGTCTCTCTACCCCAGAGATAGGATCAACTTGGCATAGAACAGCACCAATGGCTAAATCACTTGCGTCGGTGTACAATAAATATGGGTCTCGGGTTCGAGGATGTGCCATGACATGTTCACTGATTAATAAGTCCTTCAGAGTCTCAAAGCTGTGCTGTTGCTCTTTTCCCCAATGAAAACGAGAGTGCTTTCTCGTCAATTCCACCAATGGTTCCGACACATGAGCGTAGCTAGGCATGCAGGTACGGTAATAGCCTGTCATGCCCAGAAAGGATCTGACTTGCTTGACGCTGTCCGGGGGGCTCATTTTCGAGATGGCCGCCACTTTGTCTGGGTCTGCCTTCAGTCCGTTCCCACTCACTACGAAGCCCAAGAGTTTGAACTCAGTCTGGCCGAAGACACACTTCTTGGGATTCAACGTCAGGTTGTAGGTTCGAAACCTCTCCATCACTGCTTGCAGATGAGTCTGGTGACTTACGATGTCCGGACTGTACACTACTACGTCGTCCACGTAGATCATACAGCAGTCTCCGATGAGCCCTCGTAGGACCTCGTCCATGGCCCTTTGAAAAGCGCTCGTCGCGTTCGACAGGCCCATCGGCATCGTAGTGAACTCATACTGTCCTCGGAAGCAGGTAAACGCTGTCTTTTCTTGGCTGGTTCTCGCCAGCGGAAGTTGGTAGAAACCTGACTTCAAGTCCAGTGTGGAGTAGACAGTGGATCCGTGTAGCTGATCAAACACATCCTGAATCAGAGGGACAGGATAGCAGTCCTTTTTGCTCACGGTGTTGACTCGTGTGAAGTCGATACAGAACCTGGGACCCTCTGATGGATCCTTCTTCTCCACTAACACCACTGGTGAAGCCCATGGCGAAGTGGAGGGCACTATAATGCCCTGCTCTAACAATTCATCCAATTTCTTGCCCAATGCTTCTCTCTTCATGAAGGGCATTCTATATGCACGCTGCTTGATGGGAGGTCCTGTCGTCTCGATCCGGACCTCAATGGCGGAGTGTCGTCCCAGGGGCTGTCCTGCCGCGCTGAACACATCCGGATTCCTCAACATGCACTCAGAGATGACCTTTGCTGCTTCCACCTCTTCCGGGGTCATTCTCCCCATCATATTCACATAATCAACAATATTTTTACTAACATTTCTACTAATAAATTCATTATCCAGAGTGGGTGGGGAGCCAGCAGTAAGCGGAAAGCATTGTCCTCTCCATTGGAGCTCGCCCTTCCTATAGTCCACTGTAGCCCCCTCCACACTCATCACATCTCTTCCTAATATAAGAGGATGCCCAATTTTACCCACAATGATAACAGGTATGATCCCCACATTGTCTTCACGGATTTCTGTGGATCCCCACACCGTGAGGTCATGAAATGTCACCCCTTGCAATCCCCTTGATGCTCTCAATATGGAGGATCTCCCAATCCTGGCACATAATTCCTCAAATTCCTGGCGCCGCAGCACGGTCTTACTGGCGCCTGTATCCACCAGGGCCCTTATACATTGTCCATGGATTCTAAGTTCCACATAGGCCTGGCCATCCGCTGCGGCGCTTATCGCCCCCCCCTGGTACTGATGGTGATATCCGCCCCTGCTTCCCCCTCTGGCTTCATTTTGGCGCGTCCTGCATTCTCGCCGGATGTGCCCAGCCTTTCCACAGTGGGCGCAGATAGGCTTCCCATCGTCCGTAAACTTGAGGGCTGACCTGTCTCTTCCTAGTCCTGGGCCGCCTCGGCCCCTCGGCCCTCCCCTTTGGGTTGGCCTGGATCCGCCCGATGGGTAACGCTCAGTGGGGTGGCTAGGTTTAGCCAACGTAGCCATCAATCTGGTGAACTGGGATGCCAGTCCATCTACCTTCCTGTTGAGGTCCTCCACTGGGTCCTTTTTCCTAGGACCTTCCTTGGAGAAGGAAGCCAGGGCACCCACCTCCATGGGTTCTTCTTGGGAGTCCTCAGGGGCGGAGCGATGGAGGGCCCTGTAGACACGGTATTCATCTCCCTCATACTCCGCCACTGACTTCATAGCTTCCTCATACTTTGTGGGTTTAGTCTCCCGCACCATTCTTTCCACCAGGTGTTTGTCCCTGAGGCCATAGAGGTAGGCCCCCAACATGGCCCTCTCCTGGTCATCATTCCTGGAGTTTGCTGGGTATCCTAAGTTGGCCGCCTCTCTATACCTCCTTCCATAGGCCGCCGTTGTCTCATAGGCTCCCTGTTGAACCTTGTCCACCTCATCCCTTAGTCTATCTACCTCATGCTTTGACAGGAAGTTATCAGAAAGGTACTTCCTCAAGCCATCCCAGTCAGCTTGTTTTCGATCAGGAAGGGACCCCAGATAGCGTTCCACCTCATTTCTCAGAGGTCCCTCCGCTGTCTGGCCTGCTACATATACAGTCCTCTGGGTGTAGGCTTGAGTCAGTTCGATTTCCTGGAACCATTGTCTTAATCTTCGAGTCGAAGAGCCATCACAAGCCGTAACACGTTTTGCTTGAGAATCCGCCTTGCTTCTTTCGCCATTTTCTTTCAAATGCTTCTCATGGTTCACCAATAGGGAAGCAGTGTTTCCATGGCCATCACTTTGACTCTTCAAGAATAGCCTGAACTGTTCCTCGTTCATCTTGGCCCCTTCTTTCAACTGTAGTAGCGAGAGATGACTGTGGTATTAATTTTCAACTTGACACCAACCTGTGCATATCGACTTCTGGGATTGTTACGCACCCGAGTGGTGAAGTGGCGCTCGCTCGACTGCCATTAGTTTGACCTGGATTCCTTCCATAAGTTAATTAAGAAATGACTTTCTCATTTCGCCAAAGTGTTCCGAGGATAGCCTCCTAGCTTCCATGTTAAAATCACAATAATTCCTTGATAACTTAGTCATTATCCTTGAGACTAAGAAATCACGTCGGGGTCACCAATGTAAGTTTCATCACCATCTCCAAGTTTAAATACTTAGGTGAAAACTCAGCATAGTCCACAATTCAGTATATAGTAAAAGTATAGATTTCTTATCTCCAAGTAAGACAAAGTCAAAGGTAAAGTGTATGACTGGTCTCTCTTGCTCAAATCAAAGATGCAAGATCCTCCACTTTATTTCTTATTTATGGGCAGTGAATTTTCCCCAGTCACTCCTCTTTCTCCCCATTGGCCAGAGGCCACATCCAATCACAAAATCACACAGTTTCACATTCAACCAATAAACAATTCTCTAATTTTAAAATATTTCTTTCCTATTACATAATTGGGCTGTTGGAATAGTTCCCGCCATTTCTAGCCTCTGGAATAGTTCCCGCCATTTCTAGCATCTCATTACTGAGGCTGACAATGGGCTTTGTGACCAGAGGGCTTTTAATAGAACCCTCTTCCTCTCAAACCCCAGGAGGCTGTATTGGCTTCATTGTCCAAGAAACCAACTGCCTGCCTGGCCTGCTGCAATCATTGTCTTGGCCACCCCAGAACCCATTGTCCAAGTTCCCATTGTGTCTTGAACACCCTTCAGTGGACACAAAGTCTTTACTCCAACAGCCAGTGGAAAACCTTAAATACATTAACTTAAATGCCTACTTTATAATTGTAAATTCAAACAGTCATACACATAATAATTTCAAACTACACATATAAACATATACATATAAACACATAGAAACATTTCAACACATACCAACATGCACATAAGAACATTAACACTTAAGTGCATACACATTACAGAATTTACATAATTAACATTCACTGGCTTTAGTTTTAAGGGAGGCAAAAGCCTAGTGCTTTTTACAACGTAACGACACAGCCAGGCAGAGTCAAGTTGTTTACAAACAGCTTGGCCACGCAACTTGATTTAGAAGCATGTGTTAGTGCACTGCGCTGAATTGCATGAGGATTGGTAGAAGAAAGAGAACAATAAATTCATTCTTCATTGGAATGATCTAATGAGTTACCCTCTAACCCTAGAAGCTCATATACATTGCTGTGGTGAGTGTAAAACTAGCCATGCGCTTGTTGTTTACATCTCTCAAAATCTCGTTCTAGCAGTAGCCTGCAGCGAAGCAGCCAATCACACAGTGGCCCCACCATGCAGCCCAAATCTTGCCTAACAGATTTTACAAGTGTTTTGATGCTGTGTACTGTCCAGAATGTGACTTAAATGTTTCAAAAAAGTACAAAACAAGTAATTTTATTGGTAGATGCAGCTATTCCTTCATTTTAGGGCTGGTTATTTCTGGGAAAGCCTGAGACATCGTATCACTTTAACAGTATATGTAATAAAATTTGTACAGCGTGACAAGTAAAAAATTGAGGTATTCCACTCGAGAAGATATAAATGCAACTTATGCAAGGTTAGCTGTATTCAGTTGTCTGTCATTATGTTTTCCAGTTGTACTTCTCCAAAGGCCTCATCAGTGACCACTACACGGAACATCATGGACACTGTATTCCATTTTGGTGCAGCTTCAGTCTAGTTGGCGACCTCGACCCCCGGACCTTCGACTCAGAGGTCACACACAACAGCAGCGCATCACTTTCAGCGGGAGAAGGGACCTCGGTGGGGCAGACGAGTTGTGAAATTCCCAAAGCTCATGCTGGCGCACGGCTACCACTGGAAGATTGTAACGATTACGATGGTCTAACATCAGCTCATGCGCGCGGACATGTCATGGGTGAAATCAAAATTGAGCCTAGTGGTTCGGGCAAGTGTATCGGTGTTGAAATTAACAGGGCAGGGGATATAATCAAAACATTTGTGATGCCGGTGCAGGATTCAGATGCCAGCGCTTCTACATCGAATGTCACGATCAAAGAAGAAGATGATGTGGAAAGCGAACCGTTCAGTGGTACGATTAAACTCGAGGAGGTGAGAATCAAAGATGAACCGATGGACACGTACGAAGAACCTCCAGCAGTTCATGTCAAAGATGAACTACCGATTGACGAACTGCTGATAGAAATCAAAGAGGAAAGTGTTAGGACTCTGAATTGTGCCGAAACAAATATTGCTAACATCGCTAGCATCGGTAGCATTACAAACACTGATTTGGAGGAAGGGGAGATTTCGTTGGAGACTTTACAAGCGTCTACGGGTGTTGAAATAAAAGACGAGAGCAATGATGATGTTATGGTCGTAACTACAGAACAATCTGAAACCACAGAAGTAACTAGTTTTTCTGAAGAAGACATGGTTTTAGTCATGTCGTCAGATGGCCAACAGTATTACATCCCTAGGGAGCAATTAGCTCAACTGATGGAGCAACAGACTGCAGAGAATTCTTGACAAATTCCTATGTAATTCAACCACCAAGTATATATTGTACTCGATATGACAGTTACTTTCACTTCAATGCTACCTACAAATTAATGCAATTTTCATTGTTATCATGAATATACATGTTTCAAATGCAAATGAAGATATTTCTGACATTGGAAATAAAAACAACCCTCACAATTGATTTGAAAGATTTAATAAGTAACAAAGAGGCAACAGATTATAATGGAAATGTAGCAATGCACATACTGCTGTTAATGTGTATGCATGCAAGTATTTTTACAATAGGATTCGTCAGAACTTACTTTCATAATGAATGTCTTTAATTGCACGAACTTACGGAACTCATAATAATAACGTACTATTTATCATGGTGCACCAAAGTATAATGCACATATAATAAGAGATTATTCAAGCCTTAGTTCTTGCTTTACTATCGGTTTTTTGTCAGGAATTTTATAAGGATTTGTAAAATAAGTAATTTAATTGCAAATACACTTGTCCCATATTAGCTATTTCACCATTTGCCACCCTTTTTCTTTTTCTTCTGTTGTTGTTTGCCAACCGGTTTCTGCAGCCGAGGCCCAGGCCCAGCTCCAGCAGATAGCGCTGCAGCAGGTTGAGAACCTCCGCTAGGTGTCGCTACTGTAGCACCAGGTCGCGGTGAACCCACCTCGCTGCCACTAGCACTTTGTGGTTTATTTGCATCTCTGAAGTGAAAAGATAGCAGTTTTCGATAATAAGCTCACCCTAACATCTCAAGTAATATTGTAGTACTATTCTTATCTTAATACAAGTTGACAAACTTCTTAATATCTTATTTAATCATAATTTTACACTTACATATTTAACAAACTCTTATCATTTCATGTAAGCCAAAGTTAAAAATTATTTACCTTATATATTTAATAATTATTGTACTCACAAGTCAGTGCCCACATTAGCAGCACCCTGCGTTCCTTTCCCGATATCCTTCCTCTTGTCCTTCCTTTTTCCTCGGAAATAAGAACGTTCTCTCCGTGGCAACCAACGTTCAGCGTCAGGTGGGTTGTCTTGGTCCATGTTCTTGGGTAATTTACCTGATAATGAGTAGATCGCATTTACTATACACTGTACATGAATGTAGAATAATCATTGCTAAATTCAAATGACCGGACCACCGGATTTAATTCAGGTTAGACAAAGTTTCAATTTATAAATGTAAACGTTTTGTTTAGTTTGGTGAGAATAATTTGACATTAAACATTGACAAGGTTTTGTTTATGTTAAATGTTCTATTCATGTAATTTTGTAAACAAAATTCTCTCAAATAGTATAACTGTCAAACCATGCAAGACTATAGGAAAACCACCCGAGTCCTTCATATGTTTTTTTTTTATTCCCCAATTAATTTCAGCTTTAAATTTTTAAAATCGGATAAAAATGAGTTATCAAATAAAACATACACAAAGCTAGGCTATATTTTGAATGGGAATAAGACTGAAAGCAGTGTCACCAGCGTCATAAACGTCTTCGATGCGCGACAATTTGAAGCCACATTTTCCTATTTTCACAAATCAGGTTTTATTATGTAGCTAAATTCATCTACTTTTAGAATATAAGGTTGGTATCAATATATCACATCAACTGTAGTCGCGCCAACATTTATTTGGAAATAGCAACGTCTTGAGTTTTCTTATTTGGGCATTACATGAACGTCATGCCGTGTGGTATGAAATTCAGATCAGCCAGCCTATATCACCCGGTTTTTCATGTGATAAAGCTGCAATTGGGGAATAAAACACAATTCTGTTGGTTCAGCAAAAAGGTGTTTCATCGATAACACTTAGGTCCATCTTTTCTGTTGCAACTTATGACATTTTTACACAAAATGTAACTTTTCATCCATTCTGAAGATGTAGACAAAGCTGCAGTACACCAAAGGAAGTTAAATTATCACTGGTCACTCAGTGTCAGCGCATGCACTAAGCACTGTTTGGATTACTACGTGGTGGTGGATTAGGGCTTTACGTCCTGTATTTTTGCATCTCATGGGCTAATTAGGACAGGTAGGGACCATGGCAATGAGACAAAGGATGAAACAGCCAGCCGACATAGGCTCGACTGGGAATTGAACCCGGGACCCAGTGGTTGTAAGCCCAGCGCGCTACCACTGAGCTAGGCCCCCACCCGTTTGAATTTCTATGAGATGAGCAGATGTTTACTAATCTGATTACATAACATTACAAAAGCATTACATAACATTACAAAAGCAGAAATGCTTACCCTTCTTCCTTTTCTTTTTCTTCTTTAATTCAGTGTCAACTTTGCTGCAGCAAAATATAAATACAATATAGTCTCTAATACACGTTATGTCTTATTTTTACGCATTTAGTACGCACTATAATAATTATTTTGGTCAGATGTGCAAAACACTCATACAATGATGATAAATAGACTACTGCTGTATTAAAAAAAGAACGTTCTATAAGTTAAACCATACCCGGTAGGAGAGGTGGGTTTAGGACTTGCTTCTATTTTGTTGGACTTTCGGATGAACTTGGCACCAAATGTTGATGCTGCAGTTTCCAAGGCATCCACATCTATATCAGCCGCCATTTCCTTGGCAGAAGGAAGTTCTCGACTTACACTAGAAACTGTTAAGGATCCTTACTTTCCAATGTTGTGTAATTCAATCAAAAGTACATGGGGAAATGATAAAATTACCAGGGAGTCTGTACATGGGAATATTATAACATCTGTTATAACATCTAAAATAACTTGGGTATAGTGCAGTATAGCCGACCCAAATGTATGCCCATATTTGGCATCTATGAAATATTAAAAAAATAAGTTCTAGCACAGAAGTATAATAATATTTGTGTAGCAAAGCAGGGGTTTGGGGGCGGTAGCCCCCGATAAAAAAAAAAACACAAAAACAATGCCTTGTCTTGAAAATGAAAAAAGCGTTAGTTTTTTGTGACGTCATTAATTGAATTCAGGGATATGACGTCATAGGCATGACCAAAATGCTCGCTAAATAAGGTAATAAATTTGGGTCTGCTATACTGTACTTTTTCCAATAACTTTAAAACCTACAGCAAGATTGATTGCAACTAGTTTTTTCAAATAAAATGACAAATCTTTTAATGCTTTTTCCAAAAGTCTTGTTTTAGCACTGAGATACAGCGTACTATTAGTCAACGATGAAAATAAAATTGCCAGAACTAATGAGAAATTCACGCAGCTGATGTCTGGAAAGGAATATTTCCTTCGTAATGAAACTTTTGTTAGAATGAAACCTGAAGAACATTTCTCTGCATGTTAAAAGCAACAAAAGATAGCATGACTTGTCAAATATTTATAAAAATAGCCAAACTGATGATATCAAATTGTCTATTATTGCCCTTGTATTAGGCCCAGCAGTCGAGCTGGACAACAGCATGAAAGGATACGCTTGGGCTTTCTTTGGGTCGAACTTGGAATAAGCAGAAATAAGTTGCGCTAGCGATTTCATGTCTTTCGGATCACGTCTGAAACAGAGAGTTGATCATACAATATCATTATGTTTACTGTGATATATTTCATAATAATATTATACACATATATATAATTTTCCTTCTCGCTGCTTAGAAGTTAAATAGCGCTACCAGTGCCAATACCTATCTAAAGTTGAAGACTTTTACAAATGTTATTACAAGAATCACACTATGTACTTTTTTGGTAAAACAATATGCAGCATTAACTGCTTTGTTGTTACCAAGCTGACCACTAGAGTATCACCTCACTGTACAGTGGAGATGTTTATCAAAAGTTTTTCTATGAAATTATTGAACTCAAAATGTTTAGGTCAATATTTAACAATTCTTACTTTCGCAAATGTTCCAACATCTCCGCGGCAACCTTTGGATCACCATGACGAAGTTGGAAGTCGGCATTCGCTCGGATCAACACAGGAAGATCAGGGGAGCTTGGCTGTGAAATGTTTAAATTAATTTAATGAATTGTACAATATTTAATTCAGATATCTGGTCACTGCACATATATACACTTAAAAGTATTACAAATGATTTGAGAAAATTTGTAGCAAGCAAAATGTAGCACAATTTTGAATGACATTTGCTTCAAAAATGTTTGAGGTAGATATATCTCAAATATATCAGAGTTATATTATATCTGAAATATATCAAGAGTTATTATTTATAAGAGTTCCGTGACTATGAGTCTTTTTTACCTCTTCTTTCTGAAGCCAGCTGACGGCATTGTTCAAAACTGCTGAAGCCTCGTCCTTATCTTCTTGGCTCAAGTACATGGTCACAAGAGCAGAAACCTAAAACAACAACAATAAAGTATTAGATCTAATCAGTTACTCAGAGACACCAGTGAGTGAAATGACCTCAAGGCAGAACTGCAGTTTAACAAAATGTTTAATTACATGCATAGTATATTATAAGTCCAAATCGAGTTAGGTTGTTCACCTTTTAAGTGGAAAAATCAATGATGCAGCGACGCTCTTATAAATAAATCGAAGAGCGAAACGAATTGTTATGGGAGCAGTGTTCGCCATTCTTTTGTGATATTGTGTACAAAGCTAATTTTGAAAATGTAAAATGACATATATTACATACCACACCAGGCTTGTAGGATAACTCATCCAGGTCCTTGAGAACATCACAAGCTTGGTATACATGACCTTGACTCAAGTAAAGCTGGGCCAAGGTCAACTTCAAGGACAAAGAGCAGTCACTATCGGCAATGCGATCCTGAAACGACAAGAAATATTTTTCCAATATTAGATAAATTACAATTCAATTGTATCCCACAATTAAGACAACTCCTGAATAATGGGGTATGAATGGAGTAATAATAATGGGGCATTCTATGTCAATGTATCAATGCTACTGGGTCTGAAGCTTCGTCAACTACCCGCTGACATGTAATGATGAGATGATAAGGCTTGGGTACCACACCATGTTACACATTTACCCCATGGGTGGGGTTTTTTTACTTGCCCCAGCATAGACACTGAGCACAAGGCATCTCAAATTTAACATCTCTTGCGATCAACATACAGCTGCTGGGATGTGGCTCATGAAGAGTGCCCGGGCCAGGTATCGAACCCGGGACCTTTAGCGGAGCTGGCCAATGTGGAATTGGCAGATGCCTTAACCACTAGGCCACCCAGCTGTATTGTATTGCCACAATGTAACTTGTTTGATGGAATGATGAGATGGGCTTGGCGTCCCCAGCATGTTAGATACATATTATCTGTATGAGTGGGTCTTTTACTTGCCCCAGCATAAACACATAAATAAGCATCCGTGATCTGAAGTATAGACAGCATTCATTGCATGGGTAGGGTCTTTTACTTGCCCCTGTACGTGCAAAAAAGCAAGGTACCTCTAGCTCTGTCTGTTGTGAATGATACCCAGTTGGAGCTGTCGATATAATACTGCCTTACAGAGCACCAGTTTCATGGGATCTCACTGGACAGAAGATTTTTTAATTTACAAACTGTGGCCTATTCTTTTAAGTACATGGAAATATTTTTTGTGTTGAAACAGAAATCTCACCTTCAAAATATCAACAGCATTTCCCACTTGTTTTTCGTGGCAGTGCAGAGCAGCTTTTATCAAATAAGGCCGGTCGCTGTCTGGGTAGGCCTTATTTAGTTCTTCAACAGTTTTCATACACAGGTCTTTCTGCAAGTTAAATTTAGTCACATGTGAAGTAATAGAATACCTGTTCCAACAAGATTCATTTATACTAAAGAAGTTTTTTAGCATCATTTGGCTTTTCTTTGGTCTTAATGTCTTTAGTTGGTGAGGATGAGTTAATCAACTTACAGACACAAAGATGAGATAAAAATCCCTTGAAATCATATTCTAATTTTTATTCACTCCAAATAAATAAATACCTTAATCCTGAGAACAAGCCATATCGGCCCAACATCACCGAAATTGGGTCAAAGTTGGACTTAATAATTCATGTTTTTTCATGAGTGCCTCCGGGCTAGTTTCTGGAAAGTTACTTATATTCAAGGGACATTTAATAAGTATGAGCGAAACATGAATTGAACCCAGGATCATCAGAGAAACTTAACAAAACCTTGACAAGTGCGCTAAACAAATTAACACTTTTTAAAAAAAATTCAACACTCTGAAATATTTAAAACATACCTGGTTGGTGTACACGTACAACAGAGCTTGGTTCATGGAGATGCTTTTCTTTTGGTGCGACATCAATTTGTGTTGGAGGCCACTGCCTGAGACCATTTTCTGCTTCTTTTTAGAATCGAACACATTCTGGTCCTGTTTGGAAATGAAATATTTTTTAATTCCAACAACAAAAAGTATGTACCAGCATTTGATTTAACAAGACTACTGAACTGGTTGTCGGAGTCCTCACAACCATTCTGAATCCTACGCATACCCGACCCACTGTATATATTTAGAAGTATTTGATTCATACACAAAGGGAAAATTTCATTTGAAATTAAAGTGTACAATTTAAGATAAGAATATCAAATTGCACCTGAAAGAAATTGAGTATAAGTAATCATTGTCAAGTCATTTTCCCACAGAGCAATTTCTTCAACAATATTTGGTTTGAATTAGTTCATTAACTACATTTGGTTTTCAACACCAAAGATTCTGCTTAGCAATTCCACCATGTCGTTACAACAGTTCTATTCCGGCAAATTATGTCATTGGTAATTGCTTGCTTACATGGTTACATTGGTTAGTTAACATGCCTAAAAATCCAATCTTTTTATTATAATTTTTTTTATGCATGCAAAAACGCAGTGCTTGCTGGGAGCGTGTGCATCATCTCCTAGGAGCTCTACAAACCAAAATGTATGCGACGTAAAAGACTCACTTTGTTGATTGTTATAACATTGTTGGCAGCCACAGCAAGGAGTGCGACATCAGAAGGCCTAAAAAGAAAAATTTCAAAATATGTCAAAAAACTTTTAGCAAAAAACATAAATTTACAATTCTATTTTACTGTTGTGTTATTTCAGTCACTAATAATCTTTATCCATGCAAAATATTAATATGTATTAACAATATATGGAAAAAGTGCAGTATGGCGGGCCCAATTTATGATCATATTTTGCAAGCCTAATGTCGTCAAAACTAATTGTACAGGAACTAAAAAAATATTGTCAAAATAACAATGTATTTCATATTAAATGGCTGCCAAATATGGGCATGTATTTGGGTCTGCTATACTGCACTAAACCCAAATATATACAATATTTATTTGAGTAGGTTAAAAGCAGGACATATCACTGAGATACATCATTATACAATCATACTTTACTAATACAACCACTTGTCACTGTAAGATATATTGAAGAGATGACGGACTATACATCACAACTTACTTTTGCTTCAGTACCATGTTGTACAACTTGCCAGCCTCTTCTATCCTTCCTAGTTTTTGTAGAACATAACCTCGTTGAACTCTGAACCAAGAAATAAGTTTGTTATAAAAAGACTGTTTCAATGGACTTTGTAGATCAATACTTTCTGCAAAAATACTGTCATATGATATGCCAAGGTGCACAATTAAGTAAAACGAGTATCCAATTCACCTTATGACACTCAGTTCAGTGTCGATATCATCATCAAAGGCTTCTGGATCATCCTCATAGGTTTTCCTACATAACTCTGAAATGATGCAAAGGTTGCATTTTTTGAGTTGTCAGCTGAACGAGAAATTTACTGTGACAAGATGTGAGTTATAGACTGCCCAATACATCCACGATGGTCAAGTATTCTTGTTTTATTCTCTGAATGTCCGAGAGAAGCGGAAGTGTGTCTTGGGCGGGTGATAATTGAAGCAAAAGATTACATATAAAATACACTACTTCATGGTTATGCTTGATTTTCACCAAGTCAAACAAAAATGTTAGGGATGTTGCATTTAAAAAAGAGGGAGGTGGGGTGGACCTAAACATTTTGACATTATTAAAGTGCACAAATATTGCCCGCATTTTCTCACCTTCCGCTTTTTCTAGATTCTTCAAAGCATCCTGATAAAGGCCTTGTGCGATCATGAGGCAGGTCTTGTTGTAACACAGTTCATAAGTGTCATCATGCAGCTCGTCATCATCCTGAATAAATTAAATAAACAGTGAAGTTTATAGACAACATGACAGTACTGCAATATAAAGTAGAAATATAAATTATAACATTACAAAATCTTTAAGATGTCTTTCATAAACTATTTCCTCTTTAATTACCAGAGACTCTTATTGTTTTAGCATCCATTCCTATTGTTTTTGATTAACTTTAAATATCTTAAAGAATTTTGTAATCTTATAATATCATATTTTTATTTCATATAGTAAATTACAAATTTGTATATATGCAAACTTTAAATATTTATTGTACAATTCTTCTGCAACTTAGTCATGTCTCGCTATAACGGACTTCAGTGGTCCAAATGTCTCACTATCCAAACAGCTGTTTGAGACACAACTTGCCTATGTTAAACAGCTTTGATTATCTGAAATATTCATTATAATGAATAAAAGCCTTGGAAACTAAGATATTCATTATAATGAGGATTGACTGTGCAATATCTTCGTTGTAATTACCGTTTACAATGAATCTAAATTTTTGATGAAAACTATTATGTATAACTTACAATTGTCTCATCACTAACGGCCTGTTTGGCAGCCAAGACTGCAGAAAGATTGGTTTCTCTTTCCGTTTCAAAATCATCCTGAAATTGAAGAAATATAAAAATATTCAACAAACATGAAGCAATACTTCCAACAGTTTTTTTCATTCACAAATATTTGACAAAAATCTCAAAATGCGAAATATTAAGTGAACTTACATGAGTGTTTTTCACCAGGTTCCTGTACACGCTCAAACACTCATCGTATTGCTCCAGTTTGTAAAGCTGCAATAAATATTTGATTGACAGGTTAGTCCAATAACTATTACTTTGTGCGCAAAACTAAAGGTATTCACAAGTTAGACCAGTTCTTAACTTCAAATATCAATAATTTCTAACGTCATTAAAAAGAGTGAACTCACCACTTGGCCCAGCAGTTCCTGCTCCCGGTTGCTGAGGCTAGGAATCTCTCTCAACGTCTTCAGAGCATCTTGGGGCCTGTTCAGCGCGTACTCACAATACGCCTTTTCAAAAGGGATTTTCCTGGAATAAGTAAAATGCAGCAGTTAATTCAACCGTCAGGGTATCTTAGAAGCCTAATATGGGCACTTAGTTAAAAAAAATCAAAACTTCACAATAAACTGATAAACTGACATAATCCATAATATTATGTTTATCTGAGCTAATCTAATATTCATACTTACACCCCTAAAGCTGAATTTTTATTGATAAATCCAAAAGCTTCGTCTAGCTTCCCCAATTGTATCAAACACACAATCTTGCAGTGAAATGCCTTTTCCTCATCAGGACCCAAGTGCAAAACTGAAACAGATAATGTTATGTAAAAAAATAAAACACAAATCGAAGGAATATATATTTTTTGTACAATCTTTTATTGAGACATTGTGTTTTAAGTTGTTAATATAGTTCTCCAGTGGGAATGTAAGTCATTTGAAGGTCATATCTTGGAAGAACATAGCAACTGTGCGTACTACATGTTGTAGCAATTCGGGCCTGATGAGCAGGCTGATTGTATGCAGCTCGCTGAATGTCACTCACACTGGTACTTCTGATTGTTTTTACAGTTGATCAAACTTTAACATGCAAAGAAGTGAAAAAATGTCCCTTGAAAATATCTTAACGGCAACACTGTACATAACATCAACAGATAGGTGGACACTGGACAAGGTTGCGGCCCTTGCAGGCACTCTTTCCTCCGATAATTCAAATGTGGCCGAAAACCGCTTATTCCACTTCATTGATCTTGTTGTTAGATTGAGGCTTCTGAAGCTAAAGATCTTCCATATAACCTAAAGATCAAAAAGCTTCCGAGAGACAAGTGCAACAAGGATGTTTTTGAGCAGCTTCCACGGACATTTTGCATGTCAACGTTTTGACAAGGTTGCGGCCCTTGCAGGCACCCTTCTGATCAAATTATTAAGTACTGAGTCAACATTTACTATTTTCATTATGCATATACATACTTCTTAAAGTTTTTGCTAAGCGTAAATAGCATATAGTTTTCTGTTGTAAGCGATGAGAGAAAATAAAAATTTAGTACTTTGTATCATACAAAATCAACTTGACATAAGTGATTAAGTTCACACTACTGTCACTAGACTTCCTTCTCTGCCTCTGTCAAGCCCATATCACACTGAAGTTTGTGAATATTTTTGCGTCCTAAACATTAATTTTTCATAACCAGGTTGAGTCCCATATGCCATATGGATATTTTTATTTTGACGTGGCTGAGCGATATTCGAGTACTTGCACCGGCCACCTTTTCACCGACACGTCAACGTTTTGCGTTTGCTAGGAATATAGCACACACATGATCATGAATGTTTTCACCTACTTCTATTTGCTGTTTTAACTGCCTTTTCATAGTCTTCGGCCTGGCCAAACCGACTAAGTTCGCTGTATAAAGGCGTCAAATCTTTCGTCTGTTTCGCCATGACGAACCGTTCTTCGACTAAACACGAGAGGGCGCGCAAGGTATCTTTAGCACAGAGCGCCACCAACGTCTAATGCGAAAACAAGAAAGGTCCTGTTGCAATCTCATGTCTGCAAGGGCTATCAGACATAGCTAGAAAAAAAAAAAAACAGTAATAATTAAATTTAAAAATATTTTTATATCTTAGCAGGTTTGTCGAAAGGCTGAAGAAACTAGAAGAAAAGGGCAAATTTAATACTTTTTCACAACGCTATACAGTAACGACACTCACATTAGAATGTTAACAATTTTGTTAACAAACTAATTTAGGTGTCGATACCTGTTACGGTACTTTTTTTATTTCCCTATTCTTGGAAGGCCAAAATTTCAAGTTTATTTAATGTCCAGAACAGCTAAAGCTGTAGGCCTGATTTTAGACTGCACTACATACAAAACTACTCCAACAGCAATGATCAGATGACAGAGCTTGGCAGTTCATGCAAAGATAGAAACTAAACTTTATACAACCATCTTTCTGAATTTAATTGGACTATATATAGCTAGGTGTGTGAATTTTATTTCCTTTGCAGTAGACCTCTATTTCACACGTACATTTATATATATATAAGAATTTAAATCCATGACCAAAGAGTATAACTGAGCGATACAGCCATCTTTCTAAATTCTATTCGGACTTACTGAGATTTTCTCTACATCTATAATTTGATTCGATTAAAATTTAAAGTGATACACCAATTAAATGACTATTGTCAGTTATAAATTATTTTGGATACATGTTGCTATATAAGACCTACTGTTTACTAATTAAATTTCCATCCATTTGTAGCTTCTTAGCTGGATTAGATGGTGTTCATGGTTGCATTTTGAACAGCCGAAACTGGTCAAAGTTAGTTAGTTAGTTAGTGTTATTGTTTAACGCCTCATCAGCACCTGAGTGGGCTATGTAGAGGCTCTCTAGGGTAAGATTGATTATCTATAGTTGGTAGTACAAACCAGAAGCATGTACAAAATCAATAATTGTCTGCGTTGGATAGCTGGAGCAGCTTGTGCAATGCGCACTGTCAAAGAGCAACAGAGCTACAGAACTACCTTATATGGGCATGCACAAAAAGTGATGACAAAACTCTACCAATCCTCCAATATATTTGTAAACCTGATCGCAGAAGTACTTCTTGAGCAGTAAGATATCTTAAGTTTAAGGTTTGCTATAGATTTAGATCTGGTACAAAAAACCAATTCAAAACCCATAAACGTGTGCTGTAAAACATTTCCCCTAACAATAGATTTGACCTTGGACAGCAATTTAAGTGTGACCTGTAATAGTTGGAAAATATGCCTAGGTCACATAAACTATACACAATTCATAATTGTATGCACTATTAAACTAAATAGACCGAAGCGCTTAAGCTTGCATTATCAAATTAAAAATGTATATGAGTTTTGCTTCAAGCCTTTTTCAAGAGACATAAATCCTTGGAGTAATCACCATAAGGGGTCAATAAAACCCAGTAATCTACCATAAATACAGTTGAGAGCATGTTTTTTCCATATAAATCGAATTGGTCATGGATAATATTGTGAAAAGTAGACCTATGGGTCAAAAATCCTAAAAATCATATAACCAAATATTATTTCTCATCATTATTGAACAAATTACCAGATTAGTGACTCAATTTCGTGTTCAGATGCAATCAGGTTATTACACTGTATAAAATTGTATATATGTGGGTTTTGCTTTCATATTTAAAATCAAATCAGTATGATGGCTGATATTCAAATCTATTTTACGTCAATACTATAATCCTAACGGTCAGCAAAATTTCGACTTTATGGTTAGTTTGTTAAGCTGACACTCCCAGTGCAACATCTGTGATTGATCAACATTTGGATGTAAATCTGTGGAAGTTAATTACAACATTAACAGAATTCACTTATCTGCTTATGACTTTTCAGATATCCAAAATTTCCATGAAGATATATTAGTCTGGAATACCCTTTTTTTAAGCTGCATCACATCTTGAAAGAAATAATCACAGACACTTTATTTTATATATATTCATTAGCAAGAGTTTGCATTACTATCTTTGATATTTTTGAGAGAACCTGGAGATAATTTAACCTGGAACTTAATTAACAAAAATCTTTCATTGAAAATACCATGAACAATTAATAACTGTTACCAACTACAAAACGTTAAGGAAGACAGACACAAATAAGGATATGGAATTAAAGGTGATATGCTCCATATTATTGGTTATAACCGCTGTTGAAACAGCACTTCCTTTAGATGGAAAGGTATTGCGCAATGTTATAGTCAAGGAGCCCCCGAAAGTTGCTGAGAAGAATTTCTTCGAAGAGATGAAGCAGTTTCTTTGGAAACCTTTAGAGGATACTGAAAATACCAAAACTGAGGCGTTAACCATCGAAATAAGTGAACCGAGGCAGACATTACCAAGCGAAGAACCAGAGGCAGTCGAGATCGTTCTGAATCCGAGTGGGCCCATCCAGGTCCAGGCACCGAAAAATGTGCGAATTCTTCACAGACACAGGAGAGCAGCAGTTCAGGCGGTTTTTCCATTCCCAAAAAGAAAGAAAACGAATGAAGCAGTTGCTAGTCTATCAAAGAGCACAAGGGTAAAGCAAGCCGTTGCAGCTTTGTCGAAGAAATCACAAGTAAGACAAGCAGTGGCCGCTTTCCCCAAGAAGCCCAAGAAACAACAGAAGACATTTGAATGGAGTAGAAAGAATATTAAAGATAAGCCCGCTCACCAAGAGTACAAACGTCCCACTGGACCGAAGAAATGTGGTGGTGTGTGTTGGTGTTTCCCCGATCTACACATCATCAATTGCGACAAGAAGAAGCTGACTAATTTTCCGTCCTTCGAAGGTGATGACAGACATGGAACAAAATGGTTGCTGATACGGGATAACAACATTACAAAACTTGACCACACTCAGTTGGACCCGTCCCACTGGCCACAGTTAAACTTTGTGGACATTCGTGACAACAAGAATCTTGGATGTAATGCTCTTTCTGATGTCGCTGACCAGAAGTGGAAAGACATCAATATGGCGTGTGGTAAACGAAGCGCCATTAAGGTTCATCGGAAAGAGCCTGTGCCACAAAATGAAAAGTCTCAAGAAGCTGATGATGATAAAGAACTACTAGAGACCACTCCAAAATATCAAGACAGTACCCCATTTCTATCAACTACTTTCAATAACAGGCCCACTACAAGTTCTACAGATCAATCAGTTCCAGTAACATCAGCAACTAGTATGCCAGGCCAGTCCATGACAGATTCAACACCTCAGAAGGCTGTCTTGTCTTCTGCCTATCCATTGTCGAGTGAATCTGGAACTACTTTCAATGACAGGCCCATTACAAGTTCTACAGATCAACCTGTTCCAGTAACATCAACAACTAGTATGCCAGGCCAGTCCATGACAGATTCAACACCTCAGAAGGCTGTCTTGTCTTCTGCCTATCCATTGTCGAGTGAATCTGGAACTACTTTCAATGACAGGCCCATTACAAGTTCTACAGATCAACCTGTTCCAGTAACATCAACAACTAGTATGCCAGGCCAGTCCATGACAGATTCAACACCTCAGAAGGCTGTCTTGTCTTCTGCCTATCCATTGTCGAGTGAATCTGGAACTACTTTCAATGACAGGCCCATTACAAGTTCTACAGATCAACCTGTTCCAGTAACATCAACAACTAGTATGCCAGGCCAGTCCATGACAGATTTAACACCTCAGAAGGCTGTCTCGTCTTCTGCATATCGTTTGTCGAGTGAATCTACTGAAGTTGGTGGTGGAAAAACTAATGGAATACCTAACGGTGGGCCCACTACAAATGAACCGGATTCACAAGGTATGGGAATGTCAACAAATAGTCCGCCAGACCAGTTTGTGACAGATTTAACATCTCGGAAGGGTTTCCAATCTTCTAAATCTCCTTTATGGAGTGAATTTGGCAGTACTCTTAATGCTGATGAGAAACCAATAGGAATGCCTACAACAGAAATGCTTAATTTGAAATTGGTTGAATCAGATCCTGTCTCTACGGGTGGTCCGCTTATCACTAGGTCAGAATCACTCGTAAACAATGCTGTTAAATCCCAGCTGACAACAGTCACTCAGTTAAATGAAGAGTCAACTCATCAACAACTAACAACCCCTGATTTACCATTTGATGAAACTGATGATTCGAGTAGTGAACCAGACATGCTTGAACTCTTCGAGGAAATCTTCGAAGCTACCACTGCGTCTACTACAACCGAATCAACAGAATCTTCATTCACTGGGTCATTCTTTACTACAACTGTGACGAGCATTTTTGACTCACCCGGAGTTTCATCTACCATTTTGACCACGACTGAAGATGAAACGGAACCTCCTCTGAACTTCACTGTAGCAGGTGATGCGAGTATTGAATTGGATGACTTCTCCATGCCAAACATTAGCGACCTTATAGATGACGATATGCCCGATAATATCAAGGAAGAGCTGGTAACTTTAGCACCCATTCTTCAAAATTATATCGCCCCACGGACAGCGAAACAGACCCAACTGGATGGCATAAAGAAAGATTCGAAAACTGTGGTAATAGTTTGCAGTGCTGTTTTTGTAGTAGCACTGGCTGGTTTAATTGGCTTTTTGGTCCGAAGAGAATGTTCAAGAGTTCAGCCTTATCATGACTTTGTCAGATGAGTAAATATTAATTTCAAACTTTGGATAATGGCAGTGCTGCCATGTTTGGCTTAAAAAATAGTAAGAGTCAATATTTTGCACAACAGGGCTCACACACGTTTCACTGAATCAAATACGTTAGTTTGTTCAAGAACGTTCATTTGTGTGTTTCCTGGAAGATATCTAAAAATTAAGATATTCACAAAAATTTTCATTTGATTAAGCGAAATATATTCAGTCGACATAGGCAGAATGTCATTGTTTATAATATAAATCTTTGAATTAAAAATTAAATGGAGTCAGATAATGAAAATATCATGTAGAGAATACCAATGTTATATGGAGAAAATAATAAAGTCATTTGTATGATCTGAAATTTTTTGACTACAAATATCACATATGTAAGCAACTCTTTTTAGAGCAGCTATTTGGCAGACATTGCCATGCAGTTACAAATACTTGAAGTCTACCATCTTGATGGATTGGGGTAATGTTTACTTGTCACAACCAATAAAATACACAAAGTCCATTATTTGTGGTGTTTTTGATGACGCAATACTCCTATTTCTTGCTGGTTTGTGATGAGGAAACTTTATTGCCTGCCTATTGCCTATCTTGTTTTTTTTTTTAATTTATTTTATTTTTGAAAGTGTTGTGAGCTTCCTTGAGCTCGTGTGAGTAGCTGTCAGAGGCAGACATAATGATGACATGATAATACTTGGTTCATCATCATGTTACACGTATAAAACTGAAAAACGAGATAACTAGTTAACAAGAAGAAGGAATAGCATAACTTCTTGTGTAGATGAGATGACGCGTGGAAGCATTTTCTTCCCTAAATCGGTTATTGGAAAGGCTGTTGCACAGTTTTGTGTATTAACAGCGGATGCAGAACTGGTAATAACAATTAAGTCATTAACAAAATATTCTAAACCAACGTTTTTGCATCTAAACCAAAGAAGCAAGATTCCCTTTCTCATGGATTCCTCAACATGCTTGTCTTCTATAATGTCACAGAATTTAGGATGTTTCTAAAGATATTCAAAAGAATGACAGTCAACCAGTCACTAAGAAAACGTTACCTGAAATCGCATCCGTGCTTCAACCATTTCCACACTATGTTCAACATTTTCTTTTGTATAATGACTGTAAACACAACTATGAAAGTGGTCGAAGCACAGAATCAAAAAAAAAAATTAATTTAACGGCCGCTCAGCCAATCAGACGTGGCGATTTATCAAAAGACTTGCCTGCTGAACAGCACGAAAGCACTGCAACCACTTTTTTTAGACCAGCAAGTTTTCTTAGTGCCACTGCAAGTGGAATAGCAAAAAACACTATGCCTAATTTAATTCATGTGAATATTTGCAGCAAAGATATTGACCGTGTATAAAAGGGCAGCCTTTTTTAATGACACTGTGATGTTTAAGGCCTACCTCTGTTGTATGTGAATACTATAGGAAAACCACACAAAATCCTTGATCTTTTTTGACAGATCAGACGAGGTGGGTTGCGTAGCACCCTCTGAGTCTGATCTGTCAAAACAGATCTGGGGAGAGTGTTATTTTCCTTTTATTCCAATTAATTTAAGTACTTAGAGTTTTTCAAATCGGATGAAAATTGAATAAATGAAGTTTTTGGAGAAAATGTACGACGAAGCGAGTCCTAGTTCGACCTACTATAGTCACGCTGGCACTATTTCGACCGCACACATTTCGTCCTTATTGGACATGGCAACGTCCTCGGCTTCCTTTTTAATGGGCAATGTAAAAACGTCATTCTCTGTGATATGAAAAGCAGATCACCCAGCCCGTATCACCCGCTGTTTCACGTGATAATTTTGCAATTGGGGAGTAAAGTATAATACTTCACAATAAATCAAGATTGTGACAATCATGAGGAAAATACGAAAATGCAATGATAAAATGAAACTACATAAACAAAAAATAAAATTAAAATATAAAATAATAATAATTGTACAAAGGAATGAAACAGAGGAAAGTATTCCAAATTTAAAAAAAGGACTAGTGGATAATGATTGCTCTTAAAAAGTGGGTCTTACAAAAGATAGTTTTATCAACTTGTATCTCTTAAAAACAGAAAGATAGACAGATAGATAGATAGATAGACAGATAGACATATAGATAGATTGTTGTCCCTTCATAGATAAATACAATATATATGCAAAGACTAAAACAGTTCTAAAGCTCCTTTTAATTGCTTTCCCATAGCTTTGACATTACAGAATTTGACAGCTGTTTTCAAAACAAATTTATTTCCTGGTGCTCACTTGAATTATACTGATATAACAGCTGTTGTTCTCATGGACGAGCTCAATAAAAGAACAACTTATGTCATGTTTTCAAATTTTGTGGCAGTAAAAATGGAGAACGATTTAAGTTACATTTGAAATGACAACTTTTTCCCAATCTAGCACCATGAGCTTTACACGCCATACCATGATGGAGATACTTGAAACTTCCAAAAAAAATGTCATAAATTGCCCATAACCCAAAAAAGGAAGATTCTACTTGAAAAATAATTATGCACTCGAAGTACGTTCTGACAATGATTTTAGATAATTGCAACATTTTTTAAAAACTCTGGCGCTATATATACAGAGTCTGCCTCCTGCGGTGTCTTCTTTGTTGTCGAACAATTGGTAGGAAGCGTCATCGCAAAGCCATCAGGAAAATGTATTCTTAGATAGATAGATAGATATATGGGAAGTGCAGCCCTCTAAGGCAAGTTTTTAGCCGCTATCGAGGGTTGGTTGATGAGGTAAGGTCCACCCATTTTACACATTTACTCCATGGGTGGGATCTTTTACTTGCCCCAGCATAGGCACTGAGTACAAGGGACCGCCAATTTAGTGTCTCATCTGAACATCTAGCTGGGATGATGCTCATGAAAGGTGCCTGGGCCTGGGATTGAACCCGGATCCTTCAGAGGTGCAGGTGAGCGTCTTACCACCAGACCACCCAGTGCATCTTTTCTTTAATTTGATGTCACTTCAGTGTTTCGATTGTTATTTAGCTACATTTTGGTGAAACAATTAATATTCTAAATAATCAGGCCTGTCTTGGTTGTTATTATATAAGATGTTGGCTTTTTTCAGGGGGGGGGGGTGGGGGGAGGAAGTTAATATATTGACAGTCCAGGACACCATCTATATCATCATTGACAAAATCATGGCGGCGTCGTCCACTGGTGAACTCTTTGCATCATAACTTTTGCTGTTATTTACTACTGAATGCACAAATATCTTACCTGTGGTGTATATCTACACCTGAAGCACACTAAAATTCACATCCTTGTTCTCCATTCGATATAAACCCTGGAAAAACGACCTGAAGATTCATTATTAACCAACCGTTGCCAAGATAAGATTCATCAACTTAAAAAAAAAGATTCATTAACAATGTAACTATTCTGGTCAATTTTGCATGATTAATATTAGAGAGTAAAACCAACAAATCACATTTCGAAGGGAATTAATCTTCTTATGTTTTCTACAATGACTTATCATAGATTGTATATTGATAGGCCAGGACACCATCTATATCATGTGGTGGCCAAACAGGACAGCGTGTGGTTTCGTGGGGAGACAGTTTCGCACCAACTTTCACACAACAATGTACCACAGCACTGCTGTTCTGCCCTCCTCCCTGTGGTTTCAGTAAATTCACAAACATTAAAGGACAGGTACATGCAGAGATACCCCTGTAGTTCCTCAGTCACTGGGAGTCCTGGATTCACACGACGTCTTCTGGAATTTAGCTTCTAAGTCTATGAGACGGCTTCCAAGTCTGAAATTGGCTGTAATACATGTATTTGTGACAGGGGACTTGTATTGAACTGTAAATCAAAGTACAAAACCACTTATGAGAACTTTGGGTTTGAGTTGGTGGAAAAAAGACCTATTTTTCCACATCTACCTAATTCTTTTTTTTTAATACTAACTTTTGATTTTGTAATAATTTCTATGTAAAATGTTTCAGTAAACTTTTAAAAAGTAATCTTTATTTTTCTCTAACACAACACCATGCAAGCTTCCACGTGCATGTTATTGAACAAAAGTCTAAGTAAATAGAGGGAATGTGGAGTGTATTACAAGTGACTGAATCAATGGTGTTAAGGAGGGCATGAGAACAGCTGAATCTGTGCCATTGACATTTAGCTACAGGAACATGAAATAAGAGAAGACAGGACTTTTCCAGACACAACAGCACCAGCAGACTGGCCTTTATTTCTAACTTGCAAGTGTAAACATGATCAGGGCTATATATATGTAGTAGTAGTAGTAGTAGTAGTAGTAGCAGTAGCAGTAGTAGTAGTAGTTGTAGTAGTAGTAGTAGTAGTAGTAACAGTAGTAGAGTGGTATGTTGTGGTAGTAGTAGTAGTAGTTGTAGTAGTAGTAGCAGTAGCAGTAGCAGTAGTAGTAGTAGTTGTAGTAGTAGTAGTAGTGGGTAGTAGTAGTAGTAGTAGTAGTAGTAGTAGTAGTAGTAGTAGTAGTAGTAGTAGTAGTAGTAGTAGTAGTAGGAGCAGCAGAAGTAGTAGTAGTAGTAGAAGTAGTAGAAGTAGTAGAAGTAGTAGTAATAGTAGTAGTCATGTAGTAGTCATGTAGTAGTAGTAGCAGTAGTAGTTATAGTAGTTATAGTAGAAGTAGTAGTAGTAGCAGTAGAAGTAGTGGTAGTAGTAGTAGTAATAGTAGTAGTATTATTAGTACTTAGTAGTTACTTAGTAGTAGTAGTAGTAGGCAGGATGACGCAATGTCCAACTGCATGGATTTTGAATTTACATTGATGAATCTTGGCATCATGGTGGCGTCGTCCACTGGTGAACTCTTTGCATCATAATTTTGCTGTTAATAATACTGAATGCACAAATATCTTACCTATGGTGTATATCTACACCTGAAGCACACTAAAATTCACATCCTTGTTCTCCATTCGATATAAACCCCGGGAAAATGACCCGAAGATTCATCATTAACCAACCGTTGCCAAGATAAGATTCATCAACTTAAAAAAAAAGATTCATTAACAATGTAACTATTCTGGTCAATTTTGCATGATTAATATTGAAGAAGTAAAACCAACAAATCACTTTTCGAAGGGAATTAATCTTCTTATGTTTTCTACAATGACTTATCACTGAAAACACTACAATTCCTGGGTTTTGTTGCTGAGACTTGAAAACTCTCTCCATATCAAAATGGCTACCAGATGAATATAATCCCTAGATGGCGCTTGTGAATTTAAATTGATATTTTCATAATGTGAAATAAAAACATTGCAGCAATGTTTTTAATGATATTTAAAATATTGCACAGACATTATCAAAACATACATATTATCATATACCTAATGTAGTGACAATATTGTTTGAGCATAATGTATCATTATTGTAGTGTGGACCTCGAAATAGTTGCAGCAACATCATTATTATAACAAAACATTATGGAAATAATGGCAGAACACATTTTCCTATGGTAAATAAAATCCTTCTTGCAATGTGTTTAATAACATATTTAAAAAATATGGCACAGATATTTTTACAACATCGACATTATCATTCAAATTATATTGTGGCAATATTATTTGAGCATAATGTAACAATATGAAAGTGTGGACCCTATAAGTGCTTGCGGCAATATTATAAATCATATCATCACAAAACATTATCAAAATAGTTTAACCATGTAAATTATATTATAGAATGTTGTCTCAACATTTACACAATTTGTTTTGGAACATTTTTTTGTCAAATATTGTCCCAATGAGTGAGTGCTAATATTATTCAAAAGTTGTCGTGTTTGCATGGAATGTGGTGTCTCAGTGAGCACCTTAAGTTGCAGCACTGCCTTCGTCAATGTAGAGATCCATTTCAAAACATCTCCAAAGTCCTGTTCCTGACAAGATTTCTGAGTTCTAGAACCTTTCCGTATCATAGTTGGTCATGCAGTACTCAGTGAGTCACTACTCACTCAACTTCTTGGAGCGGCTTTGTTTGTCACTTAGGTTTCTGACTACTCGCAGTGGACACATGTGCAATTGCAATGACTACATTGCAGCATGCAAGACTTTTCGTAATTTTCAAGCTTTGAAGGTGGTGAATGAATACGCAAATTGGGTAGTCAATTCGGGTTTAGTGCAGTATAGCGGACCCAAATTTATGCTCATATTTAGCGCCCATTAAAAATCAAATTTTAAATATTTCACAAGTGTGAAGTTCTAGCACAATTAAAATAACATTCAGTGCAGATGAGCCCCCAAGAAAAAAGCTGTCTTTACGGTGAAGATGAAACCACCGTAACTACATTAATTTTGTTTGTGATGTCACACATAGATTTACGCACTTTTATGTCATAGGCCTGGCAATGAGACTCGTTAAATATGGTCATAAATCTGGGTCCGCTATACTGTACTTTTCCCGTCAATTCAATTTTGATATCTAAAAAGTCCTCGCCAAAAATGCAAAAATTACTATCAGCTACTGTTGAGCATCCTTCAAACTTCTGCCAACCAGTGCCACTAAAAACCAGTTGGGCATGAGTGCCAATTAAGACCAACAGCCTGTGCTTGACTATGCTGTTTGTCTGAATATTCAGAATTTTTAGTTAACATCCATAGCACTGAAATAAAGTCTGTGCTTAAAATCAGGTGCCATACTTTTTTATGGATGCAAGAAGTATGTTCCCAAGCCAGATGCTCATTGCAACCCAAATAAGATGAATCCAGGCTTTTATATGCCCTAAGATTTAGTTCAATTATCAAATGAATGACCTCTGCTCAGCCATTTTATCTGGTATTCGTGAGATCACAGGCTCCCACTTATTGTTACACACAATGATGTGATGTCATTAAACAATGGATGATGACATCACAAGCTACCAAATCTCACTTTGAGCTGACTTCAAGGACTTGGCAAAATTTTCTTATAAAGGGGTCATTAAGTGCATTTTTTATAATTGTATTAGTATTTTCATGCATTATCTTTATCATAGATCTTCAAAGTAGGCAAAATTCATTCAAGTTACACAATAACAATGTCAAAATTTCCTGTCATCTGCTGTTTAACTTTAAACTCAATGTAACTTATTATTGCTGATTGGGCCCACTGGGAGTCCGTGAGCATTATTTTTTTTGAAAAAAGGTAAGGACTAACTATTAGTTCACATTGAAGCTAGGGCAGTTATGGAATAATTGGGCCCAGAGCTAAAAAAAAAAGTTGCGGTCATGAGAATGCAACTATAAAATGCCATCATTAACTAATTTTCTAATGGTCTTGGGAGGCCACTTGCACTTGCTGGATTGTCCTAAAATTTCACTGTGTTATTTGAAGGAAACATGATAAGCCATTTTTTTGCTGGCTGCTTCCAAAATGGCTTATCATGTTTCCTTAAATCTGATATTTTGCATCATTGCATTTTAACTGCAAATATATATATAGTGCACATATGGACTTGAACAAGATCATGAATATTCAGCAGGAACATATCAAGATGAATCAGTCTGAACATCAGACCCCACAATCAAACTTCTGAATATGAATCCTGTGCATCATGGCGGAGTTGCACTGGTATTCTAATTCTCTGTTTTCTTCATTGATATTGCATTTATTTTACTGTCAGTAAAATAAAAACCCTATTGAATTGATTTGCAGCATCAGACAAATAGCAATAAGACAAAATAAAGCCAATACAATACAAATATGAAATCCCTAATAAGAACAAATAATACTTAATACAATAAAGTCCCTTAATACCTAATGTAATTTAGTATACACGTATCATTAGATTGATTTTCCCCGTCAACTTTTCCCTTTTGTCATTTTCACCTAATCCAGGCAATCAAATTCATCCCAGGTTTTCCAGAATTTGCGTTTCTCACAGTTTTAATAAGACCATTATTATTACCAGATTCTATGGCAGTGTCCCATCTTAAAACGGAATCCATCCTTTGTTTATAATGCAAGTTGTTTTGGTTTCCTCCATGATTAAACTTCATTAAGTTCTGTCATCATTTCATCATCTTGCTTTTGATAATTGTAAATTATCATTTTCAATTGTTTTAATAATGAAATTAGATTCTCTCCTCCAGCTAAACAACATCTGTTTGAGTCAGCTTAATTGTGGATTCAGAAAGTGTTGCTGAATAATTCGTTCATGCCACTTGGACAGTTTTTTGGATATAGCTTAATAGTCCCTGGTTATTATACCTGGAAATATTTTCACATAGCCTAAGTTCATGTAAACATGAGCACATTTTCAATTGTTTTAAGAAATAGTACATTTTTCAAGGAATGGACAGGCTATTTAATGTATTCGATGAACCTAGTTTTTCAAGTAATACCTGGCCCTGTACATAATTACTATTTTTAGAGCAAATTGGTGGCCTAATGGTAAAGCATAAGCATCTAACAATTCTACAATGGCCAGCTCTGCTGAAGGGACCCAGGTTCGATCCCAGGCCTTGGCACTCTACATGAGCCACATCCCAGCTAGAAGTCGATTGCATGAGCAGGCATTGCATTGGAGGTGCATTGTAATCGGTGTCTATGCTGAGGCAAGTAAAAGACCCCACCCATGGGTAAATGTGTAACATGGTGTGGACTCCAAGCCTTGTCCATTACATGTGTCTCTGGCAGCAGGGCATGTACAGTTAGTTTCATAAAATATGGTCGACTCTAGACTGCTGCAGCCACCTATTCCTGGCTCTAGCTACAACTGGGTAAAGCCAGCTGCTTCTGTCTGCTTCTAGCTATTAGTCGGCTTACACCAACCACAACTGAAAAAAGATATATAAACCTTAAATGTAAGAAATTCATCTAAAATATCATAAATATGTACTTTGAGTACCGTTTTTAAATGAACTAACTGTAAGCTGGCTAAGCTTCAGGCCAGACACTATAGCATATTGCTGTCCAACTAGGACACTCAGGCCTGTCACACTTTGAGAGGAATGGCACCCAAGTTTTGGTTGCTGCTGCTGGTAATAACTATTTCTCCTATAAAATTTTAACAAGCAGAAGCCCACGTGATGTCACGACTGTCCATGACCAACTGAATAGGAAGTGGCATAGAAATAATGATTCATTCAGAGAAATATCTCCGAGTGCTATGCCAGAGGGTGCATTGGTGGCTGAGGGTTTTAAATCCTGTATTTCTGCATCTGTTTGGCTGACTGCAAAGTCAATTCAATTTTGATATCTAAAAAGTCCTCGCCAAAAATGCAAAAATTACTATCAGCTACTGTTGAGCATCCTTCAAACTTCTGCCAACCAGTGCCACTAAAAACCAGTTGGGCATGAGTGCCAATTAAGACCAACAGCCTGTGC
The DNA here is from genome assembly GCA_932294295.1 of Alitta virens. Classification (NCBI taxonomy): domain Eukaryota; kingdom Metazoa; phylum Annelida; class Polychaeta; order Phyllodocida; family Nereididae; genus Alitta; species Alitta virens. The sequence continues at coordinate 3,935,322 of OW028580.1, read as the reverse complement.
TTGACTATGCTGTTTGTCTGAATATTCAGAATTTTTAGTTAACATCCATAGCACTGAAATAAAGTCTGTGCTTAAAATCAGGTGCCATACTTTTTTATGGATGCAAGAAGTATGTTCCCAAGCCAGATGCTCATTGCAACCCAAATAAGATGAATCCAGGCTTTTATATGCCCTAAGATTTAGTTCAATTATCAAATTAATGACCTCTGCTCAGCCATTTTATCTGGTATTCGTGAGATCACAGGCTCCCACTAATTGTTACACACAATGATGTGATGTCATTAAACAATGGATGATGACATCACAAGCTACCAAATCTCACTTTGAGCTGACTTCAAGGACTTGGCAAAATTTTCTTATAAAGGGGTCATTAAGTGCATTTTTTATAATTGTATTAGTATTTTCATGCATTATCTTTATCATAGATCTTCAAAGTAGGCAAAATTCATTCAAGTTACACAATAACAAAGTCAAAATTTCCTGTCATCTGCTGTTTATCTTTAAACTCAATGTAACTTATTATTGCTGATTGGGCCCACTGGGAGTCCGTGAGCATTATTTTTTTTGAAAAAAGGTAAGGACTAACTATTAGTTCACATTGAAGCTAGGGCAGTTATGGAATAATTGGGCCCAGAGCTAAAAAAAAAAGTTGCGGTCATGAGAATGCAACTATAAAATGCCATCATTAACTAATTTTCTAATGGTCTTGGGAGGCCACTTGCACTTGCTGGATTGTCCTAAAATTTCACTGTGTTATTTGAAGGAAACATGATAAGCCATTTTTTGCTGGCTGCTTCCAAAATGGCTTATCATGTTTCCTTAAATCTGATATTTTGCATCATTGCATTTTAACTGCAAATATATATATAGTGTACATATGGACTTGAACAAGATCATGAATATTCAGCAGGAACATATCAAGATGAATCAGTCTAAACATCAGACCCCACAATCAAACTTCTGAATATGAATCCCGTGCATCATGGCGGAGTTGCACTGGTATTCTAATTCTCTGTTTTCTTCATTGATATTGCATTTTTTTTACTGTCAGTAAAATAAAAACCCTATTGAATTGATTTGCAGCATCAGACAAATAGCAATAAGACAAAATAAAGCCAATACAATACAAATATGAAATCCCTAATAAGAACAAATAATACTTAATACAATAAAGTCCCTTAATACCTAATGTAATTTAGTATACACGTATCATTAGACTGATTTTCCCCGTCAACTTTTCCCTTTTGTCATTTTCACCTAATCCAGGCAATCAAATTCATCCCAGGTTTTCCAGAATTTGCGTTTCTCACAGTTTTAATAAGACCATTATTATTACCAGATTCTATGGCAGTGTCCCATCTTAAAACGGAATCCATCCTTTGTTTATAATGCAAGTTGTTTTGGTTTCCTCCATGATTAAACTTCATTAAGTTCTGTCATCATTTCATCATCTTGCTTTTGATAATTGTAAATTATCATTTTCAATTGTTTTAATAATGAAATTAGATTCTCTCCTCCAGCTAAACAACATCTGTTTGAGTCAGCTTAATTGTGGATTCAGAAAGTGTTGCTGAATAATTCGTTCATGCCACTTGGACAGTTTTTTGGATATAGCTTAATAGTCCCTGGTTATTATACCTGGAAATATTTTCACATAGCCTAAGTTCATGTAAACATGAGCACATTTTCAATTGTTTTAAGAAATAGTACATTTTTCAAGGAATGGACAGGCTATTTAATGTATTCGATGAACCTAGTTTTTCAAGTAATACCTGGCCCTGTACATAATTACTATTTTTAGAGCAAATTGGTGGCCTAATGGTAAAGCATAAGCATCTAACAATTCTACAATGGCCAGCTCTGCTGAAGGGACCCAGGTTCGATCCCAGGCCTTGGCACTCTACATGAGCCACATCCCAGCTAGAAGTCGATTGCATGAGCAGGCATTGCATTGGAGGTGCATTGTAATCGGTGTCTATGCTGAGGCAAGTAAAAGACCCCACCCATGGGTAAATGTGTAACATGGTGTGGACTCCAAGCCTTGTCCATTACATGTGTCTCTGGCAGCAGGGCATGTACAGTTAGTTTCATAAAATATGGTCGACTCTAGACTGCTGCAGCCACCTATTCCTGGCTCTAGCTACAACTGGGTAAAGCCAGCTGCTTCTGTCTGCTTCTAGCTATTAGTCGGCTTACACCAACCACAACTGAAAAAAGATATATAAACCTTAAATGTAAGAAATTCATCTAAAATATCATAAATATGTACTTTGAGTACCGTTTTTAAATGAACTAACTGTAAGCTGGCTAAGCTTCAGGCCAGACACTATAGCATATTGCTGTCCAACTAGGACACTCAGGCCTGTCACACTTTGAGAGGAATGGCACCCAAGTTTTGGTTGCTGCTGCTGGTAATAACTATTTCTCCTATAAAATTTTAACAAGCAGAAGCCCACGTGATGTCACGACTGTCCATGACCAACTGAATAGGAAGTGGCATAGAAATAATGATTCATTCAGAGAAATATCTCCGAGTGCTATGCCAGAGGGTGCATTGGTGGCTGAGGGTTTTAAATCCTGTATTTCTGCATCTGTTTGGCTGACTGCAAAGTCAATTCAATTTTGATATCTAAAAAGTCCTCGCCAAAAATGCAAAAATTACTATCAGCTACTGTTGAGCATCCTTCAAACTTCTGCCAACCAGTGCCACTAAAAACCAGTTGGGCATGAGTGCCAATTAAGACCAACAGCCTGTGCTTGACTATGCTGTTTGTCTGAATATTCAGAATTTTTAGTTAACATCCATAGCACTGAAATAAAGTCTGTGCTTAAAATCAGGTGCCATACTTTTTTATGGATGCAAGAAGTATGTTCCCAAGCCAGATGCTCATTGCAACCCAAATAAGATGAATCCAGGCTTTTATATGCCCTAAGATTTAGTTCAATTATCAAATTAATGACCTCTGCTCAGCCATTTTATCTGGTATTCGTGAGATCACAGGCTCCCACTAATTGTTACACACAATGATGTGATGTCATTAAACAATGGATGATGACATCACAAGCTACCAAATCTCACTTTGAGCTGACTTCAAGGACTTGGCAAAATTTTCTTATAAAGGGGTCATTAAGTGCATTTTTTATAATTGTATTAGTATTTTCATGCATTATCTTTATCATAGATCTTCAAAGTAGGCAAAATTCATTCAAGTTACACAATAACAAAGTCAAAATTTCCTGTCATCTGCTGTTTATCTTTAAACTCAATGTAACTTATTATTGCTGATTGGGCCCACTGGGAGTCCGTGAGCATTATTTTTTTTGAAAAAAGGTAAGGACTAACTATTAGTTCACATTGAAGCTAGGGCAGTTATGGAATAATTGGGCCCAGAGCTAAAAAAAAAAGTTGCGGTCATGAGAATGCAACTATAAAATGCCATCATTAACTAATTTTCTAATGGTCTTGGGAGGCCACTTGCACTTGCTGGATTGTCCTAAAATTTCACTGTGTTATTTGAAGGAAACATGATAAGCCATTTTTTGCTGGCTGCTTCCAAAATGGCTTATCATGTTTCCTTAAATCTGATATTTTGCATCATTGCATTTTAACTGCAAATATATATATAGTGTACATATGGACTTGAACAAGATCATGAATATTCAGCAGGAACATATCAAGATGAATCAGTCTAAACATCAGACCCCACAATCAAACTTCTGAATATGAATCCCGTGCATCATGGCGGAGTTGCACTGGTATTCTAATTCTCTGTTTTCTTCATTGATATTGCATTTTTTTTACTGTCAGTAAAATAAAAACCCTATTGAATTGATTTGCAGCATCAGACAAATAGCAATAAGACAAAATAAAGCCAATACAATACAAATATGAAATCCCTAATAAGAACAAATAATACTTAATACAATAAAGTCCCTTAATACCTAATGTAATTTAGTATACACGTATCATTAGATTGATTTTCCCCGTCAACTTTTCCCTTTTGTCATTTTCACCTAATCCAGGCAATCAAATTCCTCCCAGGTTTTCCAGAATTTGCGTTTCTCACAGTTTTAATAAGACCATTATTATTACCAGATTCTATGGCAGTGTCCCATCTTAAAACGGAATCCATCCTTTGTTTATAATGCAAGTTGTTTTGGTTTCCTCCATGATTAAACTTCATTAAGTTCTGTCATCATTTCATCATCTTGCTTTTGATAATTGTAAATTATCATTTTCAATTGTTTTAATAATGAAATTAGATTCTCTCCTCCAGCTAAACAACATCTGTTTGAGTCAGCTTAATTGTGGATTCAGAAAGTGTTGCTGAATAATTCGTTCATGCCACTTGGACAGTTTTTTGGATATAGCTTAATAGTCCCTGGTTATTATACCTGGAAATATTTTCACATAGCCTAAGTTCATGTAAACATGAGCACATTTTCAATTGTTTTAAGAAATAGTACATTTTTCAAGGAATGGACAGGCTATTTAATGTATTCGATGAACCTAGTTTTTCAAGTAATACCTGGCCCTGTACATAATTACTATTTTTAGAGCAAATTGGTGGCCTAATGGTAAAGCATAAGCATCTAACAATTCTACAATGGCCAGCTCTGCTGAAGGGACCCAGGTTCGATCCCAGGCCTTGGCACTCTACATGAGCCACATCCCAGCTAGAAGTCGATTGCATGAGCAGGCATTGCATTGGAGGTGCATTGTAATCGGTGTCTATGCTGAGGCAAGTAAAAGACCCCACCCATGGGTAAATGTGTAACATGGTGTGGACTCCAAGCCTTGTCCATTACATGTGTCTCTGGCAGAAGGGCATGTACAGTTAGTTTCATAAAATATGGTCGACTCTAGACTGCTGCAGCCACCTATTCCTGGCTCTAGCTACAACTGGGTAAAGCCAGCTGCTTCTGTCTGCTTCTAGCTATTAGTCGGCTTACACCAACCACAACTGAAAAAAGATATATAAACCTTAAATGTAAGAAATTCATCTAAAATATCATAAATATGTACTTTGAGTACCGTTTTTAAATGAACTAACTGTAAGCTGGCTAAGCTTCAGGCCAGACACTATAGCATATTGCTGTCCAACTAGGACACTCAGGCCTGTCACACTTTGAGAGGAATGGCACCCAAGTTTTGGTTGCTGCTGCTGGTAATAACTATTTCTCCTATAAAATTTTAACAAGCAGAAGCCCACGTGATGTCACGACTGTCCATGACCAACTGAATAGGAAGTGGCATAGAAATAATGATTCATTCAGAGAAATATCTCCGAGTGCTATGCCAGAGGGTGCATTGGTGGCTGAGGGTTTTAAATCCTGTATTTCTGCATCTGTTTGGCTGACTGCAAAGTTCTCTCTAAAACCACTTGGAACATCTTTTTTGGACCATTTGAAAAACATTCAGACCGTGTTATTATTTGTTTTCGGATTTCTATATTTAGTATTTTTTCTCTTCACCCTATTTAGCAGTTGGCCTACATAACATTATCATTTAGCAGGTGGGTGTTGCTTGGAAAGTGTTGGCCAATTTCACTGAAGGTCTTGGGTTCAGTTCTAATGCATTTGCAACTCGAATTATTAAAATGCTGTAAATCCTAATTTGGAGGAACCTTGTAATGAGGCACAGTGCTCCTGAATAAACTTAAAGGCTTAAAACAATTGAACCAAAATTATTCCAACACAGCTTGTTATTATACTGTCTAACCTTCATTTTGATGCAAGAAGTACAAAATTCTGGTGTGGGAAAATTTTAAGATATATGACTTTAAAGCCGTACACAACTACAAGTCGTTAAAGTGGAAAAGAGCATTTGCTTGCGAAATAAAATATGAAATAAACATATTTGCCATTTATGATTTAATTTTTTCCTGCTCAGGGAGTTCAAACAAATAAATAAATAGTAGGAGGCAACGGTGACGTTTCCAGTCTCAAAAGTGGATTTTCACGGAAGGTTCTCTGTATTTCCACCAGGTGGCTAAAACAGAATACTGCAATTCTATTGGCTGAAAGAGTTCCCGCCCTTTGCTGTGATTGACTGAAGCAAGTGCATTTTAATGTATATTTGACACTTTATCGTGTTGGTTATTTTGCTGAGAAAGTTATATTTATGGAATCAGTTAGTTATTACCTAAGAGGAGAGGAAAGACTTCTATCTTGCTGAATACAGGGGCTATTCAGTGAAAGGATGCAACAGACCTACATCTCCATGGTCACACTATCATTTGTTTTGTTAAAAATGGATCACAGTAGGACAGTCAGACAGTGACCCGTACAGGTGCCATGGATGCTCCCGCCAGGCCCCAGGATGTAATTCAGGGAGAATCATACCCGGTTAGTCATCATGTTTCTCACTGACAACTCCAAAGGAGTTGACAGGTAAGAATTAGTCCTACTAATAACATGATCAAAACTGTTTTCTAAAGGTATTCATACTGAAATACACATGCAAGTCCTTGGTTGGTAATAATTGCATCTATTATATTTAATGACACTAATTGATGATTAATGACTAGCCAGAACCGACCTACATTGCATTAGATGTGATGTAGGGTCGGAACGCGTTGTATGGGAATTCTTTGATGTTGACATTTACGACACATATTTCTCCATAAAAATGTCAGCATAACTTATTTCGTCGTGATGCACAGGAGTACGACTCTGTTATCTATCAACTTTAATTCATATTTCACTGAAAAAGTCAGTGGAATTATCCTTTTCAAGACCTTTTTCAAATTCACATTTGCTAGTTCATGCTTTTTGTGGTAAATATACACAAGAGGGCGCATCAGTGCGATTCGGTGCTGATAGCTCTTTATACAGACTGCTTTTCGTCCACTCGGAATCTGACAGTAGAATGCCCAAGAAGTACATCAACAAGCACCAAAAACTCTGTTAATAATTCACTAAACTTTCGCCATTGCAACGCCCCCAGCAGTCACAGAAATGAGGACTGGTCAGCACTATTCTGTGTGCTACTAGGGGTGTTGAAACGTCGCAAGAGCCCTCTTGTGAGTTTTTCGGAACTAGGCGGCCATGCTTCAAGCTTTGTTTACCGAAATGTGAATTCGAAAATGGCACAGAAATCGATTAATATTGGAAGAAATCAACCATATCTGAGCGCAACACAATTTAAAAAAGGTATGTCTAACCCTACAGCAGGTGTGTATTGTGTGACAAACGTTTACTACAAGGCTATTTGCCACTCAAGCCAAAAAGTCATTATTTTTTCATCCAGGACCTTGTAACCCTGTCCTGTGGACAGGGGACTTGTAGCTAATTATTTACCATCTTTACCCAGTTTTTGCTATTGTTATGTTTTTTATATACTTTTTCTATGCTACCTTTATGTTGTAATTGTTAAATATAATTATGAAATAATATAAACGTTCAATATTAGCATGTTATGCGAGTATGCTATGATAACTTTGAAATCCATATACACAAACGAGATATATATATATATAAATTTATAAAGTAATGGTTTGAGCGCCATACTCTCAGGGTAAGGGTAGTATGAACCCTCAAACTTTGAGTACATAATTTAATTAGGTGGGTATTTGTGGGTTTTATGTAATGATAGTATAAAAAAAATTAGTCACCTTTATTCTCTTTAATCATTTCTCCACCAAATATGCTTTGATTATGTAAGTTTAAATTTTTTATGCACAGATTTCCTGGTTTTACAAATGTTGATTTTATGTTTTTAATTTAACTGTGATATTACACCAATATATATGCTTTTTAACATTGTGTGAGATTCAACTGTTAGGGCCACGACGCTGATTGTACACGAAAGGAGTTTTATTGCCCTGTTACTTAATTGCTTAATATTAATGAAGATTTCAAAGTTAAATTCTGCGAAAACCTGTGAAATCTGGGGATGGAAATACTGATCTTTATAAGAGCATGGTCATATTGCAATTTCTCCAAGCTCAAACAAATCAGGACCAACCTTCTGAGGGGGGGGGGGGGTCAGACAATGGAGTCACTTTATATATGACTTTAAAGCCGTACACAACTACAAGTCGTTAAAGTGGAAAAGAGCATTTGCTTGCGAAATAAAATATGAAATAAACATATTTGGCATTTATGATTTAATTTTTCCCTGCTCAGGTGACGTTCCCAGTCTCAATAGTGGATTTTCACGGAAGGTTCTCTGTATTTCCACCAGGTGGCTAAAACAGAATACTGCAATTCTAATGGCTGAAAGAGTTACCGCCCTTGGCTGTGATTGACTGAAGCAAGGCACATCCTAGCAGCAGTATTTTTTAGTGCATTTTAATGTATATTTGACACTTTAGCGTGTTTGTTATTTTGCTGAGAAAGTTATATTTATGGAATCAGTTAGTTATTACCTAAGAGGAGAGGAAAAACTTTTATCTTGCTGCATACAGGGCTATTCAGTGAAAGGACTCTATTGGATGCAACAGACCTACATCTCCATGGTCACACTATCATTTGTTTAGTTAAAAATGGATCACAGTAGGACAGTCAGAGAGTGACCCGTACAGGTGCCATGGATGCTCCCGCCGGGCCCCAGGATGTAATTCAGGGAGAATCATACCCGGTTAGTCATCATGTTTCTCACTGACAACTCCAAAGGAGTTGACAGGTAAGAATTAGACCTACTGAAGACTTGAAAAACAAAAGTTTTCTAAAGGTATTCATACTGAAATACACATGCAAGTCCTTGGTTGGTAATAATTGCATAATTATATTATATTTAATGACACTAATTGATGATTAATGACCATCTTTACCCAGTTTTTGCTATTGTTATGTTTTTTATATACTTTTTCTATGCTACCTTTATGTTGTAACTGTTAAATATAATTATGAAATAATATAAACGTTCAATATTAGCATGTTATGCGAGTATGCTATGATATAGATGGCGCCACAAGTTCGCCTATGTGCTTGGATGAGCATAACTATAGGATATCCACAGCAACTTAGCCCACTGAGGTGTAACTTTGAAATCCATATACACAAACGAGATATATATATATATATATATAAATTTATAAAGTAATGGTTTGAGCGCCATACTCTCAGGGTAAGGGTAGTATGAACCCTCAAACTTTGAGTACATAATTTAATTAGGTGGGTATTTGTGGGTTTTATGTAATGATAGTATAAAAAAAAATGAGTCACCTTTATTCTCTTTAATCATTTCTCAGCCAAATATGCTTTGATTATGTAAGTTTAAATTTTTTATGCACAGATTTCCTGGTTTTACAAATGTTGATTTTATGTTTTTAATTTAACTGTGATATTACACCAATATATATGCTTTTTAACATTGTGTGAGATTCAACTGTTAGGGCCACGACGCTGATTGTACACGAAAGGAGTTTTATTGCCCTGTTACTTAATTGCTTAATATAAATGAAGATTTCAAAGTTAAATTCTGCGAAAACCTGTGAAATCTGGGGATGGAAATACTGATCTTTATAAGAGCATGGTCATATTGCAATTTCTCCAAGCTCAAACAAATCAGGACCAACCTTCTGAGGGGGGGGGGGGGGTCAGACAATGGAGTCACTTTATATATGACTTTAAAGCCGTACACAACTACAAGTCGTTAAAGTGGAAAAGAGCATTTGCTTGCGAAATAAAATATGAAATAAACATATTTGGCATTTATGATTTAATTTTTCCCTGCTCAGGTGACGTTCCCAGTCTCAATAGTGGATTTTCACGGAAGGTTCTCTGTATTTCCACCAGGTGGCTAAAACAGAATACTGCAATTCTATTGGCTGAAAGAGTTCCCGCCCTTGGCTGTGATTGACTGAAGCAAGGCACATCCTAGCAGCAGTATTTTTTAGTGCATTTTAATGTATATTTGACACTTTAGCGTGTTTGTTATTTTGCTGAGAAAGTTATATTTATGGAATCAGTTAGTTATTACCTAAGAGGAGAGGAAAAACTTTTATCTTGCTGAATACAGGGCTATTCAGTGAAAGGACTCTATTGGATGCAACAGACCTACATCTCCATGGTCACACTATCATTTGTTTAGTTAAAAATGGATCACAGTAGGACAGTCAGAGAGTGACCCGTACAGGTGCCATGGATGCTCCTGCCGGGCCCCAGGATGTAATTCAGGGAGAATCATACCCAGTTAGTCATCATGTTTCTCACTGACAACTCCAAAGGAGTTGACAGGTAAGAATTAGACCTACTGAAGACTTGAAAAAACAAAAGTTTTCTAAAGGTATTCATACTGAAATACACATGCAAGTCCTTGGTTGGTAATAATTGCATAATTATATTATATTTAATGACACTAATTGATGATTAATGACCATCTTTACCCAGTTTTTGCTATTGTTATGTTTTTTATATACTTTTTCTATGCTACCTTTATGTTGTAACTGTTAAATATAATTATGAAATAATATAAACGTTCAATATTAGCATGTTATGCGAGTATGCTATGATATAGATGGCGCCACAAGTTCGCCTATGTGCTTGGATGAGCATAACTATAGGATATCCACAGCAACTTAGCCCACTGAGGTGTAACTTTGAAATCCATCTACACAAACGAGATATATATATATATAAATTTATAAAGTAATGGTTTGAGCGCCATACTCTCAGGGTAAGGGTAGTATGAACCCTCAAACTTTGAGTACATAATTTAATTTGGTGGGTATTTGTGGGTTTTATGTAATGATAGTATAAAAAAAAATTAGTCACCTTTATTCTCTTTAATCATTTCTCAGCCAAATATGCTTTGATTATGTAAGTTTAAATTTTTTATGCACAGATTTCCTGGTTTTACAAATGTTGATTTTATGTTTTTAATTTAACTGTGATATTACACCAATATATATGCTTTTTAACATTGTGTGAGATTCAACTGTTAGGGCCACGACGCTGATTGTACACGAAAGGAGTTTTATTGCCCTGTTACTTAATTGCTTAATATTAATGAAGATTTCAAAGTTAAATTCTGCGAAAACCTGTGAAATCTGGGGATGGAAATACTGATCTTTATAAGAGCATGGTCATATTGCAATTTCTCCAAGCTCAAACAAATCAGGACCAACCTTCTGAGGGGGGGGGGTCAGACAATGGAGTCACTTTATATATGACTTTAAAGCCGTACACAACTACAAGTCGTTAAAGTGGAAAAGAGCATTTGCTTGCGAAATAAAATATGAAATAAACATATTTGGCATTTATGATTTAATTTTTCCCTGCTCAGGTGACGTTCCCAGTCTCAATAGTGGATTTTCACGGAAGGTTCTCTGTATTTCCACCAGGTGGCTAAAACAGAATACTGCAATTCTAATGGCTGAAAGAGTTACCGCCCTTGGCTGTGATTGACTGAAGCAAGGCACATCCTAGCAGCAGTATTTTTTAGTGCATTTTAATGTATATTTGACACTTTAGCGTGTTTGTTATTTTGCTGAGAAAGTTATATTTATGGAATCAGTTAGTTATTACCTAAGAGGAGAGGAAAAACTTTTATCTTGCTGCATACAGGGCTATTCAGTGAAAGGACTCTATTGGATGCAACAGACCTACATCTCCATGGTCACACTATCATTTGTTTAGTTAAAAATGGATCACAGTAGGACAGTCAGAGAGTGACCCGTACAGGTGCCATGGATGCTCCCGCCGGGCCCCAGGATGTAATTCAGGGAGAATCATACCCGGTTAGTCATCATGTTTCTCACTGACAACTCCAAAGGAGTTGACAGGTAAGAATTAGACCTACTGAAGACTTGAAAAACAAAAGTTTTCTAAAGGTATTCATACTGAAATACACATGCAAGTCCTTGGTTGGTAATAATTGCATAATTATATTATATTTAATGACACTAATTGATGATTAATGACCATCTTTACCCAGTTTTTGCTATTGTTATGTTTTTTATATACTTTTTCTATGCTACCTTTATGTTGTAACTGTTAAATATAATTATGAAATAATATAAACGTTCAATATTAGCATGTTATGCGAGTATGCTATGATATAGATGGCGCCACAAGTTCGCCTATGTGCTTGGATGAGCATAACTATAGGATATCCACAGCAACTTAGCCCACTGAGGTGTAACTTTGAAATCCATATACACAAACGAGATATATATATATATAAATTTATAAAGTAATGGTTTGAGTGCCATACTCTCAGGGTAAGGGTAGTATGAACCCTCAAACTTTGAGTACATAATTTAATTAGGTGGGTATTTGTGGGTTTTATGTAATGATAGTATAAAAAAAAATTAGTCACCTTTATTCTCTTTAATCATTTCTCAGCCAAATATGCTTTGATTATGTAAGTTTAAATTTTTTATGCACAGATTTCCTGGTTTTACAAATGTTGATTTTATGTTTTTAATTTAACTGTGATATTACACCAATATATATGCTTTTTAACATTGTGTGAGATTCAACTGTTAGGGCCACGACGCTGATTGTACACGAAAGGAGTTTTATTGCCCTGTTACTTAATTGCTTAATATTAATGAAGATTTCAAAGTTAAATTCTGCGAAAACCTGTGAAATCTGGGGATGGAAATACTGATCTTTATAAGAGCATGGTCATATTGCAATTTCTCCAAGCTCAAACAAATCAGGACCAACCTTCTGAGGGGGGGGGGGTCAGACAATGGAGTCACTTTATATATGACTTTAAAGCCGTACACAACTACAAGTCGTTAAAGTGGAAAAGAGCATTTGCTTGCGAAATAAAATATGAAATAAACATATTTGGCATTTATGATTTAATTTTTCCCTGCTCAGGTGACGTTCCCAGTCTCAATAGTGGATTTTCACGGAAGGTTCTCTGTATTTCCACCAGGTGGCTAAAACAGAATACTGCAATTCTAATGGCTGAAAGAGTTACCGCCCTTGGCTGTGATTGACTGAAGCAAGGCACATCCTAGCAGCAGTATTTTTTAGTGCATTTTAATGTATATTTGACACTTTAGCGTGTTTGTTATTTTGCTGAGAAAGTTATATTTATGGAATCAGTTAGTTATTACCTAAGAGGAGAGGAAAAACTTTTATCTTGCTGCATACAGGGCTATTCAGTGAAAGGACTCTATTGGATGCAACAGACCTACATCTCCATGGTCACACTATCATTTGTTTAGTTAAAAATGGATCACAGTAGGACAGTCAGAGAGTGACCCGTACAGGTGCCATGGATGCTCCCGCCGGGCCCCAGGATGTAATTCAGGGAGAATCATACCCGGTTAGTCATCATGTTTCTCACTGACAACTCCAAAGGAGTTGACAGGTAAGAATTAGACCTACTGAAGACTTGAAAAACAAAAGTTTTCTAAAGGTATTCATACTGAAATACACATGCAAGTCCTTGGTTGGTAATAATTGCATAATTATATTATATTTAATGACACTAATTGATGATTAATGACCATCTTTACCCAGTTTTTGCTATTGTTATGTTTTTTATATACTTTTTCTATGCTACCTTTATGTTGTAACTGTTAAATATAATTATGAAATAATATAAACGTTCAATATTAGCATGTTATGCGAGTATGCTATGATATAGATGGCGCCACAAGTTCGCCTATGTGCTTGGATGAGCATAACTATAGGATATCCACAGCAACTTAGCCCACTGAGGTGTAACTTTGAAATCCATATACACAAACGAGATATATATATATATATATATAAATTTATAAAGTAATGGTTTGAGCGCCATACTCTCAGGGTAAGGGTAGTATGAACCCTCAAACTTTGAGTACATAATTTAATTAGGTGGGTATTTGTGGGTTTTATGTAATGATAGTATAAAAAAAAATTAGTCACCTTTATTCTCTTTAATCATTTCTCAGCCAAATATGCTTTGATTATGTAAGTTTAAATTTTTTATGCACAGATTTCCTGGTTTTACAAATGTTGATTTTATGTTTTTAATTTAACTGTGATATTACACCAATATATATGCTTTTTAACATTGTGTGAGATTCAACTGTTAGGGCCACGACGCTGATTGTACACGAAAGGAGTTTTATTGCCCTGTTACTTAATTGCTTAATATTAATGAAGATTTCAAAGTTAAATTCTGCGAAAACCTGTGAAATCTGGGGATGGAAATACTGATCTTTATAAGAGCATGGTCATATTGCAATTTCTCCAAGCTCAAACAAATCAGGACCAACCTTCTGAGGGGGGGGGGGTCAGACAATGGAGTCACTTTATATATGACTTTAAAGCCGTACACAACTACAAGTCGTTAAAGTGGAAAAGAGCATTTGCTTGCGAAATAAAATATGAAATAAACATATTTGGCATTTATGATTTAATTTTTCCCTGCTCAGGTGACGTTCCCAGTCTCAATAGTGGATTTTCACGGAAGGTTCTCTGTATTTCCACCAGGTGGCTAAAACAGAATACTGCAATTCTAATGGCTGAAAGAGTTACCGCCCTTGGCTGTGATTGACTGAAGCAAGGCACATCCTAGCAGCAGTATTTTTTAGTGCATTTTAATGTATATTTGACACTTTAGCGTGTTTGTTATTTTGCTGAGAAAGTTATATTTATGGAATCAGTTAGTTATTACCTAAGAGGAGAGGAAAAACTTTTATCTTGCTGCATACAGGGCTATTCAGTGAAAGGACTCTATTGGATGCAACAGACCTACATCTCCATGGTCACACTATCATTTGTTTAGTTAAAAATGGATCACAGTAGGACAGTCAGAGAGTGACCCGTACAGGTGCCATGGATGCTCCCGCCGGGCCCCAGGATGTAATTCAGGGAGAATCATACCCGGTTAGTCATCATGTTTCTCACTGACAACTCCAAAGGAGTTGACAGGTAAGAATTAGACCTACTGAAGACTTGAAAAACAAAAGTTTTCTAAAGGTATTCATACTGAAATACACATGCAAGTCCTTGGTTGGTAATAATTGCATAATTATATTATATTTAATGACACTAATTGATGATTAATGACCATCTTTACCCAGTTTTTGCTATTGTTATGTTTTTTATATACTTTTTCTATGCTACCTTTATGTTGTAACTGTTAAATATAATTATGAAATAATATAAACGTTCAATATTAGCATGTTATGCGAGTATGCTATGATATAGATGGCGCCACAAGTTCGCCTATGTGCTTGGATGAGCATAACTATAGGATATCCACAGCAACTTAGCCCACTGAGGTGTAACTTTGAAATCCATATACACAAACGAGATATATATATATATATATATATAAATTTATAAAGTAATGGTTTGAGCGCCATACTCTCAGGGTAAGGGTAGTATGAACCCTCAAACTTTGAGTACATAATTTAATTAGGTGGGTATTTGTGGGTTTTATGTAATGATAGTATAAAAAAAAATGAGTCACCTTTATTCTCTTTAATCATTTCTCAGCCAAATATGCTTTGATTATGTAAGTTTAAATTTTTTATGCACAGATTTCCTGGTTTTACAAATGTTGATTTTATGTTTTTAATTTAACTGTGATATTACACCAATATATATGCTTTTTAACATTGTGTGAGATTCAACTGTTAGGGCCACGACGCTGATTGTACACGAAAGGAGTTTTATTGCCCTGTTACTTAATTGCTTAATATAAATGAAGATTTCAAAGTTAAATTCTGCGAAAACCTGTGAAATCTGGGGATGGAAATACTGATCTTTATAAGAGCATGGTCATATTGCAATTTCTCCAAGCTCAAACAAATCAGGACCAACCTTCTGAGGGGGGGGGGGGTCAGACAATGGAGTCACTTTATATATGACTTTAAAGCCGTACACAACTACAAGTCGTTAAAGTGGAAAAGAGCATTTGCTTGCGAAATAAAATATGAAATAAACATATTTGGCATTTATGATTTAATTTTTCCCTGCTCAGGTGACGTTCCCAGTCTCAATAGTGGATTTTCACGGAAGGTTCTCTGTATTTCCACCAGGTGGCTAAAACAGAATACTGCAATTCTATTGGCTGAAAGAGTTCCCGCCCTTGGCTGTGATTGACTGAAGCAAGGCACATCCTAGCAGCAGTATTTTTTAGTGCATTTTAATGTATATTTGACACTTTAGCGTGTTTGTTATTTTGCTGAGAAAGTTATATTTATGGAATCAGTTAGTTATTACCTAAGAGGAGAGGAAAAACTTTTATCTTGCTGAATACAGGGCTATTCAGTGAAAGGACTCTATTGGATGCAACAGACCTACATCTCCATGGTCACACTATCATTTGTTTAGTTAAAAATGGATCACAGTAGGACAGTCAGAGAGTGACCCGTACAGGTGCCATGGATGCTCCCGCCGGGCCCCAGGATGTAATTCAGGGAGAATCATACCCGGTTAGTCATCATGTTTCTCACTGACAACTCCAAAGGAGTTGACAGGTAAGAATTAGACCTACTGAAGACTTGAAAACCAAAAGTTTTCTAAAGGTATTCATACTGAAATACACATGCAAGTCCTTGGTTGGTAATAATTGCATAATTATATTATATTTAATGACACTAATTGATGATTAATGACCATCTTTACCCAGTTTTTGCTATTGTTATGTTTTTTATATACTTTTTCTAAGCTACCTTTATGTTGTAACTGTTAAATATAATTATGAAATAATATAAACGTTCAATATTAGCATGTTATGCGAGTATGCTATGATATAGATGGCGCCACAAGTTCGCCTATGTGCTTGGATGAGCATAACTATAGGATATCCACAGCAACTTAGCCCACTGAGGTGTAACTTTGAAATCCATATACACAAACGAGATATATATATATATAAATTTATAAAGTAATGGTTTGAGCGCCATACTCTCAGGGTAAGGGTAGTATGAACCCTCAAACTTTGAGTACATAATTTAATTAGGTGGGTATTTGTGGGTTTTATGTAATGATAGTATAAAAAAAAATGAGTCACCTTTATTCTCTTTAATCATTTCTCAGCCAAATATGCTTTGATTATGTAAGTTTAAATTTTTTATGCACAGATTTCCTGGTTTTACAAATGTTGATTTTATGTTTTTAATTTAACTGTGATATTACACCAATATATATGCTTTTTAACATTGTGTGAGATTCAACTGTTAGGGCCACGACGCTGATTGTACACGAAAGGAGTTTTATTGCCCTGTTACTTAATTGCTTAATATAAATGAAGATTTCAAAGTTAAATTCTGCGAAAACCTGTGAAATCTGGGGATGGAAATACTGATCTTTATAAGAGCATGGTCATATTGCAATTTCTCCAAGCTCAAACAAATCAGGACCAACCTTCTGAGGGGGGGGGGGGGTCAGACAATGGAGTCACTTTATATATGACTTTAAAGCCGTACACAACTACAAGTCGTTAAAGTGGAAAAGAGCATTTGCTTGCGAAATAAAATATGAAATAAACATATTTGGCATTTATGATTTAATTTTTCCCTGCTCAGGTGACGTTCCCAGTCTCAATAGTGGATTTTCACGGAAGGTTCTCTGTATTTCCACCAGGTGGCTAAAACAGAATACTGCAATTCTATTGGCTGAAAGAGTTCCCGCCCTTGGCTGTGATTGACTGAAGCAAGGCACATCCTAGCAGCAGTATTTTTTAGTGCATTTTAATGTATATTTGACACTTTAGCGTGTTTGTTATTTTGCTGAATAATATAAACGTTCAATATTAGCATGTTATGCGAGTATGCTATGATATAGATGGCGCCACAAGTTCGCCTATGTGCTTGGATGAGCATAACTATAGGATATCCACAGCAACTTAGCCCACTGAGGTGTAACTTTGAAATCCATATACACAAACGAGATATATATATATATAAATTTATAAAGTAATGGTTTGAGTGCCATACTCTCAGGGTAAGGGTAGTATGAACCCTCAAACTTTGAGTACATAATTTAATTAGGTGGGTATTTGTGGGTTTTATGTAATGATAGTATAAAAAAAAATTAGTCACCTTTATTCTCTTTAATCATTTCTCAGCCAAATATGCTTTGATTATGTAAGTTTAAATTTTTTATGCACAGATTTCCTGGTTTTACAAATGTTGATTTTATGTTTTTAATTTAACTGTGATATTACACCAATATATATGCTTTTTAACATTGTGTGAGATTCAACTGTTAGGGCCACGACGCTGATTGTACACGAAAGGAGTTTTATTGCCCTGTTACTTAATTGCTTAATATTAATGAAGATTTCAAAGTTAAATTCTGCGAAAACCTGTGAAATCTGGGGATGGAAATACTGATTTTTATAAGAGCATGGTCATATTGCAATTTCTCCAAGCTCAAACAAATCAGGACCAACCTTCTGAGGGGGGGGGGGGGTCAGACAATGGAGTCACTTTATATATGACTTTAAAGCCGTACACAACTACAAGTCGTTAAAGTGGAAAAGAGCATTTGCTTGCGAAATAAAATATGAAATAAACATATTTGGCATTTATGATTTAATTTTTCCCTGCTCAGGTGACGTTCCCAGTCTCAATAGTGGATTTTCACGGAAGGTTCTCTGTATTTCCACCAGGTGGCTAAAACAGAATACTGCAATTCTAATGGCTGAAAGAGTTACCGCCCTTGGCTGTGATTGACTGAAGCAAGGCACATCCTAGCAGCAGTATTTTTTAGTGCATTTTAATGTATATTTGACACTTTAGCGTGTTTGTTATTTTGCTGAGAAAGTTATATTTATGGAATCAGTTAGTTATTACCTAAGAGGAGAGGAAAAACTTTTATCTTGCTGCATACAGGGCTATTCAGTGAAAGGACTCTATTGGATGCAACAGACCTACATCTCCATGGTCACACTATCATTTGTTTAGTTAAAAATGGATCACAGTAGGACAGTCAGAGAGTGACCCGTACAGGTGCCATGGATGCTCCAGCCGGGCCCCAGGATGTAATTCAGGGAGAATCATACCCGGTTAGTCATCATGTTTCTCACTGACAACTCCAAAGGAGTTGACAGGTAAGAATTAGACCTACTGAAGAATTGAAAAACAAAAGTTTTCTAAAGGTATTCATACTGAAATACACATGCAAGTCCTTGGTTGGTAATAATTGCATATATTATATTTAATGACACTAATTGATGATTAATGACCATCTTTACCCAGTTTTTGCTATTGTTATGTTTTTTTATATACTTTTTCTATGCTACCTTTATGTTGTAACTGTTAAATATAATTATGAAATAATATAAACGTTCAATATTAGCATGTTATGCGAGTATGCTGTGATATAGATGGCGCCACAAGTTCGCCTATGCGCTTGGATGACAACAATTACAGGATAAATTATTTTTGAAATGACTATTTTGATCCTAATTTAATATTTTGCCTGTGTGATGTCACTTAGGGTAGATGCTTTCATAACGCTTGTAATCTTAATAAAAAATAAAATTACCACTTGTAAACATTGAATGAGTAAAACCGGCATGTAAACAAAACTGCAGCCTTGGATAATTAAATGTAATGACTGTGACGCTTCTAACATCGGAAAATAGAATAAATTTTAGATTCTTGGAACTGGGCCTCATACATGTTAAAAACGTGGTGGCATGTTGTAAGCACTTGTGTACAATGAAGAAAGTGCCAGTTGATGACCACGTGTTATGAACAGAATTGGGACAAAAGACAGGCCACAACCATTACGGGGCTTCCTATTGGCTGAGGCGAAGCAGGCCAGGTCGCCAAGGTCATGCTCATGAATATTTAGTGATTGACCCAGATAGTGCAGCCAGACTGGAAAGTTGCCAAGGCTTGGCGTGCGAGGGTGCTCGCAACCCTAAATGGCCCAAATTGAATGCTATTTTCATATTCTCCAAGACCAGATGACCACAGTAACTGCACTATATGTTAACATCATGGACTTGTGGTTTCACCCTATTTTAATCGAACTTTTCAAATGTCTCTAAATGGTTTTCTGATGGTCCAGTCAGCGAAGCTTCCTCGAAAACTGCTCTATTGCAATTTCTCCAAGCTCAAACGAATCAGGGCCAACCTTCTGAGGGGGAGGTCAGACCATGGAGTCACTTTACACATGATCTACTGGCATCAAGAAGGAGGGCACTGGGGCAGCCTTAATTACTTTTCTGTGACCGAGAGGAAACCCTTTTCTTAGTCAGGCTTTTGCCCCTCACCATATTGGCTCCCCTCCCCCCCCCCCTCGGTAGAGGCACGGCTGGATCCGCCAGTGACATGGGATCTCCCCCACAGTGGCATATAACTATATTAATTCTCATATTTTAACTTGAATCTGACTGTCCAAAGAAAATATTTAAAATGATCATGTTTTTGTAAATTTCCTGTCATATGGAATTATAATGACACCTCAAACAAAACAAAAAAAATTGAGGTTTTCCAGTTTTATTAGTCAGCCTAGATAAACAAAAGTTAGTCTTTCTCATCTAAAAAACAATTTCCCAGATTCCATAATTTTACACGAGTTACAAGAAAAAATACTCGAAAGGGGCAAAATTAATCCAAATACGTGTATACAGCTATAGCCTGCAAAAAATCTCAAGCAGCTAGCTGACCTTGAACTGCAAAGCAAGTTCTTGCAATTTCTGCCGAAAGACGGCGCTTGTCCGGTGCGTAGCACCGGTCTTTCTGATAACTCACGCGAAGCATCAAGGGATAACGTAAAAAATTGATCGTTGAATAAGCGTCGCAACGCCGTTACAACGCTTGTTCAGTCCCATTTATTTCATTAGAACGCTTGTTCAGTGCTTTTCACGAAAATAGTACCTTCTGCAGTAGGTGGAATTCCACGGTAAAGTTGTTCAATTTCACAACGTTAGTAGAGTTAAAGTCAAAAGAAATCATCTGAATTAATTTTACAGTGAGTGGCTTCTTGGAAGAAAAGAATAAGGCGTAGTAATCGCACTACTTTGTATGCAGACGACGCGCGGAAGCATTTCCCTCCCCGATTCTGGGGGAGCGGCAAATCGGTTATGAGAAAGGCCGGTGCTTCGCACCGGATCGTAGCACCACCTTACAGAAGAAAACGAAGTTCTTGGGGTGAGGCATACTCGCTAGGCGGCGCGGCGAAATCCGAACGAGAATGTGAGCAAATGGACAGAACAAATTCATGGAGCTCTTGGACCTGTCAATCACTTCAGCTCGACTGCTATCATAATCATAGACGTTTATCTCCTCGTCCACAGCTACACTGCCTAATGTGGCTCATTTGACCCTACTCATGCAATGCCAGCTGTCTGTCAAATGGTTCCGATGGGTTGGACGCTTTGGGCGAAAATATAAGTTGCAAAGAGACCGGCATGCACAGAGTGTGAAGACATTATCAGTTCATACGGCTGAATAATTGCAGTCCTATATTATACTTTACACTCCACTCATAAGCGGATCCAGGGGGGGGGGGTGTCCAGGGGGTCCGGACCCCCCCCCCCCCCTTTCAGGGCCTTAAACGGCCACCAGACCACCATGATAATACAAATAATAATATAGCTTTAGTAATGACATTTACGTTAAACATTTCTGTAGCGCTAGTAATAATGATTATAAATGTTAATTTGTAGCACTAGTTCCAATAAATTGCTCACCAGTGCTTGTATTTGAATCAGTCATATATATTTGTTTTACAAATATGTCTTTAATTTCTTCAGCAAACTTTTACTAACAAACTTAATTTTTGCCTCACATGCACTATTACTGGCATTTCACTAAGTACACAACGCTATCAAGGTAAATTTTGCACAAATCCAGGTTTTAAAAGAACTTCGGTACGTCAGGTATAATAGTTAAAGGTATAGTTAAAGCTGCATTGTCAGTCGGTTTTTATACCAACAAAAAAGCTATCCAAATGAAAGAAAATGCTTCTTACTGATGAATTCGATAACCCAAACTGTCTAAATTATAAATTATTGCCGGAATTTATTAGATCGACTTTGTTTACATTTTAGTTAATTATGCATTGCAACGTAATGGAGAGCGTCGCTGATTCGCGATTACAGTCATTTTATGAAAAAATTAGGCTCAGAATTGTTTCAATTTATGCAAAAAGCGAAACACCCACACATTTTTTACGCAATCAATTTTTTTTTAGAATTTTGAAAATTGGACGAAAAATGGAAGGCACACAATAATAAAATACATTACGAACCGACGACGCTAATGACGTTCGTTTATGCCTCGTTTTCATTCTTTGGCCATTAAAGCACTTTTGATGGCATGAAAAATTAAATGATAGGGTATACATGTTTATTAATTTTTATAGAGATATAGTGAACCTAGCGAGGCCCTGATGGGATTTAATCAGTTTTTTTAAGCAGCAATGAAATGAATGCAACCGATTTTGGCCACTGTCATATTGAGTGACAATGCAGCTTTAATCTATGAGTATGAGGTGATGTACATTGTAAGTGAAACGGCAGTAATATAGTTCTTTGAGCCTCGCTCAATGTTATTGCCCATCCCCCTAGCTCCCAAATAAAATAAGGTACGACGGAATAGTTTTAGCCTGATGTAACAGTTATAGAAAATATCACTCAATGACCAGTGGTCACCATGAGTGTGACTAAATGGCTGAAACAAATTGTGCCCTCTTGACCTTGTCAATCATTTTGCTCCACTGCTATTGCATCACAGAGGCCGAACCTCATGCTGTAATATGTCCCAATTAAGCCCACATTTTGCCATTATATTTTTTTATTTATCTTTATTGACATGTGGTTGTACATTACAACAATATATTATAGGCATCATACATGGTGGGTGGGTGATTAGGGCTTTACGTCCTGTGTTTCTGCACCAGTTGGGCTAATTAGGACAGGCAGGGACCATGGCAATGAGACGAAGGATGAAACAGCCATCCAACTTAGGCTCGACCGTGAATCGAACCCGGGACCCAGTGGTTGGAAGCCCAGGGCGCTACCTCTGAGCTAGGCCCCCGCCCTGCATCATACATGGAAACATAAACCACCCAGCCCATGAAGGGCTTAAATATGCAAGTCACTCTATTTCAGTGCTTAAAAACATGGCTAATAAAAGTAAAAACTTCCTTATTTCAACAAAAAGTTTACCTAAGTGTTGTTTTTACTATATATTTTTACAAATGTGAATTAGCTGTTATTGTTTACCAAGATAACTTTCTCAATTGACAAATTGCTCAAAGAAGCCATTAATTTGCACAAGAATATTTAGATATATTAGAGCTACACATTGGAATCATACACTGTTGTCATCGCAAAATTCCTTCAAAATTCTACTGTTGTATCAGCATGATCGCTGGATTCAGGCACTCCCATGCAGCAGGCAAAGTGGAAACAGAAAGCACAAAAAGGCAAAAAGTGTTCCTGGAGTGTGTCACAAAATTCACTTTGGCAGCTCCTTAAAGCAGGTATTATAAACCCCCCCCTAATTAGATTTCCACACCCCATTTGGCCGGGAACTTTGGGTACTGGGGACACATGAGTCACATTAGGGAAGATGGAATAGACAGCATTAGACACTTCTTTGTGAATGAAGACTTCCCTTGGGGAACTTATCTAATATGGAGAAGAATCTGGAATGCTCCAGAATCCATATGCAGATAGATCGACGATAGATAGATAGATTATATAGATAGATTATATAGATTAGATAGATGGATAGGTAGATAGATAGGTAGGTAGGTAGGTAGGTAGGTAGGTAGATGGATAGATAAATAGGTAAATAGGTAAATAGATCGATAGATAGATAGATAGATAGACAGATGGATAGATAGATAGCTAGATAGATAGATAGATAGATATATAGGTAGGTAGGTAGGTAGGTAGGTAGGTAGGTAGGTAGGTAGGTAGGTAGGTAGATAGATAGATAGGCAGGTAGGTAGATAAGTAGGTAGGTAGGTAGATAGATAGATAGATAGGCAGATGGATAGATAGATAGCTAGATAGATAGATAGATAGATAGGTAGGTAGGTAGGTAGGTAGGTAGGTAGGTAGGTAGGTAGGTAGGTAGGTAGATAGATAGATAGATAAGGATTCTGTTAATTTGTTCGATTTGGAGCAACAGAAAAAACTAAAGGAAGATGAAAGAACGATTAATAAAAGGGAGGTTGATTTGGCTGTCATATAGCAGTTTAATATCATGTACATTAGTCCGAAGTGAACCAAGTGAACTGTAGTACATGGGCACACAGGACAGCGAGCAGCTTGATGGGGCATGTAACATATGTCTAGCAGAAGTACAGACGGAAGCACAGACAGATTCAGATAATACCTGCTTTAAGGAGCTGCCGAAGTGAATTAAAAAGACATAGATATAAAGGGACTTCATTATTTTAATCAAGCGTAAAATAAAGCAATTTAATCAAAAGTGTAAGTGAATGTGAAAAACAGACAACATAATTTGCAATTTCGATTGCATTACACTGAGTACACTGAAAGTCTTCTGTAGATCTGAGCAATCTGTGTTTTTATTAATGTAGCCCTAATGGGTCCCCATGCTGTAGGGACTGATGGATCGGTCTAGGTCCCAGGTGCACTCTGGAAGTGCTGGAAGTGGTTCAGTGCCCAATCCTGTCTCAATCCACGTCACGGTGAATGTCAGTGACACAGATTAAGCTGTTCTCGTGTACTTTAAATCATTGATTAAATCACTTGTAATGCGCTGTGACATTTGTACTGTCTACTTTGACGTTGGTGTAGTTTTTAATGTTTCAATGTCTCAATGCAGCTGGAAATACTGCTACAACATTTGTGTTTTGTTGCAGCAAAACTGCCTGTAGTACTGCAGGAACACTGCATGGTTCGAACTAGGAAATACTGCGGTAATGTTTCCAGCAAAGTGGCACTGTAGCATTGCCGGAATGTTGCACTGCAGCATTACATTATTGCAGCAATGTCGCCAGCAATATGTCACTACTGCATTGCAGTACTGTTGCAGCAATGTAGCAGCAATGTTGCTAGCAATGTAGTGCTGCAGCATAGCAGGATTATTTCAGCAATGTTGCCAGTAGGATGGTACTACTGTATTGCAGTACTGCTACTAGCAATGTTGCACTACAGCATTGCAAGATTATTTCACCCAATGTTACCAGGTTATCAGTAATGTGGCACTACCGCATTGCAGATTTTTCGCAGCAATGCAACCAGCAATGTTGCACTGCAGCAATATATTACCTCTGGTACTACAGCAACTCTGCATTGTTAAGACTAGGGAATACTGTTGTAATGTTGCTGGCAATGTGGCACAACAGCATTGCAGAATTGTTTCATCAATGTTGCCAGTAATGTGGCAATGCAGCATTGCAGGATTGTTACAGCAATGTTTCCAGTGATATCACACTACCACATCGCAGATTCTATGGCTTGATGCTAGCAATGTCCCTGCAAACACACTTTTATATTGTGATATTAATATGCTCAACAATATTGTCAAGTAGTGCTAAATTAATGAAATGACAATCTGGATGTTGTAAAGATATTGGTGCAATTTAAAAAAAAAGATATTATTAAGACCTTTGCTGCAGTGATGTTGCACTGTTAGTTTAAATTAAAATAAAGCGCCATCTAGGGAGTATATTCGTCTGGTCGCCATGTTGGTGTGGAAAGAGTTATTAAGTCTCAGCAACCAAATCCAAGAACATCTAAGCAATAGGGTTGGTACTTTTAGGTTATTTCGTATTATAACCACTGATTGGTCATTGTAGAAAGCAAATAAAGATTAATTCTCCGTGTGATGTGAAAATATTTCACTTCATTAGCCTCTGAAGAATTACAGTAATTAACAGTTGGTTTAATTTGCAGCGAGACAGTAGAACTATTTCAAAAGCTTCGGCTGGATGCAGAAATAGTGCAGGAAATATATGTTGGGCAAAGTGGTTTTGAAATATTAATTTTATGTTGTTTTTTTTTAAGGATATTGGTGTAATTTTTTTAAAAGATATTATAAAGACCATTGCTGATATAAAGATATTGTTAAGACCATTGCTGCTTTTCTTTGTAATTTGTGGTGAGCAGAAGATTCAACCCAAATTAAAGTTATATATCATAAATGTCTTGCAACACTGACAATGTTGCTTGAATATTGTGTGTTTGCTGTGAAGGCTTAGAGTCCACACCATGTTACACATTTAAAACCATGGGTGGGGTCTTTTACTTCCGCCAGCATAGAGTGTAGAATAGTAACAACATTACCTATTACTGTTGTTGGCAAGGGCCACTGGTACATGGCCAAATGTGCCATGTGCGTTTTCCATGAGAAGGATAAACGCATGGAAAACACATGGTTTTTAGCTAATTATGATGAGGCAAAAACCATGCGTTTTCCATGCGTTTATCCAAATGCATGGAAAACGTACGTGGCACAATTGGCCATGTACTGCCAATTTAATCCAATTTAATATCTCATCCGAATGACATCCAACTGGATGTACCAACATACTGAAGATTCTTGTCTTTACTTGCCGTTACAAACACGATCAAAATCAGTTGTGAAACAAACTATACGATTTCGAGACTTTGTTTTGTTCTACATGGTTTTTTTTTCTTCTGATTTTGTTTTTACAAAGTTTGTCTGCCAAGGAGGTTATGTTTGCCTCGTGTAGTTATTTAATAATTTATCATACATGTTTCCATGAATAAGTTGTGCATTGACTGATCCGTGTGCTGCAGTTAAATGTGTTAATAATAAGAGATAATTAACTAAATTACTATAATAATATGAGCCTGGATTTATAACGACAATGACAAATTTATGATATTATTATGACTCTTTAGCACCAGATAATATTACTTTCAGCACATCAACTATAATGCATTTCGTTTTGAAACAGAGAAGAAGTCCTTTATTTTTCTTCCATCCGAAATCTCCTTCATCTTTGTAAGAAGTAAAGTTCTTCTTTTTATAACTTGGTCTTGGGTTTTTTTTATTTTAATGAAGCACTCTTGTTCTGTTTCCTTTAAAGTCAACTTGGATCGGTAGCTTTGTTCTTTCTAGTGATAATTGTTCTTTGGTTTCATGGTAACTGAAAGATGGTGTCCTCATAGTTTTCTCAGCATCCCTCCAAAGTCCATTTGTGATGCTAATTTAATTTTTTCTGATTTAATTGGTGTCACTGCCCCAAGGTTGACGATGCTGGTGATAATCACTATTTTGTAACTCCACCCGTTACGTTTCCGTTGAATATTTAAGTTTGGCTATTCTCAACCATTCTAAGACCATAATACATTTGAATTTAAACTGAGGGCAACTATGACTTGTATTTCATATCATTGTCATTTTTCAAGACCCAGTTGTACCCTTTCAGTTTTTGATTTGCTGATTTCCAAGTACTCATTCAATTTTCAAGATTCTATCACTTTTGGTAAGGTTTCCCGGCCCACATGCTGCAAACCAGCCCATCTGCATAAGGCTCCATTCACCATGTTCAACACCACATACTGGGTTTCTTTCTGAAAACTTAATTATGTGTTAGTCCCGCCACTTAGAATTTGCTACACCCACCTTGCATCACCATACCCTGATATTTTCAATTCTAGTTTTGTCACTTCACAGAAAGCAGTGCCAGAAAGCTTTCCCTATGTCTGTGAGCTTAATGATGCTATTGTAGGTCTATTGTCATGCAGTAGCACTTGCGTTCTTAATTGGCCTTTCAAGCCTTGGTGGTGATATATCCATCAAACTGTAGTAGCTAACACTTGCATTTCCTCTGTTTAAAATTCCCTAGAATATTTCATCATAATCACCCTAGGTTTTGTTATCACCTTCCCAAAGTTTATGGAATCTTAAAATATCATTCAATGCTGGGTAATCAGAGCTAAACTGAAAGTTTGGGTGTATCTAAACGTAAGTCTCACTTGGTACTGTATATCTGATTTTAAACATGTAAAAATCCTGTAGTGGCTGGAAGAGATCATGATTAATGTCCAATGGATTATTTGTGGCATAATTATACATAAAAATAGTGACTATATATATATATAGCTATCACCAAATTCACCATTCTGCTCAAATGTTCGATCAAAGACACCAATTACATCAAACAAAATCATAACAATTTGACTAAGTATGTGTGAAAAAAAAAAACCAAAGCTTTTTCATTACAGTAAAACATTTTATTGGACAAACCATTATCCATTGAGGTTAGTGTATGTACTTTTATGACCCACCAGTTTTGGACTTCATGAAAGAAACTGTTACAAAATGCCTTGTAAGAGTGGTCATGCCTCAACTTTGCATTTGATTTAGATAATTCACATGATGTCCTTCATATTAATTCCATTGTCGATTGGAAATTTACCACAGAGTTGTTGTCACAATAAAATGTTTGTATAATACTCAGCTGTAAACGAATGAACCTTCACATGTGTAAATGGAGAGCTGGCTATGACTGTGGAGTGCTTCCACTTTGTGCGTATTCCATGTTAGAGATTCACTCTCGAATAGGTTCATTATATCAATGTTTAGTGGTGCCATGACAAATTCTTGGTGCTGGCACATCTTAAAGAACTTGAATAATGTTTGAAGACAAGACAAGACAAGGCCGGATTCATAAGATAAGGTAAGATAAGATAAGATAAGATAGGTGAAGATAAGTGAAGATAGGTGAAGATAAGTGAAGATAAGTGAAGATTAGATTAGATAAGTGAAGATAGGTGAAGATAGGTGAAGATAAGTGAAGATAAGTGCAGATTAGATAAGTGAAGATAGGTGAAGACAGGTGAAGATAGGTGAAGATAAGTGAAGATAGGTGAAGATAAGTGAAGATAGGTGAAGATAGGTGAAGATAGGTGAAGATAAGTGAAGATAGGTGAAGATAAGTGAAGATAAGTGCAGATTAGATAAGATAAGTGAAGATAGGTGAAGACAGGTGAAGATAGGTGAAGATAAGTGAAGATAAGTGAAGATAGGTGTAGATAAGGGAAGATAAGTGAAGATAAAAGAGATAATAGAGATAATAGAGATAATAGAGATAATAGAGATAAAAGAGATAAAAGATACAATAGCATACAAGACAAGACAAGGTGGTACAAAACCATATATGCAGCATCTCAACCTAGACCGTATAGCAGTCAGCAGGATGGACAACAGCCTGCAATAAAGATGGCAAAGAGCAATAGACTGAAAGCTTTTGATGTCAGAATCAGATTTTGCTCTTTGGCCATACACCGAATGGTCTTTTTGTAAGAATATTCATTATACAGTTTAGTACACCGACAGACTGTTTTATTAAATTTGGCGTAACGTATTTGATTGCTCAAACCCTTTTACAAAGCAAAGATTCCTGTGCTGTTTTGCTGCCTTTAATTTTGCATGTCAAAAACTCAACATTCTCTAATTTTTTTTCTCCACATGCTTTTGTTGTTGTTCAATGCAAACTCATCAAACAAATGGAGAATTAGAGGCTCATGTTCGTGACGATAAGAGATTAAAAGTAATTAAATGTTTGAATGTGTGAAACATTCTTTGCTTCTGCAAAGTTTCCGTTCTGGTAACAGGAAATGATGGATTGATGGAATTGCAACATTATCATTTGCAGAAACCTGAGTTATTGGCAGTATAATCACTATTGATTTTTCCATAGTGACTTTATTATACATAGCCGAGTTTAAGTGGAGTGTGTGTGTGTGTGATTAGGGCTTTACGTCTTGTATTTCAGTTGGGCTAATTAGGACAGGCAGAGACCATGGCAATGAGATGAAGGACGAAACAACCATCCAACTTAGGCTCGACTGGGAATCGAACCCGAATTTTAAGTGGACCGATTCAGGTTGTTTGACCTAAGCTTTAGGGTTTAGCTGTAGAAATAATTCACTTAATATTGTTATTTTTTTAATGAAATCTATGTGATATAGATCCCAGTCATGTGCCAATGTATTTGAGATATGTGCATTCTTACTAATGTAAATAAGGACGGGGGCCTAGCTCAGAGGTAGTACTCTGGGCTTCCAACCACTAGGTGTGGGGTTCCATTCCCGGTCGAGCCTAAGTTGAATGGCTGTTTCATTCATCATCTCATTGCCATGGTCCCTGCCTGTCCTAATTACCCCATCAGGTGCAGAAATACAGGACGTAAAGCCCTAATCACACACACACACTAATGTAAATAAACATTATTTTGCTGCTTTTAAGATAAATCTCATATTGACTGTTGTTCATTGGTGCAGTTTTAGAAGTTCACAAAACAAACTTAAAAGCTGTTGGCCTGTTGTGTTTTCTGTAATTTTGATTGCATGACAACCACTTCACCTTCCCTTTATTTACATGTACTTCGATTACTGCTCAATGCCAGCTCCTGAAATAGATGCAGGATGACACTGTAGATGTGTTCAGTATTGCAACTTCTAGTCTGTACTTAGATGCTTTTCGTCTGTTTGTTTTACTGACAGCTATATGGTTTAAGCTCGCAATTCCCTGCCAAAAACACCAATATGTTAGCTCTGCTGAAGGTCCCGGGTTCGATCCCCTGTTCGGGCACCCTTCTTGAGATATGGATACATCCCAGTTGGATGTCGATTGCATGAGACGTTATATTGGAGGTGCCTTGTCCTCGGTGTCTATGCTGAGACAAGTAAAAGACCCCACCCATGGGGGAAATTTGTGACATGGCATGGACGCCAAGCCTTTTCATCTCTTTTTCTTTACGTCTGCCTCTGGCAGCTGGTCATATACATGTAAGCCGACTAAGCTTCAGAGCCAGTTGCATTGAAACATTGATTACGACATTTGTTTGGTGGAGTCTGTGGGGTGGGTGGATTAGGGCTTTACGTCCTGTATTTCTGCACCTGATGGGCTAATTAGGACAGATAGGGACCATGGCAATGAGACGAAGGATGAAACAGCCATCCAACTTAGGCTCAACCGGGAATCGAACCCGGGACCCAGCGGTTAGAAGCCCAGAGCGCTACCTCTGAGCTAGGCCCCCACCCTTGTATTGGTGGAGTCTGTGATTGGACTACCCAAAGAAGTATGTTGAGCAGGCTAAACATGGAGTATTTTGAACATTGAATATTGGAGCTTAAATTTGTGATTTACAGGAACTTTTGAGGATTTAAATTATTTCAGATGAAATTACTTTGAAGTGAATGTACAGCTTAATCTAAAAAAAGATCAGAATGCTTCTCTACAAGCACATATAAAGGGTAGTCCATTTTCTTAAGATTACTGCCTAGATCTTTCCCTTTCTCTTTTATGCTTCCCATTTTCGACTGTTGGTAACTTTTGAAAATTCTAACGAGGTCATTGTCATTATTTTTCTTTCCAAGTCGAATTTCATTCGAGTGTTTGGTTCTTTATGTTGATAATTGGAATATTCATTTGCCTTTCTGTAGTTTTCCTTTGGGTTTGATATATAAAGGTAGTATTCCGAAAAAGACAAGGAGTGTAGTGAAGACATAAGCGAGAATGGTAATGTGACCACCAGCCTTTCAGCTTACAGTTGAGTTATGTGCAGATTGAATGTAGAAACTTAGAACACCACATCCTTTGTGATAGAACAATCATATTCTAAGAAGCTTTGTAGCTTCCCTTTACTGCAGAAAATAGTGAACATCAAACAAACAGCACTTATATTCACCATTTAAAGTCTTTTCTTATTTTATTAGCTTTGCTAATAACAATTTTCAATACACATCATAATTTCTAAATTCTATTCTGACTACATAAGGCAGTGAGGTAAATGGGAACTGGGTAATCATTAGGTTGCTGTATATAATGGTTAGAGTTCAATTATCACGAGTGACCAGAGATGTAAAAAATGGGCTAAACTTGCTCACTCGTGGCTCTGTTAATCACATATATATTCTTTCGATGAGCATACGTGAGGCAGTCGTAAATCGCTCGCCAAATGTCCATCTATTGCTCGCCGAGGGCTACGGATCGGCTATGGATCGGCTATGGATCAGCACGGATTACGACGGACTGGTCATGGAGGTCTGCCGAGCGTTTTACGAGCATTCTACGAGAGGACACGAGTTTACATGGATGGACAGTTTCCACTGCGTACCCCCTTAGAATATATGTAGAACCTACATGGAATGTAAATAATATAAACAACTCACTCTTAGAACGTCCGCCAAATTTTTAAACATTCAAAAAAAATTTGCCCTCTCCTCAGACGGTTCGGGATGATCAAGAGATTAGCGCGAGTATACGTAAAATGCTTGGTGAGTAAATAACGTATTGCCAAAGATGACCAACAGTTAAAAATTTTTTTTATCCGTGCTCACTTGCCATGCCTATCTGTGACACTGTGTACGCCCCTTTAGACTTATTGTTATGGAAGATCTGGCCAATCCTTTAGTTTGTTGTTTGCCCAAGTAAACCTCGATTCCATGGAGGGTCACACCAATTAAATGTGGGCCAGGCTGTATTGTGGCATGTTTAAATATTTAATTTTAATTGCCCCCTCCTCACCCACTAGTTCACTGCTTGCTTTGAACCTACTCTTGGATATGTCACATGGTCAGTTTAGTTGGGTTGGTGGGACTCACAGTAGTCAGTTTGATTGTCAATTGCTGATATGACTTTTCACTCTACCATTTGCAAACTGGATTCTATAACTAAACAGCTAAACACATGACATGGATTAAACACCAATCAAATTACTTAGACAAATATCTGTTTGTAAACTTGATGGTGGTGGTGGATTAGCCTGTATTTCTGCACCTGATGGGCTAATTAAGACAGGTAGGGACCATGGCAATGAGACTAAGGATGAAACGACCATCCAACATAGGCTCGACCGGGAATTGAATTTGTAAACTTGAATTTTGATCTAGTTCACTACTCTGTGTAATGTAATTTGAAGCTATGTTAAAAACTAAACGATTGGATTTGCAATTGCAGTACACTCAGTAACCTGAAGGTCCTCTATAGAAATCTATGCAAATGATGTTTGCCCAGTCTTAATGGGTCCCAGGTGCAGTCTGGTAGTACAGGAAATGGTTCAGTGGGTGATCTTGTCTTATCCAATATTTCAGCAAATGTCAGTGGCACAGAAGAAGCTGTATTCATGCTGGTTGTTTACTGATCGAGTGACTTGTAATGAACTGTAAATTTACTATATTTACTTTGGCTGTTGCTCAATGCAAATTCCAACCTTCTGCGTAACATTAGTGACACTAAAAGAAATAGCTTGGGTTTCACGGTGAAGTACTTACAATAAACCAACTCCTGGTTTAATATGGGTTATTGCACAGTACACCTCATATTCAGTCTTTCATTTAAGACATGAAACAGCTGCTAGGTTTAGCTGTCTCCTGACAGCTATGTGTGTGTGTGTGTGTGATAAGGGCTTTACATCCTGTATTTCTGCACCAGTTGGGCTAATTAGGACAGGCAGAGACCATGGCAATGAGATGAAGGATGAAACAGCCATTCAACTTAGGCTCGACCGGGAATCGAACCCGTGACCCAGCGGTTGGAAGCCCAGCTGCTGACAGCTATAACAGTGCCAGATATTGATTGAAATAACATCAGATATTTGTATAACCTGAGGCTATATCATTACTGATATATAATTGCAGGCCATGGTAATTGCCAATATTCGTCACATTGGACTTAACAAAAAATAAAAAATAAGTTATTGACAGTGTCTATTTCTGTATGATAGGTGGAGGGCGACATCAGTAGAGCAGGCGATTATTGAGTTTCCAAAATGTTATAATAGATATAAATATACATTGGTTGCTATCAAAACTTGTAAGATGTTATTAGGAGGATGTGAGATAAAAGGTTGTTTCAGAGAATTCTCTAATGATATAATGATCTATAGTTATAAGAAGTAATTGAAGAAGGTTTTGTCGCACAAAGTTTTGCAATTTATCATATTTAGCATTCAGTTAATAATTTACTATTACATAAGGGGCTTCACATAATATAGAATCAGGGTTATTTGCCCATGCAGGGAGCAAATATGCATATATTCTTAATTACAAATTGCTCATTGCAATGCAAATCATGCTGTATCCCAAATTACAATTAACACCTTGTATGTTGTGCTATCTGTTCTTGTCATTGATTAAAATTGCATGAACATTGAAACGGATTGCAATCTGTGCAAGATAATGAATTGATTTGTATGGCATATACATTGTAGCCTGGCAGTGGCAGTACTTAGGACATAAGTGACGTCACTAGCCTTGGTGCCGTGTGCAATAA
This sequence comes from Alitta virens, assembly GCA_932294295.1. Taxonomy (NCBI): domain Eukaryota; kingdom Metazoa; phylum Annelida; class Polychaeta; order Phyllodocida; family Nereididae; genus Alitta; species Alitta virens. The sequence continues at coordinate 3,901,216 of OW028580.1, read as the reverse complement.
TGGCTGCTCCCAGCATTTCAGCGGATCGTGAAAATTTTACTTTTAATTGGCTGAAAACCATACCAAACCCGACTTTAAGACACTTTCTTTCACTGCAATATGTTTTTTTAATATCTAATTGAACTTTTAAAATTAACGTACACATCTCCTTTAGTTCCCCTTTAATAATGAATAGGCGGTCAGTTACATGGATAAAAGAATTAACAGAGAATCTGATAAAAGAAACAAGGTTTTCTTCAAATGTTCCTTAAAATGCCTCACTTCATATAACTTTTGATTAATGTCTTTCAAACAATTGCTTTCAGTTGGTCACATATGAAACACAAGTTGGCCAAGTTCTTACTTTGTGGGGTTTGTGTCTGTGCTTGAATTTATGGTTTATAATGTATGTTATTTATTATTTTATTTGGTAAGAAATTGTAAATTCTAATAATATATGGCTTACTGTACATTTGTCATGAAGTAAATTATAGTAATGGCCAAAAATAATATCCACTCAATTTTCGGTCATGACATATTTTATCTTATAGAGCTGGGATTAGCACACAATACAGAAATGTTACCAGTAATAAGTCAAAGCCCAACTTTCTAACCCAAAACTCCTCTCAGTACCAATTAATAAGCTTCCTATCTTTCCAATGATAATTTTTTGCCATCTTCTCATAATTATGGTAATTTGTTATGGTCGCAGATAAGCAGCATAAATTACAATGGAGAATATATAACAAAATTTAAGTTAATTGTTTCACAGAGTGTTTTTTATTAGTTAGAAAGTTTGAGTTTGACGTTTTGCTAAACAATATTTATGATTATAAAAAAAAAATCTTTTTTTATCGCTGGAAAGCATTTCAGTGAGTTGTTTGATCTTTTGTCTTTGAACTTAATATATATGTGTGTGTGAATAGGGCTTTACGTCCTGTATTTCTGCACCAGTTGGGCTAATTAGGACAGGCAGAGACCATGGCAATGAGACGAAGGATGAAACAGCCATCCAACTTAGGCTCGACCGGTAATCGAACCCGGGACCCAGCGGTTGGAAGCCCAGAGAGCTACCTCTGAGCTAGGCCCCCACCCCGATAATGTAGATGATAGTATACTCCCACCGCTGCACTTAAACCAATGCATAATCTATGACTTTGATTTCCCTGCAATTTCCTTTTATTATTACTTGCATAATTACTAACTGCTGGCTACTTCCTAACACAGGTAATTACAGTCAACCGTTATCAGTTCTTTGATCCTGTCATCATGACAACAGCTGTCACCAGCTTCTAGGAGCATGGGTAATAGGGACCTGATGTTGCCTTAGGTTGGTCATCATGAGCGATGATTAATTCGTAATTAGGGTAGCTTCCACTCATCACTTGCTTTATGAGCATGTTCAGAGAGGTGTTTGGCAGATTAACATGAAGATTTCATGATGGGTTTCCTGCATAATGAAGAAATTTGATTCTGTTGAACAATGTCATGCGGAGGGCTACCAGATCAATTTTCTCAGCAACCAGAAGTGGTGGTCGGATACAGAAACAACAGTATCCTTGTTCTGCTCCATATCCTGCCAGATGATTCGTGCTTTTTCATTTAAATAATAGTTATGTACGGAAATTTAGTCTGAGTTTCAACCAAATGGTGATTAAACACCATTTATATATTTAATATTACAATATTTTTTGTTCACATTCTAGATGGAAAAACTACTTGTTCAGCAGAATTTTTACTATTTTAAAAGCAATCTTACATGATGTAAATAATAATTTGTAACACACTGAAACCCAGATTTAAGATTAACTGCAAGTTTTTAAAACCAGCTGACTCCTAAATTAGGACGACAAGTTTGAATTTATTCTATATATACGTCAATAAATGAAACCATGTCTCCATTCAAACCACCTCTCTTTTTATTATGAACCTCTTCACAGACTCTGTCACTTCTCACAGATTTACACAATACTCATCACCTTACCATTCACACCCCACTACATCAACTGACCTCTGTTCCAGTAGTTTCCTGTGGTAAAATCAGTTCCTGGGTGATATTAAGTAAACCAATACCCAGACAATTTTTCCCATCTTTGTAACATTGACTTGCGCTTCAGAATTCTTCATGTTATGCTAGGATTCCACTTGGGTCTTTTCTGAGGAGTTTTGGGCCAATTAATTGCGACAATGTGACATGGCGTAGGCCCATTCAAAGCAGCCTAGGCAATTAAGCTAGGTGTGCAACTTGTTCCCACTATAGTTGCCTAAGGTTATTTTGATCATTATTGAAGATCTGACAACATAAGGAATTTATTTGGATGATTGACATGATCAAATTTTCCTATTTTCAAATACCTTAGGGGTTGGCTCAATTCAAGAAATGGCCATATCATTGTATGCTTGATCATAAAAATAAAAAAATAATAAAAACGTAATTTTTTTTGGGACATGTTTAAATGTAAAGAGTATGACATTTTTGCCTTTTTAAAAGCATTTTATTTGTATTGTTTCAATGGCCTTTTTTCAACTGATATAACCAGCTGACCGAGGCAGACTTATTGATTAGATAATATCCACACCAAGGTTATAGTTTGGGTCTTTTGCACTGCCCCAGCAAAGACACCGATTACAAGGCATCACCAAATATAGGGCACCTCAAATTTAAGCCTCATGCAAATAACTTCCAGCTAAGATCAAACTTATACATCCTGTCCAGGCAGGAATGGTGGGTGGGTGGGTGATTAGGGCTTTACATCCTGTATTTCTGCACCTGATGGGCTAATTAGGACAGGCAGAGACCATAGCAATGAGATGAAGGATGAAATAGTTATCCAACCTAGGCTCGACTGGGAATCGAACCCAGGACTCAGCGGTTGGAAGCCCATGTCCAGGCAGGGAATGAATTGAACCTGGGACCTCCTGTGGAGCTAAGCAGGGCCTTGTAAGACCACTACGCAACTCAGTTGCTTGGAAGAAAATCAATAAAATTCATGTTATATCAATTTAAGTAAGGCAACATAATTCAAGCTTTTACTGATGGTTTTCTAGTATCGTTGTCGAGGCGACATGACCACAGTAACCATAGGCAGCGACCTGTCTACGAGATGACTGCTTAATAACATGTAGCGACTGCGAACAGTCTGCAGAAAGTGAAAAACAATTAATTGGTGACCTACTTTTATATCGCTAAGCACAGTTCTTATTCCTACTGCTCCAGATTGATGTAGAAACAGCGTATAATATCGTTATATTAGCAGTTTTGTATGCCTTCAATGGTCATTAACAATATTGAATTGAGGACCATAGGTCAAAACTGCCTGGGTTAGTTGTGAGAGCATTGGTGAGTTGCTCAAATCGGTTATTGCAATTTGGCCATGTCCTGCATTGGCAATATAAGCCCTGAAATAAAATGTAAATGATTATAATCTCAATGCATCAGCATTAATCTGGCCAATTTGGATGCCAAAGGTTAAGAAGAAACACTTAAAAACATTTATATGACTGTACATAACAGTGATTACTTGATTGAAACATATAACATAAGAAAGAACGAAAGAAAGAATAAAGAAAAAAATGAGAGAACAAAAGAACAAAAGAAAGAAAAAAAAAGAAAAATATTGGATGCTCCGAATTAACTACATCAATGTGCAGGACAATTTAACTCAGAGAGTAGTGCTCAATGATTTTTTTTTTATCCAAAACTTAAAAATGAGGTGATATCATTGCAATATATATTGTACATACAACGTCATGTTTGTCATCACCCCTTGAAATCAGCAACTTACCAGTTAAGTCCAAAGAGTTTACTAAAGTTTTACAATCAATCAAACTGATATCTGTTGCTTAGATCTGAAGCCTTTACACTGGCATGTAGCCAGCATGGCTGAGAACACCCACTCCCCTATTCAGAGTTATGTTATTGTTACTTAAATGAGCATCAGGTGCACACTGGGGACTTGCACTGACTGCTTAGGTCCTCAAAGGTCTCCTGCGTGATTTTCCTCTAAATGGCAATGACAAATCTTCAGCAGTTCTGATGCTGCCATATCCTGTATTGATCTAATCGTGTGACACACCGCTGTTCTCTTCTAAATTTCCCAATTTGTCAATGTATCAACTTGTCTGATCTGCTGCTAATCCTCATTGTTACAGTGTGCTAAGTGTGAATTTGATATATTGCATATTGTATTGTTATCTTAACTTATCTTATCTTATCTTCAAAACAAAAACATTTGGCAAGAAATTACTTGGATCAAACAATGAATTAGTTATTGGGGGGTTTTGGTTATGTAATGGTCTTTACACTCTGGTGCATTTAAAGTGGGGTACACTACATTCGCAACACAGCAAATCCGAAACCTTTTAATAAAAAAAAATCAATGAAATCTTACTTTTCTATAGTCAAATAGGTTACGTTTGTACATGAGCAAATTGTTAGATCAAATTAAATGAATCACTTTTTGCACTTAGTATTCCACATCTCAGGGCAGATGGCATTATAGCATTCACTGACCAGTGGTCACTCCGAATGTGAGCTAATGGCCAGGACTAATTCCTTGACCTCTGGGAACTGACTTTTTATACTACTGTTATTACTGGTAAAATTTTTCATCTCTGATCTGGGGGCTGTGCAAAGTAACTCACAAATTCAACATATTACTAGGAACCAGAATAAAGCTAAGTTCACACCTTCACGATTTTGGTGACGATTGGTGATGATCTCAATATTGTAGTCATTCTTGGCCTTAAATCAATTTTAATTGCCAATTAATGTTGACTACCTGTGACCTGCCAGGAAGGGCTAAGACCAAAGCTATTACTGTCTACCTACGTTTCTAAAAGTAGAGCTACGATTTAGTATGAATATCTTCGATGAAAAATAAAGTATGTTATCGTAGCAAAATCTTGGGTGTTCGTAGTACCTTGTCATGTCAAACTTGGCTACGGAACATGGCAATTAATAACGATGGATAACGATTCCATCTACAACGTCCTATGACAGATCTAGGAATAATTTATGAAGAAAAAGTTGTGTAAGTCCGAAAACGGGTTTTAGCCGACACAAAACATTTTTTTTGCTCTCCAAGACCTCTAAAGAACCCTTCAGATTCACTACGATGTATTTTGAAGATGCTTCCTGATCTTATTGCCGACTTCTGACGATGCGTCACAAATTTGCTAGATGTGACATATTCAATTGCTAGTTGTGACATATTCAACTGAATATAGCCAAAATCAATAATTTGATAATAGTTATACAATTAATGAAAAAAAAAAAATCACGAAGTTGAGACCACATCAATGGTGGCACCACATTGATGTGTCATACTGTACTGGGTGCCACCAATCAATGATATTTTTAGCAGAAACATAACAGTTTTACCCTTATCATTCATTATAACAGTCTCACAACTACGTAAAATATTAGTCCTAAAGCTGGAGGTGGTGGTACAACTGGTTTGTACCCTATTAAGAACGTAATTTGTGCGTGTGTGTGTGATTAGGGCTTTACGTCCTGTATTTCTGCACCAGTTGTGCTAATTAGTACAGGCAGAGACCATGGCAATGAGACGAAGGATGAAACACCCATGATCGCCCACATTTTTCGTTGCATATTACATCAAACATTAGGTTACATCCAATATAGGCACATCTACGAAACATAACACCCACAACAGTATGTTGGTCACATATACGTTTGATCAATTGCCAACCCTGAGTTTGTCACCAGACAGCACTAGGTAAAATATGCCCTCTTTTGTCATCAATAGATGTGGCACACTGAGTAGGACCTAGGTGTATTATGGGAGCTCAAGTTTGGTGCATGGATCCTTAAACTTCTTCCATGTTACCACCCTGAATGTCAAGACCAAGCCTCAGGTGGTCCCATGCTGCCTTTGACCCCTTGACCCAGTTTCTTGTGATCTGCTAAAAATATCATTGATGGTGTCACACAGTCTAGTGTGACACATCAATGGCCATTTTCCTATTCTGTCGTACCGTATGTGTAGTATCTGGATTTCATTAGGCTTATCTCTTTTATTTTTTCATCCACAGTGGCACTGATAACTATGGGACATTCAAGTAAAGGAAGGAACTTCCATAGTGAAGTGTGGATATGTGGTTAACGTAATTTCATTTCTCAGTGGGTTATTGTAGTATGTGGTCATAAAAAAATACCAAAAAAACAAAGCTACTAATGTTAAGCTTGGCCTTCATGTAAATGTGTTGTTTAATTTATTAAAATGTTCAGCAATTCAACCTGAGATGTCTGCTCAAAATGGCTGTGTCAGCATCACTCCGGCACAATGTTGCCAGATCTGGCTTTCACGATCGCAGCAAATATTTCTTTTGATATCTTATATGATTTATGGAAATCAATTAATACACAAGCATATGAAGGCTCAATAAGTATTCCATTTGTTTTGATGGATAAATCACTTTTATTGCATCAAAACGCATTCAAACACCTGTTTTGAGAAGCTGGGGGAAGACAGGACATTTTAGAAAATGATATATATTATAAATTTTCACTTTAATGTTGAACTGGCATTAATTCCTAATATAGCAGAGGCTGCTCAATAGTTTCTATCAAAGATTAAGAATTCAAAGACTGGACACTTATCTTTTGCATAAGTGAAGTGAGGAGGATTGCGGGATTGCTCGGGTGTGTGTGTGTGATTAGGGCTTTATGTCCTGTATTTCTGCACTTGATGGGCTAATTAGGACAGGCAGAGACCACGTTGATGAGACGAAGGAGGAAACAGCCATCCAACTTAGGCTTGACCAGGAAACGAACCTGAGACCCAGCGGTTGGAAGCCCAGAGTGCTACCTCTGAGCTAGGCCCCCGCCCTCGGGATTGCTCGGGTAAGATAAATGTAGTCATCAATTAATTTCAGCCACCTTACAGTTTCATGGCCTGGGTTTTCATTATGTTTTTTCCTGGATAATTTATTATTCACCATAAAATACTGACATATCCTTCATGTTGTGACCAAAGGACTGCATATTCTATCTCAATGGTATAAATCACGTTTTCTTTTTAAAACAAAACATCTGTCTGTACACCTGCAGCCTGCAGTCTAAAATCTCTGAGACTTTTTTTTGCAATTAGACAGCATGTCTGCAGGCTAACGTCTCTTTCAGGATTTTAAGTGGTTAAACAAAAAAAAAAATTTTTTTGCCAATTTCAGCAAATACATATAGTTTTGGACAAAGTAAACTTTGAATAAAATAAAATTCTTTAATTTATTTACTAAATCTGTAATGGTTTGTCACCACCCTGCTGGAATTTACAATGAAACTTGATTGTTGTTCATCCAATTTCATCAAACAAAACTTACTTGAATGTCCCAGTGATCTAATCCATGAGTAAAAATCAAACTGAAAGTTTGTGTAGTGATTTACACATATCAGCTGAACTCATTCACATGGAAACTAAACTCAAGAGGACAGCATGTGACTTTCATTGGCTGAGGGACTGCTTTAACTATTGGGGGTCCTGAATTCACCTGACGTCATGGAGTTTTGTTTCAAAGTATAAATTTTACGACATTATTATTATATTATTATTAATTGATTCCCATTAGGTACATCGTAACTAGTGTGTTATAGATAGATTGTTTATTATTATTAGATTTGGAGGATTTGACCTACACCCAAATAATGAAATGTGTATAGGATCATCAACTGTCGACATGACTGTCATGCTACCTGTAATTTGTGAAGACAGCTGATTACCTTTTAATACATTATTTGTTTATAGAGATCCTTTCTCATCTTGCTTTAGTTATTATGCCAGAAAAGTGTCATTGTGTGTCACATGCAGAATAAAATATAATTCTGATCCATACTTCATGAAAAATATATGTGAAAATATGAAAGAAGATTATTGAAAGTTTCTAAGTTGATAACCATCCAGACAGGTGAAGCAGCAAAGCTCTAAGAAGATGACTTTGTTTCTGAAGTATGAAGTCAGCAAGAAAGCTGAGAAGCATAATAGGGTGCTTTTCAAGCCAACTCAGCCTTAAAATAACACAGAAGAAAATCATTATCCAATTAAAGCACCTGAACCTTTGATACATAGAAGAATGGGGTTGCCTTTATTTTGCTCAGCAAAGGATGAAGAGAGGTGTCAGGTGTCAGGCTTTGGCAATTGTTGTTTTGCACATTTTGAAGACAAAATGCAGCCAGTAGCAACAGCAAACCACTCTCTTTTTTGAAACACAGGATGACTAACGGTAGCAGGTCGATTCGTCACTTCGCGTTTCATCCCACTGAAAATGGGTCCATTTGTCACCGTAAATAAGTCTGTTCGTCACTAGAAAGTAGTCTGTTCGTCACCCAAAATTTTTCGATTCGGCACTGCTGTAATGAATGCAGAATGTTGTGTGATTATTGTTGTTACTGTAGAATAAATATATATAACAACAATTTATTTATGTTGTAATTGCTTATTTATTTATATTTTTATTAAAAAACCGTTTAGCCTAAATACAATCATTCATAGTAATGCTTCAGGGTAATTAAAGAAACGGCTTCTTCATTTTAATTGCTATTTAAATTGTTTAACGCCTCATCAGCACCTCAGTGGGCTATGTAGAGGCTCTCTAGGGTAAGATTGATCATCCATAGTTGGTAGTATAAACCAGAAGTTGCAAAAAATCAATAAGCGTCTGCGTTGGATAGCTGGAGCAGCTTGTGCAATGTGCACTGTCTTGTTTTAGCCACTGGGGATAGAGGACTTCACCCCAAGTGTTTCCACCCTCGCTGCGTGGAGGCCCAGGACCTTCGAGGGCACTTTGTGACGTATAATCCACAATTAGTGTCGTCGGTGTATAACTCCATCTGGGAATGGTCAGCAAACCAGCCCAAAAATATTGGCAGAAAAGAAATTGCTATGCTACAAATCCACACACTGACGATCATGGTCACTGCACGCAATTTAGACATGCGACGATGGTAGGATAAAGGTCCGGTAATCGCTAAGTATCGATCTAATGATATAACACAAAGATGTAGTATTGAAGCAGTACAACAAGTTACATCACAGGATATCCAAAAATAGCAAAATATCCAGCCAAATCTCCATTCTCCATAAATTTCAAATAGTAATGAGTATGGCATGACAAATACAGCTACTGTTAAGTCGGCAATTGCTAAGGACACGACAAAGTAGTTAGTCACTGATCGAAGGCGTCGAAAGCAGACGACAGCACTAATAACCAGACAGTTGCCAAAGACTGTGAGACATATTATGTTTCCCAGCAAAATACCGACCATTATTCTGTGAGTATGTCCAGGAAATCCGGTGTTTGCCTCAGACAGTGTTCCATTAACGCGACTGTTCAGATTACTGGCCAACGTGCTATTGTCGCCTGTGTTCACCATGACAAAAGCACCTTTCTGGTCCTCCATATTGATGACATCAATTAGTTCCTCTCAGCACGTGATGTCACTTAAGTTGGCATTTCCAGGATGTTCTCTTTTATGACTCACTCCTGCCTCGCAAACACAATCCATCCAGCCAAATTAATTCCAGATTTTAGGGCAATTGTGTGATTTAGTTTAGATATGAAGCGGATCAAAATTGGTCTAACCAATGAATAATAATTAATTTTGAGACACTAATTCCTCAGTAGCATGTCACATTGGCTAAATGTAGGCCCCACGTTGGACCAAACTGTCATGCTATCAGAATTCTACATGAAATATTTTCCAGATAGCATGCCAAGTCGGCGATGTTAGCTCAATGTTGGCCCCATTTCGGCCCAATTTTGTCTGGTGTTGGCCAGATGTCAATACAAAATTAGTGACACTGGGCTAACGTTAATGCGACACATTTTCTACAATAGAAACCCATAACAGGCAACTGGTTCTAGCCAAGATAGCATGTCAGGTCATATTGATGACGACACAACATTGATCAAACATATCATCTGGGATGTAAGGAGTGAAAGTTTTATGGAGGAATGAAAAGGAAAGAAAAGTTGACTTGAAGTCATGGAATATGAAAGGGTCTTATTAAGTTTCTATAATATCTAATGGTCCACTTCTTTTATCCAGGGTAAACTTGTTTCTCTGTCTACACTGATTAAAAGTCCAATGAATTTGTAAAAAAAATACAGGAGATCAATACTGAACATGTAATAATGCAAAAATAAATTCTCTTTTATTCAGAATGAACCTACACTACCATTAAATGTAATGCTTAATATATACAATGGCACTGCTGAAACGACTTACCATACTACAAAAGTAATGCCTTCGTACAATCTCTAAATCAAAGTACAAAATATTGATTTTTCAAATTTGAAGATCTATAAAAAAGAAACTGCTGCAAGTTATGCTTCCATGCAAAAACAAAAGACCTTTCTAACTACATTCTGACAAATTACCATCCATACATGCCATACATCCCTACACAAGTCGACAATCCAGTGATATATACATTTTTATAGTTCAAAGCAACATTCAGAAACAACCACTCAATTACAGAATAGCTTTGAATGGAATAAACTGACAACACACCTTAAGAAAACTGAAAATAGATCCCTGCAATATTTTGCTAAAAATCTTAAAAAACACTTTCTTGCCACATACAATCACATTTGTACTGCTCTAAACTGGATATCTTGTCGATAGCTCATTGACCTCCATCATCATCATCATCATCATCATCCTGAATATCAGTTGACAAGATACATTCAATAATTAGGCCACCTTGTAATCATGTCAAACTTTAGGTTCTTCATGGACCGTGCAATATTACTTAATTCTTTTCGTATCTATGATTATTCCATGTAATCGCAACTATTTTTGTTATTTGATACCTCCAAATTTTCTTTAAGTCTTTACTACTATTTTCTTTTCTTATCTATTTGTAAGGTGGTGCTCACAGGTAATTAACCTTTAGCACCATCCTCTAGTATAGTACAAGTCTTCTACCAGTTTACATGTTCAGAAAATGATATTATGGGTGGGTGGGTGAATTACGGCTTTACGTCCTGTATTTAGGCACCTGATGGGCTAATTAGGACAGGCAGAGACCATGGCAATGAGAGGAAGGATGAAACAGCCATCCGACATAGGCTCAACCGGGAATTGAATCTGGGACCCAGTGGTTGGAAGCCCAACGCGCTACCACTGAGCTAGGCCCCCACCCGAAATGATATTATAATGAGATGTTAAATCTATTCATATTTCAAAGCTTTCCTTAAGTTATGCTCCTGAATATGCCAGAGAAAGGGAATCATTTGCATATTTGTAGACACCTTTGTCCTGTCTGGTGGCAAGACCCTAGCTGCTCAATGGTTATTATGTAGCAGGAAGTTGATGATCAAATTATCTTCTGCAAGGTGCTGACTGAGCCACACAGTCCAACTGAGCTTTAATTCAGAATTACAGGACAATGAGATGGAAGAAAATACCATCTGTACCATAACGTCTATCATAGAGAATTTCCTACTTGCTCCAACAGGGCGGCCAACACAGGAAGGAACAGAAAAAGACCCTTTTTCAATAACAGAAGTAATGATTTATTGTCTGAAGAGCCAAATAGAAGGGACTTGTAGCGTTGAGAGTGGGTGGTCCTATTGTGCTTAAGTCTATCCAAATTAGAGATACCTCTGAAAACCCCATTTCCTTGTGATAGGCTAATTTCCTGCTGTCAATCTAGGAATCATTGAAGAAGACATATCCGAATTCCTCAGTTTACGAAAGTAAGGTATACCATATCCTCCTTCTTTCAGACAAGCCTGTGCAGGTGTTGCAATAGACACGATGAATTGCTTATTTACAGCCACAACCTCTAGAATCAGTTGGGAAACTTATTGGTCTGACTTTAGTCATCAAACTTAGTAATTCTGCTTCTGACTAACCTGTCTGTCAAAGATAGATATGGCGTCCATCATTCCAGGCCCAGTCAAATTATGTAAAATTAATGTTGTATTCGTCAAATAACTAAAAAGAAAGTTATAATGTTGAAAGGGTTAGCTAACTTTGACTGTGGAGTGCTAGAAACAATACCAATGTATCACAGTGTTCAGCAATTTGTGCCAAACACAGCTGCACTGCATGTAGCTATTCCGTCTAATATTTATTGAACTCATAAACTTACATTATGAGGTACTAGCCTAAGAGGTCCAAGTGCATTATTTACTTGCTAACTATACATGGTGTTGTCACCTGACAGCCCAGCTCGTTTACTCATCTAAAGTAAATTAATCAATTTCTCCTATAGTCTATAGGTTGGTTGGACATCTAAAAATGTTCATTGAAAAGGTTTTGCCTGAATGTGTTTGTAACGTTTCTTGGCCCCCACATATGCCATCCAAAAACATCTAAATGGATGCGCTGAGTTTACGCAAATTATTGTTCTGACAAGCAGGCAATTAAAAAAAATTTCCTAAACTAACAAAATATGAATCCATTTCTCTTGTATTTTTAAGTCTATATTCAGCCTATCACCTACATAGTTTAACCAATCTCCTACCCAAAGAAAAATGAAGGAAATATCTACTTCAATCCAAGAGAAAATTTAAAAAGAATTTAAGAAAAATGTTGAAACAGCTTCAGCAAGTGTGTACTAACAACTGAGGCCAGTAAGTTGAATATTGGTTAACTTTCCTTCCCACCATTTTTTATATTCCATTATTTATTGGTCCTGTCATGTGGGTTTTTATTGGTTGTTATAAATTATGTGTGGAAAAAATACTGGTCTTATTGGTGTGGCCGTCTTTATAGTGAGGTTAAATTAGTTGACATGAACATAATGAGATCCAACAGTGGGTAGAGTGTGTGTGTGTGTGTGATTAGGGCTTTACATCCTGTATTTCTGCACCAGTTGGGCTAATTAGGACAGGCAGAGACCATGGCAATGAGACGAAGGATGAAACAGCCATCCAACTTAGGCTCGACCGGGAATTGAACCCGGGACCCAGCGGTTGGAAGCCCAGAGCGCTACCTCTGAGCTAGGCCCCCGCCCTCAGGACAGGTAGGGACCATGGCAATAAGACGAAGAATGAAACAGCCATCTAACTTAGGCTGGACCGGGAATCGAACCCTACCCGGGACCCAGCAGTTGGAAGCCTAGAGCACTACCTCTGAGCTAGGCCCCCGACCTGGACAGATTGTGTAACAAGAAAACAAATATGATATTCACGACCATATACTGATCTTGTATGCATGGATATACTTTATCTAATAAAATGGAAAGTAACTGTCTAGCTGATAAATACTTCTCTCTACATGTGACAATAAATTTAAAGTGCGCTGAAGGTTCAACTCACGAAGACTGTCGAAAGGCAATGAATATGAATGAGACTTAACTCTCTATAAATCGTTGGGTTCAAAATTAATGTTCACTTGTTCTCGGTTTTATCTTTGCATGCATATATAGCCCTTTGGGACATTTTGAACATTTGATTGTACCCATTGACATAGCCTCATACGTGTGCAAAAGTTATGTAGCAGCAAAACATGCGGTATTATCAAGTGCCTTGACAGTCTGATGCACAGCCCTTTCCTGCAATACCACGCAAACCCTCTCTTCAAGAGGTCAGGGTCACTCTGACTGTGCTTCTCAGGTCTCATCTTTTTGGTTCTTGCCTTACTACAGATATTCAAATAACTTTGGTTAACTATACATCACCACATCATTTGGCACATTGTCCCAATGTACCCAGCAGTGTATTAAAATAACCGCCCATCCACTCTTCCATTCATGCTATGAGATTACTCAACTGCTGTGCACTATCCTAAGAAACACATGGTTTCAAAAGTGTGAACGGAAAGTTTACCTCAGACTTCGAAAACATGACATGATATTATGTCCCAGTTGAACCCTTTACTTGACCTTGATGGTTTCCACAGAAAAAATTAAGGTGTTCCTCTACTGCAGTCTTCTCTCTGCTTGTGAGAATCAATTTTAATTTCCTATTAGGTTTTGATAATATTCTTCCACAACAAGCATGATTGCCAGCATATCTACTGACAGTGTAGCATAGACAAATGATTATACACTGATGGACTTTAATAAACTTATAACCAAAATACGTTCCATATTTTAATACATAACCATTGCAATCAAACAAACCCTGCTAGAAGACCTTTCTAAATCCCAATGGAACAAAAATCCATTGGTTTTGACCGTTGTTGTGTCTGCCACAATAAACTTTGAGAAATTGCTGTACAATGTTTTATGCAATTATTACTTTAAGACATCTGGAGAGAAAACTGTTCTGGTTTGGCAGTGACATGACCACACGCAATGCCTCATTTGTCTCAAATTCAGCGAGAACAAGCCATTGGGATGTTGAAGGCTGGAGCCTCCCAAACCAAGTTGCCTGTCACTTTGGAGTCAGCCAAGCAGCTGTATCACAACTTTTGACAGTTGCAATTGGTTTAATAAGCACAATGATATGTCACGATATACAAAGTGATAAATATTCATTTCAAAAACAGGAAATTGCATTAATAGGCTGAAAATGCTGCGTTATGAACAATATTTATTTATATTTATTTTTTTGGCTGGAAAGGATCTCAGTGAGTTTTTTGATCTTTTGTCTTTAAACTTAATGAATCCAAGAAAGATAGATACCTTAAATAATGTAACACCAACATTTTTGTGTCTTTTGCTCTGCTACAAAATCTAGAAACTCAGTGATGTTGTATATAATATTATACTCCTACCACTGCACTTAAACCAATCAATAATCTATGACTTTGATTTCCCAGCAATTTTCTTTTATTATTGCTTGCATAATTACTAACTGCTGGCTACTTCCTAACATAGGTAATTACAGTCAACCGTTATCAGTTCTTTGATCCTGTCATCATGACAACAGCTGTCACCAGCTGCTAGGAGCATAGGTAGTAGTGAGCTGTCATTGTCTGAGGTTGATCATCATGAGCGATGATTAATTCGTAATTAGGGCAGCTTCCACTAATTGCTTGTTTTTTTTTACTATGTTCAGAGAAATGTTTATTTTGTGCTAAAAGTAACATGGCCACTACTGGTTGGTGTTTGACAGATTAACATGAAGATTTCATAATGGGTTTCCTGCATAATGAAGAAATTTTATTCTATTGAACAATGTCATGCAGAGGACTCCAAGATCAATTTTCTCAGCCACTAGAAGTGGTGGTCGGATACACAAACAACTCTATCCTTATTCTGCTCCATATTCTGCCAGATGATTAGTTTTTTTATTTAAATAATAGTTATGTACGGATTTTAAGTTAGAGTTTCAACCAAATGGGAATTAAGCACCATTTATATATTTCAAGTATTATATTCTTTTTTTTGTTCACTTGCTAGATGGGAAAACTACTTGTTCAGCAGAAATATTACGATTTTAAAAGCAAACTAATGTATTAACTTTGGCAAATGATAATTTGTAACACACTGAAACCCAGATTTAAGATTAACTGCAAGTTTTTTAAACAAGCTGACTCTTAAATAGGATGAGCTTGACTTTTATTCTAATATACATGTCAATAAATGAAGCCATGTCTCCATTCATACCACTTCTCTTTTTATTATGAACCTCATCACAGTCTCTGTCACTTCAGATAGATGTTTCCTGTGGTAAAATCAGTTCCGGTGTGATATTAAACCAATACCCAAATATATTTTCCCATCTTTGTAAATTTGCCTTGCACTTCAGAATTCCTGATGTTATGCTAGGATTCCACTTGGGTCTTTTCAAAGGAGTCTTGGGCCAATTATTGTGACAAAGTGACAGCGTAGGTCTGTCCTTAGCAGCCCAGGCAATTAAGCTACGTGTGCAACTTGTTCCTACTACAGTTGCCTGAGGTTATTTTGATCATTATTGAAGATCTGACAACATTAGGAAATTATTTGGATGATTCACATGATCAAAATTATCTATTTTCATATACCTAAGAGGTTGGCTTGATCATTAATAAAAAAAAAACTGCAATACAAAATTAACATTCAAATGGATATGACATGTCAAATTGAAAAAAAAATGTTGACATGTTATGTCAATTTACATAACTGCACATCTTAATGTAATATTAATTCACATAACTGCATACTTTCTGCACATACATTTATACCTGTATCCAGCATTGCTCCTTCAAGTAAAGCAACATAATTCAAGCTTTACTGATGGTTTTCTAGCATTGTTGCGGGCTACCTAACTACAGTTACAATGGGAAGTGACACTACACCCTCTAATAAAGATGACAAAAGAGCAATAGATTGAAATCTCTTAGTGTCAGAATCAGTTATTGCAATTTGGCCATGTCCTGCATGGGCAATAGACACCCTGCCAAAATAAGTAAATACGAAGAAAACATGAAAAAACAATTATTGACATTTATATGACTGTACATTACAGTGATTAATTGATTGAAAGAAAGAAAGAATGAAAGAAAGAACGATAGAATGAAAGAAAGAGAGAAAAAATAAATAAAAATAGGATGCAGAAAGAAAATGAAGGCAAATATTGAATACTTTGAATTAACTACATCAATGTGCATGACAATTTAACTCAGAGAGTAGTGCTCAATGAGGTGATAATCATTGCAATATACATTGTACATACAATGTCATGTTTGTCACCACCCCTTGAAATCAGCAACTGACCAATTAAGTTCAAAGAGTTATGTTTTTGTTTAAATGAGCATCAGGTGCACACTGGGGACTTGCATTGACTGCTTAGGTCCTCAAAGGTCTCCTGCATGATTTTCCTCTAAATGGCAATGACAAATCTTCAGCAGTTCTCATGCTGCCATATCCTGTATTGATCTAATCGTGTGACACACCGCTGTTCTCTTCTTAATTTCCCAATTTGTCAATGTATCAACTTGTCTGATCCCCTAATCCTCATTGTTACAATGTGCTAAATGTGAATTTGATATATTTACAATGCGGATGTTATCTGTTTCTCTATTGACAATGGTATATCATAATTAATTAAATATCTGTAATGTTCATGCAGGGCCCTGTTATTTGATACTGCAAGTAAGAAAGCATGGTGAATGTTATCTTATCTTATCTTGTGTTATGTTATTTTATCTTATCTTGTCCTATCATGTCCTATCTTATCTTATCTTATCTTTTTTTATAAAAAATGCAATTATACTTTTCTATAGGCAAATAGGTTCAGTTTATACATTAGCAAATGGTTAGATTGAATTAACTGAAGCACTATTTGCACTTAGAGTTGCACATCTCAGTGCAGATAGTATTATAGCACTCACTGACCAGTGGTCACTCGGTGTGTGTGCTAATAGCCAGGACTTATTCCATGACCTCTTGGAACTGTCAATCACTTTTACACAACTTTAATCACTGGTATAGTTGCTTATCTCTCATCTAGCAGCTGTGCAAAGTAATTCACAAATTCAACATAGCCCAGTTCACGCCTTCACGATTTGGCGCCGATTGATGACGATCTCAATATCATAGTCATGTGTGTGTGTGTGATTAGGGCTTTACGTCCTGTATTTCTGCACCAGTTGGGCTAATTAGGACAGGCAGAGACCATGGCAATGAAACGAAGGAGGAAACAGCCATCCAACTTAGCCTCGACCGGGAATCGAAAATATCGTAGTCATTCTTGGCCTTCAACTGATAATTAATTGCCAACTAATGTTAATTACCTACAACCTGCCAGGAAGGGCTAAGATCAAACTACGAAAGAGTTAAAATCTGCAACTGTCTACCTGTGTTTCTATAAGCAGATTTAGTATGAATATCTCGATGAAAAAAAACTAAGGTTATTGTAGCAAAATCTTGGGTGATTGTGGTCCCTTGTCATGTCAAGCTTGGCTAAGGAACATGGGGATTGATAATGATTGATAACGCTTGATAACAATGGATTATGATTGATAAGAGCTGATAACAATTGACAATGATTCCATCAATGATCTAGAAATTACTAACTATAAAGATAAAGTCGTAGATGCTTCCCGATCATATAGTCGACTTCTGATGACGCGACACAAATTTGCTATTCGTCAGAATCCTGAATGTGTAAACTGACTATGGCCTAGTGTGAATTTTTGATGCAAAAGCCAAATCAGTAATTTGATAATAATTTTGTAACACCACAAATCTTAGCCGGTTTAACTATCATTCAATATAACCGTCTCACAACTATGTCCAAAATTAATCCTACAACTGGAGGTGGTAAAACTTATTTTGTACCTCATTAAAAACGTAATTTGTAAAAGTTTACATGTGCACAAACCCAGATTAAATACTACATCAGCTCAAAGTCGGCCCATGATTGCCCAAATTTTTTGTTGCTTAATTCATCAAACATTAAATAACATCCAATATAGGCACATCTATGAAACATAAGACCTACAACAGTATGTTGGTCACATATACGTTTGATCAACTGCCAACTCTAAATTTGTTACCTGACAGCACTAGGTAAAATATGCTCTGTTTTGTCATCAATAGATGTGGCACACTGAGTAGGACCCAGGTGCATTATGGGAGCTCAAGTTCGGTGCATGGATCCTTAAACTTCTTCCATGTTACCAACCTGAATGTCAATGACCAAGCCTCAGGTGGTCCCATGCTGCCTTTGACCCCCTTGACCCAGTTTCTTGTGATCTGCTAAAAATATCATTGATCGGTGGCATCCTGTCCAGTGTGACACATCAATGGCCATTTTCCTATTCTGTCGTACCATATGTGTAGTATCTGGATTTCATTAGGGTTATATATTTTATTTTTTTCATCCAAGCCACAGTGGGATTCATATCTTCCCTATCATACACACCATTTACCATATACATTGTATTTCATTCCCCAAAATGAAGTGTGGAAGTGTGGTTGACGTTATTTCATTCCTTAGTGGGTTATTGTGGTATTTGGTCATTAAAAAAAAACATACTGATGTTAAGCTTGGCTTTCCTTAAATGTATAGTTTAATAATAAAAAATTCAGTTACTCACTCCAGCCCAATGTTGTCCAATCTGGCTTGCTATCGCAGCAAATATTTCTTATGATATATATGATTTATTAATCCACAAGCATTATGAAGGCTCAGTAAGTATTTTGTTACGTTTTGAGGGATAAACCACTTTTATTGCATCAACACGCATTAAAAAACCAGTTTTAAGGGGGGGGGGGGTAAAGACAGAACATTTTAGAAAATATATTTTTTATAAATTTTCTTCACATTTATGTTGAACTGGCATTAATTCATAATATAGCAGAGGCTGCTCAATAGTGTATATCAAAGATAAAGAATTCAAAGACTGGACACTTTCTCTTTTGCATAAGTCAAGTGAGGAGAATTGCGAGATGGCTCAGGTAAGATAAATGCAGTCATCAATTAATTTCAGCTACCTTACAGTTTCATGACCTGGGTTTTCATTATGATTTTTTAGTATTCACCAGTGAATTTGAATAAAATACTGACATATCCTTCATGTTGTCACTCAATGGTATAAATATATATATATATATATATATATATATATTATACCGAGAGTTCCATAGCACTGAGACAGCGCTACTTAAGATCAGAGATGATATTATGACAGCAATTGGAAATCACAAAGCAGTACTCTTAATTTTATTGGATCTGTCTGCTGCCTTTGATACCTTCAATCATATGAAACTGCTTGATGACCTGGGAAGACTAGGCATAAGTGGAATTTTTCTTAATTGGTTTTCTGAAGAACTGTAAACAATCTGTTGTGTGTGCTGGCTCAACATCTTCGGCCTTCCCATTGGAGACCGGGGTTCGCAACCTATACTGCCTCTCTTGGAAGTGTTTTGTCTGACGTTGGTGTTCAATACCATTTTTATGCTGATGACACTCAGATATATCTTGCATTCAATGCAGAAGATGAACCTGATTCCTCCCAAACTATGGAGAAATGTGTCTACACTGTTCGTGACTGGATGATAAGCCATGATTTAAAGATGAATGATGACAAAACAGAAGCGATGTTTATAGGAAATGGTAGAATACTCTCAGTTGAAGAAAATGAACATCTCAGTTGGTGATCAAGTCATTGTGCCAAAAGCAAGCGTGAGGAGCTTGGGTGTTATGCTAGATGAGGAGATGACTTTACTTAACCATGTCCAAAATCATTGTCGTAATGCTTTCTTCAACATCAGAAATCTGGCTAGGATTAAACAATATCTTAGTCCAGGATGTTTAGAGACACTCATTCATGCTTTCATTTCATCAAAGCTTGATTACTGCAATTAATTGTACTTAGGTGCACCGAAGTTTATCATTCCTGTTCTCTATGATCTTCATTGACTCCCTGTGTATCAACACATAAATTCAAGATGCTATTGATCATATATAAGGCAAAGAATGACATGTGTCCAACATATATTATTGACCTGCTCGAAGACTATAAAGGTTGATCCCTCCCAGTTTATCTCAGGAAAAGTTTCTCTGTAGACATTTTTAAAAGAAAGTTAAAGACTTACCGTTTTAAACAACATTTTATGTAAATTTACATATTTTAATTATTGCATAACTTTTTATTATGTTATTTTAATTATTTATTGTAAACCGTTTTAGAGCATATTTCATGGATTTTACAGTATACAAAATAAATTATTATTAGTTATTATTATAATAAAACAAACTGAAAGTTTGTGTAGAAATTTACACATATTACAGCTGAACTCATTGACATGGAAACTAAACTCAAGAGGATGTCATGTGCCTTTCATTGGCTAAGGGACTGCTTTGACTATTGGGGGTCCTGAATTCACCTGACGTCATGTGGACTTTTGTTTCTAAGTATCAATTTTAAGACATTATATTATTATTATGTTTTATTAATTGATTCCCATAAGGTACATCGTAGATAGATTGTTCATTTTTATTAGATTAGGAGGATTTGACCTACACCGAAAAATTAATTAAGCGTGTATAGGATCATTAACTAGGTGTGCTGCTCGCAATGAGTCTCAAGCTACCTGTAATTTGGGAAGACAGCTGATTACCTTTTAACATATTATTTGTTTATAGAGATCCTTTCTTATCTTGCTTTAGTTATTATGCCAAAAACGTGTCATTGTGTGTCACATGCAGAAAAAATAAATAAAAGTTTGTTCCATATTTCATGAATAATTTATGTGAAAATATGAAAGAAGATTCTTGAAAGCTTCAAAGTTGATAGAGAAGCATAATAGGCTGCCTTTCAAGCCAACTCAGCCTTAAAATAACACAGGAGAAAATCATTATCCAATTAAAGCACTAGAACCTTTGATACATAGATGAATGGGGTAGCCTTTATTTTGCTCAGCAAAGGATGAAGAGAGGTGTCAGGTGTCAGGCTTTGGCAATTGTTGTTTTGCACAATTTGAAGACAAAATGCAGCCAGTAGCAACAGCAAACCAATCCCTTTTTTGCTTTTGGAAACCAGGATGACTAACCATATTAATTTATAAATGTATGGGGTAGCCTTTATTTTGCTCCTCATTATTCAACAAATAATGTTTTAATGGAATGTGAAGTTCGCTCCCATTCCCTGATAATGAATTTTATAAGAACATGCTTTTCTACGGAGGTCCCTGGTAAATGAAATGACTAATATTGAAAGGTTTAAGATTCTATTGAAGCAACATATCGAAGTTGTTAGAGTACATGGCTGTTAATAACTATAGATTGTTGATTTTATGTTAGATTAATGTTAAGTTTTTATATATGAATATGTTATAACATATGTTTTATGTACCTATTATTTTGTGTACTTGTTACCATGAAGGGCACAGATGAAAAACAGTTAAAATTCTGATATGACAACCCTTCGAAAATATATTTGAAAAAAAATTATATATAAATGTAAACTCCCTTGTTTAGTGGAATTTGGCAGACTCAGATGTTTATATTGTTTATTGAATAAGTAATGTATGTAAAAATTGGAAAATGAATATATATTCTTGCAGTGCACACATATCTGGGATTTTTAGCAAATTCACAGATTAGTAGTGTGAGCTCTAGAATGACAAGACCGTGAAAAATTCAAAAAAAGTGGAAAAAGGGTTAAACAGAAATTAAATCATAAAAACTTTGAGACATTTAAAAATATTCGAAACCTATTGTATTCTATAATTATAACTATGACAGGGAAGCAAAATCAAACAAGTTAATATCCCACACTTTGCTGTGTTTCTCATAGAAAACGTATTAGGAACAACCCACATGGTATTTATTGTGATCACCATCCCTAATTATAATAAATTGTGATCCACTATCCCTAATTTGCATAAAATACAATAGAATGTTTCAATTGCCAGGCTACTTTCTTTACGTTGCAACTTCAAAGAAAAAAATGGGCCAGGCGACCTTTCCAATTTGCTGATTTAAACTAATTTAGCTTGGAAGATGATTAGTAATTGATTTAATTTCAATTAACAAGTAACATTTAAGTGACACCACCATATTATGTAGTAGATATCAAATGTTGCTACATTGTTTAGTTTCAATGTGTTTACGATGTAACAATATCGTGAGTTCCTCGATAAGCAAGACCATTCTTTGGCTTCCAGTGGTCTGATCCACAACTGATTGAGTTTTATTATAATGTCACATCCTTTTGCTCTGGTATACACTCTGGAAAAAGCCATAATATAACATTGCAAACTTATCACCACATGTCTCCACATACCCTATATACCATAATTTATTATAATTTGGAAAAAAAGATGCCAGCAAGAACAACAAAGAACAGGCAAGGATAGATGTAAATAGCTGAATTAGTTTAGTAGCCTTCCACATCAGCCTGTTTTGCTAGTGTTGTGAGCTGTATAGTCCTCTACACTGGGGATATACAAATAATGTGTGTGTATGCAAATACACTTGATTAGAAACTAGACAATGCTGGATGAAATGTTTACTGGCCAAATCAATTTGATTTGGGACTTGGCTTTATTTCATCTGTATCTGTATTTATAATAAATTATTGTATTAACCAGAATGAATTTCTTTTCTGTTGACAAATTTTAATTACATGGTTGCTATGGTAACCAGTAACTTACAACATTCCTGACCAGATTCTAGAATTTTACCAAATCGTAAGAATTTTAGCTGTTGATTATTTCAAGGTGAACTCATGAGTTAGGGTAACTCATAACAAAGTTACTTTTTGGGGATCACCTCTCAGACTAGTTATTGATGGTCTCAATAGCAAGGTTGCTTTCACTACTGCTTCTGTCAACAAGTCGACTGCCCGCGCCATCTATATTCACTTTTATTATTGGGCGAGCAGTGCGAGCATCAAGAAAGGCAAATCACACAAAATTAAGATATTGTACGCACTTTGCAAACTCGTTAAAGGCTAATTTGTGCGGCTGGCAATACGTTGTAAGTGCGCAGCGATATTAATAAAATAGGCCACTTAACTTTCCAGGGACCCTGAAGATTCAAGGGTCCTGAGAAGAGACAGCTACTGCTTCAGACTATGGTACATTGGGGCAAAGCTGATAAAGACCGGAATGACTATACTCAGTGTAGTTATAATATGCTAAAAGGACCATGTACACTTTAAAGGTGTTATTTGGCAGCAATCAAACCGAACTGATTGTAATTTTTGAAGAATAAAACAAGAAATATTTCTTTTAGCCTTGTATGATATATTAAAATCACTCAATAGAAAAAGTGTTAATGGTGTAAAGCAAATGAACATTTAATTTTTGTTGGATTTATTCAATAAAATAACAGAAACAATATCATGTTAGTCAAATGTACATGTAGTTACCCTGTACTTGATTGTATAATTGTACTTCATTGTATAATTGACTGGTTTATCAACAAACTTTGAATGCAATGTCAATGACACTAAGTGTTTATGTAAAATCTTTGACAATGTGTCAATGGTAAACCACAACTATGTTATTTAACATTAGTAATTGCTCACAATATAAAATGTCATATATCCGTGTCTGCATCTTCAAAAGCAACATTCTTCCGGACGTTGTGTGATGAATGGCCATTTGATTTAGTTTTCGCTCTAATCACTAGACGGGGACTCATGTCTTTTAAAGTTTGCCGCTCTTCCGTTGAACTGTCCCCTTTAATCACTGACTTTCCGAGAACATGATTGGATGAGCGATCGCTCTGTAGAGCTTGGAGGAGAGCGTTACATGTTATGAGCTTTCGAAAAGCAATTCTGAAATCTCTGTTGAGTAGGGTGTAAATACAAGGATTAATTGAGCTATTTATGTAGCCCAGCCATGTAATCACAGAAACCAGAGCAGAAGGGAAATTGCAAGAACTGCAGAAGGGCATAATGAGGTACATGAGAAAGAAAGGGAGCCATGACACACAAAAGAGGCCCATTAAAGTTCCAAGGGTTCTTATGGCTTTTATGTCTTTTTTGAACTTTCTAGATTTTCGCCGAAAACGCAAGTTGTTTGGATCACATGAGTAATCAACTGATTTTTCCAGCCGATGAATCTCACGTGCTTGGCTCTGAGCGATGCGGAATATTTTGAAGTAAGCAAAAAGCATAACGACTAGCGGAATGTAGAATGATGTAGCTGATGATATTACAGCGTATACTTTGTTGACGTATAATCCACAATTAGTGCTGTCGGTGTATAACTCCATCTGGGTATGGTCAGCAAACCAGCCCAAAAATATTGGCAGAAAAGAAATTGCTATGCTACAAATCCACACACTGACGATCATGGTCACTGCACGCAATTTAGACATGCGACGATGGTAGGATAAAGGTCCGGTAATCGCTAAGTATCGATCTAATGATATAACACAAAGATGTAGTATTGAAGCAGTACAACAAGTTACATCACAGGATATCCAAAAATAGCAAAATATCCAGCCAAATCTCCATTCTCCATAAATTTCAAATAGTAATGAGTATGGCATGACAAATACAGCTACTGTTAAGTCGGCAATTGCTAAGGACACGACAAAGTAGTTAGTCACTGATCGAAGGCGTCGAAAGCAGACGACAGCACTAATAACCAGACAGTTGCCAAAGACTGTGAGAAATATTATGTTTCCCAGCAAAATACCGACCATTATTCTGTGAGTATGTCCAGGAAATCCGGTGTTTGCCTCAGACAGTGTTCCATTAACGCGACTGTTCAGATTACTGGCCAACGTGCTATTGTCGCCTGTGTTCACCATGACAAAAGCACCTTTCTGGGCCTCCATATTGATGACATCAATTAGTTCCTCTCAGCATGTTATATCACTTAAGTAGGCATTTCCAAGATGTTCTCTTTGATGACTCACTTTTGCCTCGCGAACACAATTCATCAAGCCAAATTAATTCCAGATTTTAGGGCAATTGTGTTCTCTCACATTGTCTTGTCCTAAAATCTAATCAACATACTGTACATACTGTACATACTGTAGAGTAATTCAGATTTTAAACCTTGGTGAACTTCATTGTGCTTCATCATAATCAAAATTGCTCCAATTAATTATTTTTGTGAAGTAGAAGATTAGATTGCCACAATACCAGATCTTGGATTTTGATTACTCCTTCACATCACTTGAACTTATTTTGCTTATACAACTACATTATTAATATTTTCACACCTTCTCCACTTGCCAGTTAATTTACCTTTTCCATGTGGTTTTCTTTTAATATACCAATCAGAATATATTGATGAGGAAGATCAGATGAATAATCCTTTGCAAGTTGTCAATTGAATTCCAAAAGAATGAGATATATGATCTGAAAATAGAGAAAACATAGGAATGTTAGTTTACTAGACACCCTTGAATATGGAAATAATTAAAGTACATGGTCATAACACAAAGATGCATCAGCCAGTCACACGTGTTACCTTTGGCATCAGTAATGGTCAAACCAATGAATAATAATTAATTTTGAGACACTATGTCAAACTTTAGGTTCTTCATTGACCGTGCAATATTACTTAATTCTTTCCGTATTTATGATTATTCCATGTAATCGCAACTATTTTTGTTATTTGATACCTCCAATTTCCTTTAAGTCTTTATTATTATTACTATTTTCTTTTCTCATCTATTTGTAGGGTGGTGCTCACAGGTAATTAACCTTTACCACCATCCTCTAGTATAGTACAAGTCTTCTAGCAGTTTACATGTTCAGAAAACAATAATAATAATGTGATGTTAAAATCTATTTCTTGTAATTGTATATATAGTAGAAATCAATCAATCAATCAATCTATTCATATTTCAAAGCTTTCCTTAAGTTATGCTCCTGAATATGCTAGAGAAAGGGAATCATTTGCATATTTGTAGACACCTTTGTCCTGTCTGGTGGCAAGACCCTAGCTGCTCAATGGTTATTATGTAGCAGGAAGTTGACGATCAAATTATCTTCTACAAGGTGCTGACTGAGCCACACAGTCCAACTGAGCTTTATACTAGAATTACAGGACAATGAGATGGAAGAAAATACCATTTGTACCATCACATCTATCATAGAGAATTTCCTACTTGCCCCATCAGAGTGTGTGTGTGTGTGTTATGCCTCATCAACACCTGAGTGGGCTATGTAGAGACTCTTTAGGTTAAGATTCATTATCTATATTTGGTAGTAGAAACCAGAAGCATGTAAAAAATCAATAATTGTCTGCGTTGGATATCTGGTAAAGAGATGTTGTAAGGTAGTAGCTTGAAACAAAGGTCTTCTAATGCGTTGTAAGTGGGTGCAATCTAATAAAATATGTTTGATTGTTAGGGGGCACCGACAACTCTGGCATACCGGTGCCGGTTCATTGACTAAAAGGTGTAAATGCGCAAGTCTTGAATGTCCTATGAGGCATCTGTGATATATGCCTTGATCTTTGTGAGTATTGAACCTACTAGGTATTTTATTTTGAATGCAAGGTAAGATTGAATGCAACTTGTTGTAATTACATTCATTCCATTGTCTTTGCCAGCAAGACATAACAAAAGATTGTATAGTCATTTTAAAATCAGTGTATGGGATAGTAAATCAGTTTCTTTTGTAAGAGCCCTTTTTGCTGCCAGGTCTGCTTTTTTATTCCCTTCAATGCCAGCTTGCCCCATCAGGAAGAAACAGAAAAGACCAATAACAGAAGTAATGATTTAGTTGTCTGAAGAGTCAAAAAGGAACTTTTAGCATTGAGTGTGGGTGGTCCTATAATGCTTGAGTCTATCCAAATTAGAGATACCTCTGAAAAACCCATTTCCCTGTGATAGGCTAATTTTCTGCTGTCAATCTAGGAATCATTAAAAAAGCCATATCCGAATTCCTCAGTTTACAAAAGCTAGCCAAGGTGTACTGTATCCTCCTAATTTCAGACAAGCCTGTGCAGGTGTTGCAATAGACACGATGAATTGATTATTTACAACCACAACCTCTAAACTGGTAAAACTTATTTGTCACCTTCACTAACTGGTCTGACTTTAGTCATCAAACTTTGTATTTTGCTTCTGACTAACCTGTCTTTCAAAGACAGATATGGCGTCCATCATTCCAGGCCCAGTCAAATTATGTAAAATTAATGTTGTATTTGTCAAGTAACTAAAAAGAAAGTCATAATGTTGAAAAGGTTAGCTAACTTTGACTGTGGAGTGCTAGAAACAGTATCAATATATCACAGTGTTCAGCAATATTTATTGAACTCATAAACTTACATAATGAGGTACTAGAGGTCCAAGTGCATTATTTACTTGCTAACTATACAGTGTGTTGTCACCTCACAGCCCAGCTCGTTTACTCATCTAAAGTAAATTAATCAATTTCTCTTATAGTCTATAGGCTGGCTTATGGTCTAACAACGAAATTACAGAATAATTAGATGTTCATGTGCTGAGTTTAGGCAAATTCTTGTGCTTACAAGTAGGCAACTCAGAAAAATGTCCTAAAACTAAAAAAAATATGAATTCATTTCTCTTGTATTTAAGAGAAGATTCCTTAAGTCCATACTCAGCCTATCACCCACAAAGTTTAACCAATCTCCTAACCAAAGAAAAATCAAGGATATATCTACTTCCATCCAAAATAAACACACATACTTCTTGAATTAATAAACAATTTAAGAAAAATGTTGAAAGCCTTGCTGACGTTGCTATCTCTTAAAACAACTGCAGCAAGGCTGTACTAACTGAGGCCAGGAAGTTGAATATTGGTTAACTTTCCTTCCTTCCGCCTGTTTTTATATTCCATTATCTATTGGTCCTGTCATAGTGAGGTTAAATGAGTTGACAAGAACATAATGAGGTCCAACAGTGGGTAGAATAGATAGTCTAAGAATGGGGTTGTAATTTTATATCAAATATAATCAATAGTGTTTGGACCATAGGCCTATATTATAGGCTGTAGGCTGTAGACTACAGAAATAGATATATCCATGAAAAATTGATGAAATGGAAAAACTTCGAACCTGATCATAATGACTTAAATAAAGTAGAATTTTGTATATAATTGAAATATTATACATTTTTCAATGTGATAAAACAATATATAATGTCTCTTTTAATTTTCTCATACCATTCCAAGAATCTAACAAATTTGTAAATTTAATTATTTTCAAGCCATATACTCTTGGTCTTCCCACACCATGAGATCAATAAACTTTCCAAACACAAGTTTTTGCAGGAAAATTATGTTGGGTTCAACAAGTTCTGTTTGTGCATTGAAAACAATGACATGAAATTCTGCATCTGTACAACATGTATTCCAGTCAAAACCATATGTTTCTAAAGTGGAATCACTTTTTAAGATCACTTCAATGTTAAGACCTCATGAACAGATGGGCTAATTAGGACAGGTAGAGACCATGGCAATGAGACGAAGGATGAAACAGCTATCCAACTTAGGCTCGACTGGGAATCGAACCCGGGACCCAGCGGTTGGAAGCCCAGAGCGCTACCTCTGAGCTAGGCCCCAGCCCTTGTGGTCTTAATAGCAGGTATATGAGCATCATGAAACAGATGTTGAATTGAAATTTGTGCACATTATAAAAGCCATGCTGAGCCCGAGCAACGCTTCAAAGACAGTAATTTTTTGCCATGACAAGCTTCCCTTTACTTGATGATGCAAAACATGTTTTAGTTCTGGAACCATATCTAGAATTTCAAAGTGCATACAATCTAAACAATGTCGGATATTCTTTGCAATGCCTGTGTACTATTGTGAAATGTTTAAATTTTGAATAGAGACCAAAATAAAAGCTTATTTTTCTTGTATAAAATGATTTTTTACAAGAATGAAATAGCAAACTTTAAAACAGTTTTGAATTTATCTTGTTTAGGTGCTTTTAGTTTTTCCAAGTGAAACTGTCAGATAAATAATAAATTGTGCTTTATTCAGGTTAAAAGGCAGTAGATCAGTTGCTCATGGTTGGATGCCTGTGCCCTTGCAAAGGTTCTTTCAATCCACGTAAATCTCCTCCTTGATATCCGAATTAAGAAATTCCTAATGTAAGTCTTATCATACTGGGCAATACAGGAAAGACTAAAGTACCAATTTCACACAACATGATTTTCATCATCATAGCCAAGAATGTGTGTATGATATTGTTTTGGGGCAGTCATTCATTGGTTAATGGCTTATATCAATGGACAGATTATGTAACAAGAGAACAAATACAATATTCACGACCATATGCTGCATCATGATCAGTCATAACCAACTCAACGATTGCATGGCTGTCTTAAGTGGACCCTACTGATCTTGTATGTATTGATATACAGTGCAACCGGCCTTAGTGGTCACCTCATGAGTGAGTTATTGTTTAACGCCTCATCAGCACCTAGTGGTCACCTCATAAAGCAGCCACCTGGCCGAAGTGGTCAGACTAATTCCCACTGAACGAAATACTATGGTGAAACAGAAGACACAAACTCCATCACTTTTCATATCGATTACCCCTTATTACATTGTCTTGTTCTTTTAAAGTTTTAATATAATTATATGGTATTATATCTTTTGACCACATAGTGCTAATCTAAGAAGATATCTATTATGTGGGCAGCTGGCAGTGTTTACCTAAAAAACAAAAGTTTCACAGAAAAGTATTCACCAATAAATACATTAGATTAAATGTCAATATTCAAACAAAAACGGGTTAGCAATTTGAAACATCATTGCTGCAAGACCCTTACTATCATCTTAACCTTGTGGACCTGACTTCAGCAGCCACCTGGCCACTTTAGCTCCTTCCCTTGGCTGACCACTTAACACAGGTTGCACTGTACTTTATCTAATAAAATGGACAAAAATTTAAGTAACTGTCTAGCTGATAAATACTTCTCTCTACATGTGACAATAAATTTAAAGTTTGTTGAAGGTTCAACTCAGGAAGACTGTCGAAAGGCATTGAATATGAATGACACTTAACTCTCTATAAATCGTAAAAAAAATTAATGTTCACTTGTTCTGGGCTTTATCTTTGCATGCATATACAGGGGAGACGGGGGCACTTTGGGACATTTTTGACATTTGTTTGTACCCAGTGACATAGCCTCATATGTATGCAAAAGCTCAGTAGCAGCAAAACATGTGGTATTATCAAGTGCCTTGACAGTCTGATGCACAGCCCTTTCTTGCAATACCACGCAAACTCTCTCTTCAAGAGGTCAGGGTCACTCTGACTGTGCTTCTCTGGTCTGATCCTTTTGGTTCTTGCCTACAGATATTCAAAATAGTTTTGGTTAACTTTACAGTCACCACATCCAATGTACCCAGCAGTGTTTTTAAAATAACCACCAATCCACTCTTCCATTCATGGTTTATGAGATTACTCAACTGCTGTGCACTATCCTAAGAATAACAGTTTCAAAAGTGAAACCAGTTTCCTCTAAATTTTACTTCAGACTTCGAAAAACATGAAATTATCTACCACAGCTGAAACCTTTACTTGATCTTGGATGGTTTCCACAGAGAAAATGAAGTTGAACCTCTACTTCAGTCTTCTCTCTAATTTTGAGAATCAATTTTAAGTTTCTATTACATTTAGCATAGACAAATGATTAAACAAACCAATATTACCTTCTTGTCTCATGATATTTTTTACCATTACATGCTCATTTGTGCACAGAAATTTAACTTTAAGGTACAGTAAATAATATCAATAGAGTTTGTCATGCCATCAAAAATTCAATAGGTATACAAACCTAGTTATGACGTCACAATGCTTGATGATGTGGAAATTTTCAATGATTTTCTTTCTCTTTATTAATTATTTTGTGTAATTAACACACTGACTGGTACAAATTTAGTGTGTCTTGATTTATTTAGGCAATTTAAAATTATTTTATAAAGTCTTAGAATCTTCAATTTTGAAAAACAGTGCAGCTTTTAAAGTTTATTATCTTTCCAATGATAATCTTTACCTTTTTGGCTGATTTCGCATATATTATATACACTTGTTCACTCACTGTCCAGAAACACTGACCAGAGGGTACTATCTGGCTGATTTCGCATATATTATATACACTTGTCCACTCACTGTCTAGAAACACTGACCAGAGGGTACTCTCTCAGCTTCAAGGGGCCTTGTGTGTGTGTGTGTGAGTTATTGTTTAACGCCTCATCAGCACCTGAGTGGGCTATCAAGGGGCCTTGAGTATTATGCAAGAAGTCAACTAGACGTCTCTATGAATCTAATCATATGCCTTGTGAGACTTCCCTCCATCACAACTATGGCAGTCCTATTCCTCTAAGCATAAGCTTATTTGCTCAAGGCTCCCAAATCTATGACTACACCATATATAGCTCAGCTCTCATTATTGACCGTAAGATCCTACAAAAAATTTTTTTTTTATCTTCGATGTTTATTAAAAGATGCTTAATTTGATAGTCATTTTGACTGACATTTGAGGCACTCTGATAAACTATTAAACATTTTGACCTTGTCTAGAGTGACTAACTCTCATAAACAATTGATAGCAAATTATGACTAACAGGTTAGTCAGCTGTATCTATCAAGTTGGTCTGCTTTAATCCATGACATGTGCACTGTGTGCTTCTTTTTGTGTTTGTAAAAAAACACATAATTTCACATGATATTGAATAATGCTGGCAAACATTCAGATAAAATTGAATTTCATCTTTCATTGTCTAAGCATAGTTATTGCATTATTGGTCAGTTGTGGGTGTGTGAGACAGGCTTTACTTATGTTTGCACCAGATAGGGCTGATCAGGACAGGCAGGCGCCAAGGCAATGAGGCAAATGATGAAGCAACCTTACAACACAGGCTGGATTCAAACCCAGGACCCAGTGGTTGGTGGTGGTGGTGGTTGATTAGGGCTTTACGTCCTGTATTTCTGCACCAGATGGGCTAATTAGGAGAGGTAGGGACCATGGCAATGAGACAAAGGATAAAACAGCCATCCAACATAGGCTCGACCCGGAATTGAACCCGGGACCCAGTGATTGGAAGCCCAGTGCGCTACCACTGAGCTAAGCCCCCACCCCACCCAGTGGTTTGTAGCCTAGCGTGCTACCAGTGAGCACATTATTGGTCAATGAAACAAATTTGATACAATCAGGTAATATATGCATCTGGTGTGCAAGAAGTTAGTTCACTGCAGCATGCCAAGTCAGTCTGATGTTGGACCTATGTTGACCCGATGTTGATGCGATATGGCAGATTATATGGCAAGTGCAAGATCAGCACAAAGACAATGCAATACAGTATAAGACAAGGAAAAAAAGAAGAAGCAAAAACAAAGCAAAGAGAAATCTGCACTTGGAAAAACCAAAACATGTCTGAAGTGTAGCAGATTAATTGTCTGCATTACTTGCCGCTAATTCCCAAGAAGAGCGTTACTGAAGATGGATGGGGGACATTGATTTGGATCATTCACAGCCAAGCCCTGGTCATTTATCTGGCTGAGACAGGAAGGTCTTTTGGGGGCCAAACATCCTCACTCTCAAGATATTGCCTTCCTTCGTCCTGTGAGCACAATGATAAAACTGAAAAA
Organism: Alitta virens; assembly: GCA_932294295.1. Lineage (NCBI taxonomy): Eukaryota > Metazoa > Annelida > Polychaeta > Phyllodocida > Nereididae > Alitta > Alitta virens. The sequence continues at coordinate 3,868,343 of OW028580.1, read as the reverse complement.
AAGGCTTGTTGACATAACTAATCACATCTAAATTGCTGATCTTTTTTCCTTTTCAATGCAGCAAAAGTGACTAAAGACATAGTATGGAATCCAAGTCATAGCATCTCATCGTGAAATCTGTCTCTGGCATCTGTTACAAGCTGGCTAAGCTAACCAGGGCATTGAGTCATTTTGAAGAAAAAAACAATTATGTATAAAAAAATGTTTAGATTATTTCTATCAAATTTGGCTTAATCAGACAGTTAACATCAGATCACATGAATATGGTTGTTGTTTATTGATAAATATTTGCTCATCATTGCGAACAACATCCAGTGTTGATCATTACCTAGGAGATACAATTAAACAGTAGATTTCTATTTTACGACCGCTTCACCATTAAGACCACCAAACTATTAAGACAACCTATAGATTTAAAGCAATGAATTGTGTACACCATTGGAATTTCCCTCACTACTAAGACCGCCTCCCCAAGGAGACCAGTAATGAAGTCTAACTGTCAAAAGACAACTTCAATGCATAGTGTAAGTAATGACTTCAGTTTGAAAAGTTTCCATGATAGCTCATCAATAATTTACAGTTATTCTCACAACTACTTTGTCAATATCATTGCATGCAAGAGTCATGCCGTTCTTTTTTGTCTGTGTTTTTTAATATGTAGTTCATTTTTTTATGAAGGAAAATGTCATTACAAACTCAATCACACAAATAATGTTGTCATCTCAATATATCAATGAGCAAAATATGTGGTGTTCTTACACTTTTTTTTCGAAAATAACTTTTTGAAACATCTCTCTTTTTCTGTAATAGTCTATATGCCTCTACTGGCAAGGACAGGGAGTCAAATTGACTATGCTTAAAAGTCAAGGCAAGTGATTTAAAGGTCAAATTATATACATTAGCAATTAGAAAGCCTGAATTTGATATATGAGAACTTAACCTTAAAGACTAGCCTTGTTGACCAGTCTTGTTGTTGAAATATTGGTTTTCATGGTGTGATGATCTTAATAATAAAGTAACTAACAGAAGAGAAGAATATAAAAGATAAGAAGAATCAGGGGTTCCACTACAATATCTATCCTTTATAAAGTACATTAAAAAAGTTTACATCTTATATCTCTTAGTTGCCTTTATATCTAATATCAAGGAAGTTGCTTGTTAAATATTGATGTGAAACACAAATATGACAATTATTGGGAAGTATATGTAATGTCTTTTGTTTAATAGATTAATATCCTTTTTGAATAATGGTAATTTTACGATGTAATTCGGTTAAGCAGTCAGCCAGACCAACGTTGCAATGAAGTTAAATTGACATGCCTGAAAATCAGCATTTCAGTTTAGAAGCTGTGTCTTTTATTTATGCCTGTAAATATTGAGACTTCTTATGCCTTCTGAAACTTGAGCATGAGCATCCGGGTCAATGGATTACCTTTATAATTTAAATGCCAGGGATTTTATATAGTAAAAATTGACCTAAAACAAGAGGAAATCGCCAACTTGCAACTTGCGTTATAAAAGCTCAATATCATAGATCATGAAGTAAGACAACATAAGAGGTTCATCAGACAAGACTCTTGTAGAACTTTAGAAGTTATAAATGTATCACCTCATCTGTCAAAATGCAAATTTGTGACTTTGATTTCATAACATCTAAATCTTGGAGAACTATGAGTAGACTCACAACAGAAATCTAGGATTGAAGCAGATTGCCCATTCAGGTTTACTATTAATTGTAAGGTATCACACAGAGAAACATAATTATTGTGGTATCAATATGGCTGGTCACCTGACAGTACTATTTGGCTAAGGAAATATTTTAATTAAGAAAATATGATGTGGCTGCGAGTCACACATCTACCCAATGGGTGGGGTCTTTTACTTGCCTCAGCATTGACACCCAGTAAAAGGAACTAATAATTTAACATGACACCCAGAACTCTGTGATGCTGCCCATGAAGGGTGCCACGGTCAAGGAATCAACCTGGTTCCTGCAGAGGAGCTAGGGTTTTACCACTGTGTTTGTATATATGCATCTAATGCCTCATTAGCACCTAGTTTGGTCTATGTAGAGGGTATCTTGCCACTAGGCCATAGAAAATTGTTAAAACAAAGCCACCAAACCCAACTCATGTGACTCATCATGAACTGAACTGGGAAAAAACCTTTGTGTGTAATAACCTTAAGGATTGTAAGGATTTCTTGGAACGGCAGCTCAAATACAATCCTAATTTGGTACAAGACCATCTGAGTGCTACACTAGACAGGCAGAGGAAGTTAAATCGCTCCAGTTAACATGATAGTTCCAGACATGTGTGCAAAGGTCTTGGGACAGAAAACTACAGCTGCAGACCATTAGTCAATAAGAAGAAGGTGCTAACGCAACGGAATGTCAGTAGTCAGTGAGACTGTTGTTAGTATATGTCCAATGTTCTCAATGCTACTGGGTCTGAAGCTTAGCCAGTTTTTATAGCCAGCTGCCAGACACAGTTGTAATGATGAGATGATAAGGTTTGTGGCCCACATCATGTTCCCAACTTACCCCACGGGTGGGGTCTTTTACTTGCCCCAGAATATATCCAGACCTAGTACCAATTGCAAGAAGCTTTGAGGAGTCAATACCTACATTGTATATGGAGACGCCTTATTATTACAATAGTCAGCTCAATTGAAATACCACATTTGTATCAATAGGTCTAATTTATAGAATGCTTTAGTTGTAGCTAAATTAGCACTCAGTTCACTCGAAAGTTACCTCAATACACAATGCGATGTCCCTTTTGCACTTTCATAGAGAACAACAATCCATTACCCACTTCATGCTAATATGAGTGAATAAGCATGGGAAATCTTGGTATATTCTAAAACTGTAACTGTATTCTAAATCTAAAACTATGTATTCTAGAACTGTTATTTTTGTCAAATGCCTCAGTAGCAACGATATTCCTTCCTGTTTTATGTTATCACAGTAGTTAATCTTTCATTGCTAACAGAAACATTCACATCAAAAGTGAAATAATTGTACGAATATAGATGTCAGATAAGGCAGAAAAAATATGAGGATACCCCATAATGGGTGAAATTGACATTCATAGTAGTATCATATGAGAAAAGAAGACAGTCACTATAAACACCTGCGTCCCACCATTCGTAAAGCAGACTTGGAGTCTCTTCTGTCGACTCCTAGCTTGTAGTCAGCTTACATCTTCCAACACCAATGTAAAAATGTAATACTATGTACAATAGACATGCAGCTTTTCAAGCAAAAATATCAAACATGTGTTACTCTAAAATTTGCACCAAATGGTGCTACATGTACTTTTAGATTCAGCTTTGAGTAAACAGCTGTAGCCAGACAGTTCTGTTTAGTGGCAGGTAGCATCTGGAACCACATGTAGAATTTTAAAGTGCATACAATCAAAACAATGTCTGATTTTCTTTGTAATGCCTGTGTACCATTGTGAAATGTTTAAAGCTCATTGTTCTTGTATAAAATGATTTCACAAGGATAGTAGGATAGGAAACTTTAAAACATATTTTAATTTATTTATTTCGGTAAATTAATTAACTATCTTGCATTCAGTTTTTTTTTTATTAAACTATGCTAAACAATTAAGAATTGACACTTTACCCAAGCGGCAGGAAATTACTTGCCCATGGTTGGATCCTGTGCCCTTGCAAAGATTCTTTCAATCCACATAGATCTCCTCCATTAAATCTGATTTAACTAATTGCTGATATAAGTTTTATAATACTGGGCAATACAGGAAAGACTAAAGTACCAATTTCACACAAACAGGATTTTCATCATCATAGCCAAGAATATGTGCAATCATAATACGCCATAGGCCCATAGCTGATAATATTCTTTACATGTGACAATCAATTTAAAGTTTGCCATCTTTCCAATGATAATTTTAACCTTTTTGGCTGATTTTGCGTATCATATTATATACACTTGTCCACCTACCATCCATAAGCACTGGCCAAAGGGTACTCTCTCAGCTTCAAGGGGCCTTGAGTATTATGCAAGCAGTCAACTAGACGTCTCTATGAATCTAATCATATACCTTGTGAGACTTCCCTCCATCACAACTATGGCAGTCCTATTCCTCTAAGCATAAGCTTATTTGCTCAAGGCTCCCAAATCTATGACTACACCATATATAGCTCAGCTCTCATTATTGACCGTAAGATCCTACAAAATTTTTTTTTTTTTATCTTCGATGTTTATTAAAAGATGCTTAATTTGATAGTCATTTTGACTGACATTTGAGGCACTCTGATAAACTATTAAACATTTTGACCTTGTCTAGAGTGACTAACTCTCATAAACAATTGATAGCAAATTTTGACTAACAGGTTAGTCAGCTGTATCTATCAAGTTGGTCTGCTTTAATCCATGACATGTGCACTGTGTGCCTTTTTTTTGTTGGTTAAAATATCATCATTTCACATGATATTAAATAATGCTGGCAAACATTCAGATAAAACTGCATGTAGTCTGTCTTTCTAGAAACCAACACATGGCTATGATCCTTGTCAAAAATATTTTCAGCATATTTCACTGATTAGATTGTTCGCTCACGGCTCTAAATTCTATGACTACACCATAGAGAGTGCAACCCCAGCCACACGAAACACGTAGCAAGTGCATAAAGTTTTTGCAAACCCATAAAATGAGCAAGATTTTAGTGTAAAAATATTTCCTAATTTCATTTCTTGTCTAAATATGTATGGTTGCACTTAAAGTTTACTGGAAACTGCCAAAACTTAATTTTACTGATCCTTCATTGTCTAAGCATAGTTATTGCATTATTGGTCAGTTGTGGGTGTGTGAGACAAGCTTTACTTCCCATATGTTTGCACCAGATAGGGCTGGTCAGGACAGGCAAGGGCCAAGGCAATGAGGCAAATGATGAAGCAACCTTCCAACACGGGCTGGATTCTAACCCAGGACCCAGTGGTTGGTAGCCTAGCGTGCTACCAGTGAGCACATTATCGGTCAATGCCAAGTCAGTCTGATGTTGGACCTATGTTGACCCGATGTTGATGCGATATGGCAGATTATATGGCAAGTGCAAGATCAGCACAAAGACAATGCAATACAGTATAAGACAAGGAAAAAAAGAAGAAGCAAAAACAAAGCAAAGAGAAATCTGCACTTGGAAAAACCAAAACATGTCTGAAGTGTAGCAGGTTAATTGTCTGCATTACTCGCCCCTAATTCCCAAGAAGAGCGTTACTGAAGATGGATGGGGGACATTGATTTGGATCGTTCACAGCCAAGCCCTGGTCATTTATCTGGCTGAGACAGGAAGGTCTTTTGGGGGCCAAACATCCTCACTCACAAGATATTGCCTTCCTTCGTCCTGTGAGCACATTGATAAAACTGAAAAAAAAGGCCGGTTTTTGAGCAGATCTCTAGGAATCATTTGACAACTAATCCATCACCTTGTACATAGAGACATCTTAATTGCTGACCCTTCTCCTTTTCAATGCAGCAAAGGTGACTGAAGATTGGAATGGAATCCAAGGCAAATTATCTCATCTTGACGTCCGTCTCTGGCATCTGGTCTGACAAGCTGTCTAACTTATTTTGTGGTGTCAAAAGAGGAAAAAAGATTATCAGATGACTTTGATTAAATTTTACTTATTCACTAAGACTGTGTGTTTAATTGAGTAAATACAACAGACAGTTAACTTGTCACATCAAGTTGCTTACAACATCAGATAAAATGAATGTGGATGTTTGTTCAGTAGATCTCTATTTTATGACTGATTCACCATTAAGACCACCAAACTATCACGACAACCTTTAGATTTAAAGCAATGAATTGTGTGCAATATCGAAATTTCCCTCACTATTAAGACCACTTCTCCAGGGAGACCAGTGAATTTGTACCAAGGATGGTCTTAATAATGAAGTCTAATTGTAAAGCATATATTGATTCAGTTGTCAGATCAAAAGACAACTTCAAAATTCTCACATAAAATCTATGATACATAGCGTAAGCAATGACTTAAGTGTGAAAAGTTTTCATGATAGGTCATCAATAATTCACAGTTATACTCACAACTGCTTTGCCAATATCATTGCATGCAAGTGTCATAACAGTTTTTTTGTCCTTGTTTTATGTAGTTTCTTTTTTCTTTCTTTTGTTTTTATTAAGGAAAACATCATTATAAACTCTAAAGTGATACAAATAATGTTGCATCTGAAATCTATCATGAAGCAAAATATGTGGTGTTAAAATATTTTAGAAATGTCTCTTTTTTTCTGTTTTAGTCTAAGTGTCTTTACTGACATGGATAGAAAGTCAAATTGGCCACTTTTATTGAGTTTTAACAGTCAAAGCAAGTGATTTAAAGGTCAAAGGATAAATATAAGCCAACAAAACGTTTGAATATGATCGATAAAAAACTGTAACATAAAGAGCAGCCTTGGTTTTTAAATATTTTAATATCAAAGAAGTTGTTGGGAAGTGTGTGTGTGTATGTGTGTTATTGTTTAACGCCTCATCAGCACCAGTTGTTGGGAAGTATATGTCATGCTTCTTGCTAAATAAATCAATTTCCTTTTTCGATCATATGAAAGGAAATGCATAATGGCAATATTACGATTTAATTCGGTGAAGCAGTAGGCCAGGCCGACGTTGCAATGACATTAAATCAGCATTTCAATTTTAAAGCTGCGTCTTATACTTATGCCTGTAAATATTGAGACTTCTTATGCTTTCTACAACTTGAGCATGAGCATCCGGGTCAATGGATTACCTTTATAGTTCAAAAATTGACCTAAAACAAGAGGAACTTACAACATGCGTTATAAAAGCTCAATATCATTGATCATGAAGTTACATAACATAAGAGGTTCATCAGACAAGACTCTTGCAGAACTTTAGAAGTTATAAATGTATCACCTGTATCTGTCAAAGTGCGAGTTTGTGACTTTGATTTCATAATATCTAAATCTTGGAGAACATACATTTTGTAGGATTGTTAACTACTATGAGTAGATTTGGAACCGAAATCTAGAGATGTAGCAAAATACCTATTCAGGTTTCACGTTAATGTCATTTATTGTAATGCATCATGCAAAGAAATATAATTATTGTGGTATCAACATGGCTGGTCTCAATTTGGCCAAGGAAATATTTTAATTTAAAAATAGGATACTGATTTGAGTGTACATATGTCACACATATAAATGGGTGAGGTCTTTTCCTTGCCTCAGCATAGACACCCAGTACAAGGGAACTGTTAATTTAACATGTCATCCAAATGACACCCAGAGCTCTGTGATGCTGCTCATGAAGGGTGCCCAGGTCTGGGAATGAACCTGGTTCCTTCAGAGGAGCAGTCTAGCTGGGGTCTTACCACTATGTTTGTAAATATGTGTGTAACGCCTCATTAGCACCTAGTTTGGGCTATGTAGAGGGTATCTTACCACTAGGCTACCCATAGAAAAAGGTTAAAACTAAGCCGCCAAACCCAACTCATTGTTACTTTATGAACTACACCGGGGATAAAACAAAATCATAAAAGGCATTGTCATATATGACCTTCTGTCTAACCTCTAGTTGGATGATAAACAACAAGATGCTTGTCACATATTATCTCATCGTTTGAAAAACATCATTAGGGTCAAAGCAACAAGTCAGACATCAAGTGTTTATCTGAGACGAATGACAGTCAGCAACTTTTGTCCTTAGTGAACGTGCTTGGGTAACTCTAAGGAATGACAGGTTTTATACCTGGGGGCCAGTGTCAAGCAAACTTCAGAAACTGCTTACTGTAGTAATACTGTACTATAGCGAATGGGGTTATAACACTGAGCACTAACAATACAAACTGCAGTAGCAGTACACAAGTGTGATTTCAGACCTTTTTAAGATTAATGCACCCAGACTGGAATTTGACCTTTTCATTCACTCTCTACTTAAGACCTGAGAAATTCATCTTTGTTGTCAGATATCTAACTCTTGCAAATAAATCAACTGGATGTGTCTGATATTGCCATGAATCGTATCACATATCTTGTGGAAGATTTCTCTCCATCATACTCATAGCTAAGAACTTCTTTTGAGTGTCAGCTTGTTTGCTTAAGGCTCAGAAGTCTTCCACATTTACTGTCACATATGATGAAGGGTGGACACCTATCTACCGGAAATACTTGACATTACTTGCTATGCTGAGGAAAGTCACCAGAGGGTGTTTCATATCTATTTAAAGTTGGCAAGGAGTTGGCACTATCCACTCAACAATGACCAAACATCAGCACTGTTGGCCTAATGTTGACCCTTGCTGGTCTGATGTTGGCCAGATTATGCTACCAATGTCACTTTCAAGAAGTGTGTGTGTGTGTGTGTTATTGTTTAACGCCTCATCAGCACCTGAGTGGGCTATGTAGAGGCTCTCTAGGTCACTTTCAAGAAGTAATTATTTTTTGGCTACCAGTGGTGTAATAAGCTCAGAGGATAGTTCAGAACAACAGTGACTTATATGGTACATTTAAACAGAAATAGATAGATAAGTAGATATTTATTTCACAGTATCAAATCAGTACAGCAATTGTTTTTCAGATAATATTCAATGCAAATGATATGATACTGGAGGAGCCCAAAGGAGTACTAGGCTCGTAAAATTGGACACCCTGGTGAATATGAGATGAAATAGTGTGATGAGATATGGTTAATGATCTATATTAATGGGATGACATCAACTACGGTATTGTAAGAGGTTTATACTAGGATTTAATGCATGAACTAGATTCTGAACATATGGTGAAAATGACTTCCTATCTATCAAGACAAACATAAGTTTTGGATATAGTTATTTGGTAGATTTAGACAGAAAAGTTGGCAATGTCATCAGGGGCATATGTAAAACAAAGGGTTTAATTCATTGATGATACAGAGACATGGAGTTGTCTTACATTGTTTAGTCATCAAAACAGAGAAACATGAAATATTCTGTCGATGTGCAAATGAAAGAATGGGAAAAACAACTATATAAAAAGTGTGTGTGATTAGGGCTTTATGTCCTGTATTTCTGCACCAGTTGGGCTAATTAGGACAGGCAGAGACCATGGCAATGAGATGAAGGATGAAACAGCCATCCAACTTAGGCTCGACCGGGAATCGAACACCAGCGGTTGGAAGCCCAGAGCGCTACCTCTGAGCTAGGCCCCAGCCCTACTATATAAAAAAGATGTGTCATGTTAATAAGCACTAATAAGCATGGGATAGCCAAAGACGTAACCTATCTAGGTATATTCTAAAACTATAAATATTCTAAATCTAGACATAGCCACATGCTCACTGACAACAATTTTCCTCCCTGTGTAATATTACAACAATGTACCATTTTTCATTGCTTACAGAAAACATTCACATCAAAATGAAACTATTGTACGAACATAGATGTCAGATAAGGCAGAAAAAATATGAAGATACCCCATAATGGGTGCCATTGCAATTCAGAGAAGCATCATATGAGAAAAGAAGACTTAGTGACTATAGTCTCCCAAAACACCTGCGTTTCACCATTGAAGACAATATCTTGTTTAAATGCTCTGCAATAAATTATAGGAGATGCCACTGTCTTTTTGATATTCGCAATAATTTATGTTTTACAGTAATGTAACTTTTGGAACTTGAAAGCATTTAATAGAAAACTTTGCTTCTTTGCTCAAACGGCAACAGGTTTTTTCGAGAATTTCAAGAATCACAATAAAATTTTTGATTTAAAATTGTGTGCCATCATGCTTTAGGAAATACTTAAAATTGAATCAATAACGGGAGCCATCTGAAAGGTCATTTGTTACTAAATGTACACTATCTATTTGCTAATTTGATCAAACAACTGTCTGCATACATGTACAGGACAATAGAGTGTGTGTGTGTGTGTGATTAGGGCTTTACGTCCTGTATTTCTGCACCAGTTGGGCTAATTAGGACAGGCAGAGACCATGGCAATGAGACGAAGGATGAAACAGCCATCCAACTTAGGCTCGACCGGGAATCGAACCCAGACCCAGCGGTTGGAAGCCGAAAGCGCTACCTCTGAGCTAGGCCCCCGCCCACAGGACAATAGAGAGTAGAATCTGCTCTGCTAACTTGGACTTATTGTAAATCACTATTTCCAGATGATAGGTTCAGCTTTCCTATTTTTTTGTGGTCATTGGCCCTTTTGTACTTTCTCTTACAAACAGTCTATTTTCTTTTTCACTCATGATATTAGTATGGTTTTGATGGCGCATAAAAGTGACATTTTCACTAATTATTAGACAACAAAATAGAGATTACAAAAAGTTAGTTGCTACTGTTATATACAGTAGTCGTCTGCATCTTGGATAGGATCTTTTTGCAGATGCATAAATGTAACATACACAGTTGTTGGGAAATAGTAAAATTATGAGGCAATATTGATTATATGAGGTTTACACTGTGAAATATTTAAGGTTCATTAAGGTTCATTTTTTGAAATATGACATATTGTTTAAGGGCTCCTATAGGGCCTCACACTTTTATTGGGTGTTACTCAGACATTAGTATGAATCCTATACTATAGTGATTTACCATTCACCAGACTTGCAAAAATTACCCCACCAAAGACTCAAGACTCAAGATTCAAGACACTTTATTTCCTGCACAATACATATTTCATAAACAATTAATATTATTCAACAAACATATTAATCTATTATAAAAAAAAAATTTAACAAATGTACATATTATGTATGGGCAGATCAGGAGAGCACTCTTAAGAAACCGGAGGGTAACGCTAGCGAGTGCCCACCTGGGTTCCAGAGAGACCTCAGCAAATGATTATGTGATCATAGTAATGATAAGTTATTTTATGTATGATAAACCCTTTCTAGTGAACCATTGAAGACAATGATGATAGTTATAATGCCTCAGCAACATTTGCATTGTTATTTTAAGGTAAGAATATAAAGAATTTAAGTATGAAAGTCACATGCTAGGCATAATATGTATACTAAGCATTTTCCTGGCAAAAAAAATTGGAAAAACATTTCAAATAAGATCACCAAGAACTGTAGTATGAAAGTCACATGCTATATATACCAAGCATTTTCCTGCAAAGAACTTAGACAGCATATTTCATCACAGAAATTAAACAGTTTCACCTTTATGGAGAGGTAAAATCACCAAAACTCTTGTATGAAATTCACATGCCATGTATACCAAGCATTTTCCTGCAAAGATGAACAAAATGTCCGATTAGTCATACATATGAAAACTAATAATTACTGCATTCCAGCAGGAGCTCGACAGGCATAACAATTTTGAATTAAACATAAGGTATTATAATTGTTTAGAATATGTTTCTTTATGTATTTACTGTATCCTGGGTAACTATGTGTAGAAATTTTGCTTTTTATGCTATGTGGGCAGTTATTGTATACCAGAGGTAGTCTATATCTCACACTATTTACAACAAATTGATGTTTACTCTGAGGATTTCTTAATTCATTAGAATATCTGGTATCATAGTTATGTATATCTGACTGTCTGGTAAACATGCCTGTCAAAAAGTATATGGGTAAATTATGATTTTCCATTTTATATAAAAAGTTCCACTCTTGTGATTTCAGTATATCATTAATGTTTAGAATTTCTAAATTTTTAAATAATGGCTCAGTATGGGCATTATATTTTGCATTTGAAATTATTCGTATTGCCTTTTTTTGTAATTTTAACAAGCGCGTAGCACTCATTCCCCATACCATGATACCATACTTCAAATAAGGATCAATAAGAGAATTATAAAGAGTGTTTAATATAGCGCCTGGTAAAAAATGCTTAAGTCTGTTCAAGACACCAATTGACCTGGAAATTTTGTTGGATACTTTATTCAAATGAGGTTTCCAAGTCATATTTGAATCAAAAATGATGCCTAAATAATCAAATTGATCAATATATTCTATTTCAGTGTCATTTATTTGTAGCTTAATCTTATTGACTTTCTTTTGTGGTGTATGAAAAATCATAGCTTTAGTTTTGCTACTATTGAGTGATAATCTATTGATTTTGAACCATTCATTTATCAAGCTAAGTTCTCTATTAATGTTTGTTTCTAATACTTTTTTTTCACTTCCAAAAGCTTCTAAAACTGCACAGAGAGCAGTATCATCTGCATAGATAACTGGCTTAAACATATAAATTACAAAAAGTAAAGGCCCCAGAATAGAGCCTTGAGGCACTCCAGTTTTAATGGGAAGTAAATCCGAGGTAATTTCATTAAACAGAACATATTGTTTTCTGCCATGAAGGTAATTTTGCATTAGATTTAAAGAATTTCCCCTTAATCCATAATATTCTAGCTTTTTCAGAAGGATTTGATGGTCCAGTGTATCAAAAGCCTTTGAGAGATCTAGATAAACATTCAGAGGAATTTCCTTATTATCCATTGCGACTATTAATCTATCTACAATTTCCAATGCTGCTAATTCAATTGAATGGTTACACCTAAAACCATACTGACTATCAAAAAACAGATTTTGTTCAATAAAATATTTGTATAGCTGATTATGTATGACTCTCTCAAAGACTTTGGATATGCTGGGTAAAACATAGATGGGCCGATAATTACTGAAAACATTATCCATATCCTTTTTATGGATTGGTAGAACCTTTGCAATCTTAAGTTTACTTGGGCAAATACCAGTCTGTAAACTTTGGTTTATAATTAAGATAAGGACTGGGGCTATTTCAGATTTAATGGATTTTAACAGTTTATTAGATATATTGTCTCTTCCACAACTACTCTTAGGCTTCAGGTATCAATAATTTTCTTTACAGTTTCTTCAGTTACATTTTCAAAATGGAAACTAGAAACAATTTCTTTACTTAAAAATGCACCAATTGATGTTGAAGAATGACTTGTTTGTATATTACTGGCTAATGATGGTCCGATTTCAACGAAATATTTATTGAATTCATGAGCTATTAAGTTTGGATCATTTTCTGTGGTACCATTGATAAGGAAAGTATTGGGTAAATCTGTCTTTTTCGTAGTTTTATTAATAATTTCTTTTATCGTCATTCAAGTATTCTTCATATCAGCTTTATATTTTTCGAAACAGGAATGATAGTAGTTCATTTTTGCTTTTCTGATACTCTGTTTAAGAATGCGATTATAAGTTTGCAGATTAATTTTGAGTGTATTATGTAAAGGATCATTTACTGGAGTATTTCTTAGACGATTATACATGTTGTCCCTGAATTTAATTGAACGAATTATGCCTTGTGTCACCCATAATGATTTTTTGTGTTTATGTTTATCATATTTAACATTTTTGAGTGGCATATTTTTTTTTTAGTACAGTCTGTAGAATACCATCTAATGTAGAGTAGTTATCATCTGGATTGTCATACCTTCCGGTCTTAAATACATCTTGGAAACAGGAATTCATAACATCATCTCTAGACTTTTCTATTGACGTTGGTGTGTTTGTTTGTATCTTAATATATTTTGATGAGTTCTTTGTCAGTTTTAAATAATCAAAGACAACAAAATAAGGTTGATGATCAGAAAGATTTTGAAGTAGAATTCCAGCTGTGGTTTTTGAGAAATTAGTAGACAGTTTGACGAAACAATTATCAATCAATGTTTTGCTATGACTTGTTAATCGAGTAGGCAAAGTAATTTTGGGGAGTAAACTGTTAGTAAGTAGGGTACCCATGAAGTTGTGGATTAATTCATTTTCATGCATCTTTAAGAGATTTATGTTACAGTCGCCAGTCAAGAAAATTTCGGCATTTGTTTGGGATAACCGTGATAATATATAAAGAACTCACACTCCACTCCAAACAAAGTTAAAGCTTGAGTTTTGAGTCAAATTGAAGTGAACTCCTCCACCTTACATCAATGTAGATAAAAAGTATCTAAATTTGGAATGTTCTGCCCAGGTACTGCACAGCGGCTCACATTTAATTAAATTTCCTCATCATGAACAGAATAAATGGAGCGTATTCATGACACAAATGACATGTCTTGGAGTAGTGAGTAACTTGGATTTAAAGTTTTTAGAGAAATCCAAGTAGGTTTTCACACTCCACTCCAAACAAAGTTAAAGCTTGAGTTTTGAGTCAAATTGAAGTGAACTCCTCCACCTTACATCAATGTAGATAAAAAGTATCTAAATTTGGAATGTTCTGCCTAGGTACTGCACAGCGGCTCACATTTAATTAAATTTCCTCATCATGAACAGAATAAATGGAGCGTATTCATGACACAAATGACATGTCTTGGAGTAGTGAGTAACTTGGATTTAAAGTTTTTAGAGAAATCCAAGTAGGTTTTCAATAGGATATGATCAAACACCACAAATGGCATGCTTGACAGTAGACTACATGTATATTGTACAGAAGAAAAAAAATAAAAATATACCCATTAGTTATGAGCTTTCGAAGAAGAGGCTCGTTAGTTAGGAGCTACATCTTAGCTGGACCGTGCACTATTGATATCACAAACTACTTGGTCCTGAACTCATCCATTAGTTAGGAGCTACATCTTAGCTGGACCGTGCACTATTGATATCACAAACTACTTGGTCCTGAACTCATCCATTAGTTAGGAGCTACATCTTAGCTGGACCGTGCACTATTGATATCACAAACTACTTGGTTCTGAACGCATCCAATAGTTAGGAGCTACATCTTAGCTGGACCGTGCACTATTGATATCACAAACTACTTGGTCCTGAACTTATCCATTAGTCAGGAGCTACATGTGTGTGTGAGTTATTGTTTAACGCCTCATCAGCACCTGAGGGGGCTATGTAGAGGCTCTCTAGGTTAAGATTCATTATCTATATTTGGCAGTAGAAACTAGAAGCATGTAAAAAATCAATAATTATCTGCGTTGGATATCTTGTAAAGAGATGTTGTAAGGTAGTAGCTTGAAACAAAGGTCTTCTAATGCGTTGTAAGTGGGTGCAATCTAATAAAATATGTTTGATTGTTAGGGGGCACCGACAACTCTGGCATACCGGTGCCGGTTCATTGACTAAAAGGTGTAAATGCGTAAGTCTTGAATGTCCTATGAGGCATCTGTGATATATACCTTGAGCTTTGTGAGTATTGAACCTACTAGGTATTTTATTTTGAATGCAAGGTAAGATTGAATGCAACTTGTTGTAGTTACATTCATTCCATTGTCTTTGCCAACAAGACATGATAAAAGATTGTATAGTCAAAATCAGTGTATGGGATAGTAAAATCAGTTATCTCTTTTGTAAGAGCCCTTTTTGCTGCCAGGTCTGCTTTTTCATTCCCTTCAATGCCAGCGTGTCCAGGAATCCAGCAGAATACAATGTCTTTGTATTCGTGAAGATGAAAATACTTAATAAGAACATCTAAGATCCCAGGGTTATCAAGTTGTTTATTTTGGATTGCTTGAAGAGCAGATTTGGAATCGGAACAGATAACATAATGATTTGATTCTGAGTCCTCGATGTTTTTTAAGGCAAGGTAAATAGCCGTTAATTCTGCAGTGTATATTGAGCAGTGGTCTGGAAGACGACATTCAGCTATAACGGTTTTATAAGAGGTGACTGCACCGCCTACTCGTCTATCCATTTTTGAGCCATCTGTGTATAGAAATTTGTACGATTCATATTTAAACCTTATAGTATAAAATAGGTTTTGATAGTCTACAGGATTGATTTTGCTTTTCTTAAGCTCTGCCAAATCCAGTATAACTTTAGGGACTGGGAGAATCCATGGCGGAGTTGGTGGTACTTCCGTCTCAGTAATGATTGTAGTGTATCAATTTTGGCAGCCTCAAGATAGAATTTCATAATCCCAGTGGTCGAATGGCTTTTGAACGAGATTCATAATGATGCATGTACTTTGGGTGAAATATTACATCATATGTTGGATTTGTTGGAGTTGATGCTACTTTGAGTATGTATTGCATGGACAACTTGATATGACGAAGGGAGAGTGTAGGTTCCCCTGCCAGTACATATAAACTCTCTACAGGAGATGTACGAAAAGCTCTTAAGCTTAGTCGCAACCCTTGATGATGAACAGAATTCAGGCATGTTAGATAAGATGGTCTGGCAGAGCCATATACCACAGAACCATAATCAAGTCGAGAATGAGTAATTGCACGATAGAGACGAAGGAGGACCGTTGTGTCCACCCCAATTATATTTGCTCACTACTTTAAGGAGGTTCATAGATTTCAGGCACTTTGCTTTCAGTGCTTTGATATGCGGAATGAAAGACAATTTGAAGTCAAGAAGTACACCCAAAAACTTTGTTTCATTCACCACTTTTATTTGACAGTTGTCCATTATTAGTGATGGATCTGGATGGTTTGATCGTAAGTAACAGAAAGGCATACAAACTGTCTTCTGTTTAGAGAACTTGAAGCCATTTTCAAGTGACCACTTGTGAATCCTATTCAAATTCAATTGCAGTTGTCGTTCTATAGTTGGCATATATCTGGAACGGTATGCAATGAGGAAATCGTCAACATATAGGGATGACATAAGATTTTCTGAGATGGAATTTACTATACTGTTGATTTTGATGTTAAAGAGGGTGGGCGAGAGAATACTACCCTGAGGGACTCCATTCTCCTGAGAGTAGGAGCTTGACATCGTTGAACCCACTCGGAACGATTCGATGAAAACAGGAAGGTGTCCTCGAAGCCCTAAGTCGTGGAGATCTTTCATTATTCCATATTTCCATGTAGTGTCATAGGCTTTTTCTAGGTCAAAGAATATGGCTACTACGTGTTCTCTGTTTATGAAAGCATCTCTAACATAGGTTACTAAATGATCTAATGTGCTCCTGTGACTGCGAAATCCAGATTGGAACTCTGTAATAAGCTGGTTGGACTCCAGGAACCAAACCAGTCTATCTGTAACAATTCGTTCCATTGTCTTACATAGACAACTGGTTAAGGCTATTGGTCATAGGATCACTATGATCCTTCCCCGGCTTGGGAATTGGGATGACCGTGGCTTGTTTCCAGAGGGATGGAAGACATCCCTTCTCCAAAATTTGATTGAAGATATGGAGTAATATTTTTAACGGGGATAGAGGTAGGTGTTTTAAGATTTGATAATGTTTATTATCAGGGCCTGTTGCAGAGTCAGTCGCTTTTGATATGGCCTTCTGAAGTTCTTCTAAGGTGATGTATGAGTTATAATCTTCGCTGTTATCAGACTGTATATGTAGGTTTAATCCCTCAGCTTGAGCCTTATAACATTGGAATTCTCTTGTATAGTTCTCTGACGAGGAGTTGTACGCAAACTGTTCTCCTAACCCGTTTGATATTTGTTCTGGTGAGGAGAGATGTTCTTCATTCATTTCTAGAATGCTTACATGAGAAGCTAGGTTCTTTCCTTCAATCTTCTTAATAATTTTCCAGACTTTATTGCTAGGAGTTCTTTCAGTGAGTCTGGAGACATAGTCTCTCCAGCAACTACTTTTTTTTGTCTGACAATTCTACGTGTTACGGCTTTCAGGCAGTTAAAATTATTCAGATTGCTAATGGTCGGCTGTGATTTAGAAATTCTGAGGGCTCTCTTACGGTTTTGAATAGCTACTCTTACTTCGTCATCAAACCAGGGTCTTGCACGTTTAGAATTATTTTTTGTCATCGGTATTGTTTTATTGGCTATATCAGTAATATCATCAGTAAAACGTCAACGAGCTGTATTTTATACTAAATCCTCATTGTAAATAAAGGTAATTTTGTCATATATATTGTTTCATTTACCCAAAGGGTGGGGTTTAAAAATAGTTGCAGAGACACAGAGTACAAAGGACTGCTGCCAGTCTAATGTCTCATTTAAATGAATTGCGGCTGGGATGTTGCTCTAAGATTGAACCTGGATTCTTCAGAGGGCCAGGCAAAATCATACAAGACATTATGACATACAACCTTTGTAAGTACAATGTAATGGGCTTAACTGACTAACCTCTAGTTGCATGATGATGATGTGTGTGTGTGTGTGTGTGTGATTAGGGCTTTATGTCCTGTATTTCTGCACCAGTTGGGCTAATTAGGACAGGCAGAGAACATGGCAATGAGACGAAGGATGAAACAGCCATCCAAATTAGGCTCGACCGGGAATCGAACCCGGGGGTGGGTGGGTGATTAGGGCTTTACATCCTGTATTTCTGCACCAGTTGGGCTAATTAGGACAGGCAGAGACCATGGCAATGAGACGAAGGATGAAACAGCCATCCAACTTAGGCTCGACCGGGAATCGAACCCGGGACCCAGTGGTTGGAAGCCCAGAGCACTACCTCTGAGCTAGGCCCCTGCCCCAATCGAAACCCGGGACCCAGCGGTTGGAAGCTCAGAGCGCTACCTCTGAGCTAGGCCCCCGCCCGCATGATGATGATAAACAACAAGATGTTGTCACATATTATCTCATCTTAAGCTTATGAAAAAGATCATGAGGGTCAAAGCGACAAGTCAGACATCAGGAGTGTTTATCTAATAGACACAGCAGTCAGCAACTTTTGTCCTAAGTGAACGTGCTTGGTTAACTCTCAGGAAGGACAGGTTTGACTCTTTGGATACCAGAGTGTCAAGAACCCTTCCGAAACTGCCTACTGTACTATAATGAATGGGATAATAACAATAAAACATTGGCAATAACAATACAAACTGCAGTAGTAGAAGTGTACTTGGTAATACAATGAAACTTTTATAATAACAATATTTGTGGGTGTTATAGTTTAACGCCTCATCAGCACCTGAGTGGGCTATGTTTATAATAACAATACAAATTGACTCACTACGACCTGTCTCAACACTTGTTGAACAAAATGTCTTAGATACAGTTAGTTTCATTAAAAATGGCCTGTCATATTGAACCTAGACAAAGCTGGGCAACTTCTGCTATATGATGCTACCTGCCACTAAACAGGTCTGTCTGGCCACAACTAGCTACTCAGAGCTGGATCTAAAAGTACATGCAGCACCGTTAGGTGCAAAGTCGAGCGTTACGCATCTTTGTAATTTTTGGTTCAAAAGATGGAAGTCTATTGTACAGACATATTTATGATATATTAGATACATTTCTGCTGCCTCACTAGGAACTGAACTGGATCATGACAAACTGAATCAGTATGTATGAAATGACTCTATAAATAAATTCGGTGTGAAATTAAGTCAGATATTGTTGCTACAAATGCCTGCATCATATTAGAAGTTTTTAGAGATTTAATTTAATGAAAAAACTGACACAGGGTGAATATTAAGTTTGTAAACCTGTGTGTGTGTGTGTGTGTGTGTGTGTTATTGTTTAACGCCTCATCAGCACCTGAGTGGGCTATGTAGAGGCTTTCTAGGTTAAGATTGATTATCTATATTTGGTAGTAGAAACCAGAAGCATGTAAAAAATCAATAATTATCTGCGTTGGATATCTTGTAAAGAGATGTTATAAGGTAGTAGCTTGAAACAAAGGTCTTCTAATGCATTGTAAGTGGGTGCAATCTAATAAAATATGTTTGATTGTAAGGGGGCACCGACAACTCTGGCATACCGGTGCCGGTTCATTGACTAAAAGGTGAAAATGTGTAAGTCTTGAATGTCCTATGAGGCATCTGTGATATATTCCTTGATCTTTGCGAGTATTGAACCTACTAGGTATTTTATTTTGAATGCAAGGTAAGATTGAATGCAATTTGTTGTTATTACATTCATTCCATTGTCTTTGCCAGCAAGACATGATAAAAGATTGTATAGTCAAAATCAGTGTATGGGATAGTAAAATCAGTTATCTCTTTTGTAAGAGCCCTTTTTGCTGCCAGGTCTGCTTTTTCATTCCCTTCAATGCCAGTGTGTCCAGAAATCCAGCAGAATACAATGTCTTTGTATTCGTGAAGATGGAAATACTTAACAAGAACATCTAAGATCCCAGGGTTATCAAGTTGTTTATTTTGGATTGCTTGAATTGTAAACCTGTGCAATATCAGACCTCGTTAAGATACTGTCAGAAAGAAGATGAATTGCATTTTACATTAAATGGACCCAGGGCTGAGTCTGACCTTTTTATTTACACTCTGCTTAAGACCTGAGAAATCCGTCCTTTTTTTTCAGATATCAAACTCTTGTAAATAAATCAACTGGAGGTGTCTGATGTTGCTCCTTCCATCATACTCGTAGCTAAGAAACACTTACTCAACATCAGCTCGTTTGCTCAAGGCTCAGAAGTCTTTGACTGTGAAAACTAGACACCTATCTGCTGCCAGTTCTTGATATAAATATTTTCTACATCAAGGACAGTCGCCAGAGGGTGTTTCATATTTATCTAATATTGGCAAGGATTAGTAAGTGTCAGGGTAACTATCAAGAGGGTTCAGAACAAGTTATTTTTATGGTATATTTAAACAGATACCTGTCACTGTCATCGAAGGTATATTAAAACAAAGGTTTCATTCATTGACGATGGAGAGTCAACACAAAATTCAAAGGAGGAAATGACAGTATGGGGAAAACTATGAAAGCGTAAAAGGGACATTGTGTTACTTGTTATGAGGTTGAACTTCACTCCAACTTCACTCAAATTTCATCCGAATTTCATCTGAATGTCATTTGATCTTAAAGTGAATTTTGTGTCCATCAATGGTGTCATGGCAGAGTGGAAATTCACTGAAACTTCGAGTGAAATTCACTTGAAGTTCTAATGAAGTCCACTTGAATTTAGCACTCAGTTGGCTTGAAGTTACCTCAACACGCAACACAATGTCCCTTTTGCACTTTCATAGAAAACAGCTATCCAGTACTCATATCATATTAATAAGCACAAATAAACATGGTAAAGCCAGTGACGCTATCTTGGAAAATTCTAAAATGTAACTGTATTCTAAGTCTAAAACTATGTGTTTTAGACGTGTTATTTTTGTTAAATGCCGCAGTAGCAACGATATTCCTTCCTGTTTTATGTTATCTCAGTAGTTAATCTTTCATTGCTAACAGAAACATTCACATCAAAAGTGAAATCATTGTACGAATATAGCATCATATGAGAAAAGAAGACAGTCACTATAGTCTCCTATAACACCTGCTACCCAACATTGCATCATAGATTCTCTTGTGTATATGTTCTCTTAAATCAGACTTATAGTGTCTCTTCCAACATTTGCATGAGGACAAATATGTTGAATTCTCTGCAATAAATTGTGGGGATGCTCCTGTCTTTTTGATGTCGTAATTGTTTATATTTTGCAAACATGTTGTGATTCTGTGGAACTTTTGAAGCTTTAAACAGAAAACTAGATTTTTTTGGTTAAAATGCAAGTCCCGTGGGAATGGAGGATTTTCCAATGGTGTCATAATTTGGACAGGCAGAGACCATGGCAATGAGACAATAAAATCAACATTTTCACAAGAAGAAGAAATGACAAACTGGAGATTATAGTATGCCAGACGTTGCATACTTCTTGCTGATGCATATTTTCAACATTTTGTCATTGCTCTGTGATATTGTCTACGAATTTTACACACACTTAGCTGTTGGAAAATATTTCGCAGAAACAAGTGACAATATATTGAGACAATATTCATTGAATGCAGTGAAAATATTAATTTGTGTCTTTTCAAAAATATTATTTGAAGTATTATTACAGGCTTTATGAATCACATTTTCATTTTGTGCTGCTCCATGCTGTGTATGAAGAAAGTATTAAACATACATACATGCAGACAACAATTTTGAATACATATAGTACTACAGTCATGTGTATGTGTGTGTGATTAGGGCTTTACGTCCTGTATTTCTGCACCAGTTGGGCTAATTAGGACAGGCAGAGACCATGGCAATGAGACGAGGGAGTGTACTACAGTCATCCTGACAACTTTTCATTTGCTCGGCATCACCAAAGTTTGGGGCTTTACACCATTGATCAGACTTCCAAGCTTATCCCACATAAATGAGCTACACAAAGAACTCACACTTCACTCCAAATTAGGCTAAAGTTTGAGTTCGAGTCAAATTGAATTTAACTCCTACACAAAACCTCAATGTCGATGTAAAGTATAAAAAATTTGGAAGTTTGTCCCTAGGTACTGCACAGTCGCTCACATTTAATCAAATTTCCACACCAATGGAAGAAATGATTGGTATTCAAGACACAGACGACATGTTTTGGAATAGTCAGTGACTTTGACTAGAAGTTTCAGGGACATCCAAGTAGGTTTTCAATAGGATGTGAACACCACAAATGTCATGCGTTTGACAGTGGACTAAATGTATATTGTATAGAATTTCTTGAACTAATTATAGCAGATTTCATAGACATGGAAACGGAAGTTCAGAGGACATCATGTGAATCCAGGTCTCCCATTGGCTAAGGCAGTCCCACAGCCAATTTACATGACGTCCTCTGGAGTTTAGTTTTCAAGTCTATGAAATCTGCTATAAATACTTAGGACTGGATTTGCCCTGTTTCAGCCATATAAATTGTACCATATTGCAAGGCCATTAAAAGCCCACGCTCTACACATTGGAGCTTTGAAGTGCCCGAGTGCTCAGTCTTTCGTCTCTAGTTGTCCAAGCTTACAGCGGCTAGTGGGTGGGTGGGTGGGTGGGTGGATTAGGGCTTTACATCCTGTATTTCTGCACCAGTTGGGCTCATTAGGACAGGCAGGGACCATGACAATGAGACGAAATATGAAACAGACATCCAACTTAGGCTCGACCGGGAATCGAACCCGGGACCCAGTGGTTGGAAGCCCAGAGCGCTACCTCTGAGCTAGGCCCCCACCCTTTACAGCAGCTAGTAGCTACTGAACTGTGTTTAGGAAATAGTGCGTGGGCGAAAATGTAAGTTAGTTTACTGTGGAGGAATATAGTCTGACTGAATAATGGTCTTTCAAAATATTCCTCACTTGTTGAAAATATTGATTTGTGAAAGCTTCTTTAGTATAGGATTATAATGGGGATGCTTGTGATCCATGCAAAATCACTTTTGAGCTAAAAATGTGTGGGCGAAAATAACGTAACAAAAGTGGATGGTGAGGAGTCCAACATGGAGTTTTGTTGGATAGGGAAAAATTATATTAGCTGAGGCAAAGCTGGCCCTCGAATCGATTCTGGCATGGGGCACTCCCCTCTCAGAGAAATTACACACCTTGAGAATATATAGCCTCCTGTAGTAGAATTTTGTCACACTGTGAATTGTCATCACTTCATGAGCAGTAATGTTCTGTAATTGTATGTACTTACTTGAATTTAACTTTATGCATGTAATGCTGATGTAAGGAGTTCTGGGAAAAGCAACTCAAATGCCATCCTAATTTGGTACAAGGCCGTCTGAGTGCTACACCAAACAGGCAGAGAAAGTTAAATTGCTCAAGTTATCAAGACAGCTCCAGACATTATCTGCTAAGGTCTTGGACAGAAAACTACAGCTGTAGATCATTAGTCAAATAGAAGCAGCTGCTAAGGCAATGGAATGTCAGTAGTGAGTAAGATTATTGTTAGAATATGTCCAATGGTCTCAATGCCACTGGTTTGAAACTTAGCCAGCAAATATGGCCAGCTGTCAGAGTCTGATGTAATGACAAGATGATAAGGCTTGGGTCCACACCATGTTACACATTTACCTCATGGGTGGGGTCTTTTACTTATCACAGCATAGACACAGATATGCACACACGTTCACTGTACTACTCATAAAGAACTAAATCTATCTCGAGACACATTATTATAATAGATGCTCAATTAAAATCATATTTTGGTATCAATAATGTATAGAATGCTTTAGTTATAGCCATCATTGGACAGCTATAGCTAGATCGCTTAGTTCAGTTTTAGGCAGTAGGGTGTCTAATTCTGTCCAATGTCTAATGGTTATGATCAAGATCAGCATAGCTTGTACAAGAGATATGAATTGCACTACAAATTGGTAAAAGAAATCTGCACATCTAATTGTAAGGGGCTAAATTCACTAATATGAAGGCAAAACAAAAGGATTTAAAAGAAAACTGTATAGAGTTCGTAATTTTAGGGTGGGTTTAATTATCTTCTCAAGACCAAATTCTCTTTTAGTTGTTTTCATTATTTCCAAGTTTACAACTATTTTCTTTTAAATGACATACTGTGTGTGTGCGTGTGTGTGTGTGTGTGTGTGATGTTATGTAATATTTTGAGCTACAGTTAGTTTCATAAAACATGGTCAACTCTAGACAGCATTAGTGACCTATTCCTTGCTGTAGCTATAACTGGCTAAAGGCAACAGTTTGTGTCTACTCCTAGCTTATAGCTGGCTTACAAAAAAAAAAAAAGAACCTTGATAAATGTATGAAATTTATCCGATATGATGCTGCATGTACTTTTAGATCCGGCTTTGAGTAGCCAGCTATAGCCAGACAATTCCGTTTAAAGGCAGGTAGCATAGTGTAGCAGAAGTTGACTAGCTTTGTCTAGATTTATATTTGACAGGCCATTTTTAATGAAACTAACGATTTATGAATAATTTGAATCCCATTAAAGTTTAGTTGTTTTTACCACTTTTTAAATTTTTTTATCAGTATCTGACTACCCAAAATATTTGGTTAAAGCAGCTATTAATTGGCAAGATATTGGTTGTGTGCGTGCGTGTGTGTGTGTGTGTGTGTGTGTGTGTGTGTGTGTGTGTGTGTGTGTGTGTGTGTGTGGGTGGGTGGGTGGGTGATTAAGGCTTTACGTCCTGTATTTCTGCACCAGTTGGGCAAATTAGGACAGGCAGACACCATGGAAATGAGACGAAGGATGAAACAGCCATCCAGCAAGGTATTGGTTGACTTTATCATCTCATTGATGAATTGAACCATCAAAAGGTATGATTCATTCAGTGAAATTTTCTCAAAATGAGTTTGGATACAAGGCAGCAACGGTATACTATTGTTCATCTCTGTAGTTATTTGAATTTAAATCATCAGTCTGGATATTTTACACATAATTTTCAAACTACCACAATGTAAATTTCTGATTTTGATGCTTATATAATTATATTAGTCATCTACAACATGATATGCTGATTTTACTTCAAGAAATAATGGCCAAAAACCTACAAGTCTCGAAACGTAAAAGGCAGTACAGATATCAAAGCTGTCTGCACGATGTTACAAATTAGAAATTTCAAAATAAATATAGACATTTATTTTACAGTTTTATTAAAATGTGAAAATACGCCTACTTAAGGAACAGGAATGAAAACTTTATTAAAAGCTAAAAGATGTGCACAAAAAATATGTCTAGCTAAACAATTACTAATATGTATTTCTCTCACAAGTGTAACCACATTCACAAACCAGATACCATGCCACATTAGCATTACGTTGGCATTACGTTGGCATTACGTTGGCATTACGTTGGCATTACGTTGGCTGATGATAACCAACATTGGCACCATGTCAACCAACATTGGCACCATGTCAACCAACATTGGCACCATGTCAACCAACATTGGCACCATGTCAACCAACATTGGCACCATGTCGACCATGTTGACCTGATCTTGCTTGCTATCTGGGATTTAGCAATAAAATACGAAAGATGTGTAAAAATCGCAGATGCACTGAATTTACCAGTTTGATATGTTGACAGAGTGCCCTCAGATAACGAAATCAGGCAGACTTCACCTAATGAAAATAATATTCAACATTTTCAATTTGAAAGTTCAAGTGGTCCAATTCAGACATTCTTTGTACTGAGCTGAAACACATGTGCATACGCATTCCTATAAAGTTGCTTGGTGTTTTTACATGTTTGTAAGTTTGCATAAATATTTACTCCGTAAGATAGGAGTTGTTCATAATTTTCTTAAAAAGCATTCACTGGTAAAGCTCAGTTTTAAATCATTAGATAATTCATTTTAGAGATGTGGATAGGTGAATTAGGGTTTTACGTCCTGTATTTCTGCATCTGAAGTGCTAATTAGGACAGGCAGGGACCATGGCAATGAGACGAAGGATGAAACAGCCATCCAACTTAGGCTCAACCGGAAATTGAACCTGGTACCCAGTGGTTGGAAGACCAGTGCGCTACCAATGAGCCCACCCCCATCACCTCATAAACTTCAGAGACTAAGTGCAATAACAACTGGTATGCTGAACTTATTACTCTATGGTCTCAGCATGAGTCAAAGGTCTCGAAACTTCCAACTAAGATTTACTTTCAGCCTCAGGAAACGTTCAGACCAAAGCTACTACATTTTGTAGTCATTTGAGCTATTCTGGCTTCCTGTTTTCCTAAGTACAAAGTTAACACGACAACTGAAGCCAACAAAAGCTCTTTTGAGCCACCCGATAGGGTGGGTGGTTGATTAGGGCTTTACGTCCTGTATTTCTGCACCAATCTGGCTAATTAGGTCAGGCAGAGACCATGGCAATGAGACGAAGGATGAAACAGCCATCCAACGTAGGCTCGACCGGGAATCGAACCCGGGACCCAGCGGTTGGAAGCGCAGAGCGCTACCTCTGAGCTAGACATCCGCCTTTGAGCCACCAGAAGCTTGAAAGAGGCAATGTTTGTTCATTAGTACTACTTTGAAACAGGATAGTATTGTATGAAGCATAAAAATAATATTATTAAGGAGTACAGGCCTTTGAAAATGAAATAGTGCCTCTTGTTTTGGCCAACTAAAGAGAAAAGCTACGATTTGTACTTGGTGCTTCATACTTCTTATTACTTTCAGTAAACGTTTGCAGAAAACATAAAACCTTCAATGAATCTGCATCAATGCAAAGAACTCACAAATCCATGCATCTTTCAATAAACATGGACCGATCAGACTGGATAATTCCTTGAATGTGCTAAAATATTGAGTATTTGAAGCAATATAACTAAGTTGCATAAGACTTTTGAATTCATAACAACAACTCAGAAGAGTGAATTGAATTATTTCAAAGATTTTGGAAACCATCCAAAATAGTTATTGATATTTCCAGCACATTACATTAGTTACACGGAGAGCTACCATCTTGGCATGTGTTAAATGTCACGGTATGGGGCCATTGTTATATAACTTTATTACTAAGACAAATATGGCTAGCAGAAATTCTGGTTTCTTATTGATTGAGAGGAATTACCTTGTCGGTTATCTTGGTTCCATAAGAACTGATATTGCACTGGCCATTGTAAATCAAAACAAATTGCAACAGTTTCTTCAACAAAATTAAAAACACAATCATATCATTTTTTTTAAATATGTATCAGTTTTTTTATTGTACATATAAATTTTGTTATCATACAGTTTATTAAGCTATCTATGGATATTGTAAGTACGAAAGCATCAAGAAAAAAAACCAAAGAGCTTGAAACTATGTAGTATGGTACACCAACTGTCTTGACGCCAGACCCTCGATTGCACCTTTCCGCAGGAGAGGGTCTTGGAAAATTCAGGGGAGCAAGGGATTTGACAGAATAGATCAGTTCATTTTAACCATAAGAATACAAAGCTACGAGTCCCTGTACTTTATAAGATGATGTAACATCATACCGGACAGATTTTTAAGAACTATGTTGTTCACCACTTAGTTAAATTTAACGTGCGTAGTGATTGCCCTACTTCCACAGCCTATCTCGCCATGCTTTGATATCTACTAGACCCTCGTCTACGACGGGGCCTGGGGGTCTAAGCCTGGACTGGTATACCAGTCTATTAATGGTGAGGGGGTCTTAACTATGATGTACTTTTATTTTTATATTTTTGATGATATAATATATTTGGTTCCAAAATTCTGTGACCTTAATTGCGAGGTAGTCTTTATCTATGTGGTGTTTTAAAAACCCCAAATCGCAGATGCTTGCCCGATGTGGCAGATGCTGGCCCGAGGTCGAGATGATGTGTGTGTGTGTGTGATTAGGGTTTTAAGTCCTGTATTTCTGCACCAGTTGGGCTAATTAGGACAGGCAGAGACCATGGCAATGAGATGAAGGAGGAAACAGCCATCCAACTTAGGCTCGACCGGGAATGGAACCCGGGACCCAGCGGTTGGAAGCCCAGAGCGCTACCTCTGAGCTAGGCCCCCGCCCTCGAGATGATGTGACATCATTTAAGAGGCAATCTTCCGATGAATTATTAAGCAATGGACGATGAGTGGTTTGCTAGCTTTGCATGCTAAATTATGGATCATAAAAAAATGATGCATTGTATGGTCTGAAGTGCCAATGATTCACGATTTTTGAAGCATCTCGTAAAAAAACTTCATCAGAGCAGTTTAATATTCCACTCCTGATTATCAATGACAAAGTTTGCATAGCCTAATTCTGCTCCAGAAACAATCACTTTATATGGTCAATAGTTATGTCGAAGTCACAGTAGCAAATAGTTTAACATGCCAAACTTAGCTATAAGAATAGTTAAAATCTTCCGCAGTGCTCACCATTTTTATGGCTGATGCATCGCGTTATCAAATATGCAATCCGTGATTAAGTCACTAAATTTCTGTGTGCAGGTCGTGATCATTGTTGATTTTATTGTGTACCTTTCAATAAATAATACACGAATAGTAAAAAATTCCATTCAAGTCGAACTAGTTTTTGTAAAAATGATTATTGATAATGTTCGAAAGTATCCTGTGACACAGTCCATTTACTATTAGACAGCTAGAATACAACTAGTCCACAGTCAGTTTGCTATTTTTCTGCGTTTTCTTTTGATGCTAGAACAGCAAGATTGCCAAAAAGTGGGATTTAAAATGCGATGTAAATTTCACTTTACATTAGGCATACTTTTTTAAAATAAATAGCACCACATCTAAAATTGATGGACTAAAAGCATTCGTCTATCTTACATAAAAACTAATTTAAAATGGGGGAAATATATATATATACTAACTCACCTTTCGTGGTATGTATGACTTAAAGCATCCAGGTATAATCAATTTACATCTAAGCCAATTAGATCTTGGTAAAAGTGCGGATAATGAGGTAGTGGAAAGGCATCAAAAGAGAACGAGCGTCCTCCGCAACGTCCCCGTCAACAATGACGCAGCGTCAGAGCGTCGTGGGTTACGCGAGGACGTTGTGGCAAGCGCTCTGGAAGGTGACAGCTTTGAAACGGGGCCGATAGCTTCTGTACTCAATGTGGGCCGCCGCAGTGATAACATCTAGTGGTGCAATTGAAGCACTGGCGACAGATAACTGTGACATTATAATAAACAGTAGGCATACAATTATGTCCTGAGTGGTCTTATGCAAGCTGCTAATATATCGTAGACTAAAATAGATCACTAACCAGACAATCTAACTATATATGTCTAACGTATGGTGCCCTTTTACGGTCACCCTTATATTTAATAGAGCTATCAATAAAAGTCTTGTGGACTTGCACATGTTACTGGTTCCTAATAACTCTATTGTTAAACATAATTATTTCACTTTACAAAATCATTGAAAATAACTAACTTTTTGTTTAACATCAGAAAATACAACCTGTCAAAACAAGGAATCTCATATTGACGATATTGGGACACCATTGTCCTATTTTTATGTATGATTTTTGTTGTACAAGTGATTTCTCCCTGGAAGAGCTGCTCCCTGGTAAAACAGCCTCTGATGTAAAATAGATGAATTAAATTATTTAATGAAATTAAGGCAATTTTCCTGAATTTAATACTTCAGACTTCAAGTTTATATCAAAAAGTTGATGTGTCAAACATGGAAGTTTGAAGAGAAACTCTGATGACCAAAATGGTTTTCAGGAACTCTATTTATTGGCTTATTTTTCTATACAAATCAGAACAATTCTTTCTTGAATGACCTTGAAAAGTGGGTGGGTGGGTGATTAGGGCCTCACCTCCTGTATTTCTGCACCAGTTGGGCTAATGAGGACAGGCAGAGACCATGCCTTGAAAAGTGAAAATACACATCTGAAGTTTCAAAATGCTGTTGTTTCAGTGGTGCAACTGACCAGCAGATGGAATGAGGGAGCATTGATTGAAACTGACCATATTAAGACACTGACCATAATAGGGCACCATACGTTAATTGGAAGTTGTAACTAAAATACATCAACTGGAGAAATATCTAAAGTCTGACATTTACTCAAACAAAACTCAAACATGTTATTAAGTAGGCTAGTTATTAGCAGAGTTTTTATTATGTTTTCGAATGACCTGTGTGTGTGTGATTAGGGCTTTACGTCCTGTATTTCTGCACCAGTTGGGCTAATTAGGACAGGCAGAGACCATGGCAATGAATGAAGGATGAAACAGCCATCCAACTTAGGCTCGACCGGGAATCGAACGCGGGACCCAGGGGTTGGAAGCCCAGAGGGCAACTTCTGAGCTAGGTCTCCGCCCTTCAAATGACCGGGCCAAGTTTTATACATCTCTAGCTTGGTTAGGCTTGGCTTGTACCTTCAGCAGAAGATATGTTTGGGGAATTGTTTAAAGCTCTGGACAGATATTTTGGTTATAGGATGTCTATGTTGTGACTTATATCATCTCAGTATTACAAAGAGTGATTTGTTTTTATTACCAAATGAGTCATTGTTATTTAGCATTGTTTAGTTTAGATCTTTGACAATCCATTTCTATTTCCTGAGCCCAACAAAATATTAATTTTAGGTTCGGTGCAATTTCAATTTAGATATGAAATAGAAATAGAACAGCTTCAACACCATCTTACCTCCTCAATAAATAGCTATAAATACTTTGAAGTGACAAGTCCTTACACTACAAATGGTCCATCTACAAGACAACCCCTTGCACCATCTATAGCAACTTTAAATTGCCGAGCACAGAGAGGGTCTACAGATTCTCATTTAGAGCAACTCATCAGATGTCTCGCACAACTAATCCCGCCACTTTTGACCTATGGTCCTCGATTCAGACTTGCTCGATATTATACAAGGAATACAAACCACCACAATTAGCATATTCTATGCTCTTTGCAGAGCAATCTGGAGCGGCGAACAAAGCACTAATTTGTTCGGTCAACAATACGTTGCATGTGGCTAGCAATCTAGAAATGTAGGTCAATGGAGTTTCCAAGGACCTTGAAGATAGATGGTCCTAATCACGATGCTAACTGTCAACAGTCAGTGGTCTTTGAATTGGGCTTCACTGTTTTATTGGTCTTTGAATTGGGCTCTACTGTTTTATTGGTCTTTGAGTTGGGCTTCACTGTTTTATTGGTCTTTGAATTGGGCTTCACTGTTTTATTGGTCTTTGAATTGGGCTTCACTGTTTTATTGGTCTTTGAATTGGGCTTCACTGTTTTATTGGTCTTTGAATTGGGCTTCACTGTTTTATTGGTCTTTGAATTGGGCTCTACTGTTTTATTGGTCTTTGAATTGGGCTTCACTGTTTTATTGGTTTCCTATTTAAAACAATTTCCACGCCCCCACATCAAAAGTACACATGCAACGATCTTGGCAGTGGCATTTTTACCTCCAATTTACTTAACTTGCAGAACTGTACTGCATCAAAATCGAAGCAATCAGTGGTTGCCTACACAAGACATAATTGGCAGCCTTCAGCCACATTGAAGACAAATTTGGCCTTTTATTTGGCAGTTCAATGCAAAATGTGTTTAAATGGCTCAAATCAGGTTTGATCGAGTGGCAATTTTCTGCATCTTAAGCCATCATTCAATCACAGACAGTTTCAGGGTGTAACGCCATTGGACATTCCTGAAAAAACAAATCTCTGAGATAAGATTAAATCAATGTACAACACTGTCAGCCTGATTGGTTGTCCAAGCAACAAGGTCAAGAAAATTGCAATCAAAGGAAACCAAGGTCAGCCTGAAGTAAATTCAATTCCATCCCTTTTATTGGTTTGAGATTACTGTTGTACTGGGTTTTTAGGTACTAATCACCGTTATTGTTCATTTACTATTTGTCGACTTCATATTCATTAAGTTAATTTTGAACTATTATTAATCATGAAAAACAAGATGACATATTTATTAATATTGGAATAAAAGAGAATTAAAGTACATCAAAGACCTTTACTTAGTTATAGTTAACTAAAGAAAATGAACAAAAGAAAATATATAAACAAACTGATGATTAAAACCTTAATGAATTGACTTGTTGCTATTATGTGTTTGTGTGTGATTAGGGCTTTACGTCCTGTATTTCTGCACCAGTTGGGCAAATTAGGACAGGCAGAGACCATGGCAATGAGACGAAGGAGGAAACAGCCATCCAACTTAGGCTCGTCCGGAAATCGAACCCTGGACCCAGCGGTTGGAAGCCAGCGCGCTACCACTGAGCTAGGCCCCTGCCCCCTCGTTGCTAATATCGAACATATAATCTCAGTAAATATACTCATGTATTGAACCACAGGCCATGTAAACCCTAAACCTTCTCAGGCTAAGTATCTTTACGTCGATTTCTTTACATCAATGGGGTTTTCCAGCCTCGCTAATCAGGGTGTATAATTAGGGTTACATCTATAATCCCTATTCTGCTGTGTACTTCCTTAGGTAAGCCAAGTAGGGTGCTCCTTAGAAGAGTAATCCCTGGAGTACTTTGATCCCAAGTCGGGCTGTATCCGTCGCGCATTGATATTTCTTATCTTCTAGTTCACCTTTTCCACACCAAGTGTTTTGTTCCAATTACTTTTAATTGCGGACCAGAAAACCTACTAGACGAGGATCAGCTGATTACTGACCTAAATGCATGCTGCACAAAGGTCTAGCATCCAAGGAACATGATATCATGCTTCAAAGATGTTAATGCTTGTATATTTTCCCTCAATATTCAGGCTAGCCTCACACTATCTAATTTTGTCTGTCTATCTGCCTCAAATTGTGCTATTTATTGATTGTCTTATTTGACATGTCAAACTCCAAGTGATGCAGTTTTTCCGGGATCTCGCATCAACGGAAACCAGATGGCTGTTCTCCAGCATAATTGAAATTTGAAATGCTAAGTGACTGTTAAAGTTATCAAATTTGTTTCTTTGTGCTACCAACTTTCTTCCTTCTGGCTCCCAGTTATCTTTGTTCCTTATACTACAAACTTTCTTCCTTCCTACCTGCACCTATCTGTCTATCTATCTGTGTAACCTTACAAAACAGTTACCTTTTCTTATTGCTTGAAATGTCATTAAAACCAGAGAGTGCCTGGAAAACGACATGTCCCCCAAACATCACACAATATCTGCAAGTGGGCTTAGTGCATTCATTCATTGAACCTACCAGGTGCTTCTTCGGTGTCTGTGCTTAGTGTCTGCTTTGAATGTGTATAATGTCTATAAAACATCCATGGCTAAAGAACAGAAAAAAAGTCCCTATACATATGTAACAGTTGAAAATTGCAATGATTCTCATCTATTTGAAATATATTCTTTGTCCAGAAGGATATAATGCTATTTGAAACTGCCGTGCGCTTTATGCTAGAATTGTGAAGCTGTAGATAAAATCCCTATGTCTGCATCTTAAAAGATACACTTACAAAACGTTAAATGTTAATGATAATTTTTCATTAAAGCTGCATTGTCCGACGGTTTCTAAAAAGCTATTCAAATGAAAGAAAATGCTTCTTACCGATGAATTCGACAACCCAAACTGTCTAGATAGTAATGAATATTTGAAATATTGTCGGAATTTATTACATCGACTTTGTTTACATTTTAGCGTCAATCCATATGAATTCACCAAAATTCAGACAAACTTCCCAGGTCACCATCTCAAAAAATTCAGCCAAAAATACCAGTTTTAGGACTATATAATTAATGGAAAATTAAAAAATTTCAGGTCTCTTAGTGTCAATGGTTTAGAAGATACAGCAATTTGAACTTATATAAATTTTTTGCGGAAAAGCCAAACGGCATAAATTTCCAAGTTCAGACGTCCATATCTCTCTTATTTTTCATAATGTAAGTTTGAAATTTTGTACCTAGGTTAAACAAGTTGCATTGTATCTATGTATGCTGTTACATCAGGGCTATTAATGTTTTGTTTTCAAGCTGTAATGCTCTGAAACAGGGCGAAAATGGGAAACATTGCAAAACGAGACTTTATTTTTTGCAGGGCTGTTTGGAATCTGTGCAAGAATAAGAGCTCATATTTATTTTCTTGCTTCTTATGGTCCACCTGCACATATATGAATTGCCAAAACCACCTTATTTGCTAAAAGATGGAAGCCAGAGTAGTTTCAAAAAGTCAATAATATATGATTGTGAAAAAAAGCCCTTTATTTTAATGTAATTTTGACCAACAAGAGAGTTCACCATCACTTCCATATTTTTTTCCCAATATCACACACATCTATTGGTCCTCTGGTTAAAATATCATTGTGGTGGTCAGATTCCTTCATATTTTTAAGAATTTTTCAAAATATATATATATATATATAAAACAAAATAGTCTTTTTGATTTCTTAATATTTGCATAAAGGTTTGAACAGTTAAATTTATCTATTCATTTGATAAACATGCTTTAACATTTATGATGCTATATTAATTACGTAATCATCAAATTTTACAAAAAAAAGGTATTGGGAAAAAGCAAATGCATGGTTAATGATGACCTTATCTTGCAAAACTTGTCTAAACTTGAGAACATTACGGCTCTAAAAATATCACCAATAGCACTGATGTAAAAGCATACATGGATACAATACAACTTCTTTACCCTCGGTATAATATTGCATGCTTACATTATGAAAAATAAGAGAGATATGGACGTCTGAACTTGGAAATTTATGCCATTTAGCTTTTCCGCAAAAAAAATATAATATTTCAAATTGCTGTATCTTCTAAACCATTGACACTAGAGACCTGAAATTTTGGATTTTTCCACTAATAATATATAGTCCTACAAATTGTTTTGAGATGGTGACCTGGGAGCTTTCGGTGAATTCATATGGATTGACCCTTTAGCTGCAACGTAATGGAGAAGGTCGCTGATTCGCGATTTCACAGTCCTTTTATGGAAGATTGAGGTCAGATTTGTTTCAATTTATGCAAAAAGTGAAACACCGAATTTTGAAAATCGGACGAAAATTGAAGGCACAGAAAAATAAAATACATTACGAACCGATGACGCTAATGACGTTCGTTTATGCCTCGTTTTCATTTCATTGGCCATAAAAAAACTTGCTATGAAAACAAATCGGCAATTTTTGATGACATGAAAAATTTGATGATAGGGTATGTTTATTAATTTTATAGAGATATAGTGAACCTAGCAAGGCCCTGATGGCATTCAATCAGTTTTTAAGAAGACAATGAAATGAATGCAACCGATTTTGGTCACTGTCATATTGAGTGACAAAGCAGCTTTAAATACAGATGATTTAATGATGCAAATTGAATGTACCAGATGATGCTATACAGTATACAGTAGATGTGTTAGTAATTAACAGAATGTACATAATATAAAATAGCTTTTATTTATGAATATGCTGGTCCTCACAATATTTCGTAATTCTATCCATTAGCACTTAGCCTGTCTGTGCCTTGTACTCGCGAACTATGCTGAGGCGTGATTAATACCCCAAACCATTAGTAGATATGAAGCATATGTGTATAATGATCATCAAAAGCTTTGTCATGTGATCATTACATCTACCATTGGCAGCTGATCAGACGAAAAATGCATGGATTATTCCATATTTATCATAAATGTGTCCAGGCATACATAGAATTTAGTAGAACCACAAGGGGCAAACAAACCTGTCATCAGGTGTGTGTGTGTGTGTGATTAGGGCTTTACGTCCTGTATTTCTGCACCAGTTGGGCTAATCAGCACAGGCAGAGACCATGGCAATGAGCGAAGGAGGAAACAGCCATCCAACATAGGCTCGACTGGGAATTGAACCCAGGACCCAGGGGTTGGAAGCCCAGAGTGCTACCTCTGAGCTAGGCCCCCGCCCCACCTGTTATCAGGTAATAACAAAATATACGTATATTGCAATTACAATTCCTATTAATTCCTTACCATCAGGAAAAAGCCTTGACTTATATATATATATATCATTTTATTCATTCACATGTAAATTCATGGAATATACAATAACAATAAGCAAAAAAGGTTAAAGGATGTTAAAACAGTAAGTGAAAAATCGAATCAATGTGTCCATATAAAGTCACAAATAAAATCTAATTCACAAGAATTAAAACCGGCAATAAAAGTCCCACCATTTCGGCTATCACAGATGTCTCTGATCACACTAACAATATTACAGTCACTAAAATAGTCTATCTGCTTCAACAGTCTCCAGCCTTCATTTGCACCTTTTGAACATTAAGACTGGTGGTCGGAAATGCTACTAGAAAGAGGTCATTCACAGCTTTCTAATTCTCCTGGGTCAACAAGACCGTTTGAATGTCACCTCCAGGCGAGATAAAAAAAGTGGACCTAAGAAATACCAAAGGTGGACAGTGGTCAAGGGAAATTGGATTCAATTGGACTGGACAGCATTGAATTAAACTTGGCAAAGGTTACTGTGCTCTGAGATGCTTAGATTGAAATTAGGAAGTTTGTGAATGTGTCGAAAAAAGTGTTTAAATCAAAACTTGTAGACAGACTGTTGTCCGAGTTAAAGGTCCAATACCTCTTTAGTTGATAGTGTTATAAATGTTAAATCAATTTACATCACCTTTCAAAATATACAGGAAGACCACTTTGGCATATACAGAAAGGTCAGAGTCGTCTCATACTATTGGAGAGTGATGTATGTTACACGCCGGTAGATCCTCAGCTTTTGTGTACTATTCAGGTTAATTCCAGCTCTCGAAATATTAACATGGAATTGGATAAGTTTCCGCTCTCAATACGTTTTGCTTAAATCAGAATAAGTGCAGTTAAAGCAAATATGAAGTATTTAGTTTTAGTGTTTTTATTTGATTTTAATAATTTTTTCTCTGGTCTCATATATATGTTTTGCCTAAGATATTTGTATGTGCACAGGATCATTCATTTCTCATAGACCTGTTGTTATACTCTATTCATCTCACCACCTGTACTTATAATTTTGAATACATTTACCGTGTAAACTTTGAGTAAGTGCTAAATTGATTAGGCCTAATAAGCGTGTCAGACAAGTACAGGTATTGCTCGTGAATCTTTCGTAACATTCTCATGGTCATATAAATAAGAACTATAGACTATAAGCACATCACCATCGTTTCCAGCATTGCAATAAAAAATTTCCATGGAATTGCAATAAATAATTTACAAAGTATCTATGACAGATTACTGGCGGATCTAGGCATGCCTCTAAGGGGCGGGGGAGCAAAAGCATGACTGAACGAGGTTCCTGTCAGTCATTTCATAGAAAACGTATAGTGTGTGTGTGTGTGTGATAAGGCTTTACGTCCTGTATTTCTGCACCAGTTGGGCTAATTAGGACAGGCAGAGACCATGGCAATGAGACGAAGGATGAAACAGCCATCCAACATAAACCTGTAGGCTCGACTGGGAATCGAACCCGGGACCCAGCGGTTGGAAGCCCAGAGCGCTACCTCTGAGCGTAATTAAGGCTGCTACCAGGGTGGGGGCATCCCCCCCCCCCTGGATCTGCCAGTGTGACAGATGACAGGTAGAAGTATTTTTCTATTGCTCCGTGCAATCAACCACTGATGTGTGAAGATTTCACTTCTGAATCAATTATTGCTGGTGTTTTGAAATGGCAACCAAAGACACACCCGCCCGTATAATGATCCTCAATACCTGGCTATAAAAAGAACCATAAACATTGATCCATGATAAAAACTGGATGCTTTATTACACACAGAAGCACTGGGAAAAGCAGGAGTCGAAATCATCACAAACAGCTTTTGGGTGAATAGGTACATTGCAACAGATGGGGGTACATAAGTATATTGTCACAAGCTGACACGTGGGTGGGTGTATTAGAGCTCAACGTCCTGTATTTCTGCACCTGAGGGGATAATTAGGAAAGCAGGGACCATGGCAATGAGATGAAAGATGAAACAGCCATCCAACTTAGTCTCGACCAGGAATTGAACCCGGGACCCAGTGGTTGGAAGCCTAGCACGCTACCACTGAGCTAGGCCCCCACCCTTACAAGCGGACATTATGGGGTATATAAGTAAAGGTAGATTGTTATAGAATGATTGCATTTTTTGAACATTATAATAATTTCAAATCATTCAAATAAGTCTAGATAAAGCAGACGGCTTGAATTATTATTAAAATACTAATAGTTTATGAGAAGTTGCATTTGAATATATTGCTATGGCTGGGAGTAGAAACATAGCGAGGAGTGAGATATAGTGGTTTTGCAATTGGTTATTTTTTTCAAAATGATAATACGCTGATGGAACATGTTATCTTACCATGTTATTCACTGAAGCCCTGTATTAAAAATCATGCGAGAGTCATCAAATATAAGTAAGTATTCTTTAATAATGTCACTATGGGACAACCACCATCTTATAGCAGTATCAAACATGCCCTTCCAAAAAAAAAAGAAAAAAAAGAAACCTAACAAAAACATTACTACCCATGACTAAATCAGCGCATCATTACACTGATGATCTATTGGGCTGCATTTCTAAGTCTTGATGTCAAATTGTTTTTCTTCCAAGAAATCCAACCTCTGAAATCCAGCCTGTTAACAAGGTAAATTTTTGCCAGAAGGCCTGTAATGACCAGGAGATTGGGCATTCCTCTCATAGATCAAGGTGTAACACACCCGATTGGTCCGCTACAGCCGGAGTTAGTGTGGCCGTAGGGACAGTTGTCAAAGTTGGCTTCATTTTCACCTAATTTCTTCATCAAAAGAAGCTAACGGCCACCAGACGTGACAAGCAAGCCATATCAGTCCACATGCATACCCAAGATGTGATCGATGCTCTCTCTTGGAAACTATATTAGCAGTCAATCCCGTAATCAGAATCATCTTTGTTCATCCTATTCCTATGATACATTGACAGTACAAACATGTATGCATCTGGTGAACTCTGAACTGGAAACTGACTTTTTATTTTACAGTACTGTATTTGTGACATAAAGTACAGTACATGGCCAAATGTGTTACGCTTTCCATGCGTTTGGATAAACGCATGATTTTCACCTCATTTTAATTAGGTAAAAACCATATTGGCCATGTATTTTATGGGAGATACATATAGCAAGAGATAGTCACGGAGGATGACTGCTCGGCCCCCAGACAGCAAGAGATAGTCACGGAGGATGACTGCTCGGCCCCCAGACAGCATTCCAAATCAACACCGGCGCGATGTCAGCGATTTTCATACGCTGTTGTAACGACAGTGGCCTATATGGAAACGATGCTGGGCCGATTTGGAATGCTATCTGGAGGGGGGCACCTTTTCTAATTTCCTTATGCTTTATTTTTGGTGCTTTTTGAAATAAAAATTCTGGAACAAAAACAGCCTCATGGAAACCCTGCAAATGGCATGGCCCATTTATCTTAATATTTTAGTATATCTGAGGATTACTTGGTACAGTGAAAGCCCTCTATTTAACACCATTCTTGAAAAATATGGAAGTGATTTTGATATCAAGGTGTTCTTAATTACCATGGAATGCATTTGAATCTTAAGCAGAGTTATTGGCCACAACAAAAATATCATTCAAGCGACACGGTCATAATATTGGGTGATGTACTGCCTTATATGATGAGATACAGTATGATACCATAGCAACCTTATCGCATATCTCCTGGGATTATGTGGTATATTGGTAAGAAAACACGACACAGAATCTGCCTGTGAACGTGGTTAATAGGCTTAGCCAAATCTCACATTCGCCTCAGCGGTTCTATGTGGAGGGACAGATGTGCAATCTGACAAACTGACCAAGCTGATTAGCCAAAAGAGATTCTTGCTAAGATAACTTGGAATAGTGTCCTTTAGGATATATGTAGTATCTTTGTTCTCGGAAAATCTTATTAGAAAGTTTTGTTGGTGAAGCTACTGTGTGTAAATACAATGGTGACCTTTCTGTAACACATATCAAGCCACAAAACAACAACGTTCTAATTAGGACAGGCAGGGACCATTGCAATGAGACGAAGGATGAAACAGCCATCCAACATAGGCTCAACCGGGAATTGAACTATAGGTCTCTTCTGATGTAAAAACCTGAATATGACAAAAAACAACAGAGTTTGACCATTTAATACATTTGCTTTTTTCGATTGTATATAGTTGTTGTCTGTTTGATTGCTTATAGTTATTCCTTTTTAAATGTGTTTTAATTCTTTTGTAATCTTCTCATGAAACATGGAATATGTCATAGCAAAAAAATAATTAAATAGGATTAGCAGGAGTGATGTCATATTCTGACTCTGCGCAAAAATTTCAAATGGAATTCTTCGTAATTACTATTGGGAAAATAATATGGTCATACGAACTTAACTGCTTAACTGTTTTGATCAAGTCTTAATTACTCCAATTAGGCTTGAGCTATGTAATGTTTCTTTGGAGAATGAGACATGATATTTTGGAAAAAAAAAAAACACAAGATATAATATATGAGTTAGTTGCTTTGCAAGAGAAGGAAAATGTCAAGGAAATGAGGAGATATTTACTTAGCACTTTACGTCAGATGCTAGGATCGTGATGGGAGATGTATGATAACGAGCTAGTGCACAATTGGATTATGACGCATGCGCTGTCACAAACAGATCGTGTTTCCATGATACACATTTGGTGAAGTGCATTATCACATTGCGTGACACATGAATACCATTACCAAACAGGCACTTATGATGTCTTTTCTTTGTGGCTAGCTTTACCAGCTCTTGATTGTTCACGTTCTAATGACGCAACATTTTCCACGTTGTAATGACGCAAAATTTTCCACGTTGTAATGACGCAACATTTTCCACGTTCTAATGATGCAACATTTTCCAATGGTATTTTGCAACTTTACAACGTATACAATTGTCATTACAGCATACAAGATTTTGATCAGTGTCCATGAGATAAGAAGATACCTTTGCTTTGTTAGTTTTTGTACAATCTTTGAAGCTCCCTTTTGCAACAGCAGGTAAATACTTGAGATCCCAGTAGCACGTGTTTAAGCTAAAAGAGAAGAAACATTCATTGTCTTTTAATATTTATGGATTGATTTTTGATGGGATGACAGTTATTTTGGTTGTGAAATGTTTAATATTTATTGCTTCTGGCATCCGACAATTGCACCAAGATTATGACACACCCAAACAGGCGCAACGATGAAACAAAATTTCATGTCAGAATGTACTTTGTATTGATTTTTGGTATTCCAGTTTCCGAGTTCCAAGGGTTACATGGCCAAATGTGCCACGTGAGTTTTCCATGAGAAGCATAAATGCATGGAAAACACATGGTTTTTTAGCTAATTGTAATGAGGCAAAAACCATGCATTTTCCATCCAAATGCATGGAAAACGCACGTTGCAAATTTGGCCATGTACCTTTTGGCTGGATGTCATTCATCTTTGAGACCTTTTAAAAATACGTTTTGTGGCAGTGCTGATACTTGGAAAGCTGGTATCTATGTTGGGGCAAGTAAAAAGACCCAACCAAGGGCATGGGGAACACACGCAACATGTTGTGGATGTGTGTGTGTGTGATTAGGGCTTTACGTCCTGTAGTTCTGCACCAGTTGGGCTAATTAGGACAGGCAGAGACCATGGCAATGAGATGAAGGAGGAAACAGCCATCCAACTTAGGCTCGACTGGGAATCGAACCCTGGTCCCAGCGGTTGGAAGCCCAAAGCGCTACCTCTGAGCTAGGCCCCACCCTAACATGTTGTGGATGCCAAGCCTTGTTATATAAAAGAAACATGCCCAACAATTAAAGCCATCCTGCAATCCTTCATACCGCTACATACACTCCACTAGAATACTTTGTTTCACAGTATTACCTTCCATTGTAGTAGAAATTTATAGCAAATTAGACAAAGGATGGCAACAAAAAAAGCTGTGGTCCTATTGTTTTTGTAACATTCAGTTTCACAACAGTGTGTGTGTGTGTTATTGTTTAACGCCTCATCAGCACCTGAGTGGGCGTTTCACAACAGTGAGTAAGTCATATGAAAGACTGTCAATGCATTACACATAGGTATATCTATATGTTTAACTAGTCAATACTTGTTTTAAAAATTGTATGTCTGCATTTTTAGGCTTTGGTATTCTTCACTGTGCTCGTGCTTGGTCGACTTTAGTGAACTTAGTCTAAAGAAGAATAAGGCTACACAAATTTACAGAAAGATTTAAGATGCCCAGAATTAATCAACATATTGGTAATTCTACTGGATACTTCTCATATTGCAGAAGTAGGACTCATATTCAGACCACTGATGTTTGTCACTGTTTTGATTAGTCAACATGTTCTGTAGTACCTAAAAAAACACATAAATATGCTACAACAGATTAACTTTAAGAAGAAAGTCACTGTATGCCTTGATTAACTAATTCCATATCTCCTCGGTGAACTTTTCATCTGCCCCAAAAGCTCATCAAAGCTGACAGTTAGCATCTGCCTAGGTCTTTTATCTCTCCATGAAGCATTTGCTCAGACAGAAATCCAACATAACAGACTTACAAGAAGGAACCATTAAGACAGCGGATTCCATTATCTAATTAATGGATAACGTTCTTGTGCTTTTATATCTTATACCTTGTTTCATCCGAAAGCTGCTTTTTGTAATGCTGTTTAATATAAATACTTACATAAATCCTTAACACAGGTAAAAACGTGTGTATAGTGCACTTAGAGTGTATAATACATTTGTAAGCAAACTGAAATTTAGCTACCTTACGTAGTATGAGAGTCTTAGTGCTTCTAACCTGCTCGATGGCCCAGTGGTAATAGATTAACAGCGCCTTATAATTAATTTAGGAAGTGTGGAGTCTGAATCTTTGCCTGGGCATCATTTATGAGCACGTTTGCATGAGGTCAACCTTTCATCTCATTATTACTACATGGTCAAATGTGCCATGTGCGTTTTCCATGAGAAGGATAAAAGCATGGAAAACGCATGGTTTTTAGCTAATTATAATGAGGCAAAAACCATGCTTTTTCCATGCGTTTATCCAAATGCATGGAAAACGCACGTGGCACAATTGGCCATGTACTACCTTGAAAAAGAGGCATCACATCTGTTCTTTACAATGGTGATTGATGAGCTTAGCAGAATTTTCATATCACAATGATATTTGTCCTCAGATGCCAGCATGAGTTTACTCATTGACAAAAAATGAAAAAAAAAAAAACATTGCATAAGTTGCTTTGGTAATTACACAATGTGACATATCACTCCACATAATGCTTGACCCCCTTTTTTAGCATGAAGACAACATCATATCTGTAGCGACACATGTCACACTCCATGATTATTGCTGAAATATTGTGCCCATCTCAGATCACGATCCTCCCATCCAATCTGAAGTGCTCAGTAAATATTCCTGTTTACGTTGTGACATATCACATCTTGAGGAGTTGGGACACATGCAGAGCTGTGTGCAATATGTGCAGTTGTCATGGCTATCATGGCTTTTCCTTCTCCAAGACTTATACAAACTACCCCTCCTCATGGCAAGGGTGGCAACACTGTGGGTGAAGACCTCAAACCCCAGTGGCCAACACAGGGCTCTGCGCAATGCAAACTCCAATTATGCCCGTCTAGCTGTTCCATACCTAGCATTAATGACCTTAATGGCTAATGTATCATTTAACATATTAATATAATTAACCACATAAAATATTTTGCAATGCCTTTAAATGATTTGGTGGGTGGGTGATTAGGGCTTTACGTCCTGTATTTCTGCACCAGTTGGGCTAATTAGGACAGGCAGAGACCATGGCAATGAGACGAAGGATGAAACAGCCATCCAACTTATCCTCAACCGGGTATCGTACCCGGGACCCAGCGGTTGGAAGCCCAGAGCGCTACCTCTGAGCTACGCCCCCGCCCTGGACCTTCATGTAGTTTCAACACAATAAGTCTTTAAACATTAATTGTTTGCATCTATATCAGGAAGTTTGTTAATTGCAATGGCATCATGTGGTTTCTGCTAATGACAGATCTCAATCAGCGACACCAGAGTGAAAAATAATATATATATGTATAGCTTTTATTGACACTTTTTCATACCTAAAACTACACCTACAGAAGTATGATATACAAGTTCTCATTATTTTATACATAATATATAGCTTAACGTTCAAGGTCCCAGTTGCCATAATTTGATGTTTTTTGGGCAGAGCCCAGCTCTTAGACATTCAGTGTTAGAGCGAAATAAAATATAAGAATATATACATAAAAGATAGAGGATAAATCACAGATCAAATCACAAGTACTGATGCTACTGACGAAAGACTGCATGCCAATATCCAAATAGTCAAAATATCCCCCAAAATAGGTGTCTGAGCGAAAAATATGAAATAGATCCTTTCAAATAATCCAAAATCGGCTCGCCGTATATTTTTAGTTCTTATCTGTTCCATGAGAGGTTGCTCCAATACTGACCTTAAACAGCATGTTACCAGTTGCGGAACGGCGGATTTCAACCCCAGAATAGTGATTTGTACGATTTAAATGGTGTATAAAATGCCTAAATTCAGTCAATAGAATCATTGAAATATTTTTAATAATTACAAAATTAATTGAAGAAATTGCAATGAATTTATTATTTAATTACAAAATTTATAGATGAAAAGTTTTGTTTTTTATTACAATTATTGAAATATTTGGATTTTATTGCACAATATGTGCAT
Organism: Alitta virens; assembly: GCA_932294295.1. NCBI lineage: Eukaryota > Metazoa > Annelida > Polychaeta > Phyllodocida > Nereididae > Alitta > Alitta virens. Next base: position 3,823,687 of record OW028580.1, on the reverse strand, counting down.
TTTTATTGTGTACCTTTTTTATTACTATTAAATAAATAAATGTAGTCATACATGGGTACAAAAAATTTATGTAGTAATATGAGTTTTAATGAATACCCAGCAAGCATATTAACATCACACTGAAATAAAGATGGGAGTATTTGCAAATAATGACGATAATAATAATAAATTTGTATTGCACCAGATCAGATATTTGGAGTCTAAGGTTTATATCACAGGACATTTATCAAGTTCATTCAGCTGGCTTGTACAGCAAATCTTATTCTGCATATATTTATACTTCTAATTGCTAGAATATACTTCTATAAGGTGTGGTGGGGGTGAAGAACACTGATTATTTGCTCTCCCAAAATATTGAAAGAAGAATTATGGCTTTATATAATAAACTATATAAATCCAGTAATTATTTATTTAATCAAAGAATGTTTTGAATGGTCATTGTGGTGTAATCTTTATAGCATTCACAACACATATATTTACAAAAATAATTTAGATTTTTCTTTAAAATTATATAATTAACTTTAATTAAATTTAACATATCGTAAAAATATTGAATCAGATATTTACACAATCTATGCTAAAATTACTACTGTGTCCAGCAGTTTAGAATATAATAAAGAATTGAAGAGTAATACGTACAATTGTATTGCAATAGTCACTGGCGGATCCAGGGGGAGGGGCATTGGCGCAGCCTTAATGTCTACATATGGCTAAAAAATTACATATGACTGACAGTCATGATTTGCCCCCACCCCCCTGTAGACTCAGGGCTGGATCCACCAGTGAATAGTATAAGAATATATTTGCATGCATTAGCGTTGGCCCGAATGGTCCGCAATTTTCGGAACTTACTAAGCAAAGCTTTCTGGGAACATCCAGTGAGCGATATTAGAAGTATTCGCCGTTAAGCCCAAGACGATATATTCTAAATAAGTCATAGGGGTTTTCGGCGAACCAGCCCAAAGGCTAGCTCATCACCCACATACCTGCCTATTGGCCCAAAGGACACAATATCCAGCCCAATATGCAATCTTGGCAGATATTGGATATTGGCAGCAACAACTGATTACAATATCAATATTAGATTCTTAAGGTTGCAATATATTATTTAGATGTATAAATGTTAATGAAGTTAGGATCCAAAAGTGGAATGAGATGGTAAACGCGATGCCAAGGGCTATGAAAATAAAAATACAGAATATGGATGACAACAGGAAAACTAAATGTATATATTCATGTTTTGAAAATTGTATTGTCGAAGAATGGACTGAATTTTATTTAAGAACAATAGATTTAATATATTCAATAGCAAAAAACATTCTATGAAAGTATCTGACTTGATCCCCTTTTAATGTAAAATAGTTTGAATTCCTGTTTAACTTTAATATTTATATATGTATGAAATGATTTATGTATATTGTGTATAATTATGTACATTGTCTCCCTTTTGAGGCTAAATAAAAGAGAAATAATATAAGAGATATATATAAGGATGCAAAGCAATTGCAATGTGGCAAACAGGTCGGTATGACATGATACATCTAGTAACCAAGAAATTTACCGGCAATTTGAGCAAACTTCACTATTGAGAACAACTCACAATAAACTAAGACAGCAGCTATATCAGTTGACATAATATATTATAACATTTAACCTTTCTTGTGTTACATGTAGAAAAAACTACATATTAGTAGTCACAAGTGAAATCAGTTGCGCTTTTTGTGATGTTCGGGTTGATTAACTTGTCAGACTTAGGATTTCTGAATGGGATTTTCTTCAAGATGTAAAAAAAGTTATTTGATTTTATAGCATCTCAGCTCTAAATGATACATTAAAAAATTCTTAAAACACATCGAGAGCATTTTGCTTGCGTTAGATACACAGAAATAATGCTTTCCTGGAAAAGGAACTTCATTCTGTGGTAAAATGAAGCCCATGGTTTTTCAAAACTTACATTACATGACAGTGCATGGTGTTTATTCTTTCATATTTAGGCTGATATCAACAACCATAGTTGATTTCATACTAGAGTTCATTCGCCTTATTCGTGAACCACTTACGCCTGCAGAATCTTGCAGACAAACTTGACAGCTAACAAGCCTTGATCTGTGAGTCGAGTTTCCAATCTTCTGATCATTAGAGACCATCTTACAAAATTTACCTTGCTAACAGGCAGGATTTCTAGGGTAAACTGTATTTCCCCCAGTGTACATGGCAATATGTGCCCCGTGCGTTTTCCATGCGTTTGGATAAACGCATGGAAAATGCATGGTTTTCACCTCATTATAATTAGGCAAAAACCATGCGTTTCCATGCGTTTATCCTTCTCATGGAAAACGCATGTGGCACATTTGGCCATGAACCAACAGTTAGTTTAGTGCAGTACAGTGGACCCAAAGTTATGCCCATATTTGGCACCCATAAACTATGAAAATAGTCTAAATGTTTGACCAAATTTCGTACTGGTAAAGAATAAGAATACATTTGTGTAGAGTAACGGGGGTTTGGGAAAAAGAAAAAAACAAACAATAATAAGCTACGTTTGTTTGTGACGTCACACATTGAATTCCAGCATTTGACATCACAGGCCTTGTAAATATGGTCATAAATTTGGGTCCGCTATACTGCACTTTTTCCTCAATAGTTTAAACCCATTTGCCCATATTACATGCCTAATCGGATCGACAACATAGGAACGACGTTGACTGCAGAGAGTTAAAATGAAGATCGAAGTTCTGAGCGTAGGGTAATATTCAACCATAATACCTAATTCTGAAGTGAAACTGCAGACGTTGATCTCAGCCTTTAATGGTGTGTATTTTCTAGAAAGGAAGATGTCATTGTTTTATGAATAGAGATGAGGTTCATGCACTGTATAACTATTGATCCTACTCTTTCTTTGGTTTCTCAGTCTACTTTTTCCTAAGTTTTCTCTCTTTTTTATGTCCAGCAGGCGTAATATCCGCTCACAAAATAAGAAGACAAACCAGAAAAAGTGATTGGGAATTCTTTGATCATCAGATGAATCCAATATAATATGCCCAATCCTATTTATTGCAGATGAATGCTGAACCATCAAGTTGAACTGAGGATGAACTTTCACTAAGTGTCGGTGAAGATACTATGAAGAAAGGGTTATACACCAGTAAATTCAACATGCAGGGCTCATCCAAGCAGATTAAGAATTTGGAGTAAAAAACCGTTTCACTATCAAAGTGAGAAATGCTTGAAGCTACTTTTCTGGTCACTGCTCTAACATCTTCCCCGTATTAAAATCACTTTAGTTTGTATGGTGTGCGGATTAGGGCTTTACATCCCGTGTTCTGCACCTGATGGGCTAAATAGGCCAGGCAGGGACCATGGCAATGAGATAATGGATGAAACAGCCATCCAACTTAGGCTTGACCGGGAATTGAACCCGGCAATGGAAGCCCAGCATGCTACCACTGAGCTAGGCCTCACCCCTCACTTTAGTTTGGAATTATGATATAATATGCTCAATGTTGTCACCACTGTCGATTTGACACTTCTCCGGTGTTGTTATTATCGGGTAAACGTTGGCTCAATTTGGCATTTTACCATTGTATAAGAAACATGTATTATGTTTATTAATCAAAGAAAGTACTTATATGATTTGAATTACAGCAGGAGTAGGTGGGTTAGTCAAGTTTTATATCCTATATTTTTGCACCAGGTAGGGCTGACCAGGATAGGCAGGTGCCCTTCCAACATGGGCTGGATTCAAACCCGGAACCCAGTGGTTGGTGGGTGGGTGGGTGATTAGGGCTTTACGTCCTGTATTTCTGCACCAGTTGGGCTAATTAGGACAGGCAGAGACCATGGCAATGAGACGAAGGATGAAACAGCCATCCAACTTAGGCTCGACTGGGTATCGAACCCGGGACCCGGTTGGAAGCTTATGTCCCATTCTACCAGAGAACTACACAGTTACAGCTTAGGCAATCACAATTCCTGGCAATTTGAACTTTTCGCATTCAGTCCAATCTAATCCAATTTATCTCCACCTCTGGTATTTCTTTTTGCCCCATTTTCTGTTTTACATCTTGGAGGTGGCATTCAATTGTTATTTTCATCTCTAGGGAATCAGGTGGACGTGATGGGCCTTATATGTTTAACTGTTCTCCAGAGTTGCTCAGAAAAGCTTATATTAACACAATACTTGGTTACCTCTAGAGAAAACCAATTAGCAAATTAATTCCGACAGTGGCTATTCAGGGAGAACACGATTTGCTCAGGGTATCAATTGTGTAGCTAATGCCAGAACACTAGACAATAGTATCTTTATAGTTCTGTCCAGAAAGCCAGGTTTATGTGAGCAAGACTTTCTAGATCTAAAACAGAGCTCTGTGCCTTACTTTGAGTTGGCGTGTGTGTGAATAGGGCTTTACGTTCAGTATTTCTGCACTAGTTGGGCTAATTAGGACAGGCAGAGACCATGGCAATCTGACAAAGGATGAAACAGCCATCCAACTTAGGCTCGACCAGGAATCGAACCCGGGACCCAGCGGTTGGAAGCCCAGAGTGCTACCTCTGAGCTAGGCCCCCGCCCTTACTTTGAGTTGGTGTCAAACTGAAACTTCATATATTATTTCCTGAATCATGCCATAAAGATATCACAAATGTACACTGTAGTTCCAGAGGGTTCAGATTTACCTGTGTCACTTACATTTTGCAATGATATTAAAGTATTAGTTTTAAATTAATCTGGAAGTTGTGAGAATATGTCAATTAAGATTTTTGAGAGTATTATTTGAAATATTGCTGCAAGCTATATCTGTGTGTGTGTGATTAGGGCTTTACGTCCTGTATTTCTGCACCAGTTGGGCTAATTAGGAAAGGCAGAGACTATGGCAATGAGACGAAGGATGAAACAGCCATCCAACTTAGGCTCGACCAGGATTCGAACCCGGGACCCAACGGTTGGAAGCCCAGAGTGCTACCTCTGAGCTGCATATGTAACCCCAGCTTACTTTGCAAGCTATATCTATAGGTACAACACACTGTTGCCTTGTGACAAAATATATTGATATGCAGCAATGTGAATGCAATGATATTATTTCGGCAATCACTTGTTAGAAAATAACTAACTTTGCTGGAATACGTAGGGTCTACACTTTCGTGTAATGAAACAACGATTCCCTGTCGTAACAATACAGTGGAGGACAAAAATACCCAATAAAATGCAAAAATTAGTTTATTCCTGACTAGAGACTTTATTCAAGTGAGTTTGCTCATGAAATCAAATTTCTCAGTCTCAAACATTTGTTTGCACCTGCAAATCTTAATATAAAGATGAAATTCGATTATTTTAAAGAAATTGGCAGATATTTGAAAATTTCATACAATTTTAATGATAGATACCGGACACAGTATGTGCGAAATCTTACAAGCATCAAATAACAAATATTGAAATTTCCTCAAAGATTTTGTCCCAGTACTCATAAATTTTAGCATCTGTGCAATTTTGTTCATTTACAATACAGTTGAAATTTTCATAGTTATTGTTATCTTTTTAAGTACAAACAGATAAGGGTTGTGTTTTCCATAGCAACTGTTGACAAATCATTAAACTTATGATACACAATTATTAGGTCCCTGACTTTGAAAAAAATTGAAAAAGTTTACTTTTTGTGGTGATTGGGTATTTTTGGCCTCCACTGTATAAGCAGCATGTTTTGGCTTGATCGTATCAATCTGTGTTTACAAGGCTGTGGTTATATCTCACATATGAGAAAGATACCGCAATTATGCCCAGGGTTGTCGTGATAAACACATTTTAGGTCCCAAGACATCCGCAATTCAAAGTAATTGGAACAGACCACCTGGTGAGAACAGAAGAAACTAGGAGCATGACAGCAGATCTCTGAGGGTGGGTGGGTGATTTGGCTTTACATCCTGTATTTCTGCACCATTTTGGCTAATTAGGACAGGCAGAGACCATGGCAATGAGACGAAGGATGAAACAGCCATCCAACTTAGGCTCGACCGGGGGAATCGAACCCGGGACCCAGCGGTTGGAAGCCCAGAGCGCTACCTCTGAGCTAGGCCCCCACCCGCAGATCTCTGAGGAAGGTTCTAAGAAAAATCAATGCACAATGGACACACAGCCCAACTTAGGATCAAAGTAAGCTAGGGGTTACATGATGAAAGAACCGCTGACTTGGCTTAATGAGGGAAATATGCCGTGACAGGAGGATTATTATTGCAATGCCTTATTAGTTGAAGAGGCTGTGATGATGTAGATGAATGGGATGATTTTTTGTTTGTTTTTGCATAGAAAGAAAGAACATACTTGGTACAAAAACATTATCTGAAGCATGTTACATCACCAATATATTAGTTGGAATTCCTTTCCTTGTTAATATATTGCAAATATGATATGTTCCAATCACTTGCAACGTTAACTATATACTGAGTGATTTACTTAAAATTACAAAAAAATTTTGACAACCTTTCAGTCAGAAAAATGTGGCTTATTATGTTTGAATATTATATATTTACATTTTGTAATTTGTACATGAAGAAGAAAGCAGTGATCTGCAGTGAGACAAATAAATAACATTTTCGATTTTACATTTAATGTTTAATGATTTTTTTTGTCAATATTTATATAATCATTAACGTTTTACTTGTATTATACTTTCAACCATTGGGTGGAAATTAAATATATAACTAACTTACTTAATTTTGGTATCCCCTGAAGGTGAATTCATCACACTGTGAGGAATATAACTGGTATAGCTATTTCTTTCAGAGCAAATTTAATGGTTACTCAATCTTGTCAGCTTGCAATCACCCATCCAGCCACATGCCAATGACAAACCAATGCTCGATTCCAAAATGAGTTTAATTTATCATGACCATGGTATTAATTATATGGCACCTGATCACATGTAATCACAAACTGTCCATGATAATTGAATTAATTTCTGGTAGATTTTATTTCAATTTGTAAGATGATGTACAATCTTGAAACTGCATATGAATTAATTAATTTAATGATGCCCGGGAATGTAAATACATATATTCCCAAATCGGCCCAGCATCATTTCCATATAGGCTACTGTCGTTACAACATCGTATCAACATCGCCAACATCGCCGACATCGCTTCGACCTCGAAACGATTTGGAATGCTATCGGAGTAAGTGTAGTCTGGCAGCAGTCATTTGTTTGTGGTATTTCAAAACAGATCGAATAGATATTGTCCGAACAGTTTACATGCATCAGTGCCAACCATCACCATTTCAGATCATTGAAAATGAGTAATATTAGGTTTTATCAGCGATGACTAAGTAATTTAGTGATAACATTAAAAATCATTAAGAAGCAGCATTTGAAATTGCTGATTCACTACATGAAATTATGATTGTGGAAAAATAACAGCATGTCAAGATTAGTAATAGTGTGCCCACTCAGTAAAATAGATTCAGGTAGCCAGGTAGGTAAGACTAAAACCGCATGCACATATAATTCCACGAATAAATATAAAGACTGCTTCATGGCCCTCATTCTGCAAACTCGGATGCAAATGAGGGCCATGCTTGCTTGGCAACTGTAAGGGCACGAAGCTGAGCACTTTTGATTATGAGTTATGCCATAATCAACAAGACTCAACTGTATTTCCAGTTCCTTATTTTCCCAATCAGACCACCAAGGTTTTGTGTGTGTGTGTGTAAGTAGGGCTTTACGTCCTGTATTTCTGCACCTGATGGGCTAATTAGGACAGGCAGAGTGTGTGTGTGTGTGATTTGGGCTTTACGTCCTGTATTTCTGCACCGGATGGTCTAATTAGGACAGGCAGGGACCATGGCAATGAGATGAAGGATGAAACAGCCATCCAACTTAGGCTCGACCGGGAATCGAACCCGGGACCCAGCGGTTGGAAGCCCAGAGCGCTACCTCTGAGCTAGGCCCCCGCCCGCAGATCTCTGAGGAAGGTTCTAAGAAAAATCAATGCACAACGGACACACAGCCCAACTTAGGATCAAAGTAAGCTAGGGGTTACATGATGAAAGAACCGCTGACTTGGCTTAATGAGGGAAATATGCCGTGACAGGAGGATTATTATTGCAACGCCTTATTAGTTGAAGAGGCTGTGATGATGTAGATGAATGGGATGATTTTTTGTTTGTTTTTGCATAGAAAGAAAGAACATACTTGGTACAAAAACATTATCTGAAGCATGTTACATCACCAATATATTAGTTGGAATTCCTGTCCTTGTTAATATATTGCAAATATGATATGTTCCAATCACTTGCAACGTTAACTATATACTGAGTGATTTACTTAAAATTACAAAAAATTTTTGACAACCTTTCAGTCAGAAAAATGTGGCTTATTATGTTTGAATATTATATATTTACATTTTGTAATTTGTACATGAAGAAGAAAGCAGTGATCTGCAGTGAGACAAATAAATAACATTTTCGATTTGACATTTAATGTTTAATGATTTTTTTATCAATATTGATATAATCATTAACGTTTTATTTGTATAATACTTTCAACCATTGGGTGGAAATTAAATATATTACTTACTTACTTAATTTTGGTATCCCTTGAAGGTGCATTCATCATACTGTGGGGAATATAACTGGTATAGCTATTTCTTTGAAAGCAAATTTAATGGGTACTCAATCTTGTGACCTTGCAATCACCCATCCAGCCACATGCCAATGACAAACTAATGCTCAATTTCAAGACTAGTTTAATTTATCATGACCATGGTATTAATTAATCTGGCACCTGATCACATGTAATCACAAACTGTCCATGATAATTGAATTAATTTCTGGTAGATTTAATTTCAATTTGTAAGATGATGTAAAATCTTGAAACTGCATATGAATTAATTTATTTAATGATGCCCGGGAATGTAAATACATATATTCCCAAATCAGCCCAGCATCGTTTCCATATAGGCTACTGTCGTTACAACATCGTATCAACATCGCCAACATCGCCAACATTGCTGACATCGCACTGACATTGAAACGATTTGGAATGCTATCGGAGTAAGTGTAGTCTGGTAGCAATCATTTGTTTGTGGTATTTCAAAACAGATTGAATGGATATTGTCTGGACAGTTAACATGCATCAGTGCCAACCATCACCATTTCAGATCATTGAAAATGAGTAATATTAGGTTTTATCAGCGATGACTAAGTAATTTAGTGATAACATTAAAAATCATTAAGAAGCAGCATTTGAAATTGCTGATTCACTACATGAAATTATGATTGTGGAAAAATAACAGCATGTCAAGATTAGTAATAGTGTGCCCACTCAGTAAAATAGATTCAGGTAGCCAGGTAGGTAAGACTAAAACCGCATGCACATATAATTCCACGAATAAATATAAAGACTGCTTCATGGCCCTCATTCTGCAAACTCGGATGCAAATGAGGGCCATGCTTGCTTGGCAACTGTAAGGGCACCAAGCTGAGCACTTTTGATTATGAGTTATGCCATAATCAACAAGACTCAACTGTATTTCCAGTTCCTTATTTTCCCAATCAGACCACCAAGGTTTTGTGTGTGTGTGTGTAAGTAGGGCTTTACGTCCTGTATTTCTGCACCTGATGGGCTAATTAGGACAGGCAGAGTGTGTGTGTGTGTGATTTGGGCTTTACGTCCTGTATTTCTGCACCGGATGGTCTAATTAGGACAGGCAGGGACCATGGCAATGAGACGAAGGATGAAACAGCCATCCAACTTAGGCTCTACCGGAAATGGAACCCGGGACCCAGAGGTTGGAAGCCCAGAGCGCTACCTCTGAGCTAGGCCCCCGCCCTCCACCAAGGTTGACTCAGTTTCTAAAATCCTTTCCAGGACCCAAGGGCTTCAACAATAAATTGGCACTGCCGTTAAATGATACAGGCTTAAATTAGTCTCATTTGAAAGATAAGACCTGGAACCTTCAAAAAGTTTGTGGCCTTGGCTCCTGGAGTATCAAGACATTTCTCTGCATTAGGATTGACTCAGGGTCTTTTGGCAAGGCTTAAGTATCAGGCTGCATTTTACCATCAGAATTGTTATTTTGTTGTCAAATCCTAGAAACAAGATAGAAAAAGCATACCTTACGTAAAAGTTAAAAAGCTCTTACTTCCAATTACTTTTAGTGGTCTCCACCTGTAAGTTTTAGCTGTATCTACAGTATTAAAGGGGGATTTTATCATCAAAGAGTTTCCAGAATACTCAAGATGAAAGTTTCCATAGTTACAGAGCATAAGGTGGCGTTCCCAGAAAATACTTAGGGCGCTATATTTGAACATAAGAAGGATGAAAGAGCCATCCAATTTAGGCTCGACCGGGAATCGAACCCAGGATCCAGCAGTTGGAAGCCCAGAGCGCTACCTCGGAGCTAGGCCCCCGCCCGTGCTGTATGGGGTCAAGTTCGGTAAGATAGGCATACTTTTGTCTTGCTATTGTAGTGTTTTATAGATGTTACATGGAGTCAAGACAAAGTCCAGTAGAATGCTTGGCAGAGAGGGTGGCCTCTATATTTATTTAGGAATGGATTCACTCCAAACCCAGAACTGAGGGCTCCAGGGCTCCTCCATGGCTTTTCTTTCTTGCAGGCCATTGCCTGTCTTTTTCTCATTGGCTCACTGCAGGCTTCCCTGTCAGTGCTCTATTGGCCAAGAGGTTCTGGTCTCATGACCTTCAACCACGACCATTGGCCAGGTGTAATACATCCTTAACATTCTTAACTTTTAAGGTTTACATAAGTCACACGACTTTAAGAGTCAAAAGATATATAATAATGCCAGATCTATGAGATCTGAATATATTCTTAGTTTTCATAACATGACGCTAATGCTGTAACAAAAATAGTTATTGCAAATTCATCATTCCTTCTGCTTGATGTTCAGAAGGTAATATTTAAACTATAAAACCAGAGCATATAATATGCATATCCATAACACTTTTGGAATAGCATGGCTTAGAAAATCTAAATTTAAAAGTACCCATATTAAACCACATGTAGGCACATCATTGAAAATATGAGCACTGCTAATTGCTATTATAAATGCCAATGTTCAATATGGTTCCTTGCATTGGGTCATATGAGCACCTAGGCCTATGTCCATACTGTCAGACAAGACCTACCTATTGCGTATAATACAATAAACATTAGAAAGTTTGATGAAATTCACATACTCTGTTGGCAAAGTATTTTTATGAGAAGACAGGTAACTAGATATATGAGGTGGTGATTAACTTGAGCTGATATCTTTATTCTAGTTAAACATAAGCATAAAATTATTATTTTGGTCATTATATAAAAAATAACTGATCATTCATAAGATTAAAAAAGAAGAAAATAATACTTTATTTATCATCATAGTCAACATATCACAGGACGAAACTCATTTTAGACTCGGGAGAGCATTGTGAAAACAATAGAACACGAATAAATAATTTAAATAAATAGCTATAGTATATACAATGAACTAGAATTTACTCAAGCAATACTTAGCCATGTAATTAAAATATTTTTTGATACCCTATCACAAAGGTTTAACTATATCTGCCTGTTCGATGTCTCGGAATACCTAATCATTTGCCAGATTTTAATAGGACATATTTGAAGTGGGTGTTCGTTGTCATTCGTTACTTTTTTTAACCATTTTTACACACGTTTCTAGAAAAATCTAGAAAGCTATTGGTAAAAATACCCATCTTCCTTACAGTGCGAAAAATTTTCATCAGCTTCCTTTAATCTTGCTTGCGAGATGAGCCATAACAAGTTGTCAAATAAGTTGGAGAACTCGCCATTAAAACTGAAACTTCATCTTTAAACATCAGTTCATTATAAGAGAACTTCAAAATTTAGACTACTGCAAATGTAATGCTGCTATTCCATGAAAAAAAGCATGCTCAGGCATATTCCTGATTGGTCTCAAAATGTACTGGTTTTAATATATACTCATATGTGGTTGATATAAACTAGCCAGTCAATAAATTGAAAAATTCATTTGACAATTCAGCATTGATCAGACATGCACTCCAGGCAATTAAAAAATCCACTGGTTTTACTGAGGCAAGTAAAAGACCCAATCCATGGGTCAATGTGTCAATTGGTGTTGACTTGTAGCCTTCTAATCTCATCATTAGGTTTGTCAACTGCAGCTGGTCATATATAAGCTGACTTCATTCAGACTCAGTAGCATTGCACATTGAACATGACCAGTACCTGGCCAGGCCACTAACCGTCCACTGGCAAATGAACCCGAATGACCACAAGTGACCATAGATGTCTTGCAGCTGACCACTCTAACTTGTAGGTGCTGAAGCCTCCTCAATGCGACCTAATGAAGCCTCCGTGTAATTCCTTTAAACCCATTTCCTCCTCCTGGCTCCCTCTTCAACCACTAATACCAGTCTAATGCAAATAGTCTGGTATCCAGACACTTTGTAGAGTAGATTCTCACTATCATGAGCACCTTCATGACCCTTTTTGTCCATTTCTGTAGATGACTGTCACCATATGCATGGCAGATTATTGTCTGTTATACATTTGTTATAATATAATTATTCAGTGTACACACTAGTCTCGGTTAGAATAATGAAATTTGTATGTTTCACCCCTTAATGTAGTTGACGTCAACACATTAATGTAGATCATCACATACTCAGTCCAGGGTGCCCGCATTTTGGAGTCCCAACAGTCCTGCTTTGGTTCCTTTGGGAAGAACGAAATAACAAACAGAAATAAAGAAGCAAGCACCTATCTATTTATCTATCTATCTATCTTTCTATCTGACAGTGTCTATCTGTCTATCTAAGAGTCCAAATCTGACGAGTCTTAGCTGACTGGTGTAGTGGAAGTCAACTCTAAGCCACCTCACCAGTAAGTCAACTACCTGATTAGAATCAAATTATTGAAATGAAATCATGACCTTATCCAACTCTTTTTGTGAAATTTACCTAATATACAGTACATAGACATGGTGCTATTACATTACAGCATTATAATTATATTTTTGTGGAATGTGACTGAGCATGCTCTGAAATTTTTTTATTTATTTTTTGCTGTGTTATTTCTTTTCGTGGAATAGGTGCATTACACTTGCAGCAGCCTAAATTTTGAATCATAGACTAATTGATGTTAAATGATGGAGTTTCAACTTGAATTTAAAGTATTACGATGAAAATTGATATGGTTAATTGCATACTTATTAAGTACTTTCTGACCTTTCAATAAAAAAAATTAAAAAAGTATATATATATCGCGTAAGTGGTGGTTGGAAAACAACTTGATTTAGTGTAACCTTTTCAAACACATGGGCATAATTGTTTCATAACAAAATATCCTGCAGAAATGCCAAATCCATACATCAGAATATCAATAATTACAGTATTATATTACTTTCTGTTTCGTAACATTATATTGGGATTGAAGTGCACGTTTTTCTGAAATATAATCAATGCCATACAATGAACGGATATCCGTGAAAATTGGCCCTACTCATGGCTGATTCTGAGCTCCCACCATTAATACGTTAAACCTAAGCATAAATAATTTTAGTCCACCATTTGTTGGTTAAATCCTGCCACTGAAGGCGGAGACTATGATGGCATTAGGTTGCTTAATTTGATTTACAGCTCTAATTATGCAAGAAAAATAGGCCAACAGTTTGTACAGAAGAGGGAAATAACTGACATTTTGTTGGTTATATCCTTCCCAAGAACAATAGGAAAGGTACCACGGATGAGTATTAAATGTTATGCACCAGATCATTATACTGTGGTGGTTGTTCTCAATTCAAACCAAGCAAAAACTGTGATAGTGACACTCTTGTTATAAACTGTGATATATGTGTTTTGTTGCATGCCTGTATGGATTTCCAGAGATTAAAGTTAGTCTACAAGCAGTCCTCAAAGTGTGCAGTCCTCTATGTACTCTGCTGTCTCTTCAATACCACTGAAAATAAGGCATTCTGAAAAGATATGTAATGTTTCAAAAGACTCGTGCTAATTGTGGACTTCACTGTTCTGATCAGCATAACGTAGGCCTAAGATTTTCAGGAGGGAGTTGATTTACAATTTTGTTTATATGCCTCTAAGCACAACAGAAAAAGTATCACAGTTGAGTATAAGCTTGATTAAACTTTCTCTGACACAGACAATTATACAGTGTATCCAAAAATGTGTAGGTCAACAGTGTTTACATGTAGGTCTAGTGGATGCTCATAATATATTCCTGTAGAATAGATATCAAAAACATATTATCCATGCAATTAGACATTATTTGTTAGTGGTCAAATTATGCGATATTCAAATAACAAAATTACAAAGGATGGTTGAACTTTGCCATCAAAATCACCCTTAGTGAATATTTACTGGTTCGAGTCATAAGCCAGTCTTAATAAGGAGGCAGATACTGGCGTTGAAGTTTCAGCTTGGTTAAAATTTATTTCCTTACTAATAACAGTGAGGTGATCTAAAGATGAGAGCTAAATTGATTACACAAAGTGATGTTTATTTTTACAACTATCAATATCCACAACAGCGTATAGGTCTGTTTGTGGATGCTCGTGGTATATTTTTGTATAATAGATAACATTGTCTATTTCAAAATGTAGGACAACATCAAAGGGTCACTTAAAAAGGTCAAATAGGTTTGGATCTTCCACATTCACTGAGAAGTCAGTTGGGTTTATTGTATTAAAAAAATAATAATACAGGCTTTGCAGGTCAGTACAACACGAGTGTATAGGCCTACAGTTCTATCATCTCACAGGTATATTTAACTATATTAGTGAGGAATTGACAGGCTCTTATGGAATAATACTGTATATTAAAACTTCTTAATATTGAAATGAATACTTCATTGTAGATGGTTAAAAACATGTCTGACAGCCTAAAATACACGCAGACAAAATTGCATAAAAAATGTGATTGTCATACTGCATGGGAAATTACTTGGAATTACCAGTTATTAGAACTTGATAATGTATATAATACTTGATTATGATGACTGACTTGTCTATTGCATTGTGATGAATTCAATTTACTAGCAACTTACCAGAAATTATATGAAATTAAAGAAACTTTTATAAATTGATTAAACTTTATATTTTCACTGATATAAACAAAATATTTTAAAATTTATATTTAAAAGCCCTCAAACATATACCTACATCACATTTCCGTCGTACTGGCTTTGTTATGTGCACATTCTGCTGATAATCATAATTTAGTTCCTTATGATGTCACAGATGAAGACAAAACATTTCAAAGACTATTTTAATTATTATAACAATAACATCAAACGTATTTCAGGAAATAGCTGCTCACACAGAAGACATCCCATATGACGTAATAGTCGTGGGGGCAGGGATGTTTGGTTCTTCGCCTGCTAAGTATTTGTTGTCTTTGAACCCACGACTCAAAGTATCACTAATTGGACCATGAGTCACCGAGGTAAGTAATGAGTATATACATACTCGTATGCGGCCTCGCCTGGGTTGCAGCAAATATCTCGGACACATGACTTTAACAACGTTGATGTAGCCTATCTGGCCGTCTTATCTGAATGTCTTGTGTCAACATCTCAGAGACCCCACCCATAGGGTAAATGTATGCATCATTACAGGACGTGGCCTCTGATCATTACATCTCCATATCATTGGCAGCTGGTTGCACAAGGTGGCTAAGCTTTACCCCCTTAGTATTGAGGTAATACAACATGCCACTATAATGACACACTTTTCATGGACATGGAAATCACAATGGGTGTCTTTCTGTCACTAATATGTTACCATGGCAACGAAGCCCTATTAGGTTTAGTTACTGGGTCAATGAACCAGTGACCTTGAAGTAAACTCCTTTAGAGACAATAGCACCACTTCACAAGGGCATCAAAGATAAAATGTCTTGTGTGGAGATGTGCCTAGGGCCAACAACAGCCTAACAAGAGGCCAACCAGGAGCCAACGTAGAGCCAACCTAGACATAGAGATCTTACACTGCCTTTGGATAATCTTTAGTTAAAAAGATATTGCTGTAATTGTTTTAGTAGCCAATGTTAAACATTGCGTATTAGTATTATCTGCTGCAGTTATGGTTGTATTCAGTCTCAATTAAAAGTTTCATCACCTTTTTTCTGACGGTTAGGTTGGACACAAAGTTCTTCAGACCAATCTTATTTCTTACACAGAAAACAATTTAGACAAACACCATTAATTGACAGTGTATGCTAGCCTTTCAGTCAGTTTAATTAGTTAATGGATTACATCTATACTGCTGAATTATTAATAAACAGATAATATCTAATATCTGATGAAAGTTTGTTCTATTGATCTGGTACTATTTACGTAACAAAAATATTTTGGGTTACACATTTGTTATTTGGGTTAGAGTGTCCATCCCAAAAATCACGGTATTAATATTCATGGGAATAAATTGACCCTTCAAAGTTGTTTGTTTGATATGAAACAGCTGATTAAATTCTGCTCATTGACATTCTTGAGCCAACCAATTTTTAGAAAACAAATAGGCCTACACAATCAGTGGTAGGATGCAGGAGTCTTAAAATTGCATTTATGTGGTACCTGTAATGGTGACCAATAAATAAAATGTTCACATGACAATGAATATAATAAATGTTAACTTAAATGAAATTTCTGAGGTTGGCCCAAGCTCGAACCTCAGCTATGTCAGTTACTCCTAAGTAGCATGCTGACCCAAGCTCAAGCATAGCTCCTCTGACTAGCACTGCTAAATAAAAACCTACGACTAGGAGTGCCTAAACATGACACAAACATGACACAACATATATGCCTATGATAAATCAGATATAACAAACTTGATAAAATATGCAGAGTCCAGAGTCCGAATGGTCAAGTGGAGGGGCAGTTGGACAATTAACCCTACACAATCACTTGACAACATACATAAACAATACCACAAAACATACATAAACAATACCACAATACACCCCACATTGCCCTGGCGTTGGCCCTTTGTAGGCTGTATGGGCTCAATTTCGCAGTGGGGTATAATTACCCGCTGTGCAGCTGCGAAGTCCAGAGCAGCAACTAATGGTCGGCTGTGATTTAAAAATTCTGAGGGCTCTGTTACGGTTTTTAATAGCCACTCTTACCTCGTCATCAAACCAGGGTCTTGCACTACGTTTAGAATTATTTTTTGTCATCGGTATTGTTTTATTGGCTATATCAGTAATATCATCAGTAAAAACAACCAGACTATTACAATTCCTATAATGTGACATGGTAATTGTTTCTAAGCAGTGCTTTTCGAAAGAGGTCCAATCTGCTTTATGCAACTTCTATCGGGGTTGACCCACTTCTCTAGTACCTTCTACATTTTGTAGGACAATGGGAAAGTGATCACTGCCGTGAGTGTCCTCTAATACTCTCCATTCAAATTCCAGAAATAACGCTGGATCACATATACTAAGGTCTATTGATGAAAATGTTCCATGCCCTGAGTGAAGATATGTGGGTGAACCATCATTGAACAAGCAAAGGGTGTGGTCATTAAGAAAATCTTCAATGATTTTTCCTTTGTTGTTGACGGAAGTGCTTCCCCACAATTGGTTATGGCTGTTAAAATCTCCTAGGATAAGACGCGGTTCAGGAAGTTGATTGTAAAGATTATGCAAATCACTGGTTGTAAGGTTAAAGGGTGGTGGAATATACAAGGAACCTATAGTGAATGTTTTATTCAGGTTCAGACGAACTGCTGTAGCCTGAAGGTTTGTGTTAAGAGCAATATGGGTATGAATGATTTCATTTTTAACTAAAATTGATGAGCCACCAGTGGCTCTATCTTGGGTAGTATTGCCAAATGTATGATACATATGATAATTTCTCAGTTTTAAACTATTCGGGGGTTTCAGAAATGTTTCCTGTAGGCAGAAAACACTAGGGTTTAAGTCTAGGACCATGCAACCTACTTCATCAAAGTTGGCTCTGAAACCACGACAGTTCCACTGAATGATACTGTCCATGAGTTAGTTAAACAAATTTAATAACATCGTAGTGAAGTCTATAGTGCATGGTAAGATACAGTAAGAATATTTATTTTCTCTTCAAATTCGCTGCCTCTTTTGGTGTTAATGTACTTTTTGGGGCCCCACCATGCCTAGATGGCGGTCTTATGATGCCCAGTGCACTAGATTTTTCAAGTGCTTTTCTGTTGAGAGGGGATCTTTTGGGAACATTTGATATTTTATCACTTGCCCCCTCCCGTTGAGGCCTAGGGATGGCGTTAGTTCCTGCCTCCTCTTCCATCGGCTGATGCATCTCTTCCGACTCATCGCCGGAAGGTGCACCCAGTGAAGGGATACTATGCTGAGAAGTGGGAACTAATGTTGCTACGAGATGTCCTTTTCTGACATCTGTAGCATGCTGCTTCATTCTTGCCAGGTGATCGCCTGACTGTGCAGATTGAGATTTTAAATCAATTTTCTGAGAGCTTTGGCCAGCCTTGGAATATTTAAAATTAGGATCTAGGTCAACCCTTCGCTGGGGCGATGATCTGGGTCAGGGAGATCTAGGTCCAGCCGTCTGAGACAGGACTGAGGCATAGCTTGCACCAGCAGCCTGTTCAGCTATACGGCGCGCTTGAGGAAAGGAGATATCCTTGGTCGTCCTAAGTTTCAGGACCTCTTTCTCAAGCTGCCACTTTGGACAGCCACGATGATAGGCTGGCCCATCACCTCCACAATTCACACAATAAGATGGTTTCTTACATGGTGAGTCACGGGAATGAGTATGTTCCCGTGACCCACAATTGGCGCAGGTTGCTTGGCATGGCCGGAGCCGCTAAAATGGCCAAATCTTTGGCAGTTATAACATCGTTTTGGGTTCGGGATGAAAGAATGAATGAAAAAAAAAAAAGAAAGAAAGAAGCAAGCACCTATCTATCTATCTATCTGTCTATCTATCTGACAGTGTTTAACTACCTGACAGTGTCTATCTATCTGACAGTGTCTATCTGTCGTGCTGTCTATCTGTCTATATGTCTGTCTATCTAAGAGTCCAATTCAGACAAGTCTAAGCTGACTGGTGTAGTGGAAGTCAACTCAAAAGTCACCTCAACAGTGAGTCAACTGCATGATCAGAAGCAATTATTGAAATGAAATTATGACCTTATCCAACTCTTTTTGTGAAATTTCCCCAGGTTTGTTATTATACTACAGAAAGGAATTCTCAAATATACAGTGCATAGACATGGTCCTTTTACATTACAGCATCATAATTTTATTTTTGTGGAATATGCCTGAGCATGCTCTGACAACTTTTAATTTATTTTTTGCTGTGTTGTTTTCCTTTCGTGGAATAGGTGCATTACACTAGCAGTAGCCTAAATGTTGAATTATAGACGAATTGATGTTAAATGATGAAGTTTCAGTTTCCAAAACTTGAATTTAAAGTATTACGATAAAATTGATATGGTTAATTGCATACTTATGGAGTACTTTCTGACTTTTCAATAAAATAAAATAAATTAAAAAAGTATATATATATCGCGTAAGTGGTGGTTGGAAAACAACTTGATTTAGTGTAACCTTTCCAAACACATGGTCGTCATTGTTTCATAACAAAATATCCTGCAGAAATGACAACTCCATCCATCAGAATATCAATAATTACAGTATCATATTACTTTCTGTTTCGTAACATTATATTGTGATTGAAGTGCACGTTTTTCTGAAATATAATCAATGCCATACAACGAATGGACATCCGTGAAAATTGGCCCTGCTCATGGCTGATTCTGAGCTCCCACCATTAATACGTGAAACCTAAGCATAAATAATGTTAGTCCACCATTTGTTGGTTAAATCCTGATAGGTTGCTTGATTTGATTTACTGCTCTAATTATGCAAGAAAAATAGGCCAACAGTTTGTACAGAAAAGGGAAATAACTGACATTTTGTTGGTTAAATCCTTCCCAAGAACAATAGGAAAGGTACAACGGATGAGTATTAAATGTTATGCACCAGATCATTATACTGTGGTGGTTGTTCACAATTCGAACCACGCACAAACTGTGATAGTGACACTCTTGTTATAAACTGTGATGCATGTGTTTTGTTGCATACCTTTATGGATTTCCAGAGATTAAAGTTAGTCTACAAGCAGTCCTCAAAGTGTGCAGTCCTCTTTATACCACTGTTTGCCTTCCACAGCCAATCAGAAGCCTGGATTACAGGGGGATATATCACATGTACTAAGAACAGCAGGGAGGACATGGTCACACTTATATGGGCACATGTTTTGGCAAAACAAGCAAACACTTAACAAGCAAACAAATGTCTTGCAAAATAGGCAACATCTTATGCAACTGATCCTGCAAAATAGTGAACCCAGCCTTAATGATTTGTCCACAGACCACTAATTTTCTAACAGCATTAATACCAGCTGTGCAATATGGTTAACATTTGTTGCAAAAAAAAAACTACTCTCTGTAGCCCTTCTTGTGTTAGCTGGGATTCTGTCCAGCAAAGAATTAGTGAAAGCACTTTCACTTTTGATTTCCGCATCATATCTTTTGGCATTTTTTCTGCCATCCGGTGCAAATAGCAATTGCGTTGGTATATCCAATAATTGAGTAGATCCAATGTCAAAGGATGCATAACAATCATTAAATTCACTGAAATCAGCAAAACTCTTCTCCAAATTGTCATTCATTTTGAAATGCAATGTCAATTGAAATAAGTCTTTAATTGTATTGCTCCAGTTTTAAGTGTCTCAATCTATGACAAACATAAACACAAACAATCCAATTAAGTGGTATAAGTTAGATAATGCCCTTGTTTACTTCGACATGGGATTATTGCTCGGCTAACGCCTCGCAATAACTCCCATGTCGAAGAAAACGTGGGCATTATCTATTACATGTACTCTTCTGTCTCTACAATACCACTGACAAAAAAGGCATTCTGAAAAGATATGTAATGTTTCCAAAAACTCGTTATAATGGTGAACTTCACTGTTCTGATCAGCATAACGTAGGCCTAAGATTTTCAGGAGGGAGTTGATTCACAACTTTGTTTATATGCCTCTAAGCACAACAGAAAAAGTATCAGTCGAGTATAAGACCCCACCCATAGGGTAAATGTATGCATCATTACAGGATGTGGCCTCTGATCATTACATTTCCATATCATTGGCAGCTGGTGGCACAAGCTGGTTAAGCTTCACCCCCTTAGTATTGACGACATGCCACTATAATGACACACTTTTCATGGAGATGGAAATCACAATGGGTGTCTTTCTGTCACTAATATGTTACCATGGCAATGAAGCCCTATTAGGTTTAGTTACTGGGTCAATGAACCAGTGACCTTGAAGTAAACTCCTTTAGAGACAATAGCACCACTTCACAAGGGCATCAAAGATAAAATGTCTTGTGTGGAGAAGGCCAACCAGGAGCCAACGTAGAGCCAACCTAGACATAGAGATCTTACACTGCCTTCGGATAATCTTTAGTTAAAAAGATATTGGGTTAGTAGCACTGGTATTGTGTACAGAGCAAAAGGATCATAGCATTGTACTGATGGCACTTTGCAACATATTCACGCACATGGCAACATACATGGTTATGTACTGGTCATGCAAAGATGAGAGAAGGTTACACTTTGATATTATGGCCTGCTTAATCCCTACATTTGTGATTTTGTTGAACTGTCTCCTTTTATTCTTTCTTGGGTTAAAAAATTATTTTCATCCAGAAAATCGTACATTCTGTCAAATACAACCATCACAGAAGCTTTATAAGATAGGTCAGGACAAGACAGGAGATCACAGCTATGACAGAATTGCATGAACTCAACTTGAACCAAAGTCTGTCATGGCATCAAATGCCTGAAACATAAATCTTCCAACTGGTCCAGAATTGAAATGCAGATTTAGTATATTAAGTGCCGATTTTGTATATCAACTACAGATCTGCAGAACAAAATATTGTTTATTCTGCAATTATTCTGAGCTTGTATTGTCGCAACGCTCTGTCATTTTTACACACAGATGCAATATAAATTATGTTACTTGCATTAGTGATACTCGTATATTGTATAATCCATCTTTGTATTTTGAAATAGTCTGCAGACTTGAATCATATTATTGTAAGTCAGGTGCCAGACCAGATAGTCATATTTCTGATATAACTCCTCTAATTTCAGATCAGAGAAGATCAATCACTATCACTATTACAAATTCTGTTTGGGTATATATATATAATCTTTATTCATACACCATTGGTACAAAGTTTGAGTCATATAATCATATTACATTTAAAAATTTACAATCGAATAAATTAATTGAATCATTGCAAGGAAAAAGCATTTAAAAGTTCAATAGTCTCATTTCTAGTCAGAATTGAATCAAACAGTCCATCCCTCAAATTTGCCAATTCTGATATAGTATGGGAAGTCCTGCAATCATCCAACATTTTACACTGCTGCTCACACTCCTTCATGATTTGTCTTACACAGAAATACACACTCTGATCACTGAAAGATTCAGGGACTAGTTGAGTTTCCTTGCTTGCAAATCTCAGACTTTTTGCAAAGCTAGTGTTTTGTAATGTCACAGCAGTATTCAACATATAACGGATTTTTGGGGAATTGTGTTGCAAACCATTGCAGGCAAACTTAATGAATCGTTTCACCAACGGACAAGCTACAAGTCCCCTGTCCACAGGACAGGGTAACAACGTCCCTAGATGAAAAAATATGGAATTTTGGCTCGTGTGGGAACTAGCCTCTTAATAAATGTTTGCCACATGAAATACATCTGCTCTAGGTTTAGAAATACATTTATTCTATTGTATCGCACTCAGATACGTTTGATTTCTTCCAATTATCTCGATTTCTGCAATATTTTTGAACTCATGTTTCCTTGATGATACATGACTGCATTTATGCCAACGTGTTTATTGAGAAAAATGTGTCACAAATGTCCACTTCCAAGAATTCCTATAAAGTTGTTCTGACCCTACATGGAAGATTAATATATCAGAATATTTCCAATTGTTTGGTAATATATTGCACCCGCAGCCGAGACCATCCACAATATTATGACTCATATATCTAAAGAATTTTCAACTATTATAGCAACCATATAGATGTCTGCCACTTTCACTAAGTTGTACCGTACTTCTGCTGGAGCCAATCAGGCTAGTATAACAGATAAAATACACAATGGAACACTGTACTTCACAATACAGTAGCAGACTACCTCACTGCTGTGTCTCATTAGTCTATTTCCTTTCCGAAATGTGTGATATTTCCATCTTGGGAAGCTCCTGTACATGACAATATATAAAAAAAAATTGTATCACCTGGTGTGGCTTAGAACATGAAAGTGCCAATTATGAGTGAGGCATGAATTTTCAATTTCTATCACAGGTCTCTGAAGAAAACACTATCCATGGGGCCCATTATGACAAAGGGAGGATAACCAGAGAGCTGGAGTCAGATGATGTATGGAGCTCTTTGGCTAGCAGGTCCATTCAGAGATACAGAGACATTGAGACACTGTCTGGTAAGCAAAGAGACCCAGAGAGGCGGCCTTGTAAGCACATCGACCCAGAGAGGCTGTCTTGTAAGAACACGTCTTAAGGTCTTGCCTGTAACAGCCTTCTTGTCAGCAGAAAATGTTTTGAGCAAGTAGGCTTTTGTCAGAATCTACTTGTTTTGTACGAATACTTTTGTTCTTTGTACAAGAACTAGAGTAATCTCTAGTGTCTTTCTTGGCTGAGGGACATTAACACATGGGGAAAGTAGGTTCTAATAATGTTGAACCAAATTCTAAGACCACTTCACCAATTTGGCTATCTTTGAAATACAACTCAAACGACTACCAAATTCCTGTCCTAACTGCAGTGATCCCAAGGCTGATGAGGCATCAATGACTGATGTGGCGATCAACAATAATCAAAGTGTCAGCTTACAATGTGTAGTTATTTGGAAAGTCCATTCCCAATGGTGCCCTTATGATACAAGCTATGCCATAAATGTAGCCTGGGATGTGACCAGTGGCCTTTGTACCTAAATACTGGTGCTCAGTGCCTTTGGTAGAAAATAATCAAATCAACAGGAAAAATAATGATACATATTATCATCATGATATTGAGTGTGTATGTGGGAAGCTATTACATTTATCATCTCTCTAAGAAGGATATTTGTAACACAGTTACTTTGTTTATTGCCTATTTAGATGTTAAGTAACAAAAAGACATAGTGCAACCTCAAAATTAACACCACCACCAAGTATCAAACACTTTCTTGATTATAACTGGGCTTCCTCATGGCAAGGATGTAACACTTGGGGTGAAGGCCTCGTACCTCACTGGCCAACAAAGGTTATGATTGTCCAGCTTTTGCACATCTAAATACTTCATTTAACATAATGCACTCAACCACATCTTGACTTTAAGGCCACTCCCTTGTGATCTAAAACAATGACTAAAATTTTAAGACCACTGCCATGTCATTAATTGCTGAGGATAGTCCTAGTCTCGTCTTGTCTTATATTATATTATGTTGTCTTGTCTTGTCTTATTTCAGGAATCAGCTTCTACAATGAATGTAGGCTTCTTGACAATTGGTAAGAAGAATTGACCTGCAATAACAGCTGTATAGGAAGTGATACAAAATGACAGTATCAAAAACTAGTTGATGGAAGGTGGTGTCCTTAAAATGGCCTTCCCTTATCTCAAGGTCACGAAGGACACTGAGGGAATTTACACTTCAAAGAAGT
Source organism: Alitta virens (assembly GCA_932294295.1). Taxonomy (NCBI): domain Eukaryota; kingdom Metazoa; phylum Annelida; class Polychaeta; order Phyllodocida; family Nereididae; genus Alitta; species Alitta virens. The sequence continues at coordinate 3,798,916 of OW028580.1, read as the reverse complement.
CTGGTCATATCAGGCCAAGGTTGTTTGTTAAAGCTCAAAGGCAGCTTGCAATAATGTTGGGTTGTGACATCATTGATGACATCCTAAAACGAATAGAAAAAAAGAATGGATATCACTTACTAACAACAAATAAAGGAAGAAAGTTGGTGAAAAAGAAAGTTTTACTGGCCACATGAGTGTTCACCCATTGCAGGGACCTGTTGCCAATGAATAAACAACCGCTGATTGATAACTGCTGCACAACAACGTTGTTCGTAAGTATTAAAGTCGCAGTCAGCAAATTTTGCATGGACAGCAGTTTTTCTATCATAATATCATAGAAAAGAAACACTTGCACTGGCTGTCAAAAATATCAAGAAATTCTCAACTGTAATTGTTTAACATTGTGTATTAGTATTATCTGCTGCAGTTATGGTTGTAGTCAGTCTTAACTAAAAGTTTCATCATCTGTTTTATAACAGGTTGGTACACAAAATTCTTCAGACCAATTTAATTTTTTACACAGAAAACCATTAAGACAAACATTCTCGAATATCTGGGGAGCGGCGGGCCCGGAGTTCCCCAAAACCCCGCCCTGGTCCCAGGGCGGTCATTATTAATTGACAGAGTATGCTAGCCTTTAAAATCAGTTTAATTAGTAGTTAATAATATGGCTGAATTATTGATAAACAGAGTATAATATCAATATCTGATGAAACGTTGTTCTATTGATTTGGTACTATTCACGTAACGACAAAAATATTTTGGGTCACATTTGTAATTTGTGTCAGAGCGTCCATCCCAAAAATCGTGGTATTAATATTCATGGGAATAAATTGACCCCTCAAAGTTGTTTGTTTGATCTGACCAGCTGATTAAATTATGCTCATTGACATTCTTGAGCCAACCAATTTTTAGAAAACAAATAAACAATAAGTGGTAGGATGCAGGAGTCTTAAAATTGCATTTATGTGGTACCTGTAATGATGACATTCAAAATTCTCCATTGAAGACATTCTTGTCACTAGAATACAGTGGTTTTATGGTGAGGTGCCCTTATCACAGACACTTGTATCATACTACATTACCTTCAAATGTGTAAGCCCCATCATGTCAAATCTCTATAAAAAATGCATATCATTGAAGCAAATCGTTGTTGAAACCTCAACTAAAATTATATGCAAGGTATATATTCAACACCTTCAATATTTTAAAAGACAACTTAATGATTTCCTGTTGTGTTCAAATCGCAGGGTTAAGCTAGGGTATACATGATATAATAAAGATGTAAGTTGAAAGTTGCTACATCAGGCTGTACAAACACAATGCCTCTAGGGTAGAGAAACACAGAATTAGTCTGGTTTCAAATGACAAACTATATTGGAAATACATCTACACTGTATCAGTGATAGTGTTATTATTGCTTTAAATTGCATCACTATTGAACTGTGATGCACGGCTGTTTCTGGTGTTTTGAGATCAAAAGGCCAGTGCAATATTGTCGTCATTTTATGCAATTTAACGTGGATTTCACTGATGGACACAGTGCAGTCATTTGATACAAAGTCATTTCAATAAGAATAACCAGGCGGTTTTATGTAATCAGCAATTTATTTGTTTGTTTATACACCTGTTTCCTGCTCTGTTATGAGGTAAACCCTCCAAAGTGACGTTCCTCTACTCTAGAGGCATTGCGTTTGTACAGCGTGTACCTAAATATTATTGATTGGTTTACTTCGTTGATTATTACTTTGATCTACTATGTTTTCCAGTCATTTTGGGTATCACAGTTGGTCCCATGGTGCCCACAAGGTCTCCTCACATTCTTGCTTAAAAAAAACTAGTTGTCCCTGTGATCAACCAGGGTGCCCACTGCCCAGCTAGAGTCCTCACACTGATGAGTGATATTCGCCTCAATCCCTCTGCAACTGGCTGTTGGTACTAAAAAATGTGTTTGTGTGTGTGATTAGGGCTTTACGTCCTGTATTTTTGCACCTGATGGGCTGATTAGGACAGGCAGGGACCATGGCAATGAGATGAGGGATGAAACAGCCAACCAACATAGGCTCGACCAGGAATCGAACCCCATACTCAGCGGTTGGAAGCCCAGTGCTACCACTGAGCTAGGCCCCCGCCCTGGCACTGAAGAATATTAATATCTACAATCGTAAAGGTTCGAGTATTTTTCAGGTAAAAAATTAACACAAACAAGAAAATCATGAAAAGCCGGGTCAGTCCCTGGGGAGTCTGGGTGTAGACTGCAAATGTTGCATCTAATGCTTTGCCTATGTCTCTTGCAGTAAGCCACTTCAAGATTCTCTGCAGCTGCCACTATTCTAGCTATGCAGATTTTGCTGCAGCTGTTTCAACTGAGCAGATTTTGCTGAACTGTTGTGCAGATTTTGCTGCGAGAGTCTTGCCGTCCACATTTTGCTGCAAGATTCTCTGCTGCAAGATTCTCTGCTGCAAGATTCTCTGCTGCAAGATTCTCTGCTGCAAGATTCTCTGCTGCAAGAATCTCTGCTGCACAGATTTTGCTGCACAGATTTTGCTGCAAGATTAGCGGTAGCTGTCCATTGAAGCAAAACCTGTGCAGTCGGAAATTATATACCACTCCAATTTTGGCCCAGTGCTATCAATAATCATCCCGATTTGTCTATCAAGGAATGACCCCTCATGCCAGTCAAATATATGTTCTATTGCATTCTCATACAAAACTTTTGTATTAATCTAGTATAACCAAATTTATAATAGCATTTACTATCTAGCATCCTTTTCCCGACTAGGTGGTTCAGATGTGATATATGGATCATTCCAAAGAAACAGTGCACTTTTGGCATTTCAAGTGCAAAAAAACAAACTTTTCAATCTTACAAAAATTCATCAAAATTATGAACTTTCATATATATATAACACGACAACAATACATTTTCATCTTTTATATTTATTGGTTGGTCATGTGACCTATTATGTCAGCTATAATGTTAACAGGAAGGACAGTAACAGGGTTTGACATTTAGGGAGACTTTATGCAATATCTGAAATGGAAATGCAGGTAATATTAGCAAAGTTTCCATTCCATTTTGTAGTAATGGAATGCTTTCAGAATTGCTTTTAAGCTATTTTCTGTGATAAGTAATGATGCACATAAAAGTCACCATACTAACTATTTTCTTTAAATATTGAGAAATATTAATTGAAATGTGTAAGATAAGCATACATCTTGAAGTATCCATATCAGTGCTTTCTTCTCTTGAAAAGTGCACAAACCAAACCTAACTATTTTTATTTTTTCATCTAGCGGCATTTTAATACCATGGTAACAGGAGTGACATTGATTCTGTTGACAAACTTTAACATATGGGTAATGTAAATGTCTTCGCCAGTTTAAAATTCAACTTCTCCTGATTATAATTATGTGAATATCATACATTATTTCTCACTTACATTCATTGAGCTGGGTAAAGAGATATATAAAGTGAAGTGTGGAACATGCCCTTTTTGCTGCCTTTTACAGCAAACCGAGCCAACATGTCAGTTATGACACTCTCCTGCAAACATTTAGTTTGTGTATTTATATCTTATCATTGTCAGGAACCTATTCCTGGCTGTAGCTATAATAAAGCCAGCCGCTTCTGTCTACTCCTAGCTTAGTCAACTTACATCTACCACCAATAAATAAAAACCTTTTTGGTAAATTTATTTAATAAGTCATAAATATGTATATAAAATAGACATACATATTTTCAACGAAAAATGACAAATTTGCGTAACTCTCAACTTATGCACAAAATGGTGCTGCATGTACTTTTTGTTCTGGCTTTGAGTAGCTAGCTATAGCCAGTTATCATGACACACACTACAACAATTTATGTTTGCAGATGGCCTCAAGTGTAATTAATGTTTTTTTTTTTTTATGTGAAATTGAATTATTTAGACCTACAGCTTTGTGATTTGGAATTGATTTTCGCATTTTTCTATTTTATTGCAGTTTAGCTATTATTATATCATTGGAAGTGAATTTTCTAAATTTCAGAAGAAGAAAACAAAAGATAATGTGTACACTTAAGTTTGTCCTGGTTCTTTGAAATTCCTATCGTAAATCAAGGCTTTATATTTCATGACAGTGTGAAGTTGTAAACAAATTATTTTAACAGATTGTGTGTTGTACGCCAATTTCAAATTGGTGTAAAAGGCAAAATTCCTTCGTCAAATTCCCTTTTCATATTGCCTCCATGAATCCCATATTATATCAAAGCTTCAGAGAGCCTAGTTGAATTATTTGACATTTGCTACTTCATTGATATTTCACAAAAGAAACATAATATAGGGATACGATATTGTGTTAATATTAATTATGCAATGTTGCATTTTTAAAAGCTTGGTAAACTAAACAGTGTACTTTGGAACTTTATGATGCATAATGAATCTTGCATTCAACGAAATATCAGAAATGATGTATTTAAATTTCTGTGGTAACCTTTTTAAACAAAAGAACGCTGAGAATGTTTGATAACATTAAATTTGCTATGTGGTAACACGAAATGCTCAGCTAAAATATTTACCATTAATGTTTCAGCATTATGAACTAATTCACTAATATTAAGAGTACTCCCAAGGAATTTTTGGAGCATGTTTCCAAGTAACATGCAACATTGGCTTTACCACATGGCCTCATGTCGGCCCAATTTGTCTTATACTATCAGGGTTGTGGGCAAGCTGCATGGAATGTGACAACATCCACACTAAATTTCAGGTTTGAAGCCAGTTAGTGAATTCTTCGATCAGTGCATCACAGGCGTGACAGCTTCACTGAGACCTTATATAGACATGGTGACACCATCCATAGGTGTTGCTGTGGGAGGGTGCGGCTGGGCTGCCAAATCAGCGTATGAGATTGGTCATGTGGCTGCCAGGTAGATTGAAATGTCTAACATAATTTAAAGAGATGGGATTTAACAGAATTCTTTAACTGTAAGTTTTGTTCAGCTAGATAATATCATTGGATTGAAATGAAAAATAAATAAAAATTCAAAAGCAAACAGCAACTAAAAACAACTGAAAATAATAAAATTAGTCTTTTGGTTACCAGGTAAAGTAAAATACAACTTCTGAAAAATTAGTTAAAGAGAAAAAGGGAGTAACCTGAAACATTACCTGTAATTTTGTTTTACTGCCAGATAGTATTATGGAAAGGATGGTTAAAATGAATCAAACACCAAAAAGCACTAAATGTCTTCAGAAAGTGATCAAGTTGGTCTATGGTTATTATGCCAAACAAAACCATTGCAATGCCAAAACATGAAATTAGCAAAATATTTCTTGTTTAAAAACACTGCAATTCTCATATTATTGAATGATTAAAAAAAAAACAACTAAAAACTGACAGCAGTTAAAAGCCAGCAGAATATAATTTGGCTAACAGGTGAAGCAAAATAAAATTTGTATAAATAGTTTGAAAACGGAAAGGATTGAATTGGACTGATTTTTGGTTGCCAGACAAAAGCAACGCAGAACATGAGAGTAGCTAAAATTCACATTTAACTTAAAATGAAATGCAGCTTAACTAACATCATATAATGTTATTTTCAAAGTTAGGCTTGAGATTGTGAGGTAAAGTAGAAAAGACAGAAGCTCTAACATGAAATGCACGGGATGTGCAGTTGTGGTATATGGTTGCCAGAAAGGAACAGGGAAGCAACTAAAATGCAGCTAAGTGAGATTCAGACAAAAAAAAATATTGATGCTGTAAAATGCACCAAATAAATTCCCAGATTACATTATGTTTTATCAGACCCTCAAGATGAGTCGAAGACGACGAGGGTCTCAGGGAAATGAATACACACAGTGATGCAGGCTAAATGCAGATCAATCACTATGCAGGCTAAATTTAACTTGGTGGCGAACAAAAAGTTATTTAAAATTCGTCCGGCATCATTTTATTAAGTACAGTAAACTGCGGATTGTTGATTTGTATTCTGATGATTAATATAGACTTTTCTACGTAATCAAAATGCTTTCTCCCCCACTGACATTCTTGCTCTCCTGAATTCACCAAGACCCTCTCCTGCATAGAGGCCTGATCGAGGGTCTTAATTGCATTAAGACTGATATTTTATACAAGCTCAGAATAGGCCAGCGTCGCCCATAGTTATATCTCGAACAGGAAGGATTAACTGATAATCAGATAAACATCATGGGTTCATAAATGAGCAACACCCTTTCTTGTATAATGACAAAGCCCTGTGAGCATTTTGTAACACAATATGACAGGGGATGTTACACACACCAGTGCAGAGGATAACACTATTGATCTTAGGTTGTGTAAGTCTCTTGGTGCAGCTTCCTTAAGACCATTATACTCACAAGTTTCACATGCCTCATGAACACATCCTTTAACAAAGATTCAGTTTCTGCACTGGCTTACCACGTATTATTTTGCTCTGATTAATTATAAGTTCATCTCAAGCTGTGTTATATACAGTGGTGGGAAAAGTTGCTGCACACCCTGTTGAATGCGGTGTTGTTGTTGATACACTTTTATTACTCAATACACGACGTATAGGTATATCGTCAAATAAATAAATAAAATACAATTAAACCACCGAAAACCGAGTACAAAGTATAATGTCAAAAGCTTATATCAAATTATCACATGTTACCACTAATAAGAATTCATCAAAGTAAATATAAAATTACAACAAGGTGAAACACCACATAAAAGGTAGGACTGCTTGAATGATCAAGCAATAAATTCTGAATACAAATAAATATATACCAAATGACTAATAGCTGAATCTACTGAATAACTATATACTAAAACAACAATATCTATCAAAATAGAGGTGACAAATACTATAGGAAATAAATGCATGGCAAATGTGAGGCTGTGGCAGCCATCTTGTCCACACAAATTGAAAGCTAATAAACTCGGTCAAAATATGACACATTAATAATTAATTCTCACAGAGCACAATATTAAACTACGTAAAGTATACAAGAAATGTTAAACATACCTGATAATTAGTTGATGGATTGATGAAATTGACACATTGTTTCTATAAAAAGTGGTGACTAATAATGATGATTTGTCAAGTGACTGGTTCACAAAATGTATTGCCTGATGCCTATGAGCATGGAGAATGACTATTGATTAACCCATTATAATCACTTCCTGTGCATTTGACCTTAATGACCAAAGCATTACAAACTCATGCACATGGAAGGATTTGACAAACAGTGATAAACATTTGATATTCACAAACATAGTCAAACATTAGAGAAATCAATAAAGAAAAGGCCAAATTGGCAAAACCAAAATATTAACTCAACACACCCAATTGATGAGCACGACTTTGTGGTAAAAAGAATTTTATAATTTAAGTCTGCATATGTATGGAACTATTTGCCAGTGCACTTGATAAGGCCAATGTAAACAGTGACAGTTAGACTGCTCTTGCTTTTCCCATTACAGTTATTAATTATTACACAGATAAAAAATAATAACCCAGTCAGAGGACAGAGCTCACATTTCTCTCTTGTGTGACAACTTATTCCACTCTTGTATTCTGTAATCTTTCAACTATTGCCGCAACTAGATTATGGGTTAGTAGAAGACTTGACCCAATATTGTAAAAATTATTAGCACACCTTTTCATACAAAAAGCCTTCCTGGTGCTATTAAAGATTCTACTTGTATTGATGATTTTATGTTCAACTGTATGGCTCCTTTTTTTAATGTTTTTATTTGACTTTTATTATGTAATCATAATTTTGCTTTTGTTCAATATTTTTATGTAAACTTTTCATAGTTTTTCTTCATGCCATATTGTAAAACAGTGTATTTTTCAACTGTACATGTTTACCTGTTTTAAATATATTTCATCAATAAATATGAATACTACATTTTACATCAAACATTCTATATTTAACAAACAAACAAGTCTTGCTTTTCCAAGATGCCACAGAAGAGTTTGAAAAAAGACCTATGGAATTTTAGTTTTTTAATGTATTTGTAGTTGACCCCATGAAAGTATAATGACAGTCATTGTGTGTTCTTTTTCATTTCAGGATGATCAGCAAAGGATCATGGGACTATGACCTCCCAAAAATGTACTTCCAGTGTCAGTTCAGACCCCAAAACAAATCAAAACTGTAAATGGCAGCAATCCAAAGTTTGATCTGCCATGGCACGATCAAATTTTGCCAAAAGTGTGATGTGGACTTTCAAGTCATTCATCTTAGACGTAGCACTGTATATTTTGAAATATGTTTTTATTTCATAATTTGCACAACTGTTCTGAAAAAAATAGACATTTTACCTGTCATTAACTTACAATAGGTGAATTTATCATGTCTCTGAGGAGATAATATTATAATAATCCATGAATCATGAACTAATCTTTTTCATCTCAGTGGCTTTGTATTTATAAGACTGTGTGGTCATTAAAATGTGTTATAAACAATGGAGATGGGGTTATATTCTGAATAATCGATACACACGAGCAAAACAAAGAAATAGTTTTCTTAAGACTTTAGGGGCACACTATGTCTTCATGCAACTGCCCTAGTTGAGCAAGAAAGTAGGCTTACAGTTTCTGTTTAGGAGAGAGATAACTAATATTTTTGTTGGTTATATCCTTCAACTATTTTTAGAAAACATATCATGGTAGAGTATAAAAAGTGTGATCATTGTATTCTAATTGTGGACTTCTTGATCACTGTTCTAGTTAGTTTCAGGTGGCTCAATCAGTTTTAACAGGAATTAATAACTTATGTAAAAATTACTGGGGGTGTTGGATGTTAGTTGAGGTGTTTTGATGTTTACTAAGTACTTAAACTGAAACAAAATTATTTACCGTTATATTCCTCCACAATAGCTTTTCTATTGTATATAAGTATAGATGGATATAAACAACGAACATTTTTACTGCCTAGTATAAGAGCACTAAAAATATCAAACAATCAAACAAATTAGTAAATTCGCCTCATGGAGTATAAAGGGGCGTTCACACGATCACAGATACGACATACGTATGATGATGGATGGAATTTTACTCTTGCTCATCCTTTTCCATACTTGATTCACTTGCCAAGTGTTTTACATATACTCGCGCTAATCCGTAGGATGCTCCTGGTCGTGTTTGACTACTCATGACCATACATGGACAGGGCAAACATTTTTAAACATGTCTAAAACTTTGGCAGACATTCTACAAGTGAGTTGTTTACATTAGTTACGTAACTCGCTCACGATTCACATGGCGAGCGTTCTAGGTTTGTTCTATGTATGTTCTACATACGTTCTAAGTATTCTACATACGTTCTACATACGTTGGCCATTCTTGGCCATACGTAGAAACCCCATCCTTGAACCACTCCCATGGGCGACCTACGGGCAACCTAAGAGAGATCTTTGAGCATTCTATGTGTGATCTACGAGCTTGGCGACGGACGATCGGCGACCGTTTGATGGACGTCTGGCTAGCAATCTAGGACTGCCCCACGTAAGCTCGTTAAAAGCATTTATATGTGATTAACAGACCCACGAGTGAGCACATATAGCCTACTTTTGCCATCCTTGGTCATACATAGGTCTTATACGTGATAGTGTGAACGATAGCCAACAATATCACTCAACAGTCACTAGTGTTCCATGCAATTAATCATTATTTGTTATTAGTCGAATTAAGCGATATTCAAATAGCGAAATTACAAAGGATGGTAGAACTTTGCCATTAAAATCAACCTTAGTGAATATTTACTGGTTCGAGTCATAAGCCAGTCTTAATAAGGAGGCAGATACTGGTGTTGAAGTTTCAGCTTGGTTTAAATTTCTTTTCTTACTAATAACAGTGAGGTGATCTAAAGATGAGAGCTCAATTGATTACACAAAGTGATGTGTATTGTGACAATTATCAATATGCACAAGATGTAGGTGAATGATCATGGCCTATTCTTGTATAACAGATAACAACAGATAGCAATATATTGTCTATTTCAAAATGTAGGACAACGTCAAACATCACTTAATAGGTCAAATAGGTTTGGATCTTCCGCATTCACTGAGAAATCAGTTGGGTTAATAGTGTTTGGAAAAATAATACAGGCTTTGCAGGTCAGTACATCACTACAACACCAGTGTTCTATCGTCTCAGATATATTTAATTATAGTAGTGATTAATTGACTGGCTTCAAGGAAAGAATATCGTATTTTTAAATTTCTTTATATTGAAACAAAGACATCATTGTAGCACAGGCGTTTGCCATCATGACAGCACAAGCAAGTTAGCATACAATAAGCAAGCAAAGCTTAGTCTAATTGATATGCAATTTCACTGTTTAAAGTTTTAGACATTCAATATCATAAGCCAGCCTAAAGGCTATTAGGCAAATTTGTTTGTATTTAAGTCTAACTGGTAAACTAGCAAAAGAAATGCCATCAAGCTCAGGGCATTTCCTAGTGTATTCAGCTACATTCTGATTGGCTGTTGCAAATGACATAGCTTCCTCTTGAGAAAGAAGCCGATTAAGCCAGTCAGTAGCCTTGGTATTAGTTAAAGTATAAGTGCTGTCATCAATGAGCAATGTCATATATGTTGGCAGATGCCTGTGATTGTAGACAGACAATATTACCTGAACCATGTGATTGTTTTATTGCATGGGAAATTACTAACAGGTCACTTGCAGTCATAATATGGGATTTGACATTATACATAATAATTGAATTGCCTGTCTTTTGAAAATGACAATGTATTCAATTTACCAACAGTTATATGAAATTACTTAAGATTAACTAAATTTGTGACACTTATTTTTCAACTTAAATAAACCATATTGCATTATTAGATATGTAAAAGTGGTAAAATCTTCAGTAATTTTTCTGTGTATTTTACGTATAGATTTACCTGGATTTATTTACATAATGACAACCTAAATAAAACATTTAGGCCAGTACTTAAATTACAAGATTAATTTTTATCATTTATGGTAGAGTCCATGAATTAATACTCTTAAACCTTAACAAAAAAGCACCTCTGAATAAAATCCCCAATGCATCTGGACCCCATTATTTCAAGTGTTTTGGATGAGGACAAGTATTGTAAAGCCTATATTTACATGACAAATAATAGAAAATCACACAATTGTCCAGAGCTGAATTTTCTACTATTCCTAGACGCTGCATTGGATTTTCATGGGTAAGCCCAGTATGCTTTTGTCTGATATTTATAACTTCATCAATCATTAGATGTCGATTGTGATAATAATAAACAAATAAATGGTCATGATTACATAAATCCAGAACGATTGTTTATCGACAAATTAAGTATTTCAAAATCTGCAGTATACCCTGTTCATACAAGAAACTGCTACAGGCAGAAGTGATAATGAAATGATATTTTTTTACGGAAGTACATTGCTGACGAAGAAATTCACATATGTTTTTAATGGTTGTTTGTCCCTTGTCAATTTTGTAATAATTATCTTTCCAAGTTCAACTTGATCCCACCATTTTTTCTGATGTATACAATAATTCCATGCTTTATTTCCAAGGAATACAAAAAGCTCATGCCAAACAAGATTTCACTGTAAACGTCACTTATACCACTCGACACCTCTTCCAGCATGGGATATATAACATAAATCCCATTTCATCTCTGCCTAAGTCAACAACTACTACTTTGTGTGTGTGATTTGGGCTTTACGTCCTGTATTTCTGCACCAATTGGGCTAATTAGGACAGGCAGAGACCATGGCAATGAGACGAAGGATGAAACAGCCATCCAACTTAGGCTCGACCGGGAATCTAACCCGGGTCACAGCGGTTGGAAGCACAGAGCGGCTCTGAGCTAGGCCCCCGCCCTCAACACCTACTACTAATAACATATATTTCAGGAAATGGCTGCCCACACAGAAGACATCGCATATGACGTAATAGTCGTGGGGGCAGGGATGATTGGCTCTTCTGCTGCTAAGCATTTGTTGTCTTTGAACCCACAACTCAAAGTTGCGCTTATTGGACCACAAGTCACTGAGGTAAGAATATAGAACAAAATAGCCTTGCCGGCATTGTTTGTCCTGTCCTTATATAGATATATGTATGCAGTTGTTTAAGTAAATTTGATACAGGCACAAAACAACTCGAAAGTAGGGGGAAAAAAAAGCTTGACAATTTTGCCCATTTTATTAACCTGTTGTTATTCCTGTAGAATTACATACTTTTCAGGGACATGGAAATCCCTTTGGTCACTATGGGTGTCCTGATGTCAATAAAATGCAACCAGTTATTGGGTCAATGAACCAGTGACCTTGACCTTGAGGTAAATTCATTTAGGGACCGTAATACCACTTTACAAGGGCATCAAAGACAAAATGTCTTGTGTGGAGGTGTGCATAGGGCCAACATAGGCCAACCTGGGGCCAACAGAGAGCATGAGGATCCCTTCACACAGTATACTGCCTTTGGATAATTGTGATAGATTCTGGACAGATCAAAAAGAACATGGCACCATATTGATGGCCACAGGCATTATGAAGAGATCTTCATATATATACAAAATGTCCAGCATTGAGAGAAACTGCTCTCAGCTTTACAATGCAATATAAACCCATCTCTAATGGTTTACTAAAAAAATATATAAACAAAAAGCAATAGACACCAGAAACCATAAAGTTATCCGTAACTAGATCTAAACCTATCTGCAGATGTCCTTTGGTTGGATTATTATAGTAGGATTCAAAATAATTGTCCACTTGACTTTCGGTCATACATTTATATTTTTCCATAAACGGCTTAGCAGCAAGTCAAAATGCAAACTTTCTGGCTTCTGTGAAATAATTATTTTAAAGTTTGCTATTTTCTCCTTTGTAATTTCTGCTTCCCTGTGACCATAATATATATTTTATTGACACTATTGAGGTCACTTTCAGACCTATTACAAATACATAAACATTATGGAGAAACAGAGCATAAACAATAACTTGCTACAGTTGACGTACAAATGACGACAAAAATCATCATTGGACAGATGGGTAACTTGGGAGTTAATTGGTACAGTGAGAAGTTTCTATTTAGTCAATTGTGTGTTTTTTCAAGCTCTATACATTAAAATATGATCAAAATTGAGTGGAAATTGTTTGTGGCCATTCATATACTTGTTTATCATAATTTAAATCCCCACATAGCCATTTATTACAAATGTAAAATTTTATCCATAAAATGAAATCGCCTGGTGGCAGAAATGCTAGCAGCTGTATGCCAAAGTGTCTGTCTCCAACACCGTATTAAAAAGAAGTATTTTGATGTATACTATTACATTTATTGTAAACAAAAAGTATTTATGGTTGGAATAAACATATCTCTCTCTCTATTCCCCTGAACACACTGTAGGCCTATATGATGAAATAAACCGTTCATACAGTAAATTTCCCGGAGGGGGTACTTATATTATCATCACCCCACTTGCAATGTATTCCCCATCCCCCCAGGATCTGGGCCCCTGTTGATGGAACTTTGCAACATACATGTATTCAAGCACATGACAACATGGTTACTTTTCGAGTTTCTGTGTGATGCGGTGGTCATGCAAAGATGAGAGAGCGAGTTACACTTTGATCACATGACCTGTTGAATCCCTACATATGTGATTTTGTTGAATGAATCTTTTTATTGTCAGGGAAACCATCCTTTCTTTGGTTAAAACCTTTTTTATCGAGAAAATTGAACATTCTGTCAAATACAGCCAATATCACAGAAGCTGTTTTAAATACGCCACAATAAGATAGGAGATGATACAAACCAAAATAAATTACTACCTTTTCAGTTAAGAAGAATCACCCACTACATGTTCATTTCACAACTTTTTGACTCCCTCCGAACCTTTTGAGAGTACAGCTGCTGCCATCTGGGATTAATGTGTGGTACCATTGGCCTGAGTTAATTGCAATTAACATTGGATTAAGCTCACAGCAGGGGTGGGTAACTAAGCCCTTGTGTAAACATAGAATTCCTCTTGTATAAAAGAGGCTCCATTAACAGAATTTTTAGTGTTATGAAGAAAACCCTAGAAAGAAAGTTACACTGAACAAAAGGTGAGGAAAGAGTCTGATATAACACGTATACCATTTAAATAGTGTTGTATGAAAGAAATGCCATATGTTATGATCTGAACTCATCCGACGTCTGCCATGGAAATAAAGCATTATAACGGACCATCTAACATAAATCTTCCAACTGGTCCATAGGTGCAATGCAGATTTTGTATAGCAACTACTGATCTGCAGATCAAATAGCATTTATTCTGCAATGACTCTGAGCTTTTATCGCTGCAACACTCTGTCATTTTACTCACAGATTCAATATGTTTTATGTTATCTATGTTACTGATACATGTATAATCCCTATTTGTATACATTTAGAGATGGTCTGCACACACAAATCATTTTCTGTGTTGTTAACAAGGTGTCAGACAAGGTGTAACAAAGTCCAGATATCAGAAGAAACTCATACTTCTGATGCATCTCATGGAAGCCATTGAAATGCAAATAAAAAAACTTGGGAAGATCAGCTAGTTTTACTATTACAGGCTCTATTTTTGGTATGTAGTTATGTCGGTGCAGTTCCAATTTTTCAGCGATCTACACTACTACCCATATACTGTACATATGTATCAAGAATGCTAAACCAAAGGTATACCTCGTAGGGCTGGAAATATATTTGGGTAACTAACTATTTATAGTTTGGTTAATGGTTTTCCTTTTTGTTTGTAACCAAAAAATCTAGTGGTTACATGGTATAAATCTATCTGCCAATTTCACCAAGTTGTACTGTATCTATTTTTTGCTAGGACATTTTAAGGGCTAGTAGCATTGATACAATATATTGCAACAATAGATCACACTACTTCACAATGCAATAAAGGAATACCTCTCTACTGGGCCTCATTATTTAGTCCATTTATTTCTGGCATGCATTATATTTCCTCCTTGTGAATCTCCTGTATGTGACAATCTTATATTTCTTTTTTTTTTATCACCTGGTGTTGCTTAGAACTGGAAAGTGCCAATTATGATTGAGGCATGAATTTGCTCTGCAGTCAGATTGACAAGTGTGCTCATATTCAATATCTCCAATTTCTATCACAGGTCTCTGAAGAAAACACTATCCATGGGGCCCATTATGACGAAGGGAGGATAACCAGAGAACTGGGGTCAGATCATGTGTGGAGCTCTTTGGCTGGCAGGTCCATTCAGAGATACAGAGACATAGAGAGACTGTCTGGTAAGCACATAGGCATTTAGAGACTGTCTAGTAAGTACAGCTACCTAGAGAGTCTGTCTTGTCTGTAACAGCCTCTTTTTTCAGCAGAAACATTTTTGAGCAAGTGTAGATTTTTGTCAGAACCTTCTTATGTACAACTACTTTCTTGTGCTTTGTACAAGAACTAGAGTAATCTCCAGTGTCTTTTTTGTCTGAGGGACATTAACACATAGAGAAAGCAGGTTCTAAAAATGTGGAACCACATTCTAGGATCACTTCACCATTATGACTACCTTTTTAATGCAAATCAAATTAAACAAATTCATTTCTGCCCTAACTGTATGCCTAATATTGTTTCCAATAAACATGATCTTTATGGCGGCTAATGAATTTGCAAAACCAAGGATGGTCTTTATACTGAGGTTCCATTGTAGAGTAAATGTAAAGGCATGGCAGAAAAGGCATCAAGGAAGGGTGTGTTGTTTTACCAGTGCATTTGTAAGGCCAGTAGGTGTAATTATGTATGGATACACTAAGGAAGCATCTAGTTACTTATTGAATACTGTCTACCAAGATGAGATAGACCGTATAAGAATGACTGATGTGGTGATCAACAATAACCAAAGTGTTAGCTTACCATGTAGTTATTTGGAAAGTAAATCCCCAATGGTTCCCTAATAATACAAGCTATGCCATAAATATGGCGTGGGCTGGATGGCCTTTGTACCTAGGATGAAGAGGAAAAATAATGATACAAATGATCATCATGATATTGAGTGTGTATGTGGGAAGCTAATGCATTAATCTCTCTTAGGAGGATTTTCGTAGCACAATTACTTTGTTTATTGCCTATTTACATGCTAATAGGCACGGAAACCATGCTAAGTGAAAAAAGAAAAAATATGCAGTCCAACATCAGATTTAACACCACGCAATTTTAACACTTCCAAGATCCTAACTGGACTGGAGGAGGGGTGGAGAGTTGGTAAAAAAGCACATCAAGTTATGAGTCTAGCTTTCTTGTGCTCAATCACACTTTGATTCTGAGGCCACTGTATCTTGTGTCCTAAAACTACCATTCTTACCTTGTTTTATCTTACATGTGCATTTCAGGAATCCGCTTCTACAATGAAGTCGGCTTCTTGGTAATTGGCAAAAAGAATGGACCTTATGTAACGGCTGTTAAGGAAGTGATAAAAAAGAACAATATCAACCACCAGTTGACAGAAGGCAGTGTCCTTGAAATGGCCTTCCCTTATCTCAAGGTCACAGATGACACTGAGGGAATTTACACTTCAAAGAAATCCGGTCACATCAGTCCAAGGTTGTTTGTTAAAGCTCAAAGGCAGCTTGCAATGATGTTGGGTTGTGACGTCATTGATGATGTCACAAAAAAAATAGAAGAAAAGAATGGATATCACATACTAACAACTGACAAAGGAAGAAAGTTTGTGTCAAAGAAGGTTCTACTGGCGACAGGAGTGTTCACCCATTGCAGGGACCTGTTGCCAATGAATAAACAACCTCTGATTGATAACAGCTGCACAACAACTTTGTTAGTAAGTATTGAAAGGTCTAGTAGTCATGGTAAATACTGTATAGCAGTCTTACAAGTTAGCATCCAATGCTAAAACGAGTACAACTGTAGTATCAACTGCTCTTGCTGGTGTTGTTGAAAAGTTTTGTTAGCGCAAGGTGGGACACAAATCTTTCTGAACAATGCATGATCAGGATTACTTGGAAAACAGTTAGACAAACGCCATTTTATTGAGCTCTGTTTAAATTGCAATTTTGGCCCAGTATGCCAGACAAATTTACATCTGCAAATTGGCATAATGCATGATTGATTTTTGGGATCTTTTACTTGCCTCAGCATAGACACTGAGTACAAGGGACCACACATTTAACAAATGTTTAATGTCTTATCCGAACAACATCAAGCTGGTATTTCACCCACGAAGAGTGCCCGGGTCCGGGATTGAAACCAGGTCCTTCAGAGGAGCAGGCAAGCGTCTTTCCACCCAGCCGCCTCAATGATATTGAGTAGACTTTCAAAAGTTGTTTGCTCTGGGCCAGCTGATTAAATTTTGCTGGTCATTGACTTCTTCAAATACAGTTTTTTAGACCACAAATGTAGGAATTTGCAAAATTTTTCCAGTTGCATTTATTTTGTACCTGTACTGGTGGAATATCAAATTACAAAACTCTCCAATGAAGGCACATTTGCCCATTGATATACTGGCTTGATGTATGCCTGAAATACCATAGTGCATGTGCTACATTCAATGTTTTACTAAATTTGAGCCTCTTGTCAAACATTTTAAAACACTGATAACAACACTTTAAAGCCAGTCGTTGCATACACTAATTGATACACTGAAGCTCAAATTTAAGACAACTCAATATTGAACGCCTTCTACCATTTTTAAACCGGTTCACTAGGTCCTACCAAGGTTTATTTATTGCAGTCTGGAACACATCCAAGCAAGTGCTTACGAACATGTGTGTAAGTGTCATATCTTAATAATAATAAATATATGTCATATCACCATGATTGTGCACAATAAGAAAGTTAATTGTTTCCTTGATCTGGCAGTCCTATGTATCTTTTTTCCAGTCAGAAATTGCTGAGAAGGACCTTGCCTACTTTTACAAAATGCCTAGCCTCTACGTAGAAAAGGACTGTCCAAACTTAAACCATGAGGTTGACGATAGTGGCTTCTACATCCTGCCTCCTATCAAGTATCCTAATGGTTTGTAAAATACATTTGGTCTGACTTTGTGTTGTACACCTTATAGCTGACAGGGAACAAAACTCCCAAAATACTGTGCACCCTTCATGAGCTAAATCCCAGCTGGATGTTGGCCACATAAGATGTGAAACAGTAGGGCCCCCTCAATTCCACAAATAAGGCAACTTTCCCTATACAATCACTGAATATTGAAACACTCATTGAGTGGCTTATGGCATTAAATGTCTAACAATGAAATTACGGAATAGTTAGATGTTCTTGTGCTGAGTTTACGCAATTCTTGTTCTGACAAGCAGGCAATTTAGAAAAATTGTCTAAACGCCAAAAATATAAATCCATTTCTCCTTTATTTTAAAGAGAAGATTTCTTAAGTCTCAGCCTATCGGCTATATAGGTTAACAAATCATTTTGTTTAACTAGGTAAACTAGCAAAGAGTGTCCATAATTAGGTCGCTGAGCTGTTAGGTGACAGCACACAATGTTGACGATGTCAGATAACAAGCCACCTTGTTTTTGCACTGGCCCCTTGATAGTCCAAGACTCAATTTCAAGTTAACATCAATTTCGAGTTAGCATCAATCAGCCCTACCAGTCAAATCGCTGTTCTGTTGTAATTTAATGTCATAATGTACTGCCATGTATATTGTATAACTACTACTTTTATCGACAACATTTATCCATAATCTATTATACCAAATTCATAATACCATTGATAATAGCACCTTTTTTCCTAACTAGGTGGTTCAAATATGAATTACAATGACATTTATTGGAAGATAATTATATCTGATCTCCGAAACTTATAATTGCAGGAAAATGGTACTTGAAAATTGGCCATAGTAGAGAGAAGCACATTATACTGGATTCTCCCAAAGACATGGATGACTGGTACAAAAAGAGGATAGTGGAAAATGAAGTGAAACCTTTGCTGTACAAGGCCAGAGAGAAAATCTTCAAAGGTACTAATGTATAGTCTAGACATTTAAGTGCAATTTAGAGTAGTCAGAAAGGCTTCTATTTGAGTCTAAGGTCTTTATGTGTGTATGCTGTAGTGACATATAGATTTTTTGCCATCAAACATTTGAATAATATCTCTTAAAAGCACAGCAAAACATTTTGTTTGATGCAGTGATGCAATTTTGAATCAATATAAGTTTTAGATCATAAAAGCATTCAGCAAATTAGATTTTAGGCCAAATGCTAACCAATGGAGCATTTTCATGGACTTCCGACATAATCGTCAAGTCATAGGCAAATGCCCAGAGGCCGTAGGCAGTATGGTCAAGCTGGCAGGAGCCGAGGTCACATGACCCACGATTATTGAACATTTCAGAAAAATTTCAATCTCATGCATGCGCAAAGGGTACCCTTTGAGTTTTTCTTTCGCAAGATTATCAAACGGCAAGGCAAATGTCATGCTAAGCGTCATTGATTCGTAAAGTTTAATTAGATATATGTGAAAGATAGGCTGTATCAAATAAAATTTATTTAGAAGATTGTAGACATCTGATTGGCCAAGAGACCTTGAAATTAGTTATTTTTTATGGCTATGACGGTCAACGATCATTCCTGTCTAAATTAAGGTCAAATAAAAAATATATAATTTTCAGAAATAGTGTAAACCATGACCTCACGCGACCTAAAATTCAGGTAAACATATCATATTGTCCAGCATCATGGCGAACGTCATGAGGCGCCCCTTTGACTTAAAACTTACAGAGTGGGAGTTCATCATTTAGTATAGTTCATACTGATTCCATACATGTTTTCGGATCGACAATAGACCAAATGACCATCGCTTAGTAAATGAGAAACGCTTGCTCATGTTGGCATATTGAGCAGAATGATGGTTCTGCAGGTAAATTCAAAGGAATTGCAACTGGTTTGTGCAATTGATGGGATGGCGGAAAGTAAGTTAGTATAATTAATCTTTCTAAACAAAATTTAATTTCTTAAACATAAAATTTTGTTTTTTAAAGTTACTTTTTCATTCTTTTATTGATATTTCACCTAATTATATCATTGGCAGTGAATTCTCTAAATTTCAGACAAGAAAAAAAGAAGAAGATAATATGTACATTTATGTTTGTCCTTGTTCTCTGACATTCATATTGTAATATCATGACAGTGTGAAGTTGCAAACAAATGCTTTTAACAAACAGATTGCGTGTTGTGTTGCAAGTTTAATTGGCGTAAAAGGCAAAATTCTTTTGTCCAATTCCTTTCAGTTTAAATCCCATATTATATCAAAGCTTCAGGTCTAGAGAGATTATTTTTAGCTCCGTTTAATCTCTTTACATTTGCTGCTTCATTGATATTTCACAAAAGAAATGCGCCAAATGAGACATATTATTGCAATGTATTAATATTTCCTATGCAGTTTTGCAGTTTGTAAAGTTTGGTAAACTAAACAGCTAGACACTGCATTGCAGATTTGATGTGTATAGAACTTTCTTTGTACCACTTTCAAACACAAAAATACTAAGAAAATTGTGCTTTCAGGTAAAATGTAATGCACTGTTAAAATGCCATATAAAATATAGTAACATTAATGAAAAAATTTAGAATATAACTATTTCAACATTATGATCTAGTTTAGAGTATTGCAAGGGAATGTTAGGAGCATGTTTCCTTGTAACATACCACATCGGTAGGACTTCAGCCAAATGTTGGCCGGCATCAGCGCATGGCCAAATGTGAACTCAATTTGTGTTACTATCAGCCTGTAGTATCAGGGTATGGACTAGCTACCATGAGACTATGCCCACACTCAACTTCAGGTTTGACGGTAGCCTTTTCATGAAATCTTTGATTAGATCCAAACTCAATTTCAGGTTTGAAGCCAGTTGGTGAACTCTTCAATCAATGCATCATAGGCTTTACAGCTCCACTGAGACCTTATATAGACATGGTGACACCATCAATAGGCGTGGCTGTGGGAGGGTGCGGCTGGGCTGCCAAGTCAGCGGATGAAATTGGTCATGTGGCTGCCAGGTAAATAGAAATAGAAGATCTAAAATAATTTGGAGAGTGGGAAACAACTGAATTTTTTAACTGTAATTTTTGTTTGACTGCAGGATAACACAAGTGAAGGATTGAATAAAATAACGATAAAAAAGAATTGTGACACGCTAAAAATCAACAGAAAATTATAAAGTGGTCTTTTGGCGGAAAGGTAAAATAAAATAGAACTTCTAAAATGTAAAAGGGGAATTAAATGAAATCTTTACCAGTAATTATTATTTGACTGCCAGAAAATATTAGGCCTATTGCAAAAATAGTACAAAAATGATTTCAAACATGACTCGAACTCAGATTCTTCATTTTCTTCGCTCAAAAAAAAAAAAAAAACAAGGAAATTAATTACAAAACCATTTCAAAAAAGAATAAAGAGAACACAATTTCTAATTAGTTCAAAGGCAATGGATACCACTGTAGAGGAGCCCAAATAAACATATAATACATGTATAATGATAAATCAAATAATTATCTGACTTGTAAGTACACTGGCTGGCATTGATCATTCAATAGAAATTAAAGTGAAAAAGAATTTAGGATATTTACATGGTTTTAAGATGAACTGCTTGAGATGGTCTAAATAAAAATTATTTTTAACTGTAGCAAATATAGCAGGCTGGAATATTGCAAATAGTTCTATAACATTCAATCGTGTTTCTTTTGATGTAATATTTAAATTCAAAAATACTATGGGTGAAGATTTGAAATTATGTGGCATATTATTATAAATGAAGGATTAAGAATATCAACAAAATATTTTGGAATTGTGAACCATTAATCAGTTTAAAACCAAATGTGTGGTCATGAAGGGAGGTAAAGGGCAATTGAGAAACATAATAATGCCAGTCAAGTAAAATAAAATGAAATGTTTGAAATAACTTAAAAGGAATGAATAGAGTTGTGTGTGTGTGACTGTTTTCTGGCTGCCAAGCAAAAGCAATGCAAACATTAGAGTAGCTGTAAGATCTTACTAAAAAAATGTGTTGGAATAACTTGAAATGCGGCTTAAATAACTTGGTAACATAATGTTATTTTCATAGTTAGGCTTGAGAATGCCAGTTAAAATACAAAAGCAAAAGTTCTAAAGATTATTGTGTGGGTAGATGTGCAGTGGTGTTATGTGGTTGCCAGGAAGTATTGATGATTTAGCCAAAAAATAAGGAATATTGAAGCAACTAAAACGCTGCTGAAATAGGCGAAGGAGACTCAGCCAAAATGATGAAAAGATGAAATGGGATGAGCTATATATATTTGTGTTTTATGGATTGTGGCTGCCAGATGAGATTTTGTTATTTTTAATCCATGCAGCTAAGTTTAGGCATGGCAATTACTAACGTCTGACCGAACCACACCTGGCATGCATTTAGATTTTTGAGACCTAGAAATGTTCGGCATCTGAATTGAAGGGTGTGTGTTTCTTTCGATTTTTGAATTTTTAATAATATTTTCATATGGTATATGCTTAACAGCTACGTCAAAAAGTGAATTTTGACTACCTGCCTAATTTTGTTTAACATCGCAAATACTTCTACAACAGTACCAAGGATAGGCAAATAGAATTTAGAGTTTGTGTAAAACGTTATATGTCTTTTTAAATGCTATGTTATCTTATCTTTAGTTATTAGAATTGCCATTTTTTTTCTTTTTTAAATCATCCAATATCATAACATTAATTTAGCTGTTTCAGTTACAGTGAAAGTCCACATCCAAACCTTAGTGTCTAAATAAATTAACCCCATATGCATTCTTTGGAGTTTGTCCAGACAAGACAATAGAACCCTAATCTGATAATCTGATAAGCATCATGGATTCAGAAATGGGCGACACCAATTCTTGTATAATGACAAAGCTCTGTGAGCATTTTGTAACACAATATGACAGGGGATGTTATGCACCAGTGCAGAGGATAACACTATTGATCTTAGGTTGTGTAAGTCTCTTAGTGCAGCTTCCTTAAGACCATTATACTAACAAGTTTCACATGCCTCGTGAACAACCCTTTAAGAAACAAAGTTTCAGTTTCTGCACTGACTCAATCTGGGTTATATATAGTGGTGGAAAAGGTTTCAGAACACCCAATAAATGAGGAAAATTTCAATGTGAAAATAATTTCTTATGGACTTTTTTGCCAGTGCACTTTATAAAGTCAATGTAAACTTTATCATTAAGACGATTGTTTCAGCATATGAATTATATTTTTTGATAGTGGGAGCTCTAAAGCCCTTGCAGTTAACCCCCCCCCCCCTCGTTGAAGACAGAATCCTCTCGAAGGAGTTGAGAAAGCCTCTGAATTGACCTGCAATGGGTGTAATTGTATTAGACTGTAAACCGCGAAAACAATTACATTTACAAATGTAGTTGTTGTACTACAGCTTACTTCCGCCACTGCATTCCAAAATTTTATGTGACACAACTCATGGTCAAATTGCTTTGACCCAATACTGACAATAACTTAACAAAGACACGAGCCGGCCAACAAGTAAAATACTTAGCATTCTTTTTCATATGCCAAACCTCATTTTGAGCAATCCAATATCATGTCAGATTGATAGATGCCAGTATAAACATAGAAAAAAAGGGAAAAAAGGATGATGGTTAAATTTTAATATTAGTCCAGGACCTATCATATTTTTGAAGAACACTTAACTATATACTGTTCATTTTCATTTCAGGATGATCAACAAAGGATCGTGGGATTATGACCTTCCTAAAGAATACTTCCGGTGTCACTTCAGACCCCAGAACAAATCAAAACTGTGAAATGGCATTAAATGAAAACATTTAATCCAGCATGCAGTGAAATATTGCCAAAAGTGTGAACTGTTTTTTCAAAGTCATTTTTCTGATGTAGCAAAGTAGTTTTTGACGTATGTCTTTTTCATAATTTGCACACATGTTCCAAGAATAAACATACATTTTACCTGTCAATGGGTATATTCATCATTAATAAATTACACTTGACTAGCCAGCTTTCCTGTCAGAATTTATCACATCTTTGAGGACATATAATTTTTCCTGAGCACATGTTTTGCACCTCAGTGGTTTTGTATCAATTGAGAACATCTCTTTGTGGGGTCATCAAACTGAGATATATTCCATAGAGCTAGCCTGGCAGTGGTTGAATAAATATTGAGTCTAAAGTAAACATCTATTCACATAATTAAAAATAGAAGATAATATGGCATTTGATTTATATCGCCGATTACTGAGTGTTTTATTACAAAAAGCATCGAAAGAGCGGGAAAATAGTCAGTGCAGTTTGATCAGAGAGAAGATTATTTGAAAGGAGCATGCACTTTATGCAAGTGAATGATTCAGGTTGAACATCTTATGAAAGTAATTGATGTAATATTTGAAATTTAAAGGTTGAAATATACCAACACGCAATACTTTGATAGTTAATTTAAGAAATAATGGAAGCATTTTTATGAAATACAAAATGCTCCTCAAGACTTATAGTGTGTGCACTCATTTTTTATAAAATTAAAATGCTGTACAACAGCGTGCATATATAATCCCACAAAAAATACAAGCACTGCTGCATGGCCCTCATTCTGCGAACTCGGACACAAA
Organism: Alitta virens; assembly: GCA_932294295.1. NCBI lineage: Eukaryota > Metazoa > Annelida > Polychaeta > Phyllodocida > Nereididae > Alitta > Alitta virens. Next base: position 3,774,334 of record OW028580.1, on the reverse strand, counting down.
TGCCCTGATCATCGTTTAGAGTCTTTTCACTGAACAGCCCTGAATTCAGCAAGACATGAGTCTTTCCTCTCCTCTTATTACTCACTTTGCTTTTCAGACACAGTAGGTAATAACTAACTGATTCCATAAATATAACTTTCTCTGAAAAATAACAAACGCCAACTAAATGATAAAGTATCAAATATACATTAAAATGAACTAAAAAAACTGCTGCTAGGATGCACTTTGCTTTAGCCAATCACAGCCAAGGACGGGATCTTTTTGAGCCAATAGAATTGCAGTATTCTGTTTTAGCCACCTGGTGGAAATACAGAGAACCTTCCGTGAAAATCCACTATTGATTAGGCTTGTCACTAAGTATTGGATATTTTGAATACTTAGTGACACATCTTTAGACATTACATTTTTAGACATTTTGGTGGTTGTCACACTTCTTTGTGAAAGCCAAACTCGGAACTTTAATAATTAATAAAGCACTCTCCATAATGAAATTCTGATTACTCAAACATCACACATTTACATATACAACCGTAATTTGCTGTGGTATATGTTCTAAGAAATAATCACGGCACGTTTGAAATTTTGCTTACATTACCAGCTCCTAGAGGCAGTATCCTAATATCGGAATATTAGCTAATATAACACTACACCTGTCTGAGGGTTTGCAGCATAACTTGCCATAAGCAGCACTATCTTTCAAATATTAAGCCCCCTTCACACATAGCCGTTTCAGATGCCGGAGTGTCCTGGAGTAAAATTTCTTTCACTCCGGGTTGGTCTAGGAACAAGAGCTGAAAATGTCAAACAAAAAATAAGTGTTTGGCGGTGTGTACACGATGGCAATATGGTGTCAACAAGGAGCAACATGGTCTTTACACGGATGAATACGGTCGCTCCACGGATATGTACGGTTGAAACACGGCGGTGCCGAGTGCAACACGGAGAGAAACCGTGTTGGTCCTTGTACTCTTCGTGTTATACTAATGCTAAGGCCTAAGTAATGATGACATATCTAGTGACGCAAGAGGCAGACGTAATGATGATATGAGAATTGGTAGATTCATTATCGGAGCTCTGTGACTGCAAACAACAGAAGTAAAAAATAAAACTTCTATCTTGTCTTGTTTTATCTTATTTTGTGTTGTCTTAAATTGCAAGGTTCCTATACAATAATATGACATTCTGATAGGATTACCAACGTCATTGAGGAAGCAACACATTAACCATTTTTAACTCCTTCCAAGGTCTTTGCCAATAACTGAATTTCAGTACAGTTTCCCTCAATACTTTGTTCTGTTAAACTCAATTAATTAATTACGTGTACTGAAATTCTGACAAGGTTTTTGTCCGTCATGCTCCGTAACACAGAACCAAGGTAAAATGGGAGGGCCCGCAGGTAACAAATACCAGATGTTGTTGTGGGGTCTGTTGTATTCTCCTTGTACTCTATGTCTGTGCTGAGGCATATAAGAAAACCCCACCCATGGGGTCAATGTTTTCCATGATGTGGACTCCAAGCCTTATCATTTCATCACTACGTCTGCCTCTGGCAGTTGGACATACAGTGTCAAAGTTTACTAAGCTTCAGACCCAGTAGCAGTGAGACATTGGCATTGATTTAAAGATAGTTTGGACTGAAAAGTATTATGTACTAGGTTTTGAATGACTGCCCTCCCTAAAACCAATTGGACTATAGAATGTTTGTTAGTTTTATCCAACTCAATCAGCTTTTATTTATAAATTAGCTAATTTCAAGTACATTTCTTTGATTAAAATGTTAATTATTATATGGGTCAGTGACTCAGGGCATTGTCCTTATGTCTAACTTTTATGAAAAAAATTCTAATAAGAATGTGAATGTCTGACACTTGGCATATGACAACATTTTGACATATTAAAACAAACATTGGAATAAGAAAGTTATCAAAAAACCTGAATTTAGAATTAAAGCTTTCTGTATCTGATTCATTGTAATTGTTTTAATTTGCCCATCAGGTGGAGAAACATGGAGGTAAAGCCCTAAACCGCTCACCCAACCATTTGAACATGAAGTACTCTTAAGACACCTTAATGGCTTTTGCCTTAAATCATAATGGCAAGTGCATAAAGTGTTGCTGCAGCAACAAGATTTTAAGAATATTACTTTTAAAGTGCTGTTTCTTGCCTTAAAACTTCAAACTGCTGAATTCAATGTAACTCTTAAATCAATGTAAATCCATGTGGGACATCGGTGACACCTAAATGTTGGGGTTTCCTTTAAATATTATTACGGCATTAAGAGAGACACAGATTTCTCATTTGCAGAAAATATGGAAAAATATTATAAAATTTGGAATTAAAAGTTTAAACTATCAGGAAAATAGATTCCAAAAACAAAAACAAAAAAAATCTTGAAAAACCAAAAATGCTCAAATGCACAGTACATCATCAAAAATACCAAAACTATCCAAATATCCTCATAAAAGTTCCATTTAAAACGAAGCAATGAGGGGCGGGGGCCTAGCTCAGATGTAGTGAATTGGGCTTCCAACCGCTGGGTCCCGGGTTCGATTCCCGGTCGAGCCTAAGTTGGATGGCTGTTTCATCCTTTGTCTCATTGCCATGGTCTCTGCCTGTCCTAATTTGTCCTAATTAGCCCAACTGGTGCAGAAATACAGTACATGAAGCCCTAATCACACACACACACAAAACGAAGCAATGACATTTACCTCCCACAAATTTGGAGTTTTCTACAAATGTAGTTAGTATACATTTAATATTGGTTGCACTGGAATCACACAATGTGTTTTCAACTAGATTATAAAGTTTTGGATCCCAGATGATTTACTTCAGCAAGAGGCAGCTTAGGGTAGGCCTAATAGGGGATATATAGCTTCTAATTGACGAGCCATTTTCAACCAGTTGTACTGTATAAAGTGGAACTGACTGCATTACTACGATATTAGTATATTTTTTATTTGACAATACCAGGTAAGGATTACTATGTACATTTCAAAATTGCAACTCTTTAAACACAGAACTGTTCATGGACTTAGTCAATGGTTGCAAGATCAATTTAGAGGCATGTCCTAATTAATTTTGGCATTAGAACAGACTCCTGCTAATTCTGGTGAAACACATGAAAGACATTGATCTGGGTACCTTAGTAGGTAAATGCCAACTGAAGTTTAAACGTATTAAAAGGTATAACAACAGGTAAAATACATAGGACCTGGGGTGTACCTAAGAGGCAGCTTAGTGGCTGTCTGTAAAAACCCTGCAACATGATTTCTGGTCTAAAAGCATTATTCGTTGAATTATGTGGCACCAAACAATAGTAAGAAATGACAGATAGGGAAGATGCTGGGGGCATAGTTTCCCTTTCTCTTTTTTAGATTACACAAAGAGAAAAATTAACAAAGACAGACCAGAGAAAAATTAATAAATAAACAGAATTGTTTTTATACATACCTATCTATCTAATAATACCTATCTATCTATCTATCTATCTATCCCTATCTATCTATCTCTATCTATCTATCTATCTATCTATCTCTATCTATCTATCTATCTCTATCTATATCTATATCTGTCTCTATCTATCTCTTTATCTATCTATCTATCTATCTAGTATCTGTCTATCTATCTATCTATCTATCTAGTATCTATCTAACTATCTATCTATCTATAAGGTAGCAGGAAAGGTGTGAAATGGTCTTGAACTGGGATTGCACTGTATTTGGATTCATTCATATTCAAGACAACCCTCGCTATTAAGACCATCATTTTCCCATAACATTATTGTCACTGATAAACCACCTCACCATGAAGTCCAGAAAACAAACAAAACAAAATTGCACAAAAGCAGTTAAAATGGTGAGATACCATGTAATTAGGGTCAATCCAGTTTATCGCAGGAACTTTAAACCTCTCTAGTTGACATTTTACAGACACACCACGAATCGACCAATGCCTTTGATGTGGAACACCCAAATTTCTAACAGTGTCGCTGACAGATGTCAACATTAATTTGTGATAAATCCAAGCAACCTGCGCATGTGATAAAAGGTTCAGTAAGATTTGTTAAAAGCCTTTTTTTAATGGGAAATGCTCATATACGAAGAATATCATACTTGCCGCTCATGATGGTTGACTAATGAGAATTGAAAGAGAATAAGAATTCACACCATGTTGAACATTCACTCTATGGGTGGGGTTTTTAACTTGCCTTAACATAGACACCGAGTGCAAGGCACAACCAAATTAACGTCTGATGCAAACGACGTCCAGCTGAGATATGCAGCCATGGCACAGGAATGGAACCTAGCCTAGAAATTGAACCTGGAATTTTCAGTGACTTTAATTCAATTAAATTAAATGTAAAACTTATTACCATATAAATTACACAACTATATAGATAGATAGATAGATAGAAAGACAGATAGACAGATATATAGATAGACAGATGGATAGATAGATAGATAGATAGATAGACAGATGGATGGATAGATAGATAGTAAGATAGATAGATAGATAGATGGATAGATGGATAGATGGATAGATGGATAGATAGATAAATAGATAAATAGATAGATAAATATATAAATAGATAGATGGATAGATGGATAGATTGAAAGGTAGATAGATATGGGAAGTGCAGCCCTCTAAGTCAAGTTCTTGCCACTATCGATGGTTGATTGCATGATACATACTAATATATAATTTTGACAATTCTTTAGTGGATAATGCCTTTTATTGGTAGACTACATATTTGCTCAAAGTCAGTTTCGCTCCTATTCATTTGGGCATTCAAAACTAGCCTGAAATATATTCAGGAAATAAACATGATGACTTGCAACTGTCTTTATACTTCAACCTTACTACAGTACTAGCGCAGTGGAGCCTTTGCTAGTTGCTGACACATTGACTTCCGTACACTCAATAGCAGGGGGGTTGTTATTGGGGGCCCTTTTCAGTTTTAAGTGTACGGGACAAGAAAATGCACTTGCGACGATCGACCATATATACAATGCAGGAGGATCTTAAGAACTTTCGGCTTCTGCAGTTGCCAATGTGATGCAGGATGATGCAGGAAAAGTTGAAGATTACCAACTCAAAATGGCAGATGGTGTATCTCAAGATGGGTTGAATCCATCATATCACAATTACATTGTACACGCGGTATCCCGCAGAACCTCGTTGTGTTCATGTACATGACTAGAGGCAGTGTGCACTTGTAGTAGCGGATAGCCAGAGGCCAGAAATTAAATGGCTGAAATACACACACATAAGTAATGAGAATATGCAAAAAAAGCCCATGGCGCTAGTTGTAAGTAAATGAGAAATGGTGTTATAGAGTCAGCTCAGTACCAGACTGAGGAAAAAATATAGAATAGACTGTAAGCAGGTGAGTGGTATAACATTAATTAGATTTCCAGCATTTGCATGGGTCAAATCCTGGGGAAGGGGGGGGGGGGGGTGGAAGGGATACACCTCCCCCTACAAATTCATATTTTCTTCTTCTTCTTTTTGGTGGTTTTGTGGATTTATCACCCACCCTACACAAATTGAAAATCTGAGCCACTGAGCATTTGGGATAAGAAATTCTTCAAATGTTCTACCTAATAAACTACAGTATATATTTTTTTATCATCATAACATCATAAAAAAACTAAATAGTAAAACTAGCAATGTTAAGCAATGGTTAAAAACAGCTTCTTAAATTTGGGCCTGGCATGTTATTTGTAATGACTCCATCTGTTAAAATGACATCACTTGCTTACTGTCCACACTTCAATGTGCTGTTGCGACATATGAGTGGCCTTTCATTTGGTAATAAATTGACAATTATAAGACGAACGATGAGATATTGTTATTTTTACACCATGCAGCTAAGTTTAGGCATGGCAATTACTAACGTCTGACCAACACTGAACCACACCAGGCCCCGGTTTCATAGAGCTTTGAGTCTGGCTCAAAGTGAGTCTTGAGTCCAATTTCTTGAGTCTGAGTCTATTTTCCCTTGAGTCCGGTTTTTTAGAACTTTTCCCGTTGATCCAGACTCAATTTTGAGTCTGGATCAAGCAAAATCTTGAGTCTACTCCCTGGGTAGGATCAAGACATTGAAAATGGAGGCATATCGGCGAAATTTGCGTAGACAGATAAGGGATAGGCCTGTGTTGCGTCGTTTAAGGGATAGGCTTAATCCACTTGATAACATCAGTGATAAAATGGCATATCGCATGTACAGATTTCGGCCACAAACAATTGTGATAATCACAGATGTACTACAAAACGATCTGAACTTCCCCAACAACAAGGGATTACCCCTGCCATCATTGTTATGTGTGTGTGTGACCCTGAGATTTTTAGTCACTGGTACCTTCCTCTCGGTTGTCGGCGACACCCTGGGGGGTTTTCCAAAGAGCACAGTGTGGAGAGTGGTGCACAAGGTCTGTGCTGCCCTTGTCCTTCGCATACGAAATTATGTGAAGTTCCCCGAAGATTTGAGGGCTCTGAAACAATCATTCTTCAGCAAAAGAGGTGACTATAATTTTTTTCGCCAACTGTCAACAGTCAATTAGAATATGGTTTAGTATTATACTTCTCACTTTATCCACCAGAGGACAGACAATGCAGCGTCAACTACATAAGGTATAATTTATAGATGGCGCCACATTATTGGAGTAGCCTAGTCCAGTAACACATGTTAATTTTAATATGGAAAAACAATTAGGATCCATAGTAAATTTGTAAATCACATACTAGGCCTATGGAGAATGTATTATTACAAGATGCATAAAGAATATACAATTAGAAACTGGGTTGGACTTCTTGCTAGCATTTCTGTCCATTTTATTCTGATCTACGTATTTTAAGGATAATTATTCACAAAATAAAAAGTGTATATTTATTTTAAATCCAACTATAGCTTTTATCATATGTCCTTATATGGCATAGGTGTAATTCCAATTACATAATATTTAATGAAAACAAATAATGAGACATGATATAAAATAAAACCAAAATGTATGCATTACCAATCATGTATAAATCATATATAAATATATGTAAATAATTTGTAAATATCAGAAATATTGCTAATATTTAGTCTCTTAATTTACTCATTTAACTAAATTAGAATAACAGAGTGCTAATTTTTTTTAATTCATCACATGCATTTGGCTCGGATTGCTACTTCAAGGAAATATCATCCTGGCTTTCGAGGATTAAATGTTTAAATTAATAAATTTTACTTAAATCGTTCAAGTTAATTGGAGATACTATCAGGGGTTGATCCAGACATTTTTGGTGGGGGTGGGGGTGGGGGTGGGGTTATCGGGATCGATAAGCTTGGGCGTAAAATGGTTATTAGCATGTTCTGCTCCGGAAACTAAGAAAAAATTTGTTTATAACAATTGTGTAAAACATAGCAAAGATATGGCAATGTGACTATCAAAATGTTGAAATGAATAATTATTATAGGTTTCCCAAATACCATTGGAGCAGTCGATGGAACTGAAATTAGAATAATGAGGCCTACAATGGAGGAGCACACTTTTGTGAACCGGAAGGGCCACCATGCCCTGAACATCCAGGTACACATGCATATCACATCTTGAAATTTACTGTTTATATTTACCTTGTTTAATATCTGAAATCTTTCAAATCTGCCTGGCAGGGAGACAAAGTGCAGTTTGATCAGTTGTCTTTATGTTTTGTTCACAGGTTGTTGCAGACCCAGAATTTCGAATTCTAGATATCTGTGCAGAATGGCCTGGCAGTGTACATGATGCCAGAATCTTCCGAAGAAGTGCGCTGTATCAGCGACTGGCAACAGGTCAACTTAAAATATTATACATCATGAAAATACAAATATGATAAATACCCTAAAATCAATACGTCAAATTTTTTCCACTCGCAAAACATGTTACACAGTGTATGTAATATATACACACAAACACAATAGCTGAGAATGCTACACATCATTTTCATAATAGTCCAAATTTGTTAATTCTTGTACTATTTTGCAGGGGAGCTCCAAGGGTGGATGATTGGGGATAGTGGCTATCCATGCCTGCCTTTTCTGATGACGCCATTTCTAGCCCCAAGGAACCAGGCAGAGCAGACATTCAATGATGCTCTCTGCGGCACCCGAGTTGTTGTGGAGCAGGCTTTTGGTATATTGAAGCGAAGGTTTTATGGCCTTCACACGGAGCTACGCATGACCCCAAAGAGAGCGTGCATTGTAATAGTTCATGTTACTTTATTGTGGTATCTAAAACTAAAACCAATTTAGGCCCTCGAGTCACATAAATATATTCGATTTTAGGCTTTAAGGCTATTCAGTGAAAAAGGGGGGGGGGGGAGGAACTTAGGAGAACTAATATCACCTAAAAACAGTTTTCAGTGAAAAATCTGTATACAATTTATCAAAATCACTAGTCTTACGGGAAAAATAATAATACCAAAAACAATCTTCCCCTGTGGTAATAGGTGAAACCTATATAAATGCTAACAATGACTAAATAAAATAAGAAAGGTGAAGCCCAAGTATGCACTGTAATGCAATACGAAATACTATCAAATTCAGCCAGTATGTATCATTGTATCACTATGTATGACAGCCAACGTCAGGTATTATCACATATATATATGTATATATAATTTCAGGTAGTCAGTGCCTGTGCTATTTTGCACAATATGGCACTTGATCACGGCGATATCCTGCCAGCCCCACCTGCCGTAGGCCAACCAGTTGCTCCAGAGCAAGTCCAACAAGCAGAGGGAAACGGTGCGGCTGTGAGGGCTCACATAGTGCGAAATTTTTTCAGTGTTTGATGCCTGTTGATCAGCACACAATATTTGTTTAAAGTAATTCAAACCCTGTGTAAACTGCCGTAAAATCATTTTAAATACAATTTTGTCAGTAATTGAAAGTGAACAGATCTTGTTATTTAATTCACACAAATATATACAATAATCTAACAAATACCATGTTCAGAAATGTAAACAGCTGATCAGGGCTGTCAATAAATATAAATATAAATATAATATATTATATATATCATATCACAGAATCATTACTTATATATATTATATCACAGAATCATTGCTTATATCTATCATATCACAGAATCATTACTTATTATATATATCATATCACAGAATCATTACTTATATATTATGTCACAAAATATCACAGAATCATTACTTTTATCTATATCACATCACAGAATCATTACTTATATATCTTATATCACAGAATCATTACTTATATCTATCATATCACAGAATCATTACTGTACCGGAAACAAATTTGGGTTTTGTGCATTCATTATTTGTATTTCCATTTTTAGTTTTGTTTGCATTAATTCTTCTGTTATTAGTCGTTGCTTTGTCAATTCCAGTTCTCTGGTTAAGGTCTGGAAGTACAGATCATCCACATCTAATTTTCGTTTCCTCCCTGCATGGAAAATAAATGTTCTCAAATGTGGCACTGTTGCAAGAACCAATTAAGACACAGTTTTTGATGCAGAACATGTTTATCCATTTTGACAGACAACTTGACACTGAGGGCTCTTGTTTGCATTGCATGAGTATTCCTCAGTATCTTATTGGCAGACAACTGGGTCATCTCAGAGCATGGAGACAAGAGTACTCTTTATTATTTTTCTATGATTAGCTGCCCTCGAATTTTTGCAATGCAATGCACAGCAAATAGGGCCCCCATATTAGTTATTACTATATGACTCAAGGGTGATAAACAAATTGTGAACTTTTTAAAAAATTTACTTACCCTGCCAAAAGTCTCAGCCTCAGCCTCTCCCACGCATCCTCTCTTGTCGCCTTTCCCCCCTTCCCACCCTCCCCCTTAGTTCTGCAACCCTTGAAAGACCCAAATAAAACCTCCTCATTTTCCCGAACAAAATCCACCAATACCTGCCCTTCCTCCAACCCCCAAACTTGTTCCCTTTGAGATGACATGGATGATCTTTGTTGACACTAACTAATGCTAATTTACCTCTTGATTGTTTATTTGACTGGAGAGTGACTTCCTGTTTCACTTTCAATAGACTCACGTGAGTCTGAGTCCAAAATGCTCTATAAAACCGGTCTCAGCTCAAGTTTGAGACTGGACTCAGTTGAGACCTTTCAAGATACAGACTCGAGACTCAAGTTGATCCAGACTCACAAGTTCTATGAAACCGGGGCCTGGCAGCCATTTTGATTTGGAGACCTAAAAATGTTCTGCATCTGAATTGAAGGGTGTATTTCCTTTGTGTTTCTTTCTATTTTTGAATACTTAATAATATTTTTATATGGTATATGGTGCACTTAACAGCAACGTCCATTTTGATTTGGAGACCTAAAAATGTTCTGCATCTGAATTGAAGGGTGTATTTCCTTTGTGTTTCTTTCTATTTTTGAATACTTAATAATATTTTTATATGGTATATGGTGCACTTAACAGCAACGTCAAAAAGTGAATTTTGACTGACTACCCGCACAATTTAGTTTAACATTGCAGATACTTCTACAACTGTACCAAGGATAGGCAAAAGAATTTAGAGTTTTTATAAAACGTTATTGTCTTTTGATATGCTATGTTATCTTATCTTATCATAATTGCCATTTTTTACTTTAAAATCTTAATTTAGCTGTTTCAGTTAAGGTGAAAATCCACATCCAAACCTTAGTGTCTAAATAAATTAAGTCCATAGGCATTCTATGGAGTTTGTCCAGACAGGACAAAACAACCCTGATCTGATAATCTGATAAGCATCATGGGTTCAGAAATGAGCGACACCCTTTCTTGTATAATGACAAAGCTCTGTGAGAATTTTTAAATACAATATGACAGGGGATGTTACACACACCAGTGCAGAGGATAACACTATTGATCTTAAGTTGTGTAAGTCTCTTGGTGCAGCTTCCTTGAGACCATTATACTAACAAGTTTCACATGCCTCGTGAACAACCCCTTTAAGAAACAAAGTTTCAGTTTCTGCACGGACTTACTCCGTTTATTTTGCTCTGATTAATTAGAAGTTCATCTCAAGCTGTGTTATATACAGTGGTGGGAAAATTTGCTGCACATCCTGTTGAATGCGGTGTTGTTGTTGACACACTTTCATCACTCAATACGCGACGTATAGGTACATTGGTCAAATAAATAAATAAAATATAATTAAACCACCGAAAACCGAGTACAAAGTACAAGGTCAAAAGCTTATATCAAATTATCACATGTTACAACTAATAAGAATTCATCAAAGTAAATACAAACTTACAAGGTTCATCTTTGTGAAACACCACCGAAGGTAGGACTGCTTGAATGATCCAGCAATAAATTCTGAATACAATTAAATATATACCAAATGACTAATCTTACTGAATAACTATATACTAAAACAACAATATCTATAAAAATAGAAGTGGGATTTACAATAGCAAATAAATGCATTACACATGTGAGGCTGTGGCAGCCATTTTGTACGCTCAAATTGAAAGCTAATAAATTGTCAAAATATGACCCATTAATAATTAATTCCCACAGAGCACAATATTAAACTACGCAAAATATACAAGAAATTAAACATACCTGATAATTAGTTGATGGATTAATGAAATTGACATAATTTGTGTCTATAAAAAATGGTGACAAATAAAGATGACTTGTCAAGTGACTGGTTCACAAAATGTATTGCCTAATGCCTATGAGCATGAAGAATGACTATTGATTAACCCATTATAATCACTTCCTGTGCATTTGACCTTAATGACCAAAGCATTACAAACTCATGCACATGGAAGGATTTGACAAACAGTGATAAACATTTGATATTCACAAAACATAGTCAAACATTAGAGAAATCAATAAAGAAAAGGCCAAATTGACAAAACCAAAATATTGAGTTGTATGAACTCAACACACCCAATTGATGAGCAAGACTTTGTGGTAAAAAGAATTTTATAATTTAAGTCTGCCTATGTATGGAACTATTTGCCAGTGCACTTGATAAGGCCAATGTAAACAGTGCCAGTTAGGCTGCTCTTGCTTTTCCCATTACAGTTATTAATTATTACACAGATAAAAAATAATAACCCAATCAGAGGACAGAGCTCACATTTCTCTCTTGTGTGACAACTTATTCCACCCTTGTATTTTTGTAGTTTTTTAACAATTTTATCTGCCTGACCCAATATTGTAAGAATTATTAGCACACCATTTCATACAAAAAGCCTTCCTGGTGCTATTAAAGATTCTACTAGTATTGATGATTTTATGTTAAACTGTATGGCTCCTTTTATTAATGTTTTTATTTGACTTTTATTATGTAATCATAATTTTGCTTTTGTTTAATTTTTTTATGTAAACTTTTCATAGTTTTTCTTCATAACAATGCCATATTGTAAAACAGTGTATTTTTCAACTGTACATGTTTACCTGTTTTAAATATATTTCATCAATAAATATGAATACTACATTTTACATCAAACATTCTATATTTAACAAACAAACAAGTCTTGCTTTTCCAAGATGCCACAGAAGAGTTTGAAAAATAGACCTATGGAATTTTAGTTTTTTAATATATTTGTAGTTGACCCTATGAAAGTATAATGACAGTCATTGTGTGTCCTTTTTCATTTCAGGATGATCAGCAAAGGATCATGGGACTTATGACCTCCCAAAAATGTACTTCCAGTGTCAGTTCAGACCCCAAAACAAATCAAAACTGTAAATGGCAGCAATCCAAAGTTTGATCTGCCATGGCACGATAAAATGTTGCCAAAAGTGTGATGTGGACTTTCAAGTCATTCATCTTAGACGTAGCACTGTATATTTTGAAATATGTTTTTTTTCATAATTTGCACACCTGTTCTGAAAATAAATAGACATTTTACCTGTGTACATCGATCATTAACTTACAATTGGATGGCCAGACCACCTGCCAGAATTTATCATGTCTTTGAGGACATAGAATAATTCATGAATCATGAACTAATCTTTTACTTCTTAGTGGCTTTGTATTTATTACACTGTGTGGTCATTAAAATGTGAGATATAATCAATGGAGATGAGGTTATATTCTGAATAATCGGTACACACGAGCAAAACAAAAAAATAGTTTTCTTAAGACCTCAAGGGCACACTATGTCTTCATGCAAAGTTATTTTTTGAAGCTAATTAATAAGGAAATGGGACTGACAAAATCAGTAAAATTTGTCCTGCATATCTCGAATAAGAGGGAGTTAAAATAACACTTTTGTTGGTTTAAATCCCAACACTGAAGGCAGAGTGACTTAAGCAACAAAAATGTTAGTTTACTCCCAACTATGAGGTCAATAGGCCTATTGATTGATTTACTGCCCTAGTTGAGCAAGAAAAGTAGGCTTACAGTTTCTGTTAAGGAGGGAGATAACTAATATTTTTATAATATTATATCCTTCAACTATTTTTTAGAAAAGGTATCATGGTAGAGTATAACACGTGGGAACATTGTATTCTAATTTTGGACTTCTTGATCACTGTTCTAGTTAGTTTCAGGTGGCTCAATAAGTTTTAACAGGAATTAATAACTTATGTAAAAATTACTGGGGGTGTTGGATGTTAGTTGAGGTGTTTTAATGTTTACTAAGTACTTAAACTAAAAACAAAATTATTTACCATTATATTCCTCCACACAAGCTTTTCTATTGTACATAAGTATAGATGGATATAAATAACGAAAATTTTTACTGCCTAGTAAGTACAAACATCACTTTGCTAGCATAATAAGAGCACTAAAAATATCAAACAATCAAACAAATTAGTAAATTTGCCTCATGGAGTATAAAGGGGCATTCACACGATCACAGATATGACATACGTATGACGATGGATGGAATTTTTTTTTACTCTTGCTTATCCTTTTCCATACTTGATTCACTTGCCAAGTGTTTTACATATACTCGCGCTAATCCGTAGGATGCTCCTGGTCGTGTTTGACTACTAATGACCATACATGGACAGGGCAAACATTTTTAAACATGTCTAAAACTTTGGCGAACATTCTACAAGTGAGTTGTTTACATTAGTTACGTAACTTGCTCACGATTCACCATCGAGCGTTCTAGGTTTGTTCTATGTATGTTCTACATACGTTCTAAGTATTCTACATACGTTCTACATACGTTGGCCATCCTTGGCCATACGTAGAAACCCATCCTTGAACCACTCCCATGGGCGACCTACGGGCAACCTAAGAGAGATCTTTGAGCATTCTACGTGTGATCTACGAGCTTGGCGACGGACGATCGGCGACTGTTTCACGGACGTTCGGCGACCATTTAATGGACGTCTGGCGAGCAATCTACGACTGCCCCACGTAAGCTCGTTAAAAGCATTTATATGTGATTAACAGACCCACGAGTGAGCACGTATAGCCTACTTTTGCCGTCCTTGGTCATACATAGGCCTTATACATGATAGTGTGAACGATAGCCAACAATATCACTCACCAGTCACCAGTGTTCCATGCAATTAATCATTATTTGTTATTAGTCGAATTAAGCGATATTCAAATAGCGAAATTACAAAGGATGGTAGAACTTTGCCATTAAAATCAACCTTAGTGAATATTTACTGGTTCAAGTCATAAGCCAGTCTTAATAAAGAGGCAGATACTGGTGTTGAAGTTTCCGCTTGGTTTAAACTTTTCTTACTAATAACAGTGAGGTGATCTAAAGATGAGAGCTCAATTGATTACACAAAGTGATGTGTATTGTGACAATTATCAATATGCACAAGATGTAGGTGAATGATCATGGCCTATTCTTGTATAACAGATAACAACAGATAACAACATATTGTCTATTTCAAAATGTAGGACAACGTCAAACATCACTTAAAAGGTCAAATAGGTTTGGATCTTCCGCATTCACTGAGAAATCAGTTGGGTTAATTGTGTTTGGAAAAATAATACAGGCTTTGCAGGTCAGTATAACACTACAACATCAGTGTTCTATCATCTCAGATATATTTAACTGTAGTGATTAATTGACTGGCTCCAGGAAAGAATAGTTTGCCATCATGACAGCACAAGCAAGTTAGCATACAATAAGCAAACAAAGCTTAGTCTAATTGATATGCAATTTCACTGTTTAAAGTTTAAGACATTCAATATCATAAGCCAGCCTAAAGGCTATTAGGCAAATTTGTTTGTATTTAAGTCTAACTGGTAAACTAGCAAAAGAAATGCCATCAAGCTCAGGGCATTTCCTAGTGTATTCAGCTACATTCTGATTGGCTGTTGCAAATGACATAGCTTCCTCTTGAGAAAGAAGCCGATTAAGGCAGTCAGTAGCCTTGGTATTAGTTAAAGTATAAGTGCTGTCATCAATGAGCAATGTCATATATGTTGGCAGATGCCTGTGATTGTAGACAGACAATATTACCTGAACCATGTGATTGTTTTATTGCATGGGAAATTACTAACAGGTCACTTGCAATAATAATATGGGATTTGACATTATACATGATAATTGAATTGCCTGTCTTTTGCAAATGACAATGTATTCAATTTACCAACAGTTATATAAAATTACTTAAGATTAACTAAATTTGTGACACTTATTTTTCAACTTAAATAAACCAAATTGCATTATTAGATATGTAAAAGTGGTAAAATCTTCAGTAATTTTTCTGTGTATTTTACGTATAGATTTACCTGGATTTATTTACATAACAACGACCTAAATAAAACATTTAGGCCATTACTTAAATTACAAGATTAATTTTTATCATTTATGGTAGAGTCCATGAATTAATACTCTTAAACCTTAACAAAACAGCACCTCTGAATAAAATCCCCAATGCATCTGGACCCCATTATTTCAAGTGTTTTGGATGAGGACAAGTATTGTAAAGCCTATATTTACATGACAAATAATAGAAAATCACAAAATTGTCCAGAGCTGAATTTTCTACTATTCCTAGACGCTGCATAGGATTTTCATGGGTATGCCCAGTATTTTTTTGTATGATATTTATAACTTCATCAATCATTGGATGTTGATTGTAATAATAAACAAATAAATGGTTATGATTACATAAATCCAGAACGATTGTTTATCGACAAATTTGGTATTTCAAAATCTGCAGTATACCCTGTTCAAACAAGAAACTGCTACAGGCAGAAGTGATAATGAAATGATATTTTTTTATGGAAGTACATTGCTGACGAAGAAATTCACATAGTTGATAATATGTTTTTAATGGTTGTTTGTCCCTTGTCAATTTTGTAATAATTATCTTTCCAAGTTCAACTTGATCGCACCATTTTTTCTGATGTATACAATAATTCCATGCTTTATTTCCAAGGAATACAAAAAGCTCATGCCAAACAAGATTTCACTGTAAACGCCACTTATACCACTCGACACCTCTTCCAGCCAATTACATTTGGCTTTTACTAACATTCAAGCCAAATGCAACAGACTAAAAATAACTGAACAACAATTCATTCACCCATAATTGTTGGTCTACGTTTTTTGAATGTTTCTTGCATTGAGTTTGTATTTGCGTTTTACATGTTTGAGTGTTTCTCTCATGGTGTAAATGAGTTATTGACCACAGGAGAGACAGCATGGGATATATAACATAAATCCCATTTCGTCTCTGCCTAAGTCAACAACTACTGCTGTGTGTGTGTGATTAGGGCTTTACGTCCTGTATTTCTGCACCTGTTGGGCTAATTAGGACAGGCAGAGACCATGGCAATGAGACGAAGGATGAAACAGCCATCTGACTTAGGCTCGACCGGGAATCTAACCCGGGACACAGCGGTTGGAAGCACAGAGCGGCCCTGAGCTAGGCCCCCGCCCTCAACACCTACTACTAATAACATATATTTCAGGAAATGGCTGCTCACACAGAAGACATCGCATATGACGTAATAGTCGTGGGGGCAGGGATGATTGGCTCTTCTGCTGCTAAGCATTTGTTGTCTTTGAACCCACAACTCAAAGTTGCGCTTATTGGACCACAAGTCACTGAGGTAAGAATATAGAACAAAATAGCCTTGCCGGCATTGTTTGTCCTGTCCTTATATAAATATATGTATGCAGTTGTTTAAGTAAATTTGATACAGGCACAAAACAACTCGAAAGTAGGGGGAAAAAAGCTTGACAATTTTGCCCATTTTATTAACCTGTTGTTATTCCTGTAGAATTACATACTTTTCAGGGACATGGAAATCCCTTTGGTCACTATGGGTTTCCTGATGTCAATAAAATGCAACCAGTTATTGGGTCAATGAACCAGTGACCTTGACCTTGAGGTAAATTCATTTAGGGACCGTAATACCACTTTACAAGGGCATCAAAGACAAAATGTCTTGTGTGGAGGTGTGCATAGGGCCAACATAGGCCAACCTGGGGCCAACAGAGAGCATGAGGATCCCTTCACACAGTATACTGCCTTTGGATAATTGTGATAGATTCTGGACAGATCAAAAAGAACATGGCACCATATTGATGGCTACGGGCACCGATTTTTCTTTATTCTATATGTAATTATGAAGAGATCTTCATATATATACAAAATGTCCAGCATTGAGAGAAACTGCTCTCGGCCTTACAATGCAATATAATCCCATCTCGAATGGTTTACTAAAAAATATATAAACAAAAAGCAATAGACACCAGAAACCATAAAGTTATCTGGAACTAGATCTAAACCTATCTATTATTATAGTAGGATTCAAAATAATTGTCCACTTTGTATTTTTCCATAAATGGCTTAGCAGCAAGTCAAAATGCAAACTTTCTGGCTTCTGTGAAATAATTATTTTAAAGTTTGCTATTTTAAAGTTTGTAATTTCTGCTTCCCTGTGACCATAATATATATTTTATTGACACTATTGAGGTCACTTTCAGACCTATTACAAATACATAAACATTATGCAGACATATGGCATAAACAAAATAACTTGCTACAGTTAGGTCATACTGATGAGAAAGATGGCAAAAATCATCATTGGACAGATGGATACCTTGGAGTTAATTGGTACAGTGAGAGGCTTTTATTCTGACAATTTTGTGTTGTTTCAAGCTCCATACATTAAAATATGATCAAAATTGAGTGGAAATTGTTTGTGGCCATTCATATACTTGTTTAACATAATTTAAATCCCCACATAGCCATGTATTACAAATGTAAAATTGTATCTATAAAATGAAATCGCCTGGTGGCAGAAATGCTAGCAACTGTATGCCAAAGTGTCTGTCTCCAACACCATATTAAAAAAAAAGTATTTTGATGTATACTATTACATTTATTGTATACAAAAAGTATTTATAGTTGGAATAAACATATCTCTCTCTCTATTCCCCTGAACACACTGTAGGCCTATATGATGAAATAAACCCTTCATACAGTAAATTTCCCGGAGGGGGTCCTTGTATTATCATCACCCCACTTGCAATGTATTCCCCATCCCCCCAGGATCTGGGCCCCTGTTGATGGAACTTTGCAACATACATGTATTCAAGCACATGACAACATGGTTACTTTTCGAGTTTCTGTGTGATGCGGTGGTCATGCAAAGATGAGAGAGCGAGTTACACTTTGATCACATGACCTGTTGAATCCCTACATATGTGATTTTGTTGAATGAATCCTTTTATTGTCAGGGAAACCATCCATTCTTTGGTTAAAACCTTTTTTATCGAGAAAATTGCACGTTCTGTCAAATACAGCCAATATCACAGAAGCTGTTTTAAATATGCCACAATAAGATAGGAGATGATACAAACCAAATAAATTACTACCTTTTCAGTAAAGAAGAATCACCCACTACATGTTCATTTCACAACTTTTTGACTCCCTCCAAACCTTTTGAGAGTACAGCTGCTGCCATCTGGGGTTAATGTGTGGTACCATTGGCCTGAGTTAATTGCAATTAACATTGGATTAAGCTCACAGCAGGGGTGGGTAACTAAGCCCTTGTGTAAACATAGAATTCCTCTTGTATAAAAGAGGCTCGCTCCATTAACAGAATATTTAGTGTTATGAAGAAAACCCTAGAAAGAAAGAAAATTAGCTACACTAAACAAAAGGTGAGGAAAGAGTCTGATATATCACGTATACCATTTAAATAGTGTTGTATGAAAGAAATAGCCATATGTTATGATCTGAACTCATCCGACGTCTGCCATGGAAATAATGCATTAAAACGGACCATCTAACATAAATCTTCCAACTGGTCCATACTAGGTGCAATGCAGATTTTGTATAGCAACTACTGATCTGCAGATCAAATAGCGTTTATTCTGCAATGACTCTGAGCTTTTATCGCTGCAACACTCTGTCATTTTATTCACAGATTCAATGTTTTATGTTATCTGTGTGTTACTGATACATGTATAATCCCTATTTGTATACATTTAGAGATAGTCTGCACACACAAATCATTTTCTGTGTTGTTAACAAGGTGTCAGACAAGGCCTAACAAAGACCAGATATCAGAAGAAACTCATACTTCTGATGCATCTCATGGAAGCCATTGAAATGCAAATAAAAACTTGGGAAGATCAGCTAGTTTTACTATTACAGGCTCTGATTTTGGTATGTAGTTATGTCGGTGCAGTTCCAATTTTTCAGCGATCTACAATACTACCCATATACTGTACATATGTATCAAGAATGCTAAACCAAAGGTATACCTCGCAGGGCTGGAAATATATTTGGGTAACTAACTATTTATAGTTTGGTTAATGGTATTATTCCATTTTCCTTTTTGTTTGTAACCAATAACTCAACAATTTTAACCTCATGTAAAAAAAATCTGGTGGTTACATGGTATAAATCTATCTGCCAATTTCACCAAGTTGTACTGTATCTATTTTTTGCTGGGACATTTTAAGGGCTAGTAGCATTGATACAATATATTGCAAGACAATAGATCACACTACTTCACAATGCAATAAAGGAATACCTCTCTACTGGGCCTCATTATTTAGTCCATTTATTTCTGGCATGCGTTATATTTCCTCCTTGTGAATCTCCTGTATGTGACAATCTTATATATTTTTTTTTTTATCACCTGGTGTTGCTTAGAACTTGAAAGTGCCAATTATGATTGAGGCATGAATTTGCTCTGCAGTCAGATTGACAAGTGTGCTCATATTCAATATGATCTCCTATTTCTATCACAGGTCTCTGAAGAAAACACTATCCATGGGGCCCATTATGACGAAGGGAGGATAACCAGAGAACTGGGGTCAGATCATGTGTGGAGCTCTTTGGCTAGCAGGTCCATTCAGAGATACAGAGACATAGAGAGACTGTCTGGTAAGCACAGAGGCATTCAGAGACTTTCTAGTAAGCACAGCGACCTAGAGAGTCTGTCTTGTCTGTAACAGCCTCTTTTTTCAGCAGAAACATTTTTGAGCAAGTGTAGATTTTTGTCAGAACCTTCTTATGTACAACTACTTTCTTGTGCTTTGTACAAGAACTAGAGTAATCTCTAGTGTCTTTCTTGTCTGAGGGACATTAACACATAGAGAAAGCAGGTTCTAAAAATGTGGAACCACATTCTAAGATCACTTCACCATTATGACTACCTTTTTAATGCAAATCAAATTAAACAAATTCATTTCTGCCCTAACTGTATGCCTAATATTGTTTCCAATAAACATGATCTTTATGGCGGCTAATGAATTTGCAAAACCAAGGATGGTCTTTATACTGAGGTTCCATTGTAGAGTAAATGTAAAGGCATGGCTGACAAGGCATCAAGCAAGGGTGTGTTGTTTTACCAGTGCATTTGTAAGGCCTGTAGGTGCAATTATGTATGGATACACTAAGGAAGCATCTAGTTACTTATTGAATACTGTCTACCAAGATGAGATAGACCGTATAAGAATGACTGATGTGGTGATCAACAATAACCAAAGTGTTAGCTTACCATGTAGTTATTTGGAAAGTAAATCCCCAATGGTTCCCTAATAATACAAGCTATGCCATAAATATGGCGTGGGCTGGATGGCCTTTGTACCTAGGATGAAGAGGAAAAATAATGATACAAATGATCATCATGATATTGAGTGTGTATGTGGGAAGCTAATGCATTAATCTCTCTTAGGAGGATTTTCGTAGCACAATTACTTTACTTTGTTTATTGCCTATTTACATGCTAATAGGCACGGAAACCATGCTAAGTGAAAAAAGAAAAAATATGCAGTCCAACATCAGATTTAACACCACGCAATTTTAACACTTCCAAGATTCTAACTGGACTGGAGGAGGGGTGGAGAGTTGGTAAAAAAGCACATCAAGTTATGAGTCTAGCTTTCTTGTGCTCAATCACACTTTGATTCTGAGGCCACTGTATCTTGTGTCCTAAAACTACCATTCTTACCTTGTTTTATCTTACATGTGCATTTCAGGAATCCGCTTCTACAATGAAGTCGGCTTCTTGGTAATTGGCAAAAAGAATGGACCTTATGTAACGGCTGTTAAGGAAGTGATAAAAAAGAACAATATCAACCACCAGTTGACAGAAGGCAGTGTCCTTGAAATGGCCTTCCCTTATCTCAAGGTCACAGATGACACTGAGGGAATTTACACTTCAAAGAAATCCGGTCACATCAGTCCAAGGTTGTTTGTTAAAGCTCAAAGGCAGCTTGCAATGATGTTGGGTTGTGACGTCATTGATGATGTCACAAAAAAAATAGAAGAAAAGAATGGATATCACATACTAACAACTGACAAAGGAAGAAAGTTTGTGTCAAAGAAGGTTCTACTGGCGACAGGAGTGTTCACCCATTGCAGGGACCTGTTGCCAATGAATAAACAACCTCTGATTGATAACAGCTGCACAACAACTTTGTTAGTAAGTATTGAAAGGTCTAGTAGTCATGGTAAATACTGTATAGCAGTCTTACAAGTTAGCATCCAATGCTAAAACGAGTACAACTGTAGTATCAACTGCTCTTGCTGGTGTTGTTGAAAAGTTTTGTTAGCGTAAGGTGGGACACAAATCTTTCTGAACAATGCATGATCAGGATTACTTGGAAAACAGTTAGACAAACGCCATATTATTGAGCTCTGTTTAAATTGCAATTTTGGCCCAGTATGCCAGACAAATTTACATCTGCAAATTGGCATAATGCATGATTGATTTTTGGGATCTTTTACTTGCCTCAGCATAGACACTGAGTACAAGGGACCACACATTTAACAAATGTTTAATGTCTTATCCGAACAACATCAAGCTGGTATTTCACCCACGAAGAGTGCCCGGGTCCGGGATTGAAACCAGGTCCTTCAGAGGAGCAGGCAAGCGTCTTTCCACCCAGCCGCCTAAATGATATTGAGTAGACTTTCAAAAGTTGTTTGCTCTGGGCCAGCTGATTAAATTTTGCTGGTCATTGACTTCTTCAAATACAGTTTTTTAGACCACAAATGTAGGAATATGCAAAATTTTTCCAGTTGCATTTATTTTGTACCTGTACTGGTGGAATATCAAATTACAAAACTCTCCAATGAAGGCACATTTGCCCATTGATATACTGGCTTGATGTATGCCTGAAATACCATAGTGCATGCGCTACATTCAATGTTTTACTAAATTTGAGCCTCTTGTCAAACATTTTAAAACACTGATAACAACACTTTAAAGCCAGTCGTTGCATACACTAATTGATACACTGAAGCTCAAATTTAAGACAACTCAATATTGAACGCCTTCTACCATTTTTAAACCGGTTCACTAGGTCCTACCAAGGTTTATTTATTGCAGTCTGGAACACATCCAAGCATGCGCTTACGAACATGTGTGTAAGTGTCATATCTTAATAATAATAAATATATGTCATATCACCATGATTGTGCACAATAAGAAAGTTAATTGTTTCCTTGATCTGGCAGTCCTATGTATCTTTTTTCCAGTCAGAAATTGCTGAGAAGGACCTTGCCTACTTTTACAAAATGCCTAGCCTCTACGTAGAAAAGGACTGTCCAAACTTAAACCATGAGGTTGACGATAGTGGCTTCTACATCCTGCCTCCTATCAAGTATCCTAATGGTTTGTAAAATACATTTGGTCTGACTTTGTGTTGTACACCTTATAGCTGTCAGGGAACAAAACTCCCAAAATACCGTGCACCCTTCATGAGCTAAATCCCAGCTGGATGTTGGCCACATAAGATGTGAAACAGTAGGGCCCCCTCAATTCCACAAATAAGGCAACTTTCCCTATACAATCACTGAATATTGAAACACTCATTGAGTGGCTTATGGCATTAAATGTCTAACAATGAAATTACGGAATAGTTAGATGTTCTTGTGCTGAGTTTACGCAATTCTTGTTCTGACAAGCAGGCAATTTAGAAAAATTGTCTAAACGCCAAAAATATAAATCCATTTCTCCTTTATTTTAAAGAGAAGATTTCTTAAGTCTCAGCCTATCGGCTATATAGGTTAACCAATCATTTTGTTTAACTAGATAAACTAGCTAAGAGTGTCCATAATTAGGTCGCTGAGCTGTTAGGTGACAGCACACAATGTTGACGATGTCAGATAACAAGCCACCTTGTTTTTGCACTGGCCCCTTGATAGTCCAAGACTCAATTTCAAGTTAGCATCAATTTCGAGTTAGCATCAATCAGCCCTTCCAGTCAAATCGCTGTTCTGTTGTAATTTAATGTCATAATGTACTGCCATGTATATTGTATAACTACTACTTTTATCGACAACATTTATCCATAATCTATTATACCAAATTCATAATACCATTGATAATAGCACCTTTTTTCCTAACTAGGTGGTTCAAATATGAATTACAATGACATTTATTGGAAGATAATTATATCTGATCTCCGAAACTTATAATTGCAGGAAAATGGTACTTGAAAATTGGCCATAGTAGAGAGAAGCACATTATACTGGATTCTCCCAAAGACATGGATGACTGGTACAAAAAGAGGATAGTGGAAAATGAAGTGAAACCTTTGCTGTACAAGGCCAGAGAGAAAATCTTCAAAGGTACTAATGTATAGTCTAGACATTTAAGTGCAATTTAGAGTAGTCAGAAAGGCTTCTATTTGAGTCTAAGGTCTTTATGTGTGTATGCTGTAGTGACATATAGATTTTTTGCCATCAAACATTTGAATAATATCTCTTAAAAGCACAGCAAAACATTTTGTTTGATGCAGTGATGCAATTTTGAATCAATATAAGTTTTAGATCATAAAAGCATTCAGCAAATTAGATTTTAGGCCAAATGCTAACCAATGGAGCGTTTTCATGGACTTCCGACATAATCGTCAAGTCATAGGCGAATGCCCAGAGGCCGTAGGCAGTATGGTCAAGCTGGCAGGAGCCGAGGTCACATGACCCACGATTATTGAACATTTCAGAAACATTTCAATCTCATGCATGCGCAAAGGGTACCCTTTGAGTTTTTTCTTTCGCAAGATTATCAAACGGCAAGGCAAATGTCATGCTAAGGGTCATTGATTCGTAAAGTTTAATTAGATATATGTGAAAGATAGGCTGCATCAAATAAAATTTATTTAGAAGATTCTAGACATCTGATTGGCCAAGAGACCTTGAAATTAGTTATTTTTTATGGCTATGACGGTCGACGATCATTCCTGTCTAAATTAAGGTCAAATAAAAAATATATAATTTTCAGAAATAGTGTAAACCATGACCTCACGCGACCTAAAATTCAGGTAAACATATCATATTGTCCAGCATCATGGCGAACGTCATGAGGCGCCCCTTTGACTTAAAACTTACAGAGTGGGAGTTCATCATTTAGTATAGTTCATACTGATTCCATACATGTTTTCGGATCGACAATAGACCAAATGACCATGGCTTAGTAAATGAGAAACGCTTGCTCATGTTGGCATATTGAGCAGAATGATGGTTATGCAGGTAAATTCAAAGGAATTGCAACTGGTTTGTGCAATTGATGGGATGGCGGAAAGTAAGTTAGTATAATTAATCTTTCTAAACAAAATTTAATTTCTTAAACATAAAATTTTGTTTTTTAAAGTTACTTTTTCATTCTTTTATTGATATTTCACCTAATTATATCATTGGCAGTGAATTCTCTAAATTTCAGACAAGAAAAAAAGAAGAAGATAATATGTACATTTATGTTTGTCCTTGTTCTCTGACATTCATATTGTAATATCATGACAGTGTGAAGTTGCAAACAAATGCTTTTAACAAACAGATTGCGTGTTGTGTTGCAAGTTTAATTGGCGTAAAAGGCAAAATTCTTTTGTCCAATTCCTTTCAGTTTAAATCCCATATTATATCAAAGCTTCAGGTCTAGAGAGATTATTTTTAGCTCCGTTTAATCTCTTTACATTTGCTGCTTCATTGATATTTCACAAAAGAAACGCGCCAAATGAGACATATTATTGCAATGTATTAATATTTCCTATGCAGTTTTGCAGTTTGTAAAGTTTGGTAAACTAAACAGCTAGACACTGCATTGCAGATTTGATGTGTATAGAACTTTCTTTGTACCACTTTCAAACACAAAAATACTAACAAAATTGTGCTTTCAGGTAAAATGTAATGCACTGTTAAAATGCCATATAAAATATAGTAACATTAATGAAAAAATTTAGAATATAACTATTTCAACATTATGATCTAGTTTAGAGTATTGCAAGGGAATGTTAGGAGCATGTTTCCTTGTAACATACCACATCGGTAGGACTTCAGCCTATTGTTGGCCGGCATCAGCGCATGGCCAAATGTGAACTCAATTTGTGTTACTATCAGCCTGTAGTATCAGGGTATGGACTAGCTACCATGAGACTATGCCCACACTCAACTTCAGGTTTGACGGTAGCCTTTTCATGAAATCTTCGATTAGATCCAAACTCAATTTCAGGTTTGAAGCCAGTTGGTGAACTCTTCGATCAATGCATCATAGGCTTTACAGCTCCACTGAGACCTTATATAGACATGGTGACACCATCAATAGGCGTGGCTGTGGGAGGGTGCGGCTGGGCTGCCAAGTCAGCGGATGAAATTGGTCATGTGGCTGCCAGGTAAATAGAAATAGAAGATCTAAAATAATTTGGAGAGTGGGAAACAACTGAATTTTTTACCTGTAATTTTTGTTTGACTGCAGGATAACACAAGTGAAGGATTGAATAAAATAACGATAAAAAAGAATTGTGACACGCTAAAAATCAACAGAAAATTATAAAGTGGTCTTTTGGCGGAAAGGTAAAATAAAATAGAACTTCTAAAATGTAAAAGGGGAATTAAATGAAATCTTTACCAGTAATTATTATTTGACTGCCAGAAAATATTAGGCCTATTGCAAAAATAGTACAAAAATGATTTCAAACATGACTCGAACTCAGATTCTTCATTTTCTTCGCTCAAAAAAAAAAAAAACAAGGAAATTAATTACAAAACCATTTCAAAAAAGAATAAAGAGAACACAATTTCTAATTAGTTCAAAGGCAATGGATACCACTGTAGAGGAGCCCAAATAAACATATAATACATGTATAATGATAAATCAAATAATTATCTGACTTGTAAGTACACTGGCTGGCATTGATCATTCAATAGAAATTAAAGTGAAAAAGAATTTAGGATATTTACATGGTTTTAAGATGAACTGCTTGAGACGGTCTGAATAAAAATTATTTTTAACTGCAGCAAATATAGCAGGCTGGGATATTGCAAATAGTTCTATAACATTCAATCGTGTTTCTTTTGATGTAATATTTAAATTCAAAAATACTATGGGTGAAGATTTGAAATTATGTGGCATATTATTATAAATGAAGGATTAAGAATATCAACAAAATATTTTGGAATTGTGAACCATTAATCAGTTTAAAACAAAATGTGTGGTCATGAAGGCAGGTAAAGGGCAATTGAGAAACATAATTTTATTTTGGGTGCCAGTCAAGTAAAATAAAATGAAATGTTTGAAATAACTTGAAAGGAATGAATAGAGGTGTGTGTGTGTGACTGTTTTCTGGCTGCCAAGCAAAAGCAATGCAAACGTTAGAGTAGCTGTAAGATCTTACTAAAACAATTTGTTGCAATAACTTGAAATGCAGCTTAAATAACTTGGTAACATAATGTTATTTTCAGAGTTAGGCTTGAGAATGCCAGTTAAAATACAAATGCAAAAGTTCTGAAGATTTAATGTGTGGGTAGATGTGCAGTGGTGTTATGTGGTTGCCAGGAAGTATTGATGATTTAGCCAAAAAATAAGGAATATGGAAGCAACTAAAACGCTGCTGAAATAGGCGAGTGAGACTCAGCCAAAATGATGAAAAGATTAAATGGGATGAGCTATATATATTTGTGTTTTATGGATTGTGGCTGCCAGATGAGATATTGTTATTTTTACACCATGCAGCTAAGTTTAGGCATGGCAATTAGTAACGTCTGACCGAACCACACCTGGCATGCATTTATATTTTGGAGACCTAGAAATGTTCAGCATCTGAATTGAAGGGTGTGTGTTTCTTTCGATTTTTGAATACTTAATAATATTTTCATATGGTATATGCTATGTCAAAAAGTGAATTTTGACTACCCGCATAATTTTGTTTAACATCGCAAATACTTCTACAACTGTACCAAGGATAGGCAAATAGAATTTAGAGTTTGTGTAAATTGTTATATGTCTTTTTATATGCTATGTTATCTTATCTTTAGTTATTAGAATTGCTATTTTTTTTCTTTTTTAAATCATCCAATATCATAACATTAATTTAGCGGTTTCAGTTACAGTGAAAGTCCACATCCAAACCTTAGTGTCTAAATAAATTAACCCCATAGGCATTCTTTGGAGTTTGTCCAGACAAGACAATAGAACCCTAATCTGATAATCTGATAAGCATCATGGATTCAGAAATGGGCGACACCAATTCTTGTATAATGACAAAGCCCTGTGAGCATTTTGTAACACAATATGACAGGGGATGTTATGCACCAGTGCAGAGGATAACACTATTGATCTTAGGTTGTGTAAGTCTCTTAGTGCAGCTTCCTTAAGACCATTATACTAACAAGTTTCACATGCCTCGTGAACAACCCTTTAAGAAACAAAGTTTCAGTTTCTGCACTGACTCAATCTGGGTTATATATAGTGGTGGAAAAGGTTTCAGAACACCCAATAAATGAGGAAAATTTCAATGTGAAAATAATTTCTTATGGATTTTTTTGCCAGTGCACTTTATAAAGTCAATGTAAACTTTATCATTAAGACGATTGTTTCAGCATATGAATTATATTTTTTGATAGTGGGAGCTCTAAAGCCCTTGCAGTTAACCCCCCCCCCCCTCGTTGAAGACAGAATCCTCTCGAAGGAGTTGAGAAAGCCTCTGAATTGACCTGCAATGGGTGTAATTGTATTAGACTGTAAACCGCGAAAACAATTACATTTACAAATGTAGTTGTTGTACTACAGCTTACTTCCGCCACTGCATTCCAAAATTTTATGTGACACAACTCATGGTCAAATTGCTTTGACCCAATACTGACAATAACTTAACAAAGACACGAGCCGGCCAACAAGTAAAATACTTAGCATTCTTTTTCATATGCCAAACCTCATTTTGAGCAATCCAATATCATGTCAGATTGATAGATGCCAGTATAAACATAGAAAAAAAGGGAAAAAAGGATGATGGTTAAATTTTAATATTAGTCCAGGACCTATCATATTTTTGAAGAACACTTAACTATATACTGTTCATTTTCATTTCAGGATGATCAACAAAGGATCGTGGGATTATGACCTTCCTAAAGAATACTTCCGGTGTCACTTCAGACCCCAGAACAAATCAAAACTGTGAAATGGCATTAAATGAAAACATTTAATCCAGCATGCAGTGAAATATTGCCAAAAGTGTGAACTGTTTTTTCAAAGTCATTTTTCTGATGTAGCAAAGTAGTTTTTGACGTATGTCTTTTTCATAATTTGCACACATGTTCCAAGAATAAACATACATTTTACCTGTCAATGGGTATATTCATCATTAATAAATTACACTTGACTAGCCAGCTTACCTGTCAGAATTTATCACATCTTTGAGGACATATAATTTTTCCTGAGCACATGTTTTGCACCTCAGTGGTTTTGTATCAATTGAGAACATCTCTTTGTGGGGTCATCAAACTGAGATATATTCCATAGAGCTAGCCTGGCAGTGGTTGAATAAATATTGAGTCTAGGCACTATACATGTGTGAACATCTTTTCGCCTAATTAAAAATAGAAGATAATATGGCATTTGATTTATATCGCCGATTACAGAGTCTTTTATTACAAAAAGCATCGAAAGAGCGGGAAAATAGTCAGTGCAGTTTGATCAGAGAGAAGATTATTTGAAAGGAGCATGCACTTTATGCAAGTGAATGATTCAGGTTGAACATCTTATGAAAGTAATTGATGTAATATTTGAAATTTAAAGGTTGAAATATACCAACACACAGTACTTTGATAGTTAATTTAAGAAATAATGGAAGCATTTTTATGAAATACAAAATGCTCCTCAAGACTTATAGTGTGTGCACTCATTTTTTATAAAATTAAAATGCTGTACAACAGCGTGCATATATAATCCCACGAAAAATACAAGCACTGCTGCATGGCCCTCATTCTGCGAACTCGGACACAAATGCCCTGATCATCGTTTAGAGTCTTTTCACTGAACAGCCCTGAATTCAGCAAGACATGAGTCTTTCCTCTCCTCTTATTACTCACTTTGCTTTTCAGACACAGTAGGTAATAACTAACTGATTCCATAAATATAACTTTCTCTGAAAAATAACAAACGCCAACTAAATGATAAAGTATCAAATATACATTAAAATGAACTAAAAAAACTGCTGCTAGGATGCACTTTGCTTTAGCCAATCACAGCCAAGGACGGGATCTTTTTGAGCCAATAGAATTGCAGTATTCTGTTTTAGCCACCTGGTGGAAATACAGAGAACCTTCCGTGAAAATCCACTATTGATTAGGCTTGTCACTAAGTATTGGATATTTTGCAATACTTAGTGACACATCTTTAGACATTACATTTTTAGACATTTTGGTGGTTGTCACACTTCTTTGTGAAAGCCAAACTCGGAACTTTAATAATTAATAAAGCACTCTCCATAATGAAATTCTGATTACTCAAGCATCACACATTTACATATACAACCGTAATTTGCTGTGGTATATGTTCTAAGAAATAATCACGGCACGTTTGAAATTTTGCTTACATTACCAGCTCCTAGAGGCAGTATCCTAATATCGGAATATTAGCTAATATAACACTACACCAGTCTGAGGGTTTGCAGCATAACTTGCCATAAGCAGCACTATCTTTCAAATATTAAGCCCCCTTCACACATAGCCGTTTCAGATGCCGGAGTGTCCTGGAGTAAAATTTCTTTCACTCCGGGTTGGTCTAGGAACAAGAGCTGAAAATGTCAAACAAAAAATAAGTGTTTGGCGGTGTGTACACGATGGCAATATGGTGTCAACAAGGAGCAACATGGTCTTTACACGGATGAATACGGTCGCTCCACGGATATGTACGGTTGAAACACGGCGGTGCCGAGTGCAACACGGAGAGAAACCGTGTAGGTCCTTGTACTCTTCGTGTTATACTAATACTAAGGCCTAAGTAATGATGACATATCTAGTGACGCAAGAGGCAGACGTAATGATGATATGAGAATTGGTAGATTCATTATCGGAGCTCTGTGACTGCAAACAACAGAAGTAAAAAATAAAACTTCTATCTTGTCTTGTTTTATCTTATTTTGTGTTGTCCTAAATTGCAAGGTTCCTATACAATAATATGACATTCTGATAGGATTACCAACGTCATTGAGGAAGCAACACATTAACCATTTTTAACTCCTTCCAAGGTCTTTGCCGATAACTGAATTTCAGTACAGTTTCCCTCAATACTTTGTTCTGTTAAACTCAATTAATTAATTACGTGTACTGAAATTCCGACAAGGTTTTTGTCCGTCATGCTCCGTATCACAAAACCAAGGTAAAATGGGAGGGCCCGCAGGTAACAAATACCAGATGTTGTTGTGGGGTCTGATGTATTCTCCTTGTACTCTATGTCTGTGCTGAGGCATATAAGAAAACCCCACCCATGGGGTCAATGTTTTCCATGATGTGGACTCCAAGCCTTATCATTTCATCACTACGTCTGCCTCTGGCAGTTGGACATACAGTGTCAAAGTTTACTAAGCTTCAGACCCAGTAGCAGTGAGACATTGGCATTGATTTAAAGATAGTTTGGACTGAAAAGTATTATGTACTAGGTTTTGAATGACTGCCCTCCCTAAAACCAATTGGACTATAGAATGTTTGTTAGTTTTATCCAACTCAATCAGCTTTTATTTATAAATTAGCTAATTTCAAGTACATTTCTTTGATTAAAATGTTAATTATTATATGGGTCAGTGACTCAGGGCATTGTCCTTATGTCTAACTTTTATGAAAAAAATTCTAATAAGAATGTGAATGTCTGACACTTGGCATATGACAACATTTTGACATATTAAAACAAACATTGGAATAAGAAAGTTATCAAAAAACCTGAATTTAGAATTAAAGCTTTCTGTATCTGATTCATTGTAATTGTTTTAATTTGCCCATCAGGTGGAGAAACATGGAGGTAAAGCCCTAAACCGCTCACCCAACCATTTGAACATGAAGTACTCTTAAGACACCTTAATGGCTTTTGCCTTAAATCATAATGGCAAGTGCATAAAGTGTTGCTGCAGCAACAAGATTTTAAGAATATTACTTTTAAAGTGCTGTTTCTTGCCTTAAAACTTCAAACTGCTGAATTCAATGTAACTCTTAAATCAATGTAAATCCATGTGGGACATCGGTGACACCTAAATGTTGGGGTTTCCTTTAAATATTATTACGGCATTAAGAGAGACACAGATTTCTCATTTGCAGAAAATATGGAAAAATATTATAAAATTTGGAATTAAAAGTTTAAACTATCAGGAAAATAGATTCCAAAAACAAAAACAAAAAAAATCTTGAAAAACCAAAAATGCTCAAATGCACAGTACATCATCAAAAATACCAAAACTATCCAAATATCCTCATAAAAGTTCCATTTAAAACGAAGCAATGAGGGGCGGGGGCCTAGCTCAGATGTAGTGAATTGGGCTTCCAACCGCTGGGTCCCGGGTTCGATTCCCGGTCGAGCCTAAGTTGGATGGCTGTTTCATCCTTTGTCTCATTGCCATGGTCTCTGCCTGTCCTAATTTGTCCTAATTAGCCCAACTGGTGCAGAAATACAGGACATGAAGCCCTAATCACACACACACACACAAAACGAAGCAATGACATTTACCTCCCACAAATTTGGAGTTTTCTACAAATGTAGTTAGTATACATTTAATATTGGTTGCACTGGAATCACACAATGTGTTTTCAACTAGATTATAAAGTTTTGGATCCCAGATGATTTACTTCAGCAAGAGGCAGCTTAGGGTAGGCCTAATAGGGGATATATAGCTTCTAATTGACGAGCCATTTTCAACCAGTTGTACTGTATAAAGTGGAACTGACTGCATTACTATGATATTAGTATATTTTTTATTTGACAATACCAGGTTAGGATTACTATGTACATTTCAAAATTGCAACTCTTTAAACACAGAACTGTTCATGGACTTAGTCAATGGTTGCAAGATCAATTTAGAGGCATGTCCTAATTAATTTTGGCATTAGAACAGACTCCTGCTAATTCTGGTGAAACACATGAAAGACATTGATCTGGGTACCTTAGTAGGTAAATGCCAACTGAAGTTTAAACGTATTAAAAGGTATAACAACAGGTAAAATACATAGGACCTGGGGTGTACCTAAGAGGCAGCTTAGTGGCTGTCTGTAAAAACCCTGCAACATGATTTCTGGTCTAAAAGCATTATTCGTTGAATTATGTGGCACCAAACAATAGTAAGAAATGACAGATAGGGAAGATGCTGGGGGCATAGTTTCCCTTTCTCTTTTTTAGATTACACAAAGAGAAAAATTAACAAAGACAGACCAGAGAAAAATTAATAAATAAACAGAATTGCTTTTATACATACCTATCTATCTAATAATACCTATCTATCTATCTATCTACCTATCCCTATCTATCTATCTCTATCTATCTATCTATCTATCTCTATCTATCTATCTATCTCTATCTATATCTATATCTGTCTCTATCCATCTCTTTATCTATCTATCTATCTATCTAGTATCTGTCTATCTATCTATCTATGTATCTAGTATCTATCTAACTATCTATCTATCTATAAGGTAGCAGGAAAGGTGTGAAATGGTCTTGAACTGGGATTGCACTGTATTTGGATTCATTCATATTCAAGACAACCCTCGCTATTAAGACCATCATTTTCCCATAACATTATTGTCACTGATAAACCACCTCACCATGAAGTCCAGAAAACAAACAAAACAAAATTGCACAAAAGCAGTTAAAATGGTGAGATACCATGTAATTAGGGTCAATCCAGTTTATCGCAGGAACTTTAAACCTCTCTAGTTGACATTTTACAGACACACCACGAATCGACCAATGCCTTTGATGTGGAACACCCAAATTTCTAACAGTGTCGCTGACAGATGTCAACATTAATTTGTGATAAATCCAAGCAACCTGCGCATGTGATAAAAGGTTCAGTAAGATTTGTTAAAAGCCTTTTTTTAATGGGAAATGCTCATATACGAAGAATATCATACTTGCCGCTCATGATGGTTGACTAATGAGAATTGAAAGAGAATAAGAATTCACACCATGTTGAACATTCACTCTATGGGTGGGGTTTTTAACTTGCCTTAACATAGACACCGAGTGCAAGGCACAACCAAATTAACGTCTGATGCAAACGACGTCCAGCTGAGATATGCAGCCATGGCACAGGAATGGAACCTAGCCTAGAAATTGAACCTGGAATTTTCAGTGACTTTAATTCAATTAAATTAAATGTAAAACTGTTATTACCATATAAATTACACAACTATATAGATAGATAGATAGATAGAAAGACAGATAGACAGATATATAGATAGACAGATGGATAGATAGATAGATAGATAGATAGACAGACAGATGGATAGATAGATAGTAAGATAGATAGATAGATAGATGGATAGATGGATAGATGGATAGATAGATAAATAGATAAATAGATAGATAAATATATAAATAGATAGATGGATAGATGGATAGATTGAAAGGTAGATAGATATGGGAAGTGCAGCCCTCTAAGTCAAGTTCTTGCCACTATCGATGGTTGATTGCATGATACTATAATAAGACCCAATGGTTATGTGGTATTTTTTTATATTCCCCACGAGTGGACAGATTGGCCAGGATTCACGAGTGGCGTTAGCCACGAGTGAATTCTGAAGCCAATCTGTCCACAAGTGAGGGAATATAAAAATATACCACATATCCACTTGGGTCTTATTTATACCCCACAATTTTCACTTTTAGTTGAGCTGTCTGGCTATGCATTCATGTAGTATAGAAAAAATTCATGAATATTAATTTTTGCCATTGACCAATCAGAGCATTGCATAACTGTCAACAACGTCATCACCTCAAAACTTTCTGGAACATTTTCACATTAATAAAAAAAATTACGAAATGATATTTACAAACCAGTTGTTAAATATTTCTTGTCAGAATTGTTTTTTATTCTAGATTTGGAAAGAAAATGTTTTATTGTTCCATATTATTCGATTGTATTACCGAAGCGATGACGCTCCTGTGACGTTGCCCATAGCAACACAGCCACACAATGGCTTGTATCTGTGGACTGAACAGATCATTGACTTTCTGTTACGTTTTTTGCTCCTGGAATCGTTAATTCTTGTCCGATTTCAAAAATTTAAATTTTTTTAGGGAGCTGACAATTTTATCTTTTGAATGGTGGTAAAGTTGTGACTCCGAATATTGTTTTAAAGCGGCGGCGCTAGTTTAAACGGCGAAGCGCTTAGCTGCAAAAAGAGATTTTTTGTCATTGGCCTGCCATACATAGAAGTATGTGGTATACATTTCCCATCCTTGTAAGGTAAGCCATGTAGTATACACATGTATACCACATAGGCTATACCACATGGCTTTTCTATGTGGTATACAACTGATTGTGGGGTATTATAATAAGACCCAATGGTTATGTGGTATTTTTTAATATTCCCCACGAGTGGACAGATTGGCCAGGATTCACGAGTGGCGTTAGCCACGAGTGAATTCTGAAGCCAATCTGTCCACAAGTGAGGGAATATAAAAATATACCACATATCCACTTGGGTCTTATTTATACCCCACAATTTTCACTTTTAGTTGAGCTGTCTGGCTATGCATTCATGTAGTATAGAAAAAATTCATGAATATTAATTTTTGCCATTGACCA
The DNA here is from genome assembly GCA_932294295.1 of Alitta virens. Lineage (NCBI taxonomy): Eukaryota > Metazoa > Annelida > Polychaeta > Phyllodocida > Nereididae > Alitta > Alitta virens. The sequence goes on along the minus strand of OW028580.1, from coordinate 3,738,886 downwards.
ATCAGAGCATTGCATAACTGTCAACAACGTCATCACCTCAAAACTTTCTGGGACATTTTCACATTAATAAAAAAAATTACGAAATGATATTTACAAACCAGTTGTTAAATATTTCTTGTCAGAATTGTTTTTTATACTAGATTTGGATAGAAAATGTTTTATTGTTCAGTATTATTAGATTTATTACCGAAGCGATGACGCTCCTGTGGTGTTGCCCATAGCAACACAGCCACACAATAGCTTGTATCTGTGGACTGAACAGATCATTGACTTTCTGTTACGTTTTTTGCTCCTGGAATCATTAATTCTTGTCCGATTTCAAAAATTTAAACTTTTTTAGGGAGCTGACAATTTTTTCTTTTGAATGGTTGTAAAATTGTGACTCCGAATATTGTTTTAAAGCGGCGGCGCTAGTTTAAACGGCGAAGCGCTTAGCTGCAAAAAGTGATTTTTTGTCATTGGCCTGCCATACATAGAAGTATGTGGTATACATTTCCCATCCTTGTAAGGTAAGCCATGTAGTATACACATGTATACCACATAGGCTATACCACATGGCTTTTCTATGTGGTATACAACTGATTGTGGGGTATATACTAATATATAATTTTGACAATTCTTTAGTGGATAATGCCTTTTATTGGTAGACTACATATTTGCTCAAAGTCAGTTTCGCTCCTATTCATTTGGGCATTCAAAACTAGCCTGAAATATATTCAGGAAATAAACATGATGACTTGCAACTGTCTTTATACTTCAACCTTACTACAGTACTAGCGCAGTGGAGCCTTTGCTAGTTGCTGACACATTGACTTCCGTACACTCAATAGCAGGGGGGTTGTTATTGGGGGCCCTTTTCAGTTTTAAGTGTACGGGACAAGAAAATGCACTTGCGACGATCGACCATATAAACAATGCAGGAGGATCTTAAGAACTTTCGGCTTCTGCAGTTGCCAATGTGATGCAGGATGATGCAGGAAAAGTTGAAGATTACCGACTCAAAATGGCAGATGGTGTATCTCAAGATGGGTTGAATCCATCATATCACAATTACATTGTACACGCGGTATCCCGCAGAACCTCGTTGTGTTCATGTACATGACTAGAGGCAGTGTGCACTTGTAGTAGCGGATAGCCAGAGGCCAGTAATTAAATGGCTGAAATACACACACATAAGTAATGAGAATATGCAAAAAAAGCCCATGGCGCTAGTTGTAAGTAAATGAGAAATGGTGTTATAGAGTCAGCTCAGTACCAGACTGAGGAAAAAATATAGAATAGACTGTAAGCAGGTGAGTGGTATAACATTAATTAGATTTCCAGCATTTGCATGGGTCAAATCCTGGGGAAGGGGGGGGGGGGGGTGGAAGGGATACACCTCCCCCTACAAATTCATATTTTCTTCTTCTTCTTTTTGGTGGTTTTGTGGATTTATCACCCACCCTACACAAATTGCAAATCTGAGCCACTGAGCATTTGGGATAAGAAATTCTTCAAATGTTCTACCTAATAAACTACAGTATATATTTTTTTATCATCATAACATCATAAAAAAACTAAATACTAAAACTAGCAATGTTAAGCAATGGTTAAAAACAGCTTCTTAAATTTGGGCCTGGCATGTTATTTGTAATGACTCCATCTGTTAAAATGACATCACTTGCTTACTGTCCACACTTCAATGTGCTGTTGCGACATATGAGTGGCCTTTCATTTGGTAATAAATTGACAATTATAAGACGAACGATGAGATATTGTTATTTTTACACCATGCAGCTAAGTTTAGGCATGGCAATTACTAACGTCTGACCAACACTGAACCACACCTGGCCCCGGTTTCATAGAGCTTTGAGTCTGGCTCAAAGTGAGTCTTGAGTCCAATTTCTTGAGTCTGAGTCTATTTTCCCTTGAGTCCGGTTTTTTAGAACTTTTCCCGTTGATCCAGACTCAATTTTGAGTCTGGATCAAGCAAAATCTTGAGTCTACTCCCTGGGTAGGATCAAGACATTGAAAATGGAGGCATATCGGCGAAATTTGCGTAGACAGATAAGGGATAGGCCTGTGTTGCGTCGTTTAAGGGATAGGCTTAATCCACTTGATAACATCAGTGATAAAATGGCATATCGCATGTACAGATTTCGGCCACAAACAATTGTGATAATCACAGATGTACTACAAAACGATCTGAACTTCCCCAACAACAAGGGATTACCCCTGCCATCATTGTTATGTGTGTGTGTGACCCTGAGATTTTTAGCCACTGGTACCTTCCTCTCGGTTGTCGGCGACACCCTGGGGGGTTTTCCAAAGAGCACAGTGTGGAGAGTGGTGCACAAGGTCTGTGCTGCCCTTGTCCTTCGCATACGAAATTATGTGAAGTTCCCCGAAGATTTGAGGGCTCTGAAACAATCATTCTTCAGCAAAAGAGGTGACTATAATTTTTTTCGCCAACTGTCAACAGTCAATTAGAATATGGTTTAGTATTATACTTCTCACTTTATCCACCAGAGGACAGACAATGCAGCGTCAACTACATAAGGTATAATTTATAGATGGCGCCACATTATTGGAGTAGCCTAGTCCAGTAACACATGTTAATTTTAATATGGAAAAACAATTAGGATCCATAGTAAATTTGTAAATCACATACTAGGCCTATGGAGAATGTATTATTACAAGATGCATAAAGACTATACAATTAGAAACTGGGTTGGACTTCTTGCTAGCATTTCTGTCCATTTTATTCTGATCTACGTATTTTAAGGATAATTATTCACAAAATAAAAAGTGTATATTTATTTTAAATCCAACTATAGCTTTTATCATATGTCCTTATATGGCATAGGTGTAATTCCAATTACATAATATTTAATGAAAACAAATAATGAGACATGATATAAAATAAAACCAAAATGTATGCATTACCAATCATGTATAATCATATATAAATATATGTAAATAATTTGTAAATATCAGAAATATTGCTAATATTTAGTCTCTTAATTTACTCATTTAACTAAATTAGAATAACAGAGCGCTAATTTTTTTTAATTCATCACATGCATTTGGCTCGGATTGCTACTTCAAGGAAATATCATCCTGGCTTTCGAGGATGGGAAATGTTTAAATTAATAAATTTTACTTAAATCGTTCAAGTTAATTGGAGATACTATCAGGGGTGGATCCAGACATTTTTGGTTGGGGGGGTGGGGGTGGGGTTATCGGGATCGATAAGCTTGGGCGTAAAATGGTTATTAGCATGTTCTGCTCCGGAAACTAAGAAAAAATTTGTTTATAACAATTGTGTAAAACATAGCAAAGATATGGCAATGTGACTATCAAAATGTTGAAATGAATAATTATTATAGGTTTCCCAAATACCATTGGAGCAGTCGATGGAACTGAAATTAGAATAATGAGGCCTACAATGGAGGAGCACACTTTTGTGAACCGGAAGGGCCACCATGCCCTGAACATCCAGGTACACATGCATATCACATCTTGAAATTTACTGTTTATATTTACCTTGTTTAATATCTGAAATCTTTCAAATCTGCCTGGCAGGGAGACAAAGTGCAGTTTGATCAGTTGTCTTTATGTTTTGTTCACAGGTTGTTGCAGACCCAGAATTTCGAATTCTAGATATCTGTGCAGAATGGCCTGGCAGTGTACATGATGCCAGAATCTTCCGAAGAAGTGCGCTGTATCAGCGACTGGCAACAGGTCAACTTAAAATATTATACATCATGAAAATACAAATATGATAAATACCCTAAAATCAATACGTCAAATTTTTTCCACTCGCAAAACATGTTACACAGTGTATGTAATATATACACACAAACACAATAGCTGAGAATGCTACACATCATTTTCATAATAGTCCAAATTTGTTAATTCTTGTACTATTTTGCAGGGGAGCTCCAAGGGTGGATGATTGGGGATAGTGGCTATCCATGCCTGCCTTTTCTGATGACGCCATTTCTAGCCCCAAGGAACCAGGCAGAGCAGACATTCAATGATGCTCTCTGCGGCACCCGAGTTGTTGTGGAGCAGGCTTTTGGTATATTGAAGCGAAGGTTTTATGGCCTTCACACGGAGCTACGCATGACCCCAAAGAGAGCGTGCATTGTAATAGTTCATGTTACTTTATTGTGGTATCTAAAACTAAAACCAATTTAGGCCCTCGAGTCACATAAATATATTCGATTTTAGGCTTTAAGGCTATTCAGTGAAAAAGGGGGGGGGGAGGAACTTAGGAGAACTAATATCACCTAAAAACAGTTTTCAGTGAAAAATCTGTATACAATTTATCAAAATCACTAGTCTTACGGGAAAAATAATAATACCAAAAACAATCTTCCCCTGTGGTAATAGGTGAAACCTATATAAATGCTAACAATGACTAAATAAAATAAGAAAGGTGAAGCCCAAGTATGCACTGTAATGCAATACGAAATACTATCAAATTCAGCCAGTATGTATCATTGTATCACTATGTATGACAGCCAACGTCAGGTATTATCACATATATATATGTATATATAATTTCAGGTAGTCAGTGCCTGTGCTATTTTGCACAATATGGCACTTGATCACGGCGATATCCTGCCAGCCCCACCTGCCGTAGGCCAACCAGTTGCTCCAGAGCAAGTCCAACAAGCAGAGGGAAACGGTGCAGCTGTGAGGGCTCACATAGTGCGAAATTTTTTCAGTGTTTGATGCCTGTTGATCAGCACACAATATTTGTTTAAAGTAATTCAAACCCTGTGTAAACTGCCGTAAAATCATTTTAAATACAATTTTGTCAGTAATTGAAAGTGAACAGATCTTGTTATTTAATTCACACAAATATATACAATAATCTAACAAATACCATGTTCAGAAATGTAAACAGCTGATCAGGGCTGTCAATAAATATAAATATAAATATAATATATTATATATATCATATCACAGAATCATTACTTATATATATTATATCACAGAATCATTGCTTATATCTATCATATCACAGAATCATTACTTATTATATATATCATATCACAGAATCATTACTTATATATTATGTCACAAAATATCACAGAATAATTACTTTTATCTATATCACATCACAGAATCATTACTTATATATCTTATATCACAGAATCATTACTTATATCTATCATATCACAGAATCATTACTGTACCGGAAACAAATTTGGGTTTTGTGCATTCATTATTTGTATTTCCATTTTTAGTTTTGTTTGCATTAATTCTTCTGTTATTAGTCGTTGCTTTGTCAATTCCAGTTCTCTGGTTAAGGTCTGGAAGTACAGATCATCCAGATCTAATTTTCGTTTCCTCCCTGCATAGAAAATAAATGTTCTCAAATGTGGCACTGTTGCAAGAACCAATTAAGACACAGTTTTTGATGCAGAACATGTTTATCCATTTTGACAGACAACTTGACACTGAGGGCTCTTGTTTGCATTGCATGAGTATTCCTCAGTATCTTATTGGCAGACAACTGGGTCATCTCAGAGCATGGAGACAAGAGTACTCTTTATTATTTTTCTATGATTCGCTGCCCTCGAATTTTTGCAAATATATAGTACTGAAGTAAACATCAAAACATCAGAAGACCTTCGACCAAGCTGCCCCCTCCCCCTAGATTTTTTCCCTGGCTGCGGCCCTAAACAGGAAATTATATATTACTTTACTAGATGGGTTTATCTAAAGTAATGTTGCATTTCGCAGCTGTTGTGCCATATCCATGTTTCATAAGTGGCTTACAACTTGCTTGTAGTCAAAGAAAATCAATTACATATAAATATAAATACAGAGATCTTAATAATGAGATAAAATCATGTCTGACATTAAGAAATAATAAATTCTAAATGTGCAACTAACCTGATTGAACATGTCCCTTTGAGCTGTTCGTAGCTTTACTACTGCTGGTGTCTGAAACTTTTGAAATATACAATATAAAATAAAACCACCAAAAGGCACCACTGTACTATTATAGACATATTACAACAAAGTTTTAGGCATGTATGTGTAGTAATGTAAGAGTTCTGCCCGAAAACAAATTTGTACAATATAATTGAGACATGTCAATGAGTCAATGATACTATCAAAATGCTAACCAGGCTGAAAAGACAAAATAAATATCAAATGATATCAATGTACATGCAATATTTGGTTTTCTGCTTCAGAAACATAAGTGTGACATTCGCCTGCTGGCACATGGACAACATTTCAACAAAGTAACTACGAAACCTTTGGGAAATGTTTATGCCGAGTTACATGAATTTTCAAAGACCAGTTAAGATTAGAGTGCAACAGGTATTTATACCTGTAAGTTCTGGTGCTGCATTCACTGCAGGTACAGAGGCTACTGCTTCGCTACTGGCAAATACTGGCACTACAGCGTCTAGGGTATTCACCATTTCTTCATCTAGAACGTTAAGGTCAAAGACCTGCAATAGCTCTGCAATTTTTTATATATAAATGAGATAAATGCAAACATACAGTTTTGGCTTAAATGTGAATTATCAGAAAATAGTATAGAATGGATTTTTATTGAATCCTACTGTAGTGTAAACAAATTAATTAATTATATATAGGCAATTATCAGCTTATTGGACTACAATAACACATTAATCAGAGAATTTAACACATACTAGATTTACAGAATAGACCTACATGCCATGTTCGGTATCATTTAGTTACATATCATGATAGTTTACCTATAATCTATTGTTATCATTTAGGAAAATTCAGGTCCATCCCTCTAGACATGTTCTAGAAAAGTTTTAGGCATGTAGGTGTGAGTTCTGCTCTGGAATTTCTTTTAAATTTTTTTTTCAAATTTTGTAAGACATAGCTGAGACATTACTATCAAAAGTCAAAACTAGGCCATAAAGAGAAAATATAAAGCATTCATACCAGTGTCGCTCTCCATTGTCAATACCTGTACCATAACAGGTGATTCCAGGCAAGCTAAAAACAAGGTTGCCATGCATGAAAACAAGGTGACATTCAACATAAATATATGGGTAATATCACCTAATTGGGCCCAAGTAAGTGTAAAAAAATTCTGAAAATAAAGTTGCTTATTTCGCCCCCTTTCCCCCCTATCAAATATGTGTAGCTGCTATATCTAACAGATGAACAAATCCAGATAAACTTTTGTATGATGAAAAACTGCACTGATCTTAGCACTTAGAATGTCAACGTTGTTTTCTCACCATAAAAGCACACACCTCTAACTGCATGTGAGTAAAAACAGCAGATAATCGAACCATTATGCCATTTGGAAATCAGTGGATAGAATTTTTCAGTTTGGGGCCCTTTTAATTGATTTTACCCATATATAATATATATTATTACAATGAAGTACCTGTTGCAGTCGAAGTCTCTAGATCTAAACTTGAGTCTACCCCCCCAATTCCTGAGAGCTCTGTCGAGCTTGAAAAGGTATCTAGAAAGTATCTCTGTAGCGCAGTGGGTACTTTTTTCTTTCCTCCACCAGTGATGTTTTTGTCTGTTATGACATCTTTGGCTACAAAGGAAACATTGCATTTTTGAGAAAAATAATATATAATGCAGTCATGCACAAATAAGTGAACCCCACTGGAAATATACAGAAATTTGTGTAGTTTTTGTCAATTTTAAAAAATTTCTCTTTTATTACTACTATATTGGGGGGGGGGGGCAGTCACTATTTATGCACAGCAAATATATATTTAAAAAGGAGAATTATTAAAATTATACATATATTTTCTAATAGACCTAAGATACATACATCTTTTTTTCAGGTTTTTCCAGAACTTTTTCATGGAATCCCTTGTTCTGTTGTGGCCCCTGTAAAATGTTGATGTCAATCCATTAATTAACAGTAACTACAACTGATTAAATATAATCAATATCATGATCACTCACACATAGGTTCCTGTAAGTAATAAATATGCAATAAAAGTAATAAATAAATACATATTTATGTATATATATACATATATAAATTTATATTTATCACTACATTTGATCAAATACTTTCTTTTCACTATATAAGCACCCCCCCCCCCTCCAAATGAATCAGTTCTGACTACCCCCCCCCCCCCTCCCCCTCCAAATGGATCAGTTCTGAATACGCCCCTGTTATTGGACAAATGACACAAACTGAGTCGACCTACTGACCAAGTTTTTGCCAGTATAATAGATCAGAGCACCAAGGGCACCCAGTGCACCGAAAAAAAAAGTTACAACTTAACAAATGTATGCAACGTAATGAACCCAGACAAAACAATGTCTAGATTTGGCGCGCTGTCTGACTGTCAATATTTATTGTAACATTTTTGTAACAAAAATCGCTGCATTCTATTGGTTGAAATGAGTTTCAGTGGGAGTGGCCTCCACATATTTTTTTCTACTCAATTTTATTTTTAGTCGGAGAGTACTGTCATTTTGTATTGACAGTTGTCAATGGTTGTATATTATGCACAATGGATTACAATATGATGGACATAGAAGTTAGATGATGCATGGATTTACCGATCGGACGTGATGCTAACTATGAGGTACTTTAAAATAACATGGAATCACGAAGCTTTTTTTTTTCTAAATCTATAATAGTTTACAAATAAATTTTTTTAATTTTTTGAGGATTCGTAGTGTCACTGACAATAAAAACTGAAAGGGCATATATATGTGATATTTGCAATGCAATGCACAGCAAATAGGGCCCCCATATTAGTTATTACTATATGACTCAAGGGTGATAAACAAATTGTGAACTTTTTAAAAAATTTACTTACCCTGCCAAAAGTCTCAGCCTCAGCCTCTCCCACGCATCCTCTCTTGTCGCCTTTCCCCCCTTCCCACCCTCCCCCTTAGTTCTGCAACCCTTGAAAGACCCAAATAAAACCTCCTCATTTTCCCGAACAAAATCCACCAATACCTGCCCTTCCTCCAACCCCCAAACTTGTTCCCTTTGAGATGACATGGATGATCTTTGTTGACACTAACTAATGGACAAATGTCGTCTGCTAATTTACCTCTTGATTGTTTATTTGACTGGAGAGTGACTTCCTGTTTCACTTTCAATAGACTCACGTGAGTCTGAGTCCAAAATGCTCTATAAAACCGGTCTCAGCTCAAGTTTGAGACTGGACTCAGTTGAGACCTTTCAAGATACAGACTCGAGACTCAAGTTGATCCAGACTCACAAGTTCTATGAAACCGGGGCCTGGCAGCCATTTTGATTTGGAGACCTAAAAATGTTCTGCATCTGAATTGAAGGGTGTATTTCCTTTGTGTTTCTTTCTATTTTTGAATACTTAATAATATTTTTATATGGTATATGGTGCACTTAACAGCAACGTCAAAAAGTGAATTTTGACTGACTACCCGCACAATTTAGTTTAACATTGCAGATACTTCTACAACTGTACCAAGGATAGGCAAAAGAATTTAGAGTTTTTGTAAAACGTTATTGTCTTTTGATATGCTATGTTATCTTATCTTATCATAATTGCCATTTTTTACTTTAAAATCTTAATTTAGCTGTTTCAGTTAAGGTGAAAATCCACATCCAAACCTTAGTGTCTAAATAAATTAAGTCCATAGGCATTCTATGGAGTTTGTCCAGACAGGACAAAACAACCCTGATCTGATAATCTGATAAGCATCATGGGTTCAGAAATGAGCGACACCCTTTCTTGTATAATGACAAAGCTCTGTGAGAATTTTTAAATACAATATGACAGGGGATGTTACACACACCAGTGCAGAGGATAACACTATTGATCTTAAGTTGTGTAAGTCTCTTGGTGCAGCTTCCTTGAGACCATTATACTAACAAGTTTCACATGCCTCGTGAACAACCCCTTTAAGAAACAAAGTTTCAGTTTCTGCACGGACTTACTCCGTTTATTTTGCTCTGATTAATTAGAAGTTCATCTCAAGCTGTGTTATATACAGTGGTGGGAAAATTTGCTGCACATCCTGTTGAATGCGGTGTTGTTGTTGACACACTTTCATCACTCAATACGCGACGTATAGGTACATTGGTCAAATAAATAAATAAAATATAATTAAACCACCGAAAACCGAGTACAAAGTACAAGGTCAAAAGCTTATATCAAATTATCACATGTTACAACTAATAAGAATTCATCAAAGTAAATACAAACTTACAAGGTTCATCTTTGTGAAACTCCACCGAAGGTAGGACTGCTTGAATGATCCAGCAATAAATTCTGAATACAATTAAATATATACCAAATGACTAATCTTACTGAATAACTATATACTAAAACAACAATATCTATAAAAATGGAAGTGGGATTTACAATAGCAAATAAATGCATTACACATGTGAGGCTGTGGCAGCCATTTTGTACGCTCAAATTGAAAGCTAATAAATTGTCAAAATATGACCCATTAATAATTAATTCCCACAGAGCACAATATTAAACTACGCAAAATATACAAGAAATTAAACATACCTGATAATTAGTTGATGGATTAATGAAATTGACATAATTTGTGTCTATAAAAAATGGTGACAAATAAAGATGACTTGTCAAGTGACTGGTTCACAAAATGTATTGCCTAATGCCTATGAGCATGAAGAATGACTATTGATTAACCCATTATAATCACTTCCTGTGCATTTGACCTTAATGACCAAAGCATTACAAACTCATGCACATGGAAGGATTTGACAAACAGTGATAAACATTTGATATTCACAAACATAGTCAAACATTAGAGAAATCAATAAAGAAAAGGCCAAATTGACAAAACCAAAATATTGAGTTGTATGAACTCAACACACCCAATTGATGAGCAAGACTTTGTGGTAAAAAGAATTTTATAATTTAAGTCTGCCTATGTATGGAACTATTTGCCAGTGCACTTGATAAGGCCAATGTAAACAGTGCCAGTTAGGCTGCTCTTGCTTTTCCCATTACAGTTATTAATTATTACACAGATAAAAAATAATAACCCAATCAGAGGACAGAGCTCACATTTCTCTCTTGTGTGACAACTTATTCCACCCTTGTATTTTTGTAGTTTTTTAACAATTTTATCTGCCTGACCCAATATTGTAAGAATTATTAGCACACCATTTCATACAAAAAGCCTTCCTGGTGCTATTAAAGATTCTACTAGTATTGATGATTTGTTAAACTGTATGGCTCCTTTTATTAATGTTTTTATTTGACTTTTATTATGTAATCATAATTTTGCTTTTGTTTAATTTTTTTATGTAAACTTTTCATAGTTTTTCTTCATAACAATGCCATATTGTAAAACAGTGTATTTTTCAACTGTACATGTTTACCTGTTTTAAATATATTTCATCAATAAATATGAATACTACATTTTACATCAAACATTCTATATTTAACAAACAAACAAGTCTTGCTTTTCCAAGATGCCACAGAAGAGTTTGAAAAATAGACCTATGGAATTTTAGTTTTTTAATATATTTGTAGTTGACCCTATGAAAGTATAATGACAGTCATTGTGTGTCCTTTTTCATTTCAGGATGATCAGCAAAGGATCATGGGACTTATGACCTCCCAAAAATGTACTTCCAGTGTCAGTTCAGACCCCAAAACAAATCAAAACTGTAAATGGCAGCAATCCAAAGTTTGATCTGCCATGGCACGATAAAATGTTGCCAAAAGTGTGATGTGGACTTTCAAGTCATTCATCTTAGACGTAGCACTGTATATTTTGAAATATGTTTTTTTTCATAATTTGCACACCTGTTCTGAAAATAAATAGACATTTTACCTGTGTACATCGATCATTAACTTACAATTGGATGGCCAGACCACCTGCCAGAATTTATCATGTCTTTGAGGACATAGAATAATTCATGAATCATGAACTAATCTTTTACTTCTTAGTGGCTTTGTATTTATTACACTGTGTGGTCATTAAAATGTGAGATATAATCAATGGAGATGAGGTTATATTCTGAATAATCGGTACACACGAGCAAAACAAAAAAATAGTTTTCTTAAGACCTCAAGGGCACACTATGTCTTCATGCAAAGTTATTTTTTGAAGCTAATTAATAAGGAAATGGGACTGACAAAATCAGTAAAATTTGTCCTGCATATCTCGAATAAGAGGGAGTTAAAATAACACTTTTGTTGGTTTAAATCCCAACACTGAAGGCAGAGTGACTTAAGCAACAAAAATGTTAGTTTACTCCCAACTATGAGGTCAATAGGCCTATTGATTGATTTACTGCCCTAGTTGAGCAAGAAAAGTAGGCTTACAGTTTCTGTTAAGGAGGGAGATAACTAATATTTTTATAATATTATATCCTTCAACTATTTTTTAGAAAAGGTATCATGGTAGAGTATAACACATGGGAACATTGTATTCTAATTTTGGACTTCTTGATCACTGTTCTAGTTAGTTTCAGGTGGCTCAATAAGTTTTAACAGGAATTAATAACTTATGTAAAAATTACTGGGGGTGTTGGATGTTAGTTGAGGTGTTTTAATGTTTACTAAGTACTTAAACTAAAAACAAAATTATTTACCATTATATTCCTCCACACAAGCTTTTCTATTGTACATAAGTATAGATGGATATAAATAACGAAAATTTTTACTGCCTAGTAAGTACAAACATCACTTTGCTAGCATAATAAGAGCACTAAAAATATCAAACAATCAAACAAATTAGTAAATTCGCCTCATGGAGTATAAAGGGGCATTCACACGATCACAGATATGACATACATATGACGATGGATGGAATTTTTTTTTACTCTTGCTTATCCTTTTCCATACTTGATTCACTTGCCAAGTGTTTTACATATACTCGCGCTAATCCGTAGGATGCTCCTGGTCGTGTTTGACTACTAATGACCATACATGGACAGGGCAAACATTTTTAAACATGTCTAAAACTTTGGCGAACATTCTACAAGTGAGTTGTTTACATTAGTTACGTAACTTGCTCACGATTCACCATCGAGCGTTCTAGGTTTGTTCTATGTATGTTCTACATACGTTCTAAGTATTCTACATACGTTCTACATACGTTGGCCATCCTTGGCCATACGTAGAAACCCATCCTTGAACCACTCCCATGGGCGACCTACGGGCAACCTAAGAGAGATCTTTGAGCATTCTACGTGTGATCTACGAGCTTGGCGACGGACGATCGGCGACTGTTTCACGGACGTTCGGCGACCATTTAATGGACGTCTGGCGAGCAATCTACGACTGCCCCACGTAAGCTCATTAAAAGCATTTATATGTGATTAACAGACCCACGAGTGAGCACGTATAGCCTACTTTTGCCGTCCTTGGTCATACATAGGCCTTATACATGATAGTGTGAACGATAGCCAACAATATCACTCACCAGTCACCAGTGTTCCATGCAATTAATCATTATTTGTTATTAGTCGAATTAAGCGATATTCAAATAGCGAAATTACAAAGGATGGTAGAACTTTGCCATTAAAATCAACCTTAGTGAATATTTACTGGTTCAAGTCATAAGCCAGTCTTAATAAAGAGGCAGATACTGGTGTTGAAGTTTCCGCTTGGTTTAAACTTTTCTTACTAATAACAGTGAGGTGATCTAAAGATGAGAGCTCAATTGATTACACAAAGTGATGTGTATTGTGACAATTATCAATATGCACAAGATGTAGGTGAATGATCATGGCCTATTCTTGTATAACAGATAACAACAGATAACAACATATTGTCTATTTCAAAATGTAGGACAACGTCAAACATCACTTAAAAGGTCAAATAGGTTTGGATCTTCCGCATTCACTGAGAAATCAGTTGGGTTAATTGTGTTTGGAAAAATAATACAGGCTTTGCAGGTCAGTATAACACTACAACATCAGTGTTCTATCATCTCAGATATATTTAACTGTAGTGATTAATTGACTGGCTCCAGGAAAGAATAGTTTGCCATCATGACAGCACAAGCAAGTTAGCATACAATAAGCAAACAAAGCTTAGTCTAATTGATATGCAATTTCACTGTTTAAAGTTTTAGACATTCAATATCATAAGCCAGCCTAAAGGCTATTAGGCAAATTTGTTTGTATTTAAGTCTAACTGGTAAACTAGCAAAAGAAATGCCATCAAGCTCAGGGCATTTCCTAGTGTATTCAGCTACATTCTGATTGGCTGTTGCAAATGACATAGCTTCCTCTTGAGAAAGAAGCCGATTAAGGCAGTCAGTAGCCTTGGTATTAGTTAAAGTATAAGTGCTGTCATCAATGAGCAATGTCATATATGTTGGCAGATGCCTGTGATTGTAGACAGACAATATTACCTGAACCATGTGATTGTTTTATTGCATGGGAAATTACTAACAGGTCACTTGCAATAATAATATGGGATTTGACATTATACATGATAATTGAATTGCCTGTCTTTTGCAAATGACAATGTATTCAATTTACCAACAGTTATATAAAATTACTTAAGATTAACTAAATTTGTGACACTTATTTTTCAACTTAAATAAACCAAATTGCATTATTAGATATGTAAAAGTGGTAAAATCTTCAGTAATTTTTCTGTGTATTTTACGTATAGATTTACCTGGATTTATTTACATAACAACGACCTAAATAAAACATTTAGGCCATTACTTAAATTACAAGATTAATTTTTATCATTTATGGTAGAGTCCATGAATTAATACTCTTAAACCTTAACAAAACAGCACCTCTGAATAAAATCCCCAATGCATCTGGACCCCATTATTTCAAGTGTTTTGGATGAGGACAAGTATTGTAAAGCCTATATTTACATGACAAATAATAGAAAATCACAAAATTGTCCAGAGCTGAATTTTCTACTATTCCTAGACGCTGCATAGGATTTTCATGGGTATGCCCAGTATTTTTTTGTATGATATTTATAACTTCATCAATCATTGGATGTTGATTGTGATAATAAACAAATAAATGGTTATGATTACATAAATCCAGAACGATTGTTTATCGACAAATTTGGTATTTCAAAATCTGCAGTATACCCTGTTCAAACAAGAAACTGCTACAGGCAGAAGTGATAATGAAATGATATTTTTTTATGGAAGTACATTGCTGACGAAGAAATTCACATAGTTGATAATATGTTTTTAATGGTTGTTTGTCCCTTGTCAATTTTGTAATAATTATCTTTCCAAGTTCAACTTGATCGCACCATTTTTTCTGATGTATACAATAATTCCATGCTTTATTTCCAAGGAATACAAAAAGCTCATGCCAAACAAGATTTCACTGTAAACGCCACTTATACCACTCGACACCTCTTCCAGCCAATTACATTTGGCTTTTACTAACATTCAAGCCAAATGCAACAGACTAAAAATAACTGAACAACAATTCATTCACCCATAATTGTTGGTCTACGTTTTTTGAATGTTTCTTGCATTGAGTTTGTATTTGCGTTTTACATGTTTGAGTGTTTGTCTCATGGTGTAAATGAGTTATTGACCACAGGAGAGACAGCATGGGATATATAACATAAATCCCATTTCGTCTCTGCCTAAGTCAACAACTACTGCTGTGTGTGTGTGATTAGGGCTTTACGTCCTGTATTTCTGCACCTGTTGGGCTAATTAGGACAGGCAGAGACCATGGCAATGAGACGAAGGATGAAACAGCCATCTGACTTAGGCTCGACCGGGAATCTAACCCGGGACACAGCGGTTGGAAGCACAGAGCGGCCCTGAGCTAGGCCCCCGCCCTCAACACCTACTACTAATAACATATATTTCAGGAAATGGCTGCTCACACAGAAGACATCGCATATGACGTAATAGTCGTGGGGGCAGGGATGATTGGCTCTTCTGCTGCTAAGCATTTGTTGTCTTTGAACCCACAACTCAAAGTTGCGCTTATTGGACCACAAGTCACTGAGGTAAGAATATAGAACAAAATAGCCTTGCCGGCATTGTTTGTCCTGTCCTTATATAAATATATGTATGCAGTTGTTTAAGTAAATTTGATACAGGCACAAAACAACTCGAAAGTAGGGGGAAAAAAGCTTGACAATTTTGCCCATTTTATTAACCTGTTGTTATTCCTGTAGAATTACATACTTTTCAGGGACATGGAAATCCCTTTGGTCACTATGGGTTTCCTGATGTCAATAAAATGCAACCAGTTATTGGGTCAATGAACCAGTGACCTTGACCTTGAGGTAAATTCATTTAGGGACCGTAATACCACTTTACAAGGGCATCAAAGACAAAATGTCTTGTGTGGAGGTGTGCATAGGGCCAACATAGGCCAACCTGGGGCCAACAGAGAGCATGAGGATCCCTTCACACAGTATACTGCCTTTGGATAATTGTGATAGATTCTGGACAGATCAAAAAGAACATGGCACCATATTGATGGCTACGGGCACCGATTTTTCTTTATTCTATATGTAATTATGAAGAGATCTTCATATATATACAAAATGTCCAGCATTGAGAGAAACTGCTCTCGGCCTTACAATGCAATATAATCCCATCTCGAATGGTTTACTAAAAAATATATAAACAAAAAGCAATAGACACCAGAAACCATAAAGTTATCTGGAACTAGATCTAAACCTATCTATTATTATAGTAGGATTCAAAATAATTGTCCACTTTGTATTTTTCCATAAATGGCTTAGCAGCAAGTCAAAATGCAAACTTTCTGGCTTCTGTGAAATAATTATTTTAAAGTTTGCTATTTTAAAGTTTGTAATTTCTGCTTCCCTGTGACCATAATATATATTTTATTGACACTATTGAGGTCACTTTCAGACCTATTACAAATACATAAACATTATGCAGACATATGGCATAAACAAAATAACTTGCTACAGTTAGGTCATACTGATGAGAAAGATGGCAAAAATCATCATTGGACAGATGGATACCTTGGAGTTAATTGGTACAGTGAGAGGCTTTTATTCTGACAATTTTGTGTTGTTTCAAGCTCCATACATTAAAATATGATCAAAATTGAGTGGAAATTGTTTGTGGCCATTCATATACTTGTTTAACATAATTTAAATCCCCACATAGCCATGTATTACAAATGTAAAATTGTATCTATAAAATGAAATCGCCTGGTGGCAGAAATGCTAGCAACTGTATGCCAAAGTGTCTGTCTCCAACACCATATTAAAAAAAAAGTATTTTGATGTATACTATTACATTTATTGTATACAAAAAGTATTTATAGTTGGAATAAACATATCTCTCTCTCTATTCCCCTGAACACACTGTAGGCCTATATGATGAAATAAACCCTTCATACAGTAAATTTCCCGGAGGGGGTCCTTGTATTATCATCACCCCACTTGCAATGTATTCCCCATCCCCCCAGGATCTGGGCCCCTGTTGATGGAACTTTGCAACATACATGTATTCAAGCACATGACAACATGGTTACTTTTCGAGTTTCTGTGTGATGCGGTGGTCATGCAAAGATGAGAGAGCGAGTTACACTTTGATCACATGACCTGTTGAATCCCTACATATGTGATTTTGTTGAATGAATCCTTTTATTGTCAGGGAAACCATCCATTCTTTGGTTAAAACCTTTTTTATCGAGAAAATTGCACGTTCTGTCAAATACAGCCAATATCACAGAAGCTGTTTTAAATATGCCACAATAAGATAGGAGATGATACAAACCAAATAAATTACTACCTTTTCAGTAAAGAAGAATCACCCACTACATGTTCATTTCACAACTTTTTGACTCCCTCCAAACCTTTTGAGAGTACAGCTGCTGCCATCTGGGGTTAATGTGTGGTACCATTGGCCTGAGTTAATTGCAATTAACATTGGATTAAGCTCACAGCAGGGGTGGGTAACTAAGCCCTTGTGTAAACATAGAATTCCTCTTGTATAAAAGAGGCTCGCTCCATTAACAGAATATTTAGTGTTATGAAGAAAACCCTAGAAAGAAAGAAAATTAGCTACACTAAACAAAAGGTGAGGAAAGAGTCTGATATATCACGTATACCATTTAAATAGTGTTGTATGAAAGAAATAGCCATATGTTATGATCTGAACTCATCCGACGTCTGCCATGGAAATAATGCATTAAAACGGACCATCTAACATAAATCTTCCAACTGGTCCATACTAGGTGCAATGCAGATTTTGTATAGCAACTACTGATCTGCAGATCAAATAGCGTTTATTCTGCAATGACTCTGAGCTTTTATCGTTGCAACACTCTGTCATTTTATTCACAGATTCAATGTTTTATGTTATCTGTGTGTTACTGATACATGTATAATCCCTATTTGTATACATTTAGAGATAGTCTGCACACACAAATCATTTTCTGTGTTGTTAACAAGGTGTCAGACAAGGCCTAACAAAGACCAGATATCAGAAGAAACTCATACTTCTGATGCATCTCATGGAAGCCATTGAAATGCAAATAAAAACTTGGGAAGATCAGCTAGTTTTACTATTACAGGCTCTGATTTTGGTATGTAGTTATGTCGGTGCAGTTCCAATTTTTCAGCGATCTACAATACTACCCATATACTGTACATATGTATCAAGAATGCTAAACCAAAGGTATACCTCGCAGGGCTGGAAATATATTTGGGTAACTAACTATTTATAGTTTGGTTAATGGTATTATTCCATTTTCCTTTTTGTTTGTAACCAATAACTCAACAATTTTAACCTCATGTAAAAAAAATCTGGTGGTTACATGGTATAAATCTATCTGCCAATTTCACCAAGTTGTACTGTATCTATTTTTTGCTGGGACATTTTAAGGGCTAGTAGCATTGATACAATATATTGCAAGACAATAGATCACACTACTTCACAATGCAATAAAGGAATACCTCTCTACTGGGCCTCATTATTTAGTCCATTTATTTCTGGCATGCGTTATATTTCCTCCTTGTGAATCTCCTGTATGTGACAATCTTATATATTTTTTTTTTTATCACCTGGTGTTGCTTAGAACTTGAAAGTGCCAATTATGATTGAGGCATGAATTTGCTCTGCAGTCAGATTGACAAGTGTGCTCATATTCAATATGATCTCCTATTTCTATCACAGGTCTCTGAAGAAAACACTATCCATGGGGCCCATTATGACGAAGGGAGGATAACCAGAGAACTGGGGTCAGATCATGTGTGGAGCTCTTTGGCTAGCAGGTCCATTCAGAGATACAGAGACATAGAGAGACTGTCTGGTAAGCACAGAGGCATTCAGAGACTTTCTAGTAAGCACAGCGACCTAGAGAGTCTGTCTTGTCTGTAACAGCCTCTTTTTTCAGCAGAAACATTTTTGAGCAAGTGTAGATTTTTGTCAGAACCTTCTTATGTACAACTACTTTCTTGTGCTTTGTACAAGAACTAGAGTAATCTCTAGTGTCTTTCTTGTCTGAGGGACATTAACACATAGAGAAAGCAGGTTCTAAAAATGTGGAACCACATTCTAAGATCACTTCACCATTATGACTACCTTTTTAATGCAAATCAAATTAAACAAATTCATTTCTGCCCTAACTGTATGCCTAATATTGTTTCCAATAAACATGATCTTTATGGCGGCTAATGAATTTGCAAAACCAAGGATGGTCTTTATACTGAGGTTCCATTGTAGAGTAAATGTAAAGGCATGGCTGACAAGGCATCAAGCAAGGGTGTGTTGTTTTACCAGTGCATTTGTAAGGCCTGTAGGTGCAATTATGTATGGATACACTAAGGAAGCATCTAGTTACTTATTGAATACTGTCTACCAAGATGAGATAGACCGTATAAGAATGACTGATGTGGTGATCAACAATAACCAAAGTGTTAGCTTACCATGTAGTTATTTGGAAAGTAAATCCCCAATGGTTCCCTAATAATACAAGCTATGCCATAAATATGGCGTGGGCTGGATGGCCTTTGTACCTAGGATGAAGAGGAAAAATAATGATACAAATGATCATCATGATATTGAGTGTGTATGTGGGAAGCTAATGCATTAATCTCTCTTAGGAGGATTTTCGTAGCACAATTACTTTACTTTGTTTATTGCCTATTTACATGCTAATAGGCACGGAAACCATGCTAAGTGAAAAAAGAAAAAATATGCAGTCCAACATCAGATTTAACACCACGCAATTTTAACACTTCCAAGATTCTAACTGGACTGGAGGAGGGGTGGAGAGTTGGTAAAAAAGCACATCAAGTTATGAGTCTAGCTTTCTTGTGCTCAATCACACTTTGATTCTGAGGCCACTGTATCTTGTGTCCTAAAACTACCATTCTTACCTTGTTTTATCTTACATGTGCATTTCAGGAATCCGCTTCTACAATGAAGTCGGCTTCTTGGCAATTGGCAAAAAGAATGGACCTTATGTAACGGCTGTTAAGGAAGTGATAAAAAAGAACAATATCAACCACCAGTTGACAGAAGGCAGTGTCCTTGAAATGGCCTTCCCTTATCTCAAGGTCACAGATGACACTGAGGGAATTTACACTTCAAAGAAATCCGGTCACATCAGTCCAAGGTTGTTTGTTAAAGCTCAAAGGCAGCTTGCAATGATGTTGGGTTGTGACGTCATTGATGATGTCACAAAAAAAATAGAAGAAAAGAATGGATATCACATACTAACAACTGACAAAGGAAGAAAGTTTGTGTCAAAGAAGGTTCTACTGGCGACAGGAGTGTTCACCCATTGCAGGGACCTGTTGCCAATGAATAAACAACCTCTGATTGATAACAGCTGCACAACAACTTTGTTAGTAAGTATTGAAAGGTCTAGTAGTCATGGTAAATACTGTATAGCAGTCTTACAAGTTAGCATCCAATGCTAAAACGAGTACAACTGTAGTATCAACTGCTCTTGCTGGTGTTGTTGAAAAGTTTTGTTAGCGTAAGGTGGGACACAAATCTTTCTGAACAATGCATGATCAGGATTACTTGGAAAACAGTTAGACAAACGCCATATTATTGAGCTCTGTTTAAATTGCAATTTTGGCCCAGTATGCCAGACAAATTTACATCTGCAAATTGGCATAATGCATGATTGATTTTTGGGATCTTTTACTTGCCTCAGCATAGACACTGAGTACAAGGGACCACACATTTAACAAATGTTTAATGTCTTATCCGAACAACATCAAGCTGGTATTTCACCCACGAAGAGTGCCCGGGTCCGGGATTGAAACCAGGTCCTTCAGAGGAGCAGGCAAGCGTCTTTCCACCCAGCCGCCTAAATGATATTGAGTAGACTTTCAAAAGTTGTTTGCTCTGGGCCAGCTGATTAAATTTTGCTGGTCATTGACTTCTTCAAATACAGTTTTTTAGACCACAAATGTAGGAATTTGCAAAATTTTTCCAGTTGCATTTATTTTGTACCTGTACTGGTGGAATATCAAATTACAAAACTATCCAATGAAGGCACATTTGCCCATTGATATACTGGCTTGATGTATGCCTGAAATACCATAGTGCATGCGCTACATTCAATGTTTTACTAAATTTGAGCCTCTTGTCAAACATTTTAAAACACTGATAACAACACTTTAAAGCCAGTCGTTGCATACACTAATTGATACACTGAAGCTCAAATTTAAGACAACTCAATATTGAACGCCTTCTACCATTTTTAAACCGGCTCACTAGGTCCTACCAAGGTTTATTTATTGCAGTCTGGAACACATCCAAGCATGCGCTTACGAACATGTGTGTAAGTGTCATATCTTAATAATAATAAATATATGTCATATCACCATGATTGTGCACAATAAGAAAGTTAATTGTTTCCTTGATCTGGCAGTCCTATGTATCTTTTTTCCAGTCAGAAATTGCTGAGAAGGACCTTGCCTACTTTTACAAAATGCCTAGCCTCTACGTAGAAAAGGACTGTCCAAACTTAAACCATGAGGTTGACGATAGTGGCTTCTACATCCTGCCTCCTATCAAGTACCCTAACGGTTTGTAAAATACATTTGGTCTGACTTTGTTTTGTACACCTTATAGCTGTCAGGGAACAAAACTCCCAAAATACCGTGCACCCTTCACGAGCTAAATCCCAGCTGGATGTTGGCCACATAAGATGTGAAACAGTAGGCCCCCTCAATTCCTCAAATAAGGCAACTTTCCCTATACAATCACTGAATATTGAAACACTCATTGAGTGGCTTATGGCATTAAATGTCTAACAATGAAATTACGGAATAGTTAGATGTCTTGTGCTGAGTTTACGCAATTCTTGTTCTGACAAGCCGGCAATTTAGAAAAATTGCCTTCACTAAAAAAATATAAATCTATTTCTCTTTTATTTTTAAGAGAAGATTTCTTAACGCTCAGCCTATTGGCTACATAGTTTAACCAATCATTTTGTTTAACTAGGTAAACTAGCAAAGAGTGTCCATAATTAGGTCCCTGAGCTGTTAGGTGACAGCACACAATGTTGACGAAGTCAGATAACAAGCCACCTTGTTTTTGCACTGGCCCCTTGATAGTCCAAGACTCAATTTTAAGTTAGCATCAATTTCGAGTTAGCATCAATCAGCCCTACCAGTCAAATCGCTGTTCTGTTGTAATTTAATGTCATAATGTACTGCCATGTATATTGTATAACTACTACTTTTATCGACAACATTTATCCATAATCTATTATACCAAATTCATAATACCATTGATAATAGCACCTTTTTTCCTAACTAGGTGGTTCAAATATGAATTACAATGACATTTATTGGAAGATAATTATATCTGATCTCCGAAACTTATAATTGCAGGAAAATGGTACTTGAAAATTGGCCATAGTAGAGAGAAGCACATTATACTGGATTCTCCCAAAGACATGGATGACTGGTACAAAAAGAGGATAGTGGAAAATGAAGTGAAACCTTTGCTGTACAAGGCCAGAGAGAAAATCTTCAAAGGTACTAATGTATAGTCTAGACATTTAAGTGCAATTTAGAGTAGTCAGAAAGGCTTCTATTTGAGTCTAAGGTCTTTATGTGTGTATGCTGTAGTGACATATAGATTTTTTGCCATCAAACATTTGAATAATATCTCTTAAAAGCACAGCAAAACATTTTGTTTGATGCAGTGATGCAATTTTGAATCAATATAAGTTTTAGATCATAAAAGCATTCAGCAAATTAGATTTTAGGCCAAATGCTAACCAATGGAGCGTTTTCATGGACTTCCGACATAATCGTCAAGTCATAGGCGAATGCCCAGAGGCCGTAGGCAGTATGGTCAAGCTGGCAGGAGCCGAGGTCACATGACCCACGATTATTGAACATTTCAGAAACATTTCAATCTCATGCATGCGCAAAGGGTACCCTTTGAGTTTTTCTTTCGCAAGATTATCAAACGGCAAGGCAAATGTCATGCTAAGGGTCATTGATTCGTAAAGTTTAATTAGATATATGTGAAAGATAGGCTGCATCAAATAAAATTTATTTAGAAGATTCTAGACATCTGATTGGCCAAGAGACCTTGAAATTAGTTATTTTTTATTGCTATGATGGTCGACGATCATTCCTGTCTAAATTAAGGTCAAATAAAAAATATATAATTTTCAGAAATAGTGTAAACCATGACCTCACGCGACCTAAAATTCAGGTAAACATATCATATTGTCCAGCATCATGGCGAACATCATGAGGCGCCCCTTTGACTTAAAACTTACAGAGTGGGAGTTCATCATTTAGTATAGTTCATACTGATTCCATACATGTTTTCGGATCGACAATAGACCAAATGACCATGGCTTAGTAAATGAGAAACGCTTGCTCATGTTGGCATATTGAGCAGAATGATGGTTATGCAGGTAAATTCAAAGGAATTGCAACTGGTTTGTGCAATTGATGGGATGGCGGAAAGTAAGTTAGTATAATTAATCTTTCTAAACAAAATTTAATTTCTTAAACATTAAATTTTGTTTTTTAAAGTTACGTTTTCATTCTTTTATTGATATTTCACCTAATTATATCATTGGCAGTGAATTCTCTAAATTTCAGACAAGAAAAAAAGAAGAAGATAATATGTACATTTATGTTTGTCCTTGTTCTCTGACATTCATATTGTAATATCATGACAGTGTGAAGTTGCAAACAAATGCTTTTAACAAACAGATTGCGTGTTGTGTTGCAAGTTTAATTGGCGTAAAAGGCAAAATTCTTTTGTCCAATTCCTTTCAGTTTAAATCCCATATTATATCAAAGCTTCAGGTCTAGAGAGATTATTTTTAGCTCCGTTTAATCTCTTTACATTTGCTGCTTCATTGATATTTCACAAAAGAAACGCGCCAAATGAGACATATTATTGCAATGTATTAATATTTCCTATGCAGTTTTGCAGTTTGTAAAGTTGGGTAAACTAAACAGCTAGACACTGCATTGCAGATTTGATGTGTATAGAACTTTCTTTGTACCACTTTCAAACACAAAAATACTAAGAAAATTGTGCTTTCAGGTAAAATGTAATGCACTGTTAAAATGCCATATAAAATATAGTAACATTAATGAAAAAATTTAGAATATAACTATTTCAACATTATGATCTAGTTTAGAGTATTGCAAGGGAATGTTAGGAGCATGTTTCCTTGTAACATACCACATCGGTAGGACTTCAGCCTAATGTTGGCCGGCATCAGCGCATGGCCAAATGTGAACTCAATTTGTGTTACTATCAGCCTGTAGTATCAGGGTATGGACTAGCTACCATGAGACTATGCCCACACTCAACTTCAGGTTTGACGGTAGCCTTTTCATGAAATCTTTGATTAGATCCAAACTCAATTTCAGGTTTGAAGCCAGTTGGTGAACTCTTCGATCAATGCATCATAGGCTTTACAGCTCCACTGAGACCTTATATAGACATGGTGACACCATCAATAGGCGTGGCTGTGGGAGGGTGCGGCTGGGCTGCCAAGTCAGCGGATGAAATTGGTCATGTGGCTGCCAGGTAAATAGAAATAGAAGATCTAAAATAATTTGGAGAGTGGGAAACAACTGAATTTTTTACCTGTAATTTTTGTTTGACTGCAGGATAACACAAGTGAAGGATTGAATAAAATAACGATAAAAAAGAATTGTGACACGCTAAAAATCAACAGAAAATTATAAAGTGGTCTTTTGGCTGAAAGGTACAATAAAATAGAACTTCTAAAATGTAAAAGGGGAATTAAATGAAATCTTTACCAGTAATTATTATTTGACTGCCAGAAAATATTAGGCCTATTGCAAAAATAGTACAAAAATGATTTCAAACATGACTCGAACTCAGATTCTTCATTTTCTTCGCTCAAAAAAAAAAAAAACAAGGAAATTAATTACAAAACCATTTCAAAAAAGAATAAAGAGAACACAATTTCTAATTAGTTCAAAGGCAATGGATACCACTGTAGAGGAGCCCAAATAAACATATAATACATGTATAATGATAAATCAAATAATTATGTGACTTGTAAGTACACTGGCTGGCATTGATCATTCAATAGAAATTAAAGTGAAAAAGAATTTAAGATATTTACATGGTTTTAAGATGAACTGCTTGAGACGGTCTGAATAAAAATTATTTTTAACTGCAGCAAATATAGCAGGCTGGGATATTGCAAATAGTTCTATAACATTCAATTGTGTTTCTTTTGATGTAATATTTAAATTCAAAAATACTATGGGTGAAGATTTGAAATTATGTGGCATATTATTATAAATGAAGGATTAAGAATATCAACAAAATATTTTGGAATTGTGAACCATTAATCAGTTTAAAACAAAATGTGTGGTCATGAAGGCAGGTAAAGGGCAATTGAGAAACATAATTTTATTTTGGGTGCCAGTCAAGTAAAATAAAATGAAATGTTTGAAATAACTTGAAAGGAATGAATAGAGTTGTGTGTGTGTGACTGTTTTCTGGCTGCCAAGCAAAAGCAATGCAAACGTTAGAGTAGCTGTAAGATCTTACTAAAACAATTTGTTGCAATAACTTGAAATGCAGCTTAAATAACTTGGTAACATAATGTTATTTTCAGAGTTAGGCTTGAGAATGCCAGTTAAAATACAAATGCAAAAGTTCTGAAGATTTAATGTGTGGGTAGATGTGCAGTGGTGTTATGTGGTTGCCAGGAAGTATTGATGATTTAGCCAAAAAATAAGGAATATGGAAGCAACTAAAACGCTGCTGAAATAGGCGAATGAGACTCAGCCAAAATGATGAAAAGATTAAATGGGATGAGCTATATATATTTGTGTTTTATGGATTGTGGCTGCCAGATGAGATATTGTTATTTTTACACCATGCAGCTAAGTTTAGGCATGGCAATTACTAACGTCTGACCGAACCACACCTGGCATGCATTTATATTTTGGAGACCTAGAAATGTTCAGCATCTGAATTGAAGGGTGTGTGTTTCTTTCGATTTTTGAATACTTAATAATATTTTCATATGGTATATGCTATGTCAAAAAGTGAATTTTGACTACCCGCATAATTTTGTTTAACATCGCAAATACTTCTACAACTGTACCAAGGATAGGCAAATAGAATTTAGAGTTTGTGTAAATTGTTATATGTCTTTTTATATGCTATGTTATCTTATCTTGAGTTATTAGAATTGCTATTTTTTTTCTTTTTTAAATCATCCAATATCATAACATTAATTTAGCGGTTTCAGTTACAGTGAAAGTCCACATCCAAACCTTAGTGTCTAAATAAATTAACCCCATAGGCATTCTTTGGAGTTTGTCCAGACAAGACAATAGAACCCTAATCTGATAATCTGATAAGCATCATGGATTCAGAAATGGGCGACACCCTTTCTTGTATAATGACAAAGCCCTGTGAGCATTTTGTAACACAATATGACAGGGGATGTTATGCACCAGTGCAGAGGATAACACTATTGATCTTAGGTTGTGTAAGTCTCTTGGTGCAGCTTCCTTAAGACCATTATACTAACAAGTTTCACATGCCTCGTGAACAACCCTTTAAGAAACAAAGTTTCAGTTTCTGCACTGACTCAATCTGGGTTATATATAGTGGTGGAAAAGGTTTCAGAACACCCAATAAATGAGGAAAATTTCAATGTGAAAATAATTTCTTATGGACTTTTTTGCCAGTGCACTTTATAAAGTCAATGTAAACTTTATCATTAAGACGATTGTTTCAGCATATGAATTATATTTTTTGATAGTGGGAGCTCTAAAGCCCTTGCAGTTAACCCCCCCCCCCCTCGTTGAAGACAGAATCCTCTCGAAGGAGTTGAGAAAGCCTCTGAACTGACCTGCAATGGGTGTAATTGTATTCGACTGTAAACCGCGAAAACAATTACATTTACAAATGTAGTTGTTGTACTACAGCATTCTTTTTCATATGCCAAACCTCATTTTGAGCAATCCAATATCATGTCAGATTGATAGATGCCAGTATAAACATAGAAAAAAAGGGAAAAAAGGATGATGGTTAAATTTTAATATTAGTCCAGGACCTATCATATTTTTGAAGAACACTTAACTATATACTGTTCATTTTCATTTCAGGATGATCAACAAAGGATCGTGGGATTATGACCTTCCTAAAGAATACTTCCGGTGTCACTTCAGACCCCAGAACAAATCAAAACTGTGAAATGGCATTAAATGAAAACATTTAATCCAGCATGCAGTGAAATATTGCCAAAAGTGTGAACTGTTTTTTCAAAGTCATTTTTCTGATGTAGCAAAGTAGTTTTTGATGTATGTCTTTTTCATAATTTGCACACATGTTCCAAGAATAAACATACATTTTACCTGTCAATGGGTATATTCATCATTAATAAATTACACTTGACTAGCCAGCTTACCTGTCAGAATTTATCACATCTTTGAGGACATATAATTTTTCCTGAGCACATGTTTTGCACCTCAGTGGTTTTGTATCAATTGAGAACATCTCTTTGTGGGGTCATCAAACTGAGATATATTCCATAGAGCTAGCCTGGCAGTGGTTGAATAAATATTGAGTCTAGGCACTATACATGTGTGAACATCTTTTCGCCTAATTAAAAATAGAAGATAATATGGCATTTGATTTATATCGCCGATTACTGAGTGTTTTATTACAAAAAGCATCAAAAGAGCGGGAAAATAGTCAGTGCAGTTTGATCAGAAAGAAGATTATTTGAAAGGAGCATGCACTTTATGCAAGTGAATGATTCAGGTTGAACATCTTATGAAAGTAATTGATGTAATATTTGAAATTTAAAGGTTGAAATATACCAACACACAGTACTTTGATAGTTAATTTAAGAAATAATGGAAGCATTTTTATGAAATACAAAATGCTCCTCAAGACTTATAGTGTGTGCACTCATTTTTTATAAAATTAAAATGCTGTACAACAGCGTGCATATATAATCCCACAAAAAATACAAGCACTGCTGCATGGCCCTCATTCTGCGAACTCGGACACAAATGCCCTGATCATCGTTTAGAGTCTTTTCACTGAACAGCCCTGAATTCAGCAAGACATGAGTCTTTCCTCTCCTCTTATTACTCACTTTGCTTTTCAGACACAGTAGGTAATAACTAACTGATTCCATAAATATAACTTTCTCTGAAAAATAACAAACGTCAACTAAATGATAAAGTATCAAATATACATTAAAATGAACTAAAAAAACTGCTGCTTGGATGCACTTTGCTTCAGCCAATCACAGCCAAGGATGGGATCTTTTTGAGCCAATAGAATTGCAGTATTCTGTTTTAGCCACCTGGTGGAAATACAGAGAACCTTCCGTGTAAATCCACTATTGATTAGGCTTGTCACTAAGTATTGGATATTTTTCAATACTTAGTGACACATCTTTAGACATTACATCTTTAGACATTTTGGTGGTTGCCACACTTCTTTGTGGAAGCCAAACTCGTAACTTTAATAATTAATAAAGCACTCTCCATAATGAAATTCTGATTACTCAAGCATCACACATTTACATATATAACCGTAATTTGCTGTGGCATATGTTCTAAGAAATAAACACGGCACGTTTGAAATTTGAAACACGGCGGTGCCGAGTGCAACACGTTGAGGAACCGTGTTGGTCCTTGTACTCTCCGTGTTATACTAATACTAAGGCCTAAGTAATGATAACATATCTAGTGATGCAAGAAGCAGATGTAATGATGATTTGAAAATTGGTAGATTCATTATCTGAGCTCTGTGACTGCAAACAACAGAAGTAAAAAATAAAACTTCTATCTTGTCTTGTTTTATCTTATTTTGTGTTGTCTTAAATTGCAAGGTTTCTATACAATAATATGACATTCTGATAGGATTACCAACGTCATTGAGGAAGCAACACATTAACCATTTTTAACTCCTTCCAAGGTCTTTGCCGATAACTGAATTTCAGTGCAGTTTCCTCAATACTTTGTTCTGTTAAACTCAATTAATTAATTATGTGTACTGAAATTCCAACAAGGTTTTTGTCCGTCATGCTCCGTAACACAGAACCAAGGTAAAATGGGAGGGCCTGCAGGTAACAAATACCAGATGTTGTTGTGGGGTCTGTTGTATTCTCCTTGTACTCTATGTCTGTGCTGAGGCATATAAGAAAACCCCACCCATGGGGTCAATGTTTTCCATGATGTGGACTCCAAGCCTTATCATTTCATCACTACGTCTGCCTCTGGCAGTTGGTCATACAGTGTCAAAGTTTACTAAGCTTCAGACTCAGTAGCAGTGAGAAATTGGCATTGATTTAAAGATAGTTTGGACTGAAAAATATTATGTACTAGGTTTTGAATGACTGCCCTCCCTAAAACCAATTGGACTAAAAATGTTTGTTAGTTTTATCCAACTCAATCAGCTTTTATTTATAAATTAGCTAATTTTAAAAACATTTCTAAGAATGTGAATGTCTGACACTTGGCATATGACAACATTTTGACATATTAAAACAAACATTGGAATAAGAAAGTTATCAAAAAACCTGAATTTAGAATTAAAGCTTTCTGTATCTGATTCATTGTAATTGTTTTAATTTGCCCATCAGGTGGAGAAACATGGAGGTAAAGCCCTAAACCACTCACCCAACCATTTGCACATGAAGTACTCTTAAGACACCTTAAAGGCTTTTGCCTTAAATCATAATGGCAAGTGCATAAAGTGTTGCTGCAGCAACAAGATTTTTAAGAATATTACTTTTAAAGTGCTGTTTCTTGCCTTAAAACTTCAAACTGCTGAATTCAATGTAACTCTTAAATCAATGTAAATCCATGTGTGACATCGGTGACACCTAAATGTTAGGGTTTCCTTTAAATATTATTACGGCATTAAGAGAGACACAGATTTCTCATTTGCAGAAAAAATGGAAAAATATTATAAAATTTGGAATTAAAAGTTTAAACTATCAGGAAAATAGATTCCAAAAACAAAAACAAAAAATCTTGAAAAACCAAAAATGCTCAAATGCACAGTACATCATCAAAAATACCAAAACTATCCAAATATCCTCATAAAAGTTCCATTTAAAATGAAGCAATGAGGGGCGGGGGCCTAGCTCAGAGGTAGTGCTCTGGGCTTCCAACCGCTGGGTCCCGGGTTCGATTCCCGGTCGAGCCTAAGTTGGATGGCTGTTTCATCCTTCGTCTCATTGCCATGGTCTCTGCCTGTCCTAATTTGTCCTAATTAGCCCAACTGGTGCAGAAATACAGGACATGAAGCCCTAATCACACACACACACAAAACGAAGCAATGACATTTACCTCCCACAAATTTGGAGTTTTCTACAAATGTAGTTAGTATACATTTAATATTGGTTGCACTGGAATCACACAATGTGTTTTCAACTAGATTATAAAGTTTTGGATCCCAGATGATTTACTTCGGCAAGAGGCAGCTTAGGGTAGGCCTAATAGGGGATATATAGCTTCTAATTGACGAGCCATTTTCAACCAGTTGTACTGTATAAAGTGGAACTGACTGCATTACTATGATATTAGTATATTTTTTATTTGACAATACCAGGTTAGGATTACTATGTACATTTCAAAATTGCAACTCTTTAAACACAGAACTGTTCATGGACTTAGTCAATGGTTGCAAGATCAATTTAGAGGCATGTCCTAATTAATTTTGGCATTAGAACAGACTCCTGCTAATTCTGGTGAAACACATGAAAGACATTGATCTGGGTACCTTAGTAGGTAAATGCCAACTGAAGTTTAAACGTATTAAAAGGTATAACAACAGGTAAAATACATAGGAGCTGGGGTGTACCTAAGAGGCAGCTTAGTGGCTGTCTGTAAAAACCCTGCAACATGATTTCTGGTCTAAAAGCATTATTCGTTGAATTATGTGGCACCAAACAATAGTAAGAAATGACAGATAGGGAAGATGCTGGGGGCATAGTTTCCCTTTCTCTTTCTTAGATTACACAAAGAGAAAAATTAACAAAGATAGACCAGAGAAAAATAAATAAATAAACAGAATTGTTTTTATACATACCTATCTATCTAATAATACCTATCTATCTATCTATCTATCTATCTATCTATCTATCTATCCCTATCTATCTATCTCTATCTATCTATCTATCTCTATCTATCTATCTATCTATCTCTATCAATATCTATATCTGTCTCTATCTATCTCTTTATCTATCTATCTATGTATCTAGTATCTGTCTATCTATCTATCTATCTATCTAGTATCTATCTAACTATCTATCTATCTATAAGGTAGCAGGAAAGGTGTGAATTGGTCTTGAACTGGGATTGCACTGTATTTGGATTCATTCATATTCAAGACGACCCTCGCTATTAAGACGATCATTTTCCCAGAACATTATTGTCACTGATAAACCACCTCACCATGAAGTCCA
Organism: Alitta virens; assembly: GCA_932294295.1. NCBI lineage: Eukaryota > Metazoa > Annelida > Polychaeta > Phyllodocida > Nereididae > Alitta > Alitta virens. Next base: position 3,707,037 of record OW028580.1, on the reverse strand, counting down.
GAAAACAAACAAAACAAAATTGCACAAAAGCAGTTAAAATGGTGAGATACCATGTAATTAGGGTCAATCCAGTTTATCGCAGGAACTTTAAACCTCTCTAGTTGACATTTTACAGACACACCACGAATCGACCAATGCCTTTGATGTGGAACACCCAAATTTCTAACAGTGTCGCTGACAGATGTCAACATTAATTTGTGATAAATCCAAGCATCCTGCGCATGTGATAATAGGTTCAGTAAGATTTGTTAAAAGCCTTTTTTTTATGGGAAATGCGCATATACGAAGAATATCATACTTGCCGCTCATGATGGTTGACTAATGAGAATTGAAAGAGAATAAGAATCCAAACCATGTTGTACATTCACTCTATGGGTGGGGTTTTTAACTTGCCTTAACATAGACACCGAGTGCAAGGCACTACCAAATTAACGTCTGATGCAAACAACGTCCAGCTGAGATATGCAGCCATGGCACAGGAATGGAACCTAGCCTAGAAATTGAACCTGGAATTTTCAGTGACTTTAATTAAATTAAATTAAATGTAAAACTGTTATTACCATATAAATTACACAACTATATAGATAGATAGATAGATAGATAGATAGAAAGACAGATAGACAGATATATAGATAGACAGATGGATAGATAGATAGATAGATAGATAGATAGATAGATAGATATATAGATAGATAGTAAGACAGATAGATGTAAAAGGAGATAGATAGATAGATGGATAGATGGATAAATAGATAGATGGATAGATGGATAGATGGATCGATGGAAAGGTAGATAGATATGGGAAGTGCAGCCCTCTGAGGCAAGTTCTTGCCACTATCGAGGGTTGATTGCATGATACATACTAATATATAATTTTGACAATTCTTTAGTGGATAATGCCTTTTATTGGTAGACTACATATTTGCTCAAATTCAGTTTCGTTCTTATTCGTTTAGGCATTCAAATCTTGCCTGAAATATATTCAGGAAATAAACGTGATGACTTGAAACTGTCTGTATACTTCAACCTTACTACGGTACTAGCGCAGTGGAGCCTTTGCTAGTTGCTGACACATTGACTTCTGTACACTCAATAGCAGGGGGGTTGTTATTGGGGGCCCTTTTCAGTTTTAAGTGTACGGGACAAGAAAATGCACTTGCGACGATCGACCATATATACAATGCAGGAGGATCTTAAGAACTTTCGGCTTCTGCAGTTGCCAATGTGATGCAGGATGATGCAGGAAATGTTGAAGATTACCAACTCAAAATAGCAGATGGTTGAATCCATCCCATATTACAATAAAATTGTACATGCGGTATCCCGCAGAACCTCGTTGTGTTCATGTACATGACTAGAGGCAGTATGCACTTGTAGTAGCGGATAGCCAGTGGTCAGCAATTAAATGGCTGAAATAAACACCTATAAGTTATGAAAAAATGCAAGAAAAGCCCATGGCGCTAGTTGTAAGTAAATGAGAATAGGTGTTATAGAGTCAGCTCAGTACCAGACTGAGGAAAAAATATAGAATAGACTGTAAGCAGGTGAGTGGTATAACATTAATAAGATTTCCAGCATTTGCATAGGTCAAATCCTGGGGAAGGGGGTGGGGTTGGAAGGGATACACACCTCCCTACAAATTCATATTTTCTTAATTTTGTTATGGTGATTTTGTGGACTCATCCCCCCCCCCTACAAAAAATGCAAATCTGCGCCATTGCGCATTTGGGATGGGAAATTCTTCAAATGTTCTACCTAATAAACTATAGCATGGTTTTTTATTATCATTATAACATCAAATAAAAACTAAATACTTAAACTAGCAATGTTAAGCAATGGTTAAAAACAGCTTCTTAAATTTTGGCCGACGTCGGACTGACATTAAGGCGACTGACATGTTATCTGTAATGACTCCATCTGTCAAAATGACATCACTTGCTTACTGTCCACACTTCAGTGTGCTGTTGCGAAATACGAGTGGGGCCTTTTATTTGATAAAAAAACCGCTGGGTCCCGGGTTCGATTCCCGGGCGAGCCTGAGTTGGATGGCTGTTTCATCCTTCGTCTCATTGCCATGGTCTCTGCCTGTCCTAATTAGCCCAACTGGTGCAGAAATACAGGACATAAAGCCCTAATCACACAGACACACTCATTTGATAATAAATTTACAATTATAAGACTAACGAAATGATCCAAATGTTCACTTTTGTGAAGAATGAGAATTGAGGATTCAAGATAGTAATTAGATATTTAAAACGTGCAGTAAGGAATGAAATAAGTTGTTGCTGAAGTAATGTGCATGTACATATAAATGTTTGAAGTTCTGCAGACTAGACTTTGCCTAGATTAAAAAAAAATTCCACGAAGTGAGAGCGAATGTCATTACCATAAGATATACTTTAATTAACGTCTAAATCAGGATGAAACAGTCTTCATTTCAAATTTTGATTAAAGTCTTTATTCTGCCATGTACCATACTGTACTGGAGTTAGGTTGAACTACAAAAAATTCTTTATCACAAATACATTTAGTTTATGCATCTTCCTACATATTTCAAACGGCCAGCAAGTAATACTTCCATTTAGACATATTGCCTAGAATAATATTGAGACAGCTTTGATGTGTCATCTTTTGTGCAATCATATTCATATGAGCATAATGGTACGGTATGAATAGAATGATTTATACACAAGATTAGTGTCTGCATATCTTCCAAATGCTCACATTACAGCAAAGACAGTGTATTATATCATATATGTAATGGGTACACATATAATGGCTTCAAAGTGTGTCGCATTAATGTCTCAGTGTCAGATATGAATATTTGGTAACTGGTTAGTAGCTTATCTTTTTGTCACTTCATTTCACAACAGCTAGAGTCATACATTAAGTATAATTCATATTTCATTTGTACATGGCCAAATGTGCCACATGCGTTTTTCCATGAGAAGGATAAATGCATGGAAAACGCATGGTTTTTGCCTAACTAAAATGAGGTGAAAACCATGCGTTTATCCAAAGGCATGGAAAACGCACGTAGCACATTGGGCCATGTATATATCTATTTTTTTTATTGAATTAATGGGCCACCCGAATATATATTTTAAATATATTTAAATAAAATAAAAAATAAAATAAGTATGTGACCACTGGCCAAAAACATGGTGGTCCTCATAATGCATCTGCCACAATGGTTGGGTCATTCCATGTCCCAGCATAGACTTTGTGTACAGTGCAACTTATATTTTATGTTCACTCTTACATGCTAGAGTAAAGTATAGGCCAATACATTCACACCTTGCTACATTACATGCCAGCAATCTAATTAGTGCCATAAAGGGACAAATGACTCCATAATGGTCAATATTATAATTTCCTATACATTTTGAGACTGCAGCATGACAGGTATTAATTGCAGGACACATGTTTAAAAACACAATTAATGTTTATAATTAAAAAGTTGCTAACACATTTTATGCAAACGTAGGACTTCAGCTGAAATGAACCATATTTTTTCCTTTGAATAATGAGAATGGGGGGGGGGGGGAAATACATGCCATGACTCTCATTTATATATGATAGTACAATGTAATTCGTTTTCTGAAACTTTCTCTAATAAATGGAATACCCTTACCTAATTAAATATGTATCCAGTTAGGTATGGCTGTTGTAGCTTGGTGTAGCTTCAGGCAGATTGTCCTAGTTCTAGATGCCATTTTTGAAATGACGAGATGCCAAAAAAGTACAATATTTTGAGAACTTATCCCACAACAGCAACTTTCAATTTTCTGGAACTGGTCAAGGAAATTACAATTTCCTGAGACATTACCAGTAACGACGGTGACCATGACAACCAACTGATGAAATAGACGAACAATATATTTTTCCACCTGCGTTAAGTACTGACCAGGCAAGTTTTCTGAGGGTCCATCTTTATAGGCCTAATGGACGTTTCGCTGCCCCACTAATCATTTTAACATCCAATGCAAAAGAGGTTTAAAGTTAATGAAAGTACTTAATATTTTTTGCCATCAGATAAAGATTCATTCATTTTATTTCACATTCATACCAAGGACACATACCATATAAAACAAAAATAAAAATAAAAATAATGCGATTAGACCCCACTAAGGTGACCCATTTAATTGACTTGTTATGGACTGAACCCAAGACCCATACTTAATGCCTTAGTAGCCACTAGACCACAGATGAAAAGGAGACAAAAGTGTGAATGCATGTAAGATAGAGATCATGAATACATTTTACATGAATTCCATGTTTATTTACACCTCCATATTGGATGTGACTATTAATAGCCTCTTATGTACACGTGCCACGAACTTCCGCTATTATTTGGATATTTCATTTGCATAATTGATCCCTGCCGAATTCAATTTACAGTCACAAATGAGGGGTGCAACATAGAACATGAATACAGACATAGTTGTTATTCCGTTTTGTTGCGGTGTACGAACTTGAATCACGTTCATGTACGAACTCGAATCACGTTATTAACAAAAATTATGTTAATAACGTGATTCAAGTTCGTGCATGATTTTTAAGAGCCAAATTGACAAAACACATTCGTGTCAATCACTAAAATTATATTTTCAAATGTTCAAAATACAGCATGGGTCTTTTATATTTCACATCTGTGCTATGCCTTTCTTCGGTGCGGCAATTAAAACATTCATTTGTCAGTGAATCGTGGTGAATATGCCGGTGTTGTAATCTATCAGGTCATATCTAACCGTTTTGAAGTTGACCCAGTAGGATGTGTAGTATAACAGAACAGAAAGAAGGAAAGAAAGAAGGAAAGAAAGAAATAAGAAAGAAAGACGGAAGGAAGAAAGAAAGAAAGGCAGAAAGAAAGAAAGGCGGAAAGAAAGAAAGAATCAGAAAGGTAGAAAGAAAGGCAAAAACAGAAAGAAAGGCAGAAAGAAACAAAGAATGAAAGAAAGAAAGGCAGAAAGAAAGGGGAAAGAAAGAAAGGCAGAAAATAAGATAGAAAGGCAGAAAGAAAGAAAGGCAGAACGAAAGAAAAAGAAAGGCAGAATGAAAGAAAGAAAGAAAGAAAGAAAGGCAGAAGGAAAGAAAGAAAGACTTGTTGTTAGATATGAGGTGCTCATCGTTCACAATTAATGTTTAAAGAATTCAGATTACTCTAATAACATGCCTTCCGTTCTAATTACTTTACGGATGCCATCAGGCGACTTCTATTTGCTCACACATATCACGTGACAGCAGCGGAAGTGGGTGGCTGGAGATGAGGCTCATTTCCGGTTGACCCCATTGTTGACACTACTGACCTTATTTGGCAACAGACATATGAGAAGGAAATTCCCCAAATCCAATATGCCTAGTACCCTCAGCTGTGTTAGTCCAGTCAAATCACAACTTCACGGATCAATTCTTTTCAGTGCAATTCAATTACACTAATTTGTGCATATGCCACAATTAATTCAATATAAAATCAAACCTGTGTTAGGCGACCACTCGGGGAATGGAAAATTCGGCCGTTTGAGACAGGTGACCGCCTAATAGAGGGTAAACAAATCTGCACTGAAATAGTAAAAAGATATAGAATACATGTATATACATTAAATTATTATTAACTTTTAGATAACTTTAAGAGCCTTATCCTCTAATAGATATCTATATGTACATATTTACTTTAAAAAAAATGATGTGTTCTTTCGGGTTTCCCAATATTTCTAAACTAAAGAATGTTTCAAGATCCTATTTAACCATTTTTTATTTTTAACTTTTAACAGAACTTTGTAAATTAAATGGTCATAATGTTAGATAATTCTATAGTTAAGAACTTTTAAATGCTGCTTAGATTTAAGTGGAGCATTTAAGGATGTAACTTGCTATTTAAGGCAAGACAACAAACTTTAAAAGAAGCAATTTTCCATTGATGAATTTATGCTACAGCAACGTTACATATTATCTCAATTAATATTAATATTTAATACAAAAATACAAATTGTTTTAGCTCTGAAGAGTTTTGCTCTAAATGTGAGAAAAGCTACTTTTTCATAAAATTGAATGCCGATTTCCTTTTACAGGAAACTTTTGAAGAGTTTTCTTGGCCGAGAATTTAAATTCCTGAGTGCCTTTTAAGGAAATCGCATTAGGGGAATTAGAGTCTACACATCATTTGGAAATCATAGAAAATGTGCAAAAGTCAGTGAGTATCATGTCAGAGTTGCAAATGGGAGTGCATCTTACAACTTTCTTACTTCGGAAATAGGAGTAAAGAGGTTCTTTTTTCTTTTACCTTAAATGGAATAAATAAAATATTATCGTATAGTTCGTTTCATATTTTGTGATTACATTGATTACCTTTTAAAGTGCATTATCGGGTGATTTATGCGATATATAAATACGCAGATATTATATGAAATATATTGCAGATTTTTACTTTAACATAACAAGTAACCGTGGTACCTCTCCATTAAGACCACACTTGTGAGAGATCTATTGATGGTGATAGTGAAAGATCAACTGGCCTTATAATGAGGTGGTCTTATAGTGAGGTAGGTTCCTAAATACAAAAAGAAGTGTAAAGTGAAAATACAGTTGGCTTCAAAGGGGATGTATTCGTTATAGTGAGGCAGTCTTGAGACAATGTGTTAACTCTTTTATGCCGACCAGGAAGACCTCTTTAGTAGTACAACAACAACAACAACAATGATAACAATAACAACGACAGCATCAACAACAACAACAGCAGCAACAACAGCAAAAGCAACAACAACAGCAACAACAGCAAAAGCAACAACAACAACAGCTACAGCAACAAAAATAGCCACAGCAACAACAGCAACAACAACCACAGCTACAGCAACAACAACATCAACAACCACAGCTACAGTAACAACAACAACAGCAACAACAACAGCAACAGCAACAGCAGCTAAAGCACCAGCAACAGCTACATCAACAACAACAACAATAAACCAACAACAACAACAACAACTACAATGATAACAACAACAACTACAACAATAGCAGCAACAACAACAACAACAACTATAACGACTACAACTGAATGCAGCAACAAACTCATTTGAAACCTAAATATTAAAAAATAGAACATAATTACAATTCTCCTTATTAACAAAATTATTTTCTGGAGGTTACAGTTTGCCTGTTTGTATATTTCTTTGTCCGTTTGTCTGTCTATCACTACATAATTATCGTTGAATGAGCAATGCATATATGCAGTGTAGGAAGAAAGATAAAACATCTGCCTATGGAAACATGTTTTTATGCTTGGTTGGACATTTTTCTGGTGTTGGTGCAATTTTTTCCACATTGATCGTTTTTGGGGTTGATTTGTTACATTCAATTGGACTATTTGCAAATATGATTTACTGCTTGAATGCCTATGAATCACATCTGTAGACCACAGATTGCTCTGAAATGACTTTCCAGACGATTGGAAATTAGTTATTTTTTACTGTGGAAATCCATAATGTCATGACAAACGTTGCTGTTAAAGCAGAATTTGAATAATTATTCTGAATTTCACATCACTGATAATTTGACTGCACTTTGGAAAGGAATGAATGTGGACCTAGAATCTCCATTTGAATACTGCAAATGTTTTTAACCTCACAATTGAGACAACCTGGCCTTAGGATGGTCTTAATAGTGCTTAAGAAATAATTCCTTTCAAAAAAATTATCAGAGCAGACGACATCATTTGACTGGTCCACTGTGGAACCCCAATTTAAGACCACAATAAAGGTAATTAAGAGAATTTATGACAAACCTTTATTGTTTATAATATTTATAATCTATTTCTATAACGAAATTAGCTGTGCTTGCTACCAAGACCACCTCGTTCAAACCAAATATTTTAACAGAAGATAGTCTTAACAGTGAGGTAATACTGTATACGAATTTCTGAGCTTAGAAAATCATTCTTTCCAGAGAATTGACTGAGGCAGACGAAATTATTTGACTGGTCTGTCAACATTTGCAGGCGAGCAATTCGACTGGTAACTCGTTCTTCGCCACATGATCAAACACAAGATGGCTGAATCCACAGGATTCCTATTTACTCCAGCAATTTAGAACCCATCAAGACAGCCCCAATCTAATAAACAAAACTCTAACTTCTCCTAAATGTCTGCCTTTAGTCAAGTAATCTGGGCCACAAGCATTTGCTCTGTGATAATGCATGTAAACAATTAATTATTTCTGTTGCTTTATTTCTTCTTTCTCACTTTCTCTTTCTACCTTTTTTTCGGTAGAAGAAATTATTGATTGCTGAAAATTTATCTAACAATTTAGATTCATAGTATTTACTAAACTAGGTTTGGGTAGACTGGTCTCTGGTAATGAGAAGACACAATCATTACCAAAGTACTTTTTGGGTAATTTTTGCCAATTAAATCATGTCATTGAGGAATTGTAGCATAGTATGGTATTTATGATGACATTTGATATGATACTTAACACTTAGTTGGATAAGAACAAACAGTTACCTCAAAGCAACCAAATAAATTGCATTCATTCTGGTGCAGATAATTCCTTCAAGAGGGCGCTTGGTGTGGTCATGTCTTTTGAGTCCTCCTGGTGGAAATACCTGCCTTGAAAAGTTTTCCATATTTATATGTACATACTTTCGACTTGACGGGTAGGGAGGAGGTGCAGACACTGGCCAAGAGGTAACTTAATGGTGGATCACTGATGCCAAACTTTAAACTTTTACTGATATGTGATATCAAGTGTAAAACGGTTGAACAAAGCACATGTTCCAAAGAAAAAGTGTGTGAAATAGGGTAATTTTCATTTGTGAATTTAAGGGGGGGGGGATGATTTATTAATCATCCACTCCTTCCCAATTGGTGGGAGGTATATCCCCAACACCCCCGCACCCCCACAAGGCAACACCATTACTGTCCTAATGCGAACTGTTGCACCAGCAAGAATAGAAGATCATGAACTTGGTTTTGAACCTAATTAACACTAGCCAAAACAGAATAATAGTAAACATGAAAGTAAAAGGAAAATAAGTAGGTGGTATCACTGATCATGGCACATTTGCAGCATGTCCTTAAGCTGAATAACTGCTACGCAGAACCCGCTGGTGGACCTGTTCAAGCATGATTCTTTCTCCACTCCTTGGTGAGTTATTGAAGTGCACCAGGTTAAGCACACAACAATTGCCATATCATCCCTTTTTATAACCAGCTCTCCATTCACACCGTGTGGAGTGAAGTATCTATGCCATGGTGGGGGGCTTGAACCTGTAACTTTACTGTTTAAAGGCAAGCACCTGAACCACTAGGCTATGATATCTCTAAGATATTAGGTTTTTCATAAACATAGAATAGAGCTTAATCAATGAATTCTATGTGATTGCATTTGTCCAACGCATTAAGCGAACAGTGTTATAATTGCGCGTGATTCTCTAATACAAATGTTTGTCATGGTCTTAAGGCTTAAGCACACCAAGTGAATATTTGATAAGACAAAGCAACCATTTCTTTCATATTTGCATGCATTTGCATAATGGGCTTTCTGCAGAGTCAGTCAATGGTGCAAACAAAAACCCAAATACACTGTGTAAGGAAGGAAGGAGGGAAAATAGAAAAAGGGAGATGAAAAGATAAATACAAATGGATTTCGGTGTTCTTTTGATTTCATACACTTCATATCAAGGACACAAGTCTTAAGTTATTGAATATCTCTTTAACATTAAACCCCCGTGTTGGTGATAATTGGTTGAAGTATTCACATGCACAGAGTAGACCTAGAAGCATATTCGCTCAATATCCTCACTGTTTTTACAGTAAACTCTCTCCGAAACTTTCACTTCCCAATATCATGGATTCCATAAAGGGTACAGCGCTATGTGGTAGGGCACTGGGTTTCCAATCACTGTGTCCCGGGTTCATTCCCGGTCAAGCATAAAGGGGCATTCACACTGTCACGAGTGGGGATGGCGAGTGGGTGTGGATGACGAAAAATGTTTACACTTGCTTATCCTTGTTTGTTTTTGTGTATTTTTTGAGAGTGATATGATTCTTTATTATAAATTATAAGGAACACATTTTTGACAATAATGATGATGACTATAATGGTTCATACCTTATTCACTAACCGAGCATTGTACGGATGCTCCTGCCTTTCCGTAGAACGCTTGTAGATCACTTTTGGATATCCGTGGAGAGGCAATCATTTCCGAGCATGTTGAAAATTAGGCAGACAATTTATGAGTCAAATTATTTACGTTTCCTTAGGGATTCAATCAGGAATCAATCGGGAGTCACTCAGCGAGTAAGTGGCAAATTATCTACGTAGTTCGTGGCCATCCGTGGCCATTCCCCATGCCATTGGCAGCCACTCGTGCTCAATCGCAGGTATGCAGGTGAGGCTGTCCATCTGTGTATAATCGCCATCCACTCTTGTACCGTCCGTGTTGGCATTGTGCCCATCCATGCCCATCTGTATCCCTATCCTCCTTTACTCGTGGACCACTCACCAAGCAGCCGAAGGACTTCTGCCAAGTGGTTGAAAGAAGCTCTGCGAAAGTCACTCCTGGCTTCTCCGGGACCCGCCCGGATGTCCACCGAGTGATCTACGAGTGCCTCGCAGATGCTCATTGAAAGAATTTATGTGATTAACGCGAGTGAGCAAGTATAGTTCATCTTTGATGTCGTTGGTCACTCGCCATCCCCACTCGTGACAGTGTGAACTGGGCTAAAGTTGGACGGCTGTGTCTTCCACCATCTCACTGCCATGGTCCATGTTCATCCTAATTAGCCCAACAGGTGCAGAAATACCAGACGTAAAGCCCTATCCACCCATCCATGAATGCCCGGTTCATCTGTGTCAATTATGAATCCAGAATAAATGCATAATTCAATTGTGTAATAAATATTGTAGAGATCAAAACAAAACACTTACAGACTGGAATATGAATCAAAGTTTGACAAATATCAAGCACTGGAAATGTGGAATTGATGAAACCATGTGTTTGCGTTAACCAGAGATATAACTTAAAAGTTTATTTCAACAGCTGAAATAGATAAAATGGAGATTGCAAACCACCCAGCACTGCTTTCATAAAATTGATGAAAACATTGCTTTGCATTGATATATGTTTGCATTGATAATTCAGTAACTGAGCCAGGTTTCACTGAAACAAAGTACATCAAATTGAAAATTACTTTCATCTCTAAAGCATTCAAATAGCATTTCATAACTTTCTTTATTCCTGATTAAACTACATGAATTTGTATTAAAGATGGACAGACTGTCATTGGCATGGTTTTTAGCTAAGTTTACAAAACTCTCAGCATCAAAGTAGCCAGATGAGGATAGTAGTTGTTATTCTATTCAAGATGGCTGACCAATGAGCACGTTGATGTGTCTGCTCCTGACGTTTTGGCATATTATGGAGGTTTATTAGCAGAGTAGGTTGGTAATTTGTACATTATGTTTTGACAGATGAATTGATGATGTTTTTAGGGTGTATCTCTATTATTTTGCTTGTTTTTGGCATAATTTTCCGGTCTTAGGCTGGTCAATGTTATTTGTGTAAATTATTTGTGAAATAAGTTCCTTGCATTAGCTGGTTTATCTTTCTAAATCATTGATTGATTGATTTTTAGATTTTGTTCCTCTTTTGTTGTATTATTGCAAATACGTGTATTGATTGGTATTTGTAATTAGTTTTTTTTTTCTTGTAAATTTGTCTGAAATTTTGTATTTTCGCTATTTTGCTATTTTGATCTGATCAATGCTATCTACACTCCAACAATACTTCAGGCATGTAATATTAGTCTCCTTGTTTGTTGTGAATTTGGTTTTTCCTGATTGTTGTCTCCCAGTTTGTGTTTGTTTCAAACAAACAAACTAAAATTTTATCTTATCTTATCTTATCTTAATATCTTATCTCATGTTAATATCTTATATTATCTTATCTCATCTTATCTTATCTTATCTTAGGAGCCATCACCGGTCAGCAGAATCTCTCAAGAATTGCCTCTATTTTTATATTAAGTGGTTTGAAGTTTGATCTTGTGGCACTGTTTATGCTTTGACACTTTGAAATTTAACTGTATGAAATTGAACCGGTACCTCTTTCCTACATATTAAACTGAGCTAGTTTTTGAAATATTGTAAAACGTTCCCTCATTGCTTTAGCATTCATATTGTTGCATTGACTGTTGCTCCAGTGATCTCAGAAGTTGTGATTTCATTATATTTGTAAACTGTAGTCATGGAACTTCGAAAAAGGTCTGTTAGTGACTTGCGTTATCTGTCTGACAATGCCATTCCCGCTGAGGATGCGGATCCTGACTTAAACACAAGAATCTTGTTGCGAGTGGGTCAGATACAGTCTCTGCATCTTGTTTTGAATTGAGATCTTTAATTTCAGAAATTGATTATATGACCACAATTCCAAACTGTTAAAGATGACATGGATTCTATAAAAAAATTGTCAAGTTAAAGAAACAGCAGATGATGCTATGGAATTGGCAAAGTCGAATTCTCAGAGTGTGTGTGATCTTGAAACTCGCATTCAATCTTTAGAGGAGGAGTTCAAGGAAGCTAATAAGAATACTGTCAATGTACAAGGAAAGGTGCAGCAACTAAACAAAGTTGTAAATGATGTAAAGAAACATTGTTCTGATCAGGAAAATTATACCCGCAGGGATAATTTATTTTTCCTGAATGTCAAGGAAACTCCAAATGAAAATTGTAAAAATGTCATCAGAGAGTTGTGTGACAAAATGGGCATTAATGATTCAAAGTCAATCAAAATTGTGAGATGTCATCGTCTTAAAGCACACAAGACACCCCAGCCAATTATTTGACGTTTCCACTTTTTTGGGGACCGACATAATGTATTTCAGATTAGGTTTAATCTAAAGGGTACTGGTATTTTTATTCAAGAACATTTTTCTGATGATGTATTTCAAAAAAGAAAAGCCTTGATGCCACTCTGCATGGTGTGTGTGTGTGATTAGGGCTTTACATCCTGTATTTCTGCATCAGTTGGGCTAATTAGGACAGGCAGAGACCATGGCAATGAGACGAAGGAGGAAACAGCCATCCAACTTAGGCTCGACCGGGAATCGAACCAGGGACCCAGTGGTTGAAAGCCAAGAGCGCTACCTCTGAGCTAGGCCCCCGCCCCTTTGGTCATTGATGGAGAAACATTCACTCTTGATAATCTTCAAAAGATTCCTGACCCTCTGAAATATCTAGCAACTTGTTCGAAACAAGTCATGTACACCTTTGTTGTTTTTTTCGGATCAAAGTGCCCATTGTCAACTTTTTATGAAGCCTCTTTCAAAGATGAGCACAACAATGCATTCCACTCATCAGAGCAGTATCTGCAGTACAGTAAAACCACTCTCTTTAATGATAAAGAAATAGTAGAAAAAATTCTCTGATGCAGAGATCCTTCTCATGCTAAAGCTTTATCATATAAGATAAGAGGGGTGAATGAGAGAAAATGGCAGGCAAGTGCCCCACAAGTCATGAAAAAGGGGCTTCTTCTTAAATTCAAAAATAACCCGAGATGCCAAGCTTCATTCAGAGACACTGGAGGTCTTACTCTCGGAGAGGCATCTGTCACAGACAAATTCTGGGGAATTGGGTTTGGCTCACAACTTGGTACTAAATTCGGGTGCCTGGAAAGGTCAAAATGTGATGGGCAAACTATTAGATTCGGCAAAGTTTTATTTTGGGAAGCCAAATTTCATTATGAGATTCACTTTGCCATTAATGTTAACTTATGAATTTCTAAATGATGACCTTGCTTTTGTTAAGTATTTTTAGGTATTGCATTTATTTTTTTCGCTACTTAATTGGCAATCTAGTTACCGGGTCAATTTGGATCTCCGTTCTCTTAGATATAGAAACTTATATCTTTTGTGTTCATTACATTTCCTGAAGTAATTTCTAAAACCTTATGGTCTTAAATTTGTGATTAACTATTTTGTATGGTATGTCATAATCTATTTACTAGCAAATTTGCATACATGTTTTGCACTCATACAAAGATTTAATTATATATAACTTTTGTTGGAGATATATATAACTTTCTTGTTGGCTGTATTTATCTCACTCTGTAAATTGTTCATATTCGAATATGTTTTGAGAACAACATTTTCCTGTGTTTATACTTGATATGTGTTTATCATCAATTTTGTTTCTATATTTTTTCTTGTTTCCGTGCCTTCCTTCAATTTTTGATTGTAAGTTTTAAACACTGCATTGTTACTCTGATGACACATGATTGTGTGAATTTAAGGACTGTATTGTTACTCTGGTGATGCAAATGTGTTATGTATATACTGAAATTCTGATGACACAATTGTGTTATGTTTTCTGAAATTAGGCCCTATAAATTAACTGGCATAGCATAAACTACCTTTCTGCTTTTTTATACAATTTATCACTGTATTTTTTAAAATACCAATGGAATGAATTATGCATGTCTTCTTCTGCTACTTGAAATAATAGTATTTTTCTTGAGCTTATTATAAACTATTATGGACTGTTTGAAGAACAATGCATTTCTTTTATTACGATCTGGAGAACACAAAAGAGACATACATCAATATGGATTTATACACTGTATGACAAATTCCCATGATGAATTTTTATTACAAATATGGATCAAATGTTTCACAATTAATCAGACTGGTTCCTTGACCATCCAACCTGTTTTTGTATTACAATTGATAACTTATATGTCAGAGCCATACATTAAGTTCTCACACAGTAGCTCATCAATGCTCTTTCAATTTATTAATTCATTTGCTTTATTGTGTTTTTTCGTTGTTTCAGAATCATTCAATTTTGATATATGTTTGCAAATACTCTTTGTTTCTCTGGAAACATGTCTGCTCATCCAATTCTCTACTTCTTCATCATTATAGGACCCCATAAATGCCGAAGAAATTTTTGGGTCTGATGTAAATGACCGCTATTCATTGTGCAACCTCATTGAAGGTAGATATGAAGAACTAATTAATAATGATAATGAGCCTTTATTACTGAGACCATCACCTTATTATGAAAATGATGCATTTGTAGAAATCATAAGTAATAAACAAAGTCAATTTAACATTTTTAGTTTAAACGGTCAATCCCTGAATGCTTAATTTAGTGAATTAAGACTTTATTTTGACAAATATTCTGAAAAACTATGCATGCCTAATGTAATATGTTTGCAGGAAACTTGGTTGCACAAGGAGAGTGATGTTTCTCTTTTACAATTACCTGGTTATAATCTGATTCTTAAGCCAAGGTCATGCAGTGCACATGATGGTGTAGCCTTTTATCTGCAAGATAATCTTGATTACCATATTTTAGATATTATAGATAATCCACAGTCTTGGGATGGTTTATTCATTGAAGTGTGTACCAGTTATCAAGGTCCAAATGGAATAGACGAAAAATTAGTAGTTGGAAATATCGGCTAACTGTAGTTTGCGAAACGGAACGAAACGGAACGAAACAGAAAGGGGGGTCACTCCAGAAAATTTCCAGATACATGCATCTTGCACTGTGTCTGTTATAATAGCTGCACTGAACACTTGTGTGACCGAGATGGCTATCAGTGGAGCAACTTGGGTTAATGGGCACGGCACCCCTGGACTTAATGGAATTTAATTCAC
Source organism: Alitta virens (assembly GCA_932294295.1). Classification (NCBI taxonomy): domain Eukaryota; kingdom Metazoa; phylum Annelida; class Polychaeta; order Phyllodocida; family Nereididae; genus Alitta; species Alitta virens. The sequence goes on along the minus strand of OW028580.1, from coordinate 3,691,375 downwards.
TGAAGGTGGAGGGGGGGGGGGGCTGATGAGGGAGAGGGCTGTGCATGGCATTGTTTATTTATTTTTATATTATTGGCTTATTCGCTGCTCATAACATGCCTTTCACACACATAAGTCCCTTGAGACATTTGGCCCCAAAGTTGAATTTAAGTAATATATTTAGGCCTACTCCATGTTCCGTTTCGCTAAATACAGTTATCCTGTGGGATAACTGTACTAAACGGAACGGAACAACAATAATTTTTATTGGGAACTTTCTAAGGGCCACTAAGGAGCGGATTTTCACAGGCCTGCAATTGACAAATTAAAATGTATTGCAGGGACCACTAAATTTTTTAATTTTAATTTCATAGGCCATTGGGGGGGGGGGGGGGGGCGTTACACTCCTAATCTGCAGCTATATGACAATGAAAAAAACCACAGATGGATTGATGAAAACACCCTGAAGATGCAATCAAGACGTCTTGAGTACGTGATACTGCTGCTGCTGCTGATGCTGCTGGTGTTTGCCTCACCCAGCGCAGCCAATGCTAGTTGAGCAACTGATGTTGCTGCTTTTCTGCACACCATAATTAATATCTGTGTCCTGTCTTTCAAAGATATTGAAATCAATCAATCAAGAGTCTAATTCAACAAAGTGATATATCAGGAGCGCAATTCATAGAAGTGATCCATCAGTTATCTAAAAAAACATTTTCATATTATCTATTCATATAAGAAATAACAAAAATACAGGTTCATCATGGACAATTGATAGCAGACCCCTGCTGAAATGAAATGACTGCCATGATGTCTTGCTAGATTTTTAATTAACTCATGATTACATTTCGATAAATGAGAAAAACTGCATTTATATTGCTTCATTATAAAGCCTTATATGTTAACTTATCTATCAGTAATCTTGTCTTATCTTATCACTCTGGTTGCTATAGCAACGCTGACTGGTAGTGGAGACCTCTGGTGTCCTCTGCCTAAAAATTGTTCCGTTCCGCAAAGTACAGTTATCCCATGGGATAACTGTACTTTGCGGAACAGACATTTTTTTTAGATGAGCCTTGAAGCTCAAGGTTAAAGGAGGAGGAGGGGGATGGCTTCATTACATAGTAAATCATTTTATCTGAGCTTATGTCTGAATGAACCAATATATCTATAGATGTTGAATTTTAAAATTTCATATTTCAACATCTAGGTTGCTATCCAGGATCTTTCTTACCACGTACACACAGGTCAATTTTACTTCAGTCTAATTGGCTCGGTATATATAGATCATGTTTTAACATAATTTGATTGGTGAATCGTCATGCTCTTACATGCCTGGTTCCACTTAAGTCAAACAAGCCAATGCACTACTCAAGTGATCTCCACCAATGATATCGACTGATTTGCCTACGTAAAAAACTGGATTTAAGTTAAATTAGCTCTGTGTACGTGTGCAATGTACAGGCATAATAACTCCTTATATCAGCCACATCACTACAAGAATACCGGCAGGTCCCTCTTTTAAAATTATTTTGATATAGACTATCATTTATTTAATAACATGTTTCTATGGTGTTTGTGTTTTCACAATTACATATAAAAAAGACACATAGTGCGAAATAGCTTCTAACATACGTTTATATAGCAGCATTCACCAAGTGATGAAACCTGAATGGAGACGTTATGAAATTGTGAAACTTTTTTGAGTGATGCAGACTGAACTAATTGACTAAAGCACATCATAAAACCATTAATTGTCTCCTTGATAAAACAGACAACCACACATAAATTCCAGAAAACTAGGTGATATTTACATGGAATATAGGTTATATAACACCTGCAATGTTCTAGGAAATCACTTTAAAAGTTTATCCCCTCCCCCATGTGCACATATTGTGTGAGGTCACTTTACTTTCCGTGTGTCTAATCTTTCAAAAAAATCACGAGTATATCTCAACGCAGTAACTGAAACATATAACCTAATAATTATACCAACAATGTAATCGTGGCAATGATACAACTTAACAATATATCACATTTCCAGGTTTCAACCATTTATGACCATGCCACTCACCTGTTTCAGGTCATCTTGTTCCGTTTCGCAATATACAGTTATCCTTAGAGATAACTGTATTTTGCGAAACGGATTATAGACCATATGTAGAGGGTTGTTTAATACTGACCTGGTATACTCCTGTCCCGGCATTTTTTTCTTTGTTTTATTTTTATTTTCTTTCTTTCTATCTTTAAGTTATAAAAATATGATTTATAAACTACTATTAAACATGAATATAATCTTGAAATGGCCTACCCCTCTTAAATTAAATATATAATTGTGTAAAGTGTTAGTTTGAAATAGTTTCATAGAGTAAAATAAACGAAAAGATAAATAAATTATTTGAACTGAATTGAATATTCATCTCAAGTATTTTTAGTTTCACTGTAGGTGTAATTGTCAAACAATCATTCAATCTATCAATGAATGATAGATAGATAGATAGATAGATAGATAGATACAGATATACAGATAGGTAGATAGATAGATAGATAGCTAGTGCAGTCGTCTGCATGCCAGGAACCCACTAATTAAGCAAAAAAATGGTTGTTGTTTTTATCTTGCCCCATCGTAAAAGAATTGCATTAAAATGACTCAAATATACAGGGAACCAGGAAACTTAGAATTTAGAAGCGTAGCCAAGGGGTTATTGGGGTCAGGACCCCCCACCCCAAGGCCTTAATATCAAATAAAAATTCTACAAAACATTAACGAAAAGATAGGCAATAATCACCTCCATAACCAAAGTTATAGGTCAAAAGTACCACACATGGCATATTTGCTGGTCCAACTGACCATTTACATTATCATGTGGCAAAAATGTGATGAATTGTTTCAGAGAGGTAAGGATCAGTAAAGAAAAAAAGTGAATGTTTTTTATGGATCGTACTGTAGTGTAAACAATGAGTCAAATTTATATAGAAAGTATAGGCCTAAGTATAAATGCAAATTTGCAATTATCAGTGATTAGACTACACATTAAGCTGAACATTTTTCACATATTAAGAATAATAATATTTATGTCATGTTTGGTATCGTTTTGCATGTATTGTTATGACTAATGTAATGGTGGTGTTTAATAATATCTACATGTTTCACCAAGTTTGATAAACTACACCCGGCAAAGTCAATTATTGGCCCAAATGGTGCACAGCTGCAAACTTGTTATGCTTGGCTGATCACCAGGCCTGGGCTCAAGTGGGAGGCACTCTCAAGAATTTTCCAATTATATTACATTTAATTTAGACAGTCTAACCATGGAGACACATGATCTAACAAAGATTTTTCAAAAAGCAACTGTGACAATACAAATGTATCTAGTAAAGTTTATTTAGACAATAATTGGTGTGAAGTAGGCGACTGAGGCTTCCTCACAGACTAAGTAAATGCCAATTTTTGTTTACTAATAAACCCAAATTTCTAACCAATTAAAACTCTGTATGAATTGGATATAAGCTTATCTTTGCAATGAAAATTGTTTTGTTATATGAAATGATAAAGTGTTTATATGAATCATAAATAAAGTCCTCTGTTGATTACTTATACTTTAAATTGAAGTTAGCAATTTGTGCCTACATAATCTTATTAGGAACAACTGAGAAATATGAATTTCAGAGTTTATGAACCGCCATGGGACAATTTAAGTTATGATATATGCTGAATAAGCTGTAATAGAAAGGCACAGGACATAGCTATTGCTTAGCTAAACGAGGTTTGATTTATCTGAATTGTATATATAAGAGTGACCTCTCAAATCAGGATGTTCATTCAAATACATTAAATTCAAAAGGGAGTTATGCAATAAAACAACCATAAATTAACTGCAATATGATAAGGGGAGCGGGAGCATTGAAGTGCCCGTGGATAGAGCATAGTGCAATTTATAGATCAGAGTTTTCACTAAATAAATTAAGCATCGCTACTCTATTAATAAATGTTTAGAGACAGACAATACTGATTTCCCATACTCCTATTGTCAGGGTGCGATTTCCCGGAAAAAATCGGCTTCGCAAGGAGTCTGGCATGTCAAATAAAATCGGCCGACAGATTGACAGATTTTGTAACATTTTTTGTAATAGTGTACAATGTAACCAAAAAGTAGCAACAATATGCAATGTAAAGAAATAGTGGCCCAGAAATACTTGATTTGACCTATCACCTTCAATTCATATAATAATACAGTTCAGTCCAGAAGTGGGAACTTGCAGAACTCCACTTCTAGAAATGATAGAAAGATGCAGTGTGGCAGCCAGACAGTGGTTTTATTCTTGTACCTTAAATATCACTTGCAAATTGTAGATTCAGTGACATAAACCTCAGAGTTGTCATCAGTATTTCTTGCTCAATAAACTAGGTATTAGTGTATTTTTTCATTGTGTTGCTTTAAATCAATATATGATAAGATAGTTACAAATTAACTATTTAGAAAAATACCGCATTGTTCTAACATGTAAAGAATCCCAGTAATTGCCAATTGAAGTTTTGTACTCCTCCAACATCTTCAGATGAGTTAAAGATGAACGTCTTTAGTTAAAGAAAGTCAGGTGAGAAGGCCAAGGCAAAAAGTGAGCAGTTTCTGAATATAGTCCAAGGCCAAAGATCTAGGCCAAGGCAAAAAGTGTTTCTCAATGAAGTGATACTAAATAAGGAGTCACTTGTGTGCCTGTGTCATGTTATTAAACAGTAAAATAATGATGAATTCCAGGTGTCTAGAAGGAAGACATTAAATTATTGTTAAATAGTGTTAATTATAAAAATACAGCATATTCCTGAGCAACTACTTTATATATTTGTTTTATATTCATAATTTCCCTATCTTTAACTGTCATTGTGGTCTAATTAACATAAATAGCCTTTATACTGTGAATGAATATTTATGGCATATACCCTGCCAAAATATTCATGTGGCCTAGCCTTAAAAACCACACTATTAAGACCTCACTATTAGTATGTCTATTCTAACCAAGGTCTTAATTGTGAGGTTTGCATTTCTTTCTTATGTATTCACCAAGAAAAATAGTCTGATTGAAATCCAGTATGTTTACAATAAATTAGTGCAGCAATTTAGTGCTTGATACATGCTTAAATTATGTTTATATTATAATACAATAAGAAAGACTTTGCTGTGGTGCCTGTGTTTACATTATGTTGCCAAATCTCATTAAATTTAGTTATTAATACTCCTAACAGTATTGAGAATCATTAGGTTGCAATAATGTTTATGAAAGTTGTCTAAAACAGCACTGAAAGGTAGTTAAATTGAACAGCATTGGAAAAATGATAAATTGACTACATAGCAATTTAATTATTGATTGCAATTTACCTCACTAACTTCAGCTAATACTAATTTGGTACAATTACAGGGGTACCCCCTGCTTATAACTGCAATTCTTAATGAAAAAAATCCGGCAAAAATCGCCACCCCCGTGTCGGCCGACAAAATCGCATCAAATATAATGTATAGACATTCCAAAGCTTCTGATAAAATGACTTTCTCATCATTATTTGTCCCTGCATAATATAGATTATATCTATTTCACAGCCACATTTGTATCATACATCTTAGCCATTGAGGGGGGAGGGCAGAACCCAGAATGTGGGTCACTGCCCCCCCCCCCAATTATGTTATGAATTTAAGGTTTCTAGAAGAGAGACATAAAATGATTGATGAATTGTGTTAACTTTATAAAACAACAGATTCATGGGCATCATTGTATAGCAAACATAATGAAAATATGATCCTTAGGCCTACAATGATAGTAATACACGTAACATTATTTTTGCACTTGGCCTAAAGCCTCCCTTTACTGTGTATATTAAGTTAGCCTTGGATCGAAAAAGAGAAAAAAGAAGATCCAAGATTGAGCATTCTACAACATTTTAAATTCACCCAGAGAGCTGCACTATAGTAGGCCTACTCCGGTCTCCATGCACTTACTATATATTGCACTAGCAGAATCAATGACTTAACACTAATATCTACCAATACTCTTTTCTATATAGTTGTTCATTTTGACATATCTATGGTATATTTGTAATGAAATTGGCCAACAACCAAAAAATCAATCGTTTTTGTTTCTGGATCAACACCATTGCACCGACATTGACAGGTCTAAAACTTTAAATTGCTTATTTTTCCGAAACGCGGCAGTTGAGGGGCCATTATTATATTAGTGTGTTTATTCATACTCGGAAGTACAACCAGCCATTGGGACTGGAAATCAAAATATTTATGACATAATTAATTTATAAATTATATCTGAAGGCGTGAGCATTTTGCAGCAACTGTTACGTATCAGTGCATTCATTTTCCTGAACTTCATTTTCATATTCATTTCATACTTTTTTTAAATATTTTATTTCTCAAAAATGATGGAAAATCCCAGAGGAAAATGCTAAAAATGTGTTGTTGCCTTAATTTTTTTACATATAATCCCATAGATGTGTTTGAAATGCATATCAATCTGTACAATTTAGTGCTATAATAATTATTTGAGAAATGTCCATAATATGTCAGAGCAACACCTATTGGTGCATCTCCTGACCACAGTATTCTAAGTCAGATACTATTTCTATTGCTTTTATTGTTTTTATACTGTACTGTTGTATACTGTTATCCATTTTTGGAGGTCTAATAAAATAATAATACTGCCTGACTGCGACAATCTGTGAGGCTGTGAGCAGTAATAAGTACAGTAAGTTCTCTTGCTTCTTTCCCTGATCATCCAGACCGTCCTAAACCAAGATAAATAACATGTCACGTGTGCCGGGTGCTGGTCGACGTTGGCGGGTGCCGAACCGGTACGAGCGGTTACTTAATTTTTTTTCAAGTTCTAAATGGCGTATTTACTGATGTTGATATAATAGACATTTCTTACCAGAACTTCTCAAGCTTCTTTCCCTTATCATCCAGACTTTCCTATACTAGTTGAGACTTTGTTTTGCCTTGCTAAGATCAGATTGCCACTGAAAAATAATTCATAATTGTTAACTACTTTACAAATATAGATATATCTTTAAGTGAAATACTATTGTTGGTTTTCACCAGGATAAATATCAAGCAATTTACTGTATTTAGGCAAATGTCCCAAATAATAAATGATTGCAGTTTAATGAATATTTTATTTTTACCGAATATATATATACTAAATGTCTTGGGTTAATTATTATTGATAAACATACAAGGATCAAAGGATCCTTGGAATTATAGTGACTGCCTTTTTTAGGAATAGTCTAAATCTGAAGTAGATCTTAGAGGGTCATGCGCAACAATTTTTGTCTATGTCTTGATACAGTATCATATATAACAACAAGGCATTATGTTACAGTATACAACAGAACGTCACTTGCCATCCGCTTTGGCCTTGTCTTGCTTTTCCTTCCTAGCTTTTTTGCCTCTGCCAGCCACTGTTCGTACGGTTGACCACTCTTGTCTGGGCAGTACCACTTGCCATAGTATTGATAGTGGTTAGTGTTATTTCTCGACTTGCCGCACTGCTGACAAGTCATAGACTGGGCCTTCCGTACGTACTTTTTGATCGTAATGCCTTGTTGTTTGAGCTTGTGCTTTCGACGAATGTGGAAGCGCTGTTTCCGATCAAGTTCAGGTTCAGAGGGCAATGTGCCTGGCTGGGTAGATGGACCAGGGGTAGGGTTCAGCGAAGGACATGGAAGTATTGCCGTACGGTTGTACCACTGCTGCAAGGTGCTCTTGTTGATGTCATGCAGCTGGATGCCAGTGTCCCTGGTGACGTTGGGACAGTTCATCAACAGCTTGACAATGTTAGCGTAATCCCTGCAAATCAAACCCCACCCCGAGATCATCTTGCCTTTGAGTTTCAGTTGTATGGGATGGGACTCGCAGAGCTTAGTGATGAGAGCCTCCATGCAACGGTTGGCATCAGGCCACTGAGCCGGACCGACATTTTCTCCCAAGAAGCATCTGAAATGTAACAGAAATGCAAAAATTAAATGTTGCCATGGGAAAGTGATTAAACAAGGAAACTGATATATTTTCAGAGGATTATTGAAATGATAATGAACACTTATTCAAAGACCAATAACAGTAATTGCAGACAACATATCACTTGTAAGATTAATCGCAATATGTGTTATATATTAAGTACATTCAGTGCAATGAAGTGCAGATATTGATTGCTGCTAGCTAACGAATTTAGTATATCTGCCACAGAAAAAGTTTCTTGTAATAAAAAAACAGGTGTACATTTTGACTACATACATGTAAGCTTGTTTATACAACAATTCTGACCCAAAATGTGACACATAATTATGTTATATAACATGCAACAGTAATCATCTTTTATGACTGAATGAGGTTGGCACAGCTTTTACTTGAACATTATAATTTGTATTTCGTCACTATTTGGCACAGGAATATATATTATGCATTGCTTCATATCCATATATTTAAGTTTAGCACTTGATATGGACAGCAGAAAGGAGAAGAAAAAAATGCTAATTACCTTCTTGTGCTCTGAACTCCCTCGATGACAGAAGTGGAGCCCTTGGCTTTGAAGCGGCCGCCGCTCCTCTTGGCCCGCTGAGACACTCTTGATGGTCGTTTGTCATATGCATCCAGTTTGTCCCACAAGGCGGTGATGGCTTTTGCCTGAGCGTTCGTCAAGGGGGTACTCTGGTTGTGGGTGTCATGAAGGTAATTAGCTAGGGCGCAGACCTTTTCGTATCCAGGAACGTTCCCTGGCCCAACAGCACTCTCTTCAGAAGATGAATCAGGGGATGGTGATGGTGGTGGAGGTGGTGAGACTGGCTCTGGAGCTGGTGTTTCCATAGCCACAGCAAGGTCCATTGGTTGTGGAACAGGTAACACTGGTGGGGTCGGCATTGTTTCTGGGGAAGTTACACGGGTCTTCTTTGTTGATGTTTTTCGTTGCACCCTCCCAGACAGTGGTGTTTTTCCTTTTCCTGCAGGGACCTTTCCCTGTGGTAGTGGCTCTCCTACTGCAGGCAGAGTCAAGTCCTCACCTTCCACCTCATCTTCATCACCCGGGATATCCACCTCCTGCAGGGCTGTCTCGGTTTCCTGAAGGAAGTCCTGGAGAACTTGTCCAGTCTGGGAATAGAGGTATTCCACACCCATTTTCTCTCCTGCAAAATGTGAACATTATTAGCATAAAATAAAGTTTGTATTACATGGGCTAAAAAAGCTGCTACTGCTTAGATAGCTCAATATAATTGGCTGCACTATATCTAGTGAGATATTTTAAGAGATTACAATACCCAAAAAAATGCATCAAAAAGAAAGCATTATTGTACGCTGTAGATAAGGTATTTTTACCAGAGTAACCAACCAGTTAAAATATCTATGCACAATCGTTTAAATTACACGTGTTATGTATCAAATATTACAAGCATTGAGCGAACTTTATAGTTATGGCAAGTAAAACACAAGCTGATTAAAAATTCAGTAAAAGTACTGAAAAACATTACATTGGCAATGAAGAATATCTGTAGTGACAAATGAAAAGTACTAAGTGTAATTCAGTATTTTCAAAGTTATCAAAATAGTGTATACAAGTAAATGCTATGCCCCTGTAGTACTGGACAACCTTACCCAAGTTTCAAGACGCACACATACTGATGGGATGATAAAGCTAGTAGTCAAAACCTTTGGGTGGGCCCCTTACTTTGCCTCAGCATATGCACAGAGTACAAGGGACATGCAATGTAACTTATGACACTATTATCATCCAGCTGGGATGCCAGCCCCAGGCAGGTAAGGGATTGAACCCACACTCCTCCATGAATTCATTTAACAAAACCAAAATGACTATTGATACTAATACAATCTGATTGTACTGTTATCTGTCCTACACACTCCTACCATATAATGCATGTTAAGTTTCCAGCAGATTATCAAAAACACTTTTTGAAAATATTTGTTGGCGAGAACAATTACAAGAAAGTTTGAGGTATTTACCTTCTTGGTGGAATCCATCTTCAGGACTTTGCCGAATGTTGACATAATGGAGACCTTGACGTCTTCAGCACGACGTTGGCAATCGTTGCAATACACAGTTTGTATCCAGGCATACTTGGGAACAACAGGGGGTGAAGGTGGCTCGTCGAAGGCGACATGCTGGACAAGCCCAGACTGTGATGCCCTGGCAAACCCTTCACAGTCTGTCAGGTAGTGCATGACCTTGGCCATCCATCTCTCACCATGCTGTTCCTCAAGCTGCCTCTGCAACTGGTGTAGCACTGTTGCCAAGAGTCCTTTGCCGCAACAAAGTGATGACTTTCATGTCACAGGCATATCTGTAAAGAAGAAATGTAATTCAGTTGGCTGATTGCATTTTCATTTTTTCATTACAGGAGGCAGTTGTTTCGGGTGAAGGGGCCACGCAAACTTTCAATTGGTGAATTAAAGTAAAAGAATAGACACACCTTCTTCCCTCCCCATATGTTTAATTATATTTGGAGTATCATCGGTTTATGTCTGAATGACCCTCTTACATGTATTGATATAGTAAGTGTATCACAATAAACAGCAAACATAATGCAACAGGTAAAGCTTCCACAGTGTAAGTAGATATTTTACAAATCAACATTTTCCCCCTGTACGCCACGTAAAGCTTATTTATTTAGGGCTACAACACAAATACTGCAAAACTGCAAATACTGCAAATATTTATAATATAAGCACATACATTGTTCCAGGAAACATTACACTAAAAAGGTTATGTAGGTGAAAGTAACACTTACCTATACGTGAGTATCACAGGGAATTGCAAACGGTGTCCCAGGTCCAGCTGCTTTAAAATAATGGTGCTCCAGGACACGTATCTCCTGTGACATTTTCCACACTCTAGCCGCTCAGCAGCAACGAGATACTGTTCGCTGATGTCAACGACTGGTCGGACTTTGTTGTAGATGCCTGACAGATGCAGCTGTTTTGATTCACAGTTGTCGTTGGTACAGACCAGCTTGACCTTCCACACACGCATGAGCATCCACAAAAGCAGCCTGTGGCAAAATATCTGTCACGACGGGGTGCTTGGCTGCACACCAGTGGAGGAGGGGGTGGTTTGTACCAAAGTCGATCAGCCTGGAAATCCATGTAAAAGCATTAGTCAGGGTGGAATAGTCAAATGTCAAACATAGCTCTTTTCTTATAAAATTAAATTAAATTATAGTAACTGAAGGGTGTCACTGATAATGGCAAGGTCATTACATTACATTAACATGTGACTGTACTGTATGCATGCACTGGTGCTAAACTGAAACCTGTAAGAAGGTTTACAAGTGACACTTGTATTTATTGCTATTATCTTAAATTGTGAACATATCAATGAATTCCATTATAGATAATTAAATATATATACAGTTGGTTGCAAAAGTATTAATCCCCCTCAAATATGTTAACTATAATTATTAATAGGACAAAATAGTTAAGAGAAATAATTAGCACTTGCCTTGTCCATGTCAAGCTCAGGTTTGCCATCCTTGTTGAACTTGAAAAGGGCTTTAGAAATCCACTTTTGATCATCAGTTGGTAACGTCTGCCTCCAGCCATCGAACAATGGGAAATCTGGAATGCGACAGGAACACTTAAAATTGGGGAAAAGCACATGAAATTACATGTATACATAATATTATACAACTGATGCAATTAAGATTAATGATACTGCTCGGAAAAATTTCTATAGTGCCAAAAAACAACATTTCTTTTACATAAAATAGATTGTACATCATATATACTATTCTGGGCTTGCATGTGGTATATGTTGAACATCATAAATGCTACATTGGACAATTTATATATAGCATATAGCACATGAATGATTTCATATTGCACAGAAATTGGACAGCAACATTTGTCAATTTGCAAAGAACAATAAAGCAGGTAACATACCTGTAGTGGCTGATAAAGTAGCCTGTGCTGTTGGTGTCTGTACTGTAGGTTCTTCTGCTGCTGGTGGCTGTGCTTTAGGATCTGCCTGTGACCTAACTTCTTCTAGTTGTGGTCGTCTTGACAGTTCCTCAACTGCTTCAGCATGTCTCAGCAGTTCCTCGTCCTCAATGTCGACATCTTCAGGAGATGGAGCTGCAAGAAGTGAAACAACTGGGGCACATGCAGAAGCCTTAGTAGCAGTCTCTGACCGGCTAGAAGCTGATGGTTTCTGAGCTGGAATAAAATAGGTTAATTTTGTTCACAAGACCATTGTAGGTGTTCATGCCATATCCCTAACATACTGTAGGAGCACAATGCACTAGTTCTTGGTATACTTTAAAAATTGCACCACAAATGTACTGCTACTAAATGACTATGCCACTAAAAAGATCAGTCATACTGTGTGCCTACAACTGCATTTATTATTTGTTTGTAATTTTAGATAAAATAACAATCGACCAGACAAGCAACATTTCCCACAGTGAGCCCATACTTGATGTTTATGAAACAGATCTTATCCTTGCTTAAATATTAACACAAAATACAATAAAACAGTAACATTTACATCCAAGAAGTCGCCGAAATTTCATAGTTTGAGTACAGGTGATACATATTTACATTTCAGTGGTCCTCATTCCTGTTTATTTTAGCACATATAGCACTTTATGAATATTAAATAATGAAGAAACTAACCTCCAGACACAATGCTGATTAGTTTCACTTGCAAAGTCTTTCGCGGACTTCCAGCAGGTTTAGCAGCAGGTATCGCAGATGGTTTGGCAGAAGGTTTCCCACTAGTAGAAGGCTTCAGTTTGGCAGCCTTCTCATTCTCCTTCATCTGGATTGCTTCCCTTGCCTCAGGGAACATTTGCATGTACTCCTGAAACAAAATGCACACAAATCAATAATCTTTACATGGTGTTCTTGAATTGAATGTCTACAGTCTGCAAATAGTATATCTGATTCACTGAAATAAACAATCAACCTCATTTCTACACGACTGACACAAATATTCTTATAACATTAACATATATTTTCAACCCATCGTAATTTGCTTCCTGGGTTAGTTGGGAGACTAAGCGCCTTAGAGCAAATTTACTGTAGATTTATTAAAATGGTACAAACTATGTTAAAATCTGCAAATGTTAAAGTTAAATTTATTTATGAAAAAGCACTGTTAGATGTAAACAGTATAATTTATTCAAATTTGACAATGATCTCAAAAGGTATTGGATGCAGTACTGAGCAACTGTTAAATGACAGTATTTGTCAGACCAAAAGGTGCTTATATGAAAGATATGCTGATGTAGAGCCAGTAGTTGGTCAGATTAATGAATTGTTAAATATTGTTCGCACAAATGCAGCCACAGTAGATGGGTTCACTAGAGATGACCTAAAAGTCATATTGCACTTTATATGTACAGCATAAAGCGCAGCATTTTTATTTGTTCACTTATGTTTTTATTCACTTTTGTTTTAATCTGTTATGTTTTTAAAGTTTTATAACATTTACAATATATTCTGATTACCAATATTTCTTTTTTTTGTACTATACACCATGAATTGTATATGCATGTGTGTGAATAAACATATTTAAAAAAATATACATCTAATAAATGGGACATTTCAAAATTAATCAGCTGATATCTTCCAATGCAAACTTTGTACCCTATGCTGCTTTGGTGACAGATCTGATCACGTACCCTTATTGCCAAGCACAGAGGGTATTATGTAACATTGCATGTACAGTTACAATCTTCTGCTAGTGTCATTGTTGAATGATCACCCTAGAATACCCGGTATTTTTATGAAAAATATAGGTAATATGATATAGTGTAACATACCAGTAGGGCAAACTTGTTGACGCTAAGCGGGACTTCTGTGTGTTTCTCATCTTTGACATCCGCAGCGATGTAAGCAGCGTATCCAAGGGCATTTTAAAGCAACCACTTGGAAGGTGACACCCTGGTGACACCCTGGTATGTCCCGAACTGCATCACATACATCCCTAAGACGTGGGACCTTTTGCATGTGTCGCCCCCTTTCTTCTTCAGATCAATTAGGGCTTTGGAGTGTACCTCCTGTCCTGACTGTGCCCGCCCTCCAGGTCGCTTGTACTTCCTGGCAGCAGCAGTCTCGCGAAGTACCATCTGTCCAGTTGACATACATCTGAACACAGGTTCCATGATTTCTGAAATAAAAATACATGGTTATTGAAATGGCAGATGTTAATACATTTTACTATCAATTGCTTCCTTTTTTACAAGAGATGCAAATGCAGATGCAGAGCAAATGATTCTTTAATACTCCAGCAATTTTCATCAAATGAGTTGCAAACTTTCTACATGCATCCGTATTGGTCATGCCAGGTACCTGACCAGTCCTTGAATAAAGAATGTAATGTAACAACGATGAAAGACACATTGGACACCCTAATCCTACAGCATTCTAAGGTTTGCCGACACCAAATTCATTTGTGTCCTCATTTCAGGAGGGGGGGGGGACAGGGGGACATGTCCCCCCACTTCATCACACCTCTTGCTTTCTTAGAAAATTGTTCCTGTGTTAATTGTCTACATTCACCATTGTCCCCCTACATTTTTTGTGGCTAAAATGTCATATTGTCAGTTTATATTAAACTATTTTTTTTGCATCCACTTTACCATGTTTCAGCATGAAATTACAACCAACACAACAGCTATGAGCATGGTACATGTATGCAGGCATTGCACATGATGTACAGTCAGGTACAAAATCACCTGCAGCAATGGACAGGCTTTGCATGGTATACTCCAATAGAACTATAATGCCAAATTGAAAATTGCAATAATTTAACAGTGCCTGGGCAAAGACTTGCTCTACATATGCTATACTTGGATCTTGCTCAATTTAATTGTGAATATAATAAAAAAAAACATAGCAATCTTTCAACAAATTACTATTACCAATCATTTCCTATAAACACAACCTAATGATTTCTTAATGGTTACGAATGGTTAAATTTTAGCTATTCTTTATTAATTCAGTTTTTAATGGAAATATATATTTATTATTATTATACTTTTTTTTTACTCACTTTACTTCTTTATTTTATTCTATCAAGAATATACACTATAAATGACTTGAATTAAATAACTAAAGTGCTATACTATTCATGGCAATCTCATTGCAATATATGCATTAAAACATATGCACTAAGTAAATTTCAATACTTCACACAGCTGCACACTTTCAATAAACTTGTCTGTATACTTCTGCATACTATAATTATATGATACAGTGTAATGTTTATACCAATTGCATGATTTCACTACAAATTTCTACCAAATAATTGATACCCCAAATTTCATGGCCAAAGAATTTCCCTATAGCAATAACCACCTAAGTTATCAATAACTATTATAGATTATAATGGTCATGTAGGACATACTGTCTTCTCCATGCTTTCATATCGTTCTTCAGTTATTATAAATATTTAATGTTGTTTCAATTCAATTTGCAATACTAACAATGACACTGAATCACAACATGCTGTAACTAAACAAATAGCAATCTGCCACACTTCTCTAATTATACATGTGTGTAATTGCAATTAGCAGAAGTTCACTATATAAGAACTTTCACAAGGACAAAGCTTGATTGCACTTATTCTTAAATTGCAATCATACACTACACCTACTTAATTCTATGTAAATTCAATTTGAACTTATTGCAATTATATATAACATTATTACTTGACCTAAAATTCTGAAATAATTCTAATTTGTCAACCATATGCATATAAACTCCTGTAATTTTATTTGGACCAATCCAGCTGAAAGTTTTTTCACTACACATAATATTACTGCAATTAATTACCTATTTGAACTGTTATTATTTTATAAGAATTTCTTTACTATTCAATGATATATTTATAGACTTTATAACTGTAAGGTAGTTACTGCTTAGTAAGCTGATTGCTTTCTGCAACATTTATATAACTATCTATCTATCAATCAGTTTAATTAATGGGAGTTGACAAATACAAAACATTTACAATACACACAAATCTGACTTGTGTATAAGCACTGATAAGGCCAACAAACTTTTATTGACTTATAAACAGATTCTATCACAAACACAGTTGTATATCCATACTTATAGCTATGCTGTATAATTCACATAACTGATTAATTATGCTCACCTGCAGATACACTAATACTAAACTATCTACCTCACTAAACATACATTTACATTTTAGAAATGTGTTATTTCTAGGATGATATACAGAAAAGGAAAGTAATCAAAATTCATACATGTGCATTTAAACAAAAACAATCAGATACTAATTAAGCTGTTACTTGACATAAACTACTGATTTACCTTCAAGTTTTCTTGCTTTGTGTACAACTTGGATGCAAATCTAAACTTTTATGCAGTTCTTGTGGTATAAGTCAATGTGTGAAGTTGTAAGCCTTGAGTATCAAGTTGAATAGTTTCCAATGGAGTGACAAATTCAAATGTAAATATAATTTCATATTTTCAAGATTATATATCTCCATTATGTCATCAACTGCACACCTTTAATTTTTCATTGCAATTATCATTTCTAATAAATTCACAATTAAAGTACATTTTCTCATCTCAATAACTGGTCATCATGCCACCATTAATTAATTGCAATCACGATTTCTATGGAATCCTTTCATCAACTTGGATTTACCATTCTTCATCTCACTTGCAATGGAATATGATTGCCAATTACTGTTGATCTTGAACACCACTTTTAATGATCAAAGTCCTATAATGTACTACAAAACTTTTGCCTTGCTCTAATTAAAGCATGAAAATATTTAAACTATTGTAATATTTCTCCAGCTACCAGGCCTAAGTGACATAATTGCCACTTTCAACATTACATGTATGTCATTTCAATAGTATATACTTACTTGTTTCTCGTGTTCATCTTTGAATGATTCAAACTCCTCTCCATTTTATAAGATGCTGAAAGGACAAACATACATAGGTTTTATGAAGGCCCAACATTTAAAAACTGGTTAATTACTTGACCATTGCTGAGGATGCACCCTATTAATTTTATAAAAAGGCAAAAATTTAGGAAATGTATATCTTAGTCAGCTTATATGACCAGTTGCCACAGGCAGATGTAATGATGACATGGCTTTGAGTCTGCACCATGTTACAAATTGAACTCATTGGCGGGGGTATTTTATTTGCCTCAGCATAGACACCAAGTAATAAAATTATCAATACAACTTTACGCATTAAATTTAAAATTTGGTAATAAAAAATAGTCATGTCTTCAACATAAATATTACAAGGTTAACATTTCAAGAATTGTTTATTTCTTGAGCTTTGTTTAGAATTAACTCATATATTGACTTCATTAACATTAAAAATTAAAATTTGGGAACTGAATAAAGTTCATGTTTTAATATGACATGCAGTGGTAAGTATAACATGCACAAGTATGCCCAAATAAAGTAAACTATTCTTTTGTGAGTTTCATTTGTACTGTATGCTTTCTCACCTCTGACAGCACCCATCTCTGTTTGCCCAGTGTCAGTCATAGCTTCTCCTTCCTCACTCTCCATTGTATGACACACAAGAGTGTCTAACTGCAAATTAAGCAAACTGTTAATCCACTGCTTGTTTGTTATTTCAGCTTAAGCGAATAAACACCTTCATTCCCTGTTTTACTATAACAATGAATTATAATAATTATATAATACTTTGTCAAAAAAAGAATTTTCATTCTATATTAATATCCGTAATTATTTAATTAAAAATAACGAAATAATTACAAATAACCAACTCATACTACTATTGAGGATTGCTGTTAACTAACAAAAACACACCCTTGGCCCCCCTCGATCACGGTTTTATGGTATTTTTTTAATATTTGGTGTAAAGCAATATTATGGACATCCTTATAGATCTCATTCATATGAATAATTTCGTGGCAAGTATTCCACTGTGGAAGCTTTATCAACGCGTAATAGATTTGTCGCCGAAATGGTCATTGGGCAGATGAGCTGTCAACGATATTGCATTAATATGTCAACGAGATGGTAATGACCTGGCAACGAGTTGGTTGTTATGGTCAAAAGTTTGTCAATGACTGAATGGACTGTGGCGTCCTCTGGCGAAAAATGCCAATACTACTCACCAGCAACACTAGCTGTCCTGAACAAGTGATTTGTGGCTTTATAAGCCTTGTAATATACTCCATGAGAGATTCCGTTCGTGCAGAAACATAAAAAGTTACAATGAAGGTACAGAAGGGGACTGTCAAGCTTTGCAGAAGCCACAAATGGCAAGAGAAGTCAGCCAATGGTAAATCCATGCCAGCGGCGGCCATGACACCTTTCTGAGTGATTTTTGAAAGGATGCCTCTGATTGGCTGAGATTTGGAACATAATTGGAACGGCTCTGGTAGCTTAATGGTCGGGATTTGGAACAGATTTGGAATACTCTGGCTTCTGATTGGATAATTATGAGAAAAAATAAAGGATACGGGGCGCAAGGATGACACGCAAATTCGTGAAGCGTTCCATATTTTCCGTGTTTCGGGTGTGTATGACCAGTCTGGGAAGATTTGGCATAGGTCAGCATGTGCACTGAAGTGATAACAGCACTTTGCCCTTCACTTATCAGGCAAAGTCAGTTGCAAACCAAGATAGATAACGTATCACGTCGACTCAAAGTCGGCCGGGTGTTGGCCGACCCGGAACAAACGGTCCTTTTTTTTTTTTAAAGTTCTAAACGGCGTAATGACTGATGTTGATATTATGGACATTTCTCAGCAGAACTGTTCTCTTGCTTCTTTCCCTGATCATCCAGACTGTCCTGACCCAAGATAAATAACATGTCACTTTGCCGGCTGCTGGTCGACGTTGGCGGGTGCCGAACCGGTACGAGCGGTTACTTAATTTTTTTTCAAGTTCTAAATGGCGTATTTACTGATGTTGATATAATAGTCATTTCTTACCAGAACTTCTCAAGCTTCTTTCCCTTATCATCCAGACTTTCCTATACTAGTTGAGACTTTGTTTTGTCTTGCTAAGATCAGATTGCCACTGAAACATGCTAGCTACCAACGGTTTTGATTGCCCACACCTGGGAATGAACTAGGAACCTTAAAATCTTTGGTCAAAAACTCTGCCAAATGTGCTGGCTGACATAGCAATTATAATTGGTGCTGACAAGTGCATCAGCGCTGGGACTGGATGGTTGTATTGTGACTCGTGTGTATATCAGTAGGTGGTGCAACAAGCACCAGTAGCAGTTTGGTTGATGTCCTGTTCCTTGAGAAAACTGCTCAACAAGAAACATCATGAAAAGGCACAGAAGGGGAGTGTCAAGCTTTTCAGAAGCCACACTTATCAAATGTGCTAGGCCGGCAATTGCAATTAGTACTAACAAACATTGTGACTGATGTGTATATCAATAGGTGGCGCAACATGCACCAGTAGCAGTTTGGTTGATGTCCTGTTGCTGGAGAAAACTGCTCAACAAGACAAATCATAAGAACTTTTTGTCTCATGCATTACTATCCTTGCTGCAAGGTTCCTAAGACAATTACAAGTATTGTGAATGGTTTATACTTGATCGCTTTGGAAGTGAGTGAGTCATGAATAGGGTAAAATCATAGGTGGAGCTGCATGTTTGGTGGTAGCAAGTTTCCTCACCAAGTGGTCCCATTAGACATCATAAAACATTGTCTTCTTCATGTGCAAAGTGCATTACTAGGCTGGCTATCAAGGTTCTCTGGACAAATGCAAATCTTGAATGGTTTATAGGGGATCTCTTGGAAGTGGATTGATTCATGAACTATGCTAAACTATAGGTGGAGCTGCATGTTGTCATGCCAGCTGATGTTGACTGATGTTAGCAAGTATCCTCGGCAACTGGTACTTGTAACACCTTATATACATTGATATAGCACTTGTGAAATTCCTGAATTGTCTTGCAGAGTGTATTTGAAGAGTGAACAATGCTGCAGAAAGCTATTAATTTATTGTGTGTCACATGGCACGGCGATAAAGGACGCGAATGTTTGCTGTCAGCACAAGTACAGTTCTTGGAAAGTGCGAACCATAACGTAACACCTAAGGATGCTGATGGGTATAAGGACAGCCATCTCTTGCACTCCTCATGTACTTGCTTCGGCAGTACATATACTAAAATTGGAACGATACAGAGAAGATTAGCATGGCCCCTGCGCAAGGATGACACGCAAATTCGTGAAGCGTTCCATATTTTCCGTGTTTCGGGTGTGTATGACCAGTCTGGGTAGATTTGGCATAGGTCAGCATGTGCACTGAAGTGATAACAGCACTTTGCCCTTCACTTATCAGGCCAAGTCAGTTGCAAACCAAGATAGATAACGTATCACGTCGACTCAAAGTCGGTCGGGTGTTGGCCGACCAGGAACAAACGGTCCTTTTTTTTTTTTTAAGTTCTAAACGGCGTACTGACTGATGTTGATATTATGGACATTACTCGGCAGAACTGTTCTCTTGCTTCTTTCCCTGATCATCCAGACTTTCCTATACTAGTTGAGACTTTGTTTTGTCTTGCTAAGATCAGATTGCCACTGAAACGTGCTAGCTACCAACGGTTTTGATTGCCCACACCTGGGAATGAACTAGGAACCTTAAAATCTTTGGTCAAAAACTCTGCCAAATGTGCTGGCTGACATAGCAATTATAATTGGTGCTGACAAGTGCATCAGCGCTGGGACTGGATGGTTGTATTGTGACTTGTGTGTATATCAGTAGGTGGTGCAACAAGCACCAGTAGCAGTTTGGTTGATGTCCTGTTCCTTGAGAAAACTGCTCAACAAGAAACATCATGAAAAGGCACAGAAGGGGAGTGTCAAGCTTTTCAGAAGCCACACTTATCAAATGTGCTAGGCCGGCAATTGCAATTAGTACTAACAAACATTGTGACTGGTGTGTATATCAATAGGTGGCGCAACATGCACCAGTAGCAGTTTGGTTGATGTCCTGTTGCTGGAGAAAACTGCTCAACAAGACAAATCATAAGAACTTTTTGTCTCATGCATTACTATCCTTGCTGCAAGGTTCCTAAGACAATTACAAGTATTGTGAATGGTTTATACTTGATCGCTTTGGAAGTGAGTGAGTCATGAATAGGGTAAAATCATAGGTGGAGCTGCATGTTTGGTGGTAGCAAGTTTCCTCACCAAGTGGTCCCATTAGACATCATAAAACATTGTCTTCTTCATGTGCAAAGTGCATTACTAGGCTGGCTATCAAGGTTCTCTGGACAAATGCAAATCTTGAATGGTTTATAGGGGATCTCTTGGAAGTGGATTGATTCATGAACTATGCTAAACTATAGGTGGAGCTGCATGTTGTCATGCCAGCTGATGTTGACTGATGTTAGCAAGTATCCTCGGCAACTGGTACTTGTAACACCTTATATACATTGATATAGCACTTGTGAAATTCCTGAATTATCTTGCAGAGTGTATTTGAAGAGTGAACAATGCTGCAGAAAGCTATTAATTTATTATGTGTCACATGGCACGGCGATAAAGGTCGCGAATGTTTGCTGTCAGCACAAGTACAGTACTTGGAAAGTGCGAACCATAACGTAACACCTAAGGATGCTGATGGGTATAAGGACAGCCATCTCTTGCACTCCTCATGTACTTGCTTCGGCAGTACATATACTAAAATTGGAACGATACAGAGAAGATTAGCATGGCCCCTGCGCAAGGATGACACGCAAATTCGTGAAGCGTTCCATATTTTCCGTGTTTCGGGTGTGTATGACCAGTCTGGGTAGATTTGGCATAGGTCAGCATGTGCACTGAAGTGATAACAGCACTTTGCCCTTCACTTATCAGGCAAAGTCAGTTGCAAACCAAGATAGATAACGTATCACGTCGACTCAAAGTCGGTCGGGTGTTGGCCGACCCGGAACAAACGGTCCTTTTTTTTTTTTTAAGTTCTAAACGGCGTACTGACTGATGTTGATATTATGGACATTACTCAGCAGAACTGTTCTCTTGCTTCTTTCCCTGATCATCCAGACTTTCCTATACTAGTTGAGACTTTGTTTTGTCTTGCTAAGATCAGATTGCCACTGAAACGTGCTAGCTACCAACGGTTTTGATTGCCCACACCTGGGAATGAACTAGGAACCTTAAAATCTTTGGTCAAAAACTCTGCCAAATGTGCTGGCTGACATAGCAATTATAATTGGTGCTGACAAGTGCATCAGCGCTGGGACTGGATGGTTGTATTGTGACTTGTGTGTATATCAGTAGGTGGTGCAACAAGCACCAGTAGCAGTTTGGTTGATGTCCTGTTCCTTGAGAAAACTGCTCAACAAGAAACATCATGAAAAGGCACAGAAGGGGAGTGTCAAGCTTTTCAGAAGCCACACTTATCAAATGTGCTAGGCCGGCAATTGCAATTAGTACTAACAAACATTGTGACTGGTGTGTGTATCAATAGGTGGCGCAACATGCACCAGTAGCAGTTTGGTTGATGTCCTGTTGCTGGAGAAAACTGCTCAACAAGACAAATCATAAGAACTTTTTGTACCATGCATTACTATCCTTGCTGCAAGGTTCCTAAGACAATTACAAGTATTGTGAATGGTTTATACTTGATCGCTTTGGAAGTGAGTGAGTCATGAATAGGGTAAAATCATAGGTGGAGCTGCATGTTTGGTGGTAGCAAGTTTCCTCACCAAGTGGTCCCATTAGACATCATAAAACATTGTCTTCTTCATGTGCAAAGTGCATTACTAGGCTGGCTATCAAGGTTCTCTGGACAAATGCAAATCTTGAATGGTTTATAGGGGATCTCTTGGAAGTGGATTGATTCATGAACTATGCTAAACTATAGGTGGAGCTGCATGTTGTCATGCCAGCTGATGTTGACTGATGTTAGCAAGTATCCTCGGCAACTGGTACTTGTAACACCTTATATACATTGATATAGCACTTGTGAAATTCCTGAATTATCTTGCAGAGTGTATTTGAAGAGTGAACAATGCTGCAGAAAGCTATTAATTTATTGTGTGTCACATGGCACGGCGATAAAGGACGCGAATGTTTGCTGTCAGCACAAGTACAGTACTTGGAAAGTGCGAACCATAACGTAACACCTAAGGATGCTGATGGGTATAAGGACAGCCATCTCTTGCACTCCTCATGTACTTGCTTCGGCAGTACATATACTAAAATTGGAACGATACAGAGAAGATTAGCATGGCCCCTGCGCAAGGATGACACGCAAATTCGTGAAGCGTTCCATATTTTCCGTGTTTCGGGTGTGTATGACCAGTCTGGGTAGATTTGGCATAGGTCAGCATGTGCACTGAAGTGATAACAGCACTTTGCCCTTCACTTATCAGGCAAAGTCAGTTGCAAACCAAGATAGATAACGTATCACGTTGACTCAAAGTCGGTCGGGTGTTGGCCGACCCGGAACAAACGGTCCTTTTTTTTTTTTTAAGTTCTAAACGGCGTACTGACTGATGTTGATATTATGGACATTACTCAGCAGAACTGTTCTCTTGCTTCTTTCCCTGATCATCCAGACTTTCCTATACTAGTTGAGACTTTGTTTTGTCTTGCTAAGATCAGATTGCCACTGAAACGTGCTAGCTACCAACGGTTTTGATTGCCCACACCTGGGAATGAACTAGGAACCTTAAAATCTTTGGTCAAAAACTCTGCCAAATGTGCTGGCTGACATAGCAATTATAATTGGTGCTGACAAGTGCATCAGCGCTGGGACTGGATGGTTGTATTGTGACTTGTGTGTATATCAGTAGGTGGTGCAACAAGCACCAGTAGCAGTTTGGTTGATGTCCTGTTCCTTGAGAAAACTGCTCAACAAGAAACATCATGAAAAGGCACAGAAGGGGAGTGTCAAGCTTTTCAGAAGCCACACTTATCAAATGTGCTAGGCCGGCAATTGCAATTAGTACTAACAAACATTGTGACTGGTGTGTATATCAATAGGTGGCGCAACATGCACCAGTAGCAGTTTGGTTGATGTCCTGTTGCTGGAGAAAACTGCTCAACAAGACAAATCATAAGAACTTTTTGTCTCATGCATTACTATCCTTGCTGCAAGGTTCCTAAGACAATTACAAGTATTGTGAATGGTTTATACTTGATCGCTTTGGAAGTGAGTGAGTCATGAATAGGGTAAAATCATAGGTGGAGCTGCATGTTTGGTGGTAGCAAGTTTCCTCACCAAGTGGTCCCATTAGACATCATAAAACATTGTCTTCTTCATGTGCAAAGTGCATTACTAGGCTGGCTATCAAGGTTCTCTGGACAAATGCAAATCTTGAATGGTTTATAGGGGATCTCTTGGAAGTGGATTGATTCATGAACTATGCTAAACTATAGGTGGAGCTGCATGTTGTCATGCCAGCTGATGTTGACTGATGTTAGCAAGTATCCTCGGCAACTGGTACTTGTAACACCTTATATACATTGATATAGCACTTGTGAAATTCCTGAATTATCTTGCAGAGTGTATTTGAAGAGTGAACAATGCTGCAGAAAGCTATTAATTTATTGTGTGTCACATGGCACGGCGATAAAGGACGCGAATGTTTGCTGTCAGCACAAGTACAGTACTTGGAAAGTGCGAACCATAACGTAACACCTAAGGATGCTGATGGGTATAAGGACAGCCATCTCTTGCACTCCTCATGTACTTGCTTCGGCAGTACATATACTAAAATTGGAACGATACAGAGAAGATTAGCATGGCCCCTGCGCAAGGATGACACGCAAATTCGTGAAGCGTTCCATATTTTCCGTGTTTCGGGTGTGTATGACCAGTCTGGGTAGATTTGGCATAGGTCAGCATGTGCACTGAAGTGATAACAGCACTTTGCCCTTCACTTATCAGGCAAAGTCAGTTGCAAACCAAGATAGATAACGTATCACGTCGACTCAAAGTCGGTCGGGTGTTGGCCGACCCGGAACAAACGGTCCTTTTTTTTTTTTTAAGTTCTAAACGGCGTACTGACTGATGTTGATATTATGGACATTACTCAGCAGAACTGTTCTCTTGCTTCTTTCCCTGATCATCCAGACTTTCCTATACTAGTTGAGACTTTGTTTTGTCTTGCTAAGATCAGATTGCCACTGAAACGTGCTAGCTACCAACGGTTTTGATTGCCCACACCTGGGAATGAACTAGGAACCTTAAAATCTTTGGTCAAAAACTCTGCCAAATGTGCTGGCTGACATAGCAATTATAATTGGTGCTGACAAGTGCATCAGCGCTGGAACTGGATGGTTGTATTGTGACTTGTGTGTATATCAGTAGGTGGTGCAACAAGCACCAGTAGCAGTTTGGTTGATGTCCTGTTCCTTGAGAAAACTGCTCAACAAGAAACATCATGAAAAGGCACAGAAGGGGAGTGTCAAGCTTTTCAGAAGCCACACTTATCAAATGTGCTAGGCCGGCAATTGCAATTAGTACTAACAAACATTGTGACTGGTGTGTATATCAATAGGTGGCGCAACATGCACCAGTAGCAGTTTGGTTGATGTCCTGTTGCTGGAGAAAACTACTCAACAAGACAAATCATAAGAACTTTTTGTCTCATGCATTACTATCCTTGCTGCAAGGTTCCTAAGACAATTACAAGTATTGTGAATGGTTTATACTTGATCGCTTTGGAAGTGAGTGAGTCATGAATAGGGTAAAATCATAGGTGGAGCTGCATGTTTAGTGGTAGCAAGTTTCCTCACCAAGTGGTCCCATTAGACATCATAAAACATTGTCTTCTTCATGTGCAAAGTGCATTACTAGGCTGGCTATCAAGGTTCTCTGGACAAATGCAAATCTTGAATGGTTTATAGGGGATCTCTTGGAAGTGGATTGATTCATGAACTATGCTAAACTATAGGTGGAGCTGCATGTTGTCATGCCAGCTGATGTTGACTGATGTTAGCAAGTATCCTCGGCAACTGGTACTTGTAACACCTTATATACATTGATATAGCACTTGTGAAATTCCTGAATTATCTTGCAGAGTGTATTTGAAGAGTGAACAATGCTGCAGAAAGCTATTAATTTATTATGTGTCACATGGCACGGCGATAAAGGTCGCGAATGTTTGCTGTCAGCACAAGTACAGTACTTGGAAAGTGCGAACCATAACGTAACACCTAAGGATGCTGATGGGTATAAGGACAGCCATCTCTTGCACTCCTCATGTACTTGCTTCGGCAGTACATATACTAAAATTGGAACGATACAGAGAAGATTAGCATGGCCCCTGCGCAAGGATGACACGCAAATTCGTGAAGCGTTCCATATTTTCCGTGTTTCGGGTGTGTATGACCAGTCTGGGTAGATTTGGCATAGGTCAGCATGTGCACTGAAGTGATAACAGCACTTTGCCCTTCACTTATCAGGCAAAGTCAGTTGCAAACCAAGATAGATAACGTATCACGTCGACTCAAAGTCGGTCGGGTGTTGGCCGACCCGGAACAAACGGTCCTTTTTTTTTTTTTAAGTTCTAAACGGCGTACTGACTGATGTTGATATTATGGACATTACTCAGCAGAACTGTTCTCTTGCTTCTTTCCCTGATCATCCAGACTTTCCTATACTAGTTGAGACTTTGTTTTGTCTTGCTAAGATCAGATTGCCACTGAAACGTGCTAGCTACCAACGGTTTTGATTGCCCACACCTGGGAATGAACTAGGAACCTTAAAATCTTTGGTCAAAAACTCTGCCAAATGTGCTGGCTGACATAGCAATTATAATTGGTGCTGACAAGTGCATTAGCGCTGGGACTGGATGGTTGTATTGTGACTTGTGTGTATATCAGTAGGTGGTGCAACAAGCACCAGTAGCAGTTTGGTTGATGTCCTGTTCCTTGAGAAAACTGCTCAACAAGAAACATCATGAAAAGGCACAGAAGGGGAGTGTCAAGCTTTTCAGAAGCCACACTTATCAAATGTGCTAGGCCGGCAATTGCAATTAGTACTAACAAACATTGTGACTGGTGTGTGTATCAATAGGTGGCGCAACATGCACCAGTAGCAGTTTGGTTGATGTCCTGTTGCTGGAGAAAACTGCTCAACAAGACAAATCATAAGAACTTTTTGTACCATGCATTACTATCCTTGCTGCAAGGTTCCTAAGACAATTACAAGTATTGTGAATGGTTTATACTTGATCGCTTTGGAAGTGAGTGAGTCATGAATAGGGTAAAATCATAGGTGGAGCTGCATGTTTGGTGGTAGCAAGTTTCCTCACCAAGTGGTCCCATTAGACATCATAAAACATTGTCTTCTTCATGTGCAAAGTGCATTACTAGGCTGGCTATCAAGGTTCTCTGGACAAATGCAAATCTTGAATGGTTTATAGGGGATCTCTTGGAAGTGGATTGATTCATGAACTATGCTAAACTATAGGTGGAGCTGCATGTTGTCATGCCAGCTGATGTTGACTGATGTTAGCAAGTATCCTCGGCAACTGGTACTTGTAACACCTTATATACATTGATATAGCACTTGTGAAATTCCTGAATTATCTTGCAGAGTGTATTTGAAGAGTGAACAATGCTGCAGAAAGCTATTAATTTATTGTGTGTCACATGGCACGGCGATAAAGGACGCGAATGTTTGCTGTCAGCACAAGTACAGTACTTGGAAAGTGCGAACCATAACGTAACACCTAAGGATGCTGATGGGTATAAGGACAGCCATCTCTTGCACTCCTCATGTACTTGCTTCGGCAGTACATATACTAAAATTGGAACGATACAGAGAAGATTAGCATGGCACCTGCGCAAGGATGACACGCAAATTCGTGAAGCGTTCCATATTTTCCGTGTTTCGGGTGTGTATGACCAGTCTGGGTAGATTTGGCATAGGTCAGCATGTGCACTGAAGTGATAACAGCACTTTGCCCTTCACTTATCAGGCAAAGTCAGTTGCAAACCAAGATAGATAACGTATCACGTCGACTCAAAGTCGGTCGGGTGTTGGCCGACCCGGAACAAACGGTCCTTTTTTTTTTTTTAAGTTCTAAACGGCGTACTGACTGATGTTGATATTATGGACATTACTCAGCAGAACTGTTCTCTTGCTTCTTTCCCTGATCATCCAGACTTTCCTATACTAGTTGAGACTTTGTTTTGTCTTGCTAAGATCAGATTGCCACTGAAACGTGCTAGCTACCAACGGTTTTGATTGCCCACACCTGGGAATGAACTAGGAACCTTAAAATCTTTGGTCAAAAACTCTGCCAAATGTGCTGGCTGACATAGCAATTATAATTGGTGCTGACAAGTGCATCAGCGCTGGGACTGGATGGTTGTATTGTGACTTGTGTGTATATCAGTAGGTGGTGCAACAAGCACCAGTAGCAGTTTGGTTGATGTCCTGTTCCTTGAGAAAACTGCTCAACAAGAAACATCATGAAAAGGCACAGAAGGGGAGTGTCAAGCTTTTCAGAAGCCACACTTATCAAATGTGCTAGGCCGGCAATTGCAATTAGTACTAACAAACATTGTGACTGGTGTGTATATCAATAGGTGGCGCAACATGCACCAGTAGCAGTTTGGTTGATGTCCTGTTGCTGGAGAAAACTGCTCAACAAGACAAATCATAAGAACTTTTTGTCTCATGCATTACTATCCTTGCTGCAAGGTTCCTAAGACAATTACAAGTATTGTGAATGGTTTATACTTGATCGCTTTGGAAGTGAGTGAGTCATGAATAGGGTAAAATCATAGGTGGAGCTGCATGTTTGGTGGTAGCAAGTTTCCTCACCAAGTGGTCCCATTAGACATCATAAAACATTGTCTTCTTCATGTGCAAAGTGCATTACTAGGCTGGCTATCAAGGTTCTCTGGACAAATGCAAATCTTGAATGGTTTATAGGGGATCTCTTGGAAGTGGATTGATTCATGAACTATGCTAAACTATAGGTGGAGCTGCATGTTGTCATGCCAGCTGATGTTGACTGATGTTAGCAAGTATCCTCGGCAACTGGTACTTGTAACACCTTATATACATTGATATAGCACTTGTGAAATTCCTGAATTATCTTGCAGAGTGTATTTGAAGAGTGAACAATGCTGCAGAAAGCTATTAATTTATTGTGTGTCACATGGCACGGCGATAAAGGACGCGAATGTTTGCTGTCAGCACAAGTACAGTACTTGGAAAGTGCGAACCATAACGTAACACCTAAGGATGCTGATGGGTATAAGGACAGCCATCTCTTGCACTCCTCATGTACTTGCTTCGGCAGTACATATACTAAAATTGGAACGATACAGAGAAGATTAGCATGGCCCCTGCGCAAGGATGACACGCAAATTCGTGAAGCGTTCCATATTTTCCGTGTTTCGGGTGTGTATGACCAGTCTGGGTAGATTTGGCATAGGTCAGCATGTGCACTGAAGTGATAACAGCACTTTGCCCTTCACTTATCAGGCAAAGTCAGTTGCAAACCAAGATAGATAACGTATCACGTCGACTCAAAGTCGGTCGGGTGTTGGCCGACCCGGAACAAACGGTCCTTTTTTTTTTTTTAAGTTCTAAACGGCGTACTGACTGATGTTGATATTATGGACATTACTCAGCAGAACTGTTCTCTTGCTTCTTTCCCTGATCATCCAGACTTTCCTATACTAGTTGAGACTTTGTTTTGTCTTGCTAAGATCAGATTGCTACTGAAACGTGTTAGCTACCAACGGTTTTGATTGCCCACACCTGGGAATGAACTAGGAACCTTAAAATCTTTGGTCAAAAACTCTGCCAAATGTGCTGGCTGACATAGCAATTATAATTGGTGCTGACAAGTGCATCAGCGCTGGGACTGGATGGTTGTATTGTGACTTGTGTGTATATCAGTAGGTGGTGCAACAAGCACCAGTAGCAGTTTGGTTGATGTCCTGTTCCTTGAGAAAACTGCTCAACAAGAAACATCATGAAAAGGCACAGAAGGGGAGTGTCAAGCTTTTCAGAAGCCACACTTATCAAATGTGCTAGGCCGGCAATTGCAATTAGTACTAACAAACATTGTGACTGGTGTGTATATCAATAGGTGGCGCAACATGCACCAGTAGCAGTTTGGTTGATGTCCTGTTGCTGGAGAAAACTGCTCAACAAGACAAATCATAAGAACTTTTTGTCTCATGCATTACTATCCTTGCTGCAAGGTTCCTAAGACAATTACAAGTATTGTGAATGGTTTATACTTGATCGCTTTGGAAGTGAGTGAGTCATGAATAGGGTAAAATCATAGGTGGAGCTGCATGTTTGGTGGTAGCAAGTTTCCTCACCAAGTGGTCCCATTAGACATCATAAAACATTGTCTTCTTCATGTGCAAAGTGCATTACTAGGCTGGCTATCAAGGTTCTCTGGACAAATGCAAATCTTGAATGGTTTATAGGGGATCTCTTGGAAGTGGATTGATTCATGAACTATGCTAAACTATAGGTGGAGCTGCATGTTGTCATGCCAGCTGATGTTGACTGATGTTAGCAAGTATCCTCGGCAACTGGTACTTGTAACACCTTATATACATTGATATAGCACTTGTGAAATTCCTGAATTATCTTGCAGAGTGTATTTGAAGAGTGAACAATGCTGCAGAAAGCTATTAATTTATTGTGTGTCACATGGCACGGCGATAAAGGACGCGAATGTTTGCTGTCAGCACAAGTACAGTACTTGGAAAGTGCGAACCATAACGTAACACCTAAGGATGCTGATGGGTATAAGGACAGCCATCTCTTGCACTCCTCATGTACTTGCTTCGGCAGTACATATACTAAAATTGGAACGATACAGAGAAGATTAGCATGGCCCCTGCGCAAGGATGACACGCAAATTCGTGAAGCGTTCCATATTTTCCGTGTTTCGGGTGTGTATGACCAGTCTGGGTAGATTTGGCATAGGTCAGCATGTGCACTGAAGTGATAACAGCACTTTGCCCTTCACTTATCAGGCAAAGTCAGTTGCAAACCAAGATAGATAACGTATCACGTCGACTCAAAGTCGGTCGGGTGTTGGCCGACCCGGAACAAACGGTCCTTTTTTTTTTTTTAAGTTCTAAACGGCGTACTGACTGATGTTGATATTATGGACATTACTCAGCAGAACTGTTCTCTTGCTTCTTTCCCTGATCATCCAGACTTTCCTATACTAGTTGAGACTTTGTTTTGTCTTGCTAAGATCAGATTGCCACTGAAACGTGCTAGCTACCAACGGTTTTGATTGCCCACACCTGGGAATGAACTAGGAACCTTAAAATCTTTGGTCAAAAACTCTGCCAAATGTGCTGGCTGACATAGCAATTATAATTGGTGCTGACAAGTGCATCAGCGCTGGGACTGGATGGTTGTATTGTGACTTGTGTGTATATCAGTAGGTGGTGCAACAAGCACCAGTAGCAGTTTGGTTGATGTCCTGTTCCTTGAGAAAACTGCTCAACAAGAAACATCATGAAAAGGCACAGAAGGGGAGTGTCAAGCTTTTCAGAAGCCACACTTATCAAATGTGCTAGGCCGGCAATTGCAATTAGTACTAACAAACATTGTGACTGGTGTGTATATCAATAGGTGGCGCAACATGCACCAGTAGCAGTTTGGTTGATGTCCTGTTGCTGGAGAAAACTGCTCAACAAGACAAATCATAAGAACTTTTTGTCTCATGCATTACTATCCTTGCTGCAAGGTTCCTAAGACAATTACAAGTATTGTGAATGGTTTATACTTGATCGCTTTGGAAGTGAGTGAGTCATGAATAGGGTAAAATCATAGGTGGAGCTGCATGTTTGGTGGTAGCAAGTTTCCTCACCAAGTGGTCCCATTAGACATCATAAAACATTGTCTTCTTCATGTGCAAAGTGCATTACTAGGCTGGCTATCAAGGTTCTCTGGACAAATGCAAATCTTGAATGGTTTATAGGGGATCTCTTGGAAGTGGATTGATTCATGAACTATGCTAAACTATAGGTGGAGCTGCATGTTGTCATGCCAGCTGATGTTGACTGATGTTAGCAAGTATCCTCGGCAACTGGTACTTGTAACACCTTATATACATTGATATAGCACTTGTGAAATTCCTGAATTATCTTGCAGAGTGTATTTGAAGAGTGAACAATGCTGCAGAAAGCTATTAATTTATTGTGTGTCACATGGCACGGCGATAAAGGACGCGAATGTTTGCTGTCAGCACAAGTACAGTACTTGGAAAGTGCGAACCATAACGTAACACCTAAGGATGCTGATGGGTATAAGGACAGCCATCTCTTGCACTCCTCATGTACTTGCTTCGGCAGTACATATACTAAAATTGGAACGATACAGAGAAGATTAGCATGGCCCCTGCGCAAGGATGACACGCAAATTCGTGAAGCGTTCCATATTTTCCGTGTTTCGGGTGTGTATGACCAGTCTGGGTAGATTTGGCATAGGTCAGCATGTGCACTGAAGTGATAACAGCACTTTGCCCTTCACTTATCAGGCAAAGTCAGTTGCAAACCAAGATAGATAACGTATCACGTCGACTCAAAGTCGGTCGGGTGTTGGCCGACCCGGAACAAACGGTCCTTTTTTTTTTTTTAAGTTCTAAACGGCGTACTGACTGATGTTGATATTATGGACATTACTCAGCAGAACTGTTCTCTTGCTTCTTTCCCTGATCATCCAGACTTTCCTATACTAGTTGAGACTTTGTTTTGTCTTGCTAAGATCAGATTGCCACTGAAACGTGCTAGCTACCAACGGTTTTGATTGCCCACACCTGGGAATGAACTAGGAACCTTAAAATCTTTGGTCAAAAACTCTGCCAAATGTGCTGGCTGACATAGCAATTATAATTGGTGCTGACAAGTGCATCAGCGCTGGGACTGGATGGTTGTATTGTGACTTGTGTGTATATCAGTAGGTGGTGCAACAAGCACCAGTAGCAGTTTGGTTGATGTCCTGTTCCTTGAGAAAACTGCTCAACAAGAAACATCATGAAAAGGCACAGAAGGGGAGTGTCAAGCTTTTCAGAAGCCACACTTATCAAATGTGCTAGGCCGGCAATTGCAATTAGTACTAACAAACATTGTGACTGGTGTGTGTATCAATAGGTGGCGCAACATGCACCAGTAGCAGTTTGGTTGATGTCCTGTTGCTGGAGAAAACTGCTCAACAAGACAAATCATAAGAACTTTTTGTACCATGCATTACTATCCTTGCTGCAAGGTTCCTAAGACAATTACAAGTATTGTGAATGGTTTATACTTGATCGCTTTGGAAGTGAGTGAGTCATGAATAGGGTAAAATCATAGGTGGAGCTGCATGTTTGGTGGTAGCAAGTTTCCTCACCAAGTGGTCCCATTAGACATCATAAAACATTGTCTTCTTCATGTGCAAAGTGCATTACTAGGCTGGCTATCAAGGTTCTCTGGACAAATGCAAATCTTGAATGGTTTATAGGGGATCTCTTGGAAGTGGATTGATTCATGAACTATGCTAAACTATAGGTGGAGCTGCATGTTGTCATGCCAGCTGATGTTGACTGATGTTAGCAAGTATCCTCGGCAACCGGTACTTGTAACACCTTATATACATTAATATAGCACTTGTGAAATTCCTGAATTATCTTGCAGAGTGTATTTGAAGAGTGAACAATGCTGCAGAAAGCTATTAATTTATTGTGTGTCACATGGCACGGCGATAAAGGACGCGAATGTTTGCTGTCAGCACAAGTACAGTACTTGGAAAGTGCGAACCATAACGTAACACCTAAGGATGCTGATGGGTATAAGGACAGCCATCTCTTGCACTCCTCATGTACTTGCTTCGGCAGTACATATACTAAAATTGGAACGATACAGAGAAGATTAGCATGGCCCCTGCGCAAGGATGACACGCAAATTCGTGAAGCGTTCCATATTTTCCGTGTTTCGGGTGTGTATGACCAGTCTGGGTAGATTTGGCATAGGTCAGCATGTGCACTGAAGTGATAACAGCACTTTGCCCTTCACTTATCAGGCAAAGTCAGTTGCAAACCAAGATAGATAACGTATCACGTCGACTCAAAGTCGGTCGGGTGTTGGCCGACCCGGAACAAACGGTCCTTTTTTTTTTTTTAAGTTCTAAACGGCGTACTGACTGATGTTGATATTATGGACATTACTCAGCAGAACTGTTCTCTTGCTTCTTTCCCTGATCATCCAGACTTTCCTATACTAGTTGAGACTTTGTTTTGTCTTGCTAAGATCAGATTGCCACTGAAACGTGCTAGCTACCAACGGTTTTGATTGCCCACACCTGGGAATGAACTAGGAGCCTCAAAATCTTTGGTCAAAAACTCTGCCAAATGTGCTGGCTGACATAGCAATTATAATTGGTGCTGACAAGTGCATCAGCGCTGGGACTGGATGGTTGTATTGTGACTTGTGTGTATATCAGTAGGTGGTGCAACAAGCACCAGTAGCAGTTTGGTTGATGTCCTGTTCCTTGAGAAAACTGCTCAACAAGAAACATCATGAAAAGGCACAGAAGGGGAGTGTCAAGCTTTTCAGAAGCCACACTTATCAAATGTGCTAGGCCGGCAATTGCAATTAGTACTAACAAACATTGTGACTGGTGTGTATATCAATAGGTGGCGCAACATGCACCAGTAGCAGTTTGGTTGATGTCCTGTTGCTGGAGAAAACTGCTCAACAAGACAAATCATAAGAACTTTTTGTCTCATGCATTACTATCCTTGCTGCAAGGTTCCTAAGACAATTACAAGTATTGTGAATGGTTTATACTTGATCGCTTTGGAAGTGAGTGAGTCATGAATAGGGTAAAATCATAGGTGGAGCTGCATGTTTGGTGGTAGCAAGTTTCCTCACCAAGTGGTCCCATTAGACATCATAAAACATTGTCTTCTTCATGTGCAAAGTGCATTACTAGGCTGGCTATCAAGGTTCTCTGGACAAATGCAAATCTTGAATGGTTTATAGGGGATCTCTTGGAAGTGGATTGATTCATGAACTATGCTAAACTATAGGTGGAGCTGCATGTTGTCATGCCAGCTGATGTTGACTGATGTTAGCAAGTATCCTCGGCAACTGGTACTTGTAACACCTTATATACATTGATATAGCACTTGTGAAATTCCTGAATTATCTTGCAGAGTGTATTTGAAGAGTGAACAATGCTGCAGAAAGCTATTAATTTATTGTGTGTCACATGGCACGGCGATAAAGGACGCGAATGTTTGCTGTCAGCACAAGTACAGTACTTGGAAAGTGCGAACCATAACGTAACACCTAAGGATGCTGATGGGTATAAGGACAGCCATCTCTTGCACTCCTCATGTACTTGCTTCGGCAGTACATATACTAAAATTGGAACGATACAGAGAAGATTAGCATGGCCCCTGCGCAAGGATGACACGCAAATTCGTGAAGCGTTCCATATTTTCCGTGTTTCGGGTGTGTATGACCAGTCTGGGTAGATTTGGCATAGGTCAGCATGTGCACTGAAGTGATAACAGCACTTTGCCCTTCACTTATCAGGCAAAGTCAGTTGCAAACCAAGATAGATAACGTATCACGTCGACTCAAAGTCGGTCGGGTGTTGGCCGACCCGGAACAAACGGTCCTTTTTTTTTTTTTAAGTTCTAAACGGCGTACTGACTGATGTTGATATTATGGACATTACTCAGCAGAACTGTTCTCTTGCTTCTTTCCCTGATCATCCAGACTTTCCTATACTAGTTGAGACTTTGTTTTGTCTTGCTAAGATCAGATTGCCACTGAAACGTGCTAGCTACCAACGGTTTTGATTGCCCACACCTGGGAATGAACTAGGAGCCTCAAAATCTTTGGTCAAAAACTCTGCCAAATGTGCTGGCTGACATAGCAATTATAATTGGTGCTGACAAGTGCATCAGCGCTGGGACTGGATGGTTGTATTGTGACTTGTGTGTATATCAGTAGGTGGTGCAACAAGCACCAGTAGCAGTTTGGTTGATGTCCTGTTCCTTGAGAAAACTGCTCAACAAGAAACATCATGAAAAGGCACAGAAGGGGAGTGTCAAGCTTTTCAGAAGCCACACTTATCAAATGTGCTAGGCCGGCAATTGCAATTAGTACTAACAAACATTGTGACTGGTGTGTATATCAATAGGTGGCGCAACATGCACCAGTAGCAGTTTGGTTGATGTCCTGTTGCTGGAGAAAACTGCTCAACAAGACAAATCATAAGAACTTTTTGTCTCATGCATTACTATCCTTGCTGCAAGGTTCCTAAGACAATTACAAGTATTGTGAATGGTTTATACTTGATCGCTTTGGAAGTGAGTGAGTCATGAATAGGGTAAAATCATAGGTGGAGCTGCATGTTTGGTGGTAGCAAGTTTCCTCACCAAGTGGTCCCATTAGACATCATAAAACATTGTCTTCTTCATGTGCAAAGTGCATTACTAGGCTGGCTATCAAGGTTCTCTGGACAAATGCAAATCTTGAATGGTTTATAGGGGATCTCTTGGAAGTGGATTGATTCATGAACTATGCTAAACTATAGGTGGAGCTGCATGTTGTCATGCCAGCTGATGTTGACTGATGTTAGCAAGTATCCTCGGCAACTGGTACTTGTAACACCTTATATACATTGATATAGCACTTGTGAAATTCCTGAATTATCTTGCAGAGTGTATTTGAAGAGTGAACAATGCTGCAGAAAGCTATTAATTTATTGTGTGTCACATGGCACGGCGATAAAGGACGCGAATGTTTGCTGTCAGCACAAGTACAGTACTTGGAAAGTGCGAACCATAACGTAACACCTAAGGATGCTGATGGGTATAAGGACAGCCATCTCTTGCACTCCTCATGTACTTGCTTCGGCAGTACATATACTAAAATTGGAACGATACAGAGAAGATTAGCATGGCCCCTGCGCAAGGATGACACGCAAATTCGTGAAGCGTTCCATATTTTCCGTGTTTCGGGTGTGTATGACCAGTCTGGGTAGATTTGGCATAGGTCAGCATGTGCACTGAAGTGATAACAGCACTTTGCCCTTCACTTATCAGGCAAAGTCAGTTGCAAACCAAGATAGATAACGTATCACGTCGACTCAAAGTCGGTCGGGTGTTGGCCGACCCGGAACAAACGGTCCTTTTTTTTTTTTTAAGTTCTAAACGGCGTACTGACTGATGTTGATATTATGGACATTACTCAGCAGAACTGTTCTCTTGCTTCTTTCCCTGATCATCCAGACTTTCCTATACTAGTTGAGACTTTGTTTTGTCTTGCTAAGATCAGATTGCCACTGAAACGTGCTAGCTACCAACGGTTTTGATTGCCCACACCTGGGAATGAACTAGGAACCTTAAAATCTTTGGTCAAAAACTCTGCCAAATGTGCTGGCTGACATAGCAATTATAATTGGTGCTGACAAGTGCATCAGCGCTGGGACTGGATGGTTGTATTGTGACTTGTGTGTATATCAGTAGGTGGTGCAACAAGCACCAGTAGCAGTTTGGTTGATGTCCTGTTCCTTGAGAAAACTGCTCAACAAGAAACATCATGAAAAGGCACAGAAGGGGAGTGTCAAGCTTTTCAGAAGCCACACTTATCAAATGTGCTAGGCCGGCAATTGCAATTAGTACTAACAAACATTGTGACTGGTGTGTATATCAATAGGTGGCGCAACATGCACCAGTAGCAGTTTGGTTGATGTCCTGTTGCTGGAGAAAACTGCTCAACAAGACAAATCATAAGAACTTTTTGTCTCATGCATTACTATCCTTGCTGCAAGGTTCCTAAGACAATTACAAGTATTGTGAATGGTTTATACTTGATCGCTTTGGAAGTGAGTGAGTCATGAATAGGGTAAAATCATAGGTGGAGCTGCATGTTTGGTGGTAGCAAGTTTCCTCACCAAGTGGTCCCATTAGACATCATAAAACATTGTCTTCTTCATGTGCAAAGTGCATTACTAGGCTGGCTATCAAGGTTCTCTGGACAAATGCAAATCTTGAATGGTTTATAGGGGATCTCTTGGAAGTGGATTGATTCATGAACTATGCTAAACTATAGGTGGAGCTGCATGTTGTCATGCCAGCTGATGTTGACTGATGTTAGCAAGTATCCTCGGCAACTGGTACTTGTAACACCTTATATACATTGATATAGCACTTGTGAAATTCCTGAATTATCTTGCAGAGTGTATTTGAAGAGTGAACAATGCTGCAGAAAGCTATTAATTTATTGTGTGTCACATGGCACGGCGATAAAGGACGCGAATGTTTGCTGTCAGCACAAGTACAGTACTTGGAAAGTGCGAACCATAACGTAACACCTAAGGATGCTGATGGGTATAAGGACAGCCATCTCTTGCACTCCTCATGTACTTGCTTCGGCAGTACATATACTAAAATTGGAACGATACAGAGAAGATTAGCATGGCCCCTGCGCAAGGATGACACGCAAATTCGTGAAGCGTTCCATATTTTCCGTGTTTCGGGTGTGTATGACCAGTCTGGGTAGATTTGGCATAGGTCAGCATGTGCACTGAAGTGATAACAGCACTTTGCCCTTCACTTATCAGGCAAAGTCAGTTGCAAACCAAGATAGATAACGTATCACGTCGACTCAAAGTCGGTCGGGTGTTGGCCGACCCGGAACAAACGGTCCTTTTTTTTTTTTTAAGTTCTAAACGGCGTACTGACTGATGTTGATATTATGGACATTACTCAGCAGAACTGTTCTCTTGCTTCTTTCCCTGATCATCCAGACTTTCCTATACTAGTTGAGACTTTGTTTTGTCTTGCTAAGTTCAGATTGCCACTGAAACGTGCTAGCTACCAACTGTTTTGATTGCCCACACCTGGGAATGAACTAGGAACCTTAAAATCTTTGGTCAAAAACTCTGCCAAATGTGCTGGCTGACATAGCAATTATAATTGGTGCTGACAAGTGCATCAGCGCTGGGACTGGATGGTTGTATTGTGACTTGTGTGTATATCAGTAGGTGGTGCAACAAGCACCAGTAGCAGTTTGGTTGATGTCCTGTTCCTTGAGAAAACTGCTCAACAAGAAACATCATGAAAAGGCACAGAAGGGGAGTGTCAAGCTTTTCAGAAGCCACACTTATCAAATGTGCTAGGCCGGCAATTGCAATTAGTACTAACAAACATTGTGACTGGTGTGTATATCAATAGGTGGCGCAACATGCACCAGTAGCAGTTTGGTTGATGTCCTGTTGCTGGAGAAAACTGCTCAACAAGACAAATCATAAGAACTTTTTGTCTCATGCATTACTATCCTTGCTGCAAGGTTCCTAAGACAATTACAAGTATTGTGAATGGTTTATACTTGATCGCTTTGGAAGTGAGTGAGTCATGAATAGGGTAAAATCATAGGTGGAGCTGCATGTTTGGTGGTAGCAAGTTTCCTCACCAAGTGGTCCCATTAGACATCATAAAACATTGTCTTCTTCATGTGCAAAGTGCATTACTAGGCTGGCTATCAAGGTTCTCTGGACAAATGCAAATCTTGAATGGTTTATAGGGGATCTCTTGGAAGTGGATTGATTCATGAACTATGCTAAACTATAGGTGGAGCTGCATGTTGTCATGCCAGCTGATGTTGACTGATGTTAGCAAGTATCCTCGGCAACTGGTACTTGTAACACCTTATATACATTGATATAGCACTTGTGAAATTCCTGAATTATCTTGCAGAGTGTATTTGAAGAGTGAACAATGCTGCAGAAAGCTATTAATTTATTGTGTGTCACATGGCACGGCGATAAAGGACGCGAATGTTTGCTGTCAGCACAAGTACAGTACTTGGAAAGTGCGAACCATAACGTAACACCTAAGGATGCTGATGGGTATAAGGACAGCCATCTCTTGCACTCCTCATGTACTTGCTTCGGCAGTACATATACTAAAATTGGAACGATACAGAGAAGATTAGCATGGCCCCTGCGCAAGGATGACACGCAAATTCGTGAAGCGTTCCATATTTTCCGTGTTTCGGGTGTGTATGACCAGTCTGGGTAGATTTGGCATAGGTCAGCATGTGCACTGAAGTGATAACAGCACTTTGCCCTTCACTTATCAGGCAAAGTCAGTTGCAAACCAAGATAGATAACGTATCACATCGACTCAAAGTCGGTCGGGTGTTGGCCGACCCGGAACAAACGGTCCTTTTTTTTTTTTTAAGTTCTAAACGGCGTACTGACTGATGTTGATATCATGGACATTACTCAGCAGAACTGTTCTCTTGCTTCTTTCCCTGATCATCCAGACTTTCCTATACTAGTTGAGACTTTGTTTTGTCTTGCTAAGATCAGATTGCCACTGAAACGTGCTAGCTACCAACGGTTTTGATTGCCCACACCTGGGAATGAACTAGGAGCCTCAAAATCTTTGGTCAAAAACTCTGCCAAATGTGCTGGCTGACATAGCAATTATAATTGGTGCTGACAAGTGCATCAGCGCTGGGACTGGATGGTTGTATTGTGACTTGTGTGTATATCAGTAGGTGGTGCAACAAGCACCAGTAGCAGTTTGGTTGATGTCCTGTTCCTTGAGAAAACTGCTCAACAAGAAACATCATGAAAAGGCACAGAAGGGGAGTGTCAAGCTTTTCAGAAGCCACACTTATCAAATGTGCTAGGCCGGCAATTGCAATTAGTACTAACAAACATTGTGACTGGTGTGTATATCAATAGGTGGCGCAACATGCACCAGTAGCAGTTTGGTTGATGTCCTGTTGCTGGAGAAAACTGCTCAACAAGACAAATCATAAGAACTTTTTGTCTCATGCATTACTATCCTTGCTGCAAGGTTCCTAAGACAATTACAAGTATTGTGAATGGTTTATACTTGATCGCTTTGGAAGTGAGTGAGTCATGAATAGGGTAAAATCATAGGTGGAGCTGCATGTTTGGTGGTAGCAAGTTTCCTCACCAAGTGGTCCCATTAGACATCATAAAACATTGTCTTCTTCATGTGCAAAGTGCATTACTAGGCTGGCTATCAAGGTTCTCTGGACAAATGCAAATCTTGAATGGTTTATAGGGGATCTCTTGGAAGTGGATTGATTCATGAACTATGCTAAACTATAGGTGGAGCTGCATGTTGTCATGCCAGCTGATGTTGACTGATGTTAGCAAGTATCCTCGGCAACTGGTACTTGTAACACCTTATATACATTGATATAGCACTTGTGAAATTCCTGAATTATCTTGCAGAGTGTATTTGAAGAGTGAACAATGCTGCAGAAAGCTATTAATTTATTGTGTGTCACATGGCACGGCGATAAAGGACGCGAATGTTTGCTGTCAGCACAAGTACAGTACTTGGAAAGTGCGAACCATAACGTAACACCTAAGGATGCTGATGGGTATAAGGACAGCCATCTCTTGCACTCCTCATGTACTTGCTTCGGCAGTACATATACTAAAATTGGAACGATACAGAGAAGATTAGCATGGCCCCTGCGCAAGGATGACACGCAAATTCGTGAAGCGTTCCATATTTTCCGTGTTTCGGGTGTGTATGACCAGTCTGGGTAAATTTGGCATAGGTCAGCATGTGCACTGAAGTGATAACAGCACTTTGCCCTTCACTTATCAGGCAAAGTCAGTTGCAAACCAAGATAGATAACGTATCACGTCGACTCAAAGTCGGTCGGGTGTTGGCCGACCCGGAACAAACGGTCCTTTTTTTTTTTTTAAGTTCTAAACGGCGTACTGACTGATGTTGATATTATGGACATTACTCAGCAGAACTGTTCTCTTGCTTCTTTCCCTGATCATCCAGACTTTCCTATACTAGTTGAGACTTTGTTTTGTCTTGCTAAGATCAGATTGCCACTGAAACGTGCTAGCTACCAACGGTTTTGATTGCCCACACCTGGGAATGAACTAGGAACCTTAAAATCTTTGGTCAAAAACTCTGCCAAATGTGCTGGCTGACATAGCAATTATAATTGGTGCTGACAAGTGCATCAGCGCTGGGACTGGATGGTTGTATTGTGACTTGTGTGTATATCAGTAGGTGGTGCAACAAGCACCAGTAGCAGTTTGGTTGATGGCCTGTTCCTTGAGAAAACTGCTCAACAAGAAACATCATGAAAAGGCACAGAAGGGGAGTGTCAAGCTTTTCAGAAGCCACACTTATCAAATGTGCTAGGCCGGCAATTGCAATTAGTACTAACAAACATTGTGACTGGTGTGTATATCAATAGGTGGCGCAACATGCACCAGTAGCAGTTTGGTTGATGTCCTGTTGCTGGAGAAAACTGCTCAACAAGACAAATCATAAGAACTTTTTGTCTCATGCATTACTATCCTTGCTGCAAGGTTCCTAAGACAATTACAAGTATTGTGAATGGTTTATACTTGATCGCTTTGGAAGTGAGTGAGTCATGAATAGGGTAAAATCATAGGTGGAGCTGCATGTTTGGTGGTAGCAAGTTTCCTCACCAAGTGGTCCCATTAGACATCATAAAACATTGTCTTCTTCATGTGCAAAGTGCATTACTAGGCTGGCTATCAAGGTTCTCTGGACAAATGCAAATCTTGAATGGTTTATAGGGGATCTCTTGGAAGTGGATTGATTCATGAACTATGCTAAACTATAGGTGGAGCTGCATGTTGTCATGCCAGCTGATGTTGACTGATGTTAGCAAGTATCCTCGGCAACTGGTACTTGTAACACCTTATATACATTGATATAGCACTTGTGAAATTCCTGAATTATCTTGCAGAGTGTATTTGAAGAGTGAACAATGCTGCAGAAAGCTATTAATTTATTGTGTGTCACATGGCACGGCGATAAAGGACGCGAATGTTTGCTGTCAGCACAAGTACAGTACTTGGAAAGTGCGAACCATAACGTAACACCTAAGGATGCTGATGGGTATAAGGACAGCCATCTCTTGCACTCCTCATGTACTTGCTTCGGCAGTACATATACTAAAATTGGAACGATACAGAGAAGATTAGCATGGCCCCTGCGCAAGGATGACACGCAAATTCGTGAAGCGTTCCATATTTTCCGTGTTTCGGGTGTGTATGACCAGTCTGGGTAGATTTGGCATAGGTCAGCATGTGCACTGAAGTGATAACAGCACTTTGCCCTTCACTTATCAGGCAAAGTCAGTTGCAAACCAAGATAGATAACGTATCACGTCGACTCAAAGTCGGTCGGGTGTTGGCCGACCCGGAACAAACGGTCCTTTTTTTTTTTTTAAGTTCTAAACGGCGTACTGACTGATGTTGATATTATGGACATTACTCAGCAGAACTGTTCTCTTGCTTCTTTCCCTGATCATCCAGACTTTCCTATACTAGTTGAGACTTTGTTTTGTCTTGCTAAGATCAGATTGCCACTGAAACGTGCTAGCTACCAACGGTTTTGATTGCCCACACCTGGGAATGAACTAGGAACCTTAAAATCTTTGGTCAAAAACTCTGCCAAATGTGCTGGCTGACATAGCAATTATAATTGGTGCTGACAAGTGCATCAGCGCTGGGACTGGATGGTTGTATTGTGACTTGTGTGTATATCAGTAGGTGGTGCAACAAGCACCAGTAGCAGTTTGGTTGATGTCCTGTTCCTTGAGAAAACTGCTCAACAAGAAACATCATGAAAAGGCACAGAAGGGGAGTGTCAAGCTTTTCAGAAGCCACACTTATCAAATGTGCTAGGCCGGCAATTGCAATTAGTACTAACAAACATTGTGACTGGTGTGTATATCAATAGGTGGCGCAA
Organism: Alitta virens; assembly: GCA_932294295.1. NCBI lineage: Eukaryota > Metazoa > Annelida > Polychaeta > Phyllodocida > Nereididae > Alitta > Alitta virens. The sequence goes on along the minus strand of OW028580.1, from coordinate 3,647,627 downwards.
CATGCACCAGTAGCAGTTTGGTTGATGTCCTGTTGCTGGAGAAAACTGCTCAACAAGACAAATCATAAGAACTTTTTGTCTCATGCATTACTATCCTTGCTGCAAGGTTCCTAAGACAATTACAAGTATTGTGAATGGTTTATACTTGATCGCTTTGGAAGTGAGTGAGTCATGAATAGGGTAAAATCATAGGTGGAGCTGCATGTTTGGTGGTAGCAAGTTTCCTCACCAAGTGGTCCCATTAGACATCATAAAACATTGTCTTCTTCATGTGCAAAGTGCATTACTAGGCTGGCTATCAAGGTTCTCTGGACAAATGCAAATCTTGAATGGTTTATAGGGGATCTCTTGGAAGTGGATTGATTCATGAACTATGCTAAACTATAGGTGGAGCTGCATGTTGTCATGCCAGCTGATGTTGACTGATGTTAGCAAGTATCCTCGGCAACTGGTACTTGTAACACCTTATATACATTGATATAGCACTTGTGAAATTCCTGAATTATCTTGCAGAGTGTATTTGAAGAGTGAACAATGCTGCAGAAAGCTATTAATTTATTGTGTGTCACATGGCACGGCGATAAAGGACGCGAATGTTTGCTGTCAGCACAAGTACAGTACTTGGAAAGTGCGAACCATAACGTAACACCTAAGGATGCTGATGGGTATAAGGACAGCCATCTCTTGCACTCCTCATGTACTTGCTTCGGCAGTACATATACTAAAATTGGAACGATACAGAGAAGATTAGCATGGCCCCTGCGCAAGGATGACACGCAAATTCGTGAAGCGTTCCATATTTTCCGTGTTTCGGGTGTGTATGACCAGTCTGGGTAGATTTGGCATAGGTCAGCATGTGCACTGAAGTGATAACAGCACTTTGCCCTTCACTTATCAGGCAAAGTCAGTTGCAAACCAAGATAGATAACGTATCACGTCGACTCAAAGTCGGTCGGGTGTTGGCCGACCCGGAACAAACGGTCCTTTTTTTTTTTTTAAGTTCTAAACGGCGTACTGACTGATGTTGATATTATGGACATTACTCAGCAGAACTGTTCTCTTGCTTCTTTCCCTGATCATCCAGACTTTCCTATACTAGTTGAGACTTTGTTTTGTCTTGCTAAGTTCAGATTGCCACTGAAACGTGCTAGCTACCAACTGTTTTGATTGCCCACACCTGGGAATGAACTAGGAACCTTAAAATCTTTGGTCAAAAACTCTGCCAAATGTGCTGGCTGACATAGCAATTATAATTGGTGCTGACAAGTGCATCAGCGCTGGGACTGGATGGTTGTATTGTGACTTGTGTGTATATCAGTAGGTGGTGCAACAAGCACCAGTAGCAGTTTGGTTGATGTCCTGTTCCTTGAGAAAACTGCTCAACAAGAAACATCATGAAAAGGCACAGAAGGGGAGTGTCAAGCTTTTCAGAAGCCACACTTATCAAATGTGCTAGGCCGGCAATTGCAATTAGTACTAACAAACATTGTGACTGGTGTGTATATCAATAGGTGGCGCAACATGCACCAGTAGCAGTTTGGTTGATGTCCTGTTGCTGGAGAAAACTGCTCAACAAGACAAATCATAAGAACTTTTTGTCTCATGCATTACTATCCTTGCTGCAAGGTTCCTAAGACAATTACAAGTATTGTGAATGGTTTATACTTGATCGCTTTGGAAGTGAGTGAGTCATGAATAGGGTAAAATCATAGGTGGAGCTGCATGTTTGGTGGTAGCAAGTTTCCTCACCAAGTGGTCCCATTAGACATCATAAAACATTGTCTTCTTCATGTGCAAAGTGCATTACTAGGCTGGCTATCAAGGTTCTCTGGACAAATGCAAATCTTGAATGGTTTATAGGGGATCTCTTGGAAGTGGATTGATTCATGAACTATGCTAAACTATAGGTGGAGCTGCATGTTGTCATGCCAGCTGATGTTGACTGATGTTAGCAAGTATCCTCGGCAACTGGTACTTGTAACACCTTATATACATTGATATAGCACTTGTGAAATTCCTGAATTATCTTGCAGAGTGTATTTGAAGAGTGAACAATGCTGCAGAAAGCTATTAATTTATTGTGTGTCACATGGCACGGCGATAAAGGACGCGAATGTTTGCTGTCAGCACAAGTACAGTACTTGGAAAGTGCGAACCATAACGTAACACCTAAGGATGCTGATGGGTATAAGGACAGCCATCTCTTGCACTCCTCATGTACTTGCTTCGGCAGTACATATACTAAAATTGGAACGATACAGAGAAGATTAGCATGGCCCCTGCGCAAGGATGACACGCAAATTCGTGAAGCGTTCCATATTTTCCGTGTTTCGGGTGTGTATGACCAGTCTGGGTAGATTTGGCATAGGTCAGCATGTGCACTGAAGTGATAACAGCACTTTGCCCTTCACTTATCAGGCAAAGTCAGTTGCAAACCAAGATAGATAACGTATCACATCGACTCAAAGTCGGTCGGGTGTTGGCCGACCCGGAACAAACGGTCCTTTTTTTTTTTTTAAGTTCTAAACGGCGTACTGACTGATGTTGATATCATGGACATTACTCAGCAGAACTGTTCTCTTGCTTCTTTCCCTGATCATCCAGACTTTCCTATACTAGTTGAGACTTTGTTTTGTCTTGCTAAGATCAGATTGCCACTGAAACGTGCTAGCTACCAACGGTTTTGATTGCCCACACCTGGGAATGAACTAGGAGCCTCAAAATCTTTGGTCAAAAACTCTGCCAAATGTGCTGGCTGACATAGCAATTATAATTGGTGCTGACAAGTGCATCAGCGCTGGGACTGGATGGTTGTATTGTGACTTGTGTGTATATCAGTAGGTGGTGCAACAAGCACCAGTAGCAGTTTGGTTGATGTCCTGTTCCTTGAGAAAACTGCTCAACAAGAAACATCATGAAAAGGCACAGAAGGGGAGTGTCAAGCTTTTCAGAAGCCACACTTATCAAATGTGCTAGGCCGGCAATTGCAATTAGTACTAACAAACATTGTGACTGGTGTGTATATCAATAGGTGGCGCAACATGCACCAGTAGCAGTTTGGTTGATGTCCTGTTGCTGGAGAAAACTGCTCAACAAGACAAATCATAAGAACTTTTTGTCTCATGCATTACTATCCTTGCTGCAAGGTTCCTAAGACAATTACAAGTATTGTGAATGGTTTATACTTGATCGCTTTGGAAGTGAGTGAGTCATGAATAGGGTAAAATCATAGGTGGAGCTGCATGTTTGGTGGTAGCAAGTTTCCTCACCAAGTGGTCCCATTAGACATCATAAAACATTGTCTTCTTCATGTGCAAAGTGCATTACTAGGCTGGCTATCAAGGTTCTCTGGACAAATGCAAATCTTGAATGGTTTATAGGGGATCTCTTGGAAGTGGATTGATTCATGAACTATGCTAAACTATAGGTGGAGCTGCATGTTGTCATGCCAGCTGATGTTGACTGATGTTAGCAAGTATCCTCGGCAACTGGTACTTGTAACACCTTATATACATTGATATAGCACTTGTGAAATTCCTGAATTATCTTGCAGAGTGTATTTGAAGAGTGAACAATGCTGCAGAAAGCTATTAATTTATTGTGTGTCACATGGCACGGCGATAAAGGACGCGAATGTTTGCTGTCAGCACAAGTACAGTACTTGGAAAGTGCGAACCATAACGTAACACCTAAGGATGCTGATGGGTATAAGGACAGCCATCTCTTGCACTCCTCATGTACTTGCTTCGGCAGTACATATACTAAAATTGGAACGATACAGAGAAGATTAGCATGGCCCCTGCGCAAGGATGACACGCAAATTCGTGAAGCGTTCCATATTTTCCGTGTTTCGGGTGTGTATGACCAGTCTGGGTAAATTTGGCATAGGTCAGCATGTGCACTGAAGTGATAACAGCACTTTGCCCTTCACTTATCAGGCAAAGTCAGTTGCAAACCAAGATAGATAACGTATCACGTCGACTCAAAGTCGGTCGGGTGTTGGCCGACCCGGAACAAACGGTCCTTTTTTTTTTTTTAAGTTCTAAACGGCGTACTGACTGATGTTGATATTATGGACATTACTCAGCAGAACTGTTCTCTTGCTTCTTTCCCTGATCATCCAGACTTTCCTATACTAGTTGAGACTTTGTTTTGTCTTGCTAAGATCAGATTGCCACTGAAACGTGCTAGCTACCAACGGTTTTGATTGCCCACACCTGGGAATGAACTAGGAACCTTAAAATCTTTGGTCAAAAACTCTGCCAAATGTGCTGGCTGACATAGCAATTATAATTGGTGCTGACAAGTGCATCAGCGCTGGGACTGGATGGTTGTATTGTGACTTGTGTGTATATCAGTAGGTGGTGCAACAAGCACCAGTAGCAGTTTGGTTGATGTCCTGTTCCTTGAGAAAACTGCTCAACAAGAAACATCATGAAAAGGCACAGAAGGGGAGTGTCAAGCTTTTCAGAAGCCACACTTATCAAATGTGCTAGGCCGGCAATTGCAATTAGTACTAACAAACATTGTGACTGGTGTGTATATCAATAGGTGGCGCAACATGCACCAGTAGCAGTTTGGTTGATGTCCTGTTGCTGGAGAAAACTGCTCAACAAGACAAATCATAAGAACTTTTTGTCTCATGCATTACTATCCTTGCTGCAAGGTTCCTAAGACAATTACAAGTATTGTGAATGGTTTATACTTGATCGCTTTGGAAGTGAGTGAGTCATGAATAGGGTAAAATCATAGGTGGAGCTGCATGTTTGGTGGTAGCAAGTTTCCTCACCAAGTGGTCCCATTAGACATCATAAAACATTGTCTTCTTCATGTGCAAAGTGCATTACTAGGCTGGCTATCAAGGTTCTCTGGACAAATGCAAATCTTGAATGGTTTATAGGGGATCTCTTGGAAGTGGATTGATTCATGAACTATGCTAAACTATAGGTGGAGCTGCATGTTTTCATGCCAGCTGATGTTGACTGATGTTAGCAAGTATCCTCGGCAACTGGTACTTGTAACACCTTATATACATTGATATAGCACTTGTGAAATTCCTGAATTATCTTGCAGAGTGTATTTGAAGAGTGAACAATGCTGCAGAAAGCTATTAATTTATTGTGTGTCACATGGCACGGCGATAAAGGACGCGAATGTTTGCTGTCAGCACAAGTACAGTACTTGGAAAGTGCGAACCATAACGTAACACCTAAGGATGCTGATGGGTATAAGGACAGCCATCTCTTGCACTCCTCATGTACTTGCTTCGGCAGTACATATACTAAAATTGGAACGATACAGAGAAGATTAGCATGGCCCCTGCGCAAGGATGACACGCAAATTCGTGAAGCGTTCCATATTTTCCGTGTTTCGGGTGTGTATGACCAGTCTGGGTTGATTTGGCATAGGTCAGCATGTGCACTGAAGTGATAACAGCACTTTGCCCTTCACTTATCAGGCAAAGTCAGTTGCAAACCAAGATAGATAACGTATCACGTCGACTCAAAGTCGGTTGGGTGTTGGCCGACCCGGAACAAGCGGTCCTTTTTTTCATTTTAAGTTCTAAACGGCGTACTGACTGATGTTGATATTATGGACATTACTCAGCAGAACTGTTCTCTTGCTTCTTTCCCTGATCATCCAGACTTTCCTATACTAGTTGAGACTTTGTTTTGTCTTGCTAAGATCAGATTGCCACTGAAACGTGCTAGCTACCAACGGTTTTGATTGCCCACACCTGGGAATGAACTAGGAACCTTAAAATCTTTGGTCAAAAACTCTGCCAAATGTGCTGGCTGACATAGCAATTATAATTGGTGCTGACAAGTGCATCAGCGCTGGGACTGGATGGTTGTATTGTGACTTGTGTGTATATCAGTAGGTGGTGCAACAAGCACCAGTAGCAGTTTGGTTGATGTCCTGTTCCTTGAGAAAACTGCTCAACAAGAAACATCATGAAAAGGCACAGAAGGGGAGTGTCAAGCTTTTCAGAAGCCACACTTATCAAATGTGCTAGGCCGGCAATTGCAATTAGTACTAACAAACATTGTAACTGGTGTGTATATCAATAGGTGGCGCAACATGCACCAGTAGCAGTTTGGTTGATGTCCTGTTGCTGGAGAAAACTGCTCAACAAGACAAATCATAAGAACTTTTTGTCTCATGCATTACTATCCTTGCTGCAAGGTTCCTAAGACAATTACAAGTATTGTGAATGGTTTATACTTGATCGCTTTGGAAGTGAGTGAGTCATGAATAGGGTAAAATCATAGGTGGAGCTGCATGTTTGGTGGTAGCAAGTTTCCTCACCAAGTGGTCCCATTAGACATCATAAAACATTGTCTTCTTCATGTGCAAAGTGCATTACTAGGCTGGCTATCAAGGTTCTCTGGACAAATGCAAATCTTGAATGGTTTATAGGGGATCTCTTGGAAGTGGATTGATTCATGAACTATGCTAAACTATAGGTGGAGCTGCATGTTGTCATGCCAGCTGATGTTGACTGATGTTAGCAAGTATCCTCGGCAACTGGTACTTGTAACACCTTATATACATTGATATAGCACTTGTGAAATTCCTGAATTATCTTGCAGAGTGTATTTGAAGAGTGAACAATGCTGCAGAAAGCTATTAATTTATTGTGTGTCACATGGCACGGCGATAAAGGATGCGAATGTTTGCTGTCAGCACAAGTACAGTACTTGGAAAGTGCGAACCATAACGTAACACCTAAGGATGCTGATGGGTATAAGGACAGCCATCTCTTGCACTCCTCATGTACTTGCTTCGGCAGTACATATACTAAAATTGGAACGATACAGAGAAGATTAGCATGGCCCCTGCGCAAGGATGACACGCAAATTCGTGAAGCGTTCCATATTTTCCGTGTTTCGGGTGTGTATGACCAGTCTGGGTAGATTTGGCATAGGTCAGCATGTGCACTGAAGTGATAACAGCACTTTGCCCTTCACTTATCAGGCAAAGTCAGTTGCAAACCAAGATAGATAACGTATCACGTCGACTCAAAGTCGGTCGGGTGTTGGCCGACCCGGAACAAACGGTCCTTTTTTTTTTTTTAAGTTCTAAACGGCGTACTGACTGATGTTGATATTATGGACATTACTCAGCAGAACTGTTCTCTTGCTTCTTTCCCTGATCATCCAGACTTTCCTATACTAGTTGAGACTTTGTTTTGTCTTGCTAAGATCAGATTGCCACTGAAACGTGCTAGCTACCAACGGTTTTGATTGCCCACACCTGGGAATGAACTAGGAACCTTAAAATCTTTGGTCAAAAACTCTGCCAAATGTGCTGGCTGACATAGCAATTATAATTGGTGCTGACAAGTGCATCAGCGCTGGGACTGGATGGTTGTATTGTGACTTGTGTGTATATCAGTAGGTGGTGCAACAAGCACCAGTAGCAGTTTGGTTGATGTCCTGTTCCTTGAGAAAACTGCTCAACAAGAAACATCATGAAAAGGCACAGAAGGGGAGTGTCAAGCTTTTCAGAAGCCACACTTATCAAATGTGCTAGGCCGGCAATTGCAATTAGTACTAACAAACATTGTGACTGGTGTGTATATCAATAGGTGGCGCAACATGCACCAGTAGCAGTTTGGTTGATGTCCTGTTGCTGGAGAAAACTGCTCAACAAGACAAATCATAAGAACTTTTTGTCTCATGCATTACTATCCTTGCTGCAAGGTTCCTAAGACAATTACAAGTATTGTGAATGGTTTATACTTGATCGCTTTGGAAGTGAGTGAGTCATGAATAGGGTAAAATCATAGGTGGAGCTGCATGTTTGGTGGTAGCAAGTTTCCTCACCAAGTGGTCCCATTAGACATCATAAAACATTGTCTTCTTCATGTGCAAAGTGCATTACTAGGCTGGCTATCAAGGTTCTCTGGACAAATGCAAATCTTGAATGGTTTATAGGGGATCTCTTGGAAGTGGATTGATTCATGAACTATGCTAAACTATAGGTGGAGCTGCATGTTGTCATGCCAGCTGATGTTGACTGATGTTAGCAAGTATCCTCGGCAACTGGTACTTGTAACACCTTATATACATTGATATAGCACTTGTGAAATTCCTGAATTATCTTGCAGAGTGTATTTGAAGAGTGAACAATGCTGCAGAAAGCTATTAATTTATTGTGTGTCACATGGCACGGCGATAAAGGACGCGAATGTTTGCTGTCAGCACAAGTACAGTACTTGGAAAGTGCGAACCATAACGTAACACCTAAGGATGCTGATGGGTATAAGGACAGCCATCTCTTGCACTCCTCATGTACTTGCTTCGGCAGTACATATACTAAAATTGGAACGATACAGAGAAGATTAGCATGGCCCCTGCGCAAGGATGACACGCAAATTCGTGAAGCGTTCCATATTTTCCGTGTTTCGGGTGTGTATGACCAGTCTGGGTAGATTTGGCATAGGTCAGCATGTGCACTGAAGTGATAACAGCACTTTGCCCTTCACTTATCAGGCAAAGTCAGTTGCAAACCAAGATAGATAACGTATCACGTCGACTCAAAGTCGGTCGGGTGTTGGCCGACCCGGAACAAACGGTCCTTTTTTTTTTTTTAAGTTCTAAACGGCGTACTGACTGATGTTGATATTATGGACATTACTCAGCAGAACTGTTCTCTTGCTTCTTTCCCTGATCATCCAGACTTTCCTATACTAGTTGAGACTTTGTTTTGTCTTGCTAAGATCAGATTGCCACTGAAACGTGCTAGCTACCAACGGTTTTGATTGCCCACACCTGGGAATGAACTAGGAACCTTAAAATCTTTGGTCAAAAACTCTGCCAAATGTGCTGGCTGACATAGCAATTATAATTGGTGCTGACAAGTGCATCAGCGCTGGGACTGGATGGTTGTATTGTGACTTGTGTGTATATCAGTAGGTGGTGCAACAAGCACCAGTAGCAGTTTGGTTGATGTCCTGTTCCTTGAGAAAACTGCTCAACAAAAAACATCATGAAAAGGCACAGAAGGGGAGTGTCAAGCTTTTCAGAAGCCACACTTATCAAATGTGCTAGGCCGGCAATTGCAATTAGTACTAACAAACATTGTGACTGGTGTGTATATCAATAGGTGGCGCAACATGCACCAGTAGCAGTTTGGTTGATGTCCTGTTGCTGGAGAAAACTGCTCAACAAGACAAATCATAAGAACTTTTTGTCTCATGCATTACTATCCTTGCTGCAAGGTTCCTAAGACAATTACAAGTATTGTGAATGGTTTATACTTGATCGCTTTGGAAGTGAGTGAGTCATGAATAGGGTAAAATCATAGGTGGAGCTGCATGTTTGGTGGTAGCAAGTTTCCTCACCAAGTGGTCCCATTAGACATCATAAAACATTGTCTTCTTCATGTGCAAAGTGCATTACTAGGCTGGCTATCAAGGTTCTCTGGACAAATGCAAATCTTGAATGGTTTATAGGGGATCTCTTGGAAGTGGATTGATTCATGAACTATGCTAAACTATAGGTGGAGCTGCATGTTGTCATGCCAGCTGATGTTGACTGATGTTAGCAAGTATCCTCGGCAACTGGTACTTGTAACACCTTATATACATTGATATAGCACTTGTGAAATTCCTGAATTATCTTGCAGAGTGTATTTGAAGAGTGAACAATGCTGCAGAAAGCTATTAATTTATTGTGTGTCACATGGCACGGCGATAAAGGACGCGAATGTTTGCTGTCAGCACAAGTACAGTACTTGGAAAGTGCGAACCATAACGTAACGCCTAAGGATGCTGATGGGTATAAGGACAGCCATCTCTTGCACTCCTCATGTACTTGCTTCGGCAGTACATATACTAAAATTGGAACGATACAGAGAAGATTAGCATGGCCCCTGCGCAAGGATGACACGCAAATTCGTGAAGCGTTCCATATTTTCCGTGTTTCGGGTGTGTATGACCAGTCTGGGTAGATTTGGCATAGGTCAGCATGTGCACTGAAGTGATAACAGCACTTTGCCCTTCACTTATCAGGCAAAGTCAGTTGCAAACCAAGATAGATAACGTATCACGTCGACTCAAAGTCGGTCGGGTGTTGGCCGACCCGGAACAAACGGTCCTTTTTTTTTTTTTAAGTTCTAAACGGCGTACTGACTGATGTTGATATTATGGACATTACTCAGCAGAACTGTTCTCTTGCTTCTTTCCCTGATCATCCAGACTTTCCTATACTAGTTGAGACTTTGTTTTGTCTTGCTAAGATCAGATTGCCACTGAAACGTGCTAGCTACCAACGGTTTTGATTGCCCACACCTGGGAATGAACTAGGAACCTTAAAATCTTTGGTCAAAAACTCTGCCAAATGTGCTGGCTGACATAGCAATTATAATTGGTGCTGACAAGTGCATCAGCGCTGGGACTGGATGGTTGTATTGTGACTTGTGTGTATATCAGTAGGTGGTGCAACAAGCACCAGTAGCAGTTTGGTTGATGTCCTGTTCCTTGAGAAAACTGCTCAACAAGAAACATCATGAAAAGGCACAGAAGGGGAGTGTCAAGCTTTTCAGAAGCCACACTTATCAAATGTGCTAGGCCGGCAATTGCAATTAGTACTAACAAACATTGTGACTGGTGTGTATATCAATAGGTGGCGCAACATGCACCAGTAGCAGTTTGGTTGATGTCCTGTTGCTGGAGAAAACTGCTCAACAAGACAAATCATAAGAACTTTTTGTCTCATGCATTACTATCCTTGCTGCAAGGTTCCTAAGACAATTACAAGTATTGTGAATGGTTTATACTTGATCGCTTTGGAAGTGAGTGAGTCATGAATAGGGTAAAATCATAGGTGGAGCTGCATGTTTGGTGGTAGCAAGTTTCCTCACCAAGTGGTCCCATTAGACATCATAAAACATTGTCTTCTTCATGTGCAAAGTGCATTACTAGGCTGGCTATCAAGGTTCTCTGGACAAATGCAAATCTTGAATGGTTTATAGGGGATCTCTTGGAAGTGGATTGATTCATGAACTATGCTAAACTATAGGTGGAGCTGCATGTTGTCATGCCAGCTGATGTTGACTGATGTTAGCAAGTATCCTCGGCAACTGGTACTTGTAACACCTTATATACATTGATATAGCACTTGTGAAATTCCTGAATTATCTTGCAGAGTGTATTTGAAGAGTGAACAATGCTGCAGAAAGCTATTAATTTATTGTGTGTCACATGGCACGGCGATAAAGGACGCGAATGTTTGCTGTCAGCACAAGTACAGTACTTGGAAAGTGCGAACCATAACGTAACACCTAAGGATGCTGATGGGTATAAGGACAGCCATCTCTTGCACTCCTCATGTACTTGCTTCGGCAGTACATATACTAAAATTGGAACGATACAGAGAAGATTAGCATGGCCCCTGCGCAAGGATGACACGCAAATTCGTGAAGCGTTCCATATTTTCCGTGTTTCGGGTGTGTATGACCAGTCTGGGTAGATTTGGCATAGGTCAGCATGTGCACTGAAGTGATAACAGCACTTTGCCCTTCACTTATCAGGCAAAGTCAGTTGCAAACCAAGATAGATAACGTATCACGTCGACTCAAAGTCGGTCGGGTGTTGGCCGACCCGGAACAAACGGTCCTTTTTTTTTTTTTAAGTTCTAAACGGCGTACTGACTGATGTTGATATTATGGACATTACTCAGCAGAACTGTTCTCTTGCTTCTTTCCCTGATCATCCAGACTTTCCTATACTAGTTGAGACTTTGTTTTGTCTTGCTAAGATCAGATTGCCACTGAAACGTGCTAGCTACCAACGGTTTTGATTGCCCACACCTGGGAATGAACTAGGAACCTTAAAATCTTTGGTCAAAAACTCTGCCAAATGTGCTGGCTGACATAGCAATTATAATTGGTGCTGACAAGTGCATCAGCGCTGGGACTGGATGGTTGTATTGTGACTTGTGTGTATATCAGTAGGTGGTGCAACAAGCACCAGTAGCAGTTTGGTTGATGTCCTGTTCCTTGAGAAAACTGCTCAACAAAAAACATCATGAAAAGGCACAGAAGGGGAGTGTCAAGCTTTTCAGAAGCCACACTTATCAAATGTGCTAGGCCGGCAATTGCAATTAGTACTAACAAACATTGTGACTGGTGTGTATATCAATAGGTGGCGCAACATGCACCAGTAGCAGTTTGGTTGATGTCCTGTTGCTGGAGAAAACTGCTCAACAAGACAAATCATAAGAACTTTTTGTCTCATGCATTACTATCCTTGCTGCAAGGTTCCTAAGACAATTACAAGTATTGTGAATGGTTTATACTTGATCGCTTTGGAAGTGAGTGAGTCATGAATAGGGTAAAATCATAGGTGGAGCTGCATGTTTGGTGGTAGCAAGTTTCCTCACCAAGTGGTCCCATTAGACATCATAAAACATTGTCTTCTTCATGTGCAAAGTGCATTACTAGGCTGGCTATCAAGGTTCTCTGGACAAATGCAAATCTTGAATGGTTTATAGGGGATCTCTTGGAAGTGGATTGATTCATGAACTATGCTAAACTATAGGTGGAGCTGCATGTTGTCATGCCAGCTGATGTTGACTGATGTTAGCAAGTATCCTCGGCAACTGGTACTTGTAACACCTTATATACATTGATATAGCACTTGTGAAATTCCTGAATTATCTTGCAGAGTGTATTTGAAGAGTGAACAATGCTGCAGAAAGCTATTAATTTATTGTGTGTCACATGGCACGGCGATAAAGGACGCGAATGTTTGCTGTCAGCACAAGTACAGTACTTGGAAAGTGCGAACCATAACGTAACGCCTAAGGATGCTGATGGGTATAAGGACAGCCATCTCTTGCACTCCTCATGTACTTGCTTCGGCAGTACATATACTAAAATTGGAACGATACAGAGAAGATTAGCATGGCCCCTGCGCAAGGATGACACGCAAATTCGTGAAGCGTTCCATATTTTCCGTGTTTCGGGTGTGTATGACCAGTCTGGGTAGATTTGGCATAGGTCAGCATGTGCACTGAAGTGATAACAGCACTTTGCCCTTCACTTATCAGGCAAAGTCAGTTGCAAACCAAGATAGATAACGTATCACGTCGACTCAAAGTCGGTCGGGTGTTGGCCGACCCGGAACAAACGGTCCTTTTTTTTTTTTTAAGTTCTAAACGGCGTACTGACTGATGTTGATATTATGGACATTACTCAGCAGAACTGTTCTCTTGCTTCTTTCCCTGATCATCCAGACTTTCCTATACTAGTTGAGACTTTGTTTTGTCTTGCTAAGATCAGATTGCCACTGAAACGTGCTAGCTACCAACGGTTTTGATTGCCCACACCTGGGAATGAACTAGGAACCTTAAAATCTTTGGTCAAAAACTCTGCCAAATGTGCTGGCTGACATAGCAATTATAATTGGTGCTGACAAGTGCATCAGCGCTGGGACTGGATGGTTGTATTGTGACTTGTGTGTATATCAGTAGGTGGTGCAACAAGCACCAGTAGCAGTTTGGTTGATGTCCTGTTCCTTGAGAAAACTGCTCAACAAGAAACATCATGAAAAGGCACAGAAGGGGAGTGTCAAGCTTTTCAGAAGCCACACTTATCAAATGTGCTAGGCCGGCAATTGCAATTAGTACTAACAAACATTGTGACTGGTGTGTATATCAATAGGTGGCGCAACATGCACCAGTAGCAGTTTGGTTGATGTCCTGTTGCTGGAGAAAACTGCTCAACAAGACAAATCATAAGAACTTTTTGTCTCATGCATTACTATCCTTGCTGCAAGGTTCCTAAGACAATTACAAGTATTGTGAATGGTTTATACTTGATCGCTTTGGAAGTGAGTGAGTCATGAATAGGGTAAAATCATAGGTGGAGCTGCATGTTTGGTGGTAGCAAGTTTCCTCACCAAGTGGTCCCATTAGACATCATAAAACATTGTCTTCTTCATGTGCAAAGTGCATTACTAGGCTGGCTATCAAGGTTCTCTGGACAAATGCAAATCTTGAATGGTTTATAGGGGATCTCTTGGAAGTGGATTGATTCATGAACTATGCTAAACTATAGGTGGAGCTGCATGTTGTCATGCCAGCTGATGTTGACTGATGTTAGCAAGTATCCTCGGCAACTGGTACTTGTAACACCTTATATACATTGATATAGCACTTGTGAAATTCCTGAATTATCTTGCAGAGTGTATTTGAAGAGTGAACAATGCTGCAGAAAGCTATTAATTTATTGTGTGTCACATGGCACGGCGATAAAGGATGCGAATGTTTGCTGTCAGCACAAGTACAGTACTTGGAAAGTGCGAACCATAACGTAACACCTAAGGATGCTGATGGGTATAAGGACAGCCATCTCTTGCACTCCTCATGTACTTGCTTCGGCAGTACATATACTAAAATTGGAACGATACAGAGAAGATTAGCATGGCCCCTGCGCAAGGATGACACGCAAATTCGTGAAGCGTTCCATATTTTCCGTGTTTCGGGTGTGTATGACCAGTCTGGGTAGATTTGGCATAGGTCAGCATGTGCACTGAAGTGATAACAGCACTTTGCCCTTCACTTATCAGGCAAAGTCAGTTGCAAACCAAGATAGATAACGTATCACGTCGACTCAAAGTCGGTCGGGTGTTGGCCGACCCGGAACAAACGGTCCTTTTTTTTTTTTTAAGTTCTAAACGGCGTACTGACTGATGTTGATATTATGGACATTACTCAGCAGAACTGTTCTCTTGCTTCTTTCCCTGATCATCCAGACTTTCCTATACTAGTTGAGACTTTGTTTTGTCTTGCTAAGATCAGATTGCCACTGAAACGTGCTAGCTACCAACGGTTTTGATTGCCCACACCTGGGAATGAACTAGGAACCTTAAAATCTTTGGTCAAAAACTCTGCCAAATGTGCTGGCTGACATAGCAATTATAATTGGTGCTGACAAGTGCATCAGCGCTGGGACTGGATGGTTGTATTGTGACTTGTGTGTATATCAGTAGGTGGTGCAACAAGCACCAGTAGCAGTTTGGTTGATGTCCTGTTCCTTGAGAAAACTGCTCAACAAGAAACATCATGAAAAGGCACAGAAGGGGAGTGTCAAGCTTTTCAGAAGCCACACTTATCAAATGTGCTAGGCCGGCAATTGCAATTAGTACTAACAAACATTGTGACTGGTGTGTATATCAATAGGTGGCGCAACATGCACCAGTAGCAGTTTGGTTGATGTCCTGTTGCTGGAGAAAACTGCTCAACAAGACAAATCATAAGAACTTTTTGTCTCATGCATTACTATCCTTGCTGCAAGGTTCCTAAGACAATTACAAGTATTGTGAATGGTTTATACTTGATCGCTTTGGAAGTGAGTGAGTCATGAATAGGGTAAAATCATAGGTGGAGCTGCATGTTTGGTGGTAGCAAGTTTCCTCACCAAGTGGTCCCATTAGACATCATAAAACATTGTCTTCTTCATGTGCAAAGTGCATTACTAGGCTGGCTATCAAGGTTCTCTGGACAAATGCAAATCTTGAATGGTTTATAGGGGATCTCTTGGAAGTGGATTGATTCATGAACTATGCTAAACTATAGGTGGAGCTGCATGTTGTCATGCCAGCTGATGTTGACTGATGTTAGCAAGTATCCTCGGCAACTGGTACTTGTAACACCTTATATACATTGATATAGCACTTGTGAAATTCCTGAATTATCTTGCAGAGTGTATTTGAAGAGTGAACAATGCTGCAGAAAGCTATTAATTTATTGTGTGTCACATGGCACGGCGATAAAGGACGCGAATGTTTGCTGTCAGCACAAGTACAGTACTTGGAAAGTGCGAACCATAACGTAACACCTAAGGATGCTGATGGGTATAAGGACAGCCATCTCTTGCACTCCTCATGTACTTGCTTCGGCAGTACATATACTAAAATTGGAACGATACAGAGAAGATTAGCATGGCCCCTGCGCAAGGATGACACGCAAATTCGTGAAGCGTTCCATATTTTCCGTGTTTCGGGTGTGTATGACCAGTCTGGGTAGATTTGGCATAGGTCAGCATGTGCACTGAAGTGATAACAGCACTTTGCCCTTCACTTATCAGGCAAAGTCAGTTGCAAACCAAGATAGATAACGTATCACGTCGACTCAAAGTCGGTCGGGTGTTGGCCGACCCGGAACAAACGGTCCTTTTTTTTTTTTTAAGTTCTAAACGGCGTACTGACTGATGTTGATATTATGGACATTACTCAGCAGAACTGTTCTCTTGCTTCTTTCCCTGATCATCCAGACTTTCCTATACTAGTTGAGACTTTGTTTTGTCTTGCTAAGATCAGATTGCCACTGAAACATGCTAGCTACCAACGGTTTTGATTGCCCACACCTGGGAATGAACTAGGAACCTTAAAATCTTTGGTCAAAAACTCTGCCAAATGTGCTGGCTGACATAGCAATTATAATTGGTGCTGACAAGTGCATCAGCGCTGGGACTGGATGGTTGTATTGTGACTTGTGTGTATATCAGTAGGTGGTGCAACAAGCACCAGTAGCAGTTTGGTTGATGTCCTGTTCCTTGAGAAAACTGCTCAACAAGAAACATCATGAAAAGGCACAGAAGGGGAGTGTCAAGCTTTTCAGAAGCCACACTTATCAAATGTGCTAGGCCGGCAATTGCAATTAGTACTAACAAACATTGTGACTGGTGTGTATATCAATAGGTGGCGCAACATGCACCAGTAGCAGTTTGGTTGATGTCCTGTTGCTGGAGAAAACTGCTCAACAAGACAAATCATAAGAACTTTTTGTCTCATGCATTACTATCCTTGCTGCAAGGTTCCTAAGACAATTACAAGTATTGTGAATGGTTTATACTTGATCGCTTTGGAAGTGAGTGAGTCATGAATAGGGTAAAATCATAGGTGGAGCTGCATGTTTGGTGGTAGCAAGTTTCCTCACCAAGTGGTCCCATTAGACATCATAAAACATTGTCTTCTTCATGTGCAAAGTGCATTACTAGGCTGGCTATCAAGGTTCTCTGGACAAATGCAAATCTTGAATGGTTTATAGGGGATCTCTTGGAAGTGGATTGATTCATGAACTATGCTAAACTATAGGTGGAGCTGCATGTTGTCATGCCAGCTGATGTTGACTGATGTTAGCAAGTATCCTCGGCAACTGGTACTTGTAACACCTTATATACATTGATATAGCACTTGTGAAATTCCTGAATTATCTTGCAGAGTGTATTTGAAGAGTGAACAATGCTGCAGAAAGCTATTAATTTATTGTGTGTCACATGGCACGGCGATAAAGGATGCGAATGTTTGCTGTCAGCACAAGTACAGTACTTGGAAAGTGCGAACCATAACGTAACACCTAAGGATGCTGATGGGTATAAGGACAGCCATCTCTTGCACTCCTCATGTACTTGCTTCGGCAGTACATATACTAAAATTGGAACGATACAGAGAAGATTAGCATGGCCCCTGCGCAAGGATGACACGCAAATTCGTGAAGCGTTCCATATTTTCCGTGTTTCGGGTGTGTATGACCAGTCTGGGTAGATTTGGCATAGGTCAGCATGTGCACTGAAGTGATAACAGCACTTTGCCCTTCACTTATCAGGCAAAGTCAGTTGCAAACCAAGATAGATAACGTATCACGTCGACTCAAAGTCGGTCGGGTGTTGGCCGACCCGGAACAAACGGTCCTTTTTTTTTTTTTAAGTTCTAAACGGCGTACTGACTGATGTTGATATTATGGACATTACTCAGCAGAACTGTTCTCTTGCTTCTTTCCCTGATCATCCAGACTTTCCTATACTAGTTGAGACTTTGTTTTGTCTTGCTAAGATCAGATTGCCACTGAAACGTGCTAGCTACCAACGGTTTTGATTGCCCACACCTGGGAATGAACTAGGAACCTTAAAATCTTTGGTCAAAAACTCTGCCAAATGTGCTGGCTGACATAGCAATTATAATTGGTGCTGACAAGTGCATCAGCGCTGGGACTGGATGGTTGTATTGTGACTTGTGTGTATATCAGTAGGTGGTGCAACAAGCACCAGTAGCAGTTTGGTTGATGTCCTGTTCCTTGAGAAAACTGCTCAACAAGAAACATCATGAAAAGGCACAGAAGGGGAGTGTCAAGCTTTTCAGAAGCCACACTTATCAAATGTGCTAGGCCGGCAATTGCAATTAGTACTAACAAACATTGTGACTGGTGTGTATATCAATAGGTGGCGCAACATGCACCAGTAGCAGTTTGGTTGATGTCCTGTTGCTGGAGAAAACTGCTCAACAAGACAAATCATAAGAACTTTTTGTCTCATGCATTACTATCCTTGCTGCAAGGTTCCTAAGACAATTACAAGTATTGTGAATGGTTTATACTTGATCGCTTTGGAAGTGAGTGAGTCATGAATAGGGTAAAATCATAGGTGGAGCTGCATGTTTGGTGGTAGCAAGTTTCCTCACCAAGTGGTCCCATTAGACATCATAAAACATTGTCTTCTTCATGTGCAAAGTGCATTACTAGGCTGGCTATCAAGGTTCTCTGGACAAATGCAAATCTTGAATGGTTTATAGGGGATCTCTTGGAAGTGGATTGATTCATGAACTATGCTAAACTATAGGTGGAGCTGCATGTTGTCATGCCAGCTGATGTTGACTGATGTTAGCAAGTATCCTCGGCAACTGGTACTTGTAACACCTTATATACATTGATATAGCACTTGTGAAATTCCTGAATTATCTTGCAGAGTGTATTTGAAGAGTGAACAATGCTGCAGAAAGCTATTAATTTATTGTGTGTCACATGGCACGGCGATAAAGGACGCGAATGTTTGCTGTCAGCACAAGTACAGTACTTGGAAAGTGCGAACCATAACGTAACACCTAAGGATGCTGATGGGTATAAGGACAGCCATCTCTTGCACTCCTCATGTACTTGCTTCGGCAGTACATATACTAAAATTGGAACGATACAGAGAAGATTAGCATGGCCCCTGCGCAAGGATGACACGCAAATTCGTGAAGCGTTCCATATTTTCCGTGTTTCGGGTGTGTATGACCAGTCTGGGTAGATTTGGCATAGGTCAGCATGTGCACTGAAGTGATAACAGCACTTTGCCCTTCACTTATCAGGCAAAGTCAGTTGCAAACCAAGATAGATAACGTATCACGTCGACTCAAAGTCGGTCGGGTGTTGGCCGACCCGGAACAAACGGTCCTTTTTTTTTTTTTAAGTTCTAAACGGCGTACTGACTGATGTTGATATTATGGACATTACTCAGCAGAACTGTTCTCTTGCTTCTTTCCCTGATCATCCAGACTTTCCTATACTAGTTGAGACTTTGTTTTGTCTTGCTAAGATCAGATTGCCACTGAAACGTGCTAGCTACCAACGGTTTTGATTGCCCACACCTGGGAATGAACTAGGAACCTTAAAATCTTTGGTCAAAAACTCTGCCAAATGTGCTGGCTGACATAGCAATTATAATTGGTGCTGACAAGTGCATCAGCGCTGGGACTGGATGGTTGTATTGTGACTTGTGTGTATATCAGTAGGTGGTGCAACAAGCACCAGTAGCAGTTTGGTTGATGTCCTGTTCCTTGAGAAAACTGCTCAACAAGAAACATCATGAAAAGGCACAGAAGGGGAGTGTCAAGCTTTTCAGAAGCCACACTTATCAAATGTGCTAGGCCGGCAATTGCAATTAGTACTAACAAACATTGTGACTGGTGTGTATATCAATAGGTGGCGCAACATGCACCAGTAGCAGTTTGGTTGATGTCCTGTTGCTGGAGAAAACTGCTCAACAAGACAAATCATAAGAACTTTTTGTCTCATGCATTACTATCCTTGCTGCAAGGTTCCTAAGACAATTACAAGTATTGTGAATGGTTTATACTTGATCGCTTTGGAAGTGAGTGAGTCATGAATAGGGTAAAATCATAGGTGGAGCTGCATGTTTGGTGGTAGCAAGTTTCCTCACCAAGTGGTCCCATTAGACATCATAAAACATTGTCTTCTTCATGTGCAAAGTGCATTACTAGGCTGGCTATCAAGGTTCTCTGGACAAATGCAAATCTTGAATGGTTTATAGGGGTTCTCTTGGAAGTGGATTGATTCATGAACTATGCTAAACTATAGGTGGAGCTGCATGTTGTCATGCCAGCTGATGTTGACTGATGTTAGCAAGTATCCTCGGCAACTGGTACTTGTAACACCTTATATACATTGATATAGCACTTGTGAAATTCCTGAATTATCTTGCAGAGTGTATTTGAAGAGTGAACAATGCTGCAGAAAGCTATTAATTTATTGTGTGTCACATGGCACGGCGATAAAGGACGCGAATGTTTGCTGTCAGCACAAGTACAGTACTTGGAAAGTGCGAACCATAACGTAACACCTAAGGATGCTGATGGGTATAAGGACAGCCATCTCTTGCACTCCTCATGTACTTGCTTCGGCAGTACATATACTAAAATTGGAACGATACAGAGAAGATTAGCATGGCCCCTGCGCAAGGATGACACGCAAATTCGTGAAGCGTTCCATATTTTCCGTGTTTCGGGTGTGTATGACCAGTCTGGGTAGATTTGGCATAGGTCAGCATGTGCACTGAAGTGATAACAGCACTTTGCCCTTCACTTATCAGGCAAAGTCAGTTGCAAACCAAGATAGATAACGTATCACGTCGACTCAAAGTCGGTCGGGTGTTGGCCGACCCGGAACAAACGGTCCTTTTTTTTTTTTTAAGTTCTAAACGGCGTACTGACTGATGTTGATATTATGGACATTACTCAGCAGAACTGTTCTCTTGCTTCTTTCCCTGATCATCCAGACTTTCCTATACTAGTTGAGACTTTGTTTTGTCTTGCTAAGATCAGATTGCCACTGAAACGTGCTAGCTACCAACGGTTTTGATTGCCCACACCTGGGAATGAACTAGGAACCTTAAAATCTTTGGTCAAAAACTCTGCCAAATGTGCTGGCTGACATAGCAATTATAATTGGTGCTGACAAGTGCATCAGCGCTGGGACTGGATGGTTGTATTGTGACTTGTGTGTATATCAGTAGGTGGTGCAACAAGCACCAGTAGCAGTTTGGTTGATGTCCTGTTCCTTGAGAAAACTGCTCAACAAAAAACATCATGAAAAGGCACAGAAGGGGAGTGTCAAGCTTTTCAGAAGCCACACTTATCAAATGTGCTAGGCCGGCAATTGCAATTAGTACTAACAAACATTGTGACTGGTGTGTATATCAATAGGTGGCGCAACATGCACCAGTAGCAGTTTGGTTGATGTCCTGTTGCTGGAGAAAACTGCTCAACAAGACAAATCATAAGAACTTTTTGTCTCATGCATTACTATCCTTGCTGCAAGGTTCCTAAGACAATTACAAGTATTGTGAATGGTTTATACTTGATCGCTTTGGAAGTGAGTGAGTCATGAATAGGGTAAAATCATAGGTGGAGCTGCATGTTTGGTGGTAGCAAGTTTCCTCACCAAGTGGTCCCATTAGACATCATAAAACATTGTCTTCTTCATGTGCAAAGTGCATTACTAGGCTGGCTATCAAGGTTCTCTGGACAAATGCAAATCTTGAATGGTTTATAGGGGATCTCTTGGAAGTGGATTGATTCATGAACTATGCTAAACTATAGGTGGAGCTGCATGTTGTCATGCCAGCTGATGTTGACTGATGTTAGCAAGTATCCTCGGCAACTGGTACTTGTAACACCTTATATACATTGATATAGCACTTGTGAAATTCCTGAATTATCTTGCAGAGTGTATTTGAAGAGTGAACAATGCTGCAGAAAGCTATTAATTTATTGTGTGTCACATGGCACGGCGATAAAGGACGCGAATGTTTGCTGTCAGCACAAGTACAGTACTTGGAAAGTGCGAACCATAACGTAACACCTAAGGATGCTGATGGGTATAAGGACAGCCATCTCTTGCACTCCTCATGTACTTGCTTCGGCAGTACATATACTAAAATTGGAACGATACAGAGAAGATTAGCATGGCCCCTGCGCAAGGATGACACGCAAATTCGTGAAGCGTTCCATATTTTCCGTGTTTCGGGTGTGTATGACCAGTCTGGGTAGATTTGGCATAGGTCAGCATGTGCACTGAAGTGATAACAGCACTTTGCCCTTCACTTATCAGGCAAAGTCAGTTGCAAACCAAGATAGATAACGTATCACGTCGACTCAAAGTCGGTCGGGTGTTGGCCGACCCGGAACAAACGGTCCTTTTTTTTTTTTTAAGTTCTAAACGGCGTACTGACTGATGTTGATATTATGGACATTACTCAGCAGAACTGTTCTCTTGCTTCTTTCCCTGATCATCCAGACTTTCCTATACTAGTTGAGACTTTGTTTTGTCTTGCTAAGATCAGATTGCCACTGAAACGTGCTAGCTACCAACGGTTTTGATTGCCCACACCTGGGAATGAACTAGGAACCTTAAAATCTTTGGTCAAAAACTCTGCCAAATGTGCTGGCTGACATAGCAATTATAATTGGTGCTGACAAGTGCATCAGCACTGGGACTGGATGGTTGTATTGTGACTTGTGTGTATATCAGTAGGTGGTGCAACAAGCACCAGTAGCAGTTTGGTTGATGTCCTGTTCCTTGAGAAAACTGCTCAACAAGAAACATCATGAAAAGGCACAGAAGGGGAGTGTCAAGCTTTTCAGAAGCCACACTTATCAAATGTGCTAGGCCGGCAATTGCAATTAGTACTAACAAACATTGTGACTGGTGTGTATATCAATAGGTGGCGCAACATGCACCAGTAGCAGTTTGGTTGATGTCCTGTTGCTGGAGAAAACTGCTCAACAAGACAAATCATAAGAACTTTTTGTCTCATGCATTACTATCCTTGCTGCAAGGTTCCTAAGACAATTACAAGTATTGTGAATGGTTTATACTTGATCGCTTTGGAAGTGAGTGAGTCATGAATAGGGTAAAATCATAGGTGGAGCTGCATGTTTGGTGGTAGCAAGTTTCCTCACCAAGTGGTCCCATTAGACATCATAAAACATTGTCTTCTTCATGTGCAAAGTGCATTACTAGGCTGGCTATCAAGGTTCTCTGGACAAATGCAAATCTTGAATGGTTTATAGGGGATCTCTTGGAAGTGGATTGATTCATGAACTATGCTAAACTATAGGTGGAGCTGCATGTTGTCATGCCAGCTGATGTTGACTGATGTTAGCAAGTATCCTCGGCAACTGGTACTTGTAACACCTTATATACATTGATATAGCACTTGTGAAATTCCTGAATTATCTTGCAGAGTGTATTTGAAGAGTGAACAATGCTGCAGAAAGCTATTAATTTATTGTGTGTCACATGGCACGGCGATAAAGGACGCGAATGTTTGCTGTCAGCACAAGTACAGTACTTGGAAAGTGCGAACCATAACGTAACACCTAAGGATGCTGATGGGTATAAGGACAGCCATCTCTTGCACTCCTCATGTACTTGCTTCGGCAGTACATATACTAAAATTGGAACGATACAGAGAAGATTAGCATGGCCCCTGCGCAAGGATGACACGCAAATTCGTGAAGCGTTCCATATTTTCCGTGTTTCGGGTGTGTATGACCAGTCTGGGTAGATTTGGCATAGGTCAGCATGTGCACTGAAGTGATAACAGCACTTTGCCCTTCACTTATCAGGCAAAGTCAGTTGCAAACCAAGATAGATAACGTATCACGTCGACTCAAAGTCGGTCGGGTGTTGGCCGACCCGGAACAAACGGTCCTTTTTTTTTTTTTAAGTTCTAAACGGCGTACTGACTGATGTTGATATTATGGACATTACTCAGCAGAACTGTTCTCTTGCTTCTTTCCCTGATCATCCAGACTTTCCTATACTAGTTGAGACTTTGTTTTGTCTTGCTAAGATCAGATTGCCACTGAAACGTGCTAGCTACCAACGGTTTTGATTGCCCACACCTGGGAATGAACTAGGAACCTTAAAATCTTTGGTCAAAAACTCTGCCAAATATGCTGGCTGACATAGCAATTATAATTGGTGCTGACAAGTGCATCAGCGCTGGGACTGGATGGTTGTATTGTGACTTGTGTGTATATCAGTAGGTGGTGCAACAAGCACCAGTAGCAGTTTGGTTGATGTCCTGTTCCTTGAGAAAACTGCTCAACAAGAAACATCATGAAAAGGCACAGAAGGGGAGTGTCAAGCTTTTCAGAAGCCACACTTATCAAATGTGCTAGGCCGGCAATTGCAATTAGTACTAACAAACATTGTGACTGGTGTGTATATCAATAGGTGGCGCAACATGCACCAGTAGCAGTTTGGTTGATGTCCTGTTGCTGGAGAAAACTGCTCAACAAGACAAATCATAAGAACTTTTTGTCTCATGCATTACTATCCTTGCTGCAAGGTTCCTAAGACAATTACAAGTATTGTGAATGGTTTATACTTGATCGCTTTGGAAGTGAGTGAGACATGAATAGGGTAAAATCATAGGTGGAGCTGCATGTTTGGTGGTAGCAAGTTTCCTCACCAAGTGGTCCCATTAGACATCATAAAACATTGTCTTCTTCATGTGCAAAGTGCATTACTAGGCTGGCTATCAAGGTTCTCTGGACAAATGCAAATCTTGAATGGTTTATAGGGGATCTCTTGGAAGTGGATTGATTCATGAACTATGCTAAACTATAGGTGGAGCTGCATGTTGTCATGCCAGCTGATGTTGACTGATGTTAGCAAGTATCCTCGGCAACTGGTACTTGTAACACCTTATATACATTGATATAGCACTTGTGAAATTCCTGAATTATCTTGCAGAGTGTATTTGAAGAGTGAACAATGCTGCAGAAAGCTATTAATTTATTGTGTGTCACATGGCACGGCGATAAAGGACGCGAATGTTTGCTGTCAGCACAAGTACAGTACTTGGAAAGTGCGAACCATAACGTAACACCTAAGGATGCTGATGGGTATAAGGACAGCCATCTCTTGCACTCCTCATGTACTTGCTTCGGCAGTACATATACTAAAATTGGAACGATACAGAGAAGATTAGCATGGCCCCTGCGCAAGGATGACACGCAAATTCGTGAAGCGTTCCATATTTTCCGTGTTTCGGGTGTGTATGACCAGTCTGGGTAGATTTGGCATAGGTCAGCATGTGCACTGAAGTGATAACAGCACTTTGCCCTTCACTTATCAGGCAAAGTCAGTTGCAAACCAAGATAGATAACGTATCACGTCGACTCAAAGTCGGTCGGGTGTTGGCCGACCCGGAACAAACGGTCCTTTTTTTTTTTTTAAGTTCTAAACGGCGTACTGACTGATGTTGATATTATGGACATTACTCAGCAGAACTGTTCTCTTGCTTCTTTCCCTGATCATCCAGACTTTCCTATACTAGTTGAGACTTTGTTTTGTCTTGCTAAGATCAGATTGCCACTGAAACGTGCTAGCTACCAACGGTTTTGATTGCCCACACCTGGGAATGAACTAGGAACCTTAAAATCTTTGGTCAAAAACTCTGCCAAATGTGCTGGCTGACATAGCAATTATAATTGGTGCTGACAAGTGCATCAGCGCTGGGACTGGATGGTTGTATTGTGACTTGTGTGTATATCAGTAGGTGGTGCAACAAGCACCAGTAGCAGTTTGGTTGATGTCCTGTTCCTTGAGAAAACTGCTCAACAAGAAACATCATGAAAAGGCACAGAAGGGGAGTGTCAAGCTTTTCAGAAGCCACACTTATCAAATGTGCTAGGCCGGCAATTGCAATTAGTACTAACAAACATTGTGACTGGTGTGTATATCAATAGGTGGCGCAACATGCACCAGTAGCAGTTTGGTTGATGTCCTGTTGCTGGAGAAAACTGCTCAACAAGACAAATCATAAGAACTTTTTGTCTCATGCATTACTATCCTTGCTGCAAGGTTCCTAAGACAATTACAAGTATTGTGAATGGTTTATACTTGATCGCTTTGGAAGTGAGTGAGTCATGAATAGGGTAAAATCATAGGTGGAGCTGCATGTTTGGTGGTAGCAAGTTTCCTCACCAAGTGGTCCCATTAGACATCATAAAACATTGTCTTCTTCATGTGCAAAGTGCATTACTAGGCTGGCTATCAAGGTTCTCTGGACAAATGCAAATCTTGAATGGTTTATAGGGGATCTCTTGGAAGTGGATTGATTCATGAACTATGCTAAACTATAGGTGGAGCTGCATGTTGTCATGCCAGCTGATGTTGACTGATGTTAGCAAGTATCCTCGGCAACTGGTACTTGTAACACCTTATATACATTGATATAGCACTTGTGAAATTCCTGAATTATCTTGCAGAGTGTATTTGAAGAGTGAACAATGCTGCAGAAAGCTATTAATTTATTGTGTGTCACATGGCACGGCGATAAAGGACGCGAATGTTTGCTGTCAGCACAAGTACAGTACTTGGAAAGTGCGAACCATAACGTAACACCTAAGGATGCTGATGGGTATAAGGACAGCCATCTCTTGCACTCCTCATGTACTTGCTTCGGCAGTACATATACTAAAATTGGAACGATACAGAGAAGATTAGCATGGCCCCTGCGCAAGGATGACACGCAAATTCGTGAAGCGTTCCATATTTTCCGTGTTTCGGGTGTGTATGACCAGTCTGGGTAGATTTGGCATAGGTCAGCATGTGCACTGAAGTGATAACAGCACTTTGCCCTTCACTTATCAGGCAAAGTCAGTTGCAAACCAAGATAGATAACGTATCACGTCGACTCAAAGTCGGTCGGGTGTTGGCCGACCCGGAACAAACGGTCCTTTTTTTTTTTTTAAGTTCTAAACGGCGTACTGACTGATGTTGATATTATGGACATTACTCAGCAGAACTGTTCTCTTGCTTCTTTCCCTGATCATCCAGACTTTCCTATACTAGTTGAGACTTTGTTTTGTCTTGCTAAGATCAGATTGCCACTGAAACGTGCTAGCTACCAACGGTTTTGATTGCCCACACCTGGGAATGAACTAGGAACCTTAAAATCTTTGGTCAAAAACTCTGCCAAATGTGCTGGCTGACATAGCAATTATAATTGGTGCTGACAAGTGCATCAGCGCTGGGACTGGATGGTTGTATTGTGACTTGTGTGTATATCAGTAGGTGGTGCAACAAGCACCAGTAGCAGTTTGGTTGATGTCCTGTTCCTTGAGAAAACTGCTCAACAAGAAACATCATGAAAAGGCACAGAAGGGGAGTGTCAAGCTTTTCAGAAGCCACACTTATCAAATGTGCTAGGCCGGCAATTGCAATTAGTACTAACAAACATTGTGACTGGTGTGTATATCAATAGGTGGCGCAACATGCACCAGTAGCAGTTTGGTTGATGTCCTGTTGCTGGAGAAAACTGCTCAACAAGACAAATCATAAGAACTTTTTGTCTCATGCATTACTATCCTTGCTGCAAGGTTCCTAAGACAATTACAAGTATTGTGAATGGTTTATACTTGATCGCTTTGGAAGTGAGTGAGTCATGAATAGGGTAAAATCATAGGTGGAGCTGCATGTTTGGTGGTAGCAAGTTTCCTCACCAAGTGGTCCCATTAGACATCATAAAACATTGTCTTCTTCATGTGCAAAGTGCATTACTAGGCTGGCTATCAAGGTTCTCTGGACAAATGCAAATCTTGAATGGTTTATAGGGGATCTCTTGGAAGTGGATTGATTCATGAACTATGCTAAACTATAGGTGGAGCTGCATGTTGTCATGCCAGCTGATGTTGACTGATGTTAGCAAGTATCCTCGGCAACTGGTACTTGTAACACCTTATATACATTGATATAGCACTTGTGAAATTCCTGAATTATCTTGCAGAGTGTATTTGAAGAGTGAACAATGCTGCAGAAAGCTATTAATTTATTGTGTGTCACATGGCACGGCGATAAAGGACGCGAATGTTTGCTGTCAGCACAAGTACAGTACTTGGAAAGTGCGAACCATAACGTAACACCTAAGGATGCTGATGGGTATAAGGACAGCCATCTCTTGCACTCCTCATGTACTTGCTTCGGCAGTACATATACTAAAATTGGAACGATACAGAGAAGATTAGCATGGCCCCTGCGCAAGGATGACACGCAAATTCGTGAAGCGTTCCATATTTTCCGTGTTTCGGGTGTGTATGACCAGTCTGGGTAGATTTGGCATAGGTCAGCATGTGCACTGAAGTGATAACAGCACTTTGCCCTTCACTTATCAGGCCAAGTCAGTTGCAAACCAAGATAGATAACGTATCACGTCGACTCAAAGTCGGTCGGGTGTTGGCCGACCCGGAACAAACGGTCCTTTTTTTTTTTTTAAGTTCTAAACGGCGTACTGACTGATGTTGATATTATGGACATTACTCAGCAGAACTGTTCTCTTGCTTCTTTCCCTGATCATCCAGACTTTCCTATACTAGTTGAGACTTTGTTTTGTCTTGCTAAGATCAGATTGCCACTGAAACATGCTAGCTACCAACGGTTTTGATTGCCCACACCTGGGAATGAACTAGGAACCTTAAAATCTTTGGTCAAAAACTCTGCCAAATGTGCTGGCTGACATAGCAATTATAATTGGTGCTGACAAGTGCATCAGCGCTGGGACTGGATGGTTGTATTGTGACTTGTGTGTATATCAGTAGGTGGTGCAACAAGCACCAGTAGCAGTTTGGTTGATGTCCTGTTCCTTGAGAAAACTGCTCAACAAGAAACATCATGAAAAGGCACAGAAGGGGAGTGTCAAGCTTTTCAGAAGCCACACTTATCAAATGTGCTAGGCCGGCAATTGCAATTAGTACTAACAAACATTGTGACTGGTGTGTATATCAATAGGTGGCGCAACATGCACCAGTAGCAGTTTGGTTGATGTCCTGTTGCTGGAGAAAACTGCTCAACAAGACAAATCATAAGAACTTTTTGTCTCATGCATTACTATCCTTGCTGCAAGGTTCCTAAGACAATTACAAGTATTGTGAATGGTTTATACTTGATCGCTTTGGAAGTGAGTGAGTCATGAATAGGGTAAAATCATAGGTGGAGCTGCATGTTTGGTGGTAGCAAGTTTCCTCACCAAGTGGTCCCATTAGACATCATAAAACATTGTCTTCTTCATGTGCAAAGTGCATTACTAGGCTGGCTATCAAGGTTCTCTGGACAAATGCAAATCTTGAATGGTTTATAGGGGATCTCTTGGAAGTGGATTGATTCATGAACTATGCTAAACTATAGGTGGAGCTGCATGTTGTCATGCCAGCTGATGTTGACTGATGTTAGCAAGTATCCTCGGCAACTGGTACTTGTAACACCTTATATACATTGATATAGCACTTGTGAAATTCCTGAATTATCTTGCAGAGTGTATTTGAAGAGTGAACAATGCTGCAGAAAGCTATTAATTTATTGTGTGTCACATGGCACGGCGATAAAGGACGCGAATGTTTGCTGTCAGCACAAGTACAGTACTTGGAAAGTGCGAACCATAACGTAACACCTAAGGATGCTGATGGGTATAAGGA
The DNA here is from genome assembly GCA_932294295.1 of Alitta virens. NCBI lineage: Eukaryota > Metazoa > Annelida > Polychaeta > Phyllodocida > Nereididae > Alitta > Alitta virens. Next base: position 3,618,073 of record OW028580.1, on the reverse strand, counting down.
CAGCCATCTCTTGCACTCCTCATGTACTTGCTTCGGCAGTACATATACTAAAATTGGAACGATACAGAGAAGATTAGCATGGCCCCTGCGCAAGGATGACACGCAAATTCGTGAAGCGTTCCATATTTTCCGTGTTTCGGGTGTGTATGACCAGTCTGGGTAGATTTGGCATAGGTCAGCATGTGCACTGAAGTGATAACAGCACTTTGCCCTTCACTTATCAGGCAAAGTCAGTTGCAAACCAAGATAGATAACGTATCACGTCGACTCAAAGTCGGTCGGGTGTTGGCCGACCCTGAACAAACGGTCCTTTTTTTTTTTTTAAGTTCTAAACGGCGTACTGACTGATGTTGATATTATGGACATTACTCAGCAGAACTGTTCTCTTGCTTCTTTCCCTGATCATCCAGACTTTCCTATACTAGTTGAGACTTTGTTTTGTCTTGCTAAGATCAGATTGCCACTGAAACGTGCTAGCTACCAACGGTTTTGATTGCCCACACCTGGGAATGAACTAGGAACCTTAAAATCTTTGGTCAAAAACTCTGCCAAATGTGCTGGCTGACATAGCAATTATAATTGGTGCTGACAAGTGCATCAGCGCTGGGACTGGATGGTTGTATTGTGACTTGTGTGTATATCAGTAGGTGGTGCAACAAGCACCAGTAGCAGTTTGGTTGATGTCCTGTTCCTTGAGAAAACTGCTCAACAAGAAACATCATGAAAAGGCACAGAAGGGGAGTGTCAAGCTTTTCAGAAGCCACACTTATCAAATGTGCTAGGCCGGCAATTGCAATTAGTACTAACAAACATTGTGACTGGTGTGTATATCAATAGGTGGCGCAACATGCACCAGTAGCAGTTTGGTTGATGTCCTGTTGCTGGAGAAAACTGCTCAACAAGACAAATCATAAGAACTTTTTGTCTCATGCATTACTATCCTTGCTGCAAGGTTCCTAAGACAATTACAAGTATTGTGAATGGTTTATACTTGATCGCTTTGGAAGTGAGTGAGTCATGAATAGGGTAAAATCATAGGTGGAGCTGCATGTTTGGTGGTAGCAAGTTTCCTCACCAAGTGGTCCCATTAGACATCATAAAACATTGTCTTCTTCATGTGCAAAGTGCATTACTAGGCTGGCTATCAAGGTTCTCTGGACAAATGCAAATCTTGAATGGTTTATAGGGGATCTCTTGGAAGTGGATTGATTCATGAACTATGCTAAACTATAGGTGGAGCTGCATGTTGTCATGCCAGCTGATGTTGACTGATGTTAGCAAGTATCCTCGGCAACTGGTACTTGTAACACCTTATATACATTGATATAGCACTTGTGAAATTCCTGAATTATCTTGCAGAGTGTATTTGAAGAGTGAACAATGCTGCAGAAAGCTATTAATTTATTGTGTGTCACATGGCACGGCGATAAAGGACGCGAATGTTTGCTGTCAGCACAAGTACAGTACTTGGAAAGTGCGAACCATAACGTAACACCTAAGGATGCTGATGGGTATAAGGACAGCCATCTCTTGCACTCCTCATGTACTTGCTTCGGCAGTACATATACTAAAATTGGAACGATACAGAGAAGATTAGCATGGCCCCTGCGCAAGGATGACACGCAAATTCGTGAAGCGTTCCATATTTTCCGTGTTTCGGGTGTGTATGACCAGTCTGGGTAGATTTGGCATAGGTCAGCATGTGCACTGAAGTGATAACAGCACTTTGCCCTTCACTTATCAGGCAAAGTCAGTTGCAAACCAAGATAGATAACGTATCACGTCGACTCAAAGTCGGTCGGGTGTTGGCCGACCCGGAACAAACGGTCCTTTTTTTTTTTTTAAGTTCTAAACGGCGTACTGACTGATGTTGATATTATGGACATTACTCAGCAGAACTGTTCTCTTGCTTCTTTCCCTGATCATCCAGACTTTCCTATACTAGTTGAGACTTTTTTTTGTCTTGCTAAGATCAGATTGCCACTGAAACGTGCTAGCTACCAACGGTTTTGATTGCCCACACCTGGGAATGAACTAGGAACCTTAAAATCTTTGGTCAAAAACTCTGCCAAATGTGCTGGCTGACATAGCAATTATAATTGGTGCTGACAAGTGCATCAGCGCTGGGACTGGATGGTTGTATTGTGACTTGTGTGTATATCAGTAGGTAGTGCAACAAGCACCAGTAGCAGTTTGGTTGATGTCCTGTTCCTTGAGAAAACTGCTCAACAAGAAACATCATGAAAAGGCACAGAAGGGGAGTGTCAAGCTTTTCAGAAGCCACACTTATCAAATGTGCTAGGCCGGCAATTGCAATTAGTACTAACAAACATTGTGACTGGTGTGTATATCAATAGGTGGCGCAACATGCACCAGTAGCAGTTTGGTTGATGTCCTGTTGCTGGAGAAAACTGCTCAACAAGACAAATCATAAGAACTTTGTGTCTCATGCATTACTATCCTTGCTGCAAGGTTCCTAAGACAATTACAAGTATTGTGAATGGTTTATACTTGATCGCTTTGGAAGTGAGTGAGTCATGAATAGGGTAAAATCATAGGTGGAGCTGCATGTTTGGTGGTAGCAAGTTTCCTCACCAAGTGGTTCCATTAGACATCATAAAACATTGTCTTCTTCATGTGCAAAGTGCATTACTAGGCTGGCTATCAAGGTTCTCTGGACAAATGCAAATCTTGAATGGTTTATAGGGGATCTCTTGGAAGTGGATTGATTCATGAACTATGCTAAACTATAGGTGGAGCTGCATGTTGTCATGCCAGCTGATGTTGACTGATGTTAGCAAGTATCCTCGGCAACTGGTACTTGTAACACCTTATATACATTGATATAGCACTTGTGAAATTCCTGAATTATCTTGCAGAGTGTATTTGAAGAGTGAACAATGCTGCAGAAAGCTATTAATTTATTGTGTGTCACATGGCACGGCGATAAAGGACGCGAATGTTTGCTGTCAGCACAAGTACAGTACTTGGAAAGTGCGAACCATAACGTAACACCTAAGGATGCTGATGGGTATAAGGACAGCCATCTCTTGCACTCCTCATGTACTTGCTTCGGCAGTACATATACTAAAATTGGAACGATACAGAGAAGATTAGCATGGCCCCTGCGCAAGGATGACACGCAAATTCGTGAAGCGTTCCATATTTTCCGTGTTTCGGGTGTGTATGACCAGTCTGGGTAGATTTGGCATAGGTCAGCATGTGCACTGAAGTGATAACAGCACTTTGCCCTTCACTTATCAGGCAAAGTCAGTTGCAAACCAAGATAGATAACGTATCACGTCGACTCAAAGTCGGTCGGGTGTTGGCCGACCCGGAACAAACGGTCCTTTTTTTTTTTTTAAGTTCTAAACGGCGTACTGACTGATGTTGATATTATGGACATTACTCAGCAGAACTGTTCTCTTGCTTCTTTCCCTGATCATCCAGACTTTCCTATACTAGTTGAGACTTTGTTTTGTCTTGCTAAGATCAGATTGCCACTGAAACATGCTAGCTACCAACGGTTTTGATTGCCCACACCTGGGAATGAACTAGGAACCTTAAAATCTTTGGTCAAAAACTCTGCCAAATGTGCTGGCTGACATAGCAATTATAATTGGTGCTGACAAGTGCATCAGCGCTGGGACTGGATGGTTGTATTGTGACTTGTGTGTATATCAGTAGGTGGTGCAACAAGCACCAGTAGCAGTTTGGTTGATGTCCTGTTCCTTGAGAAAACTGCTCAACAAGAAACATCATGAAAAGGCACAGAAGGGGAGTGTCAAGCTTTTCAGAAGCCACACTTATCAAATGTGCTAGGCCGGCAATTGCAATTAGTACTAACAAACATTGTGACTGGTGTGTATATCAATAGGTGGCGCAACATGCACCAGTAGCAGTTTGGTTGATGTCCTGTTGCTGGAGAAAACTGCTCAACAAGACAAATCATAAGAACTTTTTGTCTCATGCATTACTATCCTTGCTGCAAGGTTCCTAAGACAATTACAAGTATTGTGAATGGTTTATACTTGATCGCTTTGGAAGTGAGTGAGTCATGAATAGGGTAAAATCATAGGTGGAGCTGCATGTTTGGTGGTAGCAAGTTTCCTCACCAAGTGGTCCCATTAGACATCATAAAACATTGTCTTCTTCATGTGCAAAGTGCATTACTAGGCTGGCTATCAAGGTTCTCTGGACAAATGCAAATCTTGAATGGTTTATAGGGGATCTCTTGGAAGTGGATTGATTCATGAACTATGCTAAACTATAGGTGGAGCTGCATGTTGTCATGCCAGCTGATGTTGACTGATGTTAGCAAGTATCCTCGGCAACTGGTACTTGTAACACCTTATATACATTGATATAGCACTTGTGAAATTCCTGAATTATCTTGCAGAGTGTATTTGAAGAGTGAACAATGCTGCAGAAAGCTATTAATTTATTGTGTGTCACATGGCACGGCGATAAAGGACGCGAATGTTTGCTGTCAGCACAAGTACAGTACTTGGAAAGTGCGAACCATAACGTAACACCTAAGGATGCTGATGGGTATAAGGACAGCCATCTCTTGCACTCCTCATGTACTTGCTTCGGCAGTACATATACTAAAATTGGAACGATACAGAGAAGATTAGCATGGCCCCTGCGCAAGGATGACACGCAAATTCGTGAAGCGTTCCATATTTTCCGTGTTTCGGGTGTGTATGACCAGTCTGGGTAGATTTGGCATAGGTCAGCATGTGCACTGAAGTGATAACAGCACTTTGCCCTTCACTTATCAGGCAAAGTCAGTTGCAAACCAAGATAGATAACGTATCACGTCGACTCAAAGTCGGTCGGGTGTTGGCCGACCCGGAACAAACGGTCCTTTTTTTTTTTTTAAGTTCTAAACGGCGTACTGACTGATGTTGATATTATGGACATTACTCAGCAGAACTGTTCTCTTGCTTCTTTCCCTGATCATCCAGACTTTCCTATACTAGTTGAGACTTTGTTTTGTCTTGCTAAGATCAGATTGCCACTGAAACGTGCTAGCTACCAACGGTTTTGATTGCCCACACCTGGGAATGAACTAGGAACCTTAAAATCTTTGGTCAAAAACTCTGCCAAATGTGCTGGCTGACATAGCAATTATAATTGGTGCTGACAAGTGCATCAGCGCTGGGACTGGATGGTTGTATTGTGACTTGTGTGTATATCAGTAGGTGGTGCAACAAGCACCAGTAGCAGTTTGGTTGATGTCCTGTTCCTTGAGAAAACTGCTCAACAAGAAACATCATGAAAAGGCACAGAAGGGGAGTGTCAAGCTTTTCAGAAGCCACACTTATCAAATGTGCTAGGCCGGCAATTGCAATTAGTACTAACAAACATTGTGACTGGTGTGTATATCAATAGGTGGCGCAACATGCACCAGTAGCAGTTTGGTTGATGTCCTGTTGCTGGAGAAAACTGCTCAACAAGACAAATCATAAGAACTTTTTGTCTCATGCATTACTATCCTTGCTGCAAGGTTCCTAAGACAATTACAAGTATTGTGAATGGTTTATACTTGATCGCTTTGGAAGTGAGTGAGTCATGAATAGGGTAAAATCATAGGTGGAGCTGCATGTTTGGTGGTAGCAAGTTTCCTCACCAAGTGGTCCCATTAGACATCATAAAACATTGTCTTCTTCATTTGCAAAGTGCATTACTAGGCTGGCTATCAAGGTTCTCTGGACAAATGCAAATCTTGAATGGTTTATAGGGGATCTCTTGGAAGTGGATTGATTCATGAACTATGCTAAACTATAGGTGGAGCTGCATGTTGTCATGCCAGCTGATGTTGACTGATGTTAGCAAGTATCCTCGGCAACTGGTACTTGTAACACCTTATATACATTGATATAGCACTTGTGAAATTCCTGAATTATCTTGCAGAGTGTATTTGAAGAGTGAACAATGCTGCAGAAAGCTATTAATTTATTGTGTGTCACATGGCACGGCGATAAAGGACGCGAATGTTTGCTCTCAGCACAAGTACAGTACTTGGAAAGTGCAAACCATAACGTAACACCTTAGGATGCTGATGGGTATAAGGACAGCCATCTCTTGCACTCCTCATGTACTTGCTTCGGCAGTACATATACTAAAATTGGAACGATACAGAGAAGATTAGCATGGCCCCTGCGCAAGGATGACACGCAAATTCGTGAAGCGTTCCATATTTTCCGTGTTTCGGGTGTGTATGACCAGTCTGGGTAGATTTGGCATAGGTCAGCATGTGCACTGAAGTGATAACAGCACTTTGCCCTTCACTTATCAGGCAAAGTCAGTTGCAAACCAAGATAGATAACGTATCACGTCGACTCAAAGTCGGTCGGGTGTTGGCCGACCCGGAACAAACGGTCCTTTTTTTTTTTTTAAGTTCTAAACGGCGTACTGACTGATGTTGATATTATGGACATTACTCAGCAGAACTGTTCTCTTGCTTCTTTCCCTGATCATCCAGACTTTCCTATACTAGTTGAGACTTTGTTTTGTCTTGCTAAGATCAGATTGCCACTGAAACGTGCTAGCTACCAACGGTTTTGATTGCCCACACCTGGGAATGAACTAGGAACCTTAAAATCTTTGGTCAAAAACTCTGCCAAATGTGCTGGCTGACATAGCAATTATAATTGGTGCTGACAAGTGCATCAGCGCTGGGACTGGATGGTTGTATTGTGACTTGTGTGTATATCAGTAGGTGGTGCAACAAGCACCAGTAGCAATTTGGTTGATGTCCTGTTCCTTGAGAAAACTGCTCAACAAGAAACATCATGAAAAGGCACAGAAGGGGAGTGTCAAGCTTTTCAGAAGCCACACTTATCAAATGTGCTAGGCCGGCAATTGCAATTAGTACTAACAAACATTGTGACTGGTGTGTATATCAATAGGTGGCGCAACATGCACCAGTAGCAGTTTGGTTGATGTCCTGTTGCTGGAGAAAACTGCTCAACAAGACAAATCATAAGAACTTTTTGTCTCATGCATTACTATCCTTGCTGCAAGGTTCCTAAGACAATTACAAGTATTGTGAATGGTTTATACTTGATCGCTTTGGAAGTGAGTGAGTCATGAATAGGGTAAAATCATAGGTGGAGCTGCATGTTTGGTGGTAGCAAGTTTCCTCACCAAGTGGTCCCATTAGACATCATAAAACATTGTCTTCTTCATGTGCAAATTGCATTACTAGGCTGGCTATCAAGGTTCTCTGGACAAATGCAAATCTTGAATGGTTTATAGGGGATCTCTTGGAAGTGGATTGATTCATGAACTATGCTAAACTATAGGTGGAGCTGCATGTTGTCATGCCAGCTGATGTTGACTGATGTTAGCAAGTATCCTCGGCAACTGGTACTTGTAACACCTTATATACATTGATATAGCACTTGTGAAATTCCTGAATTATCTTGCAGAGTGTATTTGAAGAGTGAACAATGCTGCAGAAAGCTATTAATTTATTGTGTGTCACATGGCACGGCGATAAAGGACGCGAATGTTTGCTGTCAGCACAAGTACAGTACTTGGAAAGTGCGAACCATAACGTAACACCTAAGGATGCTGATGGGTATAAGGACAGCCATCTCTTGCACTCCTCATGTACTTGCTTCGGCAGTACATATACTAAAATTGGAACGATACAGAGAAGATTAGCATGGCCCCTGCGCAAGGATGACACGCAAATTCGTGAAGCGTTCCATATTTTCCGTGTTTCGGGTGTGTATGACCAGTCTGGGTAGATTTGGCATAGGTCAGCATGTGCACTGAAGTGATAACAGCACTTTGCCCTTCACTTATCAGGCAAAGTCAGTTGCAAACCAAGATAGATAACGTATCACGTCGACTCAAAGTCGGTCGGGTGTTGGCCGACCCGGAACAAACAGTCCTTTTTTTTCTTAAGTTCTAAACGGCGTACTGACTGATGTTGATATTATGGACATTACTCAGCAGAACTGTTCTCTTGCTTCTTTCCCTGATCATCCAGACTTTCCTATACTAGTTGAGACTTTGTTTTGTCTTGCTAAGATCAGATTGCCACTGAAACGTGCTAGCTACCAACGGTTTTGATTGCCCACACCTGGGAATGAACTAGGAATCTTAAAATCTTTGGTCAAAAACTCTGCCAAATGTGCTGGCTGACATAGCAATTATAATTGGTGCTGACAAGTGCATCAGCGCTGGGACTGGATGGTTGTATTGTGACTTGTGTGTATATCAGTAGGTGGTGCAACAAGCACCAGTAGCAGTTTGGTTGATGTCCTGTTCCTTGAGAAAACTGCTCAACAAGAAACATCATGAAAAGGCACAGAAGGGGAGTGTCAAGCTTTTCAGAAGCCACACTTATCAAATGTGCTAGGCCGGCAATTGCAATTAGTACTAACAAACATTGTGACTGGTGTGTATATCAATAGGTGGCGCAACATGCACCAGTAGCAGTTTGGTTGATGTCCTGTTGCTGGAGAAAACTGCTCAACAAGACAAATCATAAGAACGTTTTGTCTCATGCATTACTATCCTTGCTGCAAGGTTCCTAAGACAATTACAAGTATTGTGAATGGTTTATACTTGATCGCTTTGGAAGTGAGTGAGTCATGAATAGGGTAAAATCATAGGTGGAGCTGCATGTTTGGTGGTAGCAAGTTTCCTCACCAAGTGGTCCCATTAGACATCATAAAACATTGTCTTCTTCATGTGCAAAGTGCATTACTAGGCTGGCTATCAAGGTTCTCTGGACAAATGCAAATCTTGAATGGTTTATAGGGGATCTCTTGGAAGTGGATTGATTCATGAACTATGCTAAACTATAGGTGGAGCTGCATGTTGTCATGCCAGCTGATGTTGACTGATGTTAGCAAGTATCCTCGGCAACTGGTACTTGTAACACCTTATATACATTGATATAGCACTTGTGAAATTCCTGAATTATCTTGCAGAGTGTATTTGAAGAGTGAACAATGCTGCAGAAAGCTATTAATTTATTGTGTGTCTCATGGCACGGCGATAAAGGACGCGAATGTTTGCTGTCAGCACAAGTACAGTACTTGGAAAGTGCGAACCATAACGTAACACCTAAGGATGCTGATGGGTATAAGGACAGCCATCTCTTGCACTCCTCATGTACTTGCTTCGGCAGTACATATACTAAAATTGGAACGATACAGAGAAGATTAGCATGGCCCCTGCGCAAGGATGACACGCAAATTCGTGAAGCGTTCCATATTTTCCGTGTTTCGGGTGTGTATGACCAGTCTGGGTAGATTTGGCATAGGTCAGCATGTGCACTGAAGTGATAACAGCACTTTGCCCTTCACTTATCAGGCAAAGTCAGTTGCAAACCAAGATAGATAACGTATCACGTCGACTCAAAGTCGGTCGGGTGTTGGCCGACCCGGAACAAACGGTCCTTTTTTTTTTTTTAAGTTCTAAACGGCGTACTGACTGATGTTGATATTATGGACATTACTCAGCAGAACTGTTCTCTTGCTTCTTTCCCTGATCATCCAGACTTTCCTATACTAGTTGAGACTTTGTTTTGTCTTGCTAAGATCAGATTGCCACTGAAACGTGCTAGCTACCAACGGTTTTGATTGCCCACACCTGGGAATGAACTAGGAACCTTAAAATCTTTGGTCAAAAACTCTGCCAAATGTGCTGGCTGACATAGCAATTATAATTGGTGCTGACAAGTGCATCAGCGCTGGGACTGGATGGTTGTATTGTGACTTGTGTGTATATCAGTAGGTGGTGCAACAAGCACCAGTAGCAGTTTGGTTGATGTCCTGTTCCTTGAGAAAACTGCTCAACAAGAAACATCATGAAAAGGCACAGAAGGGGAGTGTCAAGCTTTTCAGAAGCCACACTTATCAAATGTGCTAGGCCGGCAATTGCAATTAGTACTAACAAACATTGTGACTGGTGTGTATATCAATAGGTGGCGCAACATGCACCAGTAGCAGTTTGGTTGATGTCCTGTTGCTGGAGAAAACTGCTCAACAAGACAAATCATAAGAACTTTTTGTCTCATGCATTACTATCCTTGCTGCAAGGTTCCTAAGACAATTACAAGTATTGTGAATGGTTTATACTTGATCGCTTTGGAAGTGAGTGAGTCATGAATAGGGTAAAATCATAGGTGGAGCTGCATGTTTGGTGGTAGCAAGTTTCCTCACCAAGTGGTCCCATTAGACATCATAAAACATTGTCTTCTTCATGTGCAAAGTGCATTACTAGGCTGGCTATCAAGGTTCTCTGGACAAATGCAAATCTTGAATGGTTTATAGGGGATCTCTTGGAAGTGGATTGATTCATGAACTATGCTAAACTATAGGTGGAGCTGCATGTTGTCATGCCAGCTGATGTTGACTGATGTTAGCAAGTATCCTCGGCAACTGGTACTTGTAACACCTTATATACATTGATATAGCACTTGTGAAATTCCTGAATTATCTTGCAGAGTGTATTTGAAGAGTGAACAATGCTGCAGAAAGCTATTAATTTATTGTGTGTCACATGGCACGGCGATAAAGGACGCGAATGTTTGCTGTCAGCACAAGTACAGTACTTGGAAAGTGCGAACCATAACGTAACACCTAAGGATGCTGATGGGTATAAGGACAGCCATCTCTTGCACTCCTCATGTACTTGCTTCGGCAGTACATATACTAAAATTGGAACGATACAGAGAAGATTAGCATGGCCCCTGCGCAAGGATGACACGCAAATTCGTGAAGCGTTCCATATTTTCCGTGTTTCGGGTGTGTATGACCAGTCTGGGTAGATTTGGCATAGGTCAGCATGTGCACTGAAGTGATAACAGCACTTTGCCCTTCACTTATCAGGCAAAGTCAGTTGCAAACCAAGATAGATAACGTATCACGTCGACTCAAAGTCGGTCGGGTGTTGGCCGACCCGGAACAAACGGTCCTTTTTTTTTTTTTAAGTTCTAAACGGCGTACTGACTGATGTTGATATTATGGACATTACTCAGCAGAACTGTTCTCTTGCTTCTTTCCCTGATCATCCAGACTTTCCTATACTAGTTGAGACTTTGTTTTGTCTTGCTAAGATCAGATTGCCACTGAAACGTGCTAGCTACCAACGGTTTTGATTGCCCACACCTTGGAATGAACTAGGAACCTTAAAATCTTTGGTCAAAAACTCTGCCAAATGTGCTGGCTGACATAGCAATTATAATTGGTGCTGACAAGTGCATCAGCGCTGGGACTGGATGGTTGTATTGTGACTTGTGTGTATATCAGTAGGTGGTGCAACAAGCACCAGTAGCAGTTTGGTTGATGTCCTGTTCCTTGAGAAAACTGCTCAACAAGAAACATCATGAAAAGGCACAGAAGAGGAGTGTCAAGCTTTTCAGAAGCCACACTTATCAAATGTGCTAGGCCGGCAATTGCAATTAGTACTAACAAACATTGTGACTGGTGTGTATATCAATAGGTGGCGCAACATGCACCAGTAGCAGTTTGGTTGATGTCCTGTTGCTGGAGAAAACTGCTCAACAAGACAAATCATAAGAACTTTTTGTCTCATGCATTACTATCCTTGCTGCAAGGTTCCTAAGACAATTACAAGTATTGTGAATGGTTTATACTTGATCGCTTTGGAAGTGAGTGAGTCATGAATAGGGTAAAATCATAGGTGGAGCTGCATGTTTGGTGGTAGCAAGTTTCCTCACCAAGTGGTCCCATTAGACATCATAAAACATTGTCTTCTTCATGTGCAAAGTGCATTACTAGGCTGGCTATCAAGGTTCTCTGGACAAATGCAAATCTTGAATGGTTTATAGGGGATCTCTTGGAAGTGGATTGATTCATGAACTATGCTAAACTATAGGTGGAGCTGCATGTTGTCATGCCAGCTGATGTTGACTGATGTTAGCAAGTATCCTCGGCAACTGGTACTTGTAACACCTTATATACATTGATATAGCACTTTTGAAATTCCTGAATTATCTTGCAGAGTGTATTTGAAGAGTGAACAATGCTGCAGAAAGCTATTAATTTATTGTGTGTCACATGGCACGGCGATAAAGGACGCAATGTTTGCTGTCAGCACAAGTACAGTACTTGGAAAGTGCGAACCATAACGTAACACCTAAGGATGCTGATGGGTATAAGGACAGCCATCTCTTGCACTCCTCATGTACTTGCTTCGGCAGTACATATACTAAAATTGGAACGATACAGAGAAGATTAGCATGGCCCCTGCGCAAGGATGACACGCAAATTCGTGAAGCGTTCCATATTTTCCGTGTTTCGGGTGTGTATGACCAGTCTGGGTAGATTTGGCATAGGTCAGCATGTGCACTGAAGTGATAACAGCACTTTGCCCTTTACTTATCAGGCAAAGTCAGTTGCAAACCAAGATAGATAACGTATCACGTCGACTCAAAGTCGGTCGGGTGTTGGCCGACCCGGAACAAACGGTCCTTTTTTTTTTTTTAAGTTCTAAACGGCGTACTGACTGATGTTGATATTATGGACATTACTCAGCAGAACTGTTCTCTTGCTTCTTTCCCTGATCATCCAGACTTTCCTATACTAGTTGAGACTTTGTTTTGTCTTGCTAAGATCAGATTGCCACTGAAACGTGCTAGCTACCAACGGTTTTGATTGCCCACACCTGGGAATGAACTAGGAACCTTAAAATCTTTGGTCAAAAACTCTGCCAAATGTGCTGGCTGACATAGCAATTATAATTGGTGCTGACAAGTGCATCAGCGCTGGGACTGGATGGTTGTATTGTGACTTGTGTGTATATCAGTAGGTGGTGCAACAAGCACCAGTAGCAGTTTGGTTGATGTCCTGTTCCTTGAGAAAACTGCTCAACAAGAAACATCATGAAAAGGCACAGAAGGGGAGTGTCAAGCTTTTCAGAAGCCACACTTATCAAATGTGCTAGGCCGGCAATTGCAATTAGTACTAACAAACATTGTGACTGGTGTGTATATCAATAGGTGGCGCAACATGCACCAGTAGCAGTTTGGTTGATGTCCTGTTGCTGGAGAAAACTGCTCAACAAGACAAATCATAAGAACTTTTTGTCTCATGCATTACTATCCTTGCTGCAAGGTTCCTAAGACAATTACAAGTATTGTGAATGGTTTATACTTGATCGCTTTGGAAGTGAGTGAGTCATGAATAGGGTAAAATCATAGGTGGAGCTGCATGTTTGGTGGTAGCAAGTTTCCTCACCAAGTGGTCCCATTAGACATCATAAAACATTGTCTTCTTCATGTGCAAAGTGCATTACTAGGCTGGCTATCAAGGTTCTCTGGACAAATGCAAATCTTGAATGGTTTATAGGGGATCTCTTGGAAGTGGATTGATTCATGAACTATGCTAAACTATAGGTGGAGCTGCATGTTGTCATGCCAGCTGATGTTGACTGATGTTAGCAAGTATCCTCGGCAACTGGTACTTGTAACACCTTATATACATTGATATAGCACTTGTGAAATTCCTGAATTATCTTGCAGAGTGTATTTAAAGAGTGAACAATGCTGCAGAAAGCTATTAATTTATTGTGTGTCACATGGCACGGCGATAAAGGACGCGAATGTTTGCTGTCAGCACAAGTACAGTACTTGGAAAGTGCGAACCATAACGTAACACCTAAGGATGCTGATGGGTATAAGGACAGCCATCTCTTGCACTCCTCATGTACTTGCTTCGGCAGTACATATACTAAAATTGGAACGATACAGAGAAGATTAGCATGGCCCCTGCGCAAGGATGACACGCAAATTCGTGAAGCGTTCCATATTTTCCGTGTTTCGGGTGTGTATGACCAGTCTGGGTAGATTTGGCATAGGTCAGCATGTGCACTGAAGTGATAACAGCACTTTGCCCTTTACTTATCAGGCAAAGTCAGTTGCAAACCAAGATAGATAACGTATCACGTCGACTCAAAGTCGGTCGGGTGTTGGCCGACCCGGAACAAACGGTCCTTTTTTTTTTTTTAAGTTCTAAACGGCGTACTGACTGATGTTGATATTATGGACATTACTCAGCAGAACTGTTCTCTTGCTTCTTTCCCTGATCATCCAGACTTTCCTATACTAGTTGAGACTTTGTTTTGTCTTGCTAAGATCAGATTGCCACTGAAACGTGCTAGCTACCAACGGTTTTGATTGCCCACACCTGGGAATGAACTAGGAACCTTAAAATCTTTGGTCAAAAACTCTGCCAAATGTGCTGGCTGACATAGCAATTATAATTGGTGCTGACAAGTGCATCAGCGCTGGGACTGGATGGTTGTATTGTGACTTGTGTGTATATCAGTAGGTGGTGCAACAAGCACCAGTAGCAGTTTGGTTGATGTCCTGTTCCTTGAGAAAACTGCTCAACAAGAAACATCATGAAAAGGCACAGAAGGGGAGTGTCAAGCTTTTCAGAAGCCACACTTATCAAATGTGCTAGGCCGGCAATTGCAATTAGTACTAACAAACATTGTGACTGGTGTGTATATCAATAGGTGGCGCAACATGCACCAGTAGCAGTTTGGTTGATGTCCTGTTGCTGGAGAAAACTGCTCAACAAGACAAATCATAAGAACTTTTTGTCTCATGCATTACTATCCTTGCTGCAAGGTTCCTAAGACAATTACAAGTATTGTGAATGGTTTATACTTGATCGCTTTGGAAGTGAGTGAGTCATGAATAGGGTAAAATCATAGGTGGAGCTGCATGTTTGGTGGTAGCAAGTTTCCTCACCAAGTGGTCCCATTAGACATCATAAAACATTGTCTTCTTCATGTGCAAAGTGCATTACTAGGCTGGCTATCAAGGTTCTCTGGACAAATGCAAATCTTGAATGGTTTATAGGGGATCTCTTGGAAGTGGATTGATTCATGAACTATGCTAAACTATAGGTGGAGCTGCATGTTGTCATGCCAGCTGATGTTGACTGATGTTAGCAAGTATCCTCGGCAACTGGTACTTGTAACACCTTATATACATTGATATAGCACTTGTGAAATTCCTGAATTATCTTGCAGAGTGTATTTGAAGAGTGAACAATGCTGCAGAAAGCTATTAATTTATTGTGTGTCACATGGCACGGCGATAAAGGACGCGAATGTTTGCTGTCAGCACAAGTACAGTACTTGGAAAGTGCGAACCATAACGTAACACCTAAGGATGCTGATGGGTATAAGGACAGCCATCTCTTGCACTCCTCATGTACTTGCTTCGGCAGTACATATACTAAAATTGGAACGATACAGAGAAGGTTAGCATGGCCCCTGCGCAAGGATGACACGCAAATTCGTGAAGCGTTCCATATTTTCCGTGTTTCGGGTGTGTATGACCAGTCTGGGTAGATTTGGCATAGGTCAGCATGTGCACTGAAGTGATAACAGCACTTTGCCCTTTACTTATCAGGCAAAGTCAGTTGCAAACCAAGATAGATAACGTATCACGTCGACTCAAAGTCGGTCGGGTGTTGGCCGACCCGGAACAAACGGTCCTTTTTTTTTTTTTAAGTTCTAAACGGCGTACTGACTGATGTTGATATTATGGACATTACTCAGCAGAACTGTTCTCTTGCTTCTTTCCCTGATCATCCAGACTTTCCTATACTAGTTGAGACTTTGTTTTGTCTTGCTAAGATCAGATTGCCACTGAAACGTGCTAGCTACCAACGGTTTTGATTGCCCACACCTGGGAATGAACTAGGAACCTTAAAATCTTTGGTCAAAAACTCTGCCAAATGTGCTGGCTGACATAGCAATTATAATTGGTGCTGACAAGTGCATCAGCGCTGGGACTGGATGGTTGTATTGTGACTTGTGTGTATATCAGTAGGTGGTGCAACAAGCACCAGTAGCAGGTTGGTTGATGTCCTGTTCCTTGAGAAAACTGCTCAACAAGAAACATCATGAAAAGGCACAGAAGGGGAGTGTCAAGCTTTTCAGAAGCCACACTTATCAAATGTGCTAGGCCGGCAATTGCAATTAGTACTAACAAACATTGTGACTGGTGTGTATATCAATAGGTGGCGCAACATGCACCAGTAGCAGTTTGGTTGATGTCCTGTTGCTGGAGAAAACTGCTCAACAAGACAAATCATAAGAACTTTTTGTCTCATGCATTACTATCCTTGCTGCAAGGTTCCTAAGACAATTACAAGTATTGTGAATGGTTTATACTTGATCGCTTTGGAAGTGAGTGAGTCATGAATAGGGTAAAATCATAGGTGGAGCTGCATGTTTGGTGGTAGCAAGTTTCCTCACCAAGTGGTCCCATTAGACATCATAAAACATTGTCTTCTTCATGTGCAAAGTGCATTACTAGGCTGGCTATCAAGGTTCTCTGGACAAATGCAAATCTTGAATGGTTTATAGGGGATCTCTTGGAAGTGGATTGATTCATGAACTATGCTAAACTATAGGTGGAGCTGCATGTTGTCATGCCAGCTGATGTTGACTGATGTTAGCAAGTATCCTCGGCAACTGGTACTTGTAACACCTTATATACATTGATATAGCACTTGTGAAATTCCTGAATTATCTTGCAGAGTGTATTTGAAGAGTGAACAATGCTGCAGAAAGCTATTAATTTATTGTGTGTCACATGGCACGGCGATAAAGGACGCAAATGTTTGCTGTCAGCACAAGTACAGTACTTGGAAAGTGCGAACCATAACGTAACACCTAAGGATGCTGATGGGTATAAGGACAGCCATCTCTTGCACTCCTCATGTACTTGCTTCGGCAGTACATATACTAAAATTGGAACGATACAGAGAAGATTAGCATGGCCCCTGCGCAAGGATGACACGCAAATTCGTGAAGCGTTCCATATTTTCCGTGTTTCGGGTGTGTATGACCAGTCTGGGTAGATTTGGCATAGGTCAGCATGTGCACTGAAGTGATAACAGCACTTTGCCCTTTACTTATCAGGCAAAGTCAGTTGCAAACCAAGATAGATAACGTATCACGTCGACTCAAAGTCGGTCGGGTGTTGGCCGACCCGGAACAAACGGTCCTTTTTTTTTTTTTAAGTTCTAAACGGCGTACTGACTGATGTTGATATTATGGACATTACTCAGCAGAACTGTTCTCTTGCTTCTTTCCCTGATCATCCAGACTTTCCTATACTAGTTGAGACTTTGTTTTGTCTTGCTAAGATCAGATTGCCACTGAAACGTGCTAGCTACCAACGGTTTTGATTGCCCACACCTGGGAATGAACTAGGAACCTTAAAATCTTTGGTCAAAAACTCTGCCAAATGTGCTGGCTGACATAGCAATTATAATTGGTGCTGACAAGTGCATCAGCGCTGGGACTGGATGGTTGTATTGTGACTTGTGTGTATATCAGTAGGTGGTGCAACAAGCACCAGTAGCAGGTTGGTTGATGTCCTGTTCCTTGAGAAAACTGCTCAACAAGAAACATCATGAAAAGGCACAGAAGGGGAGTGTCAAGCTTTTCAGAAGCCACACTTATCAAATGTGCTAGGCCGGCAATTGCAATTAGTACTAACAAACATTGTGACTGGTGTGTATATCAATAGGTGGCGCAACATGCACCAGTAGCAGTTTGGTTGATGTCCTGTTGCTGGAGAAAACTGCTCAACAAGACAAATCATAAGAACTTTTTGTCTCATGCATTACTATCCTTGCTGCAAGGTTCCTAAGACAATTACAAGTATTGTGAATGGTTTATACTTGATCGCTTTGGAAGTGAGTGAGTCATGAATAGGGTAAAATCATAGGTGGAGCTGCATGTTTGGTGGTAGCAAGTTTCCTCACCAAGTGGTCCCATTAGACATCATAAAACATTGTCTTCTTCATGTGCAAAGTGCATTACTAGGCTGGCTATCAAGGTTCTCTGGACAAATGCAAATCTTGAATGGTTTATAGGGGATCTCTTGGAAGTGGATTGATTCATGAACTATGCTAAACTATAGGTGGAGCTGCATGTTGTCATGCCAGCTGATGTTGACTGATGTTAGCAAGTATCCTCGGCAACTGGTACTTGTAACACCTTATATACATTGATATAGCACTTGTGAAATTCCTGAATTATCTTGCAGAGTGTATTTGAAGAGTGAACAATGCTGCAGAAAGCTATTAATTTATTGTGTGTCACATGGCACGGCGATAAATGACGCAAATGTTTGCTGTCAGCACAAGTACAGTACTTGGAAAGTGCGAACCATAACGTAACACCTAAGGATGCTGATGGGTATAAGGACAGCCATCTCTTGCACTCCTCATGTACTTGCTTCGGCAGTACATATACTAAAATTGGAACGATACAGAGAAGATTAGCATGGCCCCTGCGCAAGGATGACACACAAATTCGTGAAGCGTTCCATATTTTCCGTGTTTCGGGTGTGTATGACCAGTCTGGGTAGATTTGGCATAGGTCAGCATGTGCACTGAAGTGATAACAGCACTTTGCCCTTTACTTATCAGGCAAAGTCAGTTGCAAACCAAGATAGATAACGTATCACGTCGACTCAAAGTCGGTCGGGTGTTGGCCGACCCGGAACAAACGGTCCTTTTTTTTTTTTTAAGTTCTAAACGGCGTACTGACTGATGTTGATATTATGGACATTACTCAGCAGAACTGTTCTCTTGCTTCTTTCCCTGATCATCCAGACTTTCCTATACTAGTTGAGACTTTGTTTTGTCTTGCTAAGATCAGATTGCCACTGAAACGTGCTAGCTACCAACGGTTTTGATTGCCCACACCTGGGAATGAACTAGGAACCTTAAAATCTTTGGTCAAAAACTCTGCCAAATGTGCTGGCTGACATAGCAATTATAATTGGTGCTGACAAGTGCATCAGCGCTGGGACTGGATGGTTGTATTGTGACTTGTGTGTATATCAGTAGGTGGTGCAACAAGCACCAGTAGCAGGTTGGTTGATGTCCTGTTCCTTGAGAAAACTGCTCAACAAGAAACATCATGAAAAGGCACAGAAGGGGAGTGTCAAGCTTTTCAGAAGCCACACTTATCAAATGTGCTAGGCCGGCAATTGCAATTAGTACTAACAAACATTGTGACTGGTGTGTATATCAATAGGTGGCGCAACATGCACCAGTAGCAGTTTGGTTGATGTCCTGTTGCTGGAGAAAACTGCTCAACAAGACAAATCATAAGAACTTTTTGTCTCATGCATTACTATCCTTGCTGCAAGGTTCCTAAGACAATTACAAGTATTGTGAATGGTTTATACTTGATCGCTTTGGAAGTGAGTGAGTCATGAATAGGGTAAAATCATAGGTGGAGCTGCATGTTTGGTGGTAGCAAGTTTCCTCACCAAGTGGTCCCATTAGACATCATAAAACATTGTCTTCTTCATGTGCAAAGTGCATTACTAGGCTGGCTATCAAGGTTCTCTGGACAAATGCAAATCTTGAATGGTTTATAGGGGATCTCTTGGAAGTGGATTGATTCATGAACTATGCTAAACTATAGGTGGAGCTGCATGTTGTCATGCCAGCTGATGTTGACTGATGTTAGCAAGTATCCTCGGCAACTGGTACTTGTAACACCTTATATACATTGATATAGCACTTGTGAAATTCCTGAATTATCTTGCAGAGTGTATTTGAAGAGTGAACAATGCTGCAGAAAGCTATTAATTTATTGTGTGTCACATGGCACGGCGATAAAGGACGCGAATGTTTGCTGTCAGCACAAGTACAGTACTTGGAAAGTGCGAACCATAACGTAACACCTAAGGATGCTGATGGGTATAAGGACAGCCATCTCTTGCACTCCTCATGTACTTGCTTCGGCAGTACATATACTAAAATTGGAACGATACAGAGAAGATTAGCATGGCCCCTGCGCAAGGATGACACGCAAATTCGTGAAGCGTTCCATATTTTCTGTGTTTCGGGTGTGTATGACCAGTCTGGGTAGATTTGGCATAGGTCAGCATGTGCACTGAAGTGATAACAGCACTTTGCCCTTTACTTATCAGGCAAAGTCAGTTGCAAACCAAGATAGATAACGTATCACGTCGACTCAAAGTCGGTCGGGTGTTGGCCGACCCGGAACAAACGGTCCTTTTTTTTTTTTTAAGTTCTAAACGGCGTACTGACTGATGTTGATATTATGGACATTACTCAGCAGAACTGTTCTCTTGCTTCTTTCCCTGATCATCCAGACTTTCCTATACTAGTTGAGACTTTGTTTTGTCTTGCTAAGATCAGATTGCCACTGAAACGTGCTAGCTACCAACGGTTTTGATTGCCCACACCTGGGAATGAACTAGGAACCTTAAAATCTTTGGTCAAAAACTCTGCCAAATGTGCTGGCTGACATAGCAATTATAATTGGTGCTGACAAGTGCATCAGCGCTGGGACTGGATGGTTGTATTGTGACTTGTGTGTATATCAGTAGGTGGTGCAACAAGCACCAGTAGCAGTTTGGTTGATGTCCTGTTCCTTGAGAAAACTGCTCAACAAGAAACATCATGAAAAGGCACAGAAGGGGAGTGTCAAGCTTTTCAGAAGCCACACTTATCAAATGTGCTAGGCCGGCAATTGCAATTAGTACTAACAAACATTGTGACCGGTGTGTATATCAATAGGTGGCGCAACATGCACCAGTAGCAGTTTGGTTGATGTCCTGTTGCTGGAGAAAACTGCTCAACAAGACAAATCATAAGAACTTTTTGTCTCATGCATTACTATCCTTGCTGCAAGGTTCCTAAGACAATTACAAGTATTGTGAATGGTTTATACTTGATCGCTTTGGAAGTGAGTGAGTCATGAATAGGGTAAAATCATAGGTGGAGCTGCATGTTTGGTGGTAGCAAGTTTCCTCACCAAGTGGTCCCATTAGACATCATAAAACATTGTCTTCTTCATGTGCAAAGTGCATTACTAGGCTGGCTATCAAGGTTCTCTGGACAAATGCAAATCTTGAATGGTTTATAGGGGATCTCTTGGAAGTGGATTGATTCATGAACTATGCTAAACTATAGGTGGAGCTGCATGTTGTCATGCCAGCTGATGTTGACTGATGTTAGCAAGTATCCTCGGCAACTGGTACTTGTAACACCTTATATACATTGATATAGCACTTGTGAAATTCCTGAATTATCTTGCAGAGTGTATTTGAAGAGTGAACAATGCTGCAGAAAGCTATTAATTTATTGTGTGTCACATGGCACGGCGATAAAGGACGCGAATGTTTGCTGTCAGCACAAGTACAGTACTTGGAAAGTGCGAACCATAACGTAACACCTAAGGATGCTGATGGGTATAAGGACAGCCATCTCTTGCACTCCTCATGTACTTGCTTCGGCAGTACATATACTAAAATTGGAACGATACAGAGAAGATTAGCATGGCCCCTGCGCAAGGATGACACGCAAATTCGTGAAGCGTTCCATATTTTCCGTGTTTCGGGTGTGTATGACCAGTCTGGGTAGATTTGGCATAGGTCAGCATGCGCACTGAAGTGATAACAGCACTTTGCCCTTTACTTATCAGGCAAAGTCAGTTGCAAACCAAGATAGATAACGTATCACGTCGACTCAAAGTCGGTCGGGTGTTGGCCGACCCGGAACAAACGGTCCTTTTTTTTTTTTTAAGTTCTAAACGGCGTACTGACTGATGTTGATATTATGGACATTACTCAGCAGAACTGTTCTCTTGCTTCTTTCCCTGATCATCCAGACTTTCCTATACTAGTTGAGACTTTGTTTTGTCTTGCTAAGATCAGATTGCCACTGAAACGTGCTAGCTACCAACGGTTTTGATTGCCCACACCTGGGAATGAACTAGGAACCTTAAAATCTTTGGTCAAAAACTCTGCCAAATGTGCTGGCTGACATAGCAATTATAATTGGTGCTGACAAGTGCATCAGCGCTGGGACTGGATGGTTGTATTGTGACTTGTGTGTATATCAGTAGGTGGTGCAACAAGCACCAGTAGCAGTTTGGTTGATGTCCTGTTCCTTGAGAAAACTGCTCAACAAGAAACATCATGAAAAGGCACAGAAGGGGAGTGTCAAGCTTTTCAGAAGCCACACTTATCAAATGTGCTAGGCCGGCAATTGCAATTAGTACTAACAAACATTGTGACTGGTGTGTATATCAATAGGTGGCGCAACATGCACCAGTAGCAGTTTGGTTGATGTCCTGTTGCTGGAGAAAACTGCTCAACAAGACAAATCATAAGAACTTTTTGTCTCATGCATTACTATCCTTGCTGCAAGGTTCCTAAGACAATTACAAGTATTGTGAATGGTTTATACTTGATCGCTTTGGAAGTGAGTGAGTCATGAATAGGGTAAAATCATAGGTGGAGCTGCATGTTTGGTGGTAGCAAGTTTCCTCACCAAGTGGTCCCATTAGACATCATAAAACATTGTCTTCTTCATGTGCAAAGTGCATTACTAGGCTGGCTATCAAGGTTCTCTGGACAAATGCAAATCTTGAATGGTTTATAGGGGATCTCTTGGAAGTGGATTGATTCATGAACTATGCTAAACTATAGGTGGAGCTGCATGTTGTCATGCCAGCTGATGTTGACTGATGTTAGCAAGTATCCTCGGCAACTGGTACTTGTAACACCTTATATACATTGATATAGCACTTGTGAAATTCCTGAATTATCTTGCAGAGTGTATTTGAAGAGTGAACAATGCTGCAGAAAGCTATTAATTTATTGTGTGTCACATGGCACGGCGATAAAGGACGCGAATGTTTGCTGTCAGCACAAGTACAGTACTTGGAAAGTGCGAACCATAACGTAACACCTAAGGATGCTGATGGGTATAAGGACAGCCATCTCTTGCACTCCTCATGTACTTGCTTCGGCAGTACATATACTAAAATTGGAACGATACAGAGAAGATTAGCATGGCCCCTGCGCAAGGATGACACGCAAATTCGTGAAGCGTTCCATATTTTCTGTGTTTCGGGTGTGTATGACCAGTCTGGGTAGATTTGGCATAGGTCAGCATGTGCACTGAAGTGATAACAGCACTTTGCCCTTTACTTATCAGGCAAAGTCAGTTGCAAACCAAGATAGATAACGTATCACGTCGACTCAAAGTCGGTCGGGTGTTGGCCGACCCGGAACAAACGGTCCTTTTTTTTTTTTTAAGTTCTAAACGGCGTACTGACTGATGTTGATATTATGGACATTACTCAGCAGAACTGTTCTCTTGCTTCTTTCCCTGATCATCCAGACTTTCCTATACTAGTTGAGACTTTGTTTTGTCTTGCTAAGATCAGATTGCCACTGAAACGTGCTAGCTACCAACGGTTTTGATTGCCCACACCTGGGAATGAACTAGGAACCTTAAAATCTTTGGTCAAAAACTCTGCCAAATGTGCTGGCTGACATAGCAATTATAATTGGTGCTGACAAGTGCATCAGCGCTGGGACTGGATGGTTGTATTGTGACTTGTGTGTATATCAGTAGGTGGTGCAACAAGCACCAGTAGCAGTTTGGTTGATGTCCTGTTCCTTGAGAAAACTGCTCAACAAGAAACATCATGAAAAGGCACAGAAGGGGAGTGTCAAGCTTTTCAGAAGCCACACTTATCAAATGTGCTAGGCCGGCAATTGCAATTAGTACTAACAAACATTGTGACTGGTGTGTATATCAATAGGTGGCGCAACATGCACCAGTAGCAGATTGGTTGATGTCCTGTTGCTGGAGAAAACTGCTCAACAAGACAAATCATAAGAACTTTTTGTCTCATGCATTACTATCCTTGCTGCAAGGTTCCTAAGACAATTACAAGTATTGTGAATGGTTTATACTTGATCGCTTTGGAAGTGAGTGAGTCATGAATAGGGTAAAATCATAGGTGGAGCTGCATGTTTGGTGGTAGCAAGTTTCCTCACCAAGTGGTCCCATTAGACATCATAAAACATTGTCTTCTTCATGTGCAAAGTGCATTACTAGGCTGGCTATCAAGGTTCTCTGGACAAATGCAAATCTTGAATGGTTTATAGGGGATCTCTTGGAAGTGGATTGATTCATGAACTATGCTAAACTATAGGTGGAGCTGCATGTTGTCATGCCAGCTGATGTTGACTGATGTTAGCAAGTATCCTCGGCAACTGGTACTTGTAACACCTTATATACATTGATATAGCACTTGTGAAATTCCTGAATTATCTTGCAGAGTGTATTTGAAGAGTGAACAATGCTGCAGAAAGCTATTAATTTATTGTGTGTCACATGGCACGGCGATAAAGGACGCAAATGTTTGCTGTCAGCACAAGTACAGTACTTGGAAAGTGCGAACCATAACGTAACACCTAAGGATGCTGATGGGTATAAGGACAGCCATCTCTTGCACTCCTCATGTACTTGCTTCGGCAGTACATATACTAAAATTGGAACGATACAGAGAAGATTAGCATGGCCCCTGCGCAAGGATGACACGCAAATTCGTGAAGCGTTCCATATTTTCCGTGTTTCGGGTGTGTATGACCAGTCTGGGTAGATTTGGCATAGGTCAGCATGTGCACTGAAGTGATAACAGCACTTTGCCCTTTACTTATCAGGCAAAGTCAGTTGCAAACCAAGATAGATAATGTATCACGTCGACTCAAAGTCGGTCGGGTGTTGGCCGACCCGGAACAAACGGTCCTTTTTTTTTTTTTAAGTTCTAAACGGCGTACTGACTGATGTTGATATTATGGACATTACTCAGCAGAACTGTTCTCTTGCTTCTTTCCCTGATCATCCAGACTTTCCTATACTAGTTGAGACTTTGTTTTGTCTTGCTAAGATCAGATTGCCACTGAAACGTGCTAGCTACCAACGGTTTTGATTGCCCACACCTGGGAATGAACTAGGAACCTTAAAATCTTTGGTCAAAAACTCTGCCAAATGTGCTGGCTGACATAGCAATTATAATTGGTGCTGACAAGTGCATCAGCGCTGGGACTGGATGGTTGTATTGTGACTTGTGTGTATATCAGTAGGTGGTGCAACAAGCACCAGTAGCAGTTTGGTTGATGTCCTGTTCCTTGAGAAAACTGCTCAACAAGAAACATCATGAAAAGGCACAGAAGGGGAGTGTCAAGCTTTTCAGAAGCCACACTTATCAAATGTGCTAGGCCGGCAATTGCAATTAGTACTAACAAACATTGTGACTGGTGTGTATATCAATAGGTGGCGCAACATGCACCAGTAGCAGTTTGGTTGATGTCCTGTTGCTGGAGAAAACTGCTCAACAAGACAAATCATAAGAACTTTTTGTCTCATGCATTACTATCCTTGCTGCAAGGTTCCTAAGACAATTACAAGTATTGTGAATGGTTTATACTTGATCGCTTTGGAAGTGAGTGAGTCATGAATAGGGTAAAATCATAGGTGGAGCTGCATGTTTGGTGGTAGCAAGTTTCCTCACCAAGTGGTCCCATTAGACATCATAAAACATTGTCTTCTTCATGTGCACAGTGCATTACTAGGCTGGCTATCAAGGTTCTCTGGACAAATGCAAATCTTGAATGGTTTATAGGGGATCTCTTGGAAGTGGATTGATTCATGAACTATGCTAAACTATAGGTGGAGCTGCATGTTGTCATGCCAGCTGATGTTGACTGATGTTAGCAAGTATCCTCGGCAACTGGTACTTGTAACACCTTATATACATTGATATAGCACTTGTGAAATTCCTGAATTATCTTGCAGAGTGTATTTGAAGAGTGAACAATGCTGCAGAAAGCTATTAATTTATTGTGTGTCACATGGCACGGCGATAAAGGACGCGAATGTTTGCTGTCAGCACAAGTACAGTACTTGGAAAGTGCGAACCATAACGTAACACCTAAGGATGCTGATGGGTATAAGGACAGCCATCTCTTGCACTCCTCATGTACTTGCTTCGGCAGTACATATACTAAAATTGGAACGATACAGAGAAGATTAGCATGGCCCCTGCGCAAGGATGACACGCAAATTCGTGAAGCGTTCCATATTTTCCGTGTTTCGGGTGTGTATGACCAGTCTGGGTAGATTTGGCATAGGTCAGCATGTGCACTGAAGTGATAACAGCACTTTGCCCTTTACTTATCAGGCAAAGTCAGTTGCAAACCAAGATAGATAACGTATCACGTCGACTCAAAGTCGGTCGGGTGTTGGCCGACCCGGAACAAACGGTCCTTTTTTTTTTTTTAAGTTCTAAACGGCGTACTGACTGATGTTGATATTATGGACATTACTCAGCAGAACTGTTCTCTTGCTTCTTTCCCTGATCATCCAGACTTTCCTATACTAGTTGAGACTTTGTTTTGTCTTGCTAAGATCAGATTGCCACTGAAACGTGCTAGCTACCAACGGTTTTGATTGCCCACACCTGGGAATGAACTAGGAACCTTAAAATCTTTGGTCAAAAACTCTGCCAAATGTGCTGGCTGACATAGCAATTATAATTGGTGCTGACAAGTGCATCAGCGCTGGGACTGGATGGTTGTATTGTGACTTGTGTGTATATCAGTAGGTGGTGCAACAAGCACCAGTAGCAGTTTGGTTGATGTCCTGTTCCTTGAGAAAACTGCTCAACAAGAAACATCATGAAAAGGCACAGAAGGGGAGTGTCAAGCTTTTCAGAAGCCACACTTATCAAATGTGCTAGGCCGGCAATTGCAATTAGTACTAACAAACATTGTGACTGGTGTGTATATCAATAGGTGGCGCAACATGCACCAGTAGCAGTTTGGTTGATGTCCTGTTGCTGGAGAAAACTGCTCAACAAGACAAATCATAAGAACTTTTTGTCTCATGCATTACTATCCTTGCTGCAAGGTTCCTAAGACAATTACAAGTATTGTGAATGGTTTATACTTGATCGCTTTGGAAGTGAGTGAGTCATGAATAGGGTAAAATCATAGGTGGAGCTGCATGTTTGGTGGTAGCAAGTTTCCTCACCAAGTGGTCCCATTAGACATCATAAAACATTGTCTTCTTCATGTGCAAAGTGCATTACTAGGCTGGCTATCAAGGTTCTCTGGACAAATGCAAATCTTGAATGGTTTATAGGGGATCTCTTGGAAGTGGATTGATTCATGAACTATGCTAAACTATAGGTGGAGCTGCATGTTGTCATGCCAGCTGATGTTGACTGATGTTAGCAAGTATCCTCGGCAACTGGTACTTGTAACACCTTATATACATTGATATAGCACTTGTGAAATTCCTGAATTATCTTGCAGAGTGTATTTGAAGAGTGAACAATGCTGCAGAAAGCTATTAATTTATTGTGTGTCACATGGCACGGCGATAAAGGACGCGAATGTTTGCTGTCAGCACAAGTACAGTACTTGGAAAGTGCGAACCATAACGTAACACCTAAGGATGCTGATGGGTATAAGGACAGCCATCTCTTGCACTCCTCATGTACTTGCTTCGGCAGTACATATACTAAAATTGGAACGATACAGAGAAGATTAGCATGGCCCCTGCGCAAGGATGACACGCAAATTCGTGAAGCGTTCCATATTTTCCGTGTTTCGGGTGTGTATGACCAGTCTGGGTAGATTTGGCATAGGTCAGCATGTGCACTGAAGTGATAACAGCACTTTGCCCTTTACTTATCAGGCAAAGTCAGTTGCAAACCAAGATAGATAACGTATCACGTCGACTCAAAGTCGGTCGGGTGTTGGCCGACCCGGAACAAACGGTCCTTTTTTTTTTTTTAAGTTCTAAACGGCGTACTGACTGATGTTGATATTATGGACATTACTCAGCAGAACTGTTCTCTTGCTTCTTTCCCTGATCATCCAGACTTTCCTATACTAGTTGAGACTTTGTTTTGTCTTGCTAAGATCAGATTGCCACTGAAACGTGCTAGCTACCAACGGTTTTGATTGCCCACACCTGGGAATGAACTAGGAACCTTAAAATCTTTGGTCAAAAACTCTGCCAAATGTGCTGGCTGACATAGCAATTATAATTGGTGCTGACAAGTGCATCAGCGCTGGGACTGGATGGTTGTATTGTGACTTGTGTGTATATCAGTAGGTGGTGCAACAAGCACCAGTAGCAGTTTGGTTGATGTCCTGTTCCTTGAGAAAACTGCTCAACAAGAAACATCATGAAAAGGCACAGAAGGGGAGTGTCAAGCTTTTCAGAAGCCACACTTATCAAATGTGCTAGGCCGGCAATTGCAATTAGTACTAACAAACATTGTGACTGGTGTGTATATCAATAGGTGGCGCAACATGCACCAGTAGCAGTTTGGTTGATGTCCTGTTGCTGGAGAAAACTGCTCAACAAGACAAATCATAAGAACTTTTTGTCTCATGCATTACTATCCTTGCTGCAAGGTTCCTAAGACAATTACAAGTATTGTGAATGGTTTATACTTGATCGCTTTGGAAGTGAGTGAGTCATGAATAGGGTAAAATCATAGGTGGAGCTGCATGTTTGGTGGTAGCAAGTTTCCTCACCAAGTGGTCCCATTAGACATCATAAAACATTGTCTTCTTCATGTGCAAAGTGCATTACTAGGCTGGCTATCAAGGTTCTCTGGACAAATGCAAATCTTTAATGGTTTATAGGGGATCTCTTGGAAGTGGATTGATTCATGAACTATGCTAAACTATAGGTGGAGCTGCATGTTGTCATGCCAGCTGATGTTGACTGATGTTAGCAAGTATCCTCGGCAACTGGTACTTGTAACACCTTATATACATTGATATAGCACTTGTGAAATTCCTGAATTATCTTGCAGAGTGTATTTGAAGAGTGAACAATGCTGCAGAAAGCTATTAATTTATTGTGTGTCACATGGCACGGCGATAAAGGACGCGAATGTTTGCTGTCAGCACAAGTACAGTACTTGGAAAGTGCGAACCATAACGTAACACCTAAGGATGCTGATGGGTATAAGGACAGCCATCTCTTGCACTCCTCATGTACTTGCTTAGGCAGTACATATACTAAAATTGGAACGATACAGAGAAGATTAGCATGGCCCCTGCGCAAGGATGACACGCAAATTCGTGAAGCGTTCCATATTTTCCGTGTTTCGGTTGTGTATGACCAGTCTGGGTAGATTTGGCATAGGTCAGCATGTGCACTGAAGTGATAACAGCACTTTGCCCTTTACTTATCAGGCAAAGTCAGTTGCAAACCAAGATAGATAACGTATCACGTCGACTCAAAGTCGGTCGGGTGTTGGCCGACCCGGAACAAACGGTCCTTTTTTTTTTTTTAAGTTCTAAACGGCGTACTGACTGATGTTGATATTATGGACATTACTCAGCAGAACTGTTCTCTTGCTTCTTTCCCTGATCATCCAGACTTTCCTATACTAGTTGAGACTTTGTTTTGTCTTGCTAAGATCAGATTGCCACTGAAACGTGCTAGCTACCAACGGTTTTGATTGCCCACACCTGGGAATGAACTAGGAACCTTAAAATCTTTGGTCAAAAACTCTGCCAAATGTGCTGGCTGACATAGCAATTATAATTGGTGCTGACAAGTGCATCAGCGCTGGGACTGGATGGTTGTATTGTGACTTGTGTGTATATCAGTAGGTGGTGCAACAAGCACCAGTAGCAGTTTGGTTGATGTCCTGTTCCTTGAGAAAACTGCTCAACAAGAAACATCATGAAAAGGCACAGAAGGGGAGTGTCAAGCTTTTCAGAAGCCACACTTATCAAATGTGCTAGGCCGGCAATTGCAATTAGTACTAACAAACATTGTGACTGGTGTGTATATCAATAGGTGGCGCAACATGCACCAGTAGCAGTTTGGTTGATGTCCTGTTGCTGGAGAAAACTGCTCAACAAGACAAATCATAAGAACTTTTTGTCTCATGCATTACTATCCTTGCTGCAAGGTTCCTAAGACAATTACAAGTATTGTGAATGGTTTATACTTGATCGCTTTGGAAGTGAGTGAGTCATGAATAGGGTAAAATCATAGGTGGAGCTGCATGTTTGGTGGTAGCAAGTTTCCTCACCAAGTGGTCCCATTAGACATCATAAAACATTGTCTTCTTCATGTGCAAAGTGCATTACTAGGCTGGCTATCAAGGTTCTCTGGACAAATGCAAATCTTGAATGGTTTATAGGGGATCTCTTGGAAGTGGATTGATTCATGAACTATGCTAAACTATAGGTGGAGCTGCATGTTGTCATGCCAGCTGATGTTGACTGATGTTAGCAAGTATCCTCGGCAACTGGTACTTGTAACACCTTATATACATTGATATAGCACTTGTGAAATTCCTGAATTATCTTGCAGAGTGTATTTGAAGAGTGAACAATGCTGCAGAAAGCTATTAATTTATTGTGTGTCACATGGCACGGCGATAAAGGACGCGAATGTTTGCTGTCAGCACAAGTACAGTACTTGGAAAGTGCGAACCATAACGTAACACCTAAGGATGCTGATGGGTATAAGGACAGCCATCTCTTGCACTCCTCATGTACTTGCTTCGGCAGTACATATACTAAAATTGGAACGATACAGAGAAGATTAGCATGGCCCCTGCGCAAGGATGACACGCAAATTCGTGAAGCGTTCCATATTTTCCGTGTTTCGGGTGTGTATGACCAGTCTGGGTAGATTTGGCATAGGTCAGCATGTGCACTGAAGTGATAACAGCACTTTGCCCTTTACTTATCAGGCAAAGTCAGTTGCAAACCAAGATAGATAACGTATCACGTCGACTCAAAGTCGGTCGGGTGTTGGCCGACCCGGAACAAACGGTCCTTTTTTTTTTTTTAAGTTCTAAACGGCGTACTGACTGATGTTGATATTATGGACATTACTCAGCAGAACTGTTCTCTTGCTTCTTTCCCTGATCATCCAGACTTTCCTATACTAGTTGAGACTTTGTTTTGTCTTGCTAAGATCAGATTGCCACTGAAACGTGCTAGCTACCAACGGTTTTGATTGCCCACACCTGGCAATGAACTAGGAACCTTAAAATCTTTGGTCAAAAACTCTGCCAAATGTGCTGGCTGACATAGCAATTATAATTGGTGCTGACAAGTGCATCAGCGCTGGGACTGGATGGTTGTATTGTGACTTGTGTGTATATCAGTAGGTGGTGCAACAAGCACCAGTAGCAGTTTGGTTGATGTCCTGTTCCTTGAGAAAACTGCTCAACAAGAAACATCATGAAAAGGCACAGAAGGGGAGTGTCAAGCTTTTCAGAAGCCACACTTATCAAATGTGCTAGGCCGGCAATTGCAATTAGTACTAACAAACATTGTGACTGGTGTGTATATCAATAGGTGGCGCAACATGCACCAGTAGCAGTTTGGTTGATGTCCTGTTGCTGGAGAAAACTGCTCAACAAGACAAATCATAAGAACTTTTTGTCTCATGCATTACTATCCTTGCTGCAAGGTTCCTAAGACAATTACAAGTATTGTGAATGGTTTATACTTGATCGCTTTGGAAGTGAGTGAGTCATGAATAGGGTAAAATCATAGGTGGAGCTGCATGTTTGGTGGTAGCAAGTTTCCTCACCAAGTGGTCCCATTAGACATCATAAAACATTGTCTTCTTCATGTGCAAAGTGCATTACTAGGCTGGCTATCAAGGTTCTCTGGACAAATGCAAATCTTGAATGGTTTATAGGGGATCTCTTGGAAGTGGATTGATTCATGAACTATGCTAAACTATAGGTGGAGCTGCATGTTGTCATGCCAGCTGATGTTGACTGATGTTAGCAAGTATCCTCGGCAACTGGTACTTGTAACACCTTATATACATTGATATAGCACTTGTGAAATTCCTGAATTATCTTGCAGAGTGTATTTGAAGAGTGAACAATGCTGCAGAAAGCTATTAATTTATTGTGTGTCACATGGCACGGCGATAAAGGACGCGAATGTTTGCTGTCAGCACAAGTACAGTACTTGGAAAGTGCGAACCATAACGTAACACCTAAGGATGCTGATGGGTATAAGGACAGCCATCTCTTGCACTCCTCATGTACTTGCTTCGGCAGTACATATACTAAAATTGGAACGATACAGAGAAGATTAGCATGGCCCCTGCGCAAGGATGACACGCAAATTCGTGAAGCGTTCCATATTTTCCGTGTTTCGGGTGTGTATGACCAGTCTGGGTAGATTTGGCATAGGTCAGCATGTGCACTGAAGTGATAACAGCACTTTGCCCTTTACTTATCAGGCAAAGTCAGTTGCAAACCAAGATAGATAACGTATCACGTCGACTCAAAGTCGGTCGGGTGTTGGCCGACCCGGAACAAACGGTCCTTTTTTTTTTTTTAAGTTCTAAACGGCGTACTGACTGATGTTGATATTATGGACATTACTCAGCAGAACTGTTCTCTTGCTTCTTTCCCTGATCATCCAGACTTTCCTATACTAGTTGAGACTTTGTTTTGTCTTGCTAAGATCAGATTGCCACTGAAACGTGCTAGCTACCAATGGTTTTGATTGCCCACACCTGGGAATGAACTAGGAACCTTAAAATCTTTGGTCAAAAACTCTGCCAAATGTGCTGGCTGACATAGCAATTATAATTGGTGCTGACAAGTGCATCAGCGCTGGGACTGGATGGTTGTATTGTGACTTGTGTGTATATCAGTAGGTGGTGCAACAAGCACCAGTAGCAGTTTGGTTGATGTCCTGTTCCTTGAGAAAACTGCTCAACAAGAAACATCATGAAAAGGCACAGAAGGGGAGTGTCAAGCTTTTCAGAAGCCACACTTATCAAATGTGCTAGGCCGGCAATTGCAATTAGTACTAACAAACATTGTGACTGGTGTGTATATCAATAGGTGGCGCAACATGCACCAGTAGCAGTTTGGTTGATGTCCTGTTGCTGGAGAAAACTGCTCAACAAGACAAATCATAAGAACTTTTTGTCTCATGCATTACTATCCTTGCTGCAAGGTTCCTAAGACAATTACAAGTATTGTGAATGGTTTATACTTGATCGCTTTGGAAGTGAGTGAGTCATGAATAGGGTAAAATCATAGGTGGAGCTGCATGTTTGGTGGTAGCAAGTTTCCTCACCAAGTGGTCCCATTAGACATCATAAAACATTGTCTTCTTCATGTGCAAAGTGCATTACTAGGCTGGCTATCAAGGTTCTCTGGACAAATGCAAATCTTGAATGGTTTATAGGGGATCTCTTGGAAGTGGATTGATTCATGAACTATGCTAAACTATAGGTGGAGCTGCATGTTGTCATGCCAGCTGATGTTGACTGATGTTAGCAAGTATCCTCGGCAACTGGTACTTGTAACACCTTATATACATTGATATAGCACTTGTGAAATTCCTGAATTATCTTGCAGAGTGTATTTGAAGAGTGAACAATGCTGCAGAAAGCTATTAATTTATTGTGTGTCACATGGCACGGCGATAAAGGACGCGAATGTTTGCTGTCAGCACAAGTACAGTACTTGGAAAGTGCGAACCATAACGTAACACCTAAGGATGCTGATGGGTATAAGGACAGCCATCTCTTGCACTCCTCATGTACTTGCTTCGGCAGTACATATACTAAAATTGGAACGATACAGAGAAGATTAGCATGGCCCCTGCGCAAGGATGACACGCAAATTCGTGAAGCGTTCCATATTTTCCGTGTTTCGGGTGTGTATGACCAGTCTGGGTAGATTTGGCATAGGTCAGCATGTGCACTGAAGTGATAACAGCACTTTGCCCTTCACTTATCAGGCAAAGTCAGTTGCAAACCAAGATAGATAACGTATCACGTCGACTCAAAGTCGGTCGGGTGTTGGCCGACCCGGAACAAACGGTCCTTTTTTTTTTTTTAAGTTCTAAACGGCGTACTGACTGATGTTGATATTATGGACATTACTCAGCAGAACTGTTCTCTTGCTTCTTTCCCTGATCATCCAGACTTTCCTATACTAGTTGAGACTTTGTTTTGTCTTGCTAAGATCAGATTGCCACTGAAACGTGCTAGCTACCAACGGTTTTGATTGCCCACACCTGGGAATGAACTAGGAACCTTAAAATCTTTGGTCAAAAACTCTGCCAAATGTGCTGGCTGACATAGCAATCATAATTGGTGCTGACAAGTGCATCAGCGCTGGAACTGGATGGTTGTATTGTGACTTGTGTGTATATCAGTAGGTGGTGCAACAAGCACCAGTAGCAGTTTGGTTGATGTCCTGTTCCTTGAGAAAACTGCTCAACAAGAAACATCATGAAAAGGCACAGAAGGGGAGTGTCAAGCTTTTCAGAAGCCACACTTATCAAATGTGCTAGGCCGGCAATTGCAATTAGTACTAACAAACATTGTGACTGGTGTGTATATCAATAGGTGGCGCAACATGCACCAGTAGCAGTTTGGTTGATGTCCTGTTGCTGGAGAAAACTGCTCAACAAGACAAATCATAAGAACTTTTTGTCTCATGCATTACTATCCTTGCTGCAAGGTTCCTAAGACAATTACAAGTATTGTGAATGGTTTATACTTGATCGCTTTGGAAGTGAGTGAGTCATGAATAGGGTAAAATCATAGGTGGAGCTGCATGTTTGGTGGTAGCAAGTTTCCTCACCAAGTGGTCCCATTAGACATCATAAAACATTGTCTTCTTCATGTGCAAAGTGCATTACTAGGCTGGCTATCAAGGTTCTCTGGACAAATGCAAATCTTGAATGGTTTATAGGGGATCTCTTGGAAGTGGATTGATTCATGAACTATGCTAAACTATAGGTGGAGCTGCATGTTGTCATGCCAGCTGATGTTGACTGATGTTAGCAAGTATCCTCGGCAACTGGTACTTGTAACACCTTATATACATTGATATAGCACTTGTGAAATTCCTGAATTATCTTGCAGAGTGTATTTGAAGAGTGAACAATGCTGCAGAAAGCTATTAATTTATTATGTGTCACATGGCACGGCGATAAAGGTCGCGAATGTTTGCTGTCAGCACAAGTACAGTACTTGGAAAGTGCGAACCATAACGTAACACCTAAGGATGCTGATGGGTATAAGGACAGCCATCTCTTGCACTCCTCATGTACTTGCTTCGGCAGTACATATACTAAAATTGGAACGATACAGAGAAGATTAGCATGGCCCCTGCGCAAGGATGACACGCAAATTCGTGAAGCGTTCCATATTTTCCGTGTTTCGGGTGTGTATGACCAGTCTGGGTAGATTTGGCATAGGTCAGCATGTGCACTGAAGTGATAACAGCACTTTGCCCTTCACTTATCAGGCAAAGTCAGTTGCAAACCAAGATAGATAACGTATCACGTCGACTCAAAGTCGGTCGGGTGTTGGCCGACCCGGAACAAACGGTCCTTTTTTTTTTTTTAAGTTCTAAACGGCGTACTGACTGATGTTGATATTATGGACATTACTCAGCAGAACTGTTCTCTTGCTTCTTTCCCTGATCATCCAGACTTTCCTATACTAGTTGAGACTTTGTTTTGTCTTGCTAAGATCAGATTGCCACTGAAACGTGCTAGCTACCAACGGTTTTGATTGCCCACACCTGGGAATGAACTAGGAACCTTAAAATCTTTGGTCAAAAACTCTGCCAAATGTGCTGGCTGACATAGCAATTATAATTGGTGCTGACAAGTGCATCAGCGCTGGGACTGGATGGTTGTATTGTGACTTGTGTGTATATCAGTAGGTGGTGCAACAAGCACCAGTAGCAGTTTGGTTGATGTCCTGTTCCTTGAGAAAACTGCTCAACAAGAAACATCATGAAAAGGCACAGAAGGGGAGTGTCAAGCTTTTCAGAAGCCACACTTATCAAATGTGCTAGGCCGGCAATTGCAATTAGTACTAACAAACATTGTGACTGGTGTGTATATCAATAGGTGGCGCAACATGCACCAGTAGCAGTTTGGTTGATGTCCTGTTGCTGGAGAAAACTGCTCAACAAGACAAATCATAAGAACTTTTTGTCTCATGCATTACTATCCTTGCTGCAAGGTTCCTAAGACAATTACAAGTATTGTGAATGGTTTATACTTGATCGCTTTGGAAGTGAGTGAGTCATGAATAGGGTAAAATCATAGGTGGAGCTGCATGTTTGGTGGTAGCAAGTTTCCTCACCAAGTGGTCCCATTAGACATCATAAAACATTGTCTTCTTCATGTGCAAAGTGCATTACTAGGCTGGCTATCAAGGTTCTCTGGACAAATGCAAATCTTGAATGGTTTATAGGGGATCTCTTGGAAGTGGATTGATTCATGAACTATGCTAAACTATAGGTGGAGCTGCATGTTGTCATGCCAGCTGATGTTGACTGATGTTAGCAAGTATCCTCGGCAACTGGTACTTGTAACACCTTATATACATTGATATAGCACTTGTGAAATTCCTGAATTATCTTGCAGAGTGTATTTGAAGAGTGAACAATGCTGCAGAAAGCTATTAATTTATTGTGTGTCACATGGCACGGCGATAAAGGACGCGAATGTTTGCTGTCAGCACAAGTACAGTACTTGGAAAGTGCGAACCATAACGTAACACCTAAGGATGCTGATGGGTATAAGGACAGCCATCTCTTGCACTCCTCATGTACTTGCTTCGGCAGTACATATACTAAAATTGGAACGATACAGAGAAGATTAGCATGGCCCCTGCGCAAGGATGACACGCAAATTCGTGAAGCGTTCCATATTTTCCGTGTTTCGGGTGTGTATGACCAGTCTGGGTAGATTTGGCATAGGTCAGCATGTGCACTGAAGTGATAACAGCACTTTGCCCTTTACTTATCAGGCAAAGTCAGTTGCAAACCAAGATAGATAACGTATCACGTCGACTCAAAGTCGGTCGGGTGTTGGCCGACCCGGAACAAACGGTCCTTTTTTTTTTTTTAAGTTCTAAACGGCGTACTGACTGATGTTGATATTATGGACATTACTCAGCAGAACTGTTCTCTTGCTTCTTTCCCTGATCATCCAGACTTTCCTATACTAGTTGAGACTTTGTTTTGTCTTGCTAAGATCAGATTGCCACTGAAACGTGCTAGCTACCAACGGTTTTGATTGCCCACACCTGGGAATGAACTAGGAACCTTAAAATCTTTGGTCAAAAACTCTGCCAAATGTGCTGGCTGACATAGCAATTATAATTGGTGCTGACAAGTGCATCAGCGCTGGGACTGGATGGTTGTATTGTGACTTGTGTGTATATCAGTAGGTGGTGCAACAAGCACCAGTAGCAGTTTGGTTGATGTCCTGTTCCTTGAGAAAACTGCTCAACAAGAAACATCATGAAAAGGCACAGAAGGGGAGTGTCAAGCTTTTCAGAAGCCACACTTATCAAATGTGCTAGGCCGGCAATTGCAATTAGTACTAACAAACATTGTGACTGGTGTGTATATCAATAGGTGGCGCAACATGCACCAGTAGCAGTTTGGTTGATGTCCTGTTGCTGGAGAAAACTGCTCAACAAGACAAATCATAAGAACTTTTTGTCTCATGCATTACTATCCTTGCTGCAAGGTTCCTAAGACAATTACAAGTATTGTGAATGGTTTATACTTGATCGCTTTGGAAGTGAGTGAGTCATGAATAGGGTAAAATCATAGGTGGAGCTGCATGTTTGGTGGTAGCAAGTTTCCTCACCAAGTGGTCCCATTAGACATCATAAAACATTGTCTTCTTCATGTGCAAAGTGCATTACTAGGCTGGCTATCAAGGTTCTCTGGACAAATGCAAATCTTGAATGGTTTATAGGGGATCTCTTGGAAGTGGATTGATTCATGAACTATGCTAAACTATAGGTGGAGCTGCATGTTGTCATGCCAGCTGATGTTGACTGATGTTAGCAAGTATCCTCGGCAACTGGTACTTGTAACACCTTATATACATTGATATAGCACTTGTGAAATTCCTGAATTATCTTGCAGAGTGTATTTGAAGAGTGAACAATGCTGCAGAAAGCTATTAATTTATTGTGTGTCACATGGCACGGCGATAAAGGACGCGAATGTTTGCTGTCAGCACAAGTACAGTACTTGGAAAGTGCGAACCATAACGTAACACCTAAGGATGCTGATGGGTATAAGGACAGCCATCTCTTGCACTCCTCATGTACTTGCTTCGGCAGTACATATACTAAAATTGGAACGATACAGAGAAGATTAGCATGGCCCCTGCGCAAGGATGACACGCAAATTCGTGAAGCGTTCCATATTTTCCGTGTTTCGGGTGTGTATGACCAGTCTGGGTAGATTTGGCATAGGTCAGCATGTGCACTGAAGTGATAACAGCACTTTGCCCTTTACTTATCAGGCAAAGTCAGTTGCAAACCAAGATAGATAACGTATCACGTCGACTCAAAGTCGGTCGGGTGTTGGCCGACCCGGAACAAACGGTCCTTTTTTTTTTTTTAAGTTCTAAACGGCGTACTGACTGATGTTGATATTATGGACATTACTCAGCAGAACTGTTCTCTTGCTTCTTTCCCTGATCATCCAGACTTTCCTATACTAGTTGAGACTTTGTTTTGTCTTGCTAAGATCAGATTGCCACTGAAACGTGCTAGCTACCAACGGTTTTGATTGCCCACACCTGGGAATGAACTAGGAACCTTAAAATCTTTGGTCAAAAACTCTGCCAAATGTGCTGGCTGACATAGCAATTATAATTGGTGCTGACAAGTGCATCAGCGCTGGGACTGGATGGTTGTATTGTGACTTGTGTGTATATCAGTAGGTGGTGCAACAAGCACCAGTAGCAGTTTGGTTGATGTCCTGTTCCTTGAGAAAACTGCTCAACAAGAAACATCATGAAAAGGCACAGAAGGGGAGTGTCAAGCTTTTCAGAAGCCACACTTATCAAATGTGCTAGGCCGGCAATTGCAATTAGTACTAACAAACATTGTGACTGGTGTGTATATCAATAGGTGGCGCAACATGCACCAGTAGCAGTTTGGTTGATGTCCTGTTGCTGGAGAAAACTGCTCAACAAGACAAATCATAAGAACTTTTTGTCTCATGCATTACTATCCTTGCTGCAAGGTTCCTAAGACAATTACAAGTATTGTGAATGGTTTATACTTGATCGCTTTGGAAGTGAGTGAGTCATGAATAGGGTAAAATCATAGGTGGAGCTGCATGTTTGGTGGTAGCAAGTTTCCTCACCAAGTGGTCCCATTAGACATCATAAAACATTGTCTTCTTCATGTGCAAAGTGCATTACTAGGCTGGCTATCAAGGTTCTCTGGACAAATGCAAATCTTGAATGGTTTATAGGGGATCTCTTGGAAGTGGATTGATTCATGAACTATGCTAAACTATAGGTGGAGCTGCATGTTGTCATGCCAGCTGATGTTGACTGATGTTAGCAAGTATCCTCGGCAACTGGTACTTGTAACACCTTATATACATTGATATAGCACTTGTGAAATTCCTGAATTATCTTGCAGAGTGTATTTGAAGAGTGAACAATGCTGCAGAAAGCTATTAATTTATTGTGTGTCACATGGCACGGCGATAAAGGACGCGAATGTTTGCTGTCAGCACAAGTACAGTACTTGGAAAGTGCGAACCATAACGTAACACCTAAGGATGCTGATGGGTATAAGGACAGCCATCTCTTGCACTCCTCATGTACTTGCTTCGGCAGTACATATACTAAAATTGGAACGATACAGAGAAGATTAGCATGGCCCCTGCGCAAGGATGACACGCAAATTCGTGAAGCGTTCCATATTTTCCGTGTTTCGGGTGTGTATGACCAGTCTGGGTAGATTTGGCATAGGTCAGCATGTGCACTGAAGTGATAACAGCACTTTGCCCTTCACTTATCAGGCAAAGTCAGTTGCAAACCAAGATAGATAACGTATCACGTCGACTCAAAGTCGGTCGGGTGTTGGCCGACCCGGAACAAACGGTCCTTTTTTTTTTTTTAAGTTCTAAACGGCGTACTGACTGATGTTGATATTATGGACATTACTCAGCAGAACTGTTCTCTTGCTTCTTTCCCTGATCATCCAGACTTTCCTATACTAGTTGAGACTTTGTTTTGTCTTGCTAAGATCAGATTGCCACTGAAACGTGCTAGCTACCAACGGTTTTGATTGCCCACACCTGGGAATGAACTAGGAACCTTAAAATCTTTGGTCAAAAACTCTGCCAAATGTGCTGGCTGACATAGCAATTATAATTGGTGCTGACAAGTGCATCAGCGCTGGGACTGGATGGTTGTATTGTGACTTGTGTGTATATCAGTAGGTGGTGCAACAAGCACCAGTAGCAGTTTGGTTGATGTCCTGTTCCTTGAGAAAACTGCTCAACAAGAAACATCATGAAAAGGCACAGAAGGGGAGTGTCAAGCTTTTCAGAAGCCACACTTATCAAATGTGCTAGGCCGGCAATTGCAATTAGTACTAACAAACATTGTGACTGGTGTGTATATCAATAGGTGGCGCAACATGCACCAGTAGCAGTTTGGTTGATGTCCTGTTGCTGGAGAAAACTGCTCAACAAGACAAATCATAAGAACTTTTTGTCTCATGCATTACTATCCTTGCTGCAAGGTTCCTAAGACAATTACAAGTATTGTGAATGGTTTATACTTGATCGCTTTGGAAGTGAGTGAGTCATGAATAGGGTAAAATCATAGGTGGAGCTGCATGTTTGGTGGTAGCAAGTTTCCTCACCAAGTGGTCCCATTAGACATCATAAAACATTGTCTTCTTCATGTGCAAAGTGCATTACTAGGCTGGCTATCAAGGTTCTCTGGACAAATGCAAATCTTGAATGGTTTATAGGGGATCTCTTGGAAGTGGATTGATTCATGAACTATGCTAAACTATAGGTGGAGCTGCATGTTGTCATGCCAGCTGATGTTGACTGATGTTAGCAAGTATCCTCGGCAACTGGTACTTGTAACACCTTATATACATTGATATAGCACTTGTGAAATTCCTGAATTATCTTGCAGAGTGTATTTGAAGAGTGAACAATGCTGCAGAAAGCTATTAATTTATTGTGTGTCACATGGCACGGCGATAAAGGACGCGAATGTTTGCTGTCAGCACAAGTACAGTACTTGGAAAGTGCGAACCATAACGTAACACCTAAGGATGCTGATGGGTATAAGGACAGCCATCTCTTGCACTCCTCATGTACTTGCTTCGGCAGTACATATACTAAAATTGGAACGATACAGAGAAGATTAGCATGGCCCCTGCGCAAGGATGACACGCAAATTCGTGAAGCGTTCCATATTTTCCGTGTTTCGGGTGTGTATGACCAGTCTGGGTAGATTTGGCATAGGTCAGCATGTGCACTGAAGTGATAACAGCACTTTGCCCTTCACTTATCAGGCAAAGTCAGTTGCAAACCAAGATAGATAACGTATCACGTCGACTCAAAGTCGGTCGGGTGTTGGCCGACCCGGAACAAACGGTCCTTTTTTTTTTTTTAAGTTCTAAACGGCGTACTGACTGATGTTGATATTATGGACATTACTCAGCAGAACTGTTCTCTTGCTTCTTTCCCTGATCATCCAGACTTTCCTATACTAGTTGAGACTTTGTTTTGTCTTGCTAAGATCAGATTGCCACTGAAACATGCTAGCTACCAACGGTTTTGATTGCCCACACCTGGGAATGAACTAGGAACCTTAAAATCTTTGGTCAAAAACTCTGCCAAATGTGCTGGCTGACATAGCAATTATAATTGGTGCTGACAAGTGCATCAGCGCTGGGACTGGATGGTTGTATTGTGACTTGTGTGTATATCAGTAGGTGGTGCAACAAGCACCAGTAGCAGTTTGGTTGATGTCCTGTTCCTTGAGAAAACTGCTCAACAAGAAACATCATGAAAAGGCACAGAAGGGGAGTGTCAAGCTTTTCAGAAGCCACACTTATCAAATGTGCTAGGCCGGCAATTGCAATTAGTACTAACAAACATTGTGACTGGTGTGTATATCAATAGGTGGCGCAACATGCACCAGTAGCAGTTTGGTTGATGTCCTGTTGCTGGAGAAAACTGCTCAACAAGACAAATCATAAGAACTTTTTGTCTCATGCATTACTATCCTTGCTGCAAGGTTCCTAAGACAATTACAAGTATTGTGAATGGTTTATACTTGATCGCTTTGGAAGTGAGTGAGTCATGAATAGGGTAAAATCATAGGTGGAGCTGCATGTTTGGTGGTAGCAAGTTTCCTCACCAAGTGGTCCCATTAGACATCATAAAACATTGTCTTCTTCATGTGCAAAGTGCATTACTAGGCTGGCTATCAAGGTTCTCTGGACAAATGCAAATCTTGAATGGTTTATAGGGGATCTCTTGGAAGTGGATTGATTCATGAACTATGCTAAACTATAGGTGGAGCTGCATGTTGTCATGCCAGCTGATGTTGACTGATGTTAGCAAGTATCCTCGGCAACTGGTACTTGTAACACCTTATATACATTGATATAGCACTTGTGAAATTCCTGAATTATCTTGCAGAGTGTATTTGAAGAGTGAACAATGCTGCAGAAAGCTATTAATTTATTGTGTGTCACATGGCACGGCGATAAAGGACGCGAATGTTTGCTGTCAGCACAAGTACAGTACTTGGAAAGTGCGAACCATAACGTAACACCTAAGGATGCTGATGGGTATAAGGACAGCCATCTCTTGCACTCCTCATGTACTTGCTTCGGCAGTACATATACTAAAATTGGAACGATACAGAGAAGATTAGCATGGCCCCTGCGCAAGGATGACACGCAAATTCGTGAAGCGTTCCATATTTTCCGTGTTTCGGGTGTGTATGACCAGTCTGGGTAGATTTGGCATAGGTCAGCATGTGCACTGAAGTGATAACAGCACTTTGCCCTTCACTTATCAGGCAAAGTCAGTTGCAAACCAAGATAGATAACGTATCACGTCGACTCAAAGTCGGTCGGGTGTTGGCCGACCCTGAACAAACGGTCCTTTTTTTTTTTTTAAGTTCTAAACGGCGTACTGACTGATGTTGATATTATGGACATTACTCAGCAGAACTGTTCTCTTGCTTCTTTCCCTGATCATCCAGACTTTCCTATACTAGTTGAGACTTTGTTTTGTCTTGCTAAGATCAGATTGCCACTGAAACGTGCTAGCTACCAACGGTTTTGATTGCCCACACCTGGGAATGAACTAGGAACCTTAAAATCTTTGGTCAAAAACTCTGCCAAATGTGCTGGCTGACATAGCAATTATAATTGGTGCTGACAAGTGCATCAGCGCTGGGACTGGATGGTTGTATTGTGACTTGTGTGTATATCAGTAGGTGGTGCAACAAGCACCAGTAGCAGTTTGGTTGATGTCCTGTTCCTTGAGAAAACTGCTCAACAAGAAACATCATGAAAAGGCACAGAAGGGGAGTGTCAAGCTTTTCAGAAGCCACACTTATCAAATGTGCTAGGCCGGCAATTGCAATTAGTACTAACAAACATTGTGACTGGTGTGTATATCAATAGGTGGCGCAACATGCACCAGTAGCAGTTTGGTTGATGTCCTGTTGCTGGAGAAAACTGCTCAACAAGACAAATCATAAGAACTTTTTGTCTCATGCATTACTATCCTTGCTGCAAGGTTCCTAAGACAATTACAAGTAT
Source organism: Alitta virens (assembly GCA_932294295.1). NCBI lineage: Eukaryota > Metazoa > Annelida > Polychaeta > Phyllodocida > Nereididae > Alitta > Alitta virens. The sequence continues at coordinate 3,574,541 of OW028580.1, read as the reverse complement.
TGTGAATGGTTTATACTTGATCGCTTTGGAAGTGAGTGAGTCATGAATAGGGTAAAATCATAGGTGGAGCTGCATGTTTGGTGGTAGCAAGTTTCCTCACCAAGTGGTCCCATTAGACATCATAAAACATTGTCTTCTTCATGTGCAAAGTGCATTACTAGGCTGGCTATCAAGGTTCTCTGGACAAATGCAAATCTTGAATGGTTTATAGGGGATCTCTTGGAAGTGGATTGATTCATGAACTATGCTAAACTATAGGTGGAGCTGCATGTTGTCATGCCAGCTGATGTTGACTGATGTTAGCAAGTATCCTCGGCAACTGGTACTTGTAACACCTTATATACATTGATATAGCACTTGTGAAATTCCTGAATTATCTTGCAGAGTGTATTTGAAGAGTGAACAATGCTGCAGAAAGCTATTAATTTATTGTGTGTCACATGGCACGGCGATAAAGGACGCGAATGTTTGCTGTCAGCACAAGTACAGTACTTGGAAAGTGCGAACCATAACGTAACACCTAAGGATGCTGATGGGTATAAGGACAGCCATCTCTTGCACTCCTCATGTACTTGCTTCGGCAGTACATATACTAAAATTGGAACGATACAGAGAAGATTAGCATGGCCCCTGCGCAAGGATGACACGCAAATTCGTGAAGCGTTCCATATTTTCCGTGTTTCGGGTGTGTATGACCAGTCTGGGTAGATTTGGCATAGGTCAGCATGTGCACTGAAGTGATAACAGCACTTTGCCCTTCACTTATCAGGCAAAGTCAGTTGCAAACCAAGATAGATAACGTATCACGTCGACTCAAAGTCGGTCGGGTGTTGGCCGACCCGGAACAAACGGTCCTTTTTTTTTTTTTAAGTTCTAAACGGCGTACTGACTGATGTTGATATTATGGACATTACTCAGCAGAACTGTTCTCTTGCTTCTTTCCCTGATCATCCAGACTTTCCTATACTAGTTGAGACTTTTTTTTGTCTTGCTAAGATCAGATTGCCACTGAAACGTGCTAGCTACCAACGGTTTTGATTGCCCACACCTGGGAATGAACTAGGAACCTTAAAATCTTTGGTCAAAAACTCTGCCAAATGTGCTGGCTGACATAGCAATTATAATTGGTGCTGACAAGTGCATCAGCGCTGGGACTGGATGGTTGTATTGTGACTTGTGTGTATATCAGTAGGTAGTGCAACAAGCACCAGTAGCAGTTTGGTTGATGTCCTGTTCCTTGAGAAAACTGCTCAACAAGAAACATCATGAAAAGGCACAGAAGGGGAGTGTCAAGCTTTTCAGAAGCCACACTTATCAAATGTGCTAGGCCGGCAATTGCAATTAGTACTAACAAACATTGTGACTGGTGTGTATATCAATAGGTGGCGCAACATGCACCAGTAGCAGTTTGGTTGATGTCCTGTTGCTGGAGAAAACTGCTCAACAAGACAAATCATAAGAACTTTGTGTCTCATGCATTACTATCCTTGCTGCAAGGTTCCTAAGACAATTACAAGTATTGTGAATGGTTTATACTTGATCGCTTTGGAAGTGAGTGAGTCATGAATAGGGTAAAATCATAGGTGGAGCTGCATGTTTGGTGGTAGCAAGTTTCCTCACCAAGTGGTTCCATTAGACATCATAAAACATTGTCTTCTTCATGTGCAAAGTGCATTACTAGGCTGGCTATCAAGGTTCTCTGGACAAATGCAAATCTTGAATGGTTTATAGGGGATCTCTTGGAAGTGGATTGATTCATGAACTATGCTAAACTATAGGTGGAGCTGCATGTTGTCATGCCAGCTGATGTTGACTGATGTTAGCAAGTATCCTCGGCAACTGGTACTTGTAACACCTTATATACATTGATATAGCACTTGTGAAATTCCTGAATTATCTTGCAGAGTGTATTTGAAGAGTGAACAATGCTGCAGAAAGCTATTAATTTATTGTGTGTCACATGGCACGGCGATAAAGGACGCGAATGTTTGCTGTCAGCACAAGTACAGTACTTGGAAAGTGCGAACCATAACGTAACACCTAAGGATGCTGATGGGTATAAGGACAGCCATCTCTTGCACTCCTCATGTACTTGCTTCGGCAGTACATATACTAAAATTGGAACGATACAGAGAAGATTAGCATGGCCCCTGCGCAAGGATGACACGGAAATTCGTGAAGCGTTCCATATTTTCCGTGTTTCGGGTGTGTATGACCAGTCTGGGTAGATTTGGCATAGGTCAGCATGTGCACTGAAGTGATAACAGCACTTTGCCCTTCACTTATCAGGCAAAGTCAGTTGCAAACCAAGATAGATAACGTATCACGTCGACTCAAAGTCGGTCGGGTGTTGGCCGACCCGGAACAAACGGTCCTTTTTTTTTTTTTAAGTTCTAAACGGCGTACTGACTGATGTTGATATTATGGACATTACTCAGCAGAACTGTTCTCTTGCTTCTTTCCCTGATCATCCAGACTTTCCTATACTAGTTGAGACTTTGTTTTGTCTTGCTAAGATCAGATTGCCACTGAAACATGCTAGCTACCAACGGTTTTGATTGCCCACACCTGGGAATGAACTAGGAACCTTAAAATCTTTGGTCAAAAACTCTGCCAAATGTGCTGGCTGACATAGCAATTATAATTGGTGCTGACAAGTGCATCAGCGCTGGGACTGGATGGTTGTATTGTGACTTGTGTGTATATCAGTAGGTGGTGCAACAAGCACCAGTAGCAGTTTGGTTGATGTCCTGTTCCTTGAGAAAACTGCTCAACAAGAAACATCATGAAAAGGCACAGAAGGGGAGTGTCAAGCTTTTCAGAAGCCACACTTATCAAATGTGCTAGGCCGGCAATTGCAATTAGTACTAACAAACATTGTGACTGGTGTGTATATCAATAGGTGGCGCAACATGCACCAGTAGCAGTTTGGTTGATGTCCTGTTGCTGGAGAAAACTGCTCAACAAGACAAATCATAAGAACTTTTTGTCTCATGCAATACTATCCTTGCTGCAAGGTTCCTAAGACAATTACAAGTATTGTGAATGGTTTATACTTGATCGCTTTGGAAGTGAGTGAGTCATGAATAGGGTAAAATCATAGGTGGAGCTGCATGTTTGGTGGTAGCAAGTTTCCTCACCAAGTGGTCCCATTAGACATCATAAAACATTGTCTTCTTCATGTGCAAAGTGCATTACTAGGCTGGCTATCAAGGTTCTCTGGACAAATGCAAATCTTGAATGGTTTATAGGGGATCTCTTGGAAGTGGATTGATTCATGAACTATGCTAAACTATAGGTGGAGCTGCATGTTGTCATGCCAGCTGATGTTGACTGATGTTAGCAAGTATCCTCGGCAACTGGTACTTGTAACACCTTATATACATTGATATAGCACTTGTGAAATTCCTGAATTATCTTGCAGAGTGTATTTGAAGAGTGAACAATGCTGCAGAAAGCTATTAATTTATTGTGTGTCACATGGCACGGCGATAAAGGACGCGAATGTTTGCTGTCAGCACAAGTACAGTACTTGGAAAGTGCGAACCATAACGTAACACCTAAGGATGCTGATGGGTATAAGGACAGCCATCTCTTGCACTCCTCATGTACTTGCTTCGGCAGTACATATACTAAAATTGGAACGATACAGAGAAGATTAGCATGGCCCCTGCGCAAGGATGACACGCAAATTCGTGAAGCGTTCCATATTTTCCGTGTTTCGGGTGTGTATGACCAGTCTGGGTAGATTTGGCATAGGTCAGCATGTGCACTGAAGTGATAACAGCACTTTGCCCTTCACTTATCAGGCAAAGTCAGTTGCAAACCAAGATAGATAACGTATCACGTCGACTCAAAGTCGGTCGGGTGTTGGCCGACCCGGAACAAACGGTCCTTTTTTTTTTTTTAAGTTCTAAACGGCGTACTGACTGATGTTGATATTATGGACATTACTCAGCAGAACTGTTCTCTTGCTTCTTTCCCTGATCATCCAGACTTTCCTATACTAGTTGAGACTTTGTTTTGTCTTGCTAAGATCAGATTGCCACTGAAACGTGCTAGCTACCAACGGTTTTGATTGCCCACACCTGGGAATGAACTAGGAACCTTAAAATCTTTGGTCAAAAACTCTGCCAAATGTGCTGGCTGACATAGCAATTATAATTGGTGCTGACAAGTGCATCAGCGCTGGGACTGGATGGTTGTATTGTGACTTGTGTGTATATCAGTAGGTGGTGCAACAAGCACCAGTAGCAGTTTGGTTGATGTCCTGTTCCTTGAGAAAACTGCTCAACAAGAAACATCATGAAAAGGCACAGAAGGGGAGTGTCAAGCTTTTCAGAAGCCACACTTATCAAATGTGCTAGGCCGGCAATTGCAATTAGTACTAACAAACATTGTGACTGGTGTGTATATCAATAGGTGGCGCAACATGCACCAGTAGCAGTTTGGTTGATGTCCTGTTGCTGGAGAAAACTGCTCAACAAGACAAATCATAAGAACTTTTTGTCTCATGCATTACTATCCATGCTGCAAGGTTCCTAAGACAATTACAAGTATTGTGAATGGTTTATACTTGATCGCTTTGGAAGTGAGTGAGTCATGAATAGGGTAAAATCATAGGTGGAGCTGCATGTTTGGTGGTAGCAAGTTTCCTCACCAAGTGGTCCCATTAGACATCATAAAACATTGTCTTCTTCATTTGCAAAGTGCATTACTAGGCTGGCTATCAAGGTTCTCTGGACAAATGCAAATCTTGAATGGTTTATAGGGGATCTCTTGGAAGTGGATTGATTCATGAACTATGCTAAACTATAGGTGGAGCTGCATGTTGTCATGCCAGCTGATGTTGACTGATGTTAGCAAGTATCCTCGGCAACTGGTACTTGTAACACCTTATATACATTGATATAGCACTTGTGAAATTCCTGAATTATCTTGCAGAGTGTATTTGAAGAGTGAACAATGCTGCAGAAAGCTATTAATTTATTGTGTGTCACATGGCACGGCGATAAAGGACGCGAATGTTTGCTCTCAGCACAAGTACAGTACTTGGAAAGTGCAAACCATAACGTAACACCTTAGGATGCTGATGGGTATAAGGACAGCCATCTCTTGCACTCCTCATGTACTTGCTTCGGCAGTACATATACTAAAATTGGAACGATACAGAGAAGATTAGCATGGCCCCTGCGCAAGGATGACACGCAAATTCGTGAAGCGTTCCATATTTTCCGTGTTTCGGGTGTGTATGACCAGTCTGGGTAGATTTGGCATAGGTCAGCATGTGCACTGAAGTGATAACAGCACTTTGCCCTTCACTTATCAGGCAAAGTCAGTTGCAAACCAAGATAGATAACGTATCACGTCGACTCAAAGTCGGTCGGGTGTTGGCCGACCCGGAACAAACGGTCCTTTTTTTTTTTTTAAGTTCTAAACGGCGTACTGACTGATGTTGATATTATGGACATTACTCAGCAGAACTGTTCTCTTGCTTCTTTCCCTGATCATCCAGACTTTCCTATACTAGTTGAGACTTTGTTTTGTCTTGCTAAGATCAGATTGCCACTGAAACGTGCTAGCTACCAACGGTTTTGATTGCCCACACCTGGGAATGAACTAGGAACCTTAAAATCTTTGGTCAAAAACTCTGCCAAATGTGCTGGCTGACATAGCAATTATAATTGGTGCTGACAAGTGCATCAGCGCTGGGACTGGATGGTTGTATTGTGACTTGTGTGTATATCAGTAGGTGGTGCAACAAGCACCAGTAGCAATTTGGTTGATGTCCTGTTCCTTGAGAAAACTGCTCAACAAGAAACATCATGAAAAGGCACAGAAGGGGAGTGTCAAGCTTTTCAGAAGCCACACTTATCAAATGTGCTAGGCCGGCAATTGCAATTAGTACTAACAAACATTGTGACTGGTGTGTATATCAATAGGTGGCGCAACATGCACCAGTAGCAGTTTGGTTGATGTCCTGTTGCTGGAGAAAACTGCTCAACAAGACAAATCATAAGAACTTTTTGTCTCATGCATTACTATCCTTGCTGCAAGGTTCCTAAGACAATTACAAGTATTGTGAATGGTTTATACTTGATCGCTTTGGAAGTGAGTGAGTCATGAATAGGGTAAAATCATAGGTGGAGCTGCATGTTTGGTGGTAGCAAGTTTCCTCACCAAGTGGTCCCATTAGACATCATAAAACATTGTCTTCTTCATGTGCAAATTGCATTACTAGGCTGGCTATCAAGGTTCTCTGGACAAATGCAAATCTTGAATGGTTTATAGGGGATCTCTTGGAAGTGGATTGATTCATGAACTATGCTAAACTATAGGTGGAGCTGCATGTTGTCATGCCAGCTGATGTTGACTGATGTTAGCAAGTATCCTCGGCAACTGGTACTTGTAACACCTTATATACATTGATATAGCACTTGTGAAATTCCTGAATTATCTTGCAGAGTGTATTTGAAGAGTGAACAATGCTGCAGAAAGCTATTAATTTATTGTGTGTCACATGGCACGGCGATAAAGGACGCGAATGTTTGCTGTCAGCACAAGTACAGTACTTGGAAAGTGCGAACCATAACGTAACACCTAAGGATGCTGATGGGTATAAGGACAGCCATCTCTTGCACTCCTCATGTACTTGCTTCGGCAGTACATATACTAAAATTGGAACGATACAGAGAAGATTAGCATGGCCCCTGCGCAAGGATGACACGCAAATTCGTGAAGCGTTCCATATTTTCCGTGTTTCGGGTGTGTATGACCAGTCTGGGTAGATTTGGCATAGGTCAGCATGTGCACTGAAGTGATAACAGCACTTTGCCCTTCACTTATCAGGCAAAGTCAGTTGCAAACCAAGATAGATAACGTATCACGTCGACTCAAAGTCGGTCGGGTGTTGGCCGACCCGGAACAAACGGTCCTTTTTTTTCTTAAGTTCTAAACGGCGTACTGACTGATGTTGATATTATGGACATTACTCAGCAGAACTGTTCTCTTGCTTCTTTCCCTGATCATCCAGACTTTCCTATACTAGTTGAGACTTTGTTTTGTCTTGCTAAGATCAGATTGCCACTGAAACGTGCTAGCTACCAACGGTTTTGATTGCCCACACCTGGGAATGAACTAGGAATCTTAAAATCTTTGGTCAAAAACTCTGCCAAATGTGCTGGCTGACATAGCAATTATAATTGGTGCTGACAAGTGCATCAGCGCTGGGACTGGATGGTTGTATTGTGACTTGTGTGTATATCAGTAGGTGGTGCAACAAGCACCAGTAGCAGTTTGGTTGATGTCCTGTTCCTTGAGAAAACTGCTCAACAAGAAACATCATGAAAAGGCACAGAAGGGGAGTGTCAAGCTTTTCAGAAGCCACACTTATCAAATGTGCTAGGCCGGCAATTGCAATTAGTACTAACAAACATTGTGACTGGTGTGTATATCAATAGGTGGCGCAACATGCACCAGTAGCAGTTTGGTTGATGTCCTGTTGCTGGAGAAAACTGCTCAACAAGACAAATCATAAGAACGTTTTGTCTCATGCATTACTATCCTTGCTGCAAGGTTCCTAAGACAATTACAAGTATTGTGAATGGTTTATACTTGATCGCTTTGGAAGTGAGTGAGTCATGAATAGGGTAAAATCATAGGTGGAGCTGCATGTTTGGTGGTAGCAAGTTTCCTCACCAAGTGGTCCCATTAGACATCATAAAACATTGTCTTCTTCATGTGCAAAGTGCATTACTAGGCTGGCTATCAAGGTTCTCTGGACAAATGCAAATCTTGAATGGTTTATAGGGGATCTCTTGGAAGTGGATTGATTCATGAACTATGCTAAACTATAGGTGGAGCTGCATGTTGTCATGCCAGCTGATGTTGACTGATGTTAGCAAGTATCCTCGGCAACTGGTACTTGTAACACCTTATATACATTGATATAGCACTTGTGAAATTCCTGAATTATCTTGCAGAGTGTATTTGAAGAGTGAACAATGCTGCAGAAAGCTATTAATTTATTGTGTGTCTCATGGCACGGCGATAAAGGACGCGAATGTTTGCTGTCAGCACAAGTACAGTACTTGGAAAGTGCGAACCATAACGTAACACCTAAGGATGCTGATGGGTATAAGGACAGCCATCTCTTGCACTCCTCATGTACTTGCTTCGGCAGTACATATACTAAAATTGGAACGATACAGAGAAGATTAGCATGGCCCCTGCGCAAGGATGACACGCAAATTCGTGAAGCGTTCCATATTTTCCGTGTTTCGGGTGTGTATGACCAGTCTGGGTAGATTTGGCATAGGTCAGCATGTGCACTGAAGTGATAACAGCACTTTGCCCTTCACTTATCAGGCAAAGTCAGTTGCAAACCAAGATAGATAACGTATCACGTCGACTCAAAGTCGGTCGGGTGTTGGCCGACCCGGAACAAACGGTCCTTTTTTTTTTTTTAAGTTCTAAACGGCGTACTGACTGATGTTGATATTATGGACATTACTCAGCAGAACTGTTCTCTTGCTTCTTTCCCTGATCATCCAGACTTTCCTATACTAGTTGAGACTTTGTTTTGTCTTGCTAAGATCAGATTGCCACTGAAACGTGCTAGCTACCAACGGTTTTGATTGCCCACACCTGGGAATGAACTAGGAACCTTAAAATCTTTGGTCAAAAACTCTGCCAAATGTGCTGGCTGACATAGCAATTATAATTGGTGCTGACAAGTGCATCAGCGCTGGGACTGGATGGTTGTATTGTGACTTGTGTGTATATCAGTAGGTGGTGCAACAAGCACCAGTAGCAGTTTGGTTGATGTCCTGTTCCTTGAGAAAACTGCTCAACAAGAAACATCATGAAAAGGCACAGAAGGGGAGTGTCAAGCTTTTCAGAAGCCACACTTATCAAATGTGCTAGGCCGGCAATTGCAATTAGTACTAACAAACATTGTGACTGGTGTGTATATCAATAGGTGGCGCAACATGCACCAGTAGCAGTTTGGTTGATGTCCTGTTGCTGGAGAAAACTGCTCAACAAGACAAATCATAAGAACTTTTTGTCTCATGCATTACTATCCTTGCTGCAAGGTTCCTAAGACAATTACAAGTATTGTGAATGGTTTATACTTGATCGCTTTGGAAGTGAGTGAGTCATGAATAGGGTAAAATCATAGGTGGAGCTGCATGTTTGGTGGTAGCAAGTTTCCTCACCAAGTGGTCCCATTAGACATCATAAAACATTGTCTTCTTCATGTGCAAAGTGCATTACTAGGCTGGCTATCAAGGTTCTCTGGACAAATGCAAATCTTGAATGGTTTATAGGGGATCTCTTGGAAGTGGATTGATTCATGAACTATGCTAAACTATAGGTGGAGCTGCATGTTGTCATGCCAGCTGATGTTGACTGATGTTAGCAAGTATCCTCGGCAACTGGTACTTGTAACACCTTATATACATTGATATAGCACTTGTGAAATTCCTGAATTATCTTGCAGAGTGTATTTGAAGAGTGAACAATGCTGCAGAAAGCTATTAATTTATTGTGTGTCACATGGCACGGCGATAAAGGACGCGAATGTTTGCTGTCAGCACAAGTACAGTACTTGGAAAGTGCGAACCATAACGTAACACCTAAGGATGCTGATGGGTATAAGGACAGCCATCTCTTGCACTCCTCATGTACTTGCTTCGGCAGTACATATACTAAAATTGGAACGATACAGAGAAGATTAGCATGGCCCCTGCGCAAGGATGACACGCAAATTCGTGAAGCGTTCCATATTTTCCGTGTTTCGGGTGTGTATGACCAGTCTGGGTAGATTTGGCATAGGTCAGCATGTGCACTGAAGTGATAACAGCACTTTGCCCTTCACTTATCAGGCAAAGTCAGTTGCAAACCAAGATAGATAACGTATCACGTCGACTCAAAGTCGGTCGGGTGTTGGCCGACCCGGAACAAACGGTCCTTTTTTTTTTTTTAAGTTCTAAACGGCGTACTGACTGATGTTGATATTATGGACATTACTCAGCAGAACTGTTCTCTTGCTTCTTTCCCTGATCATCCAGACTTTCCTATACTAGTTGAGACTTTGTTTTGTCTTGCTAAGATCAGATTGCCACTGAAACGTGCTAGCTACCAACGGTTTTGATTGCCCACACCTTGGAATGAACTAGGAACCTTAAAATCTTTGGTCAAAAACTCTGCCAAATGTGCTGGCTGACATAGCAATTATAATTGGTGCTGACAAGTGCATCAGCGCTGGGACTGGATGGTTGTATTGTGACTTGTGTGTATATCAGTAGGTGGTGCAACAAGCACCAGTAGCAGTTTGGTTGATGTCCTGTTCCTTGAGAAAACTGCTCAACAAGAAACATCATGAAAAGGCACAGAAGAGGAGTGTCAAGCTTTTCAGAAGCCACACTTATCAAATGTGCTAGGCCGGCAATTGCAATTAGTACTAACAAACATTGTGACTGGTGTGTATATCAATAGGTGGCGCAACATGCACCAGTAGCAGTTTGGTTGATGTCCTGTTGCTGGAGAAAACTGCTCAACAAGACAAATCATAAGAACTTTTTGTCTCATGCATTACTATCCTTGCTGCAAGGTTCCTAAGACAATTACAAGTATTGTGAATGGTTTATACTTGATCGCTTTGGAAGTGAGTGAGTCATGAATAGGGTAAAATCATAGGTGGAGCTGCATGTTTGGTGGTAGCAAGTTTCCTCACCAAGTGGTCCCATTAGACATCATAAAACATTGTCTTCTTCATGTGCAAAGTGCATTACTAGGCTGGCTATCAAGGTTCTCTGGACAAATGCAAATCTTGAATGGTTTATAGGGGATCTCTTGGAAGTGGATTGATTCATGAACTATGCTAAACTATAGGTGGAGCTGCATGTTGTCATGCCAGCTGATGTTGACTGATGTTAGCAAGTATCCTCGGCAACTGGTACTTGTAACACCTTATATACATTGATATAGCACTTTTGAAATTCCTGAATTATCTTGCAGAGTGTATTTGAAGAGTGAACAATGCTGCAGAAAGCTATTAATTTATTGTGTGTCACATGGCACGGCGATAAAGGACGCAATGTTTGCTGTCAGCACAAGTACAGTACTTGGAAAGTGCGAACCATAACGTAACACCTAAGGATGCTGATGGGTATAAGGACAGCCATCTCTTGCACTCCTCATGTACTTGCTTCGGCAGTACATATACTAAAATTGGAACGATACAGAGAAGATTAGCATGGCCCCTGCGCAAGGATGACACGCAAATTCGTGAAGCGTTCCATATTTTCCGTGTTTCGGGTGTGTATGACCAGTCTGGGTAGATTTGGCATAGGTCAGCATGTGCACTGAAGTGATAACAGCACTTTGCCCTTTACTTATCAGGCAAAGTCAGTTGCAAACCAAGATAGATAACGTATCACGTCGACTCAAAGTCGGTCGGGTGTTGGCCGACCCGGAACAAACGGTCCTTTTTTTTTTTTTAAGTTCTAAACGGCGTACTGACTGATGTTGATATTATGGACATTACTCAGCAGAACTGTTCTCTTGCTTCTTTCCCTGATCATCCAGACTTTCCTATACTAGTTGAGACTTTGTTTTGTCTTGCTAAGATCAGATTGCCACTGAAACGTGCTAGCTACCAACGGTTTTGATTGCCCACACCTGGGAATGAACTAGGAACCTTAAAATCTTTGGTCAAAAACTCTGCCAAATGTGCTGGCTGACATAGCAATTATAATTGGTGCTGACAAGTGCATCAGCGCTGGGACTGGATGGTTGTATTGTGACTTGTGTGTATATCAGTAGGTGGTGCAACAAGCACCAGTAGCAGTTTGGTTGATGTCCTGTTCCTTGAGAAAACTGCTCAACAAGAAACATCATGAAAAGGCACAGAAGGGGAGTGTCAAGCTTTTCAGAAGCCACACTTATCAAATGTGCTAGGCCGGCAATTGCAATTAGTACTAACAAACATTGTGACTGGTGTGTATATCAATAGGTGGCGCAACATGCACCAGTAGCAGTTTGGTTGATGTCCTGTTGCTGGAGAAAACTGCTCAACAAGACAAATCATAAGAACTTTTTGTCTCATGCATTACTATCCTTGCTGCAAGGTTCCTAAGACAATTACAAGTATTGTGAATGGTTTATACTTGATCGCTTTGGAAGTGAGTGAGTCATGAATAGGGTAAAATCATAGGTGGAGCTGCATGTTTGGTGGTAGCAAGTTTCCTCACCAAGTGGTCCCATTAGACATCATAAAACATTGTCTTCTTCATGTGCAAAGTGCATTACTAGGCTGGCTATCAAGGTTCTCTGGACAAATGCAAATCTTGAATGGTTTATAGGGGATCTCTTGGAAGTGGATTGATTCATGAACTATGCTAAACTATAGGTGGAGCTGCATGTTGTCATGCCAGCTGATGTTGACTGATGTTAGCAAGTATCCTCGGCAACTGGTACTTGTAACACCTTATATACATTGATATAGCACTTGTGAAATTCCTGAATTATCTTGCAGAGTGTATTTGAAGAGTGAACAATGCTGCAGAAAGCTATTAATTTATTGTGTGTCACATGGCACGGCGATAAAGGACGCGAATGTTTGCTGTCAGCACAAGTACAGTACTTGGAAAGTGCGAACCATAACGTAACACCTAAGGATGCTGATGGGTATAAGGACAGCCATCTCTTGCACTCCTCATGTACTTGCTTCGGCAGTACATATACTAAAATTGGAACGATACAGAGAAGATTAGCATGGCCCCTGCGCAAGGATGACACGCAAATTCGTGAAGCGTTCCATATTTTCCGTGTTTCGGGTGTGTATGACCAGTCTGGGTAGATTTGGCATAGGTCAGCATGTGCACTGAAGTGATAACAGCACTTTGCCCTTTACTTATCAGGCAAAGTCAGTTGCAAACCAAGATAGATAACGTATCACGTCGACTCAAAGTCGGTCGGGTGTTGGCCGACCCGGAACAAACGGTCCTTTTTTTTTTTTTAAGTTCTAAACGGCGTACTGACTGATGTTGATATTATGGACATTACTCAGCAGAACTGTTCTCTTGCTTCTTTCCCTGATCATCCAGACTTTCCTATACTAGTTGAGACTTTGTTTTGTCTTGCTAAGATCAGATTGCCACTGAAACGTGCTAGCTACCAACGGTTTTGATTGCCCACACCTGGGAATGAACTAGGAACCTTAAAATCTTTGGTCAAAAACTCTGCCAAATGTGCTGGCTGACATAGCAATTATAATTGGTGCTGACAAGTGCATCAGCGCTGGGACTGGATGGTTGTATTGTGACTTGTGTGTATATCAGTAGGTGGTGCAACAAGCACCAGTAGCAGGTTGGTTGATGTCCTGTTCCTTGAGAAAACTGCTCAACAAGAAACATCATGAAAAGGCACAGAAGGGGAGTGTCAAGCTTTTCAGAAGCCACACTTATCAAATGTGCTAGGCCGGCAATTGCAATTAGTACTAACAAACATTGTGACTGGTGTGTATATCAATAGGTGGCGCAACATGCACCAGTAGCAGTTTGGTTGATGTCCTGTTGCTGGAGAAAACTGCTCAACAAGACAAATCATAAGAACTTTTTGTCTCATGCATTACTATCCTTGCTGCAAGGTTCCTAAGACAATTACAAGTATTGTGAATGGTTTATACTTGATCGCTTTGGAAGTGAGTGAGTCATGAATAGGGTAAAATCATAGGTGGAGCTGCATGTTTGGTGGTAGCAAGTTTCCTCACCAAGTGGTCCCATTAGACATCATAAAACATTGTCTTCTTCATGTGCAAAGTGCATTACTAGGCTGGCTATCAAGGTTCTCTGGACAAATGCAAATCTTGAATGGTTTATAGGGGATCTCTTGGAAGTGGATTGATTCATGAACTATGCTAAACTATAGGTGGAGCTGCATGTTGTCATGCCAGCTGATGTTGACTGATGTTAGCAAGTATCCTCGGCAACTGGTACTTGTAACACCTTATATACATTGATATAGCACTTGTGAAATTCCTGAATTATCTTGCAGAGTGTATTTGAAGAGTGAACAATGCTGCAGAAAGCTATTAATTTATTGTGTGTCACATGGCACGGCGATAAAGGACGCAAATGTTTGCTGTCAGCACAAGTACAGTACTTGGAAAGTGCGAACCATAACGTAACACCTAAGGATGCTGATGGGTATAAGGACAGCCATCTCTTGCACTCCTCATGTACTTGCTTCGGCAGTACATATACTAAAATTGGAACGATACAGAGAAGATTAGCATGGCCCCTGCGCAAGGATGACACGCAAATTCGTGAAGCGTTCCATATTTTCCGTGTTTCGGGTGTGTATGACCAGTCTGGGTAGATTTGGCATAGGTCAGCATGTGCACTGAAGTGATAACAGCACTTTGCCCTTTACTTATCAGGCAAAGTCAGTTGCAAACCAAGATAGATAACGTATCACGTCGACTCAAAGTCGGTCGGGTGTTGGCCGACCCGGAACAAACGGTCCTTTTTTTTTTTTTAAGTTCTAAACGGCGTACTGACTGATGTTGATATTATGGACATTACTCAGCAGAACTGTTCTCTTGCTTCTTTCCCTGATCATCCAGACTTTCCTATACTAGTTGAGACTTTGTTTTGTCTTGCTAAGATCAGATTGCCACTGAAACGTGCTAGCTACCAACGGTTTTGATTGCCCACACCTGGGAATGAACTAGGAACCTTAAAATCTTTGGTCAAAAACTCTGCCAAATGTGCTGGCTGACATAGCAATTATAATTGGTGCTGACAAGTGCATCAGCGCTGGGACTGGATGGTTGTATTGTGACTTGTGTGTATATCAGTAGGTGGTGCAACAAGCACCAGTAGCAGGTTGGTTGATGTCCTGTTCCTTGAGAAAACTGCTCAACAAGAAACATCATGAAAAGGCACAGAAGGGGAGTGTCAAGCTTTTCAGAAGCCACACTTATCAAATGTGCTAGGCCGGCAATTGCAATTAGTACTAACAAACATTGTGACTGGTGTGTATATCAATAGGTGGCGCAACATGCACCAGTAGCAGTTTGGTTGATGTCCTGTTGCTGGAGAAAACTGCTCAACAAGACAAATCATAAGAACTTTTTGTCTCATGCATTACTATCCTTGCTGCAAGGTTCCTAAGACAATTACAAGTATTGTGAATGGTTTATACTTGATCGCTTTGGAAGTGAGTGAGTCATGAATAGGGTAAAATCATAGGTGGAGCTGCATGTTTGGTGGTAGCAAGTTTCCTCACCAAGTGGTCCCATTAGACATCATAAAACATTGTCTTCTTCATGTGCAAAGTGCATTACTAGGCTGGCTATCAAGGTTCTCTGGACAAATGCAAATCTTGAATGGTTTATAGGGGATCTCTTGGAAGTGGATTGATTCATGAACTATGCTAAACTATAGGTGGAGCTGCATGTTGTCATGCCAGCTGATGTTGACTGATGTTAGCAAGTATCCTCGGCAACTGGTACTTGTAACACCTTATATACATTGATATAGCACTTGTGAAATTCCTGAATTATCTTGCAGAGTGTATTTGAAGAGTGAACAATGCTGCAGAAAGCTATTAATTTATTGTGTGTCACATGGCACGGCGATAAAGGACGCAAATGTTTGCTGTCAGCACAAGTACAGTACTTGGAAAGTGCGAACCATAACGTAACACCTAAGGATGCTGATGGGTATAAGGACAGCCATCTCTTGCACTCCTCATGTACTTGCTTCGGCAGTACATATACTAAAATTGGAACGATACAGAGAAGATTAGCATGGCCCCTGCGCAAGGATGACACGCAAATTCGTGAAGCGTTCCATATTTTCCGTGTTTCGGGTGTGTATGACCAGTCTGGGTAGATTTGGCATAGGTCAGCATGTGCACTGAAGTGATAACAGCACTTTGCCCTTTACTTATCAGGCAAAGTCAGTTGCAAACCAAGATAGATAACGTATCACGTCGACTCAAAGTCGGTCGGGTGTTGGCCGACCCGGAACAAACGGTCCTTTTTTTTTTTTTAAGTTCTAAACGGCGTACTGACTGATGTTGATATTATGGACATTACTCAGCAGAACTGTTCTCTTGCTTCTTTCCCTGATCATCCAGACTTTCCTATACTAGTTGAGACTTTGTTTTGTCTTGCTAAGATCAGATTGCCACTGAAACGTGCTAGCTACCAACGGTTTTGATTGCCCACACCTGGGAATGAACTAGGAACCTTAAAATCTTTGGTCAAAAACTCTGCCAAATGTGCTGGCTGACATAGCAATTATAATTGGTGCTGACAAGTGCATCAGCGCTGGGACTGGATGGTTGTATTGTGACTTGTGTGTATATCAGTAGGTGGTGCAACAAGCACCAGTAGCAGGTTGGTTGATGTCCTGTTCCTTGAGAAAACTGCTCAACAAGAAACATCATGAAAAGGCACAGAAGGGGAGTGTCAAGCTTTTCAGAAGCCACACTTATCAAATGTGCTAGGCCGGCAATTGCAATTAGTACTAACAAACATTGTGACTGGTGTGTATATCAATAGGTGGCGCAACATGCACCAGTAGCAGTTTGGTTGATGTCCTGTTGCTGGAGAAAACTGCTCAACAAGACAAATCATAAGAACTTTTTGTCTCATGCATTACTATCCTTGCTGCAAGGTTCCTAAGACAATTACAAGTATTGTGAATGGTTTATACTTGATCGCTTTGGAAGTGAGTGAGTCATGAATAGGGTAAAATCATAGGTGGAGCTGCATGTTTGGTGGTAGCAAGTTTCCTCACCAAGTGGTCCCATTAGACATCATAAAACATTGTCTTCTTCATGTGCAAAGTGCATTACTAGGCTGGCTATCAAGGTTCTCTGGACAAATGCAAATCTTGAATGGTTTATAGGGGATCTCTTGGAAGTGGATTGATTCATGAACTATGCTAAACTATAGGTGGAGCTGCATGTTGTCATGCCAGCTGATGTTGACTGATGTTAGCAAGTATCCTCGGCAACTGGTACTTGTAACACCTTATATACATTGATATAGCACTTGTGAAATTCCTGAATTATCTTGCAGAGTGTATTTGAAGAGTGAACAATGCTGCAGAAAGCTATTAATTTATTGTGTGTCACATGGCACGGCGATAAAGGACGCGAATGTTTGCTGTCAGCACAAGTACAGTACTTGGAAAGTGCGAACCATAACGTAACACCTAAGGATGCTGATGGGTATAAGGACAGCCATCTCTTGCACTCCTCATGTACTTGCTTCGGCAGTACATATACTAAAATTGGAACGATACAGAGAAGATTAGCATGGCCCCTGCGCAAGGATGACACGCAAATTCGTGAAGCGTTCCATATTTTCTGTGTTTCGGGTGTGTATGACCAGTCTGGGTAGATTTGGCATAGGTCAGCATGTGCACTGAAGTGATAACAGCACTTTGCCCTTTACTTATCAGGCAAAGTCAGTTGCAAACCAAGATAGATAACGTATCACGTCGACTCAAAGTCGGTCGGGTGTTGGCCGACCCGGAACAAACGGTCCTTTTTTTTTTTTTAAGTTCTAAACGGCGTACTGACTGATGTTGATATTATGGACATTACTCAGCAGAACTGTTCTCTTGCTTCTTTCCCTGATCATCCAGACTTTCCTATACTAGTTGAGACTTTGTTTTGTCTTGCTAAGATCAGATTGCCACTGAAACGTGCTAGCTACCAACGGTTTTGATTGCCCACACCTGGGAATGAACTAGGAACCTTAAAATCTTTGGTCAAAAACTCTGCCAAATGTGCTGGCTGACATAGCAATTATAATTGGTGCTGACAAGTGCATCAGCGCTGGGACTGGATGGTTGTATTGTGACTTGTGTGTATATCAGTAGGTGGTGCAACAAGCACCAGTAGCAGTTTGGTTGATGTCCTGTTCCTTGAGAAAACTGCTCAACAAGAAACATCATGAAAAGGCACAGAAGGGGAGTGTCAAGCTTTTCAGAAGCCACACTTATCAAATGTGCTAGGCCGGCAATTGCAATTAGTACTAACAAACATTGTGACCGGTGTGTATATCAATAGGTGGCGCAACATGCACCAGTAGCAGTTTGGTTGATGTCCTGTTGCTGGAGAAAACTGCTCAACAAGACAAATCATAAGAACTTTTTGTCTCATGCATTACTATCCTTGCTGCAAGGTTCCTAAGACAATTACAAGTATTGTGAATGGTTTATACTTGATCGCTTTGGAAGTGAGTGAGTCATGAATAGGGTAAAATCATAGGTGGAGCTGCATGTTTGGTGGTAGCAAGTTTCCTCACCAAGTGGTCCCATTAGACATCATAAAACATTGTCTTCTTCATGTGCAAAGTGCATTACTAGGCTGGCTATCAAGGTTCTCTGGACAAATGCAAATCTTGAATGGTTTATAGGGGATCTCTTGGAAGTGGATTGATTCATGAACTATGCTAAACTATAGGTGGAGCTGCATGTTGTCATGCCAGCTGATGTTGACTGATGTTAGCAAGTATCCTCGGCAACTGGTACTTGTAACACCTTATATACATTGATATAGCACTTGTGAAATTCCTGAATTATCTTGCAGAGTGTATTTGAAGAGTGAACAATGCTGCAGAAAGCTATTAATTTATTGTGTGTCACATGGCACGGCGATAAAGGACGCGAATGTTTGCTGTCAGCACAAGTACAGTACTTGGAAAGTGCGAACCATAACGTAACACCTAAGGATGCTGATGGGTATAAGGACAGCCATCTCTTGCACTCCTCATGTACTTGCTTCGGCAGTACATATACTAAAATTGGAACGATACAGAGAAGATTAGCATGGCCCCTGCGCAAGGATGACACGCAAATTCGTGAAGCGTTCCATATTTTCCGTGTTTCGGGTGTGTATGACCAGTCTGGGTAGATTTGGCATAGGTCAGCATGTGCACTGAAGTGATAACAGCACTTTGCCCTTTACTTATCAGGCAAAGTCAGTTGCAAACCAAGATAGATAACGTATCACGTCGACTCAAAGTCGGTCGGGTGTTGGCCGACCCGGAACAAACGGTCCTTTTTTTTTTTTTAAGTTCTAAACGGCGTACTGACTGATGTTGATATTATGGACATTACTCAGCAGAACTGTTCTCTTGCTTCTTTCCCTGATCATCCAGACTTTCCTATACTAGTTGAGACTTTGTTTTGTCTTGCTAAGATCAGATTGCCACTGAAACGTGCTAGCTACCAACGGTTTTGATTGCCCACACCTGGGAATGAACTAGGAACCTTAAAATCTTTGGTCAAAAACTCTGCCAAATGTGCTGGCTGACATAGCAATTATAATTGGTGCTGACAAGTGCATCAGCGCTGGGACTGGATGGTTGTATTGTGACTTGTGTGTATATCAGTAGGTGGTGCAACAAGCACCAGTAGCAGTTTGGTTGATGTCCTGTTCCTTGAGAAAACTGCTCAACAAGAAACATCATGAAAAGGCACAGAAGGGGAGTGTCAAGCTTTTCAGAAGCCACACTTATCAAATGTGCTAGGCCGGCAATTGCAATTAGTACTAACAAACATTGTGACCGGTGTGTATATCAATAGGTGGCGCAACATGCACCAGTAGCAGTTTGGTTGATGTCCTGTTGCTGGAGAAAACTGCTCAACAAGACAAATCATAAGAACTTTTTGTCTCATGCATTACTATCCTTGCTGCAAGGTTCCTAAGACAATTACAAGTATTGTGAATGGTTTATACTTGATCGCTTTGGAAGTGAGTGAGTCATGAATAGGGTAAAATCATAGGTGGAGCTGCATGTTTGGTGGTAGCAAGTTTCCTCACCAAGTGGTCCCATTAGACATCATAAAACATTGTCTTCTTCATGTGCAAAGTGCATTACTAGGCTGGCTATCAAGGTTCTCTGGACAAATGCAAATCTTGAATGGTTTATAGGGGATCTCTTGGAAGTGGATTGATTCATGAACTATGCTAAACTATAGGTGGAGCTGCATGTTGTCATGCCAGCTGATGTTGACTGATGTTAGCAAGTATCCTCGGCAACTGGTACTTGTAACACCTTATATACATTGATATAGCACTTGTGAAATTCCTGAATTATCTTGCAGAGTGTATTTGAAGAGTGAACAATGCTGCAGAAAGCTATTAATTTATTGTGTGTCACATGGCACGGCGATAAAGGACGCGAATGTTTGCTGTCAGCACAAGTACAGTACTTGGAAAGTGCGAACCATAACGTAACACCTAAGGATGCTGATGGGTATAAGGACAGCCATCTCTTGCACTCCTCATGTACTTGCTTCGGCAGTACATATACTAAATTTGGAACGATACAGAGAAGATAAGCATGGCCCCTGCGCAAGGATGACACGCAAATTCGTGAAGCGTTCCATATTTTCCGTGTTTCGGGTGTGTATGACCAGTCTGGGTAGATTTGGCATAGGTCAGCATGTGCACTGAAGTGATAACAGCACTTTGCCCTTTACTTATCAGGCAAAGTCAGTTGCAAACCAAGATAGATAACGTATCACGTCGACTCAAAGTCGGTCGGGTGTTGGCCGACCCGGAACAAACGGTCCTTTTTTTTTTTTTAAGTTCTAAACGGCGTACTGACTGATGTTGATATTATGGACATTACTCAGCAGAACTGTTCTCTTGCTTCTTTCCCTGATCATCCAGACTTTCCTATACTAGTTGAGACTTTGTTTTGTCTTGCTAAGATCAGATTGCCACTGAAACGTGCTAGCTACCAACGGTTTTGATTGCCCACACCTGGGAATGAACTAGGAACCTTAAAATCTTTGGTCAAAAACTCTGCCAAATGTGCTGGCTGACATAGCAATTATAATTGGTGCTGACAAGTGCATCAGCGCTGGGACTGGATGGTTGTATTGTGACTTGTGTGTATATCAGTAGGTGGTGCAACAAGCACCAGTAGCAGTTTGGTTGATGTCCTGTTCCTTGAGAAAACTGCTCAACAAGAAACATCATGAAAAGGCACAGAAGGGGAGTGTCAAGCTTTTCAGAAGCCACACTTATCAAATGTGCTAGGCCGGCAATTGCAATTAGTACTAACAAACATTGTGACTGGTGTGTATATCAATAGGTGGCGCAACATGCACCAGTAGCAGATTGGTTGATGTCCTGTTGCTGGAGAAAACTGCTCAACAAGACAAATCATAAGAACTTTTTGTCTCATGCATTACTATCCTTGCTGCAAGGTTCCTAAGACAATTACAAGTATTGTGAATGGTTTATACTTGATCGCTTTGGAAGTGAGTGAGTCATGAATAGGGTAAAATCATAGGTGGAGCTGCATGTTTGGTGGTAGCAAGTTTCCTCACCAAGTGGTCCCATTAGACATCATAAAACATTGTCTTCTTCATGTGCAAAGTGCATTACTAGGCTGGCTATCAAGGTTCTCTGGACAAATGCAAATCTTGAATGGTTTATAGGGGATCTCTTGGAAGTGGATTGATTCATGAACTATGCTAAACTATAGGTGGAGCTGCATGTTGTCATGCCAGCTGATGTTGACTGATGTTAGCAAGTATCCTCGGCAACTGGTACTTGTAACACCTTATATACATTGATATAGCACTTGTGAAATTCCTGAATTATCTTGCAGAGTGTATTTGAAGAGTGAACAATGCTGCAGAAAGCTATTAATTTATTGTGTGTCACATGGCACGGCGATAAAGGACGCGAATGTTTGCTGTCAGCACAAGTACAGTACTTGGAAAGTGCGAACCATAACGTAACACCTAAGGATGCTGATGGGTATAAGGACAGCCATCTCTTGCACTCCTCATGTACTTGCTTCGGCAGTACATATACTAAAATTGGAACGATACAGAGAAGATTAGCATGGCCCCTGCGCAAGGATGACACGCAAATTCGTGAAGCGTTCCATATTTTCCGTGTTTCGGGTGTGTATGACCAGTCTGGGTAGATTTGGCATAGGTCAGCATGTGCACTGAAGTGATAACAGCACTTTGCCCTTTACTTATCAGGCAAAGTCAGTTGCAAACCAAGATAGATAATGTATCACGTCGACTCAAAGTCGGTCGGGTGTTGGCCGACCCGGAACAAACGGTCCTTTTTTTTTTTTTAAGTTCTAAACGGCGTACTGACTGATGTTGATATTATGGACATTACTCAGCAGAACTGTTCTCTTGCTTCTTTCCCTGATCATCCAGACTTTCCTATACTAGTTGAGACTTTGTTTTGTCTTGCTAAGATCAGATTGCCACTGAAACGTGCTAGCTACCAACGGTTTTGATTGCCCACACCTGGGAATGAACTAGGAACCTTAAAATCTTTGGTCAAAAACTCTGCCAAATGTGCTGGCTGACATAGCAATTATAATTGGTGCTGACAAGTGCATCAGCGCTGGGACTGGATGGTTGTATTGTGACTTGTGTGTATATCAGTAGGTGGTGCAACAAGCACCAGTAGCAGTTTGGTTGATGTCCTGTTCCTTGAGAAAACTGCTCAACAAGAAACATCATGAAAAGGCACAGAAGGGGAGTGTCAAGCTTTTCAGAAGCCACACTTATCAAATGTGCTAGGCCGGCAATTGCAATTAGTACTAACAAACATTGTGACTGGTGTGTATATCAATAGGTGGCGCAACATGCACCAGTAGCAGTTTGGTTGATGTCCTGTTGCTGGAGAAAACTGCTCAACAAGACAAATCATAAGAACTTTTTGTCTCATGCATTACTATCCTTGCTGCAAGGTTCCTAAGACAATTACAAGTATTGTGAATGGTTTATACTTGATCGCTTTGGAAGTGAGTGAGTCATGAATAGGGTAAAATCATAGGTGGAGCTGCATGTTTGGTGGTAGCAAGTTTCCTCACCAAGTGGTCCCATTAGACATCATAAAACATTGTCTTCTTCATGTGCACAGTGCATTACTAGGCTGGCTATCAAGGTTCTCTGGACAAATGCAAATCTTGAATGGTTTATAGGGGATCTCTTGGAAGTGGATTGATTCATGAACTATGCTAAACTATAGGTGGAGCTGCATGTTGTCATGCCAGCTGATGTTGACTGATGTTAGCAAGTATCCTCGGCAACTGGTACTTGTAACACCTTATATACATTGATATAGCACTTGTGAAATTCCTGAATTATCTTGCAGAGTGTATTTGAAGAGTGAACAATGCTGCAGAAAGCTATTAATTTATTGTGTGTCACATGGCACGGCGATAAAGGACGCGAATGTTTGCTGTCAGCACAAGTACAGTACTTGGAAAGTGCGAACCATAACGTAACACCTAAGGATGCTGATGGGTATAAGGACAGCCATCTCTTGCACTCCTCATGTACTTGCTTCGGCAGTACATATACTAAAATTGGAACGATACAGAGAAGATTAGCATGGCCCCTGCGCAAGGATGACACGCAAATTCGTGAAGCGTTCCATATTTTCCGTGTTTCGGGTGTGTATGACCAGTCTGGGTAGATTTGGCATAGGTCAGCATGTGCACTGAAGTGATAACAGCACTTTGCCCTTTACTTATCAGGCAAAGTCAGTTGCAAACCAAGATAGATAACGTATCACGTCGACTCAAAGTCGGTCGGGTGTTGGCCGACCCGGAACAAACGGTCCTTTTTTTTTTTTTAAGTTCTAAACGGCGTACTGACTGATGTTGATATTATGGACATTACTCAGCAGAACTGTTCTCTTGCTTCTTTCCCTGATCATCCAGACTTTCCTATACTAGTTGAGACTTTGTTTTGTCTTGCTAAGATCAGATTGCCACTGAAACGTGCTAGCTACCAACGGTTTTGATTGCCCACACCTGGGAATGAACTAGGAACCTTAAAATCTTTGGTCAAAAACTCTGCCAAATGTGCTGGCTGACATAGCAATTATAATTGGTGCTGACAAGTGCATCAGCGCTGGGACTGGATGGTTGTATTGTGACTTGTGTGTATATCAGTAGGTGGTGCAACAAGCACCAGTAGCAGTTTGGTTGATGTCCTGTTCCTTGAGAAAACTGCTCAACAAGAAACATCATGAAAAGGCACAGAAGGGGAGTGTCAAGCTTTTCAGAAGCCACACTTATCAAATGTGCTAGGCCGGCAATTGCAATTAGTACTAACAAACATTGTGACTGGTGTGTATATCAATAGGTGGCGCAACATGCACCAGTAGCAGTTTGGTTGATGTCCTGTTGCTGGAGAAAACTGCTCAACAAGACAAATCATAAGAACTTTTTGTCTCATGCATTACTATCCTTGCTGCAAGGTTCCTAAGACAATTACAAGTATTGTGAATGGTTTATACTTGATCGCTTTGGAAGTGAGTGAGTCATGAATAGGGTAAAATCATAGGTGGAGCTGCATGTTTGGTGGTAGCAAGTTTCCTCACCAAGTGGTCCCATTAGACATCATAAAACATTGTCTTCTTCATGTGCAAAGTGCATTACTAGGCTGGCTATCAAGGTTCTCTGGACAAATGCAAATCTTGAATGGTTTATAGGGGATCTCTTGGAAGTGGATTGATTCATGAACTATGCTAAACTATAGGTGGAGCTGCATGTTGTCATGCCAGCTGATGTTGACTGATGTTAGCAAGTATCCTCGGCAACTGGTACTTGTAACACCTTATATACATTGATATAGCACTTGTGAAATTCCTGAATTATCTTGCAGAGTGTATTTGAAGAGTGAACAATGCTGCAGAAAGCTATTAATTTATTGTGTGTCACATGGCACGGCGATAAAGGACGCGAATGTTTGCTGTCAGCACAAGTACAGTACTTGGAAAGTGCGAACCATAACGTAACACCTAAGGATGCTGATGGGTATAAGGACAGCCATCTCTTGCACTCCTCATGTACTTGCTTCGGCAGTACATATACTAAAATTGGAACGATACAGAGAAGATTAGCATGGCCCCTGCGCAAGGATGACACGCAAATTCGTGAAGCGTTCCATATTTTCCGTGTTTCGGGTGTGTATGACCAGTCTGGGTAGATTTGGCATAGGTCAGCATGTGCACTGAAGTGATAACAGCACTTTGCCCTTTACTTATCAGGCAAAGTCAGTTGCAAACCAAGATAGATAACGTATCACGTCGACTCAAAGTCGGTCGGGTGTTGGCCGACCCGGAACAAACGGTCCTTTTTTTTTTTTTAAGTTCTAAACGGCGTACTGACTGATGTTGATATTATGGACATTACTCAGCAGAACTGTTCTCTTGCTTCTTTCCCTGATCATCCAGACTTTCCTATACTAGTTGAGACTTTGTTTTGTCTTGCTAAGATCAGATTGCCACTGAAACGTGCTAGCTACCAACGGTTTTGATTGCCCACACCTGGGAATGAACTAGGAACCTTAAAATCTTTGGTCAAAAACTCTGCCAAATGTGCTGGCTGACATAGCAATTATAATTGGTGCTGACAAGTGCATCAGCGCTGGGACTGGATGGTTGTATTGTGACTTGTGTGTATATCAGTAGGTGGTGCAACAAGCACCAGTAGCAGTTTGGTTGATGTCCTGTTCCTTGAGAAAACTGCTCAACAAGAAACATCATGAAAAGGCACAGAAGGGGAGTGTCAAGCTTTTCAGAAGCCACACTTATCAAATGTGCTAGGCCGGCAATTGCAATTAGTACTAACAAACATTGTGACTGGTGTGTATATCAATAGGTGGCGCAACATGCACCAGTAGCAGTTTGGTTGATGTCCTGTTGCTGGAGAAAACTGCTCAACAAGACAAATCATAAGAACTTTTTGTCTCATGCATTACTATCCTTGCTGCAAGGTTCCTAAGACAATTACAAGTATTGTGAATGGTTTATACTTGATCGCTTTGGAAGTGAGTGAGTCATGAATAGGGTAAAATCATAGGTGGAGCTGCATGTTTGGTGGTAGCAAGTTTCCTCACCAAGTGGTCCCATTAGACATCATAAAACATTGTCTTCTTCATGTGCAAAGTGCATTACTAGGCTGGCTATCAAGGTTCTCTGGACAAATGCAAATCTTGAATGGTTTATAGGGGATCTCTTGGAAGTGGATTGATTCATGAACTATGCTAAACTATAGGTGGAGCTGCATGTTGTCATGCCAGCTGATGTTGACTGATGTTAGCAAGTATCCTCGGCAACTGGTACTTGTAACACCTTATATACATTGATATAGCACTTGTGAAATTCCTGAATTATCTTGCAGAGTGTATTTGAAGAGTGAACAATGCTGCAGAAAGCTATTAATTTATTGTGTGTCACATGGCACGGCGATAAAGGACGCGAATGTTTGCTGTCAGCACAAGTACAGTACTTGGAAAGTGCGAACCATAACGTAACACCTAAGGATGCTGATGGGTATAAGGACAGCCATCTCTTGCACTCCTCATGTACTTGCTTCGGCAGTACATATACTAAAATTGGAACGATACAGAGAAGATTAGCATGGCCCCTGCGCAAGGATGACACGCAAATTCGTGAAGCGTTCCATATTTTCCGTGTTTCGGGTGTGTATGACCAGTCTGGGTAGATTTGGCATAGGTCAGCATGTGCACTGAAGTGATAACAGCACTTTGCCCTTTACTTATCAGGCAAAGTCAGTTGCAAACCAAGATAGATAACGTATCACGTCGACTCAAAGTCGGTCGGGTGTTGGCCGACCCGGAACAAACGGTCCTTTTTTTTTTTTTAAGTTCTAAACGGCGTACTGACTGATGTTGATATTATGGACATTACTCAGCAGAACTGTTCTCTTGCTTCTTTCCCTGATCATCCAGACTTTCCTATACTAGTTGAGACTTTGTTTTGTCTTGCTAAGATCAGATTGCCACTGAAACGTGCTAGCTACCAACGGTTTTGATTGCCCACACCTGGGAATGAACTAGGAACCTTAAAATCTTTGGTCAAAAACTCTGCCAAATGTGCTGGCTGACATAGCAATTATAATTGGTGCTGACAAGTGCATCAGCGCTGGGACTGGATGGTTGTATTGTGACTTGTGTGTATATCAGTAGGTGGTGCAACAAGCACCAGTAGCAGTTTGGTTGATGTCCTGTTCCTTGAGAAAACTGCTCAACAAGAAACATCATGAAAAGGCACAGAAGGGGAGTGTCAAGCTTTTCAGAAGCCACACTTATCAAATGTGCTAGGCCGGCAATTGCAATTAGTACTAACAAACATTGTGACTGGTGTGTATATCAATAGGTGGCGCAACATGCACCAGTAGCAGTTTGGTTGATGTCCTGTTGCTGGAGAAAACTGCTCAACAAGACAAATCATAAGAACTTTTTGTCTCATGCATTACTATCCTTGCTGCAAGGTTCCTAAGACAATTACAAGTATTGTGAATGGTTTATACTTGATCGCTTTGGAAGTGAGTGAGTCATGAATAGGGTAAAATCATAGGTGGAGCTGCATGTTTGGTGGTAGCAAGTTTCCTCACCAAGTGGTCCCATTAGACATCATAAAACATTGTCTTCTTCATGTGCAAAGTGCATTACTAGGCTGGCTATCAAGGTTCTCTGGACAAATGCAAATCTTGAATGGTTTATAGGGGATCTCTTGGAAGTGGATTGATTCATGAACTATGCTAAACTATAGGTGGAGCTGCATGTTGTCATGCCAGCTGATGTTGACTGATGTTAGCAAGTATCCTCGGCAACTGGTACTTGTAACACCTTATATACATTGATATAGCACTTGTGAAATTCCTGAATTATCTTGCAGAGTGTATTTGAAGAGTGAACAATGCTGCAGAAAGCTATTAATTTATTGTGTGTCACATGGCACGGCGATAAAGGACGCGAATGTTTGCTGTCAGCACAAGTACAGTACTTGGAAAGTGCGAACCATAACGTAACACCTAAGGATGCTGATGGGTATAAGGACAGCCATCTCTTGCACTCCTCATGTACTTGCTTAGGCAGTACATATACTAAAATTGGAACGATACAGAGAAGATTAGCATGGCCCCTGCGCAAGGATGACACGCAAATTCGTGAAGCGTTCCATATTTTCCGTGTTTCGGTTGTGTATGACCAGTCTGGGTAGATTTGGCATAGGTCAGCATGTGCACTGAAGTGATAACAGCACTTTGCCCTTTACTTATCAGGCAAAGTCAGTTGCAAACCAAGATAGATAACGTATCACGTCGACTCAAAGTCGGTCGGGTGTTGGCCGACCCGGAACAAACGGTCCTTTTTTTTTTTTTAAGTTCTAAACGGCGTACTGACTGATGTTGATATTATGGACATTACTCAGCAGAACTGTTCTCTTGCTTCTTTCCCTGATCATCCAGACTTTCCTATACTAGTTGAGACTTTGTTTTGTCTTGCTAAGATCAGATTGCCACTGAAACGTGCTAGCTACCAACGGTTTTGATTGCCCACACCTGGGAATGAACTAGGAACCTTAAAATCTTTGGTCAAAAACTCTGCCAAATGTGCTGGCTGACATAGCAATTATAATTGGTGCTGACAAGTGCATCAGCGCTGGGACTGGATGGTTGTATTGTGACTTGTGTGTATATCAGTAGGTGGTGCAACAAGCACCAGTAGCAGTTTGGTTGATGTCCTGTTCCTTGAGAAAACTGCTCAACAAGAAACATCATGAAAAGGCACAGAAGGGGAGTGTCAAGCTTTTCAGAAGCCACACTTATCAAATGTGCTAGGCCGGCAATTGCAATTAGTACTAACAAACATTGTGACTGGTGTGTATATCAATAGGTGGCGCAACATGCACCAGTAGCAGTTTGGTTGATGTCCTGTTGCTGGAGAAAACTGCTCAACAAGACAAATCATAAGAACTTTTTGTCTCATGCATTACTATCCTTGCTGCAAGGTTCCTAAGACAATTACAAGTATTGTGAATGGTTTATACTTGATCGCTTTGGAAGTGAGTGAGTCATGAATAGGGTAAAATCATAGGTGGAGCTGCATGTTTGGTGGTAGCAAGTTTCCTCACCAAGTGGTCCCATTAGACATCATAAAACATTGTCTTCTTCATGTGCAAAGTGCATTACTAGGCTGGCTATCAAGGTTCTCTGGACAAATGCAAATCTTGAATGGTTTATAGGGGATCTCTTGGAAGTGGATTGATTCATGAACTATGCTAAACTATAGGTGGAGCTGCATGTTGTCATGCCAGCTGATGTTGACTGATGTTAGCAAGTATCCTCGGCAACTGGTACTTGTAACACCTTATATACATTGATATAGCACTTGTGAAATTCCTGAATTATCTTGCAGAGTGTATTTGAAGAGTGAACAATGCTGCAGAAAGCTATTAATTTATTGTGTGTCACATGGCACGGCGATAAAGGACGCGAATGTTTGCTGTCAGCACAAGTACAGTACTTGGAAAGTGCGAACCATAACGTAACACCTAAGGATGCTGATGGGTATAAGGACAGCCATCTCTTGCACTCCTCATGTACTTGCTTCGGCAGTACATATACTAAAATTGGAACGATACAGAGAAGATTAGCATGGCCCCTGCGCAAGGATGACACGCAAATTCGTGAAGCGTTCCATATTTTCCGTGTTTCGGGTGTGTATGACCAGTCTGGGTAGATTTGGCATAGGTCAGCATGTGCACTGAAGTGATAACAGCACTTTGCCCTTTACTTATCAGGCAAAGTCAGTTGCAAACCAAGATAGATAACGTATCACGTCGACTCAAAGTCGGTCGGGTGTTGGCCGACCCGGAACAAACGGTCCTTTTTTTTTTTTTAAGTTCTAAACGGCGTACTGACTGATGTTGATATTATGGACATTACTCAGCAGAACTGTTCTCTTGCTTCTTTCCCTGATCATCCAGACTTTCCTATACTAGTTGAGACTTTGTTTTGTCTTGCTAAGATCAGATTGCCACTGAAACGTGCTAGCTACCAACGGTTTTGATTGCCCACACCTGGCAATGAACTAGGAACCTTAAAATCTTTGGTCAAAAACTCTGCCAAATGTGCTGGCTGACATAGCAATTATAATTGGTGCTGACAAGTGCATCAGCGCTGGGACTGGATGGTTGTATTGTGACTTGTGTGTATATCAGTAGGTGGTGCAACAAGCACCAGTAGCAGTTTGGTTGATGTCCTGTTCCTTGAGAAAACTGCTCAACAAGAAACATCATGAAAAGGCACAGAAGGGGAGTGTCAAGCTTTTCAGAAGCCACACTTATCAAATGTGCTAGGCCGGCAATTGCAATTAGTACTAACAAACATTGTGACTGGTGTGTATATCAATAGGTGGCGCAACATGCACCAGTAGCAGTTTGGTTGATGTCCTGTTGCTGGAGAAAACTGCTCAACAAGACAAATCATAAGAACTTTTTGTCTCATGCATTACTATCCTTGCTGCAAGGTTCCTAAGACAATTACAAGTATTGTGAATGGTTTATACTTGATCGCTTTGGAAGTGAGTGAGTCATGAATAGGGTAAAATCATAGGTGGAGCTGCATGTTTGGTGGTAGCAAGTTTCCTCACCAAGTGGTCCCATTAGACATCATAAAACATTGTCTTCTTCATGTGCAAAGTGCATTACTAGGCTGGCTATCAAGGTTCTCTGGACAAATGCAAATCTTGAATGGTTTATAGGGGATCTCTTGGAAGTGGATTGATTCATGAACTATGCTAAACTATAGGTGGAGCTGCATGTTGTCATGCCAGCTGATGTTGACTGATGTTAGCAAGTATCCTCGGCAACTGGTACTTGTAACACCTTATATACATTGATATAGCACTTGTGAAATTCCTGAATTATCTTGCAGAGTGTATTTGAAGAGTGAACAATGCTGCAGAAAGCTATTAATTTATTGTGTGTCACATGGCACGGCGATAAAGGACGCGAATGTTTGCTGTCAGCACAAGTACAGTACTTGGAAAGTGCGAACCATAACGTAACACCTAAGGATGCTGATGGGTATAAGGACAGCCATCTCTTGCACTCCTCATGTACTTGCTTCGGCAGTACATATACTAAAATTGGAACGATACAGAGAAGATTAGCATGGCCCCTGCGCAAGGATGACACGCAAATTCGTGAAGCGTTCCATATTTTCCGTGTTTCGGGTGTGTATGACCAGTCTGGGTAGATTTGGCATAGGTCAGCATGTGCACTGAAGTGATAACAGCACTTTGCCCTTTACTTATCAGGCAAAGTCAGTTGCAAACCAAGATAGATAACGTATCACGTCGACTCAAAGTCGGTCGGGTGTTGGCCGACCCGGAACAAACGGTCCTTTTTTTTTTTTTAAGTTCTAAACGGCGTACTGACTGATGTTGATATTATGGACATTACTCAGCAGAACTGTTCTCTTGCTTCTTTCCCTGATCATCCAGACTTTCCTATACTAGTTGAGACTTTGTTTTGTCTTGCTAAGATCAGATTGCCACTGAAACGTGCTAGCTACCAACGGTTTTGATTGCCCACACCTGGCAATGAACTAGGAACCTTAAAATCTTTGGTCAAAAACTCTGCCAAATGTGCTGGCTGACATAGCAATTATAATTGGTGCTGACAAGTGCATCAGCGCTGGGACTGGATGGTTGTATTGTGACTTGTGTGTATATCAGTAGGTGGTGCAACAAGCACCAGTAGCAGTTTGGTTGATGTCCTGTTCCTTGAGAAAACTGCTCAACAAGAAACATCATGAAAAGGCACAGAAGGGGAGTGTCAAGCTTTTCAGAAGCCACACTTATCAAATGTGCTAGGCCGGCAATTGCAATTAGTACTAACAAACATTGTGACTGGTGTGTATATCAATAGGTGGCGCAACATGCACCAGTAGCAGTTTGGTTGATGTCCTGTTGCTGGAGAAAACTGCTCAACAAGACAAATCATAAGAACTTTTTGTCTCATGCATTACTATCCTTGCTGCAAGGTTCCTAAGACAATTACAAGTATTGTGAATGGTTTATACTTGATCGCTTTGGAAGTGAGTGAGTCATGAATAGGGTAAAATCATAGGTGGAGCTGCATGTTTGGTGGTAGCAAGTTTCCTCACCAAGTGGTCCCATTAGACATCATAAAACATTGTCTTCTTCATGTGCAAAGTGCATTACTAGGCTGGCTATCAAGGTTCTCTGGACAAATGCAAATCTTGAATGGTTTATAGGGGATCTCTTGGAAGTGGATTGATTCATGAACTATGCTAAACTATAGGTGGAGCTGCATGTTGTCATGCCAGCTGATGTTGACTGATGTTAGCAAGTATCCTCGGCAACTGGTACTTGTAACACCTTATATACATTGATATAGCACTTGTGAAATTCCTGAATTATCTTGCAGAGTGTATTTGAAGAGTGAACAATGCTGCAGAAAGCTATTAATTTATTGTGTGTCACATGGCACGGCGATAAAGGACGCGAATGTTTGCTGTCAGCACAAGTACAGTACTTGGAAAGTGCGAACCATAACGTAACACCTAAGGATGCTGATGGGTATAAGGACAGCCATCTCTTGCACTCCTCATGTACTTGCTTCGGCAGTACATATACTAAAATTGGAACGATACAGAGAAGATTAGCATGGCCCCTGCGCAAGGATGACACGCAAATTCGTGAAGCGTTCCATATTTTCCGTGTTTCGGGTGTGTATGACCAGTCTGGGTAGATTTGGCATAGGTCAGCATGTGCACTGAAGTGATAACAGCACTTTGCCCTTTACTTATCAGGCAAAGTCAGTTGCAAACCAAGATAGATAACGTATCACGTCGACTCAAAGTCGGTCGGGTGTTGGCCGACCCGGAACAAACGGTCCTTTTTTTTTTTTTAAGTTCTAAACGGCGTACTGACTGATGTTGATATTATGGACATTACTCAGCAGAACTGTTCTCTTGCTTCTTTCCCTGATCATCCAGACTTTCCTATACTAGTTGAGACTTTGTTTTGTCTTGCTAAGATCAGATTGCCACTGAAACGTGCTAGCTACCAACGGTTTTGATTGCCCACACCTGGCAATGAACTAGGAACCTTAAAATCTTTGGTCAAAAACTCTGCCAAATGTGCTGGCTGACATAGCAATTATAATTGGTGCTGACAAGTGCATCAGCGCTGGGACTGGATGGTTGTATTGTGACTTGTGTGTATATCAGTAGGTGGTGCAACAAGCACCAGTAGCAGTTTGGTTGATGTCCTGTTCCTTGAGAAAACTGCTCAACAAGAAACATCATGAAAAGGCACAGAAGGGGAGTGTCAAGCTTTTCAGAAGCCACACTTATCAAATGTGCTAGGCCGGCAATTGCAATTAGTACTAACAAACATTGTGACTGGTGTGTATATCAATAGGTGGCGCAACATGCACCAGTAGCAGTTTGGTTGATGTCCTGTTGCTGGAGAAAACTGCTCAACAAGACAAATCATAAGAACTTTTTGTCTCATGCATTACTATCCTTGCTGCAAGGTTCCTAAGACAATTACAAGTATTGTGAATGGTTTATACTTGATCGCTTTGGAAGTGAGTGAGTCATGAATAGGGTAAAATCATAGGTGGAGCTGCATGTTTGGTGGTAGCAAGTTTCCTCACCAAGTGGTCCCATTAGACATCATAAAACATTGTCTTCTTCATGTGCAAAGTGCATTACTAGGCTGGCTATCAAGGTTCTCTGGACAAATGCAAATCTTGAATGGTTTATAGGGGATCTCTTGGAAGTGGATTGATTCATGAACTATGCTAAACTATAGGTGGAGCTGCATGTTGTCATGCCAGCTGATGTTGACTGATGTTAGCAAGTATCCTCGGCAACTGGTACTTGTAACACCTTATATACATTGATATAGCACTTGTGAAATTCCTGAATTATCTTGCAGAGTGTATTTGAAGAGTGAACAATGCTGCAGAAAGCTATTAATTTATTGTGTGTCACATGGCACGGCGATAAAGGACGCGAATGTTTGCTGTCAGCACAAGTACAGTACTTGGAAAGTGCGAACCATAACGTAACACCTAAGGATGCTGATGGGTATAAGGACAGCCATCTCTTGCACTCCTCATGTACTTGCTTCGGCAGTACATATACTAAAATTGGAACGATACAGAGAAGATTAGCATGGCCCCTGCGCAAGGATGACACGCAAATTCGTGAAGCGTTCCATATTTTCCGTGTTTCGGGTGTGTATGACCAGTCTGGGTAGATTTGGCATAGGTCAGCATGTGCACTGAAGTGATAACAGCACTTTGCCCTTCACTTATCAGGCAAAGTCAGTTGCAAACCAAGATAGATAACGTATCACGTCGACTCAAAGTCGGTCGGGTGTTGGCCGACCCGGAACAAACGGTCCTTTTTTTTTTTTTAAGTTCTAAACGGCGTACTGACTGATGTTGATATTATGGACATTACTCAGCAGAACTGTTCTCTTGCTTCTTTCCCTGATCATCCAGACTTTCCTATACTAGTTGAGACTTTGTTTTGTCTTGCTAAGATCAGATTGCCACTGAAACGTGCTAGCTACCAACGGTTTTGATTGCCCACACCTGGGAATGAACTAGGAACCTTAAAATCTTTGGTCAAAAACTCTGCCAAATGTGCTGGCTGACATAGCAATCATAATTGGTGCTGACAAGTGCATCAGCGCTGGAACTGGATGGTTGTATTGTGACTTGTGTGTATATCAGTAGGTGGTGCAACAAGCACCAGTAGCAGTTTGGTTGATGTCCTGTTCCTTGAGAAAACTGCTCAACAAGAAACATCATGAAAAGGCACAGAAGGGGAGTGTCAAGCTTTTCAGAAGCCACACTTATCAAATGTGCTAGGCCGGCAATTGCAATTAGTACTAACAAACATTGTGACTGGTGTGTATATCAATAGGTGGCGCAACATGCACCAGTAGCAGTTTGGTTGATGTCCTGTTGCTGGAGAAAACTGCTCAACAAGACAAATCATAAGAACTTTTTGTCTCATGCATTACTATCCTTGCTGCAAGGTTCCTAAGACAATTACAAGTATTGTGAATGGTTTATACTTGATCGCTTTGGAAGTGAGTGAGTCATGAATAGGGTAAAATCATAGGTGGAGCTGCATGTTTGGTGGTAGCAAGTTTCCTCACCAAGTGGTCCCATTAGACATCATAAAACATTGTCTTCTTCATGTGCAAAGTGCATTACTAGGCTGGCTATCAAGGTTCTCTGGACAAATGCAAATCTTGAATGGTTTATAGGGGATCTCTTGGAAGTGGATTGATTCATGAACTATGCTAAACTATAGGTGGAGCTGCATGTTGTCATGCCAGCTGATGTTGACTGATGTTAGCAAGTATCCTCGGCAACTGGTACTTGTAACACCTTATATACATTGATATAGCACTTGTGAAATTCCTGAATTATCTTGCAGAGTGTATTTGAAGAGTGAACAATGCTGCAGAAAGCTATTAATTTATTATGTGTCACATGGCACGGCGATAAAGGTCGCGAATGTTTGCTGTCAGCACAAGTACAGTACTTGGAAAGTGCGAACCATAACGTAACACCTAAGGATGCTGATGGGTATAAGGACAGCCATCTCTTGCACTCCTCATGTACTTGCTTCGGCAGTACATATACTAAAATTGGAACGATACAGAGAAGATTAGCATGGCCCCTGCGCAAGGATGACACGCAAATTCGTGAAGCGTTCCATATTTTCCGTGTTTCGGGTGTGTATGACCAGTCTGGGTAGATTTGGCATAGGTCAGCATGTGCACTGAAGTGATAACAGCACTTTGCCCTTCACTTATCAGGCAAAGTCAGTTGCAAACCAAGATAGATAACGTATCACGTCGACTCAAAGTCGGTCGGGTGTTGGCCGACCCGGAACAAACGGTCCTTTTTTTTTTTTTAAGTTCTAAACGGCGTACTGACTGATGTTGATATTATGGACATTACTCAGCAGAACTGTTCTCTTGCTTCTTTCCCTGATCATCCAGACTTTCCTATACTAGTTGAGACTTTGTTTTGTCTTGCTAAGATCAGATTGCCACTGAAACGTGCTAGCTACCAACGGTTTTGATTGCCCACACCTGGGAATGAACTAGGAACCTTAAAATCTTTGGTCAAAAACTCTGCCAAATGTGCTGGCTGACATAGCAATTATAATTGGTGCTGACAAGTGCATCAGCGCTGGGACTGGATGGTTGTATTGTGACTTGTGTGTATATCAGTAGGTGGTGCAACAAGCACCAGTAGCAGTTTGGTTGATGTCCTGTTCCTTGAGAAAACTGCTCAACAAGAAACATCATGAAAAGGCACAGAAGGGGAGTGTCAAGCTTTTCAGAAGCCACACTTATCAAATGTGCTAGGCCGGCAATTGCAATTAGTACTAACAAACATTGTGACTGGTGTGTATATCAATAGGTGGCGCAACATGCACCAGTAGCAGTTTGGTTGATGTCCTGTTGCTGGAGAAAACTGCTCAACAAGACAAATCATAAGAACTTTTTGTCTCATGCATTACTATCCTTGCTGCAAGGTTCCTAAGACAATTACAAGTATTGTGAATGGTTTATACTTGATCGCTTTGGAAGTGAGTGAGTCATGAATAGGGTAAAATCATAGGTGGAGCTGCATGTTTGGTGGTAGCAAGTTTCCTCACCAAGTGGTCCCATTAGACATCATAAAACATTGTCTTCTTCATGTGCAAAGTGCATTACTAGGCTGGCTATCAAGGTTCTCTGGACAAATGCAAATCTTGAATGGTTTATAGGGGATCTCTTGGAAGTGGATTGATTCATGAACTATGCTAAACTATAGGTGGAGCTGCATGTTGTCATGCCAGCTGATGTTGACTGATGTTAGCAAGTATCCTCGGCAACTGGTACTTGTAACACCTTATATACATTGATATAGCACTTGTGAAATTCCTGAATTATCTTGCAGAGTGTATTTGAAGAGTGAACAATGCTGCAGAAAGTTATTAATTTATTGTGTGTCACATGGCACGGCGATAAAGGACGCGAATGTTTGCTGTCAGCACAAGTACAGTACTTGGAAAGTGCGAACCATAACGTAACACCTAAGGATGCTGATGGGTATAAGGACAGCCATCTCTTGCACTCCTCATGTACTTGCTTCGGCAGTACATATACTAAAATTGGAACGATACAGAGAAGATTAGCATGGCCCCTGCGCAAGGATGACACGCAAATTCGTGAAGCGTTCCATATTTTCCGTGTTTCGGGTGTGTATGACCAGTCTGGGTAGATTTGGCATAGGTCAGCATGTGCACTGAAGTGATAACAGCACTTTGCCCTTTACTTATCAGGCAAAGTCAGTTGCAAACCAAGATAGATAACGTATCACGTCGACTCAAAGTCGGTCGGGTGTTGGCCGACCCGGAACAAACGGTCCTTTTTTTTTTTTTAAGTTCTAAACGGCGTACTGACTGATGTTGATATTATGGACATTACTCAGCAGAACTGTTCTCTTGCTTCTTTCCCTGATCATCCAGACTTTCCTATACTAGTTGAGACTTTGTTTTGTCTTGCTAAGATCAGATTGCCACTGAAACGTGCTAGCTACCAACGGTTTTGATTGCCCACACCTGGGAATGAACTAGGAACCTTAAAATCTTTGGTCAAAAACTCTGCCAAATGTGCTGGCTGACATAGCAATTATAATTGGTGCTGACAAGTGCATCAGCGCTGGGACTGGATGGTTGTATTGTGACTTGTGTGTATATCAGTAGGTGGTGCAACAAGCACCAGTAGCAGTTTGGTTGATGTCCTGTTCCTTGAGAAAACTGCTCAACAAGAAACATCATGAAAAGGCACAGAAGGGGAGTGTCAAGCTTTTCAGAAGCCACACTTATCAAATGTGCTAGGCCGGCAATTGCAATTAGTACTAACAAACATTGTGACTGGTGTGTATATCAATAGGTGGCGCAACATGCACCAGTAGCAGTTTGGTTGATGTCCTGTTGCTGGAGAAAACTGCTCAACAAGACAAATCATAAGAACTTTTTGTCTCATGCATTACTATCCTTGCTGCAAGGTTCCTAAGACAATTACAAGTATTGTGAATGGTTTATACTTGATCGCTTTGGAAGTGAGTGAGTCATGAATAGGGTAAAATCATAGGTGGAGCTGCATGTTTGGTGGTAGCAAGTTTCCTCACCAAGTGGTCCCATTAGACATCATAAAACATTGTCTTCTTCATGTGCAAAGTGCATTACTAGGCTGGCTATCAAGGTTCTCTGGACAAATGCAAATCTTGAATGGTTTATAGGGGATCTCTTGGAAGTGGATTGATTCATGAACTATGCTAAACTATAGGTGGAGCTGCATGTTGTCATGCCAGCTGATGTTGACTGATGTTAGCAAGTATCCTCGGCAACTGGTACTTGTAACACCTTATATACATTGATATAGCACTTGTGAAATTCCTGAATTATCTTGCAGAGTGTATTTGAAGAGTGAACAATGCTGCAGAAAGCTATTAATTTATTATGTGTCACATGGCACGGCGATAAAGGTCGCGAATGTTTGCTGTCAGCACAAGTACAGTACTTGGAAAGTGCGAACCATAACGTAACACCTAAGGATGCTGATGGGTATAAGGACAGCCATCTCTTGCACTCCTCATGTACTTGCTTCGGCAGTACATATACTAAAATTGGAACGATACAGAGAAGATTAGCATGGCCCCTGCGCAAGGATGACACGCAAATTCGTGAAGCGTTCCATATTTTCCGTGTTTCGGGTGTGTATGACCAGTCTGGGTAGATTTGGCATAGGTCAGCATGTGCACTGAAGTGATAACAGCACTTTGCCCTTCACTTATCAGGCAAAGTCAGTTGCAAACCAAGATAGATAACGTATCACGTCGACTCAAAGTCGGTCGGGTGTTGGCCGACCCGGAACAAACGGTCCTTTTTTTTTTTTTAAGTTCTAAACGGCGTACTGACTGATGTTGATATTATGGACATTACTCAGCAGAACTGTTCTCTTGCTTCTTTCCCTGATCATCCAGACTTTCCTATACTAGTTGAGACTTTGTTTTGTCTTGCTAAGATCAGATTGCCACTGAAACGTGCTAGCTACCAACGGTTTTGATTGCCCACACCTGGGAATGAACTAGGAACCTTAAAATCTTTGGTCAAAAACTCTGCCAAATGTGCTGGCTGACATAGCAATTATAATTGGTGCTGACAAGTGCATCAGCGCTGGGACTGGATGGTTGTATTGTGACTTGTGTGTATATCAGTAGGTGGTGCAACAAGCACCAGTAGCAGTTTGGTTGATGTCCTGTTCCTTGAGAAAACTGCTCAACAAGAAACATCATGAAAAGGCACAGAAGGGGAGTGTCAAGCTTTTCAGAAGCCACACTTATCAAATGTGCTAGGCCGGCAATTGCAATTAGTACTAACAAACATTGTGACTGGTGTGTATATCAATAGGTGGCGCAACATGCACCAGTAGCAGTTTGGTTGATGTCCTGTTGCTGGAGAAAACTGCTCAACAAGACAAATCATAAGAACTTTTTGTCTCATGCATTACTATCCTTGCTGCAAGGTTCCTAAGACAATTACAAGTATTGTGAATGGTTTATACTTGATCGCTTTGGAAGTGAGTGAGTCATGAATAGGGTAAAATCATAGGTGGAGCTGCATGTTTGGTGGTAGCAAGTTTCCTCACCAAGTGGTCCCATTAGACATCATAAAACATTGTCTTCTTCATGTGCAAAGTGCATTACTAGGCTGGCTATCAAGGTTCTCTGGACAAATGCAAATCTTGAATGGTTTATAGGGGATCTCTTGGAAGTGGATTGATTCATGAACTATGCTAAACTATAGGTGGAGCTGCATGTTGTCATGCCAGCTGATGTTGACTGATGTTAGCAAGTATCCTCGGCAACTGGTACTTGTAACACCTTATATACATTGATATAGCACTTGTGAAATTCCTGAATTATCTTGCAGAGTGTATTTGAAGAGTGAACAATGCTGCAGAAAGCTATTAATTTATTGTGTGTCACATGGCACGGCGATAAAGGACGCGAATGTTTGCTGTCAGCACAAGTACAGTACTTGGAAAGTGCGAACCATAACGTAACACCTAAGGATGCTGATGGGTATAAGGACAGCCATCTCTTGCACTCCTCATGTACTTGCTTCGGCAGTACATATACTAAAATTGGAACGATACAGAGAAGATTAGCATGGCCCCTGCGCAAGGATGACACGCAAATTCGTGAAGCGTTCCATATTTTCCGTGTTTCGGGTGTGTATGACCAGTCTGGGTAGATTTGGCATAGGTCAGCATGTGCACTGAAGTGATAACAGCACTTTGCCCTTTACTTATCAGGCAAAGTCAGTTGCAAACCAAGATAGATAACGTATCACGTCGACTCAAAGTCGGTCGGGTGTTGGCCGACCCGGAACAAACGGTCCTTTTTTTTTTTTTAAGTTCTAAACGGCGTACTGACTGATGTTGATATTATGGACATTACTCAGCAGAACTGTTCTCTTGCTTCTTTCCCTGATCATCCAGACTTTCCTATACTAGTTGAGACTTTGTTTTGTCTTGCTAAGATCAGATTGCCACTGAAACGTGCTAGCTACCAACGGTTTTGATTGCCCACACCTGGGAATGAACTAGGAACCTTAAAATCTTTGGTCAAAAACTCTGCCAAATGTGCTGGCTGACATAGCAATTATAATTGGTGCTGACAAGTGCATCAGCGCTGGGACTGGATGGTTGTATTGTGACTTGTGTGTATATCAGTAGGTGGTGCAACAAGCACCAGTAGCAGTTTGGTTGATGTCCTGTTCCTTGAGAAAACTGCTCAACAAGAAACATCATGAAAAGGCACAGAAGGGGAGTGTCAAGCTTTTCAGAAGCCACACTTATCAAATGTGCTAGGCCGGCAATTGCAATTAGTACTAACAAACATTGTGACTGGTGTGTATATCAATAGGTGGCGCAACATGCACCAGTAGCAGTTTGGTTGATGTCCTGTTGCTGGAGAAAACTGCTCAACAAGACAAATCATAAGAACTTTTTGTCTCATGCATTACTATCCTTGCTGCAAGGTTCCTAAGACAATTACAAGTATTGTGAATGGTTTATACTTGATCGCTTTGGAAGTGAGTGAGTCATGAATAGGGTAAAATCATAGGTGGAGCTGCATGTTTGGTGGTAGCAAGTTTCCTCACCAAGTGGTCCCATTAGACATCATAAAACATTGTCTTCTTCATGTGCAAAGTGCATTACTAGGCTGGCTATCAAGGTTCTCTGGACAAATGCAAATCTTGAATGGTTTATAGGGGATCTCTTGGAAGTGGATTGATTCATGAACTATGCTAAACTATAGGTGGAGCTGCATGTTGTCATGCCAGCTGATGTTGACTGATGTTAGCAAGTATCCTCGGCAACTGGTACTTGTAACACCTTATATACATTGATATAGCACTTGTGAAATTCCTGAATTATCTTGCAGAGTGTATTTGAAGAGTGAACAATGCTGCAGAAAGCTATTAATTTATTGTGTGTCACATGGCACGGCGATAAAGGACGCGAATGTTTGCTGTCAGCACAAGTACAGTACTTGGAAAGTGCGAACCATAACGTAACACCTAAGGATGCTGATGGGTATAAGGACAGCCATCTCTTGCACTCCTCATGTACTTGCTTCGGCAGTACATATACTAAAATTGGAACGATACAGAGAAGATTAGCATGGCCCCTGCGCAAGGATGACACACAAATTCGTGAAGCGTTCCATATTTTCCGTGTTTCGGGTGTGTATGACCAGTCTGGGTAGATTTGGCATAGGTCAGCATGTGCACTGAAGTGATAACAGCACTTTGCCCTTTACTTATCAGGCAAAGTCAGTTGCAAACCAAGATAGATAACGTATCACGTCGACTCAAAGTCGGTCGGGTGTTGGCCGACCCGGAACAAACGGTCCTTTTTTTTTTTTTAAGTTCTAAACGGCGTACTGACTGATGTTGATATTATGGACATTACTCAGCAGAACTGTTCTCTTGCTTCTTTCCCTGATCATCCAGACTTTCCTATACTAGTTGAGACTTTGTTTTGTCTTGCTAAGATCAGATTGCCACTGAAACGTGCTAGCTACCAACGGTTTTGATTGCCCACACCTGGGAATGAACTAGGAACCTTAAAATCTTTGGTCAAAAACTCTGCCAAATGTGCTGGCTGACATAGCAATTATAATTGGTGCTGACAAGTGCATCAGCGCTGGGACTGGATGGTTGTATTGTGACTTGTGTGTATATCAGTAGGTGGTGCAACAAGCACCAGTAGCAGTTTGGTTGATGTCCTGTTCCTTGAGAAAACTGCTCAACAAGAAACATCATGAAAAGGCACAGAAGGGGAGTGTCAAGCTTTTCAGAAGCCACACTTATCAAATGTGCTAGGCCGGCAATTGCAATTAGTACTAACAAACATTGTGACTGGTGTGTATATCAATAGGTGGCGCAACATGCACCAGTAGCAGTTTGGTTGATGTCCTG
Organism: Alitta virens; assembly: GCA_932294295.1. NCBI lineage: Eukaryota > Metazoa > Annelida > Polychaeta > Phyllodocida > Nereididae > Alitta > Alitta virens. The sequence goes on along the minus strand of OW028580.1, from coordinate 3,532,081 downwards.
TTGCTGGAGAAAACTGCTCAACAAGACAAATCATAAGAACTTTTTGTCTCATGCATTACTATCCTTGCTGCAAGGTTCCTAAGACAATTACAAGTATTGTGAATGGTTTATACTTGATCGCTTTGGAAGTGAGTGAGTCATGAATAGGGTAAAATCATAGGTGGAGCTGCATGTTTGGTGGTAGCAAGTTTCCTCACCAAGTGGTCCCATTAGACATCATAAAACATTGTCTTCTTCATGTGCAAAGTGCATTACTAGGCTGGCTATCAAGGTTCTCTGGACAAATGCAAATCTTGAATGGTTTATAGGGGATCTCTTGGAAGTGGATTGATTCATGAACTATGCTAAACTATAGGTGGAGCTGCATGTTGTCATGCCAGCTGATGTTGACTGATGTTAGCAAGTATCCTCGGCAACTGGTACTTGTAACACCTTATATACATTGATATAGCACTTGTGAAATTCCTGAATTATCTTGCAGAGTGTATTTGAAGAGTGAACAATGCTGCAGAAAGCTATTAATTTATTGTGTGTCACATGGCACGGCGATAAAGGACGCGAATGTTTGCTGTCAGCACAAGTACAGTACTTGGAAAGTGCGAACCATAACGTAACACCTAAGGATGCTGATGGGTATAAGGACAGCCATCTCTTGCACTCCTCATGTACTTGCTTCGGCAGTACATATACTAAAATTGGAACGATACAGAGAAGATTAGCATGGCCCCTGCGCAAGGATGACACGCAAATTCGTGAAGCGTTCCATATTTTCCGTGTTTCGGGTGTGTATGACCAGTCTGGGTAGATTTGGCATAGGTCAGCATGTGCACTGAAGTGATAACAGCACTTTGCCCTTTACTTATCAGGCAAAGTCAGTTGCAAACCAAGATAGATAACGTATCACGTCGACTCAAAGTCGGTCGGGTGTTGGCCGACCCGGAACAAACGGTCCTTTTTTTTTTTTTAAGTTCTAAACGGCGTACTGACTGATGTTGATATTATGGACATTACTCAGCAGAACTGTTCTCTTGCTTCTTTCCCTGATCATCCAGACTTTCCTATACTAGTTGAGACTTTGTTTTGTCTTGCTAAGATCAGATTGCCACTGAAACGTGCTAGCTACCAACAGTTTTGATTGCCCACACCTGGGAATGAACTAGGAACCTTAAAATCTTTGGTCAAAAACTCTGCCAAATGTGCTGGCTGACATAGCAATTATAATTGGTGCTGACAAGTGCATCAGCGCTGGGACTGGATGGTTGTATTGTGACTTGTGTGTATATCAGTAGGTGGTGCAACAAGCACCAGTAGCAGTTTGGTTGATGTCCTGTTCCTTGAGAAAACTGCTCAACAAGAAACATCATGAAAAGGCACAGAAGGGGAGTGTCAAGCTTTTCAGAAGCCACACTTATCAAATGTGCTAGGCCGGCAATTGCAATTAGTACTAACAAACATTGTGACTGGTGTGTATATCAATAGGTGGCGCAACATGCACCAGTAGCAGTTTGGTTGATGTCCTGTTGCTGGAGAAAACTGCTCAACAAGACAAATCATAAGAACTTTTTGTCTCATGCATTACTATCCTTGCTGCAAGGTTCCTAAGACAATTACAAGTATTGTGAATGGTTTATACTTGATCGCTTTGGAAGTGAGTGAGTCATGAATAGGGTAAAATCATAGGTGGAGCTGCATGTTTGGTGGTAGCAAGTTTCCTCACCAAGTGGTCCCATTAGACATCATAAAACATTGTCTTCTTCATGTGCAAAGTGCATTACTAGGCTGGCTATCAAGGTTCTCTGGACAAATGCAAATCTTGAATGGTTTATAGGGGATCTCTTGGAAGTGGATTGATTCATGAACTATGCTAAACTATAGGTGGAGCTGCATGTTGTCATGCCAGCTGATGTTGACTGATGTTAGCAAGTATCCTCGGCAACTGGTACTTGTAACACCTTATATACATTGATATAGCACTTGTGAAATTCCTGAATTATCTTGCAGAGTGTATTTGAAGAGTGAACAATGCTGCAGAAAGCTATTAATTTATTGTGTGTCACATGGCACGGCGATAAAGGACGCGAATGTTTGCTGTCAGCACAAGTACAGTACTTGGAAAGTGCGAACCATAACGTAACACCTAAGGATGCTGATGGGTATAAGGACAGCCATCTCTTGCACTCCTCATGTACTTGCTTCGGCAGTACATATACTAAAATTGGAACGATACAGAGAAGATTAGCATGGCCCCTGCGCAAGGATGACACGCAAATTCGTGAAGCGTTCCATATTTTCCGTGTTTCGGGTGTGTATGACCAGTCTGGGTAGATTTGGCATAGGTCAGCATGTGCACTGAAGTGATAACAGCACTTTGCCCTTTACTTATCAGGCAAAGTCAGTTGCAAACCAAGATAGATAACGTATCACGTCGACTCAAAGTCGGTCGGGTGTTGGCCGACCCGGAACAAACGGTCCTTTTTTTTTTTAAGTTCTAAACGGCGTACTGACTGATGTTGATATTATGGACATTACTCAGCAGAACTGTTCTCTTGCTTCTTTCCCTGATCATCCAGACTTTCCTATACTAGTTGAGACTTTGTTTTGTCTTGCTAAGATCAGATTGCCACTGAAACGTGCTAGCTACCAACGGTTTTGATTGCCCACACCTGGGAATGAACTAGGAACCTTAAAATCTTTGGTCAAAAACTCTGCCAAATGTGCTGGCTGACATAGCAATTATAATTGGTGCTGACAAGTGCATCAGCGCTGGGACTGGATGGTTGTATTGTGACTTGTGTGTATATCAGTAGGTGGTGCAACAAGCACCAGTAGCAGTTTGGTTGATGTCCTGTTCCTTGAGAAAACTGCTCAACAAGAAACATCATGAAAAGGCACAGAAGGGGAGTGTCAAGCTTTTCAGAAGCCACACTTATCAAATGTGCTAGGCCGGCAATTGCAATTAGTACTAACAAACATTGTGACTGGTGTGTATATCAATAGGTGGCGCAACATGCACCAGTAGCAGTTTGGTTGATGTCCTGTTGCTGGAGAAAACTGCTCAACAAGACAAATCATAAGAACTTTTTGTCTCATGCATTACTATCCTTGCTGCAAGGTTCCTAAGACAATTACAAGTATTGTGAATGGTTTATACTTGATCGCTTTGGAAGTGAGTGAGTCATGAATAGGGTAAAATCATAGGTGGAGCTGCATGTTTGGTGGTAGCAAGTTTCCTCACCAAGTGGTCCCATTAGACATCATAAAACATTGTCTTCTTCATGTGCAAAGTGCATTACTAGGCTGGCTATCAAGGTTCTCTGGACAAATGCAAATCTTGAATGGTTTATAGGGGATCTCTTGGAAGTGGATTGATTCATGAACTATGCTAAACTATAGGTGGAGCTGCATGTTGTCATGCCAGCTGATGTTGACTGATGTTAGCAAGTATCCTCGGCAACTGGTACTTGTAACACCTTATATACATTGATATAGCACTTGTGAAATTCCTGAATTATCTTGCAGAGTGTATTTGAAGAGTGAACAATGCTGCAGAAAGCTATTAATTTATTGTGTGTCACATGGCACGGCGATAAAGGACGCGAATGTTTGCTGTCAGCACAAGTACAGTACTTGGAAAGTGCGAACCATAACGTAACACCTAAGGATGCTGATGGGTATAAGGACAGCCATCTCTTGCACTCCTCATGTACTTGCTTCGGCAGTACATATACTAAAATTGGAACGATACAGAGAAGATTAGCATGGCCCCTGCGCAAGGATGACACGCAAATTCGTGAAGCGTTCCATATTTTCCGTGTTTCGGGTGTGTATGACCAGTCTGGGTAGATTTGGCATAGGTCAGCATGTGCACTGAAGTGATAACAGCACTTTGCCCTTTACTTATCAGGCAAAGTCAGTTGCAAACCAAGATAGATAACGTATCACGTCGACTCAAAGTCGGTCGGGTGTTGGCCGACCCGGAACAAACGGTCCTTTTTTTTTTTTTAAGTTCTAAACGGCGTACTGACTGATGTTGATATTATGGACATTACTCAGCAGAACTGTTCTCTTGCTTCTTTCCCTGATCATCCAGACTTTCCTATACTAGTTGAGACTTTGTTTTGTCTTGCTAAGATCAGATTGCCACTGAAACGTGCTAGCTACCAACGGTTTTGATTGCCCACACCTGGGAATGAACTAGGAACCTTAAAATCTTTGGTCAAAAACTCTGCCAAATGTGCTGGCTGCCATAGCAATTATAATTGGTGCTGACAAGTGCATCAGCGCTGGGACTGGATGGTTGTATTGTGACTTGTGTGTATATCAGTAGGTGGTGCAACAAGCACCAGTAGCAGTTTGGTTGATGTCCTGTTCCTTGAGAAAACTGCTCAACAAGAAACATCATGAAAAGGCACAGAAGGGGAGTGTCAAGCTTTTCAGAAGCCACACTTATCAAATGTGCTAGGCCGGCAATTGCAATTAGTACTAACAAACATTGTGACTGGTGTGTATATCAATAGGTGGCGCAACATGCACCAGTAGCAGTTTGGTTGATGTCCTGTTGCTGGAGAAAACTGCTCAACAAGACAAATCATAAGAACTTTTTGTCTCATGCATTACTATCCTTGCTGCAAGGTTCCTAAGACAATTACAAGTATTGTGAATGGTTTATACTTGATCGCTTTGGAAGTGAGTGAGTCATGAATAGGGTAAAATCATAGGTGGAGCTGCATGTTTGGTGGTAGCAAGTTTCCTCACCAAGTGGTCCCATTAGACATCATAAAACATTGTCTTCTTCATGTGCAAAGTGCATTACTAGGCTGGCTATCAAGGTTCTCTGGACAAATGCAAATCTTGAATGGTTTATAGGGGATCTCTTGGAAGTGGATTGATTCATGAACTATGCTAAACTATAGGTGGAGCTGCATGTTGTCATGCCAGCTGATGTTGACTGATGTTAGCAAGTATCCTCGGCAACTGGTACTTGTAACACCTTATATACATTGATATAGCACTTGTGAAATTCCTGAATTATCTTGCAGAGTGTATTTGAAGAGTGAACAATGCTGCAGAAAGCTATTAATTTATTGTGTGTCACATGGCACGGCGATAAAGGACGCGAATGTTTGCTGTCAGCACAAGTACAGTACTTGGAAAGTGCGAACCATAACGTAACACCTAAGGATGCTGATGGGTATAAGGACAGCCATCTCTTGCACTCCTCATGTACTTGCTTCGGCAGTACATATACTAAAATTGGAACGATACAGAGAAGATTAGCATGGCCCCTGCGCAAGGATGACACGCAAATTCGTGAAGCGTTCCATATTTTCCGTGTTTCGGGTGTGTATGACCAGTCTGGGTAGATTTGGCATAGGTCAGCATGTGCACTGAAGTGATAACAGCACTTTGCCCTTCACTTATAAGGCAAAGTCAGTTGCAAACCAAGATAGATAACGTATCACGTCGACTCAAAGTCGGTCGGGTGTTGGCCGACCCGGAACAAACGGTCCTTTTTTTTTTTTTAAGTTCTAAACGGCGTACTGACTGATGTTGATATTATGGACATTACTCAGCAGAACTGTTCTCTTGCTTCTTTCCCTGATCATCCAGACTTTCCTATACTAGTTGAGACTTTGTTTTGTCTTGCTAAGATCAGATTGCCACTGAAACGTGCTAGATACCAACGGTTTTGATTGCCCACACCTGGGAATGAACTAGGAACCTTAAAATCTTTGGTCAAAAACTCTGCCAAATGTGCTGGCTGACATAGCAATTATAATTGGTGCTGACAAGTGCATCAGCGCTGGGACTGGATGGTTGTATTGTGACTTGTGTGTATATCAGTAGGTGGTGCAACAAGCACCAGTAGCAGTTTGGTTGATGTCCTGTTCCTTGAGAAAACTGCTCAACAAGAAACATCATGAAAAGGCACAGAAGGGGAGTGTCAAGCTTTTCAGAAGCCACACTTATCAAATGTGCTAGGCCGGCAATTGCAATTAGTACTAACAAACATTGTGACTGGTGTGTATATCAATAGGTGGCGCAACATGCACCAGTAGCAGTTTGGTTGATGTCCTGTTGCTGGAGAAAACTGCTCAACAAGACAAATCATAAGAACTTTTTGTCTCATGCATTACTATCCTTGCTGCAAGGTTCCTAAGACAATTACAAGTATTGTGAATGGTTTATACTTGATCGCTTTGGAAGTGAGTGAGTCATGAATAGGGTAAAATCATAGGTGGAGCTGCATGTTTGGTGGTAGCAAGTTTCCTCACCAAGTGGTCCCATTAGACATCATAAAACATTGTCTTCTTCATGTGCAAAGTGCATTACTAGGCTGGCTATCAAGGTTCTCTGGACAAATGCAAATCTTGAATGGTTTATAGGGGATCTCTTGGAAGTGGATTGATTCATGAACTATGCTAAACTATAGGTGGAGCTGCATGTTGTCATGCCAGCTGATGTTGACTGATGTTAGCAAGTATCCTCGGCAACTGGTACTTGTAACACCTTATATACATTGATATAGCACTTGTGAAATTCCTGAATTATCTTGCAGAGTGTATTTGAAGAGTGAACAATGCTGCAGAAAGCTATTAATTTATTGTGTGTCACATGGCACGGCGATAAAGGACGCGAATGTTTGCTGTCAGCACAAGTACAGTACTTGGAAAGTGCGAACCATAACGTAACACCTAAGGATGCTGATGGGTATAAGGACAGCCATCTCTTGCACTCCTCATGTACTTGCTTCGGCAGTACATATACTAAAATTGGAACGATACAGAGAAGATTAGCATGGCCCCTGCGCAAGGATGACACGCAAATTCGTGAAGCGTTCCATATTTTCCGTGTTTCGGGTGTGTATGACCAGTCTGGGTAGATTTGGCATAGGTCAGCATGTGCACTGAAGTGATAACAGCACTTTGCCCTTTACTTATCAGGCAAAGTCAGTTGCAAACCAAGATAGATAACGTATCACGTCGACTCAAAGTCGGTCGGGTGTTGGCCGACCCGGAACAAACGGTCCTTTTTTTTTTTTTAAGTTCTAAACGGCGTACTGACTGATGTTGATATTATGGACATTACTCAGCAGAACTGTTCTCTTGCTTCTTTCCCTGATCATCCAGACTTTCCTATACTAGTTGAGACTTTGTTTTGTCTTGCTAAGATCAGATTGCCACTGAAACGTGCTAGCTACCAACGGTTTTGATTGCCCACACCTGGGAATGAACTAGGAACCTTAAAATCTTTGGTCAAAAACTCTGCCAAATGTGCTGGCTGCCATAGCAATTATAATTGGTGCTGACAAGTGCATCAGCGCTGGGACTGGATGGTTGTATTGTAACTTGTGTGTATATCAGTAGGTGGTGCAACAAGCACCAGTAGCAGTTTGGTTGATGTCCTGTTCCTTGAGAAAACTGCTCAACAAGAAACATCATGAAAAGGCACAGAAGGGGAGTGTCAAGCTTTTCAGAAGCCACACTTATCAAATGTGCTAGGCCGGCAATTGCAATTAGTACTAACAAACATTGTGACTGGTGTGTATATCAATAGGTGGCGCAACATGCACCAGTAGCAGTTTGGTTGATGTCCTGTTGCTGGAGAAAACTGCTCAACAAGACAAATCATAAGAACTTTTTGTCTCATGCATTACTATCCTTGCTGCAAGGTTCCTAAGACAATTACAAGTATTGTGAATGGTTTATACTTGATCGCTTTGGAAGTGAGTGAGTCATGAATAGGGTAAAATCATAGGTGGAGCTGCATGTTTGGTGGTAGCAAGTTTCCTCACCAAGTGGTCCCATTAGACATCATAAAACATTGTCTTCTTCATGTGCAAAGTGCATTACTAGGCTGGCTATCAAGGTTCTCTGGACAAATGCAAATCTTGAATGGTTTATAGGGGATCTCTTGGAAGTGGATTGATTCATGAACTATGCTAAACTATAGGTGGAGCTGCATGTTGTCATGCCAGCTGATGTTGACTGATGTTAGCAAGTATCCTCGGCAACTGGTACTTGTAACACCTTATATACATTGATATAGCACTTGTGAAATTCCTGAATTATCTTGCAGAGTGTATTTGAAGAGTGAACAATGCTGCAGAAAGCTATTAATTTATTGTGTGTCACATGGCACGGCGATAAAGGACGCGAATGTTTGCTGTCAGCACAAGTACAGTACTTGGAAAGTGCGAACCATAACGTAACACCTAAGGATGCTGATGGGTATAAGGACAGCCATCTCTTGCACTCCTCATGTACTTGCTTCGGCAGTACATATACTAAAATTGGAACGATACAGAGAAGATTAGCATGGCCCCTGCGCAAGGATGACACGCAAATTCGTGAAGCGTTCCATATTTTCCGTGTTTCGGGTGTGTATGACCAGTCTGGGTAGATTTGGCATAGGTCAGCATGTGCACTGAAGTGATAACAGCACTTTGCCCTTTACTTATCAGGCAAAGTCAGTTGCAAACCAAGATAGATAACGTATCACGTCGACTCAAAGTCGGTCGGGTGTTGGCCGAGCTGGAACAAACGGTCCTTTTTTTTTTTTTAAGTTCTAAACGGCGTACTGACTGATGTTGATATTATGGACATTACTCAGCAGAACTGTTCTCTTGCTTCTTTCCCTGATCATCCAGACTTTCCTATACTAGTTGAGACTTTGTTTTGTCTTGCTAAGATCAGATTGCCACTGAAACGTGCTAGCTACCAACGGTTTTGATTGCCCACACCTGGGAATGAACTAGGAACCTTAAAATCTTTGGTCAAAAACTCTGCCAAATGTGCTGGCTGACATAGCAATTATAATTGGTGCTGACAAGTGCATCAGCGCTGGGACTGGATGGTTGTATTGTGACTTGTGTGTATATCAGTAGGTGGTGCAACAAGCACCAGTAGCAGTTTGGTTGATGTCCTGTTCCTTGAGAAAACTGCTCAACAAGAAACATCATGAAAAGGCACAGAAGGGGAGTGTCAAGCTTTTCAGAAGCCACACTTATCAAATGTGCTAGGCCGGCAATTGCAATTAGTACTAACAAACATTGTGACTGGTGTGTATATCAATAGGTGGCGCAACATGCACCAGTAGCAGTTTGGTTGATGTCCTGTTGCTGGAGAAAACTGCTCAACAAGACAAATCATAAGAACTTTTTGTCTCATGCATTACTATCCTTGCTGCAAGGTTCCTAAGACAATTACAAGTATTGTGAATGGTTTATACTTGATCGCTTTGGAAGTGAGTGAGTCATGAATAGGGTAAAATCATAGGTGGAGCTGCATGTTTGGTGGTAGCAAGTTTCCTCACCAAGTGGTCCCATTAGACATCATAAAACATTGTCTTCTTCATGTGCAAAGTGCATTACTAGGCTGGCTATCAAGGTTCTCTGGACAAATGCAAATCTTGAATGGTTTATAGGGGATCTCTTGGAAGTGGATTGATTCATGAACTATGCTAAACTATAGGTGGAGCTGCATGTTGTCATGCCAGCTGATGTTGACTGATGTTAGCAAGTATCCTCGGCAACTGGTACTTGTAACACCTTATATACATTGATATAGCACTTGTGAAATTCCTGAATTATCTTGCAGAGTGTATTTGAAGAGTGAACAATGCTGCAGAAAGCTATTAATTTATTGTGTGTCACATGGCACGGCGATAAAGGACGCGAATGTTTGCTGTCAGCACAAGTACAGTACTTGGAAAGTGCGAACCATAACGTAACACCTAAGGATGCTGATGGGTATAAGGACAGCCATCTCTTGCACTCCTCATGTACTTGCTTCGGCAGTACATATACTAAAATTGGAACGATACAGAGAAGATTAGCATGGCCCCTGCGCAAGGATGACACGCAAATTCGTGAAGCGTTCCATATTTTCCGTGTTTCGGGTGTGTATGACCAGTCTGGGTAGATTTGGCATAGGTCAGCATGTGCACTGAAGTGATAACAGCACTTTGCCCTTTACTTATCAGGCAAAGTCAGTTGCAAACCAAGATAGATAACGTATCACGTCGACTCAAAGTCGGTCGGGTGTTGGCCGACCCGGAACAAACGGTCCTTTTTTTTTTTTTAAGTTCTAAACGGCGTACTGACTGATGTTGATATTATGGACATTACTCAGCAGAACTGTTCTCTTGCTTCTTTCCCTGATCATCCAGACTTTCCTATACTAGTTGAGACTTTGTTTTGTCTTGCTAAGATCAGATTGCCACTGAAACGTGCTAGCTACCAACGGTTTTGATTGCCCACACCTGGGAATGAACTAGGAACCTTAAAATCTTTGGTCAAAAACTCTGCCAAATGTGCTGGCTGACATAGCAATTATAATTGGTGCTGACAAGTGCATCAGCGCTGGGACTGGATGGTTGTATTGTGACTTGTGTGTATATCAGTAGGTGGTGCAACAAGCACCAGTAGCAGTTTGGTTGATGTCCTGTTCCTTGAGAAAACTGCTCAACAAGAAACATCATGAAAAGGCACAGAAGGGGAGTGTCAAGCTTTTCAGAAGCCACACTTATCAAATGTGCTAGGCCGGCAATTGCAATTAGTACTAACAAACATTGTGACTGGTGTGTATATCAATAGGTGGCGCAACATGCACCAGTAGCAGTTTGGTTGATGTCCTGTTGCTGGAGAAAACTGCTCAACAAGACAAATCATAAGAACTTTTTGTCTCATGCATTACTATCCTTGCTGCAAGGTTCCTAAGACAATTACAAGTATTGTGAATGGTTTATACTTGATCGCTTTGGAAGTGAGTGAGTCATGAATAGGGTAAAATCATAGGTGGAGCTGCATGTTTGGTGGTAGCAAGTTTCCTCACCAAGTGGTCCCATTAGACATCATAAAACATTGTCTTCTTCATGTGCAAAGTGCATTACTAGGCTGGCTATCAAGGTTCTCTGGACAAATGCAAATCTTGAATGGTTTATAGGGGATCTCTTGGAAGTGGATTGATTCATGAACTATGCTAAACTATAGGTGGAGCTGCATGTTGTCATGCCAGCTGATGTTGACTGATGTTAGCAAGTATCCTCGGCAACTGGTACTTGTAACACCTTATATACATTGATATAGCACTTGTGAAATTCCTGAATTATCTTGCAGAGTGTATTTGAAGAGTGAACAATGCTGCAGAAAGCTATTAATTTATTGTGTGTCACATGGCACGGCGATAAAGGACGCGAATGTTTGCTGTCAGCACAAGTACAGTACTTGGAAAGTGCGAACCATAACGTAACACCTAAGGATGCTGATGGGTATAAGGACAGCCATCTCTTGCACTCCTCATGTACTTGCTTCGGCAGTACATATACTAAAATTGGAACGATACAGAGAAGATTAGCATGGCCCCTGCGCAAGGATGACACGCAAATTCGTGAAGCGTTCCATATTTTCCGTGTTTCGGGTGTGTATGACCAGTCTGGGTAGATTTGGCATAGGTCAGCATGTGCACTGAAGTGATAACAGCACTTTGCCCTTTACTTATCAGGCAAAGTCAGTTGCAAACCAAGATAGATAACGTATCACGTCGACTCAAAGTCGGTCGGGTGTTGGCCGAGCTGGAACAAACGGTCCTTTTTTTTTTTTTAAGTTCTAAACGGCGTACTGACTGATGTTGATATTATGGACATTACTCAGCAGAACTGTTCTCTTGCTTCTTTCCCTGATCATCCAGACTTTCCTATACTAGTTGAGACTTTGTTTTGTCTTGCTAAGATCAGATTGCCACTGAAACGTGCTAGCTACCAACGGTTTTGATTGCCCACACCTGGGAATGAACTAGGAACCTTAAAATCTTTGGTCAAAAACTCTGCCAAATGTGCTGGCTGACATAGCAATTATAATTGGTGCTGACAAGTGCATCAGCGCTGGGACTGGATGGTTGTATTGTGACTTGTGTGTATATCAGTAGGTGGTGCAACAAGCACCAGTAGCAGTTTGGTTGATGTCCTGTTCCTTGAGAAAACTGCTCAACAAGAAACATCATGAAAAGGCACAGAAGGGGAGTGTCAAGCTTTTCAGAAGCCACACTTATCAAATGTGCTAGGCCGGCAATTGCAATTAGTACTAACAAACATTGTGACTGGTGTGTATATCAATAGGTGGCGCAACATGCACCAGTAGCAGTTTGGTTGATGTCCTGTTGCTGGAGAAAACTGCTCAACAAGACAAATCATAAGAACTTTTTGTCTCATGCATTACTATCCTTGCTGCAAGGTTCCTAAGACAATTACAAGTATTGTGAATGGTTTATACTTGATCGCTTTGGAAGTGAGTGAGTCATGAATAGGGTAAAATCATAGGTGGAGCTGCATGTTTGGTGGTAGCAAGTTTCCTCACCAAGTGGTCCCATTAGACATCATAAAACATTGTCTTCTTCATGTGCAAAGTGCATTACTAGGCTGGCTATCAAGGTTCTCTGGACAAATGCAAATCTTGAATGGTTTATAGGGGATCTCTTGGAAGTGGATTGATTCATGAACTATGCTAAACTATAGGTGGAGCTGCATGTTGTCATGCCAGCTGATGTTGACTGATGTTAGCAAGTATCCTCGGCAACTGGTACTTGTAACACCTTATATACATTGATATAGCACTTGTGAAATTCCTGAATTATCTTGCAGAGTGTATTTGAAGAGTGAACAATGCTGCAGAAAGCTATTAATTTATTGTGTGTCACATGGCACGGCGATAAAGGACGCGAATGTTTGCTGTCAGCACAAGTACAGTACTTGGAAAGTGCGAACCATAACGTAACACCTAAGGATGCTGATGGGTATAAGGACAGCCATCTCTTGCACTCCTCATGTACTTGCTTCGGCAGTACATATACTAAAATTGGAACGATACAGAGAAGATTAGCATGGCCCCTGCGCAAGGATGACACGCAAATTCGTGAAGCGTTCCATATTTTCCGTGTTTCGGGTGTGTATGACCAGTCTGGGTAGATTTGGCATAGGTCAGCATGTGCACTGAAGTGATAACAGCACTTTGCCCTTTACTTATCAGGCAAAGTCAGTTGCAAACCAAGATAGATAACGTATCACGTCGACTCAAAGTCGGTCGGGTGTTGGCCGACCCGGAACAAACGGTCCTTTTTTTTTTTTTAAGTTCTAAACGGCGTACTGACTGATGTTGATATTATGGACATTACTCAGCAGAACTGTTCTCTTGCTTCTTTCCCTGATCATCCAGACTTTCCTATACTAGTTGAGACTTTGTTTTGTCTTGCTAAGATCAGATTGCCACTGAAACGTGCTAGCTACCAACGGTTTTGATTGCCCACACCTGGGAATGAACTAGGAACCTTAAAATCTTTGGTCAAAAACTCTGCCAAATGTGCTGGCTGACATAGCAATTATAATTGGTGCTGACAAGTGCATCAGCGCTGGGACTGGATGGTTGTATTGTGACTTGTGTGTATATCAGTAGGTGGTGCAACAAGCACCAGTAGCAGTTTGGTTGATGTCCTGTTGCTGGAGAAAACTGCTCAACAAGACAAATCATAAGAACTTTTTGTCTCATGCATTACTATCCTTGCTGCAAGGTTCCTAAGACAATTACAAGTATTGTGAATGGTTTATACTTGATCGCTTTGGAAGTGAGTGAGTCATGAATAGGGTAAAATCATAGGTGGAGCTGCATGTTTGGTGGTAGCAAGTTTCCTCACCAAGTGGTCCCATTAGACATCATAAAACATTGTCTTCTTCATGTGCAAAGTGCATTACTAGGCTGGCTATCAAGGTTCTCTGGACAAATGCAAATCTTGAATGGTTTATAGGGGATCTCTTGGAAGTGGATTGATTCATGAACTATGCTAAACTATAGGTGGAGCTGCATGTTGTCATGCCAGCTGATGTTGACTGATGTTAGCAAGTATCCTCGGCAACTGGTACTTGTAACACCTTATATACATTGATATAGCACTTGTGAAATTCCTGAATTATCTTGCAGAGTGTATTTGAAGAGTGAACAATGCTGCAGAAAGCTATTAATTTATTGTGTGTCACATGGCACGGCGATAAAGGACGCGAATGTTTGCTGTCAGCACAAGTACAGTACTTGGAAAGTGCGAACCATAACGTAACACCTAAGGATGCTGATGGGTATAAGGACAGCCATCTCTTGCACTCCTCATGTACTTGCTTCGGCAGTACATATACTAAAATTGGAACGATACAGAGAAGATTAGCATGGCCCCTGCGCAAGGATGACACGCAAATTCGTGAAGCGTTCCATATTTTCCGTGTTTCGGGTGTGTATGACCAGTCTGGGTAGATTTGGCATAGGTCAGCATGTGCACTGAAGTGATAACAGCACTTTGCCCTTTACTTATCAGGCAAAGTCAGTTGCAAACCATGATAGATAACGTATCACGTCGACTCAAAGTCGGTCGGGTGTTGGCCGACCCGGAACAAACGGTCCTTTTTTTTTTTTTAAGTTCTAAACGGCGTACTGACTGATGTTGATATTATGGACATTACTCAGCAGAACTGTTCTCTTGCTTCTTTCCCTGATCATCCAGACTTTCCTATACTAGTTGAGACTTTGTTTTGTCTTGCTAAGATCAGATTGCCACTGAAACGTGCTAGCTACCAACGGTTTTGATTGCCCACACCTGGGAATGAACTAGGAACCTTAAAATCTTTGGTCAAAAACTCTGCCAAATGTGCTGGCTGACATAGCAATTATAATTGGTGCTGACAAGTGCATCAGCGCTGGGACTGGATGGTTGTATTGTGACTTGTGTGTATATCAGTAGGTGGTGCAACAAGCACCAGTAGCAGTTTGGTTGATGTCCTGTTCCTTGAGAAAACTGCTCAACAAGAAACATCATGAAAAGGCACAGAAGGGGAGTGTCAAGCTTTTCAGAAGCCACACTTATCAAATGTGCTAGGCCGGCAATTGCAATTAGTACTAACAAACATTGTGACTGGTGTGTATATCAATAGGTGGCGCAACATGCACCAGTAGCAGTTTGGTTGATGTCCTGTTGCTGGAGAAAACTGCTCAACAAGACAAATCATAAGAACTTTTTGTCTCATGCATTACTATCCTTGCTGCAAGGTTCCTAAGACAATTACAAGTATTGTGAATGGTTTATACTTGATCGCTTTGGAAGTGAGTGAGTCATGAATAGGGTAAAATCATAGGTGGAGCTGCATGTTTGGTGGTAGCAAGTTTCCTCACCAAGTGGTCCCATTAGACATCATAAAACATTGTCTTCTTCATGTGCAAAGTGCATTACTAGGCTGGCTATCAAGGTTCTCTGGACAAATGCAAATCTTGAATGGTTTATAGGGGATCTCTTGGAAGTGGATTGATTCATGAACTATGCTAAACTATAGGTGGAGCTGCATGTTGTCATGCCAGCTGATGTTGACTGATGTTAGCAAGTATCCTCGGCAACTGGTACTTGTAACACCTTATATACATTGATATAGCACTTGTGAAATTCCTGAATTATCTTGCAGAGTGTATTTGAAGAGTGAACAATGCTGCAGAAAGCTATTAATTTATTGTGTGTCACATGGCACGGCGATAAAGGACGCGAATGTTTGCTGTCAGCACAAGTACAGTACTTGGAAAGTGCGAACCATAACGTAACACCTAAGGATGCTGATGGGTATAAGGACAGCCATCTCTTGCACTCCTCATGTACTTGCTTCGGCAGTACATATACTAAAATTGGAACGATACAGAGAAGATTAGCATGGCCCCTGCGCAAGGATGACACGCAAATTCGTGAAGCGTTCCATATTTTCCGTGTTTCGGGTGTGTATGACCAGTCTGGGTAGATTTGGCATAGGTCAGCATGTGCACTGAAGTGATAACAGCACTTTGCCCTTTACTTATCAGGCAAAGTCAGTTGCAAACCAAGATAGATAACGTATCACGTCGACTCAAAGTCGGTCGGGTGTTGGCCGAGCTGGAACAAACGGTCCTTTTTTTTTTTTTAAGTTCTAAACGGCGTACTGACTGATGTTGATATTATGGACATTACTCAGCAGAACTGTTCTCTTGCTTCTTTCCCTGATCATCCAGACTTTCCTATACTAGTTGAGACTTTGTTTTGTCTTGCTAAGATCAGATTGCCACTGAAACGTGCTAGCTACCAACGGTTTTGATTGCCCACACCTGGGAATGAACTAGGAACCTTAAAATCTTTGGTCAAAAACTCTGCCAAATGTGCTGGCTGACATAGCAATTATAATTGGTGCTGACAAGTGCATCAGCGCTGGGACTGGATGGTTGTATTGTGACTTGTGTGTATATCAGTAGGTGGTGCAACAAGCACCAGTAGCAGTTTGGTTGATGTCCTGTTCCTTGAGAAAACTGCTCAACAAGAAACATCATGAAAAGGCACAGAAGGGGAGTGTCAAGCTTTTCAGAAGCCACACTTATCAAATGTGCTAGGCCGGCAATTGCAATTAGTACTAACAAACATTGTGACTGGTGTGTATATCAATAGGTGGCGCAACATGCACCAGTAGCAGTTTGGTTGATGTCCTGTTGCTGGAGAAAACTGCTCAACAAGACAAATCATAAGAACTTTTTGTCTCATGCATTACTATCCTTGCTGCAAGGTTCCTAAGACAATTACAAGTATTGTGAATGGTTTATACTTGATCGCTTTGGAAGTGAGTGAGTCATGAATAGGGTAAAATCATAGGTGGAGCTGCATGTTTGGTGGTAGCAAGTTTCCTCACCAAGTGGTCCCATTAGACATCATAAAACATTGTCTTCTTCATGTGCAAAGTGCATTACTAGGCTGGCTATCAAGGTTCTCTGGACAAATGCAAATCTTGAATGGTTTATAGGGGATCTCTTGGAAGTGGATTGATTCATGAACTATGCTAAACTATAGGTGGAGCTGCATGTTGTCATGCCAGCTGATGTTGACTGATGTTAGCAAGTATCCTCGGCAACTGGTACTTGTAACACCTTATATACATTGATATAGCACTTGTGAAATTCCTGAATTATCTTGCAGAGTGTATTTGAAGAGTGAACAATGCTGCAGAAAGCTATTAATTTATTGTGTGTCACATGGCACGGCGATAAAGGACGCGAATGTTTGCTGTCAGCACAAGTACAGTACTTGGAAAGTGCGAACCATAACGTAACACCTAAGGATGCTGATGGGTATAAGGACAGCCATCTCTTGCACTCCTCATGTACTTGCTTCGGCAGTACATATACTAAAATTGGAACGATACAGAGAAGATTAGCATGGCCCCTGCGCAAGGATGACACGCAAATTCGTGAAGCGTTCCATATTTTCCGTGTTTCGGGTGTGTATGACCAGTCTGGGTAGATTTGGCATAGGTCAGCATGTGCACTGAAGTGATAACAGCACTTTGCCCTTTACTTATCAGGCAAAGTCAGTTGCAAACCAAGATAGATAACGTATCACGTCGACTCAAAGTCGGTCGGGTGTTGGCCGACCCGGAACAAACGGTCCTTTTTTTTTTTTTAAGTTCTAAACGGCGTACTGACTGATGTTGATATTATGGACATTACTCAGCAGAACTGTTCTCTTGCTTCTTTCCCTGATCATCCAGACTTTCCTATACTAGTTGAGACTTTGTTTTGTCTTGCTAAGATCAGATTGCCACTGAAACGTGCTAGCTACCAACGGTTTTGATTGCCCACACCTGGGAATGAACTAGGAACCTTAAAATCTTTGGTCAAAAACTCTGCCAAATGTGCTGGCTGACATAGCAATTATAATTGGTGCTGACAAGTGCATCAGCGCTGGGACTGGATGGTTGTATTGTGACTTGTGTGTATATCAGTAGGTGGTGCAACAAGCACCAGTAGCAGTTTGGTTGATGTCCTGTTCCTTGAGAAAACTGCTCAACAAGAAACATCATGAAAAGGCACAGAAGGGGAGTGTCAAGCTTTTCAGAAGCCACACTTATCAAATGTGCTAGGCCGGCAATTGCAATTAGTACTAACAAACATTGTGACTGGTGTGTATATCAATAGGTGGCGCAACATGCACCAGTAGCAGTTTGGTTGATGTCCTGTTGCTGGAGAAAACTGCTCAACAAGACAAATCATAAGAACTTTTTGTCTCATGCATTACTATCCTTGCTGCAAGGTTCCTAAGACAATTACAAGTATTGTGAATGGTTTATACTTGATCGCTTTGGAAGTGAGTGAGTCATGAATAGGGTAAAATCATAGGTGGAGCTGCATGTTTGGTGGTAACACTGTCTTTAGGGTTAGGGTTAGTTTGACTACCATTTCAAGGCCACAGCAGTCCCGCAGCGTCCCACCAAAACAAATCACAGATTGACCGCCAGCCTCTCGCCGCCGGGCTACCCCGCCACATATTTTCTACCATTTTTTCACAACCACCCACCCTGCTGCCAGCCCCCCAAAACCCCTCCTCACTATTTTCTCCTTGGCTTAATATCATAAGACTCAACTTTGTTTACCAACAAGGCCATGTGTTCATTAACATTGAACATTGAACGGAGCAAACTTCCCGAAGTAAATCGGTCGTTACTCGCTAGCCGCTAGTCGTACAAACATAATCTTGATACCGTTTTAAAGAAGAGAATTCTCCCGTTCTTTCGCGTTAAGAACCACGTTTCTACGTTGCGATATCGCCGAGTAATAGTTTGTTGAAATCGCCGACAACATTATTCAATTTCTTGTCATTTTAACAGTATGAATCAGTATAAGAAAAAATGTTATACACATATAATTCATGGTCAACTGATGCCTCAACCACAAAGTTCAGAACATCATGCTCTATCCCAATGAAAGGGCTTGGAATGTGCTTTCCAAAAATGTTTTCCCCATTAAAAAAGGTTGATTAGGACTGGAGTTATGATTTTTGTTGTTAAAAGTACTTTTCAAGGTCTGTGACCTTGACCTTTTGACCTTTTGACCCAAAGTTTCGCATGAATTTTCTAATACTAATGGGTTGATACTCTTATGGGTTTGGGTCCAACCCAAGCATTCTGTCTAGGGGAAAAAAATGGAAACTTAAACTTTCAGCTAAATTTTTTAGGATTATTTTAATCTTGAAAATTTCAGGGTCGGGCGATCTTTTTAACCGCTCTACATGTCATTTGAAAGAGGGGAAAATGAGCTTTCCAAATATCTCTTTGCTTCTGCTGTAGCTTAATTAGGACCGGAGTAAGAGCTGACTGAAGTTCGGATACTAGTTTCGGTCAGAAAGATAAAAAGACCAAAGTAGCGATACTAATTATTTTCTGTGACCTTGACCGGTTAACCTTGAGACATAATTTTGCTCAGGATGCTTGTTGGATACTAGGGCAACATCTTCCTGAAAGATGAGTCAAATCCAAACATTTCTACTATCTTAAAAAAATTCTTAATTCAAAATGTCAATTTTCAGAAAATGTTTGACCTTAATTTTGACCTTGACAAATACTTCATAGGTCAAAATTGATAACTGATTCTGAAAGCGCATATGTGAATTATGGGGGTCACCAATGCTTGGCAATTGGCTAGAGTGAATATTTCCCCTTGAAATTTGACATTTTAATTGTTTATGTATCTGTGAATCGGTTTTCTTTATTTACCATTTTCTCAAAAATTGACAAATCATGCTGTGGTAAAATCGATTAAATATCTATTAAGGGCAGGTCAATGCCCTGTAGAGAGAAAATATTCAGGCCAAAAAGTCAGTTCTAGGGTATTTTTGTGATTTTTTGAAAATATGCTGTTGTTTCTACTTCAACGGTCCAAATGACCTTGAAAATGACCTCCAAGGTCAAATTTGAAAGTTGATTTGGGGGTTTTGGGTACATGTTTGGGGTAGTTTACTATAGCATGTCATAAGCTAAAACCAATATTTCATGGTGAAATACCACATGTCACCCATTTTTGGTGAATTTATAAAACTTAAAATTCCATATTTCAAAAACCAATTTGACAATTGCCAAAATACTCCTGTCCGCACTGGATATAACTATTGCACAGCTTTTGCCATCATAACTGTTGCTCTATGTTTCTTCATTTTCTCAAAACCGTATCTAGAAATTTAGCACTAAAGCTGTGAATCTATTGAGCTTGAACTTGACCTACTTTTGAAAATCTGGGTCAGATTTATTAATGTAATATTGTATGACCTTAGATATGAAAGCATTTGACAATAGCATCATTATTACTTGAGATATTTGCATTTGAAATTTCGTAAATTTCAAATTCAAACAGTGCTGTGACCTTGAAAAAAAAGGTCAAGGTCACTGAAAGTGGGTCAATGTGACAAGGTCATCCAGGACTCCTCCCATGAATTTTATGGACATTTTACGAAGAGATTTTTCCGGGAAGTATTATAATAACTAATACAAAAACAAGAGTCTTCACCTATGGTAATAGGTGAAGCCTAACTAATACAAAAACAAGAGTCTTCACCTATGGTAATAGGTGAAGCCTAATAACATGTCACGTGTGCCGGGTATTGCTATGACTTTTAATGAATATTATGTGAATATAGGATCAAAACTTGCTGGTTCAATAAGAATTCCAGATGGCGTCTATTTCAATTACTAAATAAATTTCAACGAGTAGACAGAGATAAAGTACTTTAGGTTATTCAGTCATTAAAGACAAAAGATTGCTGTGGCTTTGAGAACTTGTCTAGTAGATTACTTCAGCAGATTAAACTGGAGATTTGTGATGTCGTGACCTTGCTAATTAACCAGTCTATAAAAGTAGGAATATTCCCAGATAAATTGAAGATGGCAAAGGTTGTCCCATTATATAAGAAAGATGAAAAATACAAAATTGAGAACTATAGGCCCATATCAGTAATTCCCAGTGTATCAAAGGTATTTGGGCGCATTATACATGACCTGCTTCATGATTACTTTAACTCTGTCAAATTATTCTATAGAAGTCAATATGGTTTCAGACATATGTATTCGACAGAGCTGGCAGTGTTGGAAATGGTGGAATTAGTAATTGAAGAGATGGATAAAAATTAAATTCCTATTAATGTATATCTTGATTTATCAAAGGCCTTCGATACACTGGACAATTATCTAACAAACAGGACACAGTATGTAGTTGTTGATGATGTAATGTCTGCAAGTTACCTCTTAAGGTTGGTGTCCCTAAGGGATCCATACTAGGCCCCCTGCTTTTCATTATCTATACAAATGATTTGGTAAGTGCAACCTCAGCCTTTCATCCAATTGTTTATGCTGACGATACAACTCTAGTTGCATCACTAAATACTTTTCACAGTCCTGATAGAACAATTGAGATAAATATAAATGATGAGTTGGTCACTGGTTGAGGGCTAACAAGCTTTCCATTTATAAAAAAAAAACCTTGGAGGAATTAGAGAAGGAGAGGACACTTTGGTACATCAAAGGTAGAATCATGGTCGCTCCGAAAGCTTAATGACCTAAGGAACCACCCCTAATTGGGGGGCAATTGTGCAACAATATGCATGAAATATACATATTTTCCGTTTTCTCCCAATTTTTTGTATTGCATGATATACATATAAGTTCTTTATCCTGAGCACTTAAGCACTAAAAACGCAGACTGAGTATGGTATTTGGTGGACAACACTCTTATGGATAATACACTTAAAGGTCATGGGCAATCAAAATCATACTTTTGCCGAAAATGTTCTTATCAGATAGATTAAAGTATATTAAAAGGGTCTGCAGTGAAAAAAAACGACCTTAATGTATATGATACAAACAAAAAACGAAGTTTGCGGCACTCCCGCGCTTTTCGCGTATATCAGGATCGAAAAGTGGTAGTTCCTCTACCTGCCACCAGGGCCGTGCGTGTGACGTCAGAGTTGCTGTTCTTAGTATACATGTGTATATAGAGAATAACCTAAACAAAACAGTTCTGTGGAACCTAGCAATATAACAAAATGTAAACTTAGAAAAGGCTCAGTAGTAGTTTTGTATTTATAATAATAACTTAATAATAATAAAACAATAATAATATATATATGTATATGAATAGTAGAACGTAAATGTGACCATTAAAAAGTGAAAACAGCCATACATTAAAAGCACTGAAAAGTAAAAAGAGAAAATTTTATTTAAAATGAATTCACTATATGCTGTTATTAAGATATAGCTGGATTAATGTCATTAGTATTTTTTTGTGTTTATTCTAATATTAAGCAGATTTGCCACAGAAAGCCGTGAATGTAGGTTATATCATTTTGATGGCCAGAATATTTAGTTTCATCTGAGCACATTTGTGGGTTTTATGTAATGACAGTTTTAATAACAAATTCCTAAATCTTTCTCATTTATTTTCGTTTAACTATACCTCCACCAAAAATGCTTTGATTTTCACCAAAGAAGAATCTAATTGTAGAACACAAAACTGGCTTTTGTGGTAATGAAATAGATACATTTAATTGGGTAAATAACTAAACAGTACCATTTCTGCTGAGTATAGTTCATATTAATTAGTATGAGATTCAACATAAAGGGCCACTGCCTCCCCCCAGCCAGGCTGAGCCAACGCGACGCTGATTGCACACAAAGAACTTTTATTGCCCTGATGCTTAATTGCTTAAAATGACGATTTCAAAACTAACTAAGCAAAACCTGTGAAATCTGAGGAAATACGGACTTTCATTAGGGCATGTTCAATTTGCAAATTCCGAGTGTCCTCTCCTTCTCTAATTCCTCCAAGCAAAAACCAAGGCCACCATCTTCCACACCCCACAACGAAGAGTTTATTATCCCCATTTACAGATAGAAAATTGCACCTGAGAATTTGTTGAGGAATTTAACTTTTTAGGAATCATTGTAGATAAAAGAACTTAAATTGGAGACCCCATTGTGATATGATAACTAAAAAGTTGTCTAAAACTATAGGTGTTATGAATCGTTTGAAAAATACGGTACCTCTTTACACTCTACTTCACATATATAATTCTTTGATTCTATCACGTTTGACCTATGGTGTTTTACTGTGGAGTTGGAAGTGTCAATGTGTATTTGGTTTATAAAAGAAACCTGTTAAAATTCTTACAAATAGTAATTACAATAGTCACACAAATGGACTTTTTAAGTCTCTGAAATTAGTTAAATTTCATGACATTTGTGCACTGCATGACCTTAAATTCTGGTATAAACATACAAATCACATTCACCCAAAATATTTTATTGATCTTCTGCCATTATCACCAACTGAGCATCATAATTATGAACAAGACAAGTACATAGATTTAGATTGCTATTAGTTAATCATGAATTTGTAGGTGGCCCCACGATAGCGAAGGGATACCTTCTTAGTGGGGTCTCCTCACATTATGTACAAAATGTTTTGAAAATGAAATTTATAATATATGTTTTATGAATGTGAAATAAAATGAATGAATCTGAAAAAAAAAAAAATCTGGTCATTGACCTCATCTGTCTCCAGTAGGTCAATTAAACATGGAAAGGTATCCACTGTGTTTATGTGGTTCATGGTTATTACAGTTAAAATTGTACAACAATAATAATGACACTTTTACACAATTCTTTAAACGAATGCTGGATCAGAATAATCAATTTTGGGGTGATAATGCATGAAACAAGAGGATCATTTGATACTAAGAAATGAATAAGGTGCATGATCATTTGTATGAAAGCTGTGAAAAACTGGGAATGTGCAGTGAGTTCCCTGATATTAACATAGAGAAAGATCTGGTACAATATTGACAATTAAACTATAAATCAACATTTTTAATTTATCAAACATACATTTTGCCTGCATTGAAAAAATTAGTCAAGTCTAGCTGGTCCTAAAATCATGCTAAGCATTTATAAGAGGTATTTGACATTGTCTACATAATTATAACAACCAGATTCACTGACAAAAATATAACAGTGTATATTCATATTTCTTATTTATAACCTCATAGTGATACAAGTATTATGATACTACATCATAATAACTATGTGCGGTACAGCTCAGCTGATCCCAGAGATCACCAGTTTAGCAGTAATACATCACACATTATACAGTGTTGTTGAGATTTTAGGTATTGTGTTGCAAAGTGAAAATGGTCTGCTTATATATTTATCAATGTAATGCAGTTCAAATAGAGTCATTAAGGAGTGTTAGAGCTTCATTTGCATTGTCTTTAATAAAGTCAAAACGCTTGGGGCCTAGGTGTTTGTTACCATAGACTCAGGTCACAATGACCATGACATTGCTCTCGCTCTTTTCCTGAAGCAGTTTAAGCAGTTTGTGACTGGCTCCCTGTTCTCCATCATCAGAGAAACCTTCTCATACACCAGTAGCCTTTGAAGTATCATCGAAGCGATATGCATACATATTGTGCGTTGCACCTGCCATCATGACATCCTGCATTAATCTCACTCTTTGTTGAGAGCAAACTGGTTCCTCTCATGAAGTAGTTTTTCTGTATGCTGAGCAAACAGAGACACATTTAGCACTTAAATAATAATAGCTAATAAAAGTAAGTGGATGTGGTACATTAACATAATTACTGGGTGGACGACATTTCCATTGCTTCATTGGCATCGTTCTGGATTTTTGCTGAACTATGGCTATATGTGAGAACATGGATTTGACAAATACTGTACTTCTGTTTTTGTATTTGTAACTGCTATTTGTTTACGTTTAACTAGCATCAGAATTGACTGGAATCAGGTATACTGTAATCCACACATATATCTTTATCGAGTTTTTTCTTTTAATATCGCAATTGGGAAAACAAGAAATAAGTAATGGATTTAAATATATATATGTATATATTTTTTACGTTACACTATATTTAATGTGTGTGCTTTTATTACTACAATATCACTCAAAGTTTACATGTACCTGCCATAGTAAGGCGATCGATGGGCAGAATTAGCAAACAACACTTAGGATACATTTCTGGCTTGACGAAGAAAAAAATTAAAAGAATCTTAAAGTAGGTAAACAAAGCATTTAATCTAAGCGCTGGATACAATGATTTGTCGTTGGATTCGGATTGTCGCATTTAAATTAGTTACAAATAATGTCAGTTTGGATCCGTTTAAATGGAGTTTACTTAGTTAATATCATGTTGTACTTTGGCAAAGAAAAACAGTTAAACTAATCAATTTATATCGCTGGATGTTTCGATGTACCATAGGATTGGGATTATCGCATTTACAGTCGTACCAAATAATATTTGAGACGGAACCGAACGATCGGTTCATCTTTATTTTTTCATTTTTTGGTGACTTAATTCTTGGAATGGCTATGAATGATTCACCTACAAAAGAAGCTTTCGGTGAAAGTCTCACTGACTGTGGAAGTGAAAAGGAAGACCTGGTTCATGAACTTCTGGAAGAAACAAATGTACATGGCTTATCCCACATTGGCAAAGCTAAAGGTAAGGTGTGGTGGTTTATTATTCATTCATTTTTTCATTTTGTGTATTTTGTGAGAGAAATGTTGTTCTATAGGAACTCCTATTTGTGACAAATGTCCAATATAGAAAAGTGAGGAGAACTGGGCCTGACTTATGGCTTACAATACAAGTTGGTTTAACCCATGCTTGCACTTTCAGAGTTTAAATTATTCATAAAATCAGCAGGCACATTTCACTTCATTAAATCATTCATCAAATATCTATATTACAGTGATTTACTGTTGTATTTCAGCTAAAGTTAATAAAAAATCTTTCAATTCTGCCTGCTAACTTTTCAATGGAGCTCTGATTAGACTTACAGAATTTTGCCAAGATGAGGTTCTACATTAAATAAATACATTTTAACTATGGAATGTTGTAATCACACTCTGTATGAAATTTTGACAAAAGAAATTTTGAAAACTATTTTTTGAAAAATATATTTTTCTGAAACTATTTTCATATAAAACTTCTGTTATTTTAATGACATCATGTTTGTTGATAATTCTTTATGAAAACATTAATAATTAATTTTTTTCAGTTTGTTATTAACAGATGGGCATTTTTATTTGAAATATAATCTTCTCTTTGCATGAGAAATGGTTGAGAAGGCACCTGACATTATTAGAGGAATGCTTATGCTTATAGTATAATTTAGAAAGGAAAAAAAAGTGACTTTGCTTTATTATTTGAATCAGGAAAAATAAAAATGCAATAAACGGCCCAGTTCTCCTAAGCAGTGGTTATAATATGCCTGTAACTAATAAGGAAAAATAACGAGATTTTGGCCAAAAATCACAGCTATTAGCCAATAATTTATATGTGCATACATCTATGACCCACCGGTTCAAGACTTTTTGAAAAAAAAAAAAAAACATAATTGACAGCCCCACATAGTTTGTTGTTAGCGGATGCGGGTGCATATCCGTCAGTTTAAAATTAATGAAAATTGCCAATTATTTGTAAGAGCTTTATCTTAAATTACAGCCAAATTCTTATACTTATAAACTGAATTCCAGAGAATGTCATGTGAATGAAACACTTCGATTGGCTTTTATATAATAAATTAATGCTTTGTCATTTGTTGTTCAGCTGGTTATGTTCTTGTTAACACCACATAATATATTTCACACAACACCTTAATCTATTGCTATGAACCATACACACAGATCCTCTGACGAAGTTTATTTGGATCTTCATTACAACATGTATGGTAGTAGTCTTCATCGTTCATAGCCAGGACACCATTTCCAAGTATCTGGAATACAAGGTAAGAAACAATACTATATATATCTTTTATTCGACAACTTCATGTCATTCATGACATATGTGCCACAATGTAAACAGAAAATACAAAGTAAATGACAATAACAATTAAAGAATAATAGAAAATTAGTAAATAAAACTAGGTTCCAGCTACGATAAAGATTTGTTACAATTCAATAGCAACATAATAATGTACAGTTTTCAATGGAAAGTTCAATCTTGTTATATCTATATATATAAATCATACAGCATTATCCATAACTTATGATCTAACACATAGGTAATTAAAAGGAACGTATATATATGTATGTAAAAATATACAAGATCAAAGATATGGTGTACAAATGTTTATAATGCAGAGGCTCAGAATGATGGTCAACATGTTTATTAGGCATCAATATTTACCAGAAATTTTCCAAGGGATTTTAACAACTCAGGCTCTTTTGATTTCATGATGGTCTTAAATCTATCTTAATACTATTAAGACTCATAGTTTATGAGTGAATGTGACAATGTATGCCCAAAACATTGCAAGAATTCTAACCAAGCTGTAACTGCTTGAGTCAATGAACATAATACCTGCAAAAGATACACCACACTCAAAATTAAGTGCTTCTTAAAACAATGCTACACAGCTGTGCCAGCAATCGTTACAGATATTAAGGACATTATTTGGTCACCCCAATGAACTTTTCAAAATAGAATTATTGATTTGTACTGTTCCTCATATTACATGAAAGTACATACCTAATTCTATCAAATTGTAAGATACATTTCAAGATTATGTTTCAACAGTGCTTACATGAAGATATTCTTGCTCCAAAAGGCAAACACAGATATTAGCCTACTCTTCAGAAGGCAGTTGGCGTTCCCAGCTGTGACAGTATGCAACAAAAACCCATTCAAACGAGACCAGTTCTATAGATTCCTCAATGCAGTTCTGGAGGGAATGAAGAATGCTCGTAAGTGAATTACTTTGTGATATTAGTTTTGCTACTGACGCCCACACATTAAATTCCATTCGCTAAACCTCATTCGAGAAGGTGACCGTTACTGCCACACCGGCTTCAGAGAGATCCTTGCCAAATACTATAAATTGGCTGGTTCATCAGAATATGACATATTCCTTGCATTTTGTATGAGAGTAATTATTGTTGAGATGTAAAGGAGATCCTGAGGACTGCTCCCAGAATCAAACACTAGTAGGACCACTGAGGTTACCTGCCTGTAAATATTTGATAAGGCAGCCACTATTGGGGAAACATAAGTCCCATACTCAACAACACAGAAGCCTTGCTTATGGGAAACCATTCATGTTTACCATACTTTTGCAGATTCCCAGAATTTTACCAATACCAGTAGATATGGACCAGGATGGCTCCTCAGAGCAGAACACCAATTTAATGACCAACACTTCCCAGAAAATCTCCTGAGAAACCCAGAGTATAGTGAACTGATGTTGCTCTACATGCCAGAAATGGTAGAAATGTATGGGCAAGTGTACGGGTACACGATCCACAACATGACTCATTCATATGATGATCTTATGCTAACCTGTCTTTTCATGAAGAAGGAATGCAATTCAAGGTTTGTAACTATCATGTTGTAGTGTAGTGGTCCTGGTGCGAACAGCATGTTTGAGTGTGTGTGTGTGTGTGATTAGGGCTTTACATCCTGTATTTCTGCACCAGTTGGGCTAATTAGGACAGGCAGAGACCATGGCAATGAGACAAAGGAGGAAACAGCCATCCAACTTAGGCTCGACCGGGAATCGAACCCGGGACCGAGCGGTTGGAAGCCCAGAGCGCTACCTCTGAGCTAGGCCTCTGCCCTCAGCATGTTGAGTGACTCTTTGGTTGAACACAATGGTGACTTTTAGTCCCAGGGACCAGAGTTTTATTCCCTCTCCGGGAGAATTGTTACAATGTCATATCATATCGTCGGTGTCATGAAAGCTCAGTTACACCAGCGTAAACCAGTTTGTCTCAATATTGCATTATTGTGGATTGTGATGGTCAAGGACCTTAATCAACTTGGACAAAGTATTTTGCCCCTTGAATTTTAGGTTTTGTAAACTAAAACACCCCATGAAATTGGGATGTTTTCTTAAATTTTCAAAATATGTTTCATTTATCATAGCTATCTATGATCCGTCAGTTTTCCTGTGGTTTAACTACTTTGACCTAAGCTTCCACAAAACTTCTCAACAGGACACTCATTCCAAACTGTTGTCCTGGTCTTCCACTCGGAGTTAAAACTATGCCTTTTTCAATCAAGGTTAAGTTGGTTTAGCTTTGTCCTACGCTATTAATGTCAACATGAATGACATAAGTGAACTCAATATTTATTTTTTCTGTCTTAAGTGCAAACAAAACTGGTCATGCATTCTTCTTCCACATAATTATGCATTTTCCCATCGGCAAATGCAACTACAGTGGTTTTGACTTTCACATCTTTGAATGGGTCGCCTGAAAACTGCTAAATTTGCCGTGTCTGAGTCTTCCATGATACCGACGATATATTGTATCGTATCATGTCCTGTTGTATCTTATTGTATTGCATTGTATTGTATTGTGTTGTATTGTATCACATCGTGTTGTGTTGTATTGTATTGTATTGCATTGTATCATATTGTATCGTATTGTATTGTATCGTATCATGTCGTGTTGTATCGTATTGTACCGTATTGTATTGCATTGTGTCCTATCATGGTGATCAGGCAGTGAATCACCATGTTACACAAATACCATCTATATATCTGATACTCATATAACTTTTTTTGTCTTTATCTTTATTTCAGGAACATGCAAGTTCGAGAGTTTGTCAACTGGCTGTATGGAAAATGCTTCATAATGTCCCCAAGACGTAACTGCACCCGGATAGGGCCTCGGTTTGGTCTTCGATTAACTTTGAACATTGAACAGGACTCCTACCTAATCACGTCAACCTATGCTGGTGTTCAAGTCGAGGTGCACAGTCCAGACACTATGCCCTTTCCTGAAGATAAGGGAATAAACATCGCTCCTGGCAAGGCTGGTTTCATTGCAATCAAACAGGTGAAGTATAACTCATGATATTCAGTCTTTTACAAGCTACACGGAGCCAGACCACTGCCTCCTGTTGCCGAATCAAACAATCAAGCTGCAGCTAACGCTGTCCTACGAAGTCATAACCTATAACTTATTAAGTTACTAACATTCTTAATTAAGTATTTTATAACAGCGATTTCTGATTTCAGTTGACTAAGTGTCTTCAGCTAGATATAGGTTCGGCTTGTGACTCAAGTTGAAAGTTCTTTAAGCATAACAGTGTTACTCCTAAAGAACATTACTGTATAACTGTAAGACAGTATGAAGCTGTTAGTCAGACTTGTATGTATGTACAATTTATTTAATGTCGTATATGGTCAGATTACATGGTAATCAAAGTTACAAAAAAAATCAAAATAAAAAAAATAAATATATAAAAATGGAAGTAAATAAATAAAATCAAAAAGTAAGAAAAGTCTTTAAATCAAAGAGTCCGTCAAATATGTGATGTCAGGTTCATGTCATGTCAGGTTCATATGATGTATCCTTGTTGGTAAAAATTTCCGTAGTTTGATATTCATCTTCCGATCCTGCACCTGAAGGTAAAAATAGATTGATTGAAATGCTATTCCCTTTTTGACCAATGGATTGATAAAATTAACAATTGAGTTCTTAAATTGCAGTTTCACGGTTTAGTAGCCATTTAGTGATAGCTGTTTTAAAGGTGTTGAGTGAGACGCTTCTTTTGATCTCAAATGGAACGCTTCTTTTGATTAATTTGTACTATATATTGTTCACCTGATATCAGGAAGTCATATTATAACAAGGAATAAATGGTACCACATCCTCTCCATTTATGTCACATCATACTAAAGGGGAAACTTCCTCAAATTTACGATAAAATTAAATAGATTTTTGTTATCTTCCATTTTCTTTCTGGCACTTTGTTATGATGCTAAATGTTTCGGCGCTTGCATTAATTATATATCAATTATAATATGTATTTTTATCCAGATCAAACAAACTAAGTTAAATGGACATTTCGGCGACTGTGTGGATGAAGAACAACAACAACAAGCCCAGGATGTCTTTAGGGAGACCTACCGTTGGACAAAGTATGGTCAGAAGGTAGCTTTAAACGATTTGAGAACAAAGAGAAAATCAGTTGATATACATTTGGTCTGTGGAGTACACTGAAAATCTCTTTGTCATTGATTTTAGACATTTTGACTGTGACTAGGATAAGTGTCAGTTTAGCCAAGTTTGTAAGCACGCATAATTCATAAATATTCGCTGAACAAGACATTTGTCAGTCATTCTAGACATAGAATATGTAAGATCTTACAAACGTCAAAGAGATTCTCAGTGTAGAGTGCAGTTAGTTCCATAAAATATGCTTGACTCTAGACAGCTGAAACGGCCTATTCCTGGCTGTAGCTACGTATAACTGGCTAAAGCCAGCTGCTTCTGTCTACTCCTAGCTTATAGTCGTCTTACACAAAAAATATAAATCTTGGTAAATGTATGAAATTTTTCTTATATGGTGCTGCATGCACTTTTAGATCCCGCCTTGAGTAGCTAGCTCTAGCGAGACAGTTCAGTTTAGTGGCAGGTATAGTATCGTATAGCAGAAGTTGTCTATCTTTGTCTATGTTTAAAAATCACATGACAACAAATCTTTTCTGGTCTTAAAATGTAGTATATACACAATAAAGAAGGAATCCTCACTTAACTTGTCTAATAGTACATGTTAGGGAGATTATAGGGTAAACATTCCACCCCAGGCCATTGACCTACTTAGGCAAGTCAGCTTGGCCTGGTCACGTGACTGTGACGTCGATGTGTCCTAAGCATCTGTGGCAGGTACTTTGTTTGCATCATTTTACTGCTGTTTATCTCACTTGACAGGCGATTTTTAATTAAACTAACTGAACAGTCAGTTTCAGCGACTGCATGGTGATACTGATTTTACATTTTTTATAGAACTGTGAGAGGACTTGCTTTCAAAGTAATTTAATGCAGAGGTGCAAATGTTCAGATATAAGATTTCCTCGCCAAGGTACAAGTATCGGTCACCCTGAAGGGAAAGCGGTGCCATGCATTGTGGATGCATTGGAAAATTACCCTCATGGTAAGTTTTATTCATTTAGGTTGTTGCTTACTAAACATCAAAGTAAACAAACACATACAGTTAGTTTCATAAAATACGGTCTACTCTAGACAGCTGTAGCAACCTATTCCTGGCTGTAGCTATAATTGGCTAAAGCCAGCTGCTTTCGTCTACTCCAAGCTTATAGTCAGCTTACTGACAA
The DNA here is from genome assembly GCA_932294295.1 of Alitta virens. Classification (NCBI taxonomy): domain Eukaryota; kingdom Metazoa; phylum Annelida; class Polychaeta; order Phyllodocida; family Nereididae; genus Alitta; species Alitta virens. The sequence goes on along the minus strand of OW028580.1, from coordinate 3,500,086 downwards.
AATATAAACCTTGGCAAATGCAAGCAATTTATCTAATATATCATATATGTACTTTGAGATCCGGCTTTGAGTAGCCGGCTATAGCCAGAGATATCTGTTTAGTGGCAGGTAGCATCATATAGGAGAAGTTGTCTAGCTTTGTCTAGGTTCAATATGACAGGACATTTTTAATGAAACTAACTGTATGTTGATACCAGGTCTGTCGTAGATAACATGCCAAATTGGCTAGACATCGATCATCGGCCAACGACCGCAGACGTTTTATTATTATGTTATAAGAAAGGACGTAAATTTTTATAGTCAGATAGTTCCTATTCTATATCCTAGATAGCATGCTACATTGTTTTAATATATGCATTATTTATCTATATTATATAGCTAAAAAGTCATAGCTATAGTTCATGAAGAAATCTTTTGATATCTAGATGTAAGCTCATGACTGGTATCTTCTGGTAATAGGCTGATGAAACAATGCATTTCATCATTTTTTAACAATATATACATTTTTATATTAAATCAGCAGAAACTCAATATGCTAACTTCTGTAGTAATTCCATCATGATTAATGGAAGGAGCCCATACCAGTGTTACAATGACGTCATAGACAGTTTCCATGCCAACAACCTTAGTTGTCATAGCAGCAACTGCCATCAACCGTGCGAGTATGTATATTGGAAATATTTTTGAAAATTACTTTTAGTAAAATAGACCAGTTGCAATGAATGATGTTAAATATATACCAGAATCCTAAACTTTATTGAAAATAAAAGTATAATGTAGTATATATGTTTGGATAAATCTGTTGGTAAGAGCTTCAAATATAGACTAAGTCTCCCAGCAACAGTTAGCTATAACTGTAGTTAACCACTTTCGAAAAACGTGTGTGTAAATAGTAAATATCATAATTTTCCTGGAAGAAATGTTCGGACGCAACAGCAATTCTGAAAAAAAATCTAAAATTCGAAAAAAAAAGTGTCATTAATGTTAGACAGAAACCTTTTACTGAAGTTGCCTGTCATATTTAGGCACACATCATTTGATTCATCAATATCCTTGTCTGATTGGCCATCAACTGCTTCAATGGTGAGTCAAAATGCTTAATTTCTTCTGCAATATTTGAAATAATGTAAAAGATAAAGTTTTAGTAGATAGTAAGTAAAGGTAACAGACTAAATGCAGAGGTGAAAAGCAAGGATTGTATATATTTTTTCGGTTATTATTCTTATACAACTGATTATTTATTACGTTGTTTTTAGTAAATGTACTTATATTCATACACGGGATTAAATTACAAAATATTTAATATGTCGCCCTGGAATTGTCATGGAATGACAAAGACTGATACTGTTATTTAAAAAGTAATCTTGTATCAGATACAACATGTATTATTTAGTACACAAAGATGACCTAATAATTATGAGTTTGTGTGTGTGTGATTAGGGCTTTATGTCCTGTATTTCTGCACCAGTTGGGCTAATTAGGACAGGCAGAGACCATGGCAATGTGACGTAGGATGAATCAGCCATCCAACTTAGGCTCGACCGGGAATCGAACCCGGGACCAAGTGGTTGGAAGTCCAGAGCGCTACCTCTGAGCTAGGCCCCCGCCCTAATAATTATGAGGGTGACGCTCATATTGTGTTGTTTTATTTGTTGGATTAAACCCAGTGACTTTTCTGATGATTCCAAATGTTGGGCAGTTGTAATTAGTGTGAGTGATGATACGCTGGTATGCAGAATCAACTTTGTTTTGTGTATATTGCAGGATTATGTTATTGAAAGCCTGAAAAACAGATCAGCATCTGCAGACAGAGTAATCAAAGCCGGTATCGCTAATATAAGCAAGAATTTCCTCGAAGTCAATGTGTACTATACCACTTTGCATCTGGAGAGGATATCACAAACAAAGGATGTTCAGGTAAAAACAGTTACCCTGATCAGCATGATCAGACGCCAGTTCAGGCTTATGTTGAATGACATATTTAAAATATGGCCCAATCAAGCTGATGTGGTATGCTATTTATTTGCTGTGGTATGCTATTTGTTTGTTGCAGTATGCTATTTGTTTGTTGTGGTATGCTATTTGTTTGTTGCAGTATGCTACCTGTTTGTTGTGGTATGCTATTTGATGTGGTATGCTATTTGTTTGTTGCGGTATGCTATTTGTTTGTTGCAGTATGCTATTTGTTTGTTGTGGTATGCTATTTGTTTGTTGCAGTATGCTACTTGTTTGTTGTGTTATGCTATTTGATGTGGTATGCTATTTGTTTGTTGCGGTATGCTATTGGTATGCTATTTGTTTGTTGCGGTATGCTATTTGTTTGTTGCAGCATGCTATTTGTTTGTTGTGGTATGCCATTTGTTTGTTGCGGTGTGCTATTTGTTTGTTGCAGTATGCTATTTTTGTTGTTGTGGTATGCTATTTGTTTGTTGCGGTATGCTATTTGTTTGTTGCGGTATGCTATTTGTTTGTTGCATCAATGCTATTTTACTATATGTTCACGTAACAGTCTCTTTTTAGGTGGAAACAATTATTAATTTAAGGACTTGAATTAACTTACTGTAATATACTATGTCTGGGGTGACATAGAGGAATGGAGGGTCTCTAAATAGTTTGTGTTCTAATAAGGCTCCTCAAAGCCACAATTATTTTGTCATGGCCCATCACCATGCTACCTCCACCCTTTTTTGTTTTTCTCTTGATGATGTAAATGATGATGATGTTCATGATGATGATGTTAATGATCATGGAGACAAGAGTAGAAGGAGTAGAAACCTGGCACATTCAAAGGTTCAGTCAGTGTCTCAGATGAGGTTTAAAAGATCTGTGAAATTTCACGTTATCTTGTTTATCACCGCTTTTATTACCACAAATCACCCCCTAAATGACCGTCACATACCTCACTGTGGCACTGAGAGGGTGATTATACACCCTTGTTGCAGTGACCTTGTTTTGAAAATCCTCGAAGTTTAATATATTCCTCAAAAGTTATGATATATTCTTATAAATTCAGAGATAATACAGTTTTAATAATTTGAAATCTTGGTCATTAAAATTCGGAAATATACAATGTAAAAAGATGAAAAAATCCAATGAATTCTGCTGTCATTAACACTGATAGGGGGCTGTCAGTTTTCCTTAAAATTAACAAATTTCGCACCATTTCGCACTTATGAGTTATATGTTGCTTGGATTGTTGATGTTTTATCTTTTTAACTATCCAAAGGACAACTTCGCCAGTGTCGTCCCATAGAAGTTATGAGAATGTAAACAACAACTTGTTGCTCATTTAGATGCGACTTTTTAGCTAAATAAGTGTGTATTTTGGAGATCAGTGAAGTTGGCTACCCGAACCTAGCTACCTGACAGCTACCCGGCAGCTACCTGAAGGTGTAAAGTTAGCTACCCGAACCCAGCTACCTGACAGCTACCTGGCAGTTACCCGAACTTTCCATGTATATAACTCAAAAACAGTTGAGTGTAATTTTTTTGTTTTTGCGCCAAAAGATACTTAGGGCAAAGGTTTACGTTCTAGAATTTTTTCGGAATTTTCCAAGCACGTCAAAGATGTAATAAATCAAAATAATTGAAAAAATGACGTTTTTTACCGTAACGCAAATGGTAGCTTTTTGGAGTGTCCGGTTGAGAAAGCGCCGGTAGAAAACAAAAATTAACTTTCGTGTCTAACTTTTAGCATAGACAAAACTAGTCTTTACAACCCTTAAAGGGGTCAAATTCATTAGTACTTTCGGGTAGCTGCCAGGTAGCTGGAATTTGGCTCGCCTCTTTTCTGCCACCCTCTCGTAAACGGTTTCACGGATCTTTACCGTTTTTGACACAAAGATACATTTGGCATAGGTCTACATTTTAGAATTTTTCCAGAATTTTCAGAAGGGTTACGGCTCTGAAATATCAAAAAACTCAAAAACAACCTCTTTTGCCGTAGCTGCGATTGTAAATTCACCGGTTGACCGGTTGGGACAGTACCGCTAAAAAACATAAATTAACTTTTGTATCTAACTTTTGCAATATGTAAAACTGACCTGTGCACCCGTTAAGTGGGTGTAATTAGGCCTTAGATTCGGGTAGCTGCCAGGTAGCTTGCTTCGCAATCGCATATTCCTCGAAAACGGTCAAACGTGATTTTTCCGTTTTTGCGCCAAAAGATACTTAGGGCAAAGGTTTACGTTCTAGAATTTTTTTCCGAATTTTCCGAGCATGTCGAAGATGTGATAAATCAAAATAATTGAAAAAATGACGTTTTTTACCGTAACGCAAACGGTAGCTTTTTGGAGTGTCCGGTTGAGAAAGCGCCAGTAGAAAACAAAAATTAACTTTTGTGTCTAACTTTTAGCATAGACAAAACTAGTCTTTGGAACCCTTAAAGGGGTCAAATTCATTAGTACTTTCGGGTAGCTGCCAGGTAGCCAAGTTCGGGTAGCTGCCAGGTAGCTGTCAGGTAGCTGGGTTCGGGTAGCTAACTTTACATCTTCAGGTAGCTGCCGGGTAGCTGTCAGGTAGCTAGGTTCGGGTAGCCAACTTCACTGATCTGTATTTTGGCTCAGAATAATCATATTTTCACGGGAAAAACACCAAAATAATCCTCTAGTGAAGAGGAATTTAATTCTTAAATTTAATGTGTGAAAGGTATTGTTGTTTATATTTTAATGCATGGCATGGAGAGGGGGTGTTCTAGCAGAAATCAAAGAGAGGCCAGGGAACCCCTTTCCCTCTCCGTGACACTAATTGGATGAAAGACATGCCGCCAACTATAAAACTGCCAATAAAAGTGGGGGGTAAAGCCGCCAAATTTGAAGAAACATAGGAAATCCAATGCTATTCTAGGGCAGTTAATGACCAGAAAGCCAAAAATTATCGAATTATGTGTGACCAAAAGAGTTTCCACTCCTTCTACTCTTGTCTCCATGTTAATGATGATGCGTTAATAATGGTGATGACTAAAGTTCTGAAATTCTGAAGATCAAGTATAAAATAGATGAGTGATGCATTTACCCGTTTTTAAATAAAATTCTATCTTATCTTATCTTACATTTGGTGGTTTTAAATGGAAGCGTAATTTATTGAAATATATATGATATGCTGTGTTTTTTATCCTGCACAACAAAATCAGAATCTGAAATATACGACCACATTCTAATAAAACAACTTCTAATAAACAAATCCTGCACAACTTGACTTCACACTAAACAGTTGACCCAGCATGACCAATAGATTTTAATATGTTGGTCGTTTGTGTTTTTACTTGATGGGGTGGCTCAAGGGGTATAGGGTAGTATAATAAAACCCAACCACAGTGGTGGATCAGCTCAATGAAACCCATGAGTGAGATATCTGGCGGAGGAACTCACGAGTGGCGAAGCCTTGAGTGAGTTCCTCTGCCAGACAGCTCACGAATGGGTTTCAATGAGCTGATACACCATTGTGGTTGGGTTTTATTTATATCCCACACTTTTACAGATATTTTCTGTATTTTTAGTTGAGAAAACTAAGAAATTTAGAATTGTTTTGACCAAATTCTTGTACTTTTCAAATTGATATTCCTACACAAACAGTGAGGATCAAAAATCTCATTAATATTCATGCTGAACTCAGCAGCTAATCACAGAAAAGAACCGAGCAAACAGACAGATGTCACAACGTCCTCCCATTCACAACTTTGAAGGCTTTTAGCAGAAAAACAAACCTTCGCTAGACTGTATTTTGCATAAAAATATTGGTTTTATGCATGTAGAAATACGTTCTGCATTATTTGGTGTGAAAAAAGCTAATATTTTAGTCAGAAATCACACCTCAGTGCGACCAAATTCCTCAGTGATGGCACTGTGCATTTGGTCTCCTTGGCAACAAGGCTGAATGCCTATCTGTTTGAGTTTAACAGACAGTGTTGTCGGTAAAAACAAATTGCCGGTACGGATAAACAACGAATTATATATATATGTAATGTTAGTAGATTTGAAACGAGGAGAGATTCAGCTTCATGCCAGTCTCGATTTGGTCAAAATCGGACAAGAATTGGCGAAGTTGTGGCCATGGCCTGTTCAATGTTGTGGATGTCTGACTGTTTGAGATCAACAGATTGTATCGTCGGAAAAAACGAGTCGCCAGTACAAATCAACTATTCCATTTATATAGGAAGAGAAACTAAGCTTCAAGCCAATTTTTATTTGGCCAAAATCGGTCAAGAATTGACGAAGTTACGGCCATTTTCCAGATTTAATGGGCAAACTGAAAGTGAAAGTGCTTTGAACTGCGGTCTCGTCCAGACATGACCAATGACCGCTACGAACAACTTCTAGTTTTCAAGATTACTTTTAAATAGCAAATGTACTTCAAACCTAGTTTGTGTTCATGAATAGTAGTCTATATAATAGGCGAAGCTGTGATTTTAGTGCGAAAGTGAAAATGAAAGTGAAACTGTTCAACCTAAAGTAGTCCGTCCAATATGTAAATCAGGGATGGTGGAACACAATTTATTATAATTAGGGATGGTGGATCCCAAAAAATACCACATGGGTTGTTCCTAATAGGTTTTCTATGAGGAACACAGCCAAGTGTGGGATATTTAAAGTTAACAACGTTTTAACCTGCACGTAAGGTAATTTGATGTTAATGACCTTATAGGTTTAAACTACCCTAGTGAATATATCTCTTGGTAAGCGATTATCAACTTCAACTACCCTTGGAATTTATCCTTGGTAAGTGATTATCAGTCTGCCTGAAACAGTCCCCTTCACTTGTTTTAGGTAATATAAATTAATCTTGAACACATGAAATCGAAATGAGAACCTGATGTATATGACCAAAAGTCTATAACTTCCTCTTGATTGCAGTTGACAGAAATGCTCTCTGACTTGGGCAGCAACCTGGGGATGTATCTTGGTGCCTCTCTTTTTGCCGTCTTTGAATTGTTGAAGATATTCGTGAAAACGATAGTATGGTCTTGCAAGAAGATAAAGGCGAGCTCAAGGAAGACGTGGAAATGTGATGTGGAAGACAATATCGGAAACATGAAATGAAATTCCCAGATTACATTTCACATCGGCTTAACATCATACCAGCTTTGCCTATGCAGATTAAGCTTCAGCCAAACTGACATGTTTTTACCTCAGTTATTGTATCAACTAGCAGAAAAACAGTGTCGTCACCTATAAGCCAAGTGACCTTATTATGGACATTCTTTGCTAGTTTACCTAGTTAAACAAAATGATTGGCTGAACTATGTAGCTGATAGTGAGTATAGACTTACGAAATCTTCTCTTAAAAATGCAAGAGAAATTCATACTTTATATATATTGATTCATATTTGAGTTTAGGCAATTTTTCTGAATTGCCTGGTTGTCAGAACAAGAATTGCATAAACTTAGCACATGACCATCTAATTATTCTGTTATATCATTGTTAGACCTTTAATACCATAAGGCAGCTTATAGAATATAAGATAAATTGATTAATTTACTTTAGATGAGTAAATGAGCAAAACATGTACAAAATTAGGTCGCTGGGCTGTGAGGTGACAACAAACATTGAAAGGCACCAAACCAAGCAGTACATTGTAAAATGAATGAATGAAATACAACGTATTGAATAAAGCATCTCCAACATCATCATTGTTCTGTGCTTGCTCTGGGAAGAAAGGGCTGTACCTGAAGGTTTTAGCCACATTAACTTGTCAATGATATGATGATACGGTGTAAACTTGACAAACAGGACTAGTGGCTTCCCTAGACTTACTCTGTGTGAATTTGCTCGGCGCTCTAGGTAAAGCGAATTAAATGTCGCCCAATCCTGGAGTTATTTAAGTATAGATTGTTGTTGCCATTTTGGACTACTTAAACATCCGGTAGAAGGCACCACTAGTCACTTTCCGAAACATCCAGTAGATGGCACATTCTGGTCTATTTTATCCATCTAGGGAGGGAATACTATTAGCCATTACGTAAAAATACACCGTTTTTATGGTGTTTTGCAAGGTGATTATACTTTATAATCAATCATGCAAACACCAGCATCATACAAAAATGACTGACAAAAATAATACAGTCCTACATGCATAAATTGCGCTCCTGCCTGCTGTGCTGACACACATGATCAGAAGTGGCCTGATTGTTTTATGCATGTCAATAATTTGTACAGTAGATCAATATATGTATGTCACTTATTTGAATCCTCTGAATGTTCTCTGACCATGAACGGTAACAGAAGGTATTATTGACAGGGCGGGTATTTACAAACTAATTAAAAGTGATACTCCTTGAATCTATCTAAAAATTGACCCATTTCTTTTCTCCCAGAAATTACTCACAATAGTTTGCAATGACTGTCTAGTGTCATTACAGCAGGTTTTCACCTATAGAAAATACAGGGCTAATTACTCCTTAATTAATAGAGATGACTTGATAGTATGCTTTTGGTAGAAATCTGTTGTCATACACAAGAGTGTAATGGCATTAACTCTGGGAATTTAGTTGAGGCCATATTTTCTACATGGGATACAAGGAGTATCACTTTAAGTGTCGAAAATACGTAATTGCTAGTTTGCGCAATGACGAATTGAAAAACTATTAAACAAAGTGGTAAAAATCAAAAGGTTTTTTTTAAAAGGCTTATAAGTTGTTATTTTTTACACACAGTAACCTACCCCCTCCGAAATGGAAAGCATACAATCATTCAACATTATAATCTAATATTTTGTATTTTGTCAGAAGATGTTAATGAGTATATAATTGATTGTAGAATATAATGAACGATATACATTTTTTTAAATAAAAACTACATCCTTAAGCCTTAAGATACTTAACAAACAATCATGATATGAGTTATCAAGAATTGCTTAACTGCACAGGTTATGATTCTATGCATCTAAGTCGTTTAAAATGTATAGCAATTGCATAGCTTAAATGTGTGCATAATTTAAATCCTGAGTTCATTAATGATTATTTTTGTTTCTAAAGATATGCCAACATAGTTACGAGACCCTTGTATCTTAGTCATACCACGTTTTAACAAAATTATGTATGCAAAATCAAATTTTTTAAGAAGCTTTAGATTTTATTGATTTTAAAAAGTTACTATCGAAATGGGAAGGTCCAAAATGTTGCTGCAATGTTTGCATTTTATGATATGTTTTAAAAACTTCTATCATGGTTTTTCTCATGATATTTGCATTGTCCATTGAAAATGAAGAAGAGGAAGAGCAGCCGTATTACCATTTCGAAAGTTTCAAATGTATTGTCATCAATCCAACAGTCGATCAATAGCTCTTTCAGCTAATTTTATTGTTGTCTTATGTCGACTTTAATTACAGATAATTTGTATTCTTTTATTCTATTCATCATTCTCTGTAAAATAAGTGAAATTAATGCTTGTCACAATGTTTATGTGTGCATTGTTTTGAACAAATATGTACATTCCTCTCCATGAATAGCCAGAATAAAAGTTATGATAGACATAGGGGACAGAATTATATTTGCATTGCATGCACTAAATGCTAATGACCGACAATTTTGTTGGTATCTACAATTAACTCCTTTCTTCTTTCACAAGTTAATTTCTTTTCTTGCAGTATATTCATGGAAAATACACATCTTCAGTAGCTCTAGTATTTATATTTACCTGGTTTCCAAGGCAAGACAATGAATAAAGCAGCCTAGGAACGACATAGCAATCACTTCGGGATCATCTCTTGAACAGAACAGGTTAACAAGGAGGTTGCCAATACAGTGCGTATGAGGTGAGACAAATTGTTGTTATGTTACAGAGAATGATAAATTGTATTCCCAATAATGCGACATTGTGCTCACTAATGGAATTTGAGATTATTACCTAAAAAAAGGACAATATTTTAGGGATTTTACAGTATATTTCTCGGACCACACAAAAACAAAAAAAGCATTTGCAGGTTCTAAGTAATCTTTCAGCATACATTTAGTTTCATCAAACATGGTAGACTCTCGACAGCTGTAGCGACCTACTCCTGGCTGCAGCTATAACTGGCGAAAGCCATCCGCTTCTGTCTACTACTAGCTAATAGTCGGCTTACACCTACCACCACTGAAAAAATATAAACCTTGGTAAAAGTGAGAAATTTATCTAATATATCAGATATATGTATGTGCATTAGATATGCATCTTTCCAACAAGAAATGACAGATTTGCATTAATCTTAACCAATGTACCAAATGGTGCAGTGTGTCATTTTAGATCCAGCTTTGAGTAACCAGCTGACGCCATACAGTTCCGTTTAGTAGCGGGTAGCATTGTATAGCAAAGGTTGTCTGGCTTTGTCTTGGTTTAATTTTACAGGCCGTTTTTAATGACACTAACTGTAGCTATTGTCACATGAATGTGACAAACTACAACTAATCTTTATATGAAGGATAGTGTTGCAGATTCTAAGGGAATCCTGGGAGGGGGCCTAGCTCAGAGGTAGCGCTCTGGGCTTCCCACCGCTGGGTCCCTTGTTCGATTCCCGGTCGAGCCTAAGTCCGATGGCTGTTTCATCCTTCGTCTCATTGCCATGGTCTGTGCCTGTCCTAATTAGCCCAACTGGTGCAGAAATACAGGACGTAAAGCCCTAATCACACACACACTCTAAGGGAATCGTATACTGTACAATTATCTATTATCTAGTGCCACATTTAATCCTTCTATTTAGAACTATGTTTAACTCACAGGAATCTTGAAGAGGCATATATATAGTGCCGAATGAATGTTAAAATGGAAACTATTCTTCTATTGATGACAGATTTACAGACCTTAGGGAATCCTACAAACAAGTGCCACATGAGTGAAAAATTTAACGTTTCATAAAAACAGCATTGCAGATCCTAAGGAATTTCACAAGATAGACCTGGTGCCAAACAAATGTGAATCTGACAACTGGTCTTTTATGGAAGACTGAATTGCAGACCCTGAGGAATTTTACCAGATGGATAAAGTGCTATAGCGATGCCTCATCTTTGAATGGAGGACAGCATTGCAGTTGTTCATTGCAGATGTGTATAAAAGTGACACATGAATGGAGAGACTTAATCGGAAAGATCAGATATGTGAAATTATTCGCTGTGCTGAAATTCTTTTCCATTAGGAAAATCTCAGATTTTTTCTGGAATAACTGTCCTTCATCAGCATTTATTTAGTCAACCTTAGTAAATACTGACTGATCTGTACATATAATAAGTTTATATCAGACTAGTGACATATTTTACATTGCTTTGCCTGAATAACTTGTGATATGAAAAAGGGCACTGATGGGCAACCAATATAATCATAATCCAAAAGTTCAGTCTGTCTATTAATATACTCACAGATTTAAGTGTTGTGGAGTATTGTTCACTCAACCTAATACTTCATAGGAAGAAAAAAATATTATTTTACCTTAATTTTACTTCTTTCACAATGGATGTTAAAAACAAATCCACACTTAACAAGGACAATGTTAATGAAAAGGATAGCCTGATTCAAGAATTCCTGGAAGAAACAAATCTTCATGGTTTGTCCCACATTGGAAAAGCAAAAGGTATGATTCACTTACTGGTATATATGTTTTTATTGTCATTATTGGATGGTCTCACCATTAGCTTTATGTTAAAAAAAAAAAAAATTGTATGGGCCAACCACTGGGTCCCGGGTTCGATTCCCGGTCGAGCCTAAGTTGGATGGCTGTTTCATCCTTCATCTCATTGCCATGGTCTTTGTCTGTCCTAATTAGCCCAACTGGTGCAGAAATACAGGATATAAAGCCCTAATCACACACACCCACACATTATTTATTGTCTAACCTTGATTTATAATGTTGATTGTATGCTTTTCAATTTTACTATTGATATTACACTAATGTATATCTTTTTAACATATATCTGTATATGTATCAATCGTAAATCTGTAACAAATACTTGGCTTATATTATTGTCACAGTATTGAAGTGCGGACGTTCAAAAATGTTGACGATGTTACAAATAATGTTCCTTATGTAAAAACATTACAAATATTATCTTGACATGATAAGGTTAAATGTATAGATTGACTCTAAAACATTGCAGCAGTTGTCTAAATAACTTTGTCCAAAAACATGACCAAAAAAAAATTAAAATGAGGGTCAATATTGTAAAACTCACTGTCACAAGGCGAATAATGAATCGACAACTTTATTAATAATTACATGAAATGAAACTTGGGGTTAACTTGAGCACTCAGCAGTTACACATGTTATGGATGAATGTAATTCAACACAGCACTGTCCAATGGGTCAACCACTGCTCAATGGGTCAAGCACTGTCCAATGGGTCTAGCACTATCCAATGGGTCAAGCACTGCCCAATGGGTCAAGATTACCTATTGGTTCTTGAGTATATTGCACTTATATATTTATATTATATTTAAGCGGCTGCCAGATGGGAGTAAAACAACATATTTATAATAATATATAATAAGTTCTAAGAATTGACCATGATAATTTTACCTTTCTTCTTCAGTTGAGTTACATAAATTAATGAGATAAGATAAGATAAGATAAAATTTTATTTAAAGTCGGTGGTGACATAAAAAAAAAATACAACACAAGCTAAAAGCTTTTCGCCAACAGAAAATATAACAAAACAAGGTGAAATATTTACAAATGAGCGAGTGAAATGAAATATGTAGTTAAATACCATTAAAACGTATTACAAGGAATTTCTTTTACAGAGAATACAGTTGCCACATTGAAAGGTACTAAGGATATTGCTTAATGAGTCTTTAAATTGCAAGAAATCTTCTAAGTTCTTTAAGTTATGGGGTAACATGTTGAATAACAAATTGTATGTGCTGGCAACCCAGTCAAATAGCTGATTAAACAATCTTATCCATTTCTCTGTTGTCATTTTAAATTAGAGTTATGTTGTGTTTCAGGACCAGTGAAAATGATACTATGGATTTCAATTACCATCTGCATGGTTGTGTTGTGTTTTCTTCATAGTAAGGATACCATGTCCAAATATCTACAATATAAGGGGAGTTTTGCACATCTAATTATGACATTTCTTTGAAAACTTTACTTTGAGTTAAAGGAAAGAACAATCATATTATTTTTCAAAGATGAAAAAGACATAACAAGAATTGTACTGTCTCAATGATATTGATTGGGTTATAATTATGACCAGCTGCCACAAGGGGGTAACATTGTGATGATAGGGCTTGAAGTCCACACCATGTTACATATGCCTAGTCAATAGGGTCTCTAACTTGTCCCAGCACAGACATGGATTACAAGTCACCACAAATTAAATAATTCTCCCGACGGGTATCCAAATGAGGTCCATGTAGCCAATGATCGAATCACATAAGTTGGGCCTATCCCTGGTTATACTTTTCCATAAGGAAGGTCTTGCTCTGTCACAGCAAACTACTTCTAGCTATTTCGATACAAATATTAATGTCCCATTGAGTTGTGAACTACCCTGAAATAAACACATTTCACCAATAGCTAAGATGTTCGATTAACGGCCGAGCCTAAGTTGGATGGCTGTTTCATCCTTCATCTCATTGCCATGGTCTCTGCCTGTCCTAATTAGCCCAGCAGGTGCAGAAATACAGGACATAAAGCCCTTATCGCCCACCCACCCACCCATAGCTAAGATAGCCAATGAAATCAATATTTGATACATTTTTATAATAGTTTAAGTTATGAAAATTGGAGCTACGATATGGGTTTAAATCTGAATCTTCCCAATATGTTTCCCATAATCACTCTACAAATGTACCACAATATGTATTACTCGCATGTTCTTGTAACTAATTATTTTGTGCACAGACAAACATCGAGATAGATATAATCAGTGGAAGACAGCAGGCTTTCCCAGCAATAACGATTTGCAATAAAAATCCTTTCAAGAGAGCAGAATTATATGGATTTTTGAAAGCTGTTTTCGATGGGATAACATTTGCCAGTAAGTAAAACAAATTTTAAAATCCTGACCCTGCATTCTTATTTTGTTGATATTGCTCTTATTGCATGATTTAACAATGTATGTAGCGCTGGTGTTATCATACACACATTTTATTTTATTGTCATTTAAGAAACCCAGAACTTCACCAACAGTACTGCATATGGACCTGAGTGGCTTATGAAAGTCAGCAACCAGTTTAAGGATGGTGATTTTCCTGAGAATATTTTAAGAGATCCAGATTTCAGTGAGCTTCTGCTTCAGTACATGTCAGGGATGGTTGATAAATATGGATATCTTTATGGATACTCTCTTCACAACCTTACTTACAATTACAATGACATGGTGCTGCTTTGTACCTATAAGAAAATTCCATGTAGCACAAGGTAAAACTATTTCTCAGAAATAATTTTAACTTTTTAAGCTCAATTATCTAGAATACAGAAATAAAAATTTTACAAAGTCGAACCCTTCACTTTAAAAAACACAATGACATTGGTTATCCTATATAGTCAACCAAGATATTGGTTGACTTGTCGTCTGATGGGTGAATTAAATCACAGGCGCTAGCCAGAAAATAAATATAGGCTGTCATTTGCTACTAAGATATTGGTTGACTTGTTGTCTGATGGGTGATTTGAATCACAAGCGCTAGCCGGAAAATAAATACAGGCTGTCATCTGCTACTAAGATATTGGTTGACTTGTTGTCTGATGGGTGAATTAAATCACAGGCGCAAGCCGGAAAAAAAAGATAGGCTGTCACTTGCTACTAACTACCTAATATGTCATTATAAGCCGAATATCAAGCAATGACGATAAATTATTTTCCGGCTGACGCCTGGGATTGAATCAAGTAAGAATCGTTGAATGAGTTCTAACCATCAAAGGCGGCTAAGTCAATGAAATGTAGCTATTGCCAAAAACCTTGTTCAGTCAAATATTGATAAAAGATTGGCTAACTTAATCAGTTTCTTTTTCGCATTTAACAATTACATTTGTGCACAAATATTATCCCTACTTTCAGGAACATGGAAATTAGAGAAATCATCAATTGGATGTACGGAAAATGTTTCATCTTGATGCCAAAGGAGAATGCTACAAGGGTTGGTCCTCGTCTAGGGTTAAGGCTGATCATAAACATTGATCAGGATTCCTACTTGATCACTTCATCGTATGTCGGTGCTAAAGTTGAGGTGCACAGTCCGGACACTGTGCCCGTCCCTGAAGATAAGGGGATCAACATCGCTCCTGGACAGGCTGGTTTCATTGCCATAAGCCAGGTTGGTTTAATCACAGGCATCAGTCAGCGATTTTATCGCTAAAACGACATTAAATACACTTTTTTCGCGTGGCAGCCATGTTCGCAATTTTTGCCTCACTGAAATAATTTGAATTATGTCATGATGTTATGACATCATTACTTGACTATTGTTCTTGTTCTCTGTGACCTCACCATGGCCATTGTCTTCTGATGATGTCACAATAATTAAATCTGAGTAAAAAGAGAGGTCAATGAGGCAAAAATGCCACCATGGCTGCAGCATAAAAAGGGTGTATACAAATAAAAGAGAAGAATTAAGCATATAGACTTTTCGCTGTAGTTTATTTGTAGTTTTTATTTATGGGCAAATTTTCTTATTTGATGTATCAGTTTTTTAAATTTAAATTTAATGATTTTTTTGGTAAACAGGGAAGATGTCTCTAGCCAATCAGAGGCCGTCTGCTGGGCAGCTGAGCATTTCCAAATCTTTTGGAGTGCCACACCTTTCGTTGGCACAATGTATATCATGTATTTCAATGATTAGATACTATGGTGTAATTTCTAGTCTTAAACCCGTTCCCACCTTGCCAAACTGCTTGTTACTTGATCACTTCCTCGTATGTCGGTGCTAAAGTTGAGGAGCACAGTCCGGACACAACACTGTGCCTGTCCCTGAAGATAAGGGGATCAACAT
Source organism: Alitta virens (assembly GCA_932294295.1). NCBI lineage: Eukaryota > Metazoa > Annelida > Polychaeta > Phyllodocida > Nereididae > Alitta > Alitta virens. The sequence goes on along the minus strand of OW028580.1, from coordinate 3,484,186 downwards.
CGCTCCAGGACAGGCTGGTTTCATTGCCATCAGACGGGTTGGTTTATTCAAGGGCATCAGTCAGTGATTCCATCCCTAACGACATTGAATACATCCTTTTTGCGTGGCATCCATGTTGGCAATTTTTGTCTCACTGAAATAATTTGAATTATGTCATGTTGTTATGACAAATTTGTAGCAGTTCTTGCAGGTGGGAATGGCGCTTCAGCATACTTTGGAGCTTGGTAAAATTGCACAAATAATTTTATCTGCAAAAACGTTAAAACATAAGTAATCATGAATTCACAATTAAGACAAAGTATTAGATACATATGTTCACAAATTTGGGGCAATATGTTCAAAGGTATGGAAGACAAAATTTTCACACCCGGTTTTCAAGTTACAAATCCCCTTAGTCTGAAACCGACAAAAATAATAGTTAACTCCCTCCTGAGTGCAAATTGAACTTTTTATGCGTAATTAAAACAAAACAATCAAACAAATTAGTAAATATGCCTAATGGTATGGTGGCTGAGGAGTTCACTTCGCGGTCTCGTGGTTTCGTGGGAAGACAGCATCCTTCGCACCACGACAGTCCCCATTTTTGCACCACGACAGTTCAACTTTCGCACCACGACAGTCCCCATTTCGCACCACGACAGTCCCCATTTTGCACCATGACAGTTCAACTTTCGCACCTCGACAGTTCAACTTTCGCACCTCGACAGTTCAACTTTCACACCATGACAGTCCCAATTTCGCACCTCGACAGTTCAACTTTCACACCATGACAGTCCCAATTTCGCACCACGAAAGTTATCAACTTTTGCCCCAAAAATGTTCCAACGTTTGCACCAAGAAATTACCAACTTTCTCCCCAAGAAAGCCCCACTCTCGTCCCAAGAAACTACCAACTTTCATACCACGAAAGTACCAACTGTCATACCACGAGTACCAACTTTTGTAACACGAAAGGCCACAAAACTGCTAACCTGCCCCCCTCACTGGCGGTTTTAGCAAATGAACTTCATAAATATTGAATGTACAGAGCTGTAATTATATCCATGGATGCCCCTATCACCGGTACATCTACTACTGCAAAGAACAATAAAGGAAAGATGCAGTATTAATGGCTTAAAAGACACGAAACAGTCGGCGAGGGGGGCAGGCGGGCGGGGTGCCCAAGTCCCCTCTCTTGCGGTCTGGGAGCCTATGTTTAGGCAAACTTATCTCTGGATGTAGTTTACCTAGAATACTGGTTGATACATTATTAGACAGGTGCTCTCTTATTCCTATTAGCTGTGGTAATATCACATTTCTATAGCCATTAGTTTGGGAACAATGTTGAGTTGAAAATGATGCAAAATACAACTAATCTTGTCAGTTATAAAAATCGCATTTTGCATCGTTTTCAGCTCAAGATTTTACCCAAGCTAAAGACTGTAGAACTATGAGTAGGAGGAGGAGTTACTCTTACAAAGATACATACCTGTTGCTTGAATTAGCCTTCACTTTCGTGGTGTGAAACATACGTGATAGCTCTATTACTTTTGTGGTATGACAGTGCTATAGTGTACGAAGGCTTTGTGGTGCGAAGGTTTCGTGGTGCAAAGGTGCCGTGGGGCGAAAGTAGTTGCTGTCGCAGTCCGACAGCTCAACTTTCGGGGGGATATCCCTCATAACCAACAAAAATGTTAGTTAGCTAAAAATTTATAATTAATGGGATATAACTAATAATTATTTCCTGACGATGACAATTTTTCAATTATCTAAATCGAGAAAAGTAAAATGTTTTAATATTCAAATAATCAATGTCACCATAACAATTGAATGTTTTACATTTTCATGGTGGTCTTATGTGAGCGACATCAGAAAGATGCCTTGCAGGATCTTCTGTCATATATGTGAATCATAAAACACAATCATTTCTTTGCTATCTTCTCGTATATAATGAATATAGAAGTTGCATTTGAACTTGAAAGACTAAAATGAAATTACCAGCAGGAGGAAAATAATTAAATTACTTAATACATCGTATTTTTTGCAGAAGAGACGAAGTGAATTAAATGGACGGTATGGAGGATGCTTTGAGAAAGAGAAACATAATAAAATGAATGATGTATTCAGTGAGACTTACAACTGGACGAAGTATAGTCGACGGGTATATAGCAATTTGTGCTTTGCGAAAAAGTTATATTCATGATGAAATATTTTGAGACGCAGTCCTTTCAAAAATTGAATTTAATATCATAATAAATTTCAAATGATTTCATCTTCTTCTGAACATCTCATTTTCTGAATTCTAATATCATGTCTTGATGGAGTTAAAAATTGCAATTGCGATTGACTAGATAAATCTTAGCTTTATTTTTGTCATGCGAATATTTGCAGTCAGAAATATTACATCAATTTCAGAATTGTGAACGCACATGTTTCCAAAGAAATCTGATTAGTAAATGCAACTGTGCAGATATCAGATTTCCAACACGTGGAGTGAGCATTGGAGTACTGCCATTGGCTGAAAAAGTTCCGCTTTGCATTTTGGATCAACTGATGAAACTTGCAGAAATCCCTGGTGATACTAACTTTTCAGTAGCAACTTAATGTATTTTATCTTTGTATCTTGCTTAATACATAGGGGTGGGGCCCAGCTCAGTGTAAGTCCAGGGTTCAATTACCAGTCCGGCCCAAGTTAGATGGCTGTTTCATCCTTCATCTTATTGCTATGGTCCCTGCCTGTCCTAATACGGACATAAAGCCCTATACTCATATATGTCAAGGCAATAATAGCCACAGAGAAACAATGATACAGATTTTTCATTAATAAGGAAACCGATACCACGTTCTTAATTTCTGTGAAATGCACTGATACAATAAATTAGGTGTCATCTCATCAGCTATTATAAATAACAATTAAGGTTTAAACTTTGAAGGCATCCGAATGAGATTTGTTGTGGTTGAAATATTTGTTACAAAGATATTTTAGCATGCTTCCGAATCTTTCACTCATTTTTTAAATGAAGCAAATTCTTGTTTCTTTCCAGCAAACGAGTCTGATACTGATGGCAAAACAACGAGTCCCAGAGACTGTTACGATGATACAATGCATCAATTCCTGGACAACAAAATCGGATGTAACAATGCAGATGAATGTCCACAGTCATGCAAGTAAGTTAATTGCATTTGGCCATCAATAATGTCTGCATGGTTTCATTGGAAATATTTGCAGTACTAAAAGGATGAGATATTTGCTCTTTCCAGAGGCGTTACTTTCGAATCATCTATTTCCTTGTGTAAATGGCCTTCTAAAGTCTCGGCAGTAAGTTTTTACATTTTTTGTCATGTCATATTTAGATGTTGTCTAATAATAATGACTGTGAATTAATAATTTTGCCAACAGTATTTTGCTTTATTTTTTAAATGCCCTGTGTTATTAGAGAGTTGAAATGATAATTGTACCGGAAGCTGATAAGGTTTGGTATCCTAGCTACGTAATGTTTGAATTCGATATTCAAGGAACAGCTGTTTTTACATAATCATTTAATTCCCACAAGGTTAGATTTTGTTAAAAAGTAGGCACAGAAAACTAAGACTCCTAAATCAAATGCTAGAATGTGCACTGTGCAAGCCATGTCTTTGCCACTGGTGCACCAGGTACAGTTACTTTCATAAAATATGGTCAATGCTGTATCCTGGCTATAGCTATAAGTGGCTAAAGCCTGCTGCTTCTGTCACCTCCTAGCTTACACCTACCACCACTGAAAAAAATATAAACCTTAGGAAATGCATGGAACTTGTCTAATAAATCAAACATTTTTTTGTACGATAGACTTGCATCTTTTCAACAACAAAAAAAGACAAATATGCGTAAACCTTGACTAATGTTACCTACTTTTAGATCCAGCTTCCAGTAGCCATGTACAGCCGGACAGTTCCGTTTAGTAGGAGGTAGCATCGTATAGCAGAAGTTGTCTAGCTTTGTCTAGGTATAATTTGACAGGTCCTTTTTAAATCTCATATCTATTGCGTGTAAATAACATGCAATCTATTAACATTATGTAGGTCGCCTGAGTTTTTGCTCATAAAATTGCCGTAATTGTGGTATTCACACTGTAATCCCTTAGCATCAATGGCGTTCTGTCCTGTCGAGAGATGGAGCTACGACCACACCGGTCTTGCTATTGTTTAATGACGTCATCCAACTATAACGTCATCAAATGCACTGATTGACCTTTTGTTGATGACGTCATTGAACAATTGCGAGACCGGTGTGGTCGTAGCTCCATCTCTCGACAGGACAGAACGCCATTGGATTGTGTCAGCACCACTGCCGTTGTTTATGACTAATGTTGCGGTTGACTGATTCTGATGGTAGGGGGCACTACAGAAGGGGTTGTGGCTAGTATTTGGTATCGGCCCAATTTAAAACCGATCCACCGAACCGATACCAAGAGCCTGGTATCGGCCGATACCGATACCCGATCCTCATATCGGTGCACCTCTACTTTTTAATGAAACTAACTGTAGGTCTTCATCCACTCTGTTACCATCATTTCCAGGAGGTGACCAAGAACCTTCAAGGATAAATTGAGTTTCCAAGACTTTCGAAGATAATAATTTTAACATGCAAGGTTTGTGCAAGTCTGGTGTATGCCAAGGTACAATAACAAGAAAAAAATGTTTTCTGTTTCAGAAACATGTCATGGATCACTTGAGGAACAGATCTTCAGTGGCAGATAAAATCATAACAACAGGGATGTCAGAACTAAGAAGCAATTTGCTTGAATTAAAAGTGTTCTATATCACCTTTAGCATGGAGCAAACGTCCCAAATACAAGCCATTGAGGTACAGATTTACATACATTGGAATCTAGCCCACATGGGCTGACAAGTTACTCACAATTCTTAAACATAAACAAGTGGCAAAAAAAAAATCATGATTAGTTATAGTAGTAGTAGTAGTGGTAGTAGTAGTAGTGGTAGTGGTAGTGATAGTAGTGGTAGTGGTGGCAGTGGTGGTAGTGGTAGTAGTAGTAGTAGTAGTGGTAGTGGTGGTATTGGTAGTGGTAGTGGTAGTAGTATTAGTATTAGTAGTATAAGTAGTAGCGGCAGTGGTAGTAGTAGTAGTGGTAGTAGTAATAGTGGTAGCAGCAGTGGTGGTAGTAGTAGTAGTAGTAGTAGTAGTAGTGGTAGTGGTAGTGGTAGTGGTAGTAGTATTAGTAGTAGCGGCAGTGGTAGTAGTAGTAGTATTAGTAGTAGTAGTATAAGTAGTAGCGGCAGTGGTAGTAGTAGTAGTGGTAGTAGTAATAGTGGTAGCAGCAGTGGTGGTAGTAGTAGTAGTAGTAGTAGTAGTAGTGGTAGTGGTAGTGGTAGTGGTAGTGGTAGAGAGTGGTAGTGGTAGTAGTATTAGCATTAGTAGTAGTAGAAGTGGTGGTAGTAGTAGTAGTAGTAGTAGTGGAAGTGATAGTAGTAGTAGTAGTAGTAGTAGTAGTAGTAGTAGAGGTAGTGGTAGTGATAGTAGTGGTAGTGGTGGCAGTGGTGGTAGTGGTAGTAGTAGTAGTAGCGGAAGTGATAGTAGTAGTAGTAGTAGTAGTAGTAGTGGTAGTAGTAGTAGTAGAAGTAGTAGTAGTGGTAGTGGTAGTGGTAGTGGTAGAGAGTGGTAGTGGTAGTAGTAGTAGTAGTAGTGGTAGTAGTGGTATTGGTAGTGGTAGTGGTAGTAGTAGTAGTATTAGTAGTAGTAGTATAAGTAGTAGCGGCAGTGGGAGTAGTAGTAGTGGTAGTAGTAATAGTTGTAGCAGCAGTGGTGGTAGTAGTAGTAGTAGTAGTAGTAGTGGTAGTAGTAGTAGTAGTTATAGTAGTAGTAGTGGTAGTGGTAGTAGAGAGTGGTAGTGGTAGTAGTAGTGGTAGTGGTAGTAGTAGTGTAACAGTAAAAGTAGTAGTCGTGGTAGTAGTATTAGTAGTGGTATTAGTAGTGGTATAAGTTATGGTAAAAGTAGTAGTAATAGTAGTAGTGGTGATGGTAGTGGTAGTAGTTGAAGTTATGGTAGTAGAAGTGATAGTAGTAGTGGTAGTTGTAGTAGTAGTGTAATGGTAAAAGTAGTAGTCGTGGTAGTAGTAGTAGCAGCAGTGGTAGTAGTAGTAGTAGTGGTAGTAGTAGTAGTAGTGGTAGTAGTAGTAGTGGTATTAGTGGTGGTAGTGGTATTAGTAATGGTAAAAGTAGTAGTAATAGTAGTAGTGGTGGTGGTAATGGTAGTAGTTGAAGTAATGGTAGTAGTAGTGATAGTAGTAGTAGTAGTGATAGTAGTAGTAGTAGTGGTAGTAGTAGTAGTAAAAATATTTATTAATGAGACATGTGTGCAAGTATAAACAGTAGAATATTTACAAATCTTCTATATTACACACCCAAGCACAACTAGGATATATTGGTCACTTAACTGTAAAACATAGTTTAGTTCAAATATTTTCCGTTTTGGTTATGACGTAAGTATATAATCGCTATATATTACATGTTTCACTATGAAATGTCTCTTCTGAAAAAACACTGTGTATGACTAACAATTTAAAATTTACCAATTATAAACAAAGATATATAACATAGGAATGATGTTGAGCAGATCTTGCTTGCTATCTGGGAAATGTGCAACAATTTGGACATTTTGACTGACAGCTTAGTCAAAGAGATTATCAGTGTATCTAAAGCTTCCTTTTAAATTCTATTTAAATATATCTTTTAATTGCAGCTGACAGAAATGTTATCAGACCTGGGTGGAAATTTAGGCATGTACCTGGGAGCGTCTCTCTTCGCATTTTTTGAACTATTGAAGATAATATTAAAGGCTATTGTGCGGTCTTTAAGAAGATTAAACCAAAAATGGACAAAGGACACAAAAGTGCAAAGTGAATAATAATAAGGAAATCAACTTTCAGGCATCATATGTCTTATTTAGTAGTACTACTATATTTATGAGAAAGTTATGAATACCTTATGTGCCAGAGAATCAGCCTTTTTTAAATAAAAATACTTAACTACAGTATAACTTATTAAACGTTTGCCGCACGAAATACACCTGCTCTAGGTTTGGACATACCTTTTTTGTATTGTCTCGCACTCAGATATGGTCGATTTCTTCCAACTTTAATCAATTTCTGTGCCATTTTCGAATTCACGTTTCGTTGATAATCCATCATAGCCATATGGCATTAGTTATGAATTGTGAACTATCAAATAAATAAATAAAATAAATAGAGATTTTGTACTGCAAACTCAGCCATAGTAACTATGTAGAGGTGGCGACGCCTAGCGGGCACCTACTGTTGGTCCCCCATTAGGACAGTAAAATCGGAGTGCAAGCAGATAGTTAACAGAGCAGTACTTGTGTACATCACAAGAAAATAAGGTATGCTAACGTGTTTATTGAGAAAAGTGTGTCGTAAATGTCAACTAAATTTACATTTACAACACATTTGCATCTAATACAATGAAGGTCGGTTCTTGCTATGCTATTTAATATATTTGTCATTTCACTCTTCATTTTATATTTCATTTCCTTATCCATGTCAGCAAACAAGTTTTACTATGCTTACTTTTTTATTCTTGTCCGAGTGATAATAACCTTTATATATATCTTATATTATATTATCTTATCATATTTTATCTTATATTATCTTACATTATCTTATATTATCTTATATAATATTATCTTATCCTATCTTATCTAATCTTATTTTACCCTGTATTATCTTATATCTTATCTTATCTTATCTTATCTTATCTTATCTGATCTGATCTGATCTGATCTTATATTATATTTAATATATTTTTCCATTCTTGGAAATTGGTCCAGAAGGGTCGAAGTTTAAGCAAACTCATAAGTATTATGACCAAGTTCAGAGTGAATTGTACATTGCAAAAAGAAATCTTTGTCATTTCATATAGTGTACCCCTTCAAAGACATGCAAGTAATTAGGGTTTCTCTAGACACCAAACTTTGCGAAAGCTCTCTTATTCCAAAAATTGAGTTGCTTTTATCAGCAACATTTTCTTTCCTTAACTCTAGTAGCTTAAATCGCAACAATGTTCTTTAAATTTTTTTATTTGTTCAATTGTTACTAATGGTATAGACAGACAAATATTTGATTGTTGTTAATTGATGTATAAATTGTTGTATTATTATGATATACAATTTTACATAGAGAATCACTATAAGCAAATGTTTCTATTGTTGTAAACAACGAGTAACTTGAGATTTCTCTAAATAAATTGCTTTAAGTTGTCCAGAACAGTATCACTTAGGCTGATCAATTATTCTAAATTAATTAATGATCTACTTTCTGATTATTTTAAATCTTTTTCCTTTCTTTGGGAGCATGTCTCTCACAGTTACACTACAAGACGATGCAGCAATCTTTGTAAGCATGATTTAGCAAAAAATGGCATTGCATGCAGACTACCCAACATCTACAACAAAATGAATCAAATTAAGACTAAATGACAAATGTTTTCATACAATGAAGTCTGCCTTATCAACAATTGCTACATCTGAGGGGGGCAATACAGCTTTTATAATCTAGAATAATACAAAGCAGCTAAAAATGTAAAAGGATTAACTAAGATATAACAAAAGGTAGATAAAAGTGTAGTATGGGAGACAGAGAAAACCCAGGAGAGGGTGGGTGGGTTGAAGAAACGCAGTGGTGATGAAAATCAAAATGGCGGAATGTTGTTGTTTTGGGGGTCACAGATGATAGGTCACGGGGTGTTTGACCCAATTAACGGCTGAGTGAACCTGTCATCCTGTGCAAAAATTTGTTTGGCTGCTCTAAACGCTATTATTTTGCGACAAGATGACAGAGACATAATTTGGGTTAAATAATTTTTATTTATTATAAAATAAGATAGAAGTAGTGAAATGGACAGAATGTGAACATAGTTAGATGAGAATACAATTAGGAGTACAAGAAAGGTTACTAGAGAATGTGAACATAGGATAATCTAGAATAATACAAAGCAGCTAAAAATGTAAAAGGATTAACTAAGATATAACAAAAGGTAGATAAAAGTGTAGTATGGGAGACAAAGAAATCCCAAAGTCACGAAGGCCAGTAGGCAGAGGGACTGTCTCCATGTGTTAATTTGATAAGCTATTAGAAGCAGACATAATGATGGGATGATAAGAGTCAACACCATGTTGCATATTTATGCCATGCGGGGTTTTATATTTATTTCAGCATACACACCCAGTAAAAGACACCACTGATTTAATGTCTCATTCAACATTTGTTAAACCAATGTCCATCTGAGATGTAGCGCATGAAGAGTGCCCAGGCTGATCAAGGATCTTCAGCAAGGCTACCAATGTGTTTTAAACTGATTTAACTGTTACCCAACAGCTTCCATTCAAGACTAAATCTGTTAATTCTGTCTACAGAGACACAAGATTTAAGTGTAATCTTATTTGGAAGGGTACATTGTGAATGATTCCAACCTTAATAACAATGCTTGGTTTTGCATATAATGGTTTTAAATAATAAATTTTAATATAATTTAGGCACTTATTAGTGTTTAGATTATGAACATTTTTCAGCATTATTGGCTTGCCTAGCTCAATATTTGACATTCACCCATCTATTACAGAAATTTTTTGTTTGGGTCTGACCACTCCTTACAATGGGAAAAAGACTTGCGAAGGGAACAAGTATGGAAACATATGCCATTTCTCCTGCAATGCTGGGTACGTTTTCTACAAAGGAAGCAGCAGCAGAATATGTATGGGCAATCGTGAATGGACTGGGACAGATCTTCAGTGCCTTCCATATTCCTCGCCCTTTGGGATCTCACCATCTTCGTTGTTCAATGCTGATGTCCCATAATTATTTAAGCCAATGCAATATTTCAGACTTTTTTTGTGTATCATAACTTGTAGTATGTTTATTGTATAATTAAACTTATTTAGTTAATTGAAGAAATCCATGCTTTTCCTTAATAACACTCCATAAATTTCATTGTGAACATGAACTCCCGGCACTGACATCATTATAATTTTCTATAGTTAGTGTTGGTTTGTGGGTGGCCCTTTGGCAGCGATGACATGATCATCTTGGAAGAGTCACCTTATTAAATGTAAATCTCTGTATTTTTAACATGTTTTTGTAATAATAGTGGGCAAAATAAATTAATCTGAATCTGAATCACAGATTTTGCAAGATGATCGCACAAACTTGAGAAAGCTGAAACAACCAAAAAAAAATGCATTGTTTCATAAGACTCCCTATTTACATTATCATGGCACATAAGGATATTTGGCAATTTTATTCTTTCTCATTTAAATGAAGAAATATTCTAATTTCCATGAATTTACATGACACAAATATAGAATCATTGAAATACCTGGCTGTCATCGTCAAACTTCTTGAAACTTCGTTCTGACATATTAATATTTTTCACACTGACTCAAGACTGAAATCAAATCTGATATAGCAAATGGAACTAATAATTTATTGACATAAAACACATCTGTAAGATACATCAGTCACATATACCTATGTATGTCACATTTATACATGGTTTATGTATTTTTTTAATATTCATTTTTAAATAACTAGTTTGTATTTATATAAATAGTGATCTTTTGACAATTTATTAAACTTTATATAACCATGTTCTAAAACATCTGTTGATAAATTTTTTTTTTGGGGCAAATGTAATTATTAGAAACCTAGTAAGTTGTTTTTACATCAGGACAAACAAAGCAGCCAATTTTAGGATGATAGTGCAGAGTAAAACTATAGAGAAACCATTACTCTATGGTAATACACACTTCGGTACCACTGTAATGCAGTCCAGTCAATAAGAAAAAAAACAGTAAAATACTGATATTATCGCTCATTCGATATTTACCTTGTAATCAACTGGTGTTTTTTCCCAGACAAATAGTTATAGGTCTCTGTTATCTCCCCCCACAGTTCTTCTAACTTCTTGGCATTGAAATTCACAATAGTTCCGACATGTACTACACAGTATTAATTAAATAATCACGGATAAATGAACCTAAATTTTGCTCGGCTGCAAACTCAGCCATAGTGCTTATGTGGAGGTGGTGACGCCTAGCAGGCACCTACTATTGGTCCCCCATTAGGACAGTAAAATCGGAGTGCAAGCCGATAGTTAACAGAGCAGTACTTGTGTACATCACAACAAAATAAGGTATGGTAACGTGTTTATTGAGAAAAATGTGTCGTAAATGTCAACTAAATTTACATCTAATACAATGAAGGTCAGCAAACACGTTTTACTATGCTTACTTTTTTTATTCTTCAGTTAATGTCAATGTCTCAGAGCTACTGGGTCTGAAGCTTAGTCAGCTTATACTACCTACTGGAGGCAATCATAATGATGAGATAATAAGGCTTGGAGTCCACACTATCTTACACATTACTCCATGGGTGAAGCTTTTTACTTGTCTGCATAGATGTCAAGTACCAGGCACCTCCGAAGGGGGACTTCAGCAAGTAAACTGCTTGGCGACTACACCGTACTATAGAGTATACGAATTATCGCTTACGGGCAAAGCGTGCACGAGGAAAAGGTCATATAACTTTTTTAGGCGTTATTTACACAAATTTTGTGTAATGGACGGGGTTAATTATGCCAGATGACAGTTTTGGAATTGAAGAAGAGACTGAAGAGCAACATTGCATTATTAAGAGGCCAGAATGCAGATGGAATTGCATGGTAATATACTTTTTTTTTTAACAGATTACTATTTAGATAAAAGAATTAAACTGCATATATTAGATTATTTTAGGCATCACTTGTAGTGCATGACAAATCGAAGGCAATTGTTTTTTAAGCGCAGTAAGCCTATTGTCAACATTCATCTGATTATATTATCCTAGTGTTACAGATTGTATTGAACTTCATATTTTTCAAATACATTTCAGATTAGAAGCCTACAATCGGAATGATGATTTTGCATCATCTTCTTCTGTACTACTGCGCCCGGTCAGTATCTGACTTGCTGGACAACATAAATCAAATAATTGATTTAAGATTATCCTTTTCTAATTACAATTATTTGTCAATGCTAAATAGTTTCTCAGAGTTATATCTGCATTCTATTTGACAGGTTTTGGACAAATTACCTGCGAATGACCTGAAATCTTTAGAAGGAAAAGATCTGGATAAAAACAGGAAAATGGCATGCTACTCTGAGTGTGAAGATAACAATTTGTTTGTCACAGGAATTGTCAATGCTGCCATGAAGAAGAATGTCAAGTATGTTAATGAAATTTCCTCTTGTTACAGTGTCACAGTAAAGATAGTTTTATATGAATGATGGAGCCACTAGCTATAAGCTCTGATAAGTGGGGCCACCTAGTTATTAGTCCAATTTCATTGCTTAGTCAAGCAGAACGAGCACCTGTTCATAGCTCTGTGATTGCAGCCTTTGAATGGAGAGGAGCTCAGTGGGCACTCCTTCATTTTCAAGTGAACCTTTAGGTTTTTTAGTTATCTCACCATTTCATATACTGGATTGTTATGAAGTGAGGTACATCTACAGTCAACCTGATATACATGCAAGACACAGTTCAGCCTGATAAGCCAGAACATTACTCATATGATTGACTACAGTGTGCAAGCAACTACAACTTTATACATTAAGAACTTTACTCATATGATTGTACAGTGTACAAGCAACAATAACTATATACATTAGGGTAGCTGCAGACAACTAAAGTATTAAACTCTTTTGAGTGACTTTAATTTGATTATTTGACTTGGTAATTCATTTGATTATACTTTTTGGTTGCACTATTTGTTATCATTTAGGGATTTATTGATCAAATTGAATTACATGGTACTCCACTAATACTTAAGATATTATTGATTGAAACCAGTAATAAATTAATGAGTTGTTTTTTAACAGTTTGATGCATTGTTGTTTATCTTGATTTACAATTGCTGTTCATGCTCAACCTTCCACCCTAACATGAGCATTCACAGATACAAGTGACGTGACATGCAGCTCGGTTGTTGTATGACCCACTGCAGCACTATACAAGAGAAAAAACAGTTAATTTAAGCTACACAACTATAAGCTTAAATTCCGCAAAGATGGGAAGCTGCTGAATGCCTGCTGTGAGTGCCCAGCAGGAAAGGGCCCCTTGTGCTTCTTGCAAGCTCATCGCAGCAGTCACCTTTCTGCTTGTCACTCTGAAGGAGGAGGGGAAACTGGCGACTGCTGTGAGCTGCACTGACAGGCTTCAATTGTTCCACCAACCAACAAAGCGACACATAGGTATTATATAATATGGATAATTTTACAATTATTCATTTTTTTTAAATACCCAAGGTAATGATCTAAAAAAAGAAAAATACATTTCAGGGTCGCCTGTGAAGGCTGAAGAGCTTGAACTGCCTTCGAAGAAACATACGCACCTAGATGACCCTAGGCCCAAAAGTTTGAGGAATATTGCAGGCTCTACAGATTTCGTTCATAATGGGGTGATTAGCAACTAGCACTACCACAAGATGAATCTCCAAAAAAAGATCTAATGTCAACTTTAGAAAATATTTTCAACCATTGGTAATTGTTTTGCCAGTCAGCAATTTCATTCACAAGTGGGGGATAGATAGGCATTACAGATATACTTGGCAGAAGCCTGTCGACATGAAAACTGCGATGATGGACCATGACTATCTGAAGTTGTCGGTCCCGGAATATTGGTTTGATCAGATCAGCATTTAATAAAGCTTTTCACGACAGTCAGTAAAAATAGTGGAGTGATATATATAACAGGGTTGAACATGCATTTCAAAACACATTTAATGAACGTTGTGACCTAGCATATTAAATTGGATATCAAAAACACATACATATGTTATATCTCAGGTCACAGAAGAGCAAGCAATGATTATTGAATGCACGATAACAGCACAAGCTCGTTGTGACAGGTGGCACAAGGAGAGGAGGTGGAGGATAACTACATCCAACTTTGGGATGATCACCCATTTGACAGAGTGACGAAATATGAAAACTCTGTGAAGTAATCTACTTTCACTACCCGCTCTTAATACACCCCTGATACTACATGGATAATGTTATGTGGCTGAAGCTATTAATCAGTTTGAACAGAAATTAAATCTCAAAATGAAAAATGTGGATTGTTCATTTGTGTAAAACATCCTTATCTTGGTGCTGCACCAGATGGTGTTGTAAGGGAGCATGCATTGGTTGAGATGAAATTCCAAGGACCCAATTTTCCATTCTTGAAAATTGGTCCAGAAGGGTCGAAGTTTAAGCAAACTCATAAGTATTATGACCAAGTTCAGAGTGAATTGTACATTGCAAAAAGAAATCTTTGTCATTTCATATAGTGTACCCCTTCAAAGACATGCAAGTAATTAGGGTTTCTCTAGACACCAAACTTTGCGAAAGCTCTCTTATTCCAAAAATTGAGTTGCTTTTATCAGCAACATTTTCTTCCCTTAACTCTAGTAGCTTAAATCGCAACAATGTTCTTTAAATTTTTTTATTTGTTCAATTCTTACTAATGGTATAGACAGACAAATATTTGATTGGTGTTAATTGATGTATAAATTGTTGTATTATTATGATATACAATTTTACATAGAGAATCACTATAAGCAAATGTTTCCATTGTTGTAAACAACGAGTAACTTGAGATTTCTCTAAATAAATTGCTTTAAGTTGTCCAGAACAGTATCACTTAGGCTGATCAATTATTCTAAATTAATTAATGATCTACTTTCTGATTATTTTAAATCTTTTTCCTTTCTTTGGGAGCATGTCTCTCACAGTTACACTACAAGACGATGCAGCAATCTTTGTAAGCATGATTTAGCAAAAAATGGCATTGCATGCAGACTACCCAACATCTACAACAAAATGAATCAAGATTTTTAAGACTAAATGACAAATGTTTTCATACAATGAAGTCTGCCTCATCAACAATTGCTACATCTGAGGGGGGCAATACAGCTTTTCGAGGGATGATATGGTAAGAGATGAAGCAGAATTCAGCCAATCAAAGAGGGGAACTGCAGGGATGACACATATTTAATGAATGAGCAAAAATTAATCAGGGATTACATATTGATTTCCACCAATCAGCATCAATCTCGAGGACACACCTTTTCATTTAAGTGACCAATGAAATATACAGGCCTCGGAATGATACAGGGTCTCGGGTGATGAAACCAGGGAGATACAGCCTCTTGCCATGTGATAACCAAAAGATATTGTATTGTATTGTACAGTTTAGTCATAGTCTGAACTTAAGTAACCTTAAATGACCACCTGATGTATTGTTGTGATTTGAATCCTGGACCTTCAGCAGAGCTGGTCAATGTGTAATTTACTTGTTGTAAAACACTGCTTTATAAGATAGTTTCTCAAATTTCTTATATCTTTATTTCAGCCGTTAGTTGTGGGAATCCTGGTTCTCTGCTAAATGGCTACTCATACGGCACAGAATACACCTTAGGGAACGTCGCCTTCTTTTCTTGCAAAACTGGTTTCCGTTTATTTGGATCAGAAAGAAGAGAGTGTCTGGCAAGCGGACAATGGAGTGGCCATGAAGCTACATGTGAGAGTAAGTGGAACATAATGCATGTCTTATTTCAACATTTTTTGCATTGTATAGTCATGGTCTGAAGGTTAGTAAGCTTAAATGACCACCTGATGCAATGTTGTGATTTGAATCCTGGACCTTCAGCAGAGTTGGTCAAAGTGTACTTTACTTGCTTGGAAATCAATGCATTATCAGTTAGTTTCTCACACATTTTTAATATCTTTATTTCAGCTGTTAATTGTGGGAATCCAAGGTTACCCGCTAAATGGCTACTCACACAGCGCAGAATAAACCTTTGGGAACGTCGCCTACTTTTTTTGCAAAACTGGTTTCCATTTATTTGGATCAGAAAGAAGAGAGCGTCTGGCAAGCGGACAATGGAGTGGCCATGAAACTACATGTGAGAGTAAGTGGAACAATGCATGTCTTATTTTTTGAACTAATAGCAATTTACCATCTCAAATAACCATCAGACAATGTCACTTTACTATAGTGAAATAAAAAAGCTCAAAATGTACCAGAAAATGCCATATTAACTGGCCAGTGATGGCCCTGTGACGCTATGCTGGCCCTGCGTCACTTTTGTACAAAGAACTGACCGTGGCAAAATCTTTTGAGACCTTACTGTAGAGGTGCACATGTTTTTCTTTTCCTTACAGTTATAATTTGTGAAGAACCTCCAATCCCTAGAAATGGCTATTTACGAAGGACTCGTGAGACATACTACATGAGTTTAACTGTAACATTCATGTGTCAAGATGGGTACACCCTAGAAGGCTCTTCCAGCACCATTTGTGAGAGAGACCCTGAACTATCTCATCTGGGTGGAGGCGGGAAGTGGTCAAAAGAGCCACCAATTTGTAAACGTAAGTTGCAATGTATATCACAAATTAACAACAACTGTTACAATACTGTACTTAATATCTAATGATTCAATTGTAATTGATTTGTTTCTTCTTATCCAGCTGCAAACTGTGGAGACCCAGGGACAATAGAAAATGGGGCCAAGGACGGTTCTCTCTTTTATTATCCCAACAATGTGACATTTGTCTGTTTCGGTGGTTATTACCTCCAGGGGGCAGCAGAGATTCATTGTGGATTTAATGGAGTGTGGTCTGCGCCGCCACCTACATGTACTGGTAGGTATAAATATAATAGTTTTTTCTACTTGTTACGGTGAAACTACGGCAATACGTATGTTATAAGGAGGAGGTGCCAAATTTTTTTTTCTGAACTTATCATTTTACATTGCATTATATTAGGATATTTCCATTGTTTATCAGATGTTGCTTTGGATTTTCAATCCTAGAAGGTAATTAAATTAGTCTCCCCTTTTGCCCTCCTGACATATCAGTTAATCATCGCCTAAGCTGCATATTAATATCATTATTATACATGACATTGTGCTCATTTGTTAATTCTGGAATATCTATTGTTGAGTTTCAATCTGATGTCTAACAACATATACAAATCACTGACTTTCTAGTCTGCCAATTATTGTTATCATAAGCATTTTACAAATTCATTCTACCATTTTTTAGAGTGTCCAGAAAATGAATACAACTCAAATACAGATGGTACCAAACAGTGCACACCATGTCCGAAGAACACATACACAGCCACAGTCACAGTTGCAGGGACCAGTGCTCAAAAATGTATCTGTGACATGGGATTCTTTGGGTCTCCTGAAGGACCATGTTTAGGTCAGACTTTCCATCTTATTCTTCTTTATTTAGATCTCCAAGTGAATATTGCGCAGTGGTCTAAACAACAAAAGCTCCTGATTAGCTTATTTGATAAGCTATTAGGAGCAGATATAATGATGGGATGATAAGAGTCAACACCATGTTGCATATTTATCCCATGTGGGGTTTTATACTTATTTCAGCATACACACCCAGTAAAAGACACCACTGATTTAATGTCTCATTCAACATTTGTTAAACCAATGTCCATCTGAGATGTAGCTCATGAAGAGTGCCCAGGCTGATCAAGGATCTTCAGCAAGGCTACCAATGTGTTTTAAACTGATTTAACTGTTACCCAATAGCTTCCATTCAAGACTAAATCTGTTAATTCTGTCTACAGAGACACAAGATGTAAGCTTAATCTTATTTGGAAGGGTACATTGTGAATGATTCCAACCTTAATAACAATGCTTGGTTTTGCATATAATGGTTTTGAATAATTAATTTTAATATAATTTAGGCACTTATTGATGTTTAGATTATGAACATTTTTCAGCATCATTGGCTTGCCTAGCTCAATATTTGACATTCACCCATCTATTACAGAAATTGTTTGTTTGGGTCTGACCACTCCTTACAATGGGAAAATGACTTGCGAAGGAAACAAGTATCGAAACATATGCCATTTCTCCTGCAATGCTGGGTACTTTTTCGACAAAGAAAGCAGCCGCAGAATATGTTTGGACGATGGTGAATGGACTGGGACAGATCTTCAGTGCCTTCCATATTCCTCACTCTTTGTGACCTCACCATCTTCATTGTCCAATGATTATGTCCCATAATTATTCAAGCCAATGTAACATTTCAGACTTTTTTTGTGTATCATAACTTGTAGTGTGTTTATTGTATAATTATACTTATTTAGTTAATAGAAGAAATCTATGCTTTTCCTTAATAACACTCCATAAACTTCATTGTGAACATGGACTCCCGGCACTGACATCATTATTATTTTCTATTGTTAGTGTTGGTTTGTGGGTGGCCCTTCGGCAGCAATGACATGATCATCTTGGAAGAGTCACCTTATTAACTGTAAATCTCTGTATTTTTAACATGTTTTTGTAATAATAGTGGGCAAAATAAATGAATTTGAATCTGAATCACAGTACTTAAGGTGAGTGCAAAAAGAGGTCCATGAGACAAAAATGAGAGGCTGTCTCCCTTGCCCAGTCCATTCTCACACAACAAGCATTGCCAATGTGTCTGTGATGCTGGTTATGAGGGCCCAGCAGGTGAGATATTTGCTAGGACTATAAAAAAGAAACGTAAACAATTTTGTAATTAAAATGGAATAGGGTAGTTGGCCCGGACCAAGATTGGCCTCTACTATGTGATTTAGTATGATGCTGTAACAGACTATCTACCAAATGGAAACCAAATACACTCCTTGGCAACAAAAAATGAGGCAATCCAGTGTGTATCAGTATGCAGCAAAAAAACAATCTTTCGGCAAAAGAATGCATGACATTTTAGCGAAAAGGGCTTTATTCAACCATGAAGTATTGTTTCATTATGAAATCAGACAAAACTTAACATTCCAGGAAGCAAGCTGCTTACAGCGCCTCCTCTTTTACCGTCAATCCATCGCTGCAGGCACGCCGAAATATTTTCAGCTAATTTGCTTGAGGCCCACATGGTCAGAGCTGTCAAACTAATAACAGCAATTAGATGGGCTTGTCCTGCATGCACGGTGCATGACACTCACTGATATGGAGTGTGAAAACAGTTTATATTGTTCAGAATAACTTTTAATAGCTTCAATTAATATCTGCAAACAGAGCATTCTGTAAACAAAACCCATGTGTTTATGGGCGTTGTAACGGTATTAGCTGGTATTTTACCCTTTTCTATTTGAAGGCCTGACCTCATTGGCCAGGGGTATTGATTTGAACTGGGACTTCGCCATGTAGATTAACCCATTTACTCATGTATCAATGCGAATAGCAATCTCTCAACCTTAGAACTTGTGAAGTTCAGGTCATGCATGCTGTTTTTTTCAACTAAAAAATAAAATGGCCATCTTAAGTCGGCGGTTGAGACAACTAGCCAGCTGTTTTCAATCTTAATGACCTAGGAACTATATGTTGTGAATTCGCTCATGGCCGATCGAGTGACGGCAATGGTGAAAGTGCACCCCGCCTTGCACTCCCCCTTATGAGCAAGTTGTCCAGGAAGATGCTGTCATTAGCCGATTCGACAGAAATTAGTGTTAGTCTGACTCGACAATTCAGTTTATTTAGGTTTGGACAGAGGGCAGATCTAATCTGGTTAGGATGTAATGAGCACAGTAAATTTGAACTGAAAAACATTTGGAAAGCCCCACACCGGTGGACAAACAAAAAATGAGCCAGACTAGCTTTTCATAAATTCTAATATCCATATTGTCTTCCGGAAAAACACTATCCAAAACCTTAACACAATAATATTTCACTAAAATAATTGGAATTTACTAAAGTTTCATTTTTTAAAAGTAGTTTTGAAGTTGCACTCTGCCACTTTCTTTTCACAGACATTTCTTACTTTCATTTCAGACTTTAAAAAGTCTTCCAAATGTCTTGCCAACCTGAAAATTTCCCACTAGCTAACCTTTTTTCTTGTTGTATGCCCTTGACCTGTTGAGATAAACCTCAGTAAATGCCAAATGAATCCAGTAATTCAATGAGGCCAAAACCCTTTTGTTATCAATTTTGCTGTGTGAATAGGCACAGTGTCTTCATGAAATGTTAAAGTTTGACTGTTATCATCAGAAAACAGTATGTCAAGGCTGGACAAACCCCTTATATCACAAAAATTCCAAGCATTCTGTTGCAATTACAGATATGGATCAGTCAATCTGGAAATTCAGTCAACTGATCAAGTATTGGGATAAGCCTTCAATTTGCAACAGGACCTCTCAGCTTAGAATGTTGGTCAGCATCTGTATTGGAATAAACTGCAGGGCACATTGTATGGTTATGACACATCTTCAGACCTGATGCCTATGATGAGTCATCATACATCATACACATTTGCAATGGAAAGATAGGGATATGCGTCACTGATGACTCATCATGCACACATTTTTCTCCCTAAAGCAGGAATATTCTTCACTCTTACATATCACTGTAACATACTGATATACATTGGCTTGCCTCATTTCATTTTTGCACAGGAGTCTATATCAAAGTATAGTATAACAAGACTCACTGAAACCACACTATTTGGGATGTCTTTGTATGTGCTGGTCTGTCATGAATGGCAGGCTAATAATTTCTTCTTTATTAGTGGGACCTTTGTTGCAAGTCATTATAAATAAGCCTGACTCCGATTCTATATTATCAAATTATAAACCTGACAGAGGCTGATGCACCAACAAATGGTGGACCTTTGTCAGTGGTATCGAGAAGAGAACAGTCAGCAATGCAATGATTGATATGAATTTCCATCTCAGACGAATAACTATGAAACTTGTGGTTTGACGACTGGATACAAATGGAGCCATGAAGAAAGAGGTGAAACAATTGAAGCCTGCATCAGTGAGGATATTAATGACATTATGAGACATTCTAGACTAACTTTCTATTAGTTCTCAAATAATGAAATTCCTAGGACACTCAGCGGTAAGGGTTGTGACACTTAACAGAATCGTTTACTGAATCCATAATTAGTCTGACTATATGACCGGTTGGAGAAAAAGATGTGCCAACAGTTCTGCACACTAACAATTTCTTTTTGAGAAAGTCAGTGAAAATAGAGTTTTTAGAAAATTTGGAAGTATCAGTTGTTCATAACTGCAGAGCAGATTTCATAAATTTGGAAACTGAACTCAAAAAGACGTCATGTTCGAAACTGTCAGAACCTGACACCCCACATGCCAGAATGTGCACTGTGCTAGCCATGTCTTGGCCACTGGTGTTTGAGGTACAGTTAGTTCCATAAAATATGGTCTACTCTAGACAGCTGTAGCAATCTATTCCTGGCTATGGCTATAACTGGCTAAAGCCTGCCGCTTGTGTCACCTCCTAGCTTACACCTACCACCACTGAAAAAATATAAACCTCAGTAAATGCAAGAAATTTATCTGATGAATCATAAATATTGATATACGATAGACTTGTATCTTTTCAACAAAAAATTACAAATATTCGTAAACCTGAACTTATGCACAAAATGGCCAGCTTTGAGTAGCCAGGTACAGCCGGACAGTTCCGTTTAGTGGCAGGTAGCATCGTATAGCAGAAGTTGTCTAGCTTTGTCTAAGTTTAATTTGACAGGTCCTTTTTAATGAAACTAACGGTAGGTCTTCATCCACTCTGTTATCATTCTTTCCATGAGGTGACCCAGAACTTTCAAGGATAAATTGACAGTTTCCAAGACTTTTAAAGATAATAATTTTACCATGCAAGGTTATGCAAGTCGGGTGTATGCCAAGGTACAATAACAAGAAACCAATGTTTTCTGTTTCAGAAATATGTCAAGGATCACTTGAGGAACAGATCTCCAGTGGCAAATAAAATCTTAACAGCGGGGATGTTCAAGTTTAAGTTTAAGTTCAGGTGCTGTCAGTCCAGAAATAAGAAGCAATTTTCTTGAATTAAAAGTGTTTTATATCAGCTTTGGCATGTAGAAAATGTTCCAAACACAAGTCATTGAGGTACAGATCTACATACATTGGAATCGCACAATTAATATCAAATGATATTGTAGGACCAGGTCGGGCGCTGGGTTCTTAATATACAGCGATAGTGATACAAGTATTTATTTGTTATATTCGTTATATTGAAAAGAAATTATACTTTAATGATATGCTGAAACAATTACATACATAGTTGTTGTTAATATTTATAATGGTGACTATGAACATATATTCAGTTTATAAGTCGATTAATAAATCTGGGAACATCTAGCCCACGTGGGCTGACAAGTCACTCACAAATCTTAAGCATAGCAATAAGAAAATGTGAATAGGGGGAAATAATTAGTAAGATGGAAAAAAAGTTAATATGATAATTGATTCTATATATATAGATTTTATTGACATGTAAAATATCATAAGTGATACATATGTCATTCAGTTAAAAGATAACATGAAAGAGACATTAATGTAAATACAGAAAGCAATAAAATTTCAATAATCAAGGTTCCAGCCACCAAGTTAACTTATAATACGTGTTTAAAATCCACATACACAATAGAAAAAAAAAATACAAGCCGCTAATAAAAACATTTCACTCTTAAAGTCCAAAACATGACAAGCACATCATAACTAATAAACTAATAAACTAAATTAATAACTGTGTGGATACAGGAGATGGTTTTCTCTACACATCGGCTTGAAGGAGAAACTTTCCTAAACAATTTAATAACTCAGGTTCCTTGTTTGTCATTATTGCTGTAAACTTAGTTATATCATCTAGAGACAAGAAGTTGTTAATAAATTTAGTTGCATTCAAAAAAAGGTTAACACGGTGTTGCTCATTACCAGGACAGACAATCAAACAGTGAATTTCGTCTTCCACAAAGTTTAACGTACACTTTTCACATATTCTATTTGGAGCAGGAATTATTGGTTTATGGTGTCGACCTGTTTCAATCTTCAGGCTATGTGAACTTGTCCTAAATCTAGCTATTTTAGTTAACACTTTGCGAATTTGTTGCAATTCAAGATAAGGTTCTATTCTACAATCAGTTTTAAATAGTTTATATGTCCTAAGTTTTGGTTGTTGTGAACTGTCATTTATTGCATTTATAAGTCGCTCATGTTCGGCTTCATAGAGTCTTAGTTTCACTGTGTTAGAGATATTATCAATGTCAAAGTTTCTGAGGTTACAAATATCATATTCAATGTTGCAGTTATTTAATACATGACACACTTTACTGAACCAGTTATTTCCATTTACTGCATTCACATAAATTTCCTTCTGAAAATTTTAACATTTCTTAAGTAAACTGTCATCAGGTGCTCTTTCCAATCTTATCCAGTAATTCACCATTCTAATTTTCTGTCTGACATGCAATGGGAATCTACCTGTTTCACCATAGACTGCTAAAGATGGTGTTTGTTTTCTAACTCCTAATATGTTTTTAAGATATGCAAGTTGCAAATTTTCTAATTCAGGCATAGATTTTTCACTTGTCCATATTTCACTATTGTACTCCAGGATAGGTAAAATATAGGTATCAAACATTCGAAGAGATAGCATGGGATCGATTTTTCCTAATGCTTGTTTTGAATCACCTTGCAGTGCAAAGGGCGCTTTATGAGCTTGTGTTGAGAGGTATTCCGTCATCTTGCTATGTATTCTACGCTTATTAGTAAGCATATAGCCAAGATATTTGAAGCTGTCAACATTTACTAGTTTTTCCCCATTACAGAAGAATTATAGTAGTAGTAGCAGTAGTAAAAGTAATAGTAGTAGTAGTAGTAGTAGTGGTGGTGGTAGTGGTATTGGTAGTAGTAGTAGTAGTAGTAGTAGTAGTAATAGTAGTAATAGTAGTAGTAGTAGTAAGTCGCTCATGTTCGGCTTCATAGAGTCTTAGTTTCACTGTGTTAGAGATATTATCAATGTCAAAGTTTCTGAGGTTACAAATATCATATTCAATGTTGCAGTTATTTAATACATGACACACTTTACTGAACCAGTTATTTCCATTTACTGCATTCACATAAATTTCCTTCTGAAAATTTTAACATTTCTTAAGTAAACTGTCATCAGGTGCTCTTTCCAATCTTATCCAGTAATTCACCATTCTAATTTTCTGTCTGACATGCAATGGGAATCTACCTGTTTCACCATAGACTGCTAAAGATGGTGTTTGTTTTCTAACTCCTAATATGTTTTTAAGATATGCAAGTTGCAAATTTTCTAATTCAGGCATAGATTTTTCACTTGTCCATATTTCACTATTGTACTCCAGGATAGGTAAAATATAGGTATCAAACATTCGAAGAGATAGCATGGGATCGATTTTTCCTAATGCTTGTTTTGAATCACCTTGCAGTGCAAAGGGCGCTTTATGAGCTTGTGTTGAGAGGTATTCCGTCATCTTGCTATGTATTCTACGCTTATTAGTAAGCATATAGCCAAGATATTTGAAGCTGTCAACATTTACTAGTTTTTCCCCATTACAGAAGAATTATAGTAGTAGTAGCAGTAGTAAAAGTAATAGTAGTAGTAGTAGTAGTAGTGGTGGTGGTAGTGGTATTGGTAGTAGTAGTAGTAGTAGTAGTAGTAGTAATAGTAGTAATAGTAGTAGTAGTAGTAATAGTAGTAATAGTAGTAATAGTAGTAGTAGTAGTAATAGTAGTAATATTAGTAATGGTAATAGTAATAATAATGCTTGTAGGCATCTTTAAGGTCAATTTTTGCCATAAATGCTCCCTCAAATTCATTACAAAATCGGGCAGCATCATCTACTGATGAATAATGAAGCGAATAATCTGCTGGATCTATGTCACCATTTACTGAACCCATTGATGGAAAGGAGAGGCCATGTATTACTCTAACTTTGGACTTATCTCGCTTGAGAAAGGCTCCTAAAGGTGATACAATGAAATGTTCATATGGGGGATCGGCAAAAGGACCGTATAGCCTACCCATCTTTAAATCATTTGAAATGACTTCTGACACTGCAGGACCATGTTCTAATGCAGAAGGCCAATTAGGAGATGATACAGTCATGGTTGCAGCTGACCTACCTATACGAACTCCATTGCAGAGTTGTTCAAACAAATTAGCTGCCTCTTGTTTAGAATAAACTAAGGGCAACATTCTTAGAACTGAATCTGATGAGACGATTGAATTTGAGCGGGAGAGTCCGCTTATATAAGCTCCCAGGATTAGGGGCAAGGAAGTGCCCCCTGATTGGCTAGCTGCTGGTCAAGAGACCAGAACGCTTCCTGGCCATACAGGAAGTGGCTAGCAAGAAGAAACCAATATGGCTGCCCAGTGACTTTAACCAAATTTACATGGTACGTAAATCTCATTAATAGTAGTAATAGTAGCAGAAGTAATAGTAACAGAAGTAATAGTAGCAGTAGTAATAGTAGCAGTAGTAGCAGTAGCAGTAGCAGAAGCAGCAGCAGTAGTAGTAGCAGTAAAAGTAGCAGTAGCAGTTGTAGCAGTAGTATTAGCAGCAGTAGCAGTAGTAGTACCAGTAGTAGTAGTAGTAGCAGCTGTAGTAGTAGTAGTAGTAATAGTAGTAATAGTAGTGCTTATAGTAGTAGTAGTAATAGCAGCAGTAGTAGTAGTTGCAGCAGTAGTAGTAGTAGCAGAAGTAGCAGAAGTAGTATTAGTAGTAATAGTAGTAGTAGTAGTAGTAGTAGTAGTAGTAGTAGTAGTAGCAGTAGCAGTAGTAGCAGTAACAGTAGCAGAAGCAGCAGCAGTAGTAGTAGCAGTAGCAGTAGCAGTAGCAGTTGTAGCAGTAGTATTAGCAGCAGTAGCAGTAGTAGTACTAGTAGTAGTAGTAGTAGCAGCTGTAGTAGTAGTAGTAGTAGTGCTTATAGTAGTAGTAGTAATAGCAGCAGTAGTAGTAGTAGCAGAAGTAGTAGTAGCAGCAGCAGCAGTAGTAGTAGTAGTAGTAGTAGTAGTAGTAGTAGTAGTAGTAGTAGTAGTAGTAGTAGTAGTAGTGGTAGTAGTAGTAGTAGTAGTAGTAGTAGTAGCAGTAGCAGTAGTAATATTAGCAGTAGTAATAATATAAGTAGTAGTAATAATATTAGTAGTATTAATAACAGTAGTGGTAGTGGGGTAGCTGTAGTGGTATTAGTAGTAGTAGTAGTGGTAGTAATAGTAGCAGAGGTAGTAGTAGTAGTAGCAGTTGTAGTAGTAATGGTAGTAGTAGAAGTTGCTGTGGTAGTGTAGTAGTAGTAGTAGTAGTTGTAGTAGTAGTAGTAGTGGTAATAGTATTGTCTTATATTTCCTTATATTATCTTATATTATCTAATATTGTCTAATATTATCTTATATTATATTATATTATCGTATATTATCTCATATTATTTTATATTATCTTATTGTAAAAAATTCCATTATAAATTGTTTTTTTGTCATGAGAGGTTGTGTTTTAAAATATTTTTTTTTACATATGATCACCTTAGTAAAAACATCAAACACTCAAATACTTACGTATTCTGTGTCATTGCAGGAAGATCATATTCTGTGCAAAGAAATTCCCCTTTTATATAAACTTCCTTGTTGGCAAAATAAAATGTTTTGGCTCTCATACTAGCAGATCATTCAGTATAATTTGATGGAATGCATGTTCTGGTTACATAGCTATTAACCAGCTGCAGGTAAGTTTTATTGAATAACATAATAATATTTTTATTGATTTATTTTCCTTTTCATAACATGCAAAAAACTAAATCAGCTTTCATCGTTGAAAACATTGCACTTTATTTATCGTTGTTTTTGATAGAATGAAGACTCATGGGTCTATGATCTTTCTCCTTATCTCCATTATAATTTTGGTAAACATTTCTGAAGGGTTGAAACAGTCTAGCAGGTAAGTCAACTATACCTTAAAACTAAAGTGACAGGATTTCTCAGACAATACAACAAAAAGAATTATAAATGGTATTATTTGACAATTATTGGCTTGAAACGATTCAACAGTATTTTTTTGTTTTTTACTGTGATAGTGACTTAACTGCCCTAGAAGTGAGGGATGTTGCAATCAAAGGTTAGTCTACCATGGCATTATCTTCTTTTATCTTATCTTATTGTATTCTGATCTCTTCTTATCTTATCTTATCTTATCTTATCTTATCTTATCTTATCTTATCTTATCTTATCTTATCTTATCTTATGTATTCTTATCTAATCTTATCTATTCTTATCTATTCTAATCTATTCTTATCTTATCGATTCAAATATTGTACAATACAATATAATTTTGACTCATCAAGTTTGTTTGTGGGAAAGAGACTACTGACTACCCAAAATGGCCACCTAAAAATGCTCAGTCTTAGTACAGCATGTGAATGTCATCAAATTGATGTGGTCATAATAAAATGCTCATTTGGATAAAAAGCATGTGAATGTCATCAAAAAGATAACATGGGCTCAGTGATCTCCTTCTTACAACATGCTTGATTTCAATAAACAATCTTAGGGACATCCTTCCAAACATCTTCATTTATGTAATGTAAAATAAATAAGCCGTTGTCATTCACTAATAATGATTTGCTTGGATCTCTCGGAAAACCATGAGGGCACTCGATAGCGATACTATTAATGTGTCTTAGAGTGTTCCTCCTGGCCTCTCATACACTGTATGAAGGCAAATAAATTTGTCTTGAGTCTTGAGACTTATATATTCTCCTATATTCTTCTATATTCTCCTATATTCTCCTATATTCTCCTATATTCTCATATATTCTCATATATTCTCATATATGATCATATTTTCGTATATATTCTTTTATATTATTTTATATACTTATCTTACAGAGAGAAACAAGAGGCAGGCTGAAGGGGAAGGAGGTGAAGGAGGTGGAGATGATGGAGGTGGAGGAGGTATATTAGTTCTCAACAATACTTTATATATAAATATGTATATCAGTCAATGTCATTGTCTCAGAACTACTAAATCTGAAACTTAGTCAGCTTATACTACCCACTGCCAGAGACAGGCATAATGATAAGATAATAAGGCTTGGAGTCCACACTATCTTACACATTACTCCATGGGTGAAGTTTTTTACTTGGCTGCAGAGATGCCAAGTACCAGGCACCTCTAATTGAAAATGTAGCTCACAAAGATCTCCTGAGACCTATGGGAGAGCTGGCCTATATGGAATTGGTGGATAGCCTTAATCATTAGACTTTGCCTCGGCCAATATTATATAAATAATGGATGGTGAGGAGACCAATATGCAGTTTTACTGGCCAAAGCCCGTGATGTTGCGCATGGCATAGCCGAGCACCATAACACTAGTTAAGGCCAGTAACACTGCATATTGGTCGACTCGCCATCCACCATTTGTTATATTCTACACCTAAATTGTTATAGCTAACTATTGTTACATAATATCTTTACAATGTAATTGCAATACTCACAACTGTAACAACAACAACATATTGCTAGTTTCACCTTCACATGACCAATATTGCCTACCCAATATCAAGATGTATTGGTCCTGTCATGTGATGCACTCTGTGCATGCTGTTTGGCTATTACAATTAAGGTGTAGAATATAATGAATTTTGGAATTCGTGTTCACCTGATGTGCTGTTTCAATTTGTGTTCACCTGATGTGCTGTTTCAATTTGTGTCCACCTGATGTGCTGTTTCAATTTGTGTTCACCTGATGTGCTGTTTCAATTTGTGTTCACCTGATGTGCTGTTTCAATTTGTGTTCACCTGATGTGCTGTTTCAATTTGCGTTCACCCGATGTGCTGTTTCAATTTGAACCGTTGTTGAACCTAATTATGTTTTTTCGGGTGCTGCAGGTTGGACTGGGTTGGTGAAATCAGTCATAGACCAAGCAGGCCAATTCAAGGACTTGGTTGGAAACCTTGGCTCTGCTGCAACAGGAGTTTTCAAGATCATATCCCAATTCAGACAGCTGTCGGCTGATCGTGCAAAATTGCGCTTGCAGGTATGTATTTATATTGATTCCCTCGTCATTCCGCTGTCCGATCAGAGGGATAAGTTGATGGAAATTAGACTGTTCTAGTCATCTGTGACATTTCATTGGAGAATATGACAAATGGTGGATGGAAAGTTGTAAAAATATAAGTTTCATTGGATTCTGCCAAGCTATATTTGACTCAATTTATGCTTCATTTGGTACAGCTTTTCGTCATCCGATAAAACTTTAAATTAGACTCCTCATCATCCGCTATTTGTTTGAAAATCTAGTGATTCTCCACCTAAATTGTAATAGCAAATCAACAAGCGCATAGAGTCGGATTTGACAGAACTAGAAACAATTCTGATATTGGTGAAATGGGTCAGATCTACTTAAGCTATCATGATGATAAAGGCAGGCCACATAAACAATTATGCAATGGTTACATAAGGGATGTGAGGATTGGTATACCCGAAAATGTCAATGTACCAGAAATTGAAATCTCTAAGCCGACATGTACTTCCTTTCGTATGATATGCTTTCCTTCGTTTTTCAGGAGAGACAGTTTCAAATGCAGATTGAACAAAAAACCACAGAACTTTGTTTGAAAATCTGTGTGACTGGCTGGTCTCCTTGGACTCCTTGTACAAGAAACTGCGGAGGTGGAACAATGTCAAGGTGCTAAATATTTTTGGTCCAGTTAGCATGTTAAATGAGCAGACATATATTTAGTATTCTAGCTTATTTTTTTCTGTTTGTTAGCACAATCCAAACTGAAGCCTGTTTGCATTTGGTATGATAGAGAAAGTGTGCCCTCTAAGGCAAGTTCTTGTCACTCACGAGGGATGATTGATGATGTGAGAGAGAGGAGGAGTCCACCCATGTTACAAATTTACCCTATCAATGGGATGTTTTGCTTGCCTCAGCATAGACACCAAGCACAATGACTGCCACTTGTTAAAGTCTCATCCGATTGACTTCCAGCTAGAATGTTGCTCATGAAGGGTTCCTGGGCCTGGAACTGAACCTGGATCCTTCAGAGAAGCAGACAACATGGTACCTTTCACTTGAATCAGCAAAAAATATAATGTGATAAACGGCCCAGTTCTCCTTCCTTTCCCCTAATGATAATCACAATGCATACACAACACAGGTTGATGGATTTGAAAACCTGGTACTGCATTCATTCTAGGTCATTATACGGTCAAGGACTCTAGGTTGGACATTTGATAACTAAGCATTTATTGTATTTGTCATTCCCTGTCAAGTGCACCATTGTTACCCGGTTGCATAATTCAAAGACGGGATGATATTTAAAAGTATTTATTTCCCCAGAGATGACACACCTAAACACAAAACAGTATATAAGTCCCCATACAAACCATCATGATATATTGTGTATAATACTAAGTGTGATATAAAGCACAATATAATTACAAATACATGAAATGCATTCCTATAAGAATGTGCCATATACTTGAGTGTTCAACCCTCAGCACACAAGGAAAGGTTTTAATCACAATATAGTAGTATACTTCTAAGTCAGACATTTTGACCCAACTGAGCTTGAATTCATGCAATAGAGCTGTTTCTTTTGGATGATCCCATTAACTTACAGTAACAATGACTAAGGTCCATCCCTTCAGCTGGGTCCTGGGTTCGAATCCAGCCCATTTTGGAAGGTTGCTTCATCTTTCGCCTCACTGCCTTGGCCTGTCTCACCCGCTCACCCCTCAATGGAGAGTATCTATAATTCTGTATATAGGGTTCAAATCCAGCCCATTTTGGAAGGTTGCTTTATCGTTTGCCTCATTGCCTTGACCTGTCTCACCCGCTCACCCCTCAGCGGAGAGTATCTATAATTATGTATATTGGGTTAGTTGACATTAACAACGTTTTAACCTTTAAGGTTATTAACAGGGGACCATGAGTCTTCAAATACTGGTTCTGTATATACCTGAACAACATAGATATACAGCATCATTTTATGTATTATTTTGTTGGGTTTAAATTTTCAGGTCTAGATCACCTTTCGGAGGGTCCATGTGCAGTGGCAAACCTTGTCCATATCATTTTAATGAAACCATGACCTGTAACACTGGATGTGCTAATAATGGTATGCCTGTGAATGGGCAATGCCAGTGCACGAGAGGTTTCACTGGGGCTTGCTGCAACAATGGTAATATTTTTTTCCCATTAGTATTATAAAAAAAAAAAAATTCATTGCATTCACATTCTAAATACCCAGACAGCCGGACATCAGGCAGATGCAGCATCTAATCAAGGTATAAACTAAAAAGCCAGTCTGACATCGTTAACAAACTTTTCATAATTTTTCATAATTTTCAGCATCAAACTCAAAATGTACAGTTGTTAATTAAACAAGTTTAAATCTTTGTTATGTCTAACAGTCTCAACCAATTGTTTTGTAATTTAGAAATAGCACCAGAGGTATTTGGTATTTCAGTGTTTTGACACAGTTTAATAAAAAAAAAATATTTTTAACTTAAAAAGGATAGATATCTTATTGTTTAAATTCAATCATGTAAAAAAATTCAAATCGTTTGCTTCAGAGATAACGTGCCAATACCCTGGAAACCCCACTCATGGTGATGCAAGTCCTCGAGAACCAGCCAAGTTTGGCGGAGTGATCAGTTACAGTTGTAGTGTGGGATTTGCCTTGGTGGGTCAAGAGGTCAGAATTTGTGGAGCGGACAGCAGATGGGAAGGGACAGCACCAAAGTGTGAAAGTAAGTCGAAAAGCAAAACTAACTACAGGGAAGCTTGATTAATAAACACACATTTACCATCTTAGTGAAGTGTGAAATTGGTACTTGTCCAAAGTTTACCACATGCCTTGAGTGCAATGTTTACCACTTTAGCGTAAAGTTTTCCATCGGAATATATTTTCAGAAGTAACATGCTCAGAACCACAGACCCCAGAGGATGGGCAGAACTTGAACAAGTGGGTGCATTTCATTCCATGAAAAAAACAAAAAACAATTATAAATCACTTTGCCATTGAATAAAGAAGTTAGATAATTGATAGTTTGTTGCAAATTTGCATGTTATCTGAGCAGCATATTTTGTTATAAATTTATTGTTTTTAGGTACAAAAAGATATTCTTCCATTTTTTAGCCATAAATTAGACTTAAATGGACTTTCTTAAGTGTATTCAATCATGTATGAACATTTCAACTTGATATTACCATAGAGTAACATGGATATGATTTCTCTATGATACTAATATTGTCAGAATAGACTCAATTCCCCAAAAATCATTATCTTTCCCAATGGATGTTAAATTTATGACTCAGTATCAATTTTTGTATCCATGTGGTTATGTCATTGTTTATTTTTAATTGTCCAAGCTACCCCCCCCCCCCCCCCGTACTTCGCTTGTAATTTTGGGGTCTATTTTGTACTCTAGGCAGGGAATTTACAGTGTTGGTGGAGAAGTGTACTTCAGATGCAACTATGGTTATGACTTATCTGGTCCGACCAAGCGCACATGTACCAATGTCAATGGAGGAACTGATGGGATATGGACAGGATTCACTCCTCTATGTTTACGTAAGATTAAAGTATAGTATTTTATCCCATGCCTGGGCATATTTTATCCTGATATGGGTGTTTTTCCCTTGAAGGAACGATATGGTTTTTTTGAGAGATGATGCAGATTTCGGATAATCAGAGACGAGAACTGCAGAGATGACACAGATTTTAACCAATAAGCAATTAAACGGGGATAATATTGTTTTCCACCAATCAGCAACAATCTCGAGGACACACCTCTTAATTGAAGAGACCAATGAAATATACAGGTCACGGGATTACACAGGGTCTCACGTAATGATACCAGGGAGATACAGCCTCTTGCCATGTGATAACCTAAAAGTATTGCATTGTGTTGTATTGAATTGTATTGCATTGTATTTTATTGTATGGTATTGTATTGTCATGGTGTGAAGGTTAGTCAGCTTAAATGACCACCTGATGTATTGTTGTGATTTGAATCCCTGACCTTCAGCAGAGCTGTTCAATGTGTACTTTACTTGCATGTAACAAAATGCATTATTAGTTAGTTTCCTCACAAATTCCTAATATCTTTATTTCAGCTGTTAATTGTGGGAATCCTGGTTACCCGCTAAATGGCTACTCAAACGGTACAGAGTACACTTTAGGGAACGTCGCCTACTTTTCTTGCAAAACTGGTTTCCGTTTAGTTGGATCAGAAAGAAGAGAGTGTCTGGCAAGCGGACAATGGAGTGGCCATCAAGCTACATGTGAGAGTAAGTGGAACATAATGCATGTCTTATATCAACTTTTTTGTATTAACTTAGTGTGTAAAGTTGTTATGTTGACTTGCGGTCGATTACATCATTTGAATGAGTTATCCGTCTAACGATGAAAATTATAAATGTGAATTTTCCCTTTGGTGCATTATGCTGTAGGCATCTCTGATAAACCATCTCTAAAATTGAAGCTACAGTTTTTTGAACTGATAGCAATTTACCATCTCAAATGACCATCAAACAACATCATGTTGCTATAGTGAAATAAAAAAGCAAACTCCCAGAATATGTCAGCTCAAAATGTACCGATTGGAATTACTAACAGGAGAACATGCCATATTAACTGGCCAGTGATGGCCCTGTGACGCTATGCTGGCCCTCATGACTTTTGTACAAAAGAGTGACCGTGGCAAAATCTTTTGAGGCCTTACTGAAGCCCTGCACATTATTCTCTTTTCCGTACAGTGATAACTTGTGAAGAACCTCCAATCCCTAGAAATGGCTATTTACGAAGGACTCGTGAGACATACTACATGAGTTTAACTGTAACATTCATGTGTCAAGATGGGTACACCCTAGAAGGCTCTTCCAGCGCCATTTGTGAGAGAGATCCTGAACTGTCTCATCTGGGTGGAGGCGGGAAGTGGTCAAAAGAGCCACCAATTTGCAAACGTAAGTTGCAATGTATATCACAAATTAACTAACACCAACAACAACTGTTACAATACTGTAATGATTTAATTTTAATTGATTTGATTCCTCTTATCAAGCTACAAACTGTGGAGACCCAGGGACAATAGAAAATGGTGCCAAGGACGGTTCTCTCCTTTATTATCCCAACAATGTGACATTTGTCTGTTTCGGCGGTTATATCCTCCAGGGGGCATCAGAGATTCATTGTGGATATAATGGAGTGTGGTCTGCACCGCCACCTACATGCACTGGTAGGTATAAATATAATTGTGTTTTCTACTAGTTACAGTGAAACAACGGCAATAAAGATATTATAATTTCGTCTGTATAACAATAGAATGAGGAGGTGCCAAATTATTTTTTCCTTCTTCTAAATTTATCATTTTGCGTTGCATTAAATTAAGATATTTCCATTGTTTATCAGATGTTGCTTTGGGTTTCAATCCTAGAGTTAATTAGTGAATGAGTCACTCCTTTTGCCCTCCTGACAGAGCTATATATATTGCAAAAATGTGCATGTTCTTCACACGTGTGTATATGCTACAACGAGCATATAATTAATAAATATCATGCAAACTAGCATTTCAAGACGCGTCAATGTGACATTACGCACATGCGTGTATGTGTAATAACGAGCACGTGTGTGTGTAATTGCTTGCAAGTTTACATAGGTAATGTTGAACGGACATTTATTTTTGTATGAGCTTTATTTAAACGTCAGATTATGTTCGATACATGCTGGCAAAAAAAGAAAATGAGCATGTTGTATGTCCAGATGACCATCGTTCTACGTAAAAGTTTGTAATGCACTCCTAACAGGTTTCTTATTAGTCAAAATTATTTGAAGAGAATTGATAGTCTATAAACTGACCTAACTGGGAAAGCATCTTATTTAAAACTCGTGAATGTCGAATGATGTGCATTAGTGAATATCGTTGATATTATGCAATGACTAGTACATGAGTAACAAGTATTTACACACAAGTGCAATAAATTGCACATACATGCGTGCTAATTCTGACATATACACGAGTGTGCTAGTAATGCCACATACACACGTGCTAGTAAACTCATATACACGAGTGGGGTGCAAGATTTGGCACATACACTCGCCCACTCGTGAATGCAATATCTCGCAATATATATATATGCCTGACATCTCAGTTGATCATCCCTTAAGCTGCATATTATTATCACTATTATACATGTGCTCAATTGTTTATTCTGGAATATCTATTGTTTTACGTCTGTGAACATAAAGTCAATCATCACCTTTTTTGTCAACATAGCCAATCGTCTAATTTTTCTGCACAAGGATTTCATCCTTATGTCTAATACCATAAACAAATAACTGACGTTCTAGTCTGCCAATTACTGCTATCATAGGCATTTTACAAATTCATTCTACCATTTTTCAGCATGTCAAAAAAATGAATACAACTCAAATACAGATGGTACCAACCAGTGCACACCATGTCCGGAGAACACACACACAGCCACAGATGCAAGCACCAGTGCTCAACAATGTATCTGTGACGTGGGATTCACTGGGTCTCCTGGAGGACCATGTTTTGGTCAGACTTTTCATCTTATACTTCTTTATTTAGATCTCCAAATGAATATGGCATTAAACAAGAAAAAGCTCCCAATTAGCTTATTTGATAAGCTATTAGAAGCAGTTATAATGATGGGTTGATAAGGCTTGAAATCAACACCGGATATTTATCCAATACTAACTTCAGCATACACACCCAGTAAAAGAATTTATGGTCTCATCCAACATTTGCAATGTCAATCTGAGATGTAGCTCATGAAGAGTGCCCAGGCTGATCAAGGATCTTCAGCAAGGCTACCAATGTGTTTTAAACTGATTTAAATGTTACCCAGCAACTTCCATTCAAGACTAAATCTGTTAATTCTGTTTACAGAGACACAAGATGTAATCTTAATATTTGGAAGGGTACATTGTGAATGATTCAATCTTTAATTTAAACAATGTTTAGGCACTTATTGATGTTGAGATTATGAAAGTTTTTACTTGATAGATTGTGATACATGCTATATATCCTCAGCATTATTGGCTCGCCAAGCTCAATATTTGACATTCACCCATCTATTACAGAAATTGTTTGTCCGGTTCTGACCACTCCTGCCAATGGCGAAATGACTTGCGAAGGGAACAAGTATCAAAACAAATGCGACTTCTCCTGCAATGCTGGATACATTCTCGACAAAGGAAGCAGCCGCAGAACATGTCAGGACAATGGTGCATGGACTGGGACAGATTCTCAGTGCTCTGGTGAATATTTCATAGTGCATAAATAGCATACAGTGGGAGGTGTTACCATCATACCAATATTAATTGGACACTTTTATCCTACAAGACCTGAGGTACATTGCACCCTTTTCACCCTTTTCGTGCAGCAGCCATGTTAGCATTTGTGCCTCATTGACCTCTTTTTGATCACGTCACATATAATTACATCATTACTTTTTCATTTGCACTCTGTGACCACACCATGGCCTTGTCTACTGATGGTGTCGCATAGTTATTAAAGCTATACTTTTGCTTAATAACACTCCATATACTTCATTGTGAACATGGACTCCCGGCACTGACATCATTGTGATTTTCTATAGTTAGTGTTGGTTTGTAGGTGGCCCCTCGGCAGCAATGACATGATCATCTTAGAGGAGTCACCCTGCTCAATATTTTATTAAATGAAAATCTCTGTATTTTTAACATGTTTTTGTAATAATAATAGGCAAAAAAAATTAATCTGAATCTGAATATGA
The DNA here is from genome assembly GCA_932294295.1 of Alitta virens. Taxonomy (NCBI): domain Eukaryota; kingdom Metazoa; phylum Annelida; class Polychaeta; order Phyllodocida; family Nereididae; genus Alitta; species Alitta virens. The sequence goes on along the minus strand of OW028580.1, from coordinate 3,447,525 downwards.
ATCACCGTACTTAAGCTGAGTGCAAAGAGAGGTCCATGAGGCAAAACTTCCAACATGGCTGCTTGGTGTTTTCAATTTTGATAATTTCTTTTCACAGCTTGCCCACTGAACACATACAAATCGGATGAGAGAAGCTGTCTCCCTTGCCCAGTCCATTCTCACACAACAAGCATTGCCAGTGTCAAGGACCAATGTGTCTGTAATGCTGGTTATGAGGGCCCAGCAGGTGAGATAATTGCTATGACTATGAAAACAGGAGTTTTGTAATTAAAATGGAATAGGTATTTGGCCCGGACCAAGATTGGCCTCTACTATGTGATTTAGTGTGATGTTCTAACAGACTATCTGCCAAATGGAAACCAAATACACTCCTTGGCAGCAAAAAATTAGGCAATCCAATGTGTATCAGTATGCAGCAAAAAACTCTCTTTTGGCAACAGAATGCATGACATTTTAGTGAAAAGGGCTTTATTCTGTCTGAACATATTGTTTCATTATGAAATTAGTCAAAAGTTAACATTCCAGGAAGATGCTGTCATTAGCCGATTAGACAAAATTGAGTTATTAGTCTGACTCATCAATTCAGTTTATTTAGGTTTGAACTGAGGGCAGTTCTAAACTGGTTAGGATGTTATGGGCACACAACAAAGACAGGCTAGTATAGGGAAAGAAATTTTGAACGGGAAGACATTCTTAAAACCCTACACTTGTGGGCAAACAAAAAATGAGCCAGACTAGTTTTTCATAAATTCTAATATCCATATTGTCTGTCAGAAAAAACACTATCAAAAACCTTAATACAATAGTATTTCACTAAAATCATTGAAAAATTCCAAATGGAAGTTTCAGTTTTAAAAGTAGTTTTGAAGTTGCACTCCTCGACTTTCTTTACAGAAATTTCTTACTTTTACTTCAGACTTCCAAATGTCTTCCCAACCTGAAAATTTCCCACTAGCTAACCTTTTTTCTTGTTGTATGCCCTTGACATATTATTCAAGTTGAGATAAACCTCAGCAAATGCCAAAGGAATCCATTTATTCAATGAGGCCAAAATCCATTTGTTATCACTTTTGCTGTGTGAATAGGCACCGTATCTTCATGAAATATTGGGGGTTAACTGTTATCATCAGGGAACAGTATGTCAAGGCTGGACAAAGCCCTTAATACCGCAAAACTTCCAAGTATTCTGTTGCAATTACACACTTTATTTCGTTACAGTGATATTTGTAAGAGTGAAGACTTATGCTTTTCGGTAAGTGAAAAGTCATGACGAGTCATGTTCCTATATGTCCCATGTTACCTTGGTGACTCATAACTGTAATTACATCAAGTCATAATCAAGATGATGACTCATCATGGGCCAGAAACAGCTATCACATGGCATGTCTGGATTTTTTCACACCAGGAGGCAGGCTGATCTGCCCACTGATGATATGGATCAGTGAATCTGGGAGTTAAGTCAGCTGATCAAGTACTCTCAGCTTAGAATGTGGGTCAGCATCTGTATTGGAATAGACTGCAAGGCACATTGTATGGTTATGACACATCTTCAGACCTGATGCCTATCATCATGATCATGAGTCAGGCGTCACTGATGATTCATCATGCACACATTTTACTCCCTAAAGCAGGAATATTCTTCACTCTTACATATCGCTGTAACATACTGATATACATTGGCTTGCCTCATTTTTTTTTGGCTGGGAGTCTATCAGACTCGGACGCTATTTATTTTCCACAGAAATTTTAACCTTACATGACAATTTAACAAGTCTACAAACAATAACAAAGATAAACAATATCTATATAAATATATTTATAATAGTGTAAATTTCTGAGGAAGGGGAGACTTCCTTAAGACATGTACTGTCGCTGATAGGAAGCCACCCCAAAAATCAAAGAACAGTAAAACCAGATTCACTGAAACCAAACTATTTGGGAGGCGCTTGTATCTGCTGGTCTGTCATAAATGGCACTAACAATTTGTTCATGGACAAAGCCTTTCTTTATTAGTGGAACTTTGTTACAAGTAAGACTGACTCCATTTCTATGTTATCAAATTTTGAGATTGTTTGAAGAATTAACTGATGATGTTAACTAATTAAGTGTATGACTGTGTGGCGCCCGACAGCGAAAAAGCTCTCCCATAACACTTCACGCCGAGGGTTAAAAAACTGAATTAACAGAGCTGCATTGAATAAATACAGGTGGCCCATGCTCAGATGCAAACGAATGTTCAGCAAATGGAGGAAAAGGATCATGTGAAGATGTTTGCAGGAACACGGATGGTAGCTATGTCTGTGAGTGCTCTATTCCTGGATACATCATAGACACTGATGTGGACAAGCATGCCTGTAAAGGTAAGCTATGATTAGAGAACTAAACTAATAGAGTGCACTGTAACTGAAACAGATAAAGAACACTAGGCAGGCAGGTATCATCCTCCATTGCAACAAAAATACTAAACAGATGATATCATTCGTGGAGCATGAAAATATAATCGTCCAGATCTTCATGAATAAATTCTGGAGCAAAAGTTTATGTTCGATTAGCATTTTTCCATGAAGCAGGAAATGTCCAATGCATAGTCCGAATAGAGATAGTGTTTACATACTTCAGTGTCAGTGATCTCTGATAGTGATCTTGTTCTCCTAAATATGAAATACTGATTTTTGCTCTAGAAACGTAGGCTGTCAAATAATTAGTTTTTCTCAGTCGTCAATATTTTTTGTATTTGCTCTCATAGTGGACAAAACCTGTAGAAACCTGACAGAGGCTGATGCACCAGGAAATGGTGGACTTGTCTGTCACTGGTATCGAGAAGAGAACAGTCAACAATGTGCAGTCCGATGCAATAATGGATATGAATTTCCATCTCGAACGAATAACTATGAAACTTGTGGTTTGACGACTGGATACAAGTGGAGCCATGAAGAAAGAGGTGAAACAATTAAAGACTGCATAGGTGAGGATATTAATGACTTAATAAGAAATTCTAGACTAACTTTCTATTGGTACTCAAATAATGAAATTCCTAGGACACTCATGGTAAGGGTTGTGACACTTAAGGTGAGCACCTTGAACCTTTATTGTCATGCAGAAAGTGCAATTTGGAATTTTACAAATTTTGAAATGTTTAACATAATGTGATGGAATTTTTTTCCAGAGGAATTTTTCCCAGGCATTCGATTAGAAGGCAACTCATCATATTTTGTTCAAAACTGTCGGGACCTGACACCCGATGAACAACAAAAAGTTAAGGATGACTTCGCGAAGTTGTTGACTGATGAAGGAATCTGTATAAACAGACAAACAAAGGTTAATATGAGTTTTTTGGAATAGAATGAAACACGATTATGATTATCCGTCTGATAATAATGGCTTACACAAACAAGTATAACACCAGTTAATTTCAGTTTCGTTTACTGAAACCATAATTAGTCTGACTATATGACCGTTTGGAAAAATAAATGTGCCAGCAGTTCTACTCACTAACAATTTCTTTTTTTTTGAGAAAGTCAGTGAAAATAGAGTTTTTAGACAATTCCTCCTACATTTACCACTGCTCAGCAGATCTCATAAATTTGGAAACTGAAGTCAAAAAGACGTCATGTGAACCCAGGATTCCATTTAATTGGTTGAGAGACTACACAAGAGTCAATGAAATTCCTAGATTCACAGGATGTCCCTGTTATATTGGTATGATAAGGATATCTTCAATATAATGGATCTGTTTCCAGGTGTGTGATGCAGAAAATGTTGGAATCATCTGCGGGGCAACTCGTAGGAGAAGAAAGCGAGGGGTCACCCAAACAGTCGATGAAGTTAACGTGTCATTCGAGTTGGCAGCTAAAATGTATCAACCATCTGATTGTGATCAAATCTGTAACATGCTAAACATTCGAGAGAAATGCGAAGAACTGTGTATGCCAAGATATCGTCGCTTCCTCATGGTAGGTACATCGAGTAGTACATTGTCCCATAGTTAAATGGCGATTCCAGCTTAGATATAGTTTACAGAAAATTCCATAGACTTGGAAACTAAACTCCAGAGGATGTGATGTAATTCCAGGACTCCCAGTTGTTAGCCAATGGGGGTCCTGGATTCACATGACGTCCTGAGATTTGCTGTAAGAACCTTTTAAAAATCGGGTGGATGTCATTTACAAGATATGTGGTGTCTTTGAGTGTGTACATCAATGTTTTGTCAAAAAATTTATAAAAAATGTATTAATTTTAAATATATGTTTAGCCCCTAGAGGTAGTTATTAACCTCACATCTCCAGCTGAATTAAAGTGGCCGATAATTCGAATTCTGATGTTGATTTTTAATATGCTTGCCCCCTAGGTTGAATTATTGAGTAAATCTTTGATAGAACAAAAGAAACTTTGCTTTGTCTCTGATGTAATTACTAAACGGTTCCTTTAATTCAGGCACTGATGAAGTACACAAAGCGAGCCGTCGAAAATCTGTTCAACGATCCCAGAAAAGTTAATTTCCAATCTGGAAACCATCCATTCATGTATCAGCGCGGATCACTTAAAACATCTGATGTCATTGTTAAATGTCCAACGGGAATGAAGAAGGATGAAATGTGCGGTGAGCAATGAGCATACTATACTATAGAAAGATATTTAGGGGTCCAACTAAAGTTACACGTTTTAAAGTGTGTCGTTTGAGATGTTTTGTGGTCAGCTGAAGTAAACTCTGATGAAAGCAACACGTGACCAACTATTTACAATCTTGGTCGAATCAACGAAGATGTTGGGGTACCATTTACTATTTTTGTTTACAATTTACAATTTCTGTTAGTTAGATTCACCAATCAGGCCATTACCAATATCTCACCCTCTTGAATCAGGATAAAAACATGACGTGGAATGATATCTTGGTTTGTCACATGCGGATGAGAAAATGGCTAAAAATGCCATTATGTTTTTAGAGTGTACTAATAAATGATTGAATAAACAAGTGGCTAATTAAAGGAGGAAACTCAAACATTTCCTGATAATGCATGATGCATGATTTAGGATTGTTTACAATTTTGGATATCGCATTTTAGCTAAAATAGGTATACCTGCTGAAATTTACTTAATCTTGATCTTCATATGTTTGTTTTTTAAATAATATTGATAAACATTTCATTCAACCATTTATCATGATTTAACTTGATCATATATGACCATTTTTATTACAGTTCCTTGTGACTCAGGAACATATTACTCTGAGACTAACAATGATTGCGTCAAATGTCCAACACACACATACCAAGCAAACCCTCAGCAGACCGTTTGTAACCAATGCCCGAATGGAACCTATGCGCCCAACACTGGATCATACAAGTGCTTGAGTAAGTAATGACTTATAAAGAGTATGTAGCATATTAGTGGTTAGTTGGGCACTGAAAGTAACTTCTGCCAGGAGATGGTGGGTGACGGATGAGGGCTTTACGTCCTGTATTTCTGCACCTGATGGGCTAATTAGGACAGGCAGGGACCATGGCAATGAGACGAAGGATGAAACAGCCATCCAACATAGGCTCGACGGGGAATTAAACCTGGGACCCAGTGGTTGGGAAGCCCAGCACGCTACCACTGAGCTAGGCCCCCACCCCTCCCTGATGTAGGTCAACGCTTCGTTTTGATTCATTGACAACCAGTTTAACAAATTTTCAAAAGCTATTAAATGTCCTCAATCAGGCAAGAGTTATGGCCAATATGACATGTCATGCAGAGGTACTTTGAAAGACTTGATACTTTTAACATTTAAATTGTTTGCATACATACTAATCACTTCTTTGCTAGCTATCCATCGACAGAGACAGCAGATGGAAGGCTTTGCTCTGACAACTCCTTTGAGAAGTATTTAACGGCATACATGTATATACAATACAAATGGTCAACTCCATAGTTCTCTCCCATTCCATGTTCCAGTTTGCCCATATAACACATGGGGAGACCGATGTAGCAAACAATGCAACTGTGAACGTGGACAATGCGATCCGGCAACTGGACGATGCATATGCTACAGTGGATGGGAGGGACCCACCTGTAACATTGGTATTTATCTATTTATTTATTTTTTGTTACATACATTGTAGGTCATCCTGGACGTGACCAGATGCACATCGCGAGTCACGTTTGGGGTTACATTGTAGGTTTTTAAATTATATCATTGACATTTACCTAATACCCACGTTGCTTTCAAAAACAGTCAACTGTGCTATAATGATCATTAAGTGTTGTATAGAAATATTAACGAGTAATTCACAGTAATCTATGACATACGTAGCCAATTTTTTTTTAATTCGGCAAATATCAAATTCTAAGATAATTTTATGGAATTTGTAGGATATCTCTGTTGACCTATCATGATGTCTCCCTGTGTCTATTTTTCTCATCCATCTTTGACCTAATTATAGTATAGCTTATCAGATAGCACAGAGAACAATACCATCCTGAAAAAAACAATTTTATTCCTTCAGATATCCAAAGCTGCACGGCTGAGAGTTGCTACCCTGGAGTGAAGTGTCATGACATTCCCGCTCCGGGAACAGGACTCCGATGTGATGCCTGCCCTGCTGGTTTCCAAGGCGATGGAACAATTTGCGAACCAAATTCGAGAAGAAGAAAGCGAGAGATCATGGAGCGAGTTGTTAGCGATACTGACAACATTTTGCAACTTGCTTCTTTGAAAGCCTTGAATCTAGGCTCGTATAATTTTCCATGAAGATTGAAGATGCATTATGTTATAACTAAGCTATGATTGGTTAACCTGTGACATGCGTTATCTAGTAAACCCTGTTAGAGCTTAATTAGGTCTGCAGAATTTTATCCAGAAAAGCACATTTCTACTGCCACTTGTCTTCCAGTAATGACACTTTTCTTACAGTCTTGGTAAAATTTTGTGAAGATAGATGAATTTAAAAAAAGGGGAAAAAAATTTTAACAGCTCATACACTAGACATACTTAACAGTTATATTAAATTGTAAAACTTCCTTAGCAGTCATGAATTTAGTTGGGTTATTTATGTATCTTTCTTGAATTATATGTTTATATCAAACAGATTGCTGTAGTTGTTATTTCTTTTCATTGTGCTGCATTTAATAGTTACTTTTCAATATTGTCTTTAAATTGGTAACTCAAATTGACAGCCCTCACTGCACACATGTACTGTATTTAGTCAATTAGAATGATTTTTGGCATATTTTGGTGGAATTTACATTGTCTAAAATAAGAGAAACCAGTTGATTTATTGTTTGAATCAGGGAGTGGGACATTAGGGTGCTAAAAAAGATAATAATAATAAAATAAAAACCGAAGGCAAAAAACCCTTGCTTCTCAGAGTTTTTTCCATTCCACTTGCTGTTTTATGAAATTTGTGATAAAAATGTGGTCAATTTCTTCATTCTAAGACTTGCCACCATGCCGTTGAAATATACGCTATGATAAACATTGAATTTGTATGGGATGAGACACCGGCATACAGTGGTTTTGTTTCAGATGAGTTTAAAGTTTATTGTAATTTTATTGTACACCAGTGCAGAGCTCTGTCTATGTATTAGAAAAAAAATCATAATTAGCAAAATGTTCAGCCTCAACACACATTAGGCTTATTAATTCTTATTAAAAGTGGCATTCGCAGAAATCTGGAATGGCGTGTCAACAATTTGTGGAAGTTGTTTATTATTTCCATGAAAGGCAGCAATACACTGAAATTACCAAATTGCTCTTATCCTCATGGGATATATTTTAAAAAAAGTTGAGTTCTAATGTAGCATAGATTAATTATGTTAATTATAATGCATTGGATGAAGAGACCTTAAAAAACAAAATATTAAAAAAATCTAAAATATATTATCATTGTATACATTTGAAATAGTTTGAGCTCAGCTTATAATATAATATCAATGTTCTATGACATGAATATTCATTTATTATTTAACCTTATGAATAATCTATTGTATATTACTTTTATGAGGCAAATTTGAAATAAATCTCGTTTGATTTAATTTGTTTTCATAGTATGACATTTGCACTTATTTGTAATTGCACATTATAAGAAATTCTTATATTTTGTTCACCTTTCCTTAAATGTCCTACACACGTTTACATGAACCTATTTTTACTCTAAATAAATGTATAATAATAGTCAATATCATAAAAAGCAAAGCTCTCTTTAAAAAAGAGGCTTGTGTCAGAACTGGTTGAAATTGTCTAGACAAGGAAAAAAAATGAATTGATGTATTTTGTATAGACTTGCGAGTAATAACTGTAGGTAATATATTGACAAGGTAACATATCATTTCAAAATATTAAAATCAAATATTATATCATAGAAATTTTTGTTGTCTTCATGGCCGTAATTTGCAAGAAAATGTCCAATTTCAGTTAAAAAGCTCTTTCTCATGCTGCCTACAATTGTCACCAAGTTGACCACTTGCACCATGTGTAGTATTAATAATAAATTTGCCTGTTAGTTTTATCATAAAAATATAAAAAAATATTTCAAACTTTCCTGGTATTAAGTTGTATATAATTTTGTATAGTTTTAATGAGTACCTAAATAATTTTAGTATTCTGAAATTTTCAGCTTGTCTATTCCAAAAAATGTGACCTTTTTGCAAATCTATTGGTAATTCAGATTCACGTTTTATGTTTCATTTCTCCACATTTACATAATTGCAGTTTTGGTGAGTGAAGCATTTTTCATACTGCATATCTGCTGTTTAAAACAGGTTGGGGTCTTTTTGTGTTAGTCCAAAAGAAAATCTGGAATTAGCATCAGAGTGTGTCATTGATGTTAATTTAAACCACTATCAAAAGGTGATTGACTGATTTAATTATATTCTTATACATTAAAATGAATTCATGCAAATTTAGAAGGCTATTACAACTATTGAAATTTCAGATTAACATTCACTGAAAGGTCACCTCAAGAGATGCAGTAAATAATAATAATTAGATTTAGAAATTCAACTAAAACTATGCCAATATCTTGCGCAAATTCATTCATAGCAAAACAGATGAACCAAAGTAAGTCTGGTTAAAATAAAACAGAAAAGAGTACACATTAGAGTTTAAAATAGAGTTTTTTCACTGAGCAGCCCTGAATTCAGCAAGACACAAGTCCTTCCTCTCCTCTTATTACTCATTTTGCTTTTCAGAAATATTAGGTCATAACTAACTGATTCCGTAAATATAATTTTCTCAGGGAAATAACAGAAATCTATTGATGTCAAATATACATTTAAAAGTACTTAAAATACTGCAGCTAGGATGCAATGTGCTTCAGCCAATCAGAGTCAAGGGCGGGATTTTTTTCAGCCGATAGAATTGAAGTATTCTGTTGTAGCCACCTGGTGGCAATTTAGAGAACCTTTCGTGAAATCCACTATTATCACCGTATGCATAATTTGTACTAGTATCATAGATGCCATTTTGTTCAAGTTACTTGAATGTTTACTATATACTGCACATCTTTACTACATCTTTCTCAGATAGCACTCCAAATCATTTCAGCATTGGAGTCAATTATTTCCTAACTGCATTACCCTAATTATTTAAACCAGTATGACAATTCATCAGGAATAGAGTCTTCACTGAACAGCCCTGAATTCAGCAGGACATAAGTCTTTCCTCTCCTCTTATTATTTTGCTTTTCAGTAGGTAATAACTGATTCTATAAATATAACTTTCTCAGAAAAAAAAAAAAAAATCAATTAAATGATAAAGTGTCAAAAATACATTAAAATGCACTTAAATACTGCAGCTAGGATGTACTTTGCTTTAGCCAATCACAGCCAAGGGCGGGAACTTTTTCAGCCAATAGAATTGCAGTATTCTGTTTTAGCCACCTGGTGGAAATACAGAGAACCTTCCGAGAAAATCCACTATTTAATATTGCTACACATAGGTAATTACTTGATTGCCAAGTTGGCAAAATAACACATTCAGTAAATTGTTTTTGAACATTTAACATGAATTTAACATTCGGATTATGATCATTCAGTATTAATAATACCCTGGACTCTACATGTAAAGGTTCTGTTGTCTGTAAATATTCATCTAAATTTCTGAACACAACGTCTGAAATTGAAACTAAACTAGCACATGTAGTGACTTACAAACTAGGAGAACATTAACCAATAATTATGGATCTACATGAGTTTGAGACTAACTAATTTTATTTTTTTATTTTTGATATATGTCCAACAGAAATAGTTCTTAAATTAACGTATAAATTATTTTCGATGAGCGTCGATCCATGAGGCTCATTTAGATCGCTCAGTGACTCACTGTGGTCCACGAGTGAAAGAGGAGAGGGCTATGGATGGGCACGGATAGAATAACCATTTACAGAAAGTCAACTCGTCCGCCACCAAAGAGAGGGGGGGGGCGGACGTGCGACGGCCGCATATTTGCTGGTGGCTGCCCTAACCCCACCGCCCCCCCCCCCCAACCCTAAAAGTGAATTAAGTGTGCGATAGCCAAACTAGAATATCTTAAGACTAAAAACCGTAGGTAGGTGGGTTTTTTACCTACTTGTTTGCCACAGGAAGTTCTGTTTTATGCATCTAGTTGCAAGTCCGTAATTTGTAAATTTATACCAAAATGAAACAGGAAAATATAATGATAATTTGCAAAATAATTTAGTTATTTCACGTGGTCAAAAACCAGTCATCATGGTCATTGTTGCTCAAAGTTGATGAGTGTTTTGTTACTTTATTATTCAAATTAATGTGATTCTATGTGTAAGTCAAATAGTCCACTTCCCTAAATGTTCCGCCCCCCCCCCCCCCACCTCTATAAGCCCCCCCCCCCCCTTTCTTAAAGAGGTTTACTGTGTTTTAGAATTCAGTATTATCATAATTAATTTGACCTAACATTACAGAATATTGTAATAATAATCAAAGAAACCTTATTTTGGCAGCCTGGCTGCAGTCACCCTTATACCGGCGGACCAGTTGGCAGAGGACCACTTGGTTTTCTGGCGGACCAGTTGACTCTTGGCGAACTAGTTTACCACAGGTAGCGGACCATTCGACCGGACTGGCGCAGCAGTTGTATCAGCGGGCGAGTTGGTCCGAGGACCAGTCGTCGGGCGGACCAGTTGACTAGACCCCTTTCGTACCATGATATAACTTCGCACCACGACATACCTTCATACCACGACAGTGATCGTATGCGTCATACCACGAAACTACAAGACCAAGAAAGTCCACCTTTCGGCCATCATAAATCTTAGTTTTTATCGATTCATAACGCTTGTTATATATATTGGACATGTTAAGGATTTAGATTCTGATACAAGAACAATTATTAGTAATTAAGTACAAATAAAATCAATATTTAGACTAATTAAACTTCTATGATAGACCAGAGATATATCCTACTATAACACAAAGACTAATTTGACAGCATTCTGGCTAAGTGCATGGAATATCCCCAGGAAAGCTTTGGGACATTCCTCTCCGTCACTGTGTCTGTACATTTGCTGAGGGTTTGCTGCATAGGCAGTGCTATGTTTCAAAATAGAGGAAATGTATGCAGAATTATCCACGTGAAATAGCGGGTGATACAGGCTAGGTGATCTGCATTTCATATCACACAGAATGACGTTCGCTCATTGCCAGCTATTGCCCATTGATGATAAATCATATTTAATAACTCTACTGTTACTTGAATATTACGAATTGATAATAAACATGAATGAGTAAACGTTCATGACGCTGGTGACGTTGGTCGTACATTATATTCAATAACTTTGTCAATTAATAGGGGAATAAAAGGAAAACCATAGATACAATACAATACAATACAATACAAGATTTGTAAAGGAACATGAATTAAATGTTCAAATAATTAAGCAAACTTTTATATGTTAGATGATCATAAATCAATCTTACTTGTAAAATAAGTTGTTCATGATGTAAGTATACCTATAATATATTATTCACTTTCGGTTATAAACAACAATTCGTAGTAAGAAAATCCCCTGTCCGAACTCTTACATATTTGCACTGAAGCAAAACTTCCTGGTTCAGAGAAGCAAACATTGATTTTATCCTGCATCCGGGTCCTGTTTGTCAATATAGAAATGAAAGTAGGTCAAATTAAGTCAGGTGGAACTACCAATTGAATATGATATTATAAAAGGATTGCGTAGAAATTTATGATAATCATTAATGAAAATTTCCATTATGTTTAGTTCATTAAACATCACTAAATATATTAAAGAAAATCATGAAATTGTTAATTGGCATTGCACTGCACTAGCAACTAAATTAATTTTAGAATTTTATTTGAGGAGTAGATAATAAATAAATTGCATTATGATTAAAGGGGCATTGTGTCCTACTACGTGATGAGACTGTATTTTACTTAGCCCAAGTGTCAAACTAATATCATAATTTTTTATGATAAATAAGTGCCCCATGAAATTTAATACACATTATATGCATTAATACACTCTACACATGGATAAGGTGACATTAGCACGAGTCTATATTCACAGCTACAATTAGATAATTCAATGCAGAGGCGTAGCTAGAAATGTTATGGGGTAGAGTTGCCAAAGGTTGTGTGGACATATTAGAAGAAAAAAAAAATGAGAAGAAAAAAAAATTTGAGAAATAGCGTTTCACATGTCTTTTTATTACACCGGTTTGTGATGCATTTGGGGGAGGGGTGCAGAGGCGTATAACAAGGGGGGATAATTGGGGTGTTAGAACACCTTTCCACCCTCTGCACTGAATTGGCCCCTATAGGGATTGGCCCGTCTTTCAACACCAATGCAACTGAATTCCTCCAGTGCATTCAAGAAAATATCCATATGTTATCTGTATAACGAAAATGTACATATAATGTTATAAAAGTTCATTTTTCTTTCTTTTTCAATCAGGCCCGTCCCTTTTTTTCTATATAAATGCACAGGCTAGAAGAGTTAATTAGGTTATGCTTATTTACTGTCCCAATGATCCCCATGCAGTAGTTTGTAAGAGAAACCCCTTTTAGACCATCTCTGGTGCAAAATGTAATATCGAGGTCAAATACATTAGGAACATTTTAACACTTGAACCTACTTGAGCTGGGGAGTTCATTTATAACTTAACGCCATTCTTTATTAAAAAAACATTTTTCTGGAGAGGAGGGGGGTGGCACTGATATTCAACCTCCCCCCCCCCCCCCACCCCGCAGCTACGCCCCTGTGCGAATGAACTATGCACCTCTGACAACTTAAACTACATTATATTCACAAGGATGACATCGGAGTTCAGGGAATCCTGTAGGGTTTACACGTGCATACAAGTTGCCTCTGATTGGTTGGCCGAATTCCAGGAAATAAAATTATATATACCTTCGCAGGGACCTGAAATTTTTTCATCCTCAGTTGAGCCCTTGCATTGTAATGCAGGCACTTAATATCATCATCTGTTTTTCTATAAATTGATTATTTCTAAACTTTATTCATCACTTCGTACCTTTTGGACTCAGTCTTCACTCCATATAAGGTTATAAGGTAAGTACTTTTTTCATAAGCATATTTATTTTTTCTTTTGTTATTTTTTTAATTTCGACCTGTAATGGAATAAGACACCTTTTTTTTTTTTTTTTTTTTTTTGTGGTGGTCATTATTGAATTGTGGTCTTGAAGGTGAGGTGGCCTTAATAGTAAAATACATAAAAATACAATCTAATTGCAATTAAGAGTAGTTTCATTAATTTACAGAACATAACGTTTTGACATGTCAAATAAAACTAGGCACCAATAAATAACACACACTTAATATGAAAGCAGATAAATGAAGTTTAGAAATGCAGGTTTCCAGAAAATGTGAACATTTATCTTAATTGAATTGCTCACGACATAGTTTTTTTTGGCTAATGTGTAGACTTTTCAGATGATAACGTATCAAAGGTGCTAATTATAACCAATTAAAAATTAAAGAGAGATTCATATCGATGTGATAAATGTGATAACAAAATTCATGCATTGGATGTTTCATTTAACATTAGACTTTTTTAATACTATAATTTTACTATGGGATTAATTATTTGTGCACTTTTATGATGATTCTCTTCGTGAAGTTAGGTATTACCAGCATGAATATATTTTTAATACTATAATTTTACTATGGGATTAATTATTTGTGCACTTGTATGATGATTCTCTTCGTGAAGTTAGGTATTACCAGCACGAATATATTACTTGAAACGAAAACTGGGTGATATTACTATGTTGGGCATCATGTAATAATTAGTAGAATGTGCTATTTTAGTAAATTGAAACAAGTCATCAATTCAGACAAATTTGGAAATAAATCGTAAAATATAGACATTAAATCATGTCAGCCAATCAGCAAGTACTTAAAAAACGTCCCACGTGACAGAAAAAAACAAAAACACTGATTTTAGTAGGTGGTATTGGAATGAACACAATGAACACATGAATACATGGCCAAATGTGCCACGTGCGTTTTCCATGAGAAGGATAAACGCATGGATTTTAGCTAATTATAATTAGCTAAAACCATGAGTTTTCCATGCGTTTATCCAAACGCATGGAAAACGCACGTGGCACAATTTGCCATGTAGAGACCTCTGACCGGATCAATGATTTCCTCATTTATATATGCGGTTTCACTAAGCTGCATATTCCCAGATAGCATTCCTAATCGGGCCAGCGTCATTTCTACATCGTTTTGACGTTGCCGCCATCGCGCCGACGTCGATACGATTTGGTATGCTATCTGGGTTGTTCTCCTTTCCATTCTATGTAGATACTTATGGTGTAGCCCATGTAATATTGTTATGAAGAGCAGATACATGTATATATAGCTATATATGATTCAGGAAACAATTTTTTTTTAACTCATCCGTTTTGATATTATTGTGGTCATGTTTTTGATTTATAGCTAGAAGGAAATGTAGACAGCAGTGTGTTGACCACAATTAATATTTGTGCTTCAGTAGTTCACACTCATGTATAGGCAAACAAAGTCTTAATAGTGAGGTAAAATACCATGGCTATAAGACAATTAGGTATAAAACTGATGGTCGTTTTTTTGAGGAGGTCTTGAATGTTGATACTTTCAGGCATCATGGATTCAATTAGAGTCTTCTGCATTCTTGCTCTTTCCTTGTTATTTTTGGGAATTTCTGGGGATTCTTACAAAACATATGACGTCAGTAATGTCAGAAGCATCAGGTAAGTGTCAACTGATTTATTTAATTTTGAAAGTGTTTAGACATTTTCTTTTACAAAAATGAAGTTATTTAATGTAAAATTTAGAATTAAGACTCTTAGTTTTAAGGGTTTTCCAGGCATCCTTTATTCCCATGTGGGGTACTCCCGATGAATTTCTCCATCTTTGTAATTATAAATGTCATGCTGATGAAATGTATAATTTATCATATTATCCAGGTCTTATCATGCTGGCCGATCTCAGATAGCTGTTCTACAGAACTACACTGATGGAGATAGCAGAGGTATGTGGTTTCATTGTGTTTTAGTATCTTCCCAGATAGCATTCCAAATCGGACCAGCGTCATTGCTATATCGGCAGCCGTCGGTACAACATTGTATCAACATAGCCAACATCGCGCCGACGTTGATGTGATTCGGAATGCTATTTGAGTTAATCATTTCTGGCAGTCTCTGAACCCTTATAGGAATTTTTTAGTATCAAAGTAGTCAATTTATCAAATGCCAGCCTCAAACTTGACTTAAGCCTAATAACCTAATTGTCTCAATCTGCATTTAGATTGTGACAAAAGCTCAAAAGTGGGTGGCTGAAACGGGCTTACGTGCCCATATTTTTGCACCAGATAGGGCTGATCAGGACAGGTGCCAAGGCAATGAGCTGAAGGATCAAACACCCTTCCAAAAATGGGCTGGATTCGAATCCATGACCCAGCTATTGGTTGGCAGCCCAGCGTGCTACCACTGAGCTAATCAAAGAGTTTATGATTGCAATTAATTGAATTTTCTTGTTTTTATCCATCTATCTTATCAATTGTCTTTATCACAATCCTATGTACACTGGATGTTGCTGTTTGGATCTATTTTATTTTGTGTGTGTGCATATTTCTCTTCAGTGCGAAATAAAAGACTGGCAGCTGCAGGAGGAGCAGCTGCTGGTGCTGCAGGAGCAGCTGGGAGTGCTGCTGGTAAATATGAAATTCTTTATGTTTTGCAAAATGTGTCATTTTTGTGCACAAGAAACCGTCTGTATAAGTTTGAACTGTGATAATAATGCTTGTTTGTTTTACAATTCCAATATTGTATCTGGGCATATATGTTCTAGCTAAACCTGTCCATAATAATTTTTTTAACATTCTTATAAACAAGAAAAGCTCTCTTTAAAAAAGAGACCTGTATCAGAATTTGGTTAATGTAGTCTAGACATGCAAAACAAATGTAAAAAAAATTGATCTTAGGTACGCATTCATTTTTTTTGTTGGAATAATTTTTGATGGGGCTCGTTTTATTCTGACAGTGTAATCTTTAATTGAAATAAATACACTGTTGTGCAAAAGTCTTGAAACACTCAATAATAATTTGATTGTGACTGAAATTGATACTACTCATTACCAAGATAGAAATAAGCTCATCTACATGTTTAGCACAAACATTTCTAACAGCATTATTCAAAGTAAATTGTTATATTGTTTTGTTATAATCATCAAAATTGTCAAAACTTATAAATATTATGCCTTTCCAAACTTTTTCAAGGCAGTGTATTTAAAAATTGGCTTGTTGTACCAAATTTTTTAATTAATCTTATATATTATCAGGCTGGACAGGCAAGCTCTCAGCCGTTATGAATACAGCTGGGCAATTTGCAAGCATTGTTGGAGCAGGTGTACAGATCGTCCAAGTGGTGCAAGGATTCCAACAACTGTCATTGCAACGTCAGCAGATGAAAATACAGGTAAAGCGCAACCCATGTTAATCAAGGGCCTGATACCAGGATGTTGAAGGGATGGGTGATGCCATTGCTTTGTGAAATGGTCACTGTATTAGCCTAAAGGGCCTATCTCACATAGCCGAGTGACAATGCCGAGTGATGCCGAGTGCTTAATAAATTAGGCAGTCGGGAATACATGGCTCTGCACACCGACCACTCTGGAAAGGCTCGAAATACACGGATTTAAACGGGATTAACTGGCCGTGCACTCTGAGAGTACACTTGGTCACTCTGGGAGTACACTTGGTCACTCTGGGAGTACACTTGGTCACTCTGGGAGTACACTTGGTCACTCTGGGAGTACACTTGGTCAGATGGATTGCTGTGTGGACGTGATTTCCTCACCGAGTGGTTGGCATGTGAAATCGGCTAGCAATCGGCGAGCGATCGGCGAGTGATCGGCGAGTGATCTGCGAGCGATCGGCGAGACCTTGCTGACTTGCTTTTTCTAGTCATCAAATGACCAAGAGTGAAGCCGATTGATTGCTTTCCAGCGATCGTCATTACTCTGCTTCGTCACTCGGCTATGTGAGATAGTGGCTTAAGATCAGGATTTATGTCAATAAATGAACAAATATTAAAACAAACAATGTTGTTCCGATTAAGAAACCCATCTAAGAATGACAAAATATCAGGGAGCATGTAGTAGAACGATAAAGAATTATCTTCTTTACATAAATTATCAACAATCCTTATTTTTCAAATATTTCCGGATATTATTCCAAATTATCAAAATTTTGCTTTCAACTACCATTTTATAGCATAAAAATTACTTTATTCAACTCTGTTTCATTATAATTTTAATATTATTTTAATATACATGTTATTATTATCTCAATATCAGTATGTATTGTTGTATATTCTCCATCTTTAATTTGTACCAGCTCGATAAGCATATATGCTTCTTCGGGTAAATAAACGTACAAACGAACATCTTTGAGATATGTGTTTAATGATATATTATCAAAAATTGAAAAGCAAATTTTGGAAATTATATATCATGTTAGATATTCTCGTAGACCTATGTATCATAAACATAATCTAAATCTGATATCAGTGCCATTCATGTTTCAACAGCAACAACAATTTGAGGCAGAGATGCAACTGAAAACAATTGACCTGTGTTCGAGAATTTGTGTAACCAACTGGGGACCATGGGCTCCTTGTAATGCCCGTTGTGGAGGTGGAACAAGCAGAAGGTAGGGAGTGGATTGTGACAATTTTTACTTAACTAGCTGAATAACACAGGCAGGTGGTCCCACCATTGTTTGGTGATATTTTATATGAACTTAACTTCTATCATAGCCTGGTGCATCAGAATCTTTCTAGTTGCTTTTCAAAAGTGTTTTCAGGCAAGAAGATCTTATAATTGTTCTGTTTTCAAGTTTCTTGTCTTCTGATCTCCAAACCTTGTTTGAGAGCATGCAAATAAAACGAAGACCTCGTGGGTTGTTTGGGGCGGAAATTTGTCTTCCTTTTATTTTCGTAAAATACCACCAGATGGCGAACGAGCGCCTTGCCACTAGGGGGCAAATACACAACAATAATCATAATCAAGTCTTAGCAGCTTAGTGACTTCTTTTCTTGCACATCAATCTTCAAAATGTTCAATAACTGATTGTCAAAAGTCATAAACGAGACACCCTCAATAACAATGGACAAAATTCATTAACATAGCTTGGCAGGTTATCTTAGATAGGCCTACGTGAAAAATTACATTGTAAATAATTGCTCTGAAACATGCAGCATTTCAAATTACTATGTCCGCTGAAATTAAGAGCAATATGATCTTGCACTGATGCAGCTTATATAATAATCTATATTTTATTTATATTTATTTCATATTATGCATATCAATCATTGATACAATTTCTAGTAACGTATAAGAAACATAAGAATGAAATAAAAGATGATGCATGTAATATGGGGGACATCTCTAAGATATTTGATATATATTATTCATGGGGTCGCCTTGTAGCAGTGAGTTTAATTGCCATAACAAGGTCTATATTTTTATAACATATTATGTACCAATTTTAGTCATATACATTTACTGACTGTCTGTCTCTCTGTTAGCAATCAGATAACCATAACTGTACATATCAATGTGCTTGACATCTTATTACCTCTGTGCCAATGCACCTAAAATGAATTATTACCTCTGTTAATAATGATACACCCGTTACTTTAGATGCCAAGGCATTTCACATGATAGATAGATAGATATGGAAAGTGCTGCCCTCTTGAGCATGAATTTTAACAATGACTGCATGTTGTCATGGATGATGTCATGGCACTGAGAGAGAGAGAGAGAGAGAGAGAGAGAGAAATGCTTTTATTTGACCAACACCAATATACATATTTATAAATATATAAAGTATATAATGCAGCATTAGGAGGTATGTGGTCAAGGAGGCAGTGACTAAGTTACCAGAAGTAACACTATCGTCACTGCCCCCTTTTGGTTTAAATATTGTCACTACATATTGCATGAATGTTGTGGGGTCAGTTATTGCTGTAAGTTGGTGATACGGATTATAAGTATCTACTGAAAGATACTCTGCTCAGTGGTAACGTTTTTCCTTTGCATGTCTTCTGGACAGCCTTTTGAATTTGGTGTATTGATTTTGCCATCGATGCCTCAATTACAACAAAGTTTTGGTAGTATATTCAATCCCTGGCTAATCCCTGGCCCAAGCATTCTTCATGACACACATCCCAGCCGTCCTTCAAATGAGACATTTACAGTCCCTTGTCCCTATGCTGAGGCAAGTAAAATACCCCTACCCAGGGATAAATGTGCTGAATGTTTTGGTAACCAACTGGAAGCTTTGTATAATGGGCTCACTCTCAGAATTTTTATTGAATTACTATACATTTTAGGACCAGGAACAGATTTGAGTCTGATTTGTGCAAAGGCAAACCCTGCCCTTTCACCCTGGAAGAAGTGGGCATTTGCAACCCTGGATGTGCTAATAACGGCCTACCCTCTGGAAGTGGAGCTTGTGACTGCCCCAGAGGTTTTAATGGCCCATGTTGTAACAATGGTATGGAAATTGATACATTTTTGTTGTGCTAAAATGTGTGAATATTTGATCCAGATGTTAATTCTTTGAATGGGACATGCTGTGTCAGCAGTAGAATAAATACAACCTGAATTAGTAAAATGAAACAAAATCTGATTTCAAAAACGTAAACTAGGACCAGGCAGGAATAATTATTTAATATTGCTATATTTGATGAGATTCATCTGACAATAATTAGAATCTGTTTTGTCATGGAACAAGCCTGTTCATGTATATAGTTGACAATGATATCAAAAAAGTATCTCTGTTTTAAATATCACTATTTCAAACAATGATATTTGCAGAAATCATTTGTGACTTTCCTGGCAAGCCTCGCAATGGTCATCTTGAAGGAACTATCCCAGCTAAATTTGGAGGAGTGATCAGTTTCGCCTGTAGTGATGGGTTCGCCTTGGTTGGAGATGAAAACAGGGTGTGCAGGGCAAACAGCCTTTGGGGCGGAAATCAACCAGTGTGTGAGAGTAAGTGATGTGATTTAGTGTGTAAGCAAATGTTATGTAATTAAATGTTGGAATGTTACAGAAGAACATTTTAATGCATGTGACAATAGGTAATGTAATTCAGAAGCAAATAAATATATAAGTGAGTGATGTTATTCAATGCTGAAAGAACCAGAAGTAGTAAACTTGACAGTCAGTAATGTAATTCATTTTCTGAAAGCAGAACCTAAATATATGTGAAAGGAATATGGTTAAAGCCAGCGCAGAAATAATGAGATATAGGATTGTCTTTCCCGGTATCGTTACATAAAGGGCAACTAATATATTTTTAATGCATTGCAGAAATCACATGTGTGGAACCTGAACAGCCTCCAAATGGTCAAAATCTGAATAAGTAAGTAATCATTTTAGCTGAAGTTATTTTAAGTGAAGGCTTCTTTGTAGAATATCAGTTTAATCATTGAAACTTATTGGTTTCTTCAGTGTGCACACAAGAAAATCCTATAGAAGTTAACCTGGTTTAAAAGTTGTTTTTTTGCCTTATTTAAAGTTGCACTGTCTGTCAAATTTGCAATTTTATACGACACTATCAAACAATTGAAAATTATCTTTATTAATCAAAACACACTAAATTATTGTGAATTAATACTTTTATAAGACATTAAATACTTAAAAATAAATTATACATTGAGAGAAAATCCAGACCAAATCATTGGAAACACAATGGAAATGACATCATCACCATTGTTCAGTATTGTGACATCATCACTGGTTTGTTTACATATTGAGTTTTTGATGGCATGAAACACTAATATTTATATTATTTATTGTAAATTAAAATTTAATTGTTGTAATGGTTTTATATATCATGAGACAAGAAGGCAGTATTGATTTATATCATTATTTGAATGTGCACATTTGACAGACAGTGCACCTTTAAGGCATCTTAGATAACACACAAATGCTAGAAAATACCTAATGTATTTCGTTCAATTAAAACATCAAATGCATAACATTTTTGCTTGGTACTTGTTCAGGAAAGGCATATACCAGTACGGAGAGGAAGTCGTGTTCAGATGTAATGACGGATATGTTCTGACCGGTCCAGAAAAGCGACAATGTACAACTTTTAATGGAGGATCAGAGGGACTGTGGGGTGGATTTACACCTTTGTGTTTACGTAAGCAAAAAACGAAAAAAGAAACTCAAAATGTCCAGTTGATTTATTATTAAAATTATAATAAAATATCATCATTAAGTTACTACAGAAGCCAAAAAATTTGCTAGTGAAGTATTTTTATTGGTATGATAAATGTCTAATGAATAGGGAAGTCTTGTGTTTTGTCCTGAAAACAATCATTCTCATTTTAAGAGATTTGATGTTATAACTAAAGTTACAAAATACATTACTATGACTCAACAATTTTCATATAGTAACCCCAAAACAGAGCTGTGCAATACAACTTCTGGATACTCTTACCATAATTTTAAGTTGTTTCGTCAACTTTTTATGTAATAGAATACACAACTTGTGGCAACTCATGGTAAAACTTTAAGATATTATGTTAATGTTCGTATGTAACAAACAACTTCTCTTGTTTCAGCTGTGAACTGTTATGATCCTGGCTACCCTTTGTATGGTAAGGCATATGGTACTGAATTCACTCTAGGAAACACTGTCACATTTTCATGCGATAAAGGTTTTCGACTTGTTGGATCCGATTCGAGACAATGTCGCGAAAGTGGCAAGTGGAGTGGCCATGAAGCAAGTTGCGAATGTAAGTGATATACATTGATTACCTATTCGAAAAAAATTGCTTTAAATTCTAGCAATGCTGATTATTGTTAACAAATTTTTGTCGTTTAACCAGTAATCACATGCGAAGAGCCCCTGCTCCCAAGACATGGTGGCGTAAGGAGAACCAGAGAGACCTACCGCTTTGGAATCAGCATCAAATATGAATGTCAGGAAGGCTTCCAACTTGAGGGCAACTCGACGTCTCTTTGTATCGAGGATACTGAGCTCTCTCATCTTGGCCCTGGTGGAAAGTGGTCCAGCGAACCTCCCAAGTGCAAGCGTACGTTATATATTATGATTTTACACTCTGACCAATGTACCATTGACAGTACTAGTTGATGGACAACATATAAAAGATTCCTATATTATTTGCCAGGCAGTGCATGATTTTAAAGACTTCATCCCCTGACAAACTATATTTACACAGCGTCCATATGACGTTCTGTTATAGGTAGATATGAGGTGTAAGCAGAATGATGGTTCTTTTGTCTATCTAGGCCTTATAGTTGCTGCATTATCAAAGGAATTTGGAGTGTCATTAGTTCTTAAAGCCACACTCGGTTGCACTAATGTTATATCACATCGCAGGTGTATTGATATTTTCTATGAATTTTCCAGCTACAAACTGTGGAGACCCAGGGACCATAGAAAATGGAGCCAAGGATGGTTCTCTCTTTTATTATCCCAACAATGTGACATTTGTCTGTTTCGATGGCTATGTCCTCCAGGGGGCAGCAGAGATTCATTGCGGATATAATGGAGTGTGGTCTGCACCGCCACCTACATGCAATGGTAGGTACTATTCATACTTACATATGGTAGCCATTATCAAAGTGAAAAAACAGCAACATACCAAAAAACCACTTACAGTAATCAACTAAATTGAGCACATCTTTGTTCAATGCATGATATTTTATTTTTAATATAATTGCAACTTTGTTCAGGCAATTGTTTTGCATACACATTTCCAAGGAGTTGTGTGGAGATGTGAAGTTACTCAATAGTTTCGTGATAATGTGTGAGTCATAACTAAAATGTGAAACACTGAATTTCAAATCATATCAATCTGGTTTGTTTCAGCATGTCCTGTGAACACCTTCAAAGCAAATGCTGATGGATTGAATGCATGCACACCCTGTCCAGAAAACACACACACAGTCACAGACTCAAGCACCAGTGCTCAACAATGTGTCTGTAACTTGGGTTGGACTGGACCCTCAGGGGGACCTTGTACAGGTAAAACATTACGCTCCATGGATAAAGAGCACTCATATTAGGAAGTCTGGTTAGTAATGACATAGGTCATTTTAGTTAGGTCTCCTTGCTTAATGGTTTGTAAAGATAGTGAAAAAGCATTGACTGTCTATGTACAAAATAAACACATCTGAATTTTGTTGTGATGAGGTGATCCAGGTAATGGAATATTTGCTGTCTTGCATCACATGTAATTACCTGTCTAACTAAAGTACCAATCTCTGAATCAAAACTTGGCGGGCCTCCTGCTAGAGTCAGCCAGTTTTAGGGAGATATACATGAACAAATTTTAATTGATTGTTGGCTAATATTATATTCAAAATGTGCTTGTTGGTTTTACATTTGTTAACATCATATTAATTTGTGACTTCTAGAGATCATGTGTCCACGCCTGACAGCCCCTCCAAATGGCTTGATAAACTGCGAAGGCAACAAATACAGCAATAAATGTCAATTCTCTTGTGACATTGGGTACATTTTGGATAAGGGTGCAAGTCAACGGACTTGTCAGGACACTAGTGTCTGGACTGGAACTGATGCTCAATGTACTGGTATGTATAAGGATAAAAGCATATGGGTTGGAAAAAGGAAACAAAAGCATTATGAATGAAATTTCATGTTGTTCTTGGGTCTTTAGTGGACAACCGTAAGTTGTGGTTAACTGCCTTCAAAAAAGGGGGTAGCGCTGAAAAGGATTGTTTCAGTGCTGCTAAAACTTTTTCTAGAGGGTGACGGTTGTTTTATCTTACCTGAATGAAAACTACAAGACTTCAGTGGCACATTCTGAAAGCTGACGCAGTCGGTAAATCCGGGATTAATATATTTCTAGTCTCTGAAATAATCGCAGGCGAGTTGGAATGATGAGACGGCAGGGTATAAAATAAAAAAAAGTGATCACTGCACATTTCACGAAATATCTGTGTGTAAGGGCAAAACACCTCAGCGCAATCGGTTACACAGAATCGTGCGAGTTACGAAATAGAAAGTTATTAATGTTGTGAAAAGTGTAATGTCAAAAATATCAATATGCCAGTTCACATATATGTTAAGTATGAGGGAAATATAACTAGAGACGAGAATCAAAGTATCAAATGCATGCATGTCTTTTATTCTAAATTTTATGAATCAAATTTCAACATATATGGTTAAAATCAGGATGATCACTGCACATTTCACATTGATCACTGCACATTTTGGGATTGTTACACACTTATTTTATACCCTGTGAGACGGACGCCATATTTGCATCGTAAACACCGTTCAGATCGCGTGGTAGCACACAGAATTCCCAGGGATTTTCTCAAAGCAACCAATGGGAAGAGAACAATTTGATCACCTGACCGCAAAACACGCATGATAACAAGGCCTTTCAACGATTTTTGATCCCCGGTTGTGGAGTGCAGTTCATCACAACCTATATGGTTGTCCACAACTACTTTGTTACATAAAAGTTCTGCTTAGAGATATGATATGGATTTGCTATTATTATTATTATTAATCTTTATTGCAGACACACACACATACATTAGTTACAATATATGGGGGTCCATATCCTTCTAAAAACTACCTAACTACTGAGTATTATTGTATGGCACTGTAAAAACGAATTCACAAAACAACAGTACGAAGCAACTCAACTGCTCGTCCAATACAAATATAACAATGACTCCCAATGTCTTCTAATGTAAGAATGCCAAAAGGCGTCACTACTAATAACATTCATAATAACACTATTTTCAGAACTGTTTATCCTTTCACTGAATTTATAGACACAATTTCTAATAAATGCCTACAAAATCTAACCAAAGAATATTTACAACAATGCGTGGCATGAGAACTATCATAATTCAACCATTCATGTTTACAGCCTGTCCGCTGAATACATACAAATCAGATGAGAGAAGCTGTCTCCCTTGCTCGGTCCATTCTCACACAACAAACATTGCCAGTGTCAAGAACCAATGTATCTGTGATGATGGCTATGAGGGTCCTGCAGGTAAGACATATGTTTTATTTGGCCTGTACTACTTCTGTTTTACAGTTATTCTTTAATTTCTATAATTATGTTTCTTTTTCAATAAATACAAAATAAATTTCAAGTACAATGGTTGCAAGAATTTTAGAACAATTGGATAACATGTACAATGTCATGATAATAAAGAAGTTGACACTCTTCTCAGTTGAATAACTAGATGTTCAATTAAATACATGTCAAGTAAATTAAACTGTGTAACACCCCATATTTCACACTGATTTTTGACATACAAGGGGCACCCATGCTAGCGTCCTAATTGAGACAAAATGGGTGTCCCTTGACCCTCTATGTTTCTTTTTTTTATGTTATCCAAAACATCATTGTAATAGATTGTTTGGTCAAATAAAAACATTTTACTGTCATTGTCATTGTCAAGCTACTGTACAACTATTTTAAAGTGGCCTTTCAGCTGCTTAGATCTACAGTTTGCAGCCATCTGATAGATCCTTTCTAATCCAGAATATATTGGAAGCAAAATAAGGGTCCCATTATAATTAGAAAATATATGTTAGAAACACACGCATAATATATATATATATATCTTTAATTATACACAAAAGAGGTATACATTGAATTAAAAACATATATATGACATATAGAGGCTACACAGGGATGGAGGTCCTGTTGCACAGTATACAATTTTCCACTGTTTTGCATTATATTACCATAGGTGGCCCTTGCATGGACACCAATGAATGCAAAGTGAATGGAGGCCATGGCCCATGTGAGGATGTCTGTCGTAACACAATGGGAAGCTACGTTTGTGAATGTTCTATCCCTGGATGGGTTATTGATGCCGATATTGACAGACATGTTTGTAAACGTAAGTTGCCCATCATAAACCTGGTATGGTAATTGTCATTGTATGTGTATGACGCAAGCTGAATCATGGTGATTACATGGCTCAAATCAATCAACATTTTTGTATGGTTAAAATTAAGTCACTGTAATTGTACCATTATGGCATGAGTTGAAAACATGAATGTGTCATATAGATGTGTCACAAGCAAAATCATTTCCAAAAGTTTCACTGCTCTTTTTCCAATGCCGCTAACTGACACCATTGTTGTTGTAGTGGAAAAATCTTGTAGAAATCTAACGGAAACAGATGCTCCATCCTATGGTGGACTTGTCTGTCATTGGTATCGAGAAGAGAACAGTCAACAATGTGCAGTCCGATGCAATCCTGGGTATGAATTTCCATCTCGAACGAATAACTATGAAAGTTGTGGTTCCACAACTGGATTCAAATGGAGCCACGAAGAAAGAGGAGAAGTCATTGAGCCTTGTATAGGTAACTTCCTAATTTGTAGTTTTAATATCTTATTGTCAGGAAATTCAATGTACTTTACTCGTTTGGGAATGTAATTATGTGAGATCACATATTTTGTTAATTGCACAATATGTATGTGTTTTCTTTCTTTAAAGTTCCATGTGTGATTCATGTCTCTGTGCATAGACTGAGTGCATAGTCCCATGTATTTACAATGGACATTTTAGACAAATTGATCATGAATATATATGTACATTTCAAAAGCAGCCAAGACGGATAACTGCCACTTTTGAAAATACACCAAAATAATATGGAATCTATTCTAAGTGACATTTTAGTATATAATGGAGGAGTTAAAAAATTTACGTAAAAATAAATGGCCCATGGCAGAAAATTAACATATACCCTGTAAGGTACTGGACATATATCAGTTAAATTAGTTTAAACTGTAAGCACAAAATAGTTTGTACAGATTTTTATTTTTTATTAGCCTTTGTAGTTTAACTGGTTGCATTCATAAAACATACAGAACACTGCCCAATGCCTATGACATTTGCAATTGATAAATGATTAACATCCACCTTTTCAGAGGAATTCTTCCCCGAGTTTCGACTTGAGGGTAACTCATCATATTTCGTACGAAACTGTCGAGATTTAACACCAGATGAGCAACAAAAAGTCAGAGAAGATTTTGCTAAGATGCTGTCTGGTGAAGGAGTTTGTGTACGAAGAGATACGCAGGTAACGTACGATTTTTTATATTTTACAATGTTCTATATTTATATCATTTTATTCATTCACATGTAAATTCATGCAATATACAATCAATGCCGCTTAACATCACTTGTGTCTCAAAAGTCTCACACCTCCAAGTTTAGATTCGGGTAATTATATTTGGTCTGCCTATATCTACATTCACTTTTTTCAGATTTTGCTTTTCCCAACAATAAACAAGAATATTCTTTTTCAAAAAAAGAATAGATACCCTGGTGTTGTGTTTAGAATGCCAGCAGCACTAGGCCTACAATGTAAACACTTGGAAATCCTGCTAAAATTGTTTTAACTGGCGCTTTCATACAGTTTAGGGAGTACAGCTATACATGGCACACCATTAGAACCAAATTTGGTGAATATCTGACCAGTAGAAGACAAGAAAAGTTTGATTATAGTACAAATTCAGGCCTCGAAAAATCCCCCTCCCTGCTTACGCTGCCTACACTGCTGCTGCGTTGACCCATATATTCTCAAGCCTCAGAGCGTTCGTTCGCATATACCTGGTCTGTCATAGAACATAGTTTGATAGTTCTATACTTGA
Source organism: Alitta virens (assembly GCA_932294295.1). NCBI lineage: Eukaryota > Metazoa > Annelida > Polychaeta > Phyllodocida > Nereididae > Alitta > Alitta virens. The sequence goes on along the minus strand of OW028580.1, from coordinate 3,419,351 downwards.
TAAAGGCCTAGGTCCAGGTATGAAAAAGCAATGTAAAGCACCAGACATTCTGTAACTTTTTTCGGAAATGCACTAAAAAATGTTGTATTATAACCAAGGAGAGGAAATAACCTTGTTGTGATACCACAAAAAACAATCATCTCTCAGAGATAGGGAAATGCCATCATTCGACTATGCTATGCATTCCCAGATAACATGCCGCATCTACTCAACATCGGCTGTCATTGGCCCATTTTGGTCCAATGTCAACCGGGTCTGGCATGCTATCTGGGAAGTGCATACAAACTTAGATTGGGTGAATGAATATATATTTGGATCAATAGTTTCTTCTTGGACGCATAGTCATTTCTTTTACCACTTATTATCTAATAGTTTTTTTCAAACACTGTCAAATGCCATCTGGGTTGTGCATACAAACTTACATTAGTTAAATGACTAAATATTTGGATCAATAGTTTCTCCTTGGATCTTGGATGCATAGTTATTCGTAGCATTACTTATTATTTAATAGTTTTTTCAAACGCTGTCAAATGCTATCTGCGTTTTTCATCTGAACTTAGATTAGTCAGCTAATTTGTAAAATGAATATATATTTGGATTTATAGTATTCTACCCTGGATTCATATTGCCTATCATTTAAGTTAACTGTCAAATGATCATGTAATGATCGTAATTTGGCTGAAATGCTGTAATTGTCCAATTAGTTTTTACCTTGAGAGCTTTTGCTCCATGTTGTAGCAAATAAAACATCACATTTTAACTTGGGGAATGTATTAGCTGAGAAATAAACCAAAATTTGCAGCATAATATAATCTTCTTAATTTGTCTTTTTTTAAATTGGTGGACATTTTAGGTTTGCGATGCCAAAAATGTGGGTATCATCTGCGGAGCCACTAAAAGGCGAAGGAAGAGAGGCATCTTGGAAAATGTTGACGAAGTGAATTTGTTTTTCGAGTTTGCTGCAAAACGAATTCCACCCTCAGATTGTGACAAGATTTGTACTTTATTGAGGATTCCAAGCAATAGATGTAATGCCCTGTGTGTACCAACCTATAAACGTTTCCTAAAAGTAAGTATCTTGGATGACGTCATCACGTCGATACTTCCATTTCTTTGGGCATTTCTCACTTTTTATTTGGGCATTTCTCTCTTTTTATTTGGGCATTTCTCACTTTTTATTTGGGCATTTCTCACTTTTTATTTTGGCATTTCTCACTTCCATATCGAGGTGATCCAGGTGCTGTTGATAGCCAGGTTGTCCTAAATTGGTAATTGGGTCTGTTTGGATTGATAAAAATATCAGGCTTTAATTATGCCGTTACAAGGTGTCATCCTCAAATAAAATACAGATAAATCTGCTCAGATTTCAACATTAATGTTGTCGATGTTAGTTGAATGACATTAAGTACATGCTGCAATCATATATGTAGTCTGCTACTTGGACTGATATTATGAATATTCCGATGATTCATTTCAGGCCCTAATGACTCACACAAAACGCACAGTTGAAAGTTTATTCGCAGATGCCAGGAAAGTGAGCTTCCAGTCTGGTCAAAGATTGTTCGAATATGACCCAGGAACATTAGAAACATCTGATGTTATTATAGACTGTCCTCCTGGCAGTGAAAAAGATGAAACCTGTGGTAAATTATTATATTTTAACATTTTTATATTTTAACATTTTTCACAAAAGGCAAGCTACCACCATGACTGTCCATATACATGTACTTGCAGAAGGACGCAAGTGAAACAATAGAGTAGGTTAAAAAGTATATTCTCCAAATTTCTGCTGCTTTTTTTTTACCATAAAACAAACATAGCTCAGAGGTAGCGCTCTGGGCTTCCAACCGCTGGGTCCCGGGTTCGATTCCCGGTCGAGCTTAAGCTGGATGGCTGTTTCCTCCTTCGTCTCATTGCCATGGTCCCTGCCTGTCCTAATTAGCCCAACTGGTGCAGAAATACAGGATGTAAAGCCCTAATCACAAACAAACAAACAAACTTGACCATAAAACATCATTGCAATGATAGGAAACTTGAAGTTAATTTGTACCGAGAAAAACAGGAGGACATGTATGTATTAGGTATATCCCGAATAGGAGGGAGTTAACTAACATTTTTGTTGGTAAATCCCGATGCCGAATATTAATTAACTCCTGACTATGAAGGATATCACTAACTTTTACTCCATTAGGCATATTTACTAATTTGTTTGATTGTTTGTTTGTTTTTACTGCTTTATTACCCAAGACAAGTTCAGTTTGCACTCAGGAGAGAGTTAACTAACACAATAGAAAAGGTCACGTGGTGTAGTATAATATAACTATTCAGAATAAAATCTGCCTCCGTAGGGAGTAAGATTACGTTGCAGCAGAGAAGACTGTTGTGAGTAACTGTACTCTCTTGAGATCCGATAAATTTTACTCTCAATAAGTGTTGGAGCTTACTCCTTTTTTCATTACATACATGATCCCTTATTGGTATATGTATTTCAGTGCCTTGTGGACCAGGAACATATTACTCAGATAAAGACAATAAATGTTTGAGGTGCTCCGAACACACCTATCAGGCAAACCCTCAACAGACCACCTGCCTGCCATGTCCTAGTGGAACTTTTGCACCTAAGACAGGATCGCCTGCTTGCTCTGGTAATATTTCTCAACTTCCATTATGCTTTTTTTCTTTTCAGCTGCTTGTGCAGATATTTTTCCACGTGTTAAAAATTAAAGTTTGTTTGACACTGCTTGTTTATGTGACTAAAGCAAGTATATTGTTACCCTCACCCTGTTGACCCACTAACATGGTGCAAACACAAAATAGTACTACATATCATTTTTCATTTTTTTTTATTATGAAAAAGCTTCATTGCATCTACCATCTACTTAATCCTTTAAGTCTAGCAGTACATCTTCTCAAAGCCATCAATGGGCGTCTTGTTAGTAACAATAACACAGGGAGGCAGTTCAACCATTGCTTGATGGGGTCATTTCAGTAATAAAGAGATACATAATAAATCAATTCAACAGTAGCACAGTTCCATCTACTTTCTTACTGTAATAATCAATTTTTAAAAGTTTTATTAATTTTGCACACAACAAAAAACTCACTAGCACTTCATTAATATAATTATAATATATAATATATCCAAACCCATAGGATGCCCACCAAATAAATGGGGAGAAAAATGCGAGGGAATATGCCACTGTGAACACGGACAGTGTGATCCAGCAGGTGGAGGATGCATCTGTCACAGTGGATGGGAAGGACCACAGTGTAACATTGGTAAGTGTTAAGATAAACTCAAGTTACGGTGTATCTAATGTACTGTGTAGCCCTCTGGTGTTATTGTGGTTTATTCTGGCATCGTTGCAATGCTTAGTTTGGCTATGCATGTTTTACTTTGTTTTAAGAAATGGTGAAATAAACTTGAAGAAACACATGTTTTGCTAAGAATCTATTTTCATATCCACGGCCTATCCAACGTCAAGACGACGCCAACAGTAAAAGATGAATTATACATCTGCTGGAAGATTCCTGTTGATCAGATTACATTGTATTAAGGCAGAAAGGAATATGTAACATCAATGATATATTGCATGTGTTTAATCAAATTCATATGCCGGTATATTTCAAATATTTAGATACCCAAAGCTGCACTGCTGAGAGTTGCTACCCTGGAGTGAAGTGTCACGACATTCCCGCTCCTGGAACAGGACTCCGATGTGACGCCTGCCCTGCTGGTTTCCTTGGTGATGGAACAATATGCGAACCCGCAAGACCTCGGCGGAGAATTCATGTCAGATCATTGCCAGAAAATGATGACATTATGAAACCTGCTTCATTGACTGGACTTGTATTTGGTGCAGATATGCTTACTTAGAAACATCAATTTATAAATCTGATTGATTTTTATACTTTTATAAGACTATTTGTACATACATTCCAGAATAAAAAGTGCATAGAAAAGACAAATTCAGTGCATATTTTTCATATTAATCAAACCTATAATCAAGATTTTACTCTTAAGCAGGTTTTTAGCCTGTCTGTTTGTCTTTCAGACGAGATATTGTGTCACTCAGTCGGCATCTGTATATTCATTCTTATATTTTGTCACCGGTATGCAAATCGTTCATCTCTATTAAGTAATTGGAATGATTATTGTCATTATTTTACTGGATATAATGTCCATCAACCATTATCACACCATATGAAGTAGATCAGTAACTCCATGCTCTGACATGTTGTGAATGCTGTGAAGACATGGTTACTTAAATATCAGGTTGATACTGTACAACCACCAGTACATACGTTATCATAACACCAAATATCTGAAAGATTATAACGAGTGCAATCAATATTGTGTTAATCAGGACTAGGCCCGTTATACTAAATGTTGTTAAATATCACACAAACGTGCTTTAAATTTTTTACGTCTGACAACAGTCCGCTCAATGTGGTGTCTCTCTGCACTAATCCATTAAACTCTTGCTCAACAATTTCAACTTAAGTTTAAACATAGCATTTGACATATATGGTCAGATTAACATAGTACTTTATGTATATGGTCAAATTAACATAGCATTTGACATATATGGTCAGATTAACATAGCATTTGACATATATGGTTAGATTAACATAGCATTTGACATATATGGACAGATTAACATAGCATTTGACATATATGGTCAGATTAACATAGCATTTGACATATATGGTTAGATTAACATAGCATTTGACATATATGGTTAGATTAACATAGCATTTGACATATATGGTCAGATTAACATAGCATTTGACATATATGCTCAGATCATCAGAAAGCACCTATTATGTGTCAATTCCACATTGACCTGCTTTGCTGAAGGTCCCCAAGCTCAAGCACTTTTCACAAGCTGCATCCCTGCTGTTTTTCCATTTTCCTACAACAAGGCCTCCTTCTCCGCACAGCTCTCCTGAGCAGTCTTCCCCGAAATGAGCTTAATTTGCTGGTTTATTCATACTTATCTGATTGGACGTGAAGATCTGTGGAGCGCCAAGTCAGTGACAGTGCTTGCAAAATGTTTCTTTTTTTAGTGCAGTAGCATGGTTCGTCATGACAGTTGAGTCTTTTGAAACCCTAGGGTGTCCCTTGCATTGGCGCATTATCTGACCTAATTAATGGTATGCATTTTGTTCGCTAGAGGGCTATGGTGAAAAATGCATATAAATGTCATGAAATCAGGCAAGGCTGTGCAGCGTAGCAAAGAAAGAGGCCTTGGTTTGGAGGTGATTGTACTCATTGTCTATGCTATGTCAAGCAAAAGTCCCCATTAATGGGGTAAATGAGTAACATGATATAGACCTTATCATTTCATCATTACATCTGCTTCTGACAGCTATTCACATAAGTTGGCTAAGCTTCATGCAGTACCATTGAGACAAAGGTATAGAGGCAACTTACCCCAAGTACACCAGATTTGTCCATATTCATGAAACCCATGATCGAAACCCCTCCAAACCTTTCTATGGAATTGATGAAAATGTTCATCTGGAAAAGTTTAAGAACAACTGCAATGGATACAGTACATTAAGGATAATATAAGGAGCAGCATTGAGAGTGTTATTGACTCCATCAATAATTGTTGATGACGATAAAGATGGTCATATACCTGCATGAAAGTGTGGTCGCTTGCATCTTCCATATCGGCACTTTCCAAGACTTCAAGAGGTAATTTAGCCTGAATTGAAATAAAATAATCACAGACTCAAGAGACTAAGAATGCATATTGAAATACTTTCAACTGAAATAGTTGGAATCCATGGGAAATGGGGGTGCATCTATAGACATCCATGAGTGATTTGTCTGATTCGTGCTGAATTAACAACTGAATCGTAAAATTTGACACACACTCATTTGCACTAATTAAGCCTTTGTGTAGAGTTGCTTTATTAAATAATTTAACAGCCAGTTCCATAGATTTGGAAACTTCAGCTACAGGACATCATGTGAATCCAAGACTCCCATTGGCTAAGACATCCCATAGTCAATGATCTTCCTGGATCTATATGACGTCCTTCGGAATTTGTTTATTATAGAATTGGTTAATATGTGCTTATTGCACCTGCTGACAGAGAACTCTCTCAGAAAAAAATGCTTATTTGCATAAAAAGGCAAAATTTATCAATTTCATATATCTTAATTGTGATTCAATAACATTATAAATTAATGGAAACAGGAAGAATCTGTCATTATAGTTTGGATACTGTAACAATTGGCTAAACTAGCATGGTCCACATTTTGGTGTGAGTTGCAAAATAAAGGCCATGCAGCAGTCTACATATTTTTTCATACGATTATACGCGGTTTTACAGCCTTTCTATCTATCAGAATCTATTTTATGAAAAATTATGAGTGCACACACTAATAGTAATCTTGGCATGCCCTTTTCCTTATTTTTCCACATCACTGAATGACTTAGTCATCGCCTATGAAAACCTAATCACTTATTGTCTATGATGTAAAATGGTGATAGTTGCCACTAATGTGAGTATACCATCTAGGCAATATTTATTCAGCCTGCAAGATACCGTGCAAAATGACAGGACTGCTGCCAGGCTAACCCACACAGCATACCAGGTCGGTGTCATTGGCCCAACATCAAGTCATTATAACATCTTATCTGTCCTGTCTTTCATGTTTTTGCAAATAAAGTGTTAGGGGAGTTATGATTTCAAAGTCGGAGAATTGACGGAGAATTGAACTAAAAAAAAGGATAACAAAAAGTCATGAAGCGATTATTTTTGGATATTGCAATACATATTTATAACATGCACACTATACCTTATCTAGCAAGTATGCAGGTCCTGCAAACAATGCAACAAGTGCAATGCTAGCGTTGATCAGCTGTGGCCAGAGATATTTTGCTGCTAGCAGGGAATTAAAAACGCTGTAACCATTACAAATGCACGATATCATAAAACTAAGAGTGGTTACTGCTAGAATGATTCCGTGATTCGATGAAAACTCATCAACACTCTTGCAGAGATTCTTATACTTCAGCCTAAACCTGAAATTATAAAATGATGTAGCATTTATGTTACTTTCTTGTAAATATTACTCCATTATATTTATAATAGAAATTATATGCTGAAAAGCACATGGTTTATTTGATTGTACATTTCGTACAAAATACATCACAAGTTGGTTTAAACATGGTCAAAAAAATAAATAAATATATAAAACCAGAAAAAAACATTTCCATAACCAATGCAGATCTTGCTTATACTGGGCTAAACTGTCAATGACAGATGTACCTTGGTGAACCAAAATATAGAAAAGAAGTCACTCTCGCTTGTAGTAAACTGTCAATAGCAGATACAAATCTACTTATAGAATGCTAAATGCAAATATCAGTCGCAAATCTGGCTAAATCATCAAAAACAGATGCAAATTTGGCTTGTTGTAAATTGAAAAGAAATCCAGTCTTAACCACAGTTAAAATCTTGCCTGTGCACTATGGCAACAACGGATGAAACAGACAGATTTTTCTTGTGTTATAAACTTCATTTTCAGCTCCTAATGGACTAATAGTGTCAAAGTATTTATTTGTGATATTCGTCCTAATCATGTATCAAATGTGTGGATCTACATTGTCAATACATTATGTGGAAAACGTGGTTTTAATTGTAATATCCAGTAATGCAAATTTTCCGAAGTTAAACCTACGCAATTTTTTTAATAACATATTGTTGCATTCTAGCCATTGGCAACAGCATCTTTTGGTAATTGGCTGCAATTCTCCATTTTTACCTTTTATTTTTTATTAACTAACAGACTATCTTAGACTTACTTCTCTATTGAAGAGCTAGGCTTGTCAAAAAGGCCAATGCAAAGAGCCATGTCTTCATGCAATACAGAATATTCCTGGGCAATGATCAAACAGTACGCAAACACATAATAAGGTAATGTAAATATTGCAGGCATGATAAGGAGGGAACTTGCAGCATTAAGGGTCCATAAGCATGATGAATTAGTTAGTGTTTTTGATTCAGAACAATCTTTGATTGCATTAAGTGTTATTCTATCAGTGAGAGTAACAATGCTTATGCCAATTAAGTTGCACACGGATAAAAGTGCTCCAATGATTGGTATGGCTTTCATCTTCAGAGGCACTGTAGCTTTCCAGCTTTCACTGTTATTCAGTGTAAATGCATTTTTCTGGCACATTCTGAACATTGACATTGATGTGATAAGAGCACAAACAAGAGATGACACAGCCTGATAGTTGAATGTTAAGTTTATATGAAAATCTCCACGTAATGGCAAACCTACCAGGTTTATTATTAACACAAACAGAGCCAATCCAGTGAACATAATATTGTAGATTAAAGTAATGTAATGTCCACATTTGTAATCTTTGTTCAGGTGACATTTACCAAAGATCAGGAAAATGAAAAAGAATGACTTCAATTCCTTTCTTGTATCCATAGTGTGAATATTTGAACAAGCCGTGTTAGCTACAGGTAAATAAAATCTGAATACTGAAAGTTAGCAATTGCCTCAAAGATGTAAATATTACTTGAAAAAAGCTAAAATATGGATAACATATGTGCCAAATGTCAATAAAAGTAAGCGGAATGTTCATTACAGATGTAAATCTTGTTAATTGTAATTGTCAGATGTATATCTAATGGTAAACTGAAACGTAAATAAATAGGAGAAGTTAATCCAGTTTGTAGTAAACTTTCATTAACGAATGTAAATGTCCTTGTAGTATACTAAAATGCAAATAACAGATGCATATCTTGCATATCACAGTTATAGCAAACTGAAATGTTTGTTGCTTGTGAATTCTTGTCAATAGTAAAATGTATGAATCCAGGTATAAGTCGTGCTTATAGGTCCCTGAAAGGTTTATGACAGATAAAATCTTTTTTTGTGCATGATAAGCAACAAATGGATGGAACAGGCTGATGCTTCTTGCATTATTAACTTTTTTCAGCTTCTAATGGAGCACTTAGTCTGAAAGCATTTTAGTACCTGAAGTGCAGCGCTAACAAAAGTAAGGATAATGGACATAAAGTTCTGAATAACAGGTTCATTCATCAATATGAATGTAAGTTTGCATTTTGTCATAGAATGGATAAATTTGCTAGGTTTGCGACAAACCATTAAGGGAAAAGCTGCCATTGTAGGTAGTATTGTTGTTTTTTCTGCAACACCAATATAAAGTAAACATTCCCTGTCATTAGATGGCATGAGTTCTTACATACATTAAGATATTTGCAATTTGATAGAATATTTGATAAATGTGCAACCTAAATCATAAACTGATTTAGCTAGCTGACTCCCCATTGGCTGTGTCTCTCTTAGCCAATGGGAGCCCTGGATCCATATGATGTCCTCTGGAATTTAGTTTCCAAGTATGTGAAATCTGCTGTAAAAGACTCAGCATTTCATTTTCTAGACATAGATGACATGTTGTTCTAACTTATTAAGCCCATTTCCTTCCATTTACTTTCATTTGTTTTCACCATTATCATTGTCAGAAAAATACATCTTGTATTGCAAAATGCTGCTGTTAACAATGGCAGCTTTTCCCTGGATGGTGTGGTAGAGTAAATTTTCCTTTCAGTCTGTTATTGCAGTGCCACCATTCGTGCCCTTAATGTAATTAATGGTAATTCAGCTAATGCATGTTATTCAGTTGCTATGAACAGAATCATTCTCACAAGCAAGATTCATACTGTAATTGAGTGACGAAGTTGCATTTGTCACTCTCATTAATGGTTGGTTCCATTTTGAATTACAAAATAAGGAGATAAAGCTGTATTTAACTCTACTGTAAATAAGCAAACGATCGCTATATTTGCAAAAAATTGATCCAGTTGTATTTTTTCTACTACATGATCCTTATTTATGGAAAATGTCATTTACCAATGGGAACATCAAACAAATTCGCATGCTACATGACACTCATTTACAACATTTGCAAAGTATTAGTAAATGGTTTTGTTTTGGTTGTAACTTTAATCGTGACTCAGGAGTCTTACAGTGTCAATAAGGGCATCAATAATAATGTTCAAAATGAACGTCAAATGACAATTCTACTATCAGTTTTCGTAAAAAAAATTTTTTACGATACCAACTCATAAAGTATACATACTTATTAGTATTTTGTACATCATTTGCATGACAACACTTGTTATATATATTATGACTGAGGAATATCAATTGAAAGATACTCATACTTGCCTGAAAAAGAAACAACTGACAAGCAGAGAATGTATGGAACTCATGCAGCGTATTGCAAGTGTGATTACCTTTTACATCTGCAAACTATTAGGTAAAGGGGTTTTAAAATTTTCTTCGACAATGTGAGGGATTTTCCAAACCTCTTTGAGATGTCTGATTCTCAAATAGAAACATTTTTATTCAGAAATTCATAAAAATGCCAGCTACTAGGTTTGAAGCTAAGTCAGCTGATATGACCAGGTGCCAGAGACAGATGTAATGATGAGATGATAAGGCTTTGAGTCCATTTGAAGTTGCACATTTAACCCCATGGGTGAGGACTTTTACCTGCCTCAGAATAAACACCTATGACAAGGCACCTTCAATTGAATGTCTCATGTGATTGACATCCAGCTGGGTTGTAGCTCGTGAAGAGTGCTTGGGCTAGGAATCGAACCAGGGACCTTCGTGGGGTGGGGGCCTAGCTCAGTGGTAGTGTGCTGGGCTTCCAACCACTTGGTCCCGGGCTCAATTCCTGGTCGAGCCTATGTTGGATAGCTGTTTCATCCTTCCTCTCATTGCAATGGTCCCTACCTGTCCTAATTAGCCCATCAGGTGCAGAAATACAGGATGTAAAGCCCTAATCCACCACACCACCAACCAGGGACCTTCAGCGGAGCTGGCCAATGGGGAATGTTTGATACAACCGTCATTTGCCTTTGCCCAAGAACCATGTGTAAAACTACACAAGTTCCCAAATAGAGAACAGTAAACTAGGCCACAAGTTGTTTTTTAAAGTACGCTTTTCTTTTCATTCAAGAAATGGTTGAGAAATCTTTCCAAAAAGGCACCTGAAGCTTACGACAGGAATACTGATAGCATAAATTTAGAAACAGAAGAATGTGACTATTAAATCTTTCATATACTTTTCACAAATTCCTGTTGGAGTCCCATAATATTAAACTGCCTAGCAATGGCTATGATTCTCACAAAAGCTTAATATCTACTTACATTATTTCATTCCTATTAATATCTACTTACATTCTTTATTCCTATGAAAACTAATGGGGTTTGAATCAGTAACTGAGGCACGCAGAGCAAATTATTCTGGCCTGGCCAGTGTAGCAGGTCATAGTTAACATAATATATGCAGCCCCTGCTCAAAGTTCATTTCCTAGAAATGTCAAATGGGATCTTTGTGAAAGTTGTGGCTACACTAAAAGCTGGTATGCACTAAAAGTTGTCAGTTCATAAAGTCATTAATGTGAAGATACAATACAATACAATCATATTTCTATCACATTAGTATAGCATTACCTGTATTCAGGTCTCTCTTGAAGGGAGCTTTACTTGTTCACAAGTTATGATCATATGTAGTCTATAATTTAAAAGCACATTTGTATGATGTACCTTCTCCATCTCCATCATTAAATTTTTATGAGCCAGAAAAAAATGTATTTCATAGATCTGGTGTCTTGTTCTGTGATGCTGGCTGGCATTCTTCACAGGTTATCAGATAACTATTCTCTTTTGTTTTAAAGAATTTTCTTGTGTGGCCTGTTGTGGGTGTGACCACTGCAACACTGGTAACAACAACAGCTTCACAAGCACACATTTTTGATGGATTTTTGTTATTAAAACAAAACGAAACACCAAACTATGATAGTTACCAATTCAAATCACATTAAATTTCATAGGAATAAAGTAGACATTAAACTCACTGTTTCTGAAGTGAAACAGCACAAATTGGATCTGTTAATTGCTCTTTGTTTATGTTTCTGATAGCTGATTACATTGAGAGCTAGAAAGATGCAACATCCCAAATTGTTATATTTGCCAAATTACAAACTAGTGCAAAACTATTTCCACCTCCCCCTTACCCAACATATACAGGTTATTTGTAAATTTACACACGTATCAGAAGATTTTAATTAAATTGAAAATATCTTTATATGCCCGCACATTCATAATTCAGCCATTCTAGATTGCTCATCATCATATATCATCATAAATTTTGTTCTCTCTTCTCCTCTATCTCTTATTTTGTAAGCCTTGAGAATTAGTTTATTATTATTATGTTTTTTACTATGTACTGATTAAATTATAAATCCATTGCAATATAACTGATACACAGAACCACAAGGGGGCGTGATGATAGTGTTGTTACCACAACTTAGTCACTGCCTCCTTGAGCGTATGTATACAATAATTTATATATAGTTGTACCAGACAGATTTATTTTTTGTAAATGTATGAGTCTTGAGTCTTTAGAGCCATGTACACTAATGTAAATAGGCCAATGTTGCAATGCATGAAATTATTTCATGAATCTCCATCATTGAAAAATCTGCTTAAACTCACCAATCTACAATCTTCCCCATGTTTATAATTTCGGTGTTTTATAATATGCTACTGTCATGTATTAATATTTCAGTTTTATAGATCATGTTTTGTAGAGAATTTTGTGTGAATTTAGTCCTTCTTTGTTTGGCATATATTACATTGTCTTGCCAGTGCACCTGCATCAACTGCATAATTCATGAGGGTGTAACTGCCCCCCCCCCCCCCCCACAATCACAATTTATGGTTTGAATTGACTGTATATAGCAAGGTCAGACTGGACTTCATTCAGTTTGGGTGTTTCCACCACAATAAACACCTCTCTCACACTATTCCCCTTATTTTCTTCTTGAAAATATTTTCTTTTTTTGTAAGAAATGAGCTCTAAGTGACAGAATCAAGGTAACTAAGTTTGAATAAGTTTAACAGGCAATGCGGGGCAATAGTTTCACCGTTATAATTCATATCCTCATTCTGGATATTCATTCTAAGGCTAACAAAGTAATCTGACATCTGACCATTGATGTGCACTACCTCTCACTAACCCTGCCTGCTATTTTCTTTATGGAAGTCATACATTTGAGCACTTCAGACTGCTAAACAGGACGACAATCCATTAACTTTTACCTTGCAAAAACAACCAGACTGAGTGTTCTAAGTGCTAACTATTTACTACTGGCAAGATCTCACAAGTAATGCATCTATTTGTCAGATTTATGATAAGATATTCAAAATAACAGCCAGTATTGTTGCCCATCCCCAACAGTATTTTCCTATCACACATAGCCGGATCAGATGCCGGATTGTCCAGGAGTATAACTCCAGCAAACTCTGGTAATAGCGTGTAGACCTCGTGTTTATTTCCGGCATTGTCCGTCATTTTCCGGGGAAATCCTGGACTACCTCGGGACTCCGGGGAAAACAATTAAACATGTTCAATTTTTCATGCCGGAGGTCCCGGAGTATTTATTCCGTGTTGATCCGTGTTGATCCATGTAGACTCCCAGTAGACTCCGATCTCCGGGAATCTCTGTATTGACTCCGGCATACTTCGTGGTATCTCCAGCTACGTCCGGCTTCAGCCGGGCATGAATAATTCGCCGCCATTAACGCCGAAGAGTACTAGGACTAACACGGTTCCACACAAATAAACACGGTGTAAAGACAGATTATATCCTTGAAGGCACCGAGTAAAATTCGGTTCAATCCGCACTCTTTCGGGACAGTCGTGTTACCACCGTATTGCCATCGTGTACACATCGCCAAACATTTCTTTTTTGTTGACATTTAACAGCTCTTTGATCCTGGAACCCCCCCCCCCCCCCCTCCCGAGTGAAAGAAATTTTACTCCGGGACACTCTGGCGTCTGATCCGGCTATGTGTGAAGGGGCCTTTAACCAAAATGAAAGTATGCTTGGTGTGTTTTTAGACATGAGAAAAGCCTTTGATACCATAGATTATACAATACATCTTAACAAACTCAATAGATATGGAATACGCGGCAGTGCTTTACAATTGATTAGAAATTACCTGACCAATAGAAATCAGTATGTCTCGTATAATGGAACCGAGTCTGCCATGCTTCTTGTAACTTGTGGTGTGTCCGAAGGGTCAATCTTGGGGGCCCCTCCTTTTCCTGTTATAATACGCAAGGTACAACTTTGGCTAAATGCAAATATTCAATTAATATTGATAAGACTAGTTATAATATGCTTAAGGTTCAAAGAAGGTCTCAACAATACCAATTAAATATATGAATGAATAATAAAGACTTAGAGAGGAGAAAAATAATAAAATTTCTTGGAGTTAACTTGGATGAAAAATTAACATAGTTTAGTCATATACAAATGATCAAAAGTAAAATTTCAAAAGGCTTAGGTATTATCTGCCAAGCAAAGAAAGTATTGCCACAACATACATTACATACTCTTCATCATAGTTTTATTTATCCTTATTTATTTTATTGCATTGAAATTTGGGGAATGGCTGCGAAAACCTTTATTTATAATTAAAAGTTTAATACTTAGGAAATTAGGAAACCTTATGTAACTCAAGTTTTTGCTTTTATGTACAAGATGGACAAATTAATGTTACCAGGATCTACCTATCCTGCATGGTTGATTGGCTAAGCAGTGAATTTTCTGATTGGCTGTGCTATTTTTAGACTGGGGAACACGTTCCGGTGCACGCATTTCCCATGTTGAATTAAATGTATTATTATATATTTATTTGTCATACTCGAAGTATACTATACATTACATGAGAGGTGCCTCCCTAGCCCTGTCCATTCTCACACAACAAACATTGCCAATGTCAAGGACTAATGTATCTGTGATGGTGGCTGCGAAGTTCCTCCATGCAGGTGACTGTATGTTTTGTCTGTGCTTATTATTTGGGTGTGGTAAACCAATATCTTGCTATTATGCATTTTATCTTAGTTATTTTGTTTCAGATTGTGAATAATGTCGATCCTTATACATACACCAGGTGGCTCTAGATAAACAGCTCTACCTGTTGGTGACAAGGAGCATTTACATCTAGTGTCAAGATGTAACATGCCATAAATTTCTAATAATAAATATTTGAATAAGCACAGTGAGGTATGGTTTCTAACAGAGATGAATAGAATAACACTGAAGTGCCTTGCTAATTTCAGTCTTTTTTTAGACACTCATAGCTACAGAACTGCACAGCTACCCTGGTGTGTCATGATGAAGGAGCGTGCAATTATGGTAGTATTGTGTTTCCAAGATCATAAAGATGTAAATTTTTGGTGATGATACCGTTGATTTCAATTGAATGTGGATTCAAAGTGGCGCACTTTGAACTTTGGTTGGTTCCGTTTTTGGTGTTGCAACTCTTGTCCGACGTTTTGCGCATGCTTATTTCGACGATATGAGAAGTCTGATTGGCTGAGAGGCCGTAAAATAATTATTTTTTGTTGGCGGTGACGATCGACGATCATTCTTGTCTAAATACTTGCCAAATGAAAAAAGATAATTTTCGAATAGTGTAAACCGTGACCCATCGCGACCTAAAAACCAGGTAAACTAATCATAGCGCGATGCAGAACTAACCAGAGGCCTGTCAAATAGATTTTTTTTTTCAAGTTTTAGTACAAAATATGGAGACAGAGGAGAAATTTGAACTACATTAATTTTCCTCAGGGAAAACGAATCCAGGTACCGCCAAACAAACACCAAATAACTAGTAAAATTTATCAGGAAACAAAACCAGGCTAAACATATCATCATGATTTTCCTGCAGTCATATTATCAGGTTTTGTTACTTGTGATGGTTCTAAAGCTTTCTGGTAATGGCCAATTACTTTGTTTGCTAGCTTATCAGTTGGTTTAAATCTGCTCCCGGTAGTAAATAAATGCATAAAAAAGCTGCTGATGATATTATTAACCTATTTCGAGGAAGTGATAAACTTCAAATATATAGGAACTTCAATTCTATCAGTAGCTCACTCAGCCACTGCAACTGAATGTACAGTGTATACATGCCAGTTCTGCACCACCAAGCTTAACTGTGTGCAAGGTCAGTCGATTTTTTTTTTGTGCGTTTATTTTGTACAGTTTCAGAATTTGTTTTCAGTGGTCAATATCATTCATGGGCTGTCTTATTTCGATGAAATTCTGATTCAAAATCTGCAGACATAATCATATTAATATTGTATGAACAATGGATGGTGATTTTGACCAATATCTATGTAGTTTTACTGGCCGAAGCTGGTAAAATCAGGCAAGCCTTAGCCCAATATTACTAGCTGAAGCCTCCAAAACTGTAAATTTGTATCCATCATTTGTTAATATTTCTATACCAAAGTTATACATTTTGGTAATTTTAAAACACGAAAACTTTAAGTCAATGTATAAACAAACATTTGTATGTTCATTTGAAACACACAACATACATATGTGAATTAAAAAAAAATCCCATTTGCGTACGTGCATTTGAAAAGCCCAACGTTCGTTTTTAAAGCCCAACATACACATGTGCATTTGAAAAGCCCATTATGCCCATGTGCATTTGAAAAGCCCAACATACGTACGTTCATTTGAAAAGCCCAACATACGCACGTTCATTTGAAAAGCCCAACATACACATGTGCATTTGAAAAGCCCATTATGCCCATGTGCATTTGAAAAGCCCATTATGCCCATGTGCATTTAAAAAGCCCAACATGCCCATGTGCATTTGAAAATCCCATTTGCGTACGTGTATTTGAAAAGCCCAACATACGCACGTTCATTTGAAAAGCCCAACATACATACGTGTATTTGAAAAACCCATTTTCACTTTGCTGCCACCACTGTGCAAAATTCACCTTCACATGATCGATATCACCGATGTATGTATTGGTCCTGTAACGTGGAATTCTGTATTTAGCTTAAGTGGCTGTAACAATGTCTATATGACATTAAAATGTTTGATATCTACTGCAGCTGAAAAGTGGAAGTGTTGCAGTGTTGATGGAAGCTTCTGTGAAAATCCACTATTAGACACACATTTTCATAGTACTAAACGACTTTGAACTCAGAAGAATAGTTTATTTTAAGACAAGCTCACGAAGTCTATTTTTGCATTGACTGAGCCCTGTGTCCTCAGTCATTTCTTTATGTTAATTAGACATATGACAATTGTCTATGAGAAGTTAACCCGCACGAGACCAACATCCACATCAAATATTTTCAGTGAACGTTTTTTCGTCAATCACGCGTTACGTCCTATTGTAAATTAATTCACTATACGGCTCAATAGTCATTGTAATTTATATATCAAGATTTTTAGATAGAATTACGGATGTGTATTATATATATTTTATATTTAAGATAATTTTTTGAGCAGATCCGTTTAATTTTGGCGAGGTTACATTTCAGATAATAATTTCAGTTCGCTCACACCACTATGGAACAATGATAACTATTATCAAGTTCCTGATGCAGTTTAGTTCCTGATTTGGGAGTAATCTAAAAGGGAAGTGCTTTGTTAATTAACCATTAAACAATATTTAATCAATTGATTACCTATCGTTTTTTTTGTGTGCTATATTTATCATTCACTTTAAAGCGTCCACAATGAAAAACTGATAATAAAAAAGGGCGCTTAAGTTAACAGCTCAGTAGCTCGGGCAAGGCCAAAATGTGCCACATGCGTTTTCCATGAGAAGGATAAACGCATGGAAAACGCATGGTTTTTTCTTATTATGATGTGGTGAAAACCATGCTTTTTCCATGCGTTTATCAAAACGCATGGAAAACGCACGTAGCACATTTGGCCACGTAGATCACTTGAACCAATTGATCTGTAGCTGTCTACTGGAATCAGATTACAACTAAACTACTTTACCATCACAATAGCATAAGCGTGAATTTAACTTGGGGCAAGATAAAATCTGTGACAAATATTGAGATACCTAGAACTCATCATTGACATGGAAAGAAGTTTATGATATTTCGCCTCAGACGTCACACTATATGATATAGTTATAACTCACTTCTTCATCAATTATTCAAATAAACAGATCTCATAGCTATCTGTAAAACTTCAATTTTTTTAAACTGGATGACGAATGACGAAGTTATGAAAGAAAATATATGATTGTAACACTTCGTATCAGACTAGGTGTGTCTCTTGCAGGACCCAAGGCAGCAGAGTCAATTTCCTGTATTTAATATATATTAAATTATCTAAATAATCTATATAATATTATAGGGTTTATGATAAGGCATCTCCTCCTTATGTATGGCTAATGTTGGCTTGTTTTAGCCAAAAGGATAGTTAGCATTTATTAATTTATTGTTAATCCCCCAAAACTGAGGAAGAAGTAAAAACAAAAATATATACCATTATATAATTAAAATATATGTGAACATAAAGCCTTGGTGGTGGCCAATTTATAATGCTTATAAAATTATCATGAAAAAGCAGACATTCGAGAGAGTCATGGAGACAACTGGATACTACATTTTTATGAAAAGCTATTATATTAAATGCCAAGATTAACAGGTTTCCCAACCATGTGGACGGTTGATATATTTGCCATCTAACACAAAAGAATCTAGGGCAGAACACTGTACTAGTAACAATGGAGTTTCAACATTGAAAACTTTTTTAGACACACACAGAATTGTATTTAATCCAGACTTTAGCAGGGTCTAAATGTGAGGCCGGTAAGAAAATTTGTATTTATTGTACCTTGTTCGGAGCTTTAATATCACTGGTACTCAGAGGTATAAATACGAAAGCCTGGAAGGGTCTTCTTAGTTCTTACTTCTTAGTTCTTACTTCTTACTTCTTAGTTCTGACTTCTTACTTCTTACTTCTTAGTTCTGACTTCTTAGTTATTACCTCTTACTTCATAGTTCTGACTTCTTAGTTCTTACTTCTTAGTTCTTACTTCTTAGTTCTTACTTCTTACTTCTTAGTTCTGACTTCTTAGTTCTTACTTCTTACTTCTTAGTTCTGACTTCTTAGTTCTTCCTTCTTACTTCTTAGTTCTGACTTCTTAGTTCTTACTTCTTAGTTCTTACTTCTTACTTCTTAGTTCTTACTTCTTAGTTCTTAGTTCTGACTTCTTAGTTCTTACTTCTTAGTTCTTACTTCTTACTTCATAGTTCTGACTTCTTAGTTCTTACTTCTTAGTTCTTACTTCTTAGTTCTTACTTCTTACTTCATAGTTCTGACTTCTTAGTTCTTAGTTCTTACTTCTTAGTTCTTACTTCTTACTTCATAGTTCTGACTTCTTAGTTCTTACTTCTTAGTTCTTACTTCTTAGTTCTTACTTCTTACTTCATAGTTCTGACTTCTTAGTTCTTACTTCTTAGTTCTTACTTCTTACTTCATAGTTCTGACTTCTTAGTTCTTACTTCTTAGTTCTTACGTCTTAGTTCTTAGTTCTGACTTCTTAGTTCTGACTTCTTAGTTCTTACTTCTTAGTTCTTACTTCTTACTTCATAGTTCTGACTTCTTACTTCTTAGTTCTTACTTCTTACTTCTTAGTTCTTACTTCTTACTTCATAGTTCTGACTTCTTAGTTCTTACTTCTTAGTTCTTACTTCTTAGTTCTTACTTCTTACTTCTTAGTTCTGACTTCTTAGTTCTTACTTCTTAGTTCTTAGTTCTGACTTCTTAGTTCTTCCTTCTTACTTCTTAGTTCTGACTTCTTAGTTCTTACTTCTTACTTCTTAGTTCTTACTTCTTAGTTCTTAGTTCTGACTTCTTAGTTCTTACTTCTTAGTTCTTACTTCTTAGTTCTTACTTCTTAGTTCTTACTTCTTACTTCTTAGTTCTGACTTCTTAGTTCTTACTTCTTACTTCTTAGTTCTGACTTCTTAGTTCTTACTTCTTAGTTCTGACTTCTTAGTTTGTACTTCTTACTTCTTAGTTCTGACTTCTTAGTTCTTACTTCTTACTTCTTAGTTCTGACTTCTTAGTTCTTACTTCTTACTTCTTAGTTCTGACTTCTTAGTTCTTAATTCTGACATTTTTAGGTCTTAGGTACAATGAGAAAGTAAAATTCAGAATTGAGCATTTGAAGGTGCAGGTGGATCAACATTGTCACTCTTAACCAACATAACATAACCAGATAATAGGAAGTTATGTACAGCTCAAACTGATTAAATGTTTGACTCTTTTTGCAATATTGAGAGATAATGAAAGTCATGTAATTGTGACACACATATCCAATGCCAGTTCAAGGCAGCACTCTGAGCTGCCAACCGCTGGGTCCCGGGTTTGATTCCTGGTCAAGCTCAGGTTGGATGGCTGTTTCATCTTTCATCTCTTTACGATGGTCTCTGCCTGTCCTAATTAGTCCAGAAATACAGGAAGCATATCCAACTGTTTCTGCTCGAGACCCCCGCGTCCTGAGGTTCCCTAGTAACTCTTGGCTAGTTCAAGAATAGCAAAAAATCCGCAATTAGGATATTATTATTGGCCAATGCTTTGTCCTTAAGTGATGAAGTGCAGTAAACTTCACTTTATTGTTTTCCGTCATCAATAGGTTACATGTATGTGCATAGCTGTCATTTCCATATGCCCTTATTTGAAAAAAAAACAACTTCTTGTAATATGTCCACTATTTTCGAATAATTTGATATTTCCACTCTTTCAAAGTGGGATATCCTCCTTTTTTTAAATTTATGAAGAATTTTGAAGTATTTGAGCACCATATAGCCTTTTAATGTCTATGGCATGGAATGTCCTAAAATAAGGACACTCAATGTCTTTTGGGCATCTTTGTAGTTCTTAGTTCAAACTTCTTAGTTCCTAGTTCTTACTTCTTACTTCCTACCTTTTATTTCTTACTTTTCAGTTCTTACTTCTTACTAGTTGGTTCTTACTTCTTAGTTCTTAGTTCTTACTTCTTAGTTCTTACTACTTAGATCCTACTTCTTAGTTCCTACTTCTTAGTTCTAGTTCTTATTTCTTACTTCTTAGTTCCTAGTTCTTACTTCTTATCTCCTAGTTCTTACTTCTTAGTTCATACTTCTTAGTTCTTACTTATTACTACTCAGTTCCTTCTTCTTAGTTCTAACTCTTAGTTCTTGCTTCTTGCTTCTTACTTCTAAATTATTTCTTCTTAGTTCTCACTTCTAAATTCTTAGTTGCCACTTCTTAGTTCTTACTTCTCAGTTCTTACTTCTCAGTTCTTACTTCTTACTAGTTAGTTCCAACTACTTAGTTCCTACTTCTTAGTTCTTACTTCCTAGTTCTTACTTCTTAGTTCGTATTTCTTAGTTCTTTGATCCTTCTTCACAGTTTAGTTCTTACGCTACTTAGTTCCTATTTTCTTACTTCTTATTTCCTAGTTCTTAGTTCCTACTTAATAGTTCTTACTTTTAGTTCTTGCTTCTTATTTCTTAGTTCTCACTTCTTAATTCTTAGTTGCCACTTCTTAATTCTTACTTCTCAGTTCTTACTTTTTAGTTTAGTTATTACTACTCAGTTCCTACTTTCTTAATTCTTACTTCCAGGTTCTCACTTCTTACTTCTTAGTTCCTAGTTCTTAGTTCTTACTTCTTAGTTCCTACTTCTTATATCTTAGTCCTAGTTCTTACTTCTTACTTCTTACTTCTTAGTTCCTACTTCTTAGTTCTTACTACTTAGTTCCTACTTCTTCGTTGTTACATCTTAGTTCCCAGTTCTTATTTCTTACTTCTTAGTTCCTAGTTCTTGCTACTTTCTTACTTCTTAGTTCCTACTTCTTTGTTCTTCCTTCTTAATTCATAGTCGCTACTTCTTATTACTTACTTCTAAGTTCCTATTTGTAACTTTTTAGTTGTTACTTCTAAGTTCTTACTGCTTAGATTAGTTCTTACTACTTAGTTACTACTTACTTACTTAGTTCCTAGATTTACTTCTTAGATATTACTTCTTAATTCTTACTTCTTACTACTTAATTCCTACTTCTTAGTTCTTACTTCTTCGTTCCTAGTTCTTACTTCTTAGTTCTATCTTTAGTTTAGTGCTTACTACTTTGTTCCTACTATCTCACGTCTTAGTTTCTTCTTCTTACTTCTTACTTTTTAGTTCTTATTTCTTAGTTTGTACTTCTTAGTTCTTACTTCTTACTACCTAGTTATTACTACTTAGTTCCTACTTTCTTACTTTTAGTTCCAGGTTCTCACTTCTTACTTCTTAGCTCCTAGTTCTTAGTTCTTACTTCTTAGTTCCTACCTCTTATTTCTTACTTCTAAATTCTTTATTCTTAGTTGCCACTTCTTTGTTTTAACTTCTTTGTTCCTAGTTCTTACTTCTTACTTCTTAGTTATTACTTCTGAGTTCCTACTTCTTAGTTTTGTTATTACTGCTTAGTTCCTAGTTCTTACTTCCTAGTTCTTACTTAGTTCTTACTTCTTAGTTCTTACTTCTCAGTTCTTACTTCTCAGTTCTTACTTCTTACTAGTTAGTTCCAACTACTTAGTTCCTACTTCTTAGTTCTTACTTCCTAGTTCTTACTTCTTAGTTCGTATTTCTTAGTTCTTTGATCCTTCTTCACAGTTTAGTTCTTACGCTACTTAGTTCCTATTTTCTTACTTCTTAGTTCCTAGTTCTTAGTTCCTACTTAATAGTTCTTACTTTTAGTTCTTGCTTCTTACTTCTTAGTTCTCACTTCTTAATTCTTAGTTGCCACTTCTTAATTCTTACTTCTCAGTTCTTACTTTTTAGTTTAGTTATTACTACTCAGTTCCTACTTTTTTAATTCTTACTTCCAGGTTCTCACTTTTTACTTCTTAGTTCCTAGTTCTTAGTTCTTACTTCTTAGTTCCTACTTCTTACATCTTAGTCCTAGTTCTTACTTCTTACTTCTTACTTCTTAGTTCCTACTTCTTAGTTCTTACTACTTAGTTCCTACTTCTTCGTTGTTACATCTTAGTTCCCAGTTCTTATTTCTTACTTCTTAGTTCCTAGTTCTTGCTACTTTCTTACTTCTTAGTTCCTACTTCTTTGTTCTTCCTTCTTAATTCATAGTCGCTACTTCTTATTTCTTACTTCTAAGTTCCTATTTGTAACTTTTTAGTTGTTACTTCTAAGTTCTTACTGCTTAGATTAGTTCTTACTACTTAGTTACTACTTACTTACTTAGTTCCTAGATTTACTTCTTAGATATTACTTCTTAATTCTTACTTCTTACTACTTAGTTCCTACTTCTTAGTTCTTACTTCTTCGTTCCTAGTTCTTACTTCTTAGTTCTATCTTTAGTTTAGTGCTTACTACTTTGTTCTTAGTTTCTTCTTCTTACTTCTTACTTTTTAGTTCTTATTTCTTAGTTTGTACTTCTTAGTTCTTACTTCTTACTACCTAGTTATTACTACTTAGTTCCTACTTTCTTACTTTTAGTTCCAGGTTCTCACTTCTTACTTCTTAGCTCCTAGTTCTTAGTTCTTACTTCTTAGTTCCTACCTCTTATTTCTTACTTCTAAATTCTTTATTCTTAGTTGCCACTTCTTTGTTTTAACTTCTTTGTTCCTAGTTCTTACTTCTTAGTTCTTACTTCTGAGTTCCTACTTCTTAGTTTTGTTATTACTGCTTAGTTCCTAGTTCTTACTTCCTAGTTCTTACTTAGTTCTTACTTCTTAGTTCTTACTTCTCAGTTCTTACTTCTCAGTTCTTACTTCTTACTAGTTAGTTCCAACTACTTAGTTCCTACTTCTTAGTTCTTACTTCCTAGTTCTTACTTCTTAGTTCGTATTTCTTAGTTCTTTGATCCTTCTTCACAGTTTAGTTCTTACGCTACTTAGTTCCTATTTTCTTACTTCTTAGTTCCTAGTTCTTAGTTCCTACTTAATAGTTCTTACTTTTAGTTCTTGCTTCTTACTTCTTAGTTCTCACTTCTTAATTCTTAGTTGCCACTTCTTAATTCTTACTTCTCAGTTCTTACTTTTTAGTTTAGTTATTACTACTCAGTTCCTACTTTCTTAATTCTTACTTCCAGGTTCTCACTTCTTACTTCTTAGTTCCTAGTTCTTAGTTCTTACTTCTTAGTTCCTACTTCTTACATCTTAGTCCTAGTTCTTACTTCTTACTTCTTACTTCTTAGTTCCTACTTCTTAATTCTTACTACTTAGTTCCTACTTTTTCGTTGTTACATCTTAGTTCCCAGTTCTTATTTCTTACTTCTTAGTTCCTAGTTCTTGCTACTTTCTTACTTCTTAGTTCCTACTTCTTTGTTCTTCCTTCTTAATTCATAGTCGCTACTTCTTATTTCTTACTTCTAAGTTCCTATTTGTAACTTTTTAGTTGTTACTTCTAAGTTCTTACTGCTTAGATTAGTTCTTACTACTTAGTTACTACTTACTTACTTAGTTCCTAGATTTACTTCTTAGATATTACTTCTTAATTCTTACTTCTTACTACTTAGTTCCTACTTCTTAGTTCTTACTTCTTCGTTCCTAGTTCTTACTTCTTAGTTCTATCTTTAGTTTAGTGCTTACTACTTTGTTCCTACTATCTCACGTCTTAGTTTCTTCTTCTTACTTCTTACTTTTTAGTTCTTATTTCTTAGTTTGTACTTCTTAGTTCTTACTTCTTACTATCTAGTTCCTACTTCTTAGTTCCCAGTTCTTACTTTTGGTTATTACTTCTTACTTCTTAGTTCTTACTTCTTAATTCTTACTTCTTAATTCAAATACTCATTTCCCAGTTTGCCAACATAGCTTAAAAGAATTCTTGAAATGTGAGGAACATCATGGTATATAGCTGAGTGATGCCTATCCATCATAATAAGTGTCATATAATTATTAAGGCGAGTTTAGGCCAATTTATAGCAGTCATCTAATTATTATGGTCGGTTTTTGCTAATTTTAGACTTTTTTTAGGCCTTATTTCAAAAGCCCATACCTCCAGTCCGACAAATGTCTCTGGTTGCCAACATAGCTTAAGAGAATCCTGAAATGTGAACAGAGGAATGGCCAACTAGCAATAGGACCATAACAAGCAGTTATTTAATTTTCAAGGTCATTTTGTGCCAGTTTTTTGTCTTATTTGAAGGTCTAAATTCAAACGCCCGTAACTCTGGTTCCACACATATCCCAGATTGCCAACATGGCTTAAGAGAATCCCCAGAATGGAAGGAAAAAAATGGTATATAGCTTATAATCACTTAAGTCCCACAGGATTGTACTTGCTCCCTGACAATGAGCCAGGATATGTCATGCCTGCAGAAGCAAGACCAAAAATACTATGCTTACAGACGCACAACTGCAAATATTCTTCTTCGATTTATAATCATTACAATGTCAATTAAAACGAATTTAAATATGATAATTAATTTCCAGGTACCATGGGTTCCATTAGAGCACAAATTGTTCTACTTTTTCTGCTGTTCTTGGAAATTCATGGCAACTCTTACAAAACCTATGAGGTCACAAATATCAGGAGTGTCAGGTATACAAAACCAAACTTATATACTGCCATTTCACAAAAAACGTTCACAGAGCTTTCACTGCCAAATTGCGCTCATACCCAGCTAGTAAAGAAAAACAGCTGGCATACCCTGCGTAATTAGTGGAGAAAACTTGTTTGAGTGGTTTCATAGATAAGGGTATGACGTAGTTCTACCAACCCAATTGCACTTAAACAGAATTAAACCTGTGTGTACTTACTTTGTTAACTGGCAGGAATGAACGCCTGTGCTTTAAATAATATATTAGTAGGGGTCTACATGAGTAAAAATCTACAACATCATATATGCTTAGTTATAGTTTATTAATTAAAAAAGTGACATGGGACATTAGATTTTCTCTTAAATGGTGATATGGGACATTACTTCCAATTTTTGGGACCCATGTAGACCCCTATTAGTACGAATCTGTCAAAATCTGTTTCAAGTATCAGCAGTTTCGGACTGCTTGTGTTCATGCTGATAACACTGTTTGCCCAGTTTGCATGTACAGCACTCCTTTTGAAGTGACTTCCGGGACAAACACAGCCAGTGACAATGGGGAACTTTAGAGCCAACAGGTGGAGCCCTATGCCAGTCTTCACCACCAAAGAATAATAAGTATCAAGAACCAACACTCTTGTAAGTAGGATACGCTATGCCTAAAGGGAAAAAGAGGTGCATTGTTAACCGAGCTGATTAAGTCATGAACAGAGAACAATCGGTGCAATTGAGTGACATCATACTGACCGATTATGACATCATATGCCATGATACTGAATGGTAGCGTTCAGATTTTGGTGTTTGTTGACCTCGTACATATGGTAAACATTTAGCTCCGTGCGTCATTATGACAATGAAATGATGTGGAAAGTAAATTTTATGTGTTGTTCAGAATGAATTTTATTATCCATTAGGGGTGTTATAGAACTCCGGCGCAATGCATGCTGCTGGGAAAAGGAGGTGCAGGTGTTCTCAATGTGAAGTATGGGGAGTGGAGTTTCTTGGTAGTTATTCTTTGTAACCACCATTGTTTGATGAGGTCATCATACAATCAGGTCATTGAGCGCATTTGTGATGTCACAAAGGCTGTATAAACTGGCACCTAGCTACCTCAGTCTGTTGGCTCAAAAGTACCCCATCACAGCTACACAATACGGCGGTTTGCTCAAAAATGGTCAGAGCCACAAGAAGACAGATGTAATTGAATTTCTCTTAGAAATGCAGGTTTAACAGGGGTGCAATCAAATCTGTATAATTTACCATTGCAAACAGGGTGGGGGCCTAGCTCAGAGGTAGCACTCTGGGCTTCCCACCGCTGGGTCCCGGGTTTGATTCCCGGTCGAGCCTAAGTTGGATGGCTGTTTCATCCTTCGTCTCATTGCCATGGTCTCTGCCTGTCCTAATTAGCCCAACTGGTGCAGAAATACAGGACGTAAAGCCCTAATCACCCACCCACCCACCATTGCAGACAAATTTCGGATCATTCCCAAATCAGTTTTTGCTGTGACCAATATGCCATGCACTTGACGTTATTATATGGCACAGTTACAATAAAAATATCAGTGGTTGCTTATAGTCATAGAAAGAGATATCTTTGTAAAAAGCCAATTATCGGATTAATTAATTAATCTATTGTGTAACAGTATATGATTGTAATGTGGACTGTAGTTGGTCTTAATGAGATTATGATAATTTGTTGCAAATTCAGATCTCACTATGCTGACATATCACCTTCATATGTGCAGAAGCATACCAGCAGATCAATTAAAGGTATGTATTTTTTTATAGTTTAATAGTTTCACAACAACAATAGGGAGACCAGGGTATTACGTTGATCCCTAGGGTAAGAAAGTTGACACATGAGCCCATAGGAACTAAATAGTGCCTTTTCCCCAGGAGACTATGCAGTGACAAAGAGACTATAATGTGATTATGTTTGCCACCAGAGCTTGGTGCCCGTGCAGACACAGCTGGTGGAATTGGGGATAGCCTTGCAAGATTAGGTTTTTTTTACATAAATTTACTATTTTTATATGAGAATCATTTCTTAGTTTCTTGAATGTGTCAATATTTGTTGTATTGTTATAATGACTGCAAATAATGACCTACATTTATGTTTTAATAAACACTTAATTTGGATTACCCGAAAGGAACAGCTGGTACTCGCAGCATAGGAACCCGTGCTAATGGTGCTCCAAGTGTGCCAATTTCTGGTAATTTTTTTAACACATATTTAATTTTAAGAATAACATCTTGTTTTCTTAAATATGACATTTGTCATAGCATAACTGCAATTAATTACCACATATAGCTTCAAATAAACTTAATCTGCATAACACGCAGGCACAGCTGGCAAAGATGTTTTAAATGCATCAACCAGCACAGTATTTGTTATATTGTTCACATAGGTGCAATTAATGACAGACATTTATGTTTTAATAAAAAATTAATCTCTATTACATGCAGGCACAGCTGGTATTGGTGGCACAGGAACTGGTGTTATATCAAGTGTACCAAATTCTGGTAATTTTTTTAACAAAAAATTGTTCACTTTCATTCAATAATAACATCTTTATTTCTTGAATATGATATCTGTCATAGTGTACCTGCAATAAATTACCACATATAGCGTCAACTAAACTTAATCTGTATTTCACGCTGATAAAGATGCTTTAAATGCACCAACCAGCGCAATATTTGTTATATTGTTCTCATGGCTGCAATTAATTACGGACATTTATGTTT
This sequence comes from Alitta virens, assembly GCA_932294295.1. NCBI lineage: Eukaryota > Metazoa > Annelida > Polychaeta > Phyllodocida > Nereididae > Alitta > Alitta virens. The sequence goes on along the minus strand of OW028580.1, from coordinate 3,391,161 downwards.
TAATAACAAATTTATCTGTATTACATGCAGGCACAGCTGGTAATGGTGGCACAGGAACCAGTCTTAAAGGTGCACCAAGTGTATCAACTTCTGGTAATTTTTTAACCACAACACTTTACCTTTTTCCTCAAGAATAACATCTTTATTTCTTGAATATGATATCTGTTATAGTGTAACTGCAATTAATTACCACATATAGCGTCTACTAAACTTAATCTGTATTTCACGCTGATAAAGATGCTTTAAATGCACCAACCAGCGCAATATTTGTTATATTGTTCTCATGGCTGCAATTAATTACGGACATTTATATTTTAATAACAAAATTATCTGTATTACATGCAGGCACAGCTGGTAATGGTGGCACAGGAACCAGTCTTAAAGGTGCACCACGTGTATCAACTTCTGGTAATTTTTTAACCACAACACTTAACCTTTTTCATTCAATAATAACATCTTTATTTCTTGAATATGATATCTGTCATAGTGTACCTGCAATAAATTACCACATATAGCGTCTACTAAACTTAATCTGTATTTCACGCTGATAAAGATGCTTTAAATGCACCAACCAGCGCAATATTTGTGATATTGTTCTCATGGCTGCAATTAATTACGGACATTTATGTTTTAATAACAAATTTATCTGTATTACATGCAGGCACAGCTGGTAATGGTGGCACAGGAACCAGTCTTAAAGGTGCACCAAGTGTATCAACTTCTGGTAATTTTTTAACCACAACACTTTACCTTTTTCCTAAAGAATAACATCTTTATTTCTTGAATATGATATCTGTTATAGTGTAAATGCAATTAATTACCACATATAGCGTCTACTAAACTTAATCTGTATTTCACGCTGATAAAGATGCTTTAAATGCACCAACCAGCGCAATATTTGTGATATTGTTCTCATGGCTGCAATTAAATACCGACATTTATGTTTTAATAACAAAATTATCTGTATTACATGCAGGCACAGCTGGTAATGGTGGCACAGGAACCAGTCTTAAAGGTGCACCACGTGTATCAACTTCTGGTAATTTTTTAACCACAACACTTTACCTTTTTCATTCAATAATAACATCTTTATTTCTTGAATATGATATCTGTTATAGTGTAACTGCAATTAATTACCACATATAGCGTCTACTAAACTTAATCTGTATTTCACGCTGATAAAGATGCTTTAAATGCACCAACCAGTGCAATGTTTGTTATATTGTTCTCATGGCTGCAATTAAATACCGACATTTATGTTTTAATAACAAATTTATCTGTATTACATGCAGGCACAGCTGGTAATGGTGGCACAGGAACCAGTTCTAATGTTGCACCAAGTTTACCAAATTCTGGTAATTTTTTTAACAAAAAATTGTTCAACCTTCATTCAAGAATAACATCTTTATTTGCTTGAATATGATATCTGTTATAGTGTAACTGCAATTTATTACCACATATAGCGTTTACTAAACTTAATCTGTATTACACGCTGATAAAGATGCTTTAAATGCACCAACCAGCGCAATATTTGTTATATTGTTCTCATGGCTGCAATTAAATACCGACATTTATGTTTTAATAACAAATTTATCTGTATTACATGCAGGCACAGCTGGTAATGGTGGCACAGGAACCAGTTCTAATGTTGCACCAAGTTTACCAAATTCTGGTAATTTTTTTAACAAAAAATTGTTCACCTTCATTCAAGAATAACATCTTTATTTCTTCAATATGATATTTGTTTAAGTGTAACTGCAATTAATTACCACATATAGCGTCTACTAAACTTAATCTGTATTACATGCAGGCACAGCAGGCAATGTTGTGTTGAATGCACCAACCAGCGCGTTTTCTTGTGATAACATTTTTTCACAAACCATTAAAATTTGAGAAAAGTGTCACTATTATGAATTTGATATTTTTCAATACCTTTTTGTTGAAATAATGCAGTGAATTTGTCTTTCAACAAACAGGTTGGTCAGCCAAATTAAAAAACGGCTTCGACATTGCTGGCGCATTTGCCAATCTCGTAGGAAGCGCTGCTGGTGTAGCCAAGACAGTGATAGAGTTCAAAAAGCTGGCACACAAACGAGAACAACTGAAGATACAGGTAATCAGATATTTGGGCTGTACCTATCACGATAGACCTTATTTGATAACAAAATCCGCATTCCAGAATAAGTGACTGAGCACTATTTGCATATTTTCCCAGTTTCCAGACCAAATTTGTTCAGTTTGTACTTTTGGATAGGACATCCACTTTGAGCCAAAATAAACGACCTTGACCCATTAGTCAGAGATCACTCATAATATGTTTTAGTATGCATATAGTGCGACATAAATCCTAATGTCACAGCAATGTCTTTGCTCGTATTTACTTAAAATTTGCAATATACATTACACGCCTGATAAAAGTTATCATGCAGTTGTTTGTTTTTCACATTTCAGCTTACCATATTAAAAATTATAACGTTATTTTCAGAAGAACTTTGAAAAATAACAAAAGTGAGAAATTTTAGAAGACAGTTGATTAAATAATTAATTGATGACAATGATTAGTGAGAAATCCGCATTCCAGAATCTACATGTTTTTCAAGCAATTATTGAATTGATTGATGGATAAAAAATTGCAACTGAAAGTCAGAACATTACCGATTACCAATAATACAGGTTAAATTTTAATACTTTTACAGCAAGAACAATTTGATAAACGGATGGAAGAGTTGACAGATGACCTGTGTGCGAAAATTTGTGTGACCAGCTGGGAACCTTGGAATCTATGTAGTGCTCAATGTGGAGGTGGGATAACTAGCAGGTATTGGGTTGGCACTTACTTTATTTATCTTATTTATATTTTTAGACAGGGTGCACATAATTCAGGTAACCTGTTCTTAATTGTCCTGAAAGAAATATAAGTATGACACAAGGTTTTTTTTTACCAAGAAATGAATTTTACACTGTTTTTACCAAAATGAATTATTTGAAAAAAACTACCTAAAATTATATGTTCATATTAACGAGAATAAAATTACAGGGAATAACATTCCATTACATTTTGACAAACAGTATTTTGAAATTAAACTTATAATGTATAAGGTGTTCTGGCTTAATAAAAAATAAAATAAACACTTTTTTTTTTTTTGGACATTCAGTCCTTAATTTGATATAATTTTGAGATGGTATACAGTAATTGCACGAAGAATAACAAATCTATATGCATCACAAAAAAATAAGTGAGAAAACCAACCTGCAAGATGCAGTTTGAGGTTTTCAGTAATGACTCGTCAGCCTTTACATCGAGTGTAACAATTATTCCAAATAATTGAATCGTAAATCGTCCCTGGGACTAAAAGCAGGTACATTAACCATTGTACCAAAGAGTCACTCTTGCAAGGCAACATTATATTTGTTATAAGTGGTATTAACTCATTTAATGTTCTTCAGGACCAGGAAGCGATTTGAGTCTACATTCTGCGAAAACAGGACCTGCCCCAACAGTTTGATAGAGACTGGTCTTTGCAACCCTGCATGTGCCAATGGTGGTCTCTCATCTGGAAAAGGAAATTGCAGCTGCCTTAGAGGCTTCGGAGGGCCTTGTTGTAACAATGGTATTAACTTTTTTTTTATCTCTTTCAACAAATTCGGGTGAACGTTTCCAATGGTAAACGTTTGTGACCGGACATTAAATTTATTCAATTTGATGCACATATGTCCAAACACTACAGTAAAAAAAATAAAAAATAAAATATATATATATATATATATATCAAAACAGTTACGACGGAAGGCCAACTGTACTTTTAAAATTCATCAATTTAAGTTTGCCTAAATATAATACGACTCATTTCAGAAATAATTTGTCACTTTCCTGGCAAACCTCGCCATGGTCATCTAGAAGGAAGATATCCAGTTAAATTTGGAGGAGTGATCAGTTTCGCCTGTAGTGATGGGTTCGCCTTGGTTGGAGATGAACACAGGATATGTATGGAAAACGGCCAGTGGGGTGGAAATCAGCCAATGTGTAAAAGTAAGTGATGCGGTTCAATATGGAAACAATATAATGGGTAAAAAACTTGAAGTTTGGAACATTTGAAAAACCAAAGTAATGAGTCAATTAAGAATTGCATACCATATCAATGATGACTGAAAGTTATTTTATCGTCATTAGATGATCTGTTGCGGTAAAATATTTTGCAAAATCTTCCAGGTGACCACAATCCCCCCCCCCCCCCACCTCCCTCAGAAATCCTTAAAAAAATCATATGTGCTCTTATACCAATATTAGGTCAATATCTCTATTATTTTTCGTTTTACAGCCGTTTGAAATTTAATAAATTTTTTCACTAATGCATTTTCGGGCAACTTTGCAAATTTCTGCCTTATATTAACATTTACAGTGCAGCTATAAGCTTCCAAAGTTGCATTGGCGAAAAAAAATTTTACTATCACTTTCCTAATCTGTAAACTTTCCTAATATGCAACTCTTTCTTTTTATTTTTTATTTTTTTCTATTCAGTATTTCCTTTTAAACTATAACTTTCCTAATCTGTAATCTGTCATTTTTTTTTTCATTTTTCTATTTAGTATATCCTCTTTAATCTAACTTTCCTGATCTGCAACACTTTCATTTTCTTTTTCTATTTAGTATTTCCTCTATCAATATATTTTCCTAATCTGCAACAATTTCATTTTCTTCATTTTTGTTTTATTTAGTATATCCTCTTTTCTATAACTTTCCTAATCTGCAACTCTTTCATTTTATTTTTTATTTTTTTCTATTTAGTATTTCCTCTTTTTACATTGAAATTAGGATTAGGATTGTCATACATATGAAAACTATTGATGCTTAACTGTAGATAAGGTTGGAAATTTGATAACTGCTCTCAGTAATTCAATGTTTTTGCAGAAATAACATGTCCTGAACCGGAAGAACCAATGCATGGTAAAAGCCTAAACAAGTAAGTCATCATTAAGCTTGCTGTCTTTTTGAGTATGTAAACTTCAATCTCTCCACCATATTTGGACATGTGCTATCATGACAAGGAATGAAATTGTGTTACATTTCAGCAAGTCATGATCCCATGTGCAAGCGTGTTTCATTCCGTTAACTTCAGTTGTATTCTCTCTTAGGGTATTTCAAATGCCCCAACTTTCAGAATTCGTTGCATCTTTACAGAAGTACTTCCTTTTGATCTTGAAATACTGCCTGTAAATTTTGACATTTTAATTATCTAATCATACTCAACATTTTTATTGAAAATCAGCGATTCAACAATAAACAGGACTTATAAGGGGAACACTCCACAAAAAGAAAATCACAACAAAAAAAGCAATACATTGGAAATTAAACCTATTTTTGATATTTAGAAAAATCGAAATTCCTGTTGTTTCAAAAAACTTTAAAAACCATTGAATCATCATCCATCGTTCGGCATTAAACATGTTGACCATCATTCTGAGAGTCTCTGAGATACATATGTCATATTCATATCTTTCATTCGACCGCTTCATGTCATTCATGACATATGTGAGGCATAACCGTTTTCACAATATATTACATAACATTTTCTTTCACGAAGTTCCAAAACTGGTGGGTCATAAAAGTACATACACTAATATCTATGGCTAATGGCTTGTCCAATGAAATATTTTATGGCAACGAAAGAGGTTTAGTATTTTTCCACATATATTTAGCCAAATTCTGGCTATTGTCTTCTCATCAAAGATACCAATTAGATCATAAAGCATTGAGAAAACTATCACCGGAACTTGGTTAAATATATGTGAAAAAATACCAAACTTTTCTCATTGCCGTAAAATATTTTATTGGTTAAACCATTAGCCATAGAGATTATTGCATGAACTTTTATGACCCACCAGTTTTCGAACTTCGTGAAAGAAAATATTATGTAATATATTGTGAAAACGGTTATGCCTCAAATTTGAATTTTATTTGGATAACTTCACATGATGCCCTTTTTGTTAAAACCATTGTTGATTGGAAATTTACCGCAGAATTGTTGTCAAAAATGTTGAGTAAACATATGACCCCAACTGTATGTGTAACATTCTTGCATTGTACCAAACATGACCTCAATACATCGGGATACTTATTTATGATGAGATAATATAATTCTGGTTTCAAGTGCTTCTGGGTTAATTCAAAGCTAGGATTTCCTGTGATTCTTTTTTTAAAGATTATAAGCAAAATATATCGAGCTAGCTCAAAAGGAACATATTTGCGAAAGTGTGTGAAGATCACAACCATTTTTATTTGCAGGGGGCAATTTGTGGACCATAAGAATTCTTCAAGGAATTATACATACGGAGAAGAAGTAGTGTTCAAATGTGATGACGGATATGTTCTAAGTGGCCCAGAAAGACGAAAATGCACAACGCGTGATGGAATATCAAAAGGACACTGGAGTGGATTTAGTCCTCTGTGTTTACGTAAGTGAACTGAGAAATCCTAATAAATTATTAAATGTTGGGGATCTAATCATTGTGGGAACCTTATCTGGCATGCAGCTGGGTGGCCTAATGGTTAAGGCATCCAACAATTCCACATTGGCCAGCTCTACTTAAGGTCCCGGGTTGGATCCCCGGCTCGCACACTCTTCATGAGCTCCATTCCACCTGGAAAGGATGAGACATTAAATTGGCATTCTCTTGTACTCTGTGTCTATGCTGAGGCAAGAAGAAGATCCAACCCATGGGGCAAGTTTTTACATGGGAGGACTCCTCTTCTCTCTCTCACCTCATCAATCACATCAAAGGACTTGCCTCAGAGGGCTGCACTTTCCGTTTTCCATATTTATCCATCTATTTATCTATCTATCTATCTATCTATCTGTTTTTTTTTTTTTAACAAATGGTGTTTTGAATCAGCATTTATTTAGTATGCGCCAAAAAAGTCTTGTTTAATGGAAATACAAAAAAAAAACCGGCAAGACTATATTTTAAGGCTAACCCAATAGTTCAAAGACACAAGATTTCATAGAGTCGCCAGCTTAAAATTGTAACCATTATGTTGTTATTGTAAAATGTGAATATGTGTTTTAATATAAAAAATTTCAGCTGTGAACTGCTACATTCCTGGTTACCCTTTGAATGGACATGCAAATGTTACTGAATTCACATTGGGATACAACGCAACATTTTCATGCAGTGAAGGTTATCAGTTGGTTGGATCAAAATTCCGACAGTGTCGTGAAAATGGCAAGTGGAGTGGACAAAAAGCAAAATGCGAACGTAAGTTGAAATTGCATTTAATATTGACTGGCTACAACTAAATTAGTTAGCAAAAATATGAAATTCAGACTTTTGCGATCGATTTCTTGTTCTACCAGTAATTACCTGCGAAGAGCCCCTGATTCCAAGAAATGGTAGACTGCGAAGAAGCAGGAAGACATACCGTTATGGTATTACCATACGATATGGATGTCAAGAAGGTTTCCAACTTGAAGGCAACGTCACTTCAATGTGTGTTGAGGATACTGAGTTGTCTCATTTAGGTCGAGGTGGAAAGTGGTCCACTGAACCTCCAATTTGCAAACGTAAGTTTCTTTATAAGTTACAGTTGTTGCATATGCATATATGCAACAAAAGAAAAGTTTGTAAGCTTAGGTAGGTACAGTTGTAGATTAGATTAGATTAGAGCATTACTGGACTCAGATCCTATTGGACCTCCATGTCCAGATCTCACTTGGAGCGGTCGCTGTGCAATAACTCAATTTGCAAATTGTAGCTATATTCAGAGGAAGGCCGCTGGTGCTGCCTGACCAAAATCAAGACGAAATGATATTGGCTGCAAAATAAATGCACATTAGTCATATATTTGCAGAAGTAAAGTCATCTTGTGTGAGAATTACGTTTGATATATACTATTAACTTCCAAAATAGAAAAAATCCCGACTGGCATATGCAGTTAGTTACATCCTATTCCTAGTTGTAGCCACTTTTGTCGTTTCCTAGCTTATAGGTAAACTTGTAGGTCCGGCTTCGAGTAGCCAGCAATAGGCACACAGTTCTATTTAGTGAAAGGTGGATTCGTACAGCAGAAGTTGTCTAGCTTTGTCCTGGTTCAATTTGACAGACCATTTTTAACGATACAAACTGTACATCTATTCAGAACATAATACTCGGTATTCAATTTTTTCGTGGGTATTCTTTGATCTAGTAATGGAGTCCAGTGTCTGTTTTTGCCGATTTGTTGAGTAGACTACAGATTATCACTGATTTCAGTTTAGAAAGCGTGTTCTTTATGTGCCAGAGATTTGGGTTTGCTTGCAACTTAATTGCCATACACATGGGTTAATCTATGATGCATAGTTTAGACAGCTACATTGTGTTTCTTGAAATTTCAAGCTAAAAACTGTGGAGAACCAACGACCATAGAAAATGGGACCAAGTATTCATCTCTCTTTTATTATCCCAACAATGTGACATTTGTCTGTTTCGGAGGTTATGTCCTCAAGGGGGCAGCAGAGATTCATTGCGGATATAAAGGAGTGTGGTCTGCACCGCCACCTACATGTGATGGTAGGTACTAATCACTTCATAATTTTAAACAATTATTAATAGTATTAACTTTTGATGATCGATTAGCAATATTATATATATATACCAAGGATTATATGTTGAATTAATTTATTATCTTTTAGCATGCCCCGTCAGTCACTTTAAAGCAAATGGTGATGGATTGAATGCATGCACACTCTGTCCCGAAAACACACACACAGTATCAGACGCAAGCACCAGTGCTCAACAATGTGTCTGCAATTCGGGATTCAAGGGACCTTCAGGAGGACCTTGTACAGGTACAAACGTATTTACTGTTTTCTAAATGATAAAAATTCTTTTTGATGTTTCGGAACAAATGAGTATCACAAATATAAATAATTTTGTTATGTTGGGCATAGGACATTCTTTTGGACATTAAACTGTTAATCCTGTCATGTAAATGCTATTATTAAATCTTTTATCCATTCTAATATATATATGAAAAAAGGGCTCTCCATCAATTGTCATACTTACCTCCATTATGTAATTGAAGACTCTAACCATCAGAAACATTTCAATTTAATTTAAATAATTTTCGTACAGCAATTAATTCTTTTTTTTTGGTGCGCGTCAAGACTTCACATTCTGCTGCAGAGCTGAAAATGGTTACCTTCCTGAATACTTTCAGAAACTCATAAAAACCCTCAGGATCAAAAATAATAATGATCCTTTCATACACAAATCAATGTGTGATACCAAATTGCTATGTTTGCAAAATGAATTCTTAGTTAAATATCTCTAAAATAATGATTCTCGTAGATATTAATTGCGGATGGTATTTAATTGTTTCATTACCTTAATCTAGGAAAGTTAAATTTTGTAACATTCAAATAATCAGTCTGTCAGTGTAACAATTCAAATGTAATTTTTAGGGCGGTCCTGCATTAGCGGCATCAGTAAGATGCCTTGCAGGATCTCCTGTCATATATGTGAATTGTGTGTACAACTGAATACATTCTGAGTAATCTTCTGTCATGTGATGAATAAAAAAGTTGAAGTGGAATCTTAAGGGGCATTCACACTGTCACGTATAAGACCTACGTATGACCACAGATGAAAAATATTCATCCACCGAGCGATCTACGACTGCATCATGTACGCTCGTGGAAAGAATTTATAAGTGATTAACAGAGCCACGAGTGAGCACGTATAGCTACGTATAGCCAATTTGTGACGTACGTGGTCACTCGTAGGTCTTATACGTGACAGTCTGAACGCCACTTTACTTAAACTTGCAAGTGGAAATAAGCAAAAGCACCAGAGAAACTTTTTCTCTTCCTTCATTAATATAATAATATAATTTTTTTTAATGTTCATATGGAATTGTTTATAGGTCTTGGAGCATGCACAAGCTTTTCAGATGCTAATCAAACAATCTGACATGTTTAACTTTCTTGGGTATATCTATGCAATAACATAATACATATATCGTCCAAATATTAATTTCTATGGTGATAGAAAATAACGTTTGAAATTGAATACATGCGCATCACTCTTGAGCTTAACATGATATGGCAAGGGTTGCAAATGTTGATAACAGCAACTCAGAAAAGTCCATCACCATAATTGTAAACTTTGCATTTCAAGAGATCGTATGCCCACCCCTGGCAGTTCCACCAAATGGCAGGATAAATTGTGAAGGCAAAAAATACAACAGTAAATGTGAATTTGCATGTGATGCTGGATACGTCTTGGACAAGGGAGCAAGTCGACGCATTTGCCTGGAAACCGGTGAATGGACTGGAAGAGATGCCCTGTGTACAGGTATGTACAATGATTAGTTATAATAGTTAGGTCTATTTTTATATAATAATAAAAGAAACAAACGCCACATGGATTAAACAATTTTAAACTTTTTTGTCTTTATAGTGTTATATCTGAATTAAGGAGATTCATGATGATACAGTATTTATGATTATTGCTAATAAAACTGTAATTAAAATGTGTATCAAAATGCTAAGATCTTAAAAACATGAAAGTCAGCTCCAGTTCATTACAATGTTGGAAAAAGGTTTAATCCGAGCAGAGTTATTTGTACTTCACATTCAACTATATGTTTGGCCATTTGCATCAGCCTTTGATTTTACTGAACAACGCATAATAAAATAATACAAAGGTTGTGCACTTCACTTAAAACTGCAGAGGGCTCTGTTGACCAGGATGACCTAACCCCAATTTGCATGAGAAGGCGAATGTCAACCAAAGAATATGTACCAAGAAGCGCCTCTCCCGTTACTTCAAATTGTAAACGCTGCGCCTCCCTCCCTCAGAATACCCGGCAGGCCGAGCATTCTGGGAGTGGTAGATGTACACTTCAACGCCCTTAGTGGATAACAAATTTAATTTTGATATAGCTCTGTCCAGTTCATAGTTTCTTCAGTTTGACAGTTTAAATATTTAAAATGTCATTTCCAAATGATTTCAGTGTCAGCTCATGTCCTAGTGTGCGAATGAAATACATTATCACAAATTTACAATGTCGACAAAAGCTGATCAATCTGAAATCAGATCGATGTCCAATGACGTCATAATCAACCAGAATGATGTCACTTAATTGTACCGATTGTTCTCTCTTCATGACGTAGGCATAGCGTGCCCTACTTACGAGATATGTAATCTGTGTGTTAACTTCATGGACATTTCTAGCCAAATAGAGGCCGCGTCCCTGGCAGCTGAGCATTTTCAAGTCTCCTGTGGGGTGTTGCCTTCTTATTGACTCTGATTTTTTTTTGCACAGCTTGCCCACTTAATACGTACAAAGCAGAAGAGAGAAGTTGTCTCCCTTGCCCAGTCCATTCTCACACAACTAGCATTGCCAGTGTCAAGAACCAGTGCATCTGTGATGATGGCTATGAAGGCCCTCCAGGTGAGATTTAGACTTAGATAAAGTCTTTTTTTCAGATTAAGTGGTTTAATCTATTGGTATTGTAAGTTTTTCAATTATTGTACCTCTTCACTATGTAAAGTTGTACACATTGTTAATCTCAACTCACTGTATACATATACACAGACAATCAAACGCACTGACATTGTTTGTGTTAAAGGTTTTTTAAATTTATAGCAGGAGTTGGTGAAAAGTGGATCTTCATTAAAATGTTAATTGATTCTTTATGATATCACCTGAAATTAAGTTTGTTCACACGGCATATCATACCAATGTCTGCTTGTTGGCATTTTTTAGGTGGTCCTTGCTCTGACACAAATGAATGCAAAGTGAACAGAGGCCGAGGACCATGCGAGGATGTCTGCCGCAATACAATGGGAAGCTACGTTTGTGAATGTTCTATCCCCGGATGGTTTATTGATGCCGATGTTGACAGACATGTTTGCAAACGTAAGATGTATTTATTTTTATCCACTATGAAAGTTTTGCGTTATACATGCTAGGCTGTCAAAAATTTAGTAATATGCTTTGAAATTGTATTACCCTTTTCAAAATGCAGGCCACAGCAAATAAGACGAATCTTTGGTTGATTGATAATTTATTAATTGGTAATCTTTGTGACTGTGTAAAAAGTTTTTCATAATTGACAGATCTATAATTTTTACATGAACCTTTGTATGAAGATACCTTTGATTCCCAGCACTGCTAAAAAAAAAGATTTATAAATCATACATTATGATTTCAGAGGAGAAGTCTTGCAGAAACTTGACAAACACAGATGCTCCTGATAACGGAAAATTTATTTGTCTCTGGTATAATGAAGAAAATAGTCAGCAATGCACTATCAAATGCAATTCTGGGTATGAGTATCCATCTCAAAAAAATAATTATGAAACATGCGGGCCAACAACTGGATACAAATGGAGCCACGAAAAAAGAGGATACAAAATTGGACCTTGTTCAGGTATTTAACTCATAATGAAATGACCATGAGACAGTTTAAGCGAAAGAAGTGACAAATTATCAGTTGTTGAAATACTGCAAATATATTTACATAAATACCTATACCTATGCCTATAATAGCCCTGCATGATTAGAAATTCTAGTTTTTCCGTAATTATGACAATAAAGAATCATATCAATAAAAAAATTAAATTAGAGGAACAGTTATGAAGAGGTCTAAATAAGATGCTGTCTTATTATTGGAAATGATCTGAAACCGTATGTAGAAGGTGCAATCCATCTTAATCTAAGGAAACATTTCCTCAAACACAAGAATACTTCATGAATGGAATAGCCTTCCAAATCATATGATCCTATCACCATCAGTAAAAGCCTTCAAAAACCGACTCAACAAACAATGAACCAACATTTTCGTTCAATGTGTAAACTGTATCAAGCCAGCAGCAGCACTTGCGGCCATATCAAGTCAGCGGCAGCACTTGCGGCCGTATCAAGTCAGCGGCAGCACTTGCGGCCGTATCAAGTCATAGGCAGCACTTGCAGCCGTATCAAGTCATAGGCAGCACTTGCAGCCGTATCAAGTCATAGGCAGCACTTGCAGCCGTATCAAGTCAGTGGCAGCACTTGCGGCCATTCACCAGTATACTTATCCATGTCTTAGAATAAGTAAAGAAAAAAATAACTTTTGTAAGAGGTCTTTATCCTTAGCCAAAGGCAGCACTTGCGGTCTAAATGAGGGACTGTTAGTACCCTCAAATTGATTTACTATATACCGCACCAGTATTAATCTGATAAATAGTATCAAAATTCTACACCAGTCAGTGGAAGCACATAGGGCCACCAACCACACAACTGACTTAAACAATACACATGATAGCTATCTGCCCAAACATGATAATGATTGTACATATGTCAATATATGTATTATACATGTACATATTTGATATTTCATAAACTGTACATATGATATGTTACGATTAGGTCATGAATTGTGCGCAACACACTTCGCCATAGCTTTTGAGCTGGACATATAGGTTATCCAAAACCTGCATCCAGAATCAAACTATCCTATACTATACTATAAAATAGACTATACTATACTATACTATACTGTACTGTACTATACTATACTATACTATACCATACTATACTATACAATGCTATGCTATGCTATACTATACTATGCTATACTAGACTAGACTAGACTAGACCATACTATGCTATATTATACTATACTATGCCATACTATACTGTAATATACTTATCAGAATGGGTTTCCTTTGTAATTGAGAGTTCTGAAGGATACATGTTGTCAAGGGTATCTCTCAAATACAGTATTGTTGAGACTACTAAGGTCACCAATGTACTGAAATAATAAATTAAATAGTTTTTCATGAAATTTAGTTTCTTTTTCTAATATTTCCATGAACTGGTAATTATTTGATTTCAAAGCACAAACTACACCTGAGCTTACCATCAATTATACAAATTAGGATATGATTTATTCTTGCTTTGTATAAATCTATTTGTTCTGCATGTTTTAAAAGCTGCATTTCGGGAGATCATTGATGGTTGGCATGATATAAGACTTATTGAATTGAGCATGTTGTCAATAATGGTGTAGGCAATTGATTTGGTTGCTATTATGTTAAATTCAGTACACATTTGTCTGGGCATGGTTATTATTTATTATTATTATTTTATTACATATTTATAGTGCATCATCTGAATAAAATCCATTCTAATGCACTCTACAAAATAATAGATATGGTAGATATACAAATATAAAGTTATAAAAAATGATAAAGTTATGAAGTCTTTAAAATCAGAAATTTTTAAATTGTCCAGTGTAAAGTCTTTTAAATCCAAAAGCTATAAATTAAAAAACACAGTTAATAAAACACACTGTCCGAGTTCAGATGTCAAATGCTGCCTTGAATAATTTAGTCTTTAGGCTCTTCTTAAATGGCTCTAGTGCAGTAATTTGTCTCTATGGTTATCCAAGGCTAGTTTGTACCAGTTGAAAGATAACTATATGGATATTGACCATTGTAACATAATACAAATAAATACCCATGTGATTAGGCTTTACTTGATATATAAACATATATTTGGTTTATCTTGAGTACAAACGTATGAGTGAATTTTTCCAGAGGAACGTTTCCCCGACTTGCAACTGAACGGCAGTTCCACATACTCTGTTCAAAACTGTCATGACTTGACCCCAGATGAACAACAAAAAGTCAAGGATGACTTTGCTAAAATGCTGTCCGATGAAGGAATATGCAAATACAGAAGAACTCAGGTAGAAAGGAAATTTTTTTTATATTCCTCTTATTAGCTGTCAATATTCTCTAAAATATCAAGTGCACAATCCTTGTAGGACAATTTTGATATGATGAGAAAAAGTGAAACCCATGTAAATCGCTAAAAATTATTATGTCTTAAATTGTCTTACTACATGGGTACATGTATCTTCCTTATAAAATCATTATCATCAGGGATGGATGGTCCTATCCTCAGCACATACACTGTAACCATGGTAACGTACATTGTATATTGTTATAATTCTTTATTGGCTAAATTTGGTATTGTTTCTTGTGTCCCTGTTAGATGGCCAAATGTGCCACGTGCGTTTTCCATGCGTTTGGATAAATGCATGGAAAACGCATGGATTTCGCCTGATTATATTTAGGCGAAAACCATGCGTTTTCAATGCGCTTATCCTTCTCATGTAGTATCAGTTCAATTCAGTTTAGGACTCGGATTATTACACATGAACTGCTTTAATAATACACCTTTGTGATGTAATGTCTGTTAAGTGATTGTCAGAGCCCTGACACCACACCAGTTCAATATGTAAGAGCATTTATTGTGAACAGGATAAAGCAATTCTTGAATGATGAAGCGATTTGAAATATTGTTGAAAATTAAAGGGAAAATATCATAATTTCCAAAGGAAGGAGCTGCCCGTGAGTGTTGTTAATTTTTAAAGGTGAAACAAAAGCGGTGCCATTTACAACAATCTCACCGATAATTCAGTATGCAAATTAGGAGTTTAATTGGAGCCCACTGTTAGGTATTTGGTGAATTGCAGTTGTGCTCAAGCTGAACATTTTTTATAAGTTACTTCCCAGATTGCAATTAACATGTCAGCGATGTCAAAAGGATGTTGTCCACGAAGGCGGCCGATATACAAACGGCACTGGCCCGATTTGGAATGCTATCTGGGTGTATGTTGTTGCCTGACCTTTTCTAAGAAGAAGCTTAATCCAAGACCTAGTGGAGTCATTTCATATAATTCTTTCTTATTAATCATTTTCAGGTTTGTGACACCAAAATTGAGGGTATTATTTGCGGAGCCAGAAATCGAATCAATACGGACAGTCACGGGGGCATGGAAAATGTTGACAAAGTGAATCTGCTTTTTGAGTTCACTGCCAAACCAATTCCACCTTCAGAGTGTGATAAGATATGCAGACTATTAAGGCTTCCGAGTGAAAGCTGTGACAATCTTTGTGTTCCGCGCTACAATCGCTTCTTGAAAGTGAGTTAAAAATGTTTACTTGACACTTTCTGCCACACATGTCTTATTTCAAGCTTTACTTGTTTGAAAAATAGTTCAATAAGGTAGCCTAATAAATTTGTTTTGTATCAGATCAGTCATTTTTATCATTCGATCTATTTGCCTTAAGTAAGTAAACGGTGACTAGAAAAAGTTAAGACTTATCAGGCTATCAGCCAAAAATGATATAGCTTTTTAGTACTGATTGGCTCTCTAAACAAAATATTTGAGAACTTACTATGGCAAGTATATGGCCTATGAAGTTTCTCCTTGAACTTGTCACACTTATTCCATTAAACTTGCTGTAAAGAAGTCAGTTATGTTATAACATTTGTCATCATTTACACAGATTTATTTGGACCACGTATTTCCATAACTTTTTTCTGTTTGCAGGCCCTAATGATTTACACAAAAAGGTCGGTTGAACGATTATTCATGGATTCAAGGAAAGTGAGTTTCCAGTCAGGTCAACGTAAGTTTGAATATGAGCCCGGAACATTACAAACATCTGATGTAGTCGCAGACTGTCTCCCTGGCATGAAAAAGGATGAAATATGTGGTAAGATATCACTTTAATTGAGACCTATCCATTCATATCTCCATCTATTCATTTGAATGAATGAATGAATGATTACATTTTTAAAGTTTTGTAGAGATTACAAAAGACCCATATGTCAAATTTGAATGATTAAAATAAAGAAGAAAAGTCCGACACAAGTCCATCATAAGTATGGTTGTATACTACATATATGATCAACCTATGTTTAACATTATTCTATAGTTCTAAATTAGGAGATGCACTGGCATCAGGCAGCATTGGGTGTCATTGCCAATCCAGCAAAGCAAGGCCCCACTTCTGAAGAATTTTACTCCGAAGAACCGGTCAGTGATTTTATCATTTAATATTTCAGTACCATGTGGACCAGGAACATATTACTCAGATGAAGACAACGAATGTTTGGAGTGCTCCGAACACACCTATCAGGCAAACCCTCAACAGACCACCTGCCTGCCGTGTCCCAGCGGAACTTTTGCACCGAACAAAGGATCTCCTGCTTGCTCTGGTAATATTTTTCAACTTTTTTAAATTATCTCAACAATAACTGCTAAGCCTTTTTAAGTTTTTAAAGCGTGGGTATTTTGCAAAGTGTGTGATATTGCTAAACTAGGTGACAGTTATTGTCTGAAGTGAGGAATAGGGTAGCCTGGCAGCAGTCCTGTCATTTTTCACGGTATTTACAGGCTGATAAATATTCAGTTTGGACAATATACACACCTCAGTGCCTACTATCACCGTTTCACATTAAAAATAAGTAATAATGTTTTTATCGGGGATTATTTCATTCAGTAATAGAGTTTAAAACGTTGAAGAAACAGAAGTTGAAATTGCAGATCAGCCCGCTGATTCACTGCATGAAAATAATGATTGTTGAAAATTAGCAAGTCAAGATTTAGCCTGTGCACTAATTATTTTTGAGCAAACAATTGATTCAGATAGGTTAAATGCTGTATAACCGTGTGCGCATAGAATCCCACAAAAAAATATAAAGAGGGCTGCATGTCCCTCATTCGGCGAACTCGGACGCAATGAGGTCCATGCTTGACTAGGAAAAGGGTAAGTTGTCTAATTCAATGCAGGTTGTGCATTAAGCCAGTAGTGTTTGTTGGACAACTGTCATGCCTGACTGACCGTACACCCAACCTTCTCAATCAGGCAATAGTTATAAGTGTGTCTGAGGTCAAGTTTCTAGAATTGGATCTCCTACAAGCAACGGAATGTGACAATTCATGACGTGGCAGATGTATTGAGCTAATACCTGTCGGGCAGCACCGCATTGGTACATTAAGTCACACCAGGCCACAATATTGGTAAAAAATTGATTCCGTTTACGAGTGTCAGTCAATATGTTCATCATAACTTCACCTATACCATGTATACTGTTACAATGAAAACAAAAAATGAAGCAGTCCCCTTCACAGCCTGTACTCTATCAATCTGTTGTCAATTCAGCCGAGGATTATTCCAAGCAAATGCCAAAAGAAGGGGTTACTGGTAGTGTAATAAGACAGTGTCTATGCTTGGCATGCAATATTATATTAAAGGGGAACTAACCCCTTTTGCACTTTACCTCTCAGATGTTAGCTTGGGTCCATAGAAACACATCCCCGATATTCACAACTTGTATATATGCCCTAATAAAGTAATATCGTGCATTTATTAGCTCCGTGTTGTGATCTACGGAGGCCGCCATTTTTTACTTTCCCCGGCGTTTTGCACAGACCGGAAATACGTCACTGTTGTACTTTAGGTCACAGGCTATGAGAGCCAAGTGCAATCCAACTGCTTGACTGTCAGAACCAGGCAAAATTTGTTAATTGCAATTGAAAATAGAGCATGTCACTGTTCTAACCAAGTGTCAAGTAAATTGCCATTGAACAATTTGAGACTTCGCAATAATGGAGAAACACTGAAGTCTTTGGGAATGTAAATTAGCTTTGTTGAACAGTAATTATAGAATATAAATTTATTAAACTATACCACTGAGGTGCACGAAAATGCTTTTAAGATATTTTATCTTTGCATAAGCTTGTTTTTACCTATATACATGTATGTAACATTTTAGTTTAAATTTTGATCAGATTTCATAATATATGTATGTATGTATTATGTTGCCAAAGACAGATCTAGCTATCTATTTGTCTATCTATTTATCTATCTATCTATCTATCTTTCTATCTATCTATTCTATCTATATATGCACTTGTTGACAGAACAATGTTAAACAATTAAAATCCATTCATGAGTTAAGGTGAAGCTTTATAAAATCGGTGTATTGGATCCATGTGGTTTTGCAGAAAATAAGTTAAATTTTTGTATTTATTTATTACCATTGGAATTTTAGCATAGCCCTTCCTCCTCCTGTATGAGTTTTAAATATGTCTAGCAATGCAAGTCGCATACAATTGAAAAATATATATATCTTGTTAATTATTCAAGAAAATTGAATGCAGTGTATTAGGCCTTTGAAACAGACCGGGCTGTAGCCAGAGCAGAGAGGGATGGGTTATGCCAAAAACAGACACTAGGCCTAACTATTCAATAATATACATGTATACTATGAATGAAACTATAACAAAATTGTGGCATGCTTCAGGTGCCAAGGAATTTTGCCTGTCTTTCACAAGTTAAATGTTGTGAGCAGTACAAGTGTTTGGCATGAAGTATTAAATATGGAGTTTGAATTGCAATTTTCTACAAGGCATGCAATACAATTCAGTCTTCCAGTTGCGATTATGGTACTGTAGACGTGTTTTCTTGCATTGCAATATATTATTTTACATGTAATTGAACTTTTAAGATAAACATGCAAATGTCCTTTAGTTCCCCTTTAAACCTTGATGGTATCGTTGCTTATTACCTGTACTTTTATCTGCATCAAAACAAACAAATTATACCGCACAATTTACCAATAGAATTATTTTAAACCACAGACTGTCCGCATAATAGATGGGGAGAAAAATGCCAGGGAATATGCCACTGTGAAAATGGACAATGTGATCCAGCAAGTGGAAGATGCATTTGTCACAGTGGATGGGAAGGACCACAGTGTAACATTGGTAAGAAAACATTTTTTATTTATACCATACATAGTTACCTAATATTTATTGCCATATCTAACATGACATATTGAATGATCATTATGCATTACATATTATTGATCCTTGAATCGAATATTTTGTTGCTATCCACACCGATTTGGAATCATCACACATCAGTCAGAGGATTTTTTTTTAATCTGAAATTTATAGGAAGTGCTCATAAATTATAGAGCTTAGCATGGGATCTCGAGCATATATAAATTTGCCACAGGACAAAGAAATTGGAAGTAATATATAATTGTTACAGGTAGATTTTTGTAGTTCTCTGGTTGAATTTATAAGAACTTGTGTATGGCAATAATCAATATTGCTAGATTCAGTATGTTCTTGTTGTGAGCAATGTCATTGCTATTCGCCAGGGGCAAACATGTGGCTTATCTCACAGTTTTCAGCACTGAATTAATATCTATGCCGATATACTTTTTCAAATCTTAGACCCTCAAAGCTGCACAGCTGAGAGTTGCTACCCTGGAGTGAAGTGTCACGACATTCCCGCTCCTGGAACGGGATTCCGCTGTGATGCCTGCCCTGCTGGTTTCCTTGGTGATGGAACAATTTGCGAACCAGGAAGACCTCAACAGAGAAATCGGGTCAGACGAATGAGAGAAAATTATGACATTGTGAAACCTGATTCACTGACTGGCCTTGCATTTAACACTGACACCTTACTGTGAATATATATTTTATTTATTTACCAAGAGATTTAAAGTATGGTAAGATTTTTTCACCAAAAAAATCATTCAAATGTAAGCTTTTCTAGAATAAAATTTGCAAAGGAATTACATGCTAATGTTATTTATTAAGATTCTTTAACTTGCATAATCGATACAATATGATAATCTTTATTGACAAGTCCAATAAAAAATATACAAATGAAAATTAATAACAGTTATGCTATATGGAGTTTAATAGACCTAAGTGGGCTTGCAAGTACTTGTCAATATTGGTCACATGAAATTTAGAGTTTTGGTAGGTGCTTATAATATGGGTACGATAAACCAAAGACATTATTTATATAATAGCCTTGATTACTTCATCACGTTTTGAAAACATTCAAGGATTTTTTAATTCTGCTTTCACAGCCAGAAAATAATGTATAAAAAAATTAAAAAGTGTTTATTATATATATAGATATCTGAAAGTTTTTCAGCGGATTTTCCTATACTACACCTAAACACTGTGTCATCAATACACTGAACTAAACGAATGTGTTCAATGTGAAATCTCTTCACTAATCTCATTAAACTCTTGTTCAACAATTTAAGCTGTAGTTCAACATAATTACATGGCCAAATTTGGCACATGCAATTTCCATGAGAAGGATAAACGCATGGAAAACGCATGGTTTTTGCCTAATTATAATGAGGTGAAAACCATGCGTTTTCCATTCGTTTATCCAAATGCATGGAAAATGCACATGACACATTTGGCCATGTATGAATAACATTTGACATACACGGTCAGTTCATCGGAATGTTAAAATAATGTGAAGAGCGGCAACTTACCCCAAGTGCACTAGATTTATTCATATCCATGAAACCCATGATTGAAACCCCTCCAAACATTTCTACGGAGTTGATGTACATGTTCATCTGGAAAAGTACAATTGTAATGGATACAGTGTTTGTCTGGAAAAGCTAAAAAAAAAATTTAATTGCAATAGATACACAAGTGGAAAATAAACATTGTCTGAGTTTGAGTCTGATACACAAATGATGAAAAAGGGAGCATGGAAATGAATAAATCTGGTGCACTTGGGGTAAGTTGCCTCTCTTCACATTTTTTTAACATTCCGATGATTTTGACCGTGTATGTCAAATGTTATTCATACTTATGTTGAACTACAGCTTAAATTGTTGAACAAGGGCTTCATGAGATTAGTGAAGCGTTTTCACATTGAACACCATCGTTTAGTTCAGTGTATTATTTACTCATTTTCTTTGATGAATATATTCATCTTGAAGAGTTTAAAAATATAAATTGCTATGGATACAGTACACAAGGGATGCAGAAAAGGAAGCAGAACTGATGAACATAATTATTCATCTGGTAGAGTTTGAAATGACAATTGCAGTTATGGATAATAACAATTGAACGTCTAGCATATGTTAAGGGTGAAAAAGATGGTTATATACCTGCATGAAAGTGTGGTCGCTGGCATTTTGCGTATAGGCGCTTTCCAGGACTTCAAGAGGTAATTTAGCCTAAATTGAAATTAACAGAAACAAGATATGCAGAATGCACTCCTAAGTCATTTTAATTGAAATAATAGTAGTAATTCATGGGCATTGGACGTCCGTTCACAGTATGTCCTGCAGCATTAATGAGTAATTTTTAAGAGTCGTGCTTTACTATTTACACTCAAGAACTACTAGAGCATAGATCATGAATGCAAAAATTGGACACACCCTCATTTGCATTATTATGCCATTATATCAAGCCTATTTGAAGAGTTACTTAATAATTGTAAAGAATCCCCAGAGTGCTCTACATTGTGAGAGTTTGCTGTCCGATTAACAGACAGATAATACTCGGGGAAAAACTACTGTAATTAAAGGAAAATTAAATCGCAATACAAATTAAGAGAAGCAGAACCAATCTTTCATTATTTTGGATGCTGTCATCACAGACGCTTCTCATCATGATAGTACTGAGCATACAATTAGACCAAGGCTTCTGACTTTGTCATCAACAGCTTTAAACTCCCCCTGTGCAACAGCCTCAAAGTATTCTCATCTGTAGTGGCCGCTTTTTGCATAATTCACCATCTACGCACATGATGGTGCTTCCTGATTGGCCAATATCCCCCAACCACTGTGTGCTGCTCGTTTCAAGCCAATTAGGTAACCTAATTTAGCATTATTGGTTTAAGTACAAAATGCAAACACATAATTGATCTGAATTTTCACTGTCAGACATTCCATTCCATAAATCTGCCTATAGGCTATTAGGCAAATTTGTTTGTATATACATCTAACTGGTATACTAGCAAAATAATTGCCATCGAGTCTCTAACTTTCTTTAGCTTTAAATGTTGTTGTTATTGATTTGGAGAACCATGTGCTGAAAATTCAGGTAGCTGTGATCTAACTGATGTGTAAAACGGTCTCTAATTGGCCAGCCACGCAGGGCATTTACTAATGTATTCAACTTCTGATTGGCTGTTGCAAATGACATAGCTGTCATTTGAGAGTAGGAGGGAATTAGAGCAGCCAGTAGCCTTGGTTGCAGTTAAGAAGAATCGCTCATGTATGTTGGCATGCCAGGTCAATGACATGGACCAAACATTGAGCTGATATGTAACATATTATTAAGATCTAGCAAACTTTAATGTAATCTTAACCAAATTAGGTTTCAAAATCCTCAAATTGTTCCAACCTTTGTAATTAAAACTTCAATCATGCATTAATTACATACTTTACCTTATCTAGCAAATACACAGGTCCTGCAAACAATGCAACAATTGCAATGCTAAAGCTGATCTGTTGTGGCCAGAGATATTTTGCATTTAGCAGGGAATCAAAAAAGCTGTAGCTAATACAAATGCACGATATCATAAAACTAGCAGTAGTTACTGCTAGAATGATTCTGTGATTCAATGAAAACTCATCAACACTTCTGCAGAGATCCTTGTATTTTAGCCTAAATCTGAAATTATAGAAGATGTAACAGATACAGTAATATTACATATTATTTTTTATATGTTACAACTTTATCTAATAGGGTAAAGTGTGCTAAAAGGCATGTGAGCTCTATCTAGATTTACATGTTGTATATTTTGAATATTGCCCAAAATTAAATGTTTTTTATTAATCCAGCTGTAGACAGACAGACAGACAGACAGACAAAGACATTTATTTACACAAAGAGACACACATTTCATATACAGACATTGTTTGAAACATACATAGACAAATAGACAAATAAACAAGTAAAGAAATATTTAAAATGTATTTTTCTCTATGTGTGGGAGGCCTCTCTAAGGTCTTAAGACCGCTATCGAGAGGCCACCCAGGCGTTTAAAGGTAGGCTGAAATCTCCTGAGTCACCGATTACAATTTATCAAGTAAATAAAATATTTTAAGAATAATAATAGTAACAATAATGATAATAAAAATGACTGGACAGAAACAATGATGAACAAAATACTAAATGAAATTCACATGCTATTGTTACAAGCATTTTCTATTTAGAACCTGATTTAATGAAATTCACATGCCATGTTGGAAATTTCTGAAATGAAATTCACATGCTACTTTTACAAGCATTTTCTGTGCAGTGAATGACTTTTGGTTTATCACTTCTGATTAAAAAGTACACTGGATATCTTAGAACCCTATAACATAAGATGAACTGCAGAAAATTAGTCATTAAAAATCACAAAAGGGATATAATGAGTGCAACACAGGCATTTATGAAGCAAAGCTCACCCTGAAGAGGACTGGCAAATGTAACAATTTCTTATCAAGCAATTTTCTTTATAATTGTTTAGATAGTCATTCTTGATATATTTTGCAAATCCAGAGAGACTGTGGGTCCAAATTTTGTTATGATAAGCGGAATACTATTATTAAAAGCCATGGGAATTATATAATGAATGCCATGTTTGGCAAATTCATGCCTAACTCGGGGAATATGGAATGCATTGGCAGATCTGGTGTTGTTTCGATGAATGTTTCTATTTTTTACAAATACGTTGTCTTGAAAGTAAGCGGGCACCAATTTGTTCTCTAATTTGTAACAAAATTTTAATTCTTGAAGGTTACATAGATCATTAACTTTCAGAAGGCTTAGATGTAAGTCTTGCCCATAGCAAGCTGGAACACTAACTACAGTTACAAACTTGTTGGTGCATGATAAGCAATAATGGTTGGAACAGACTGATTTTCTTTGCATAATTGACCTAATTTTCAGCTTCTAATTTAGCAATTAGTCCTAATCGTTAACTATTTGGATCTATAACCTTATTAAATTATGTTACTAGTAAAAATCTTGATGTCATATCCATCATCCAGTATAATGCAGTTTCCTAAGATAAACCTATACGTTTCATTTAATGAGATTAATTTGTGTTCTGCACAACAGAATATTTTCTTTTACACCGTGTCCTTTCTACTCAAAGCCCAGTGACCTAATTAAGTACATTTTTTGCTAGTTTACTGAATTACACAATTTAATTTATTAAACTATATGGCCGATATGCAGTGACTTAAGAAACATTCTCTTAAAAATACAACAGAAATAGATAATTATTTTTTTAGTAAAGGCTATTTTTCTGAAAATACTTGCTTGTCAGATTTCAGCACATGAACACCTAGTTATTCTGTAATTTCATTGACAGACCTTATATACCATAAGAGAAACTGATTAATTTAGTTTGGGTGAGTAAGCAAAACATGAACATAATTAGGTCACTTGGCTTTGAGGTTACAGCACACAATGATTAGCATGGGATCGGGGATTGGCTGCAAAATGTTCTCCAGTTTAAGTTTTTACTTAGTTTTCACAAAAAGACTATGATGTTAGACTTAATTCTCTATTGAAGAGCTACACTTGCCAAAAAGGCCAATGCAATTAGTCATCTCTTCATGCAATAAAGAATATGCCTGGGCAATGATCAAACAGTATGCAAGCACATAATAAGGTAATGTAAATATTGCAGGCATGATAAGGAGCCAACTTGCAGCATTGAGGGTCAAAATGCATGATGAATCAGTTAATGTTTTTGATTCAGAACACTTTTTGATTTCATTTAGTGTTCTTTCAGTGAGAGTAACAATGTTCATGCTAATTAAGATGCACACGGATAAAAGTGCTCCAATGATTGGTATGGCTTTCATCTTCAGAGGCACTGTAGCTTTCCAGCTTTCACTGTTATTCAGTGTAAATGCATTTTTCTGGCTCATTCTGAACATTGACATTGAAGAAATGACAAAGCCTGATAGTTCAATGTTAAGTTTGTATGAAAATCTACACGTAATGGCAAACTCACCAGGTTTACTATTAACACAAACAGAGCCAATCCAATGAAAAAAAGATTGTAGATCAAAGTAATGTTATGTCCATATTTGTAATTTTTTTTCAGGTGACATTTGCAAAAGATCAGGAAAATTAAAAAGAATGGCTTCAATTCCTTTCTTATATCCATGGTGAAAATATTTAAGCAAGCAGTGTCAGCAGGGAGAAAAATCGGTATACTGAAAAGTTGGTAATTCGAGTAAAGATGTAAATCTCACTTGAAGAAAGCTGAAATATGGATAACTTAATAAATAATGTGCCAAATGTCAATAGAAGATTTAGATCTGCCTTATAGTGGGCTAAAATGTGAGTAACCAATGTAAATATTGAAATGACAATCACAGAATGATGCAAAGATCTATGCAGATCTTGCCTGCAGTAGGCTGCAATCTCAACTGTAATAGCATAGACAAGTCCCACTAAATTGTCCATAACAGATCTAGATGGAAACTTGCATGCCTATAGCAAACTTAAATGTTCATTGCAGATGCAAATCTTGTCAATTGTAAAATTTCTGATGTGTATTGTGCTTATAGTAAGCTGAAAAGTGAATTAGAGAAGTAGTAAGTAATAATTTAATCCAGCTTGTAGTAAAATGTCAATAGCAGATGTATACCCGCTTTTAGTACGTACATAGCAGATGCAAATCTTGCTAAATCATCAGTAACAGATGAAAATCTTGCTCATAGGAAACTGAAATAATCGTTGCAGAAGAAATATGGTCAACAAGTTAAATGCATGAATCCAGGTGTAATTATGTCTTGCTTATGGCAGGCTGAAATGTTAGCCAAGGATAAAAGTTTGCGTGTGGACCTTAAACAACAATGGATAGAACAGACTGATGTATGTTGCATCATACTTCTACTACATGAAGTGCATAACAAACAAAAGTGTGGATAATGGACATAGAGTCCTGAATGATTCATTCATCAATCTGAATGCAATTTTGCATTGTGTAACAATCCTGGACAAATTTGCTAAGTCTGATGCAAAGGAATCATGGCGAAAAAAAATAAATTTCTTCACCACCGATATAAAGTAAATATGCCCCCGCCACTAGCTTGCACGAGTTCTTGTATTTACATTCATTAAAATGGTTGTAAAATGACAGAAGACTTCGATAAACGTGCAACTAAAATCATGAGTTGAGTTAGTTAGCATAGCTTTTAGTAAGTTTTTACCGCATATTTCAGCAACTTGCAAACTGAACTCTAGAAGATGTCATACGAATCCTGGACCGATTGGCTGAAGGTATCTCTTAGCCAATGGGAACCTGCAGGTTGGATCACGTGACATCTTTTGAGTTTGCTTCCAAGCCTGTGTAATTTACTGTAAAGCCTAGGTCTCACATAGCCGGTTTTGCCGTGGTGAACCCGTAGCATTACGTAACGGTTATGCAACGTGCTTCCCTGCTCCAACCCGACAGCAGTGTAGGTACCCGGCGATACCCGTTGACTCACTCCTAGGACTCGTGGCCAAGCCGGGAGTTTCGGAGCTGGTAGCCAGGTATGCCATGCGTACGTGGCAAACTCCCGGGTGTCCAAAAATTGGCGGATTACCCATCAAAGGCGGCGGATTACCCATCATAGTCGGCCAGTCCATCCCTAATTTTACCCGTAGAAAAGCCTTACTAGGAATAAGCCGGCAGTTTACTAGGAGTAAGCCGACGGGTAGTAGGATTAACTCGCCGACTGCTAGCAGCGTCAGCGTCAGCATCAGCGTAGGCAGGGAGGGGGGTTGTATATACTTTAAAAGGCTGCTGATCCCCTAATATTAGTCAAATGTTCGTCAAATAATTGTAGTATAGTTCATACTGATTCCATACGTGTATTTGGATCAAAAATAGACCAAATATTAAGCGAGATATTTGTCTGAGAAGGCAGCTAGGTTGGCAGGGGCAAACAGTGGTGTTCCCCCAAACGTCCGTGCCCGGACTGTATCAATGCAGGAAGGGCTGAGCGCTTCTTTAAAAGGCTGCTGCTCCCCTAATATTAGTCCGATTTTCGTCAAATACGTCTGAATTGTAGTATAGTTCATACTGATTCCATGTTTTTGTATCGAAAATAGACCAAATATTAAGTGAGATACTTGTCTGAGAAGGCAGGTAGGCTGGTGGCAGCAAACAGGGGTGCTTCCGTCCGCGCCCGGACTGTATCAATGTAGTCTATACTTTAAAAGGCTGCTGCTCCCCTAATATTAGTCCGATTTTCGTCAAATAAAGACTGAATTGTTCAGGAAAATGTGTAAAATTTATATACTAGATAAGGTGAGGAAAATTAATAAGGTATACTTAGCACAAACAAGAATATTCTTGTCAAAAATGCCCCAAACATTAATCGCTGTTCTTTAATGTAGATAGTTAGATAGATAGATATGTAGATATGTATATATATAGATATGTAGATAGATAGATAGATAGATAGATAGATAGATAGATAGATATTTAGATATGGTGGGATGTTAATAATGCACATATATACATGGCCAAATGTGCCAAGTGTGCATGGTTTCTGCCTCATTATAATAAGGAAAAAACCATGCGTTTTCCATGCATTTATCCTTCTCATGGAAATTTGGCCATGTATAATGGCAGTGTGTTCCTTGATGTAATTGTAAAGTAAATTTACCTTTCAATCTGCACCATTTGCGTGTAAAATGTAAATATTGCAAATTCAGCTAATGCATATCATTCAGTTGCTATGAAGAGACACATGTTTCCAAGTATTTCAACTCACATTTTTATAAGTAATGATTATCAATACCCGTATCATTATCCTTGTCCCGCTACAAACGGTATATTGAGAACCGGTGTACAGCCATAAGAGTCCAATACCAATAATGATAAGATCACCGAGTGGATGTGTATTCATCCAAGTTTAATACCAACCAACATAATGATAAGATCACCGAGTGGAGTGTATTCATCCAAGTTTAATACCAACCAACATAATGATAAGATCACCGAGTGGATGTGTATTCATCCAAGTTTAATACCAACCAATATAATGATAAGATCACCAAGTGGTATGTGTATTCATCCAAGCGTAATACCAACCAACATAATGAACAGATCACCGAGTGGATGTGTATTCATCCAAGCCTAATACCAACCAACATAATGATAAGATCACCGAGTGGATGTGTATTCTTCCAAGCGTAATACCAACCAAAATAATGATAAGATAACCAAGGGGATGTGCATCCAAATGGATGTGTATTCATCCAACTGTAGTACTAACCAATACGATATTACAGTATAACTCCTAAATTATGAACATAAATGTCTGAGTATCTGATAAAAGTATGTCACACATGTACTCTAAGGGAACCAATTGATATTAGAAATGTTTAATTATTTGGGATATATTAGGCATGTGTAGCACCTGTAGTTATGAGGTGTATTACTTTTAATCTGTGCATGCTGTTTTCAAACTGTCAACTGTTTGTTTTCAATGTGAATAAAGATAACATATTTTAACTAATGTTAACATGTGAATTGTGAGCCCAAGAGGGCTGTGGGGGGGGGGGGGGGCTAGGCCACGAGTGCCATGAGCCCATTTCATAAAAATAAAGAATTTTCTCTCTGTAAAGCATATAAATCCAGTAACAGCCAAACAAACACCAAAAACGTATAGAATTCATAAGGAAACAAACCCAGTTATTTCTGTTATCTGCAACCTTGTCATAACATAATATTATCATGTTAATGCTATCTAAATGTTAATTGGAAACATGTAATAATACCGTATCTTGTCATACACTACTAACAAAAAAATTGGGATATTTGACTTTTGGGCAGAATTTTTGACAATTAATAAAAAAAATTGATAAAAAAGGAAACAATAGTTACAGTACAGCTTGAAAGTAGTGCATTTTTAGTAAAAACATCCAACAGTAATATATATTACAAAAACAATTTATATCAATATAAAAGTTAATAATAGTGACCGCCCCACTTCTCAAAACTATCATTATCTCAGGAACGTGTCATGTATACCTGAGCATGAAAGTTCAACAATGAATGTCTCACAGTGTTTACAAGACTACTTACAGACTGATTTTGTGTTTCAATGCTCTCTTCCTGAAGGGTTAAAAGCAGGTGCAGGGTGATGACCTTCAACATGTCAACCCAGCTGCTTCAATGGATTTTTCATGGGATTTACGTCAGGGGAGAGTACTGGCCACTCAGTCTGAGGTATTGCAGCCTCTTACAGATGCACAGTGAGGGTGCATACTTGAAGATATGAGGATCATTTTAAGGTCATCTGAAGCAGTTATGAATATTTCGAGTAACTTCGAGAAATTTGAAGGACTGTTTGTCAAAATATCCCAAACGTTTTGTGAGTATAGTGTTGTTCCAAAACTTTCTGAAAATGGGCCAATACTTCGTTTGCTTGATTAGACATGCATAAAAATAGCTGCTGCAGATTTGATTAAACCCATTTCAAGGAAGTAACTTTTATTCAATATATAAGAACGTGAATTGTATCAGTATTGCATTCAGATCACTGCAGTTAGAATGTGCAGTGTGTGAATTATATATCACCTGGCTATCTATGCATTTTTCAGCTTGATTTCATTGTGCAAGGTCAGTAGATTTATTGTATGGAGTTTCATAATTGTTTTTATTGCTTTTTATTTTCGTTTAAATGACATGATAGATAGATAGATAGATAGATAGACAAAAAGACAGATAGTTAGATAGATAGATAGATAGATAGACAGATAGGTAGACAGATAGGTAGGAAAATAAATGTAGTTAATCAAAATAAATTAAATAATCCTACCTTCCGGTTCTCGATGTGCAATAGCGCCGTAGCTTAGCCAATCGTACCCTTGGCCACTCAGGCGCTTAAATCCTGGTCAAATAATCCTCGCCAAATAAATGGCAGGTTTCTGTCCATACCTATACAAGCTCCGCTCGTTGTCTTTATTTAGTTAAAGATAGATAGATAGATAGATAGATAGATAGATAGATAAAATAGATAGATAGATAGATAGATAGATAAATAGATAGATAGATAGATAGATAGATAGATAGATAAAATAGATAGATAGATAGATAGATAGATAGATAAATAGATAGATAGATAAATAGATAAATAGATAGATAGATAGATAGATAGATAAATAGATAGATAGATAAATAGATAAATAGATAGATAGATAGATAGATAGATAGATAAAATAGATAGATAGATAGATAGATAGATAAATAGATAGATAGATAGATAGATAGACATGGAATGTACAGATGTCAGGGAGCATATATATGGAATGAAATTATTTCACAGCTGCCGACACATTTTGAGGTAGTGAAAGTTTCATAAAAGGCATGAAGTAGCACGACAAAGAATTATCTTATATACATAAATTATCAACAATCGTAATTTTAAAAATATTTCCAGAATTTATTCCAAATTATCAAAATTTAGTTTTTAACTACCATTTTATAACATAAAAATTTCTTTACTCAATTCTGATTAATTTTAATTTCAATATCATTTTAAGACACATCTTTGTAAGTTATCTATCTTTAATTTGTGCCAGCTCGATAAGCATATATTTTTCTTCTGGTAAATAAACTTACAAACAAACAAACCATGTTTGCCTTCGACATATTTCAATTATCGATGAAGAATTAGCCTGCTTAACAACAATGTCAGATATTTTCAGTGAGGGTTTTATCTATCATGCGTTATATCAAATCTGTCAGTTGATCTAATAAAGTATATGGTTTCTAAATTAATACACTATACAAATCAATAATCATTGTAATTTGAATATCATGATTTGTACATACAATTGCGGATGTGTCTTATCTCTCTTGGGCAGATCTGTCTAATTTTGGGGAGGTTACTTTCCAAAAAAATAATAAAATTTCAGTACATTCACATCATCAGAATTTTTTTATTGAGGTCTCGTGGTTATTGTGCATGTTGCAGTCCAAAGTTTAGTTCTAGATCAACCCACAAACCCTCATCATCCCATGCTAGGCGCTGTCCAATCAGCTTTGCTGACCTACTAAGCTTTTGGGTCTCAAAGCGGAAAGACGCCATCAGCTAATTCAATTTGCATGAGTGACCCTATGTCATGGCCTCTGATTGGCTGATAGTTTTGTCAGACCCGGTGAAAACAAACTAGGTCAGATACTTAATTATTTATAATGTAGGAACTAGCAACAGTTGAGATGAAGCATCCTTTTAGCAGCAGCCTCTGTAGCTTCCTGATTGGCCAATATCTCCCAACCACTGTGTGCTGCTCGTTTCAAGCCAATTAGGTAACCTAATTTAGCATTCTTGGTTTAAGTACAAAATGCAAACACATAATTGATATGAATTTTCACTGTCAGACATTCCATTCCATAAATCTGCCTATAGGCTATTAGGCAAATTTGTTTGTATATACATCTATTTGGTATACTAGCAAAATAATTGCCATCGAGTCTCTAACTTTCTTTAGCTTTAAATGTTGTTGTTATTGATTTGGAGAACCATGTGCTGAAAATTCAGGTAGCTGTGATCTAACTGATGTGTAAAACGGTCTCTAATTGGCCAGCTGCTTAGGGCATTTACTAATGTATTCAACTTCTGATTGGCTGTTGCAAATGACATAGCTGTCATTTGAGAGTAGGAGGGAATTAGAGCAGCCTGTAGCCTTGGTTGCAGTTAAGAAGAATCGCTCATGTATGTTGGCATGCCAGGTCAATGACATGGACCAAACATTGAGCTGATATGTAACATATTATTGAGATCTAGCAAACTTTAATGTAATTTTAACCAAATTAGGTTTCAAAATCCTCAAATTGTTCCAACCTTTGTAATTAAAACTTCAATCATGCATTAATTACATACTTTACCTTATCTAGCAAATACACAGGTCCTGCAAACAATGCAACAAGTGCAAGTGTTAAAGAGTTGATCTGCTGTGGCCAGAGATATTTTGCTTCTAGCAGGGGATCAAAAAAGCTGTAGCCATTACAAATGCTCGATATCATAAAACTAGCAGTAGTTACTGCTAGAATGATTCCGTGATTCGATGAAAACTCATCAACACTTCGGCAGAGATCCTTGTATTTCAGCCTAAATCTGAAATTATAGAAGATGTAACAGTAATATTACATATTATTTTTTATATGTTACAACTTTATCTAATAGGGTAAAGTGTGCTAAAAGGCATGTGAGCTCTATCTAGATTTACATGTTGTATATTTTGAATATTGCCCAAAATAAAATGTTTTTTATGAATCCAGCTGTAAGTCTTGCTCATAGCAAGCTGGAATACTAACTACAGTTACAAACTTGTTGGAGCATGATAAGCAATAATGGTTGGAACAGACTGATTTTCTTTGACCTAATTTTCAGCTTCTAATTTAGCAATTAGTCCTAATCGTTAACTGTTTGGATCTATAACCTTATTAAATTATGTTACTAGTAAAAATCTTGATGATCATATCCATTATCCAGTGTAATGCAGTTTCCTAAGATAAGCCTATAGATTTCATTTAATGAGATTAATTTGTGTTCTGGTCAACAGAATATTTTTTTTTACACTGTTTGCTATCACCTCAAAGCCCAGTGACCTAATTAAGGAAATACTTTGCTAGTTTACCGAATTACACAATTTAATTTGCTAAACTGTGGCCGATATGCAGTGTATAGACTTAAGAAATGCTCTCTTAAAAATACAAGAGAAATGGATAAATATTTTTTTAGAAAAAGGCAATTTTTCTGAAAATACTTGCTTGTCAGATTTCAGCACATGAACACCTAGTTATTCTGTAATTTCATTGACAGACCTTATATACCATAAGAGAAACTGATTAATTTAGTTTGGGTGAGTAAGCAAAACATGAACATAATTAGGTCACTTGGCTTTGAGGTTACAGCACACAATGATTAGCATGGGATCGGGGATTGGCTGCAAAATGTTCTCCAGTTTAAGTTTTTACTTAGTTTTCACAAAAAGACTATGATGTTAGACTTAATTCTCTATTGAAGAGCTACACTTGCCATAAAGGCCAATGCAATTAGTCATGTCTTTATGCAATACAGAATATTCCTGGGCAATGATCAAACAGTATGCAAGCACATAATAAGGTAATGTAAATATTGCAGGCATGATAAGGAGCCCACTTGCAGCATTGAGGGTCCAAATGCATGATGAATCAGTTAATGTTTTTGATTCAGAACACTTTTTGATTTCATTTAGTGTTTTTTCAGTGAGAGTAAAAATGTTCATGCTAATTAAGATGCACACGGATAAAAGTGCTCCAATGATTGGTATGGCTTTCATCTTCAGAGGCACTGTTGTTTTCCAGCTTTCACTGTAACTCAATGTAAATGCATTTTTCTGGCTCATTCTGAACATTGACATTGATGTTATAACAGCACAAGCAAGAAATGACATAGCCTGATAGTTGAATGTTAAGTTTGTATGAAAATCTCCACGTAATGGCAAACCCACCAGGTTTACTATCAACACAAACAGAGCCAATCCAATGAAAAAAAGATTGTAGATCAAAGTAATGTAGTGTCCATATTTGTAATTTTTTTTCAGGTGACATTTGCCAAAGATCAGGAAAATTTAAAAGAATGGCTTCAATTCCTTTCTTATATCCATGGTGAAAATATTTAAGCAAGCAGTGTCAGCAGGGAAAAAAATCGATATACTGAAAAGTTGGTAGTTTGAGTAAAGATGTAAATCTCACTTGAAGAAAGCTAAAATATGGATAACTTAATAAATAATGTGCCAAATGTCAATAGAAGATGTAGATCTGCCTTATAGTAGGCTTAAATGTGAGTAACCAATGTAAATATTGAACTAAAATGTCAATTACAGAATGATGCAAGATCTATGCAGATCTTGCCTGCAGTAGGCTACAATCTCAACTGTAATAGCATAGACAAGTCTCACTAAATTGTCCATAACAGATCTATATGGAAACTTGAATGCCTATAGCAAACTTAAATGTTCATTGCAGATGCAAATCTTGTCACCTGTAAAATTTCTGATGTGTATTGTGCTTAAAGTAAGCTGAAAAGTGAATTAGAGAAGTAGTAAGTAATAAGTTAATCCAGCTTGTAGTAAAATGTCAATAGCAGATGTAAACCCACTTATAGTACGTACATAGCAGATGCAAATCTTGCTAAATCATCAGTAACGGATGAAAATCTTGCTCACAGGAAACTGAAATAATCGTTGCAGAAGAAATATGGTCAACAAGTTAAATGCATGAATCCAGGTGTAATTATGTCTTGCTTATGGCAGGCTGAAATGTTAGCCAAGGATAAATGTTTGCGTGTGGACCTTAAACAACATTGGATAGAACAGACTGATGTATGTTGCATCATACTTCTACTACATGAAGTGCATAACAAACAAAAGTGAAAGTGTGGATAATGGACTTAGAGTCCTGAATGATTCATTCATCAATCTGAATACAATTTTGCATTCTATAACAATCCTGGACAAAGTCTGACGCAAAGGAATCATGGCGAAAAAAAATTAATTTCTTCACCACCGATATAAAGTAAATATGCCCCCGCCACTAGCTTGCACGAGTTCTTGTATTTACATTCATTAAAATGGTTGTAAAATGACAGAAGACTTCGATAAATGTGCAACTAAAATCATGAGTTGAGTTAGTTAGCATAGCTTTTAGTAAGTTTTTACCGCATATTTCAGCAACTTGCAAACTAAACTCTAGAAGATGTCATACGAATCCTGGACCGATTGGCTGAAGGTATCTCTTAGCCAATGGGAGCCTGCAGGATGGATCACGTGACATCTTTTGAGTTTGTTTCCAAGCCTGTGTAATCTACTGTATAGCCTAGGTCTCACATAGCCGGTTTTGCCGTGGTGAACCCGTAGCATTATGCAACGTGCTTCCCTGCTCCAACCCGACAGCACTATAGATACCCGGCGATACCCGTCGACTCACTCCTAGGACTCGTGGCCAAGCCAGGAGTTTCGGAGCCGGTAGCCAGGTATGCCATGCGTACGTGGCAAACTCCCAGGTGTTCAAAAATTGGCGGATTACCCATCAAAGGCGGCAGATTACCCGTCATAGTCGGCCAGTCCATCCCTAATTTTACCCGTAGAAAAGCCTTACTAGGAGTAAGCCGGCAGTTTACTAGGAGTAAGCCGACGGGTAGTAGGATTAACTCGCCGACTGCTAGCAGCGTCAGCATCAGCGTAGGCAGGGAGGGGGGTTGTATATACTTTAAAAGGCTGCTGCTCCCCTAATATTAGTCCGATTTTCGTCAAATAAAGACTGAATTTTTCAGGACAATGTGTAAAATTTATATACTAGATAAGGTGAGGAAAATTAATAAGGTATGCTTAGCACAAACAAGAATATTTTTGACAAAAATGCCCCCAACATTAATCGCTGTTCTTTAATGTAGATAGTTAGATAGATAGATATGTAGATATGTATATATGTAGATATGTAGATAGATAGATAGATAGATAGATAGATAGATAGATAGATAGATAAATATTTAGATATGGTGGGATGTTAATAATGCACATATATATATGGCCAAATGTGCCAAGTGTGCATGGTTTCTGCCTCATTATAATAAGGCAAAAACCATGCGTTTTCCATGCATTTATCCTTCTCATGGAAATTTGGCCATGTATAATGGCAGTGTGTTCCTTGATGTAATTGTAAAGTAAATTTTCCTTTCAATCTGCACCATTTGCGTGTAAAATGTAAATATTGCAAATTCAGCTAATGCATATCATTCAGTTGCTATGAAGAGAATCATGTTTCCAAGTATTTCAACTCACATTTTTATAAGTAATGATTATCAATACCCGTATCATTATCCTTGTCCCGCTACAAACGGTATATTGAGAACCGGTGTACAGCCATAAGAGTCCAATACCAATAATGATAAGATCACCGAGTGGATGTGTATTCATCCAAGCCTAATACCAACCAACATAATGATAAGACCACCGAGTGGATGTGTATTCATCCAAGTGTAATACCAACCAATATAATGATAAGATCACGGAGTGGATGTGTATTCATCCAAGTGTAATACCAACCAATATAATGATAAGATCACGGAGTGGATGTGTATTCATCCAAGTGTTATACCAACCAACATAATGATAAGATCACCGAGTGGATGTGTATTCATCCAAGCGTAATACCAACCAACATAATGATAAGATCACCAAGTGGTATGTGTATTCATGCAAGCGTAATACCAACCAACATAATGAACAGATCACCGAGTGGATGTGTATTCATCCAAGCGTAATACCAACCAACATAATGATAAGATCACCGAGTGGATGTGTATTCTTCCAAGCGTAATACCAACCAACATAATGATAAGATCACCAAGTGGTATGTGTATTCATCCAAGCGTAATACCAACCAACATAATGAACAGATCACCGAGTGGATGTGTATTCATCCAAGCGTAATACCAACCAATATAATGATAAGATCACCGAGTGGATGTGTATTCTTCCAAGCGTAATACCAACCAATATAATGATAAGATAACCAAGGGGATGCGCATCCAAATGGATGTGTATTCATCCAACTGTAGTACTAACCAATACGATATTACAGTATAACTCCTAAATTATGAACATAAATGTCCGAGTATCTGATAAAAGTACGTCACACATGTACTCTAAGGAAACCAATTGATATTAGAAATGTTTAATTATTTGGGATATATTAGGCATGTGTAGCACCTGTAGTTATGAGGTGTATTACTTTTAATCTGTGCATGCTGTTTTCAAACTGTCAACTGTTTGTTTTCAATGTGAATAAAGATAACATATTTTAACTAATGTTAACACGTGAATTGTGAGCCCAAGAGGGCTGGGGGGGGGGGGGGGGCTAGGCCACGAGTGCCATGAGCCCATTTCATAAAAATAAAGAATTTTCTCTCTGTAAAGCATATAAATCCAGTATCAGCCAAACAAACACCAAAAACGTATAGAATTCATAAGGAAACAAACCCAGTTATTTCTGTTATCTGCAACCTTGTCATAACATAATATTATCATGTTAATGCTATCTAAATGTTAATTGGAAACATGAAATGTAATAATACCGTATCTTGTGATACACTACTAACAAAAAAATTGGGATTTTTGACTTTTGGGCAGAATTTTTGACAATTAATAAAAAGAATTGATAAAAAAGGAAACAATAGTTACAGTATAGCTTGAAAGTAGTGCATTTTTAGTAAAAACATCCAACAGTAATATATATTACAAAAACAATTTATATCAATATAAAAGTTAATAATAGTGACTGCCCCACTTCTCAAAACAATCATTATCACAGGAACAAAGTTTAACAATGAATGTCTCACAGTGTTTACAAGACAATGCTCTCTTCCTGAAGGGTTGAAAGCAGGTGCAGGGTGACGACCTTCAACATGTCAACCAAGCTGCTTCAATAGATTTTTCATGGAATTTACGTCAGGGGAGAGTACTGGCCACTTAGTCTGAGGAACTGCAGCCTCTTGCAGATGCACAGTGAGGATGCATACTTGAAGAGATGGGGATCAAAATGCACTTAGAAAGTCATCGGAGTTCATTTTAAGGTCATCTGAAGCAGTTATGAATATATCGAGTAACTTTGAGAAATTTGAAGGACTGTTTATCAAAATATCCCAAACTTTTTGTGAGTATAGTGTAGTTCCAAAACTTTCTGAAAATGGGCCAATACTTTGTTTGCTTGATTAGACATGCATAAAAATAGCTGCTGCAGATTTGATTAAACCCATTTCAAGGAAGTAACTTTTATTCAATATATAAGAACGTGAATTGTATCAGTATTGCATTCAGATCACTGCAGTTAGAATGTGCAGTGTGTGAATTATATATCACCTGGCTATCTATGCATTTTTCAGCTTGATTTCATTGTGCAAGGTCAGTAGATTTATTGTATGGAGTTTCATAATTGTTTTTACTGCTTTTTATTTTCGTTTAAATGATATGATAGATAGATAGATAGATAGATAGATAGATAGATAGACAAAAAGATAGATAGTTAGATAGATAGATAGATAGATAGACAGATAGGTAGACAGATAGGTAGGAAAATAAATGTAGTTAATCAAAATAAATTAAATAATCCTACCTTCCGGTTCTCGATGCGCAATAGCGCCGTAGCTTAGCCAATCGTACCCTTGGCCACTCAGGCGCTTAAATCCTGGTCAAATAATCCTCGCCAAATAAATGGCAGGTTTCTGTCCATACCTATACAAGCTCCGCTCGTTGTCTTTATTTAGTTAAAGATAGATAGATAGATAGATAGATAGATAGATAGATAGATAGATAGATAGATAAATAGATAGATAGATAGATAGATAGATAGATAGATAGATAGATAGATAGATAAATAGATAGATAGATAGATAGATAGATAGATATATAGATATATAGATAGATAGATAGATAGACATGGAATGTACAGATGTCAGGGAGCATGTATATGGAATGAAATTATTTCACAGCTGCCGACACATTTTGAGGTAGCGAAAGTTTCATTAAAGGCATGAAGTAGCACGATAAAGAATTATCTTATATTCATAAATTATCAACAATCGTAATTTTAAAAATATTTCCAGAATTTATTCCAAATTATCAAAATTTAGTTTTTAACTACAATTTTATAACATAAAAATATACTGGCTTGTAATTTATGTTGTACTTCGAGAGCTTCGTTACCAGTGCAGTATATAACAGTATCATCAGCATAAAGATTACAAGATGACAATGAAACAAACTGGGATAAATCATTGACATATAGCACGAATAAAAGGGGTCCAAGCACGGACCCCTGTGGAACACCAATGTTTAATATAGCATTTTCAGACTTCTTGTAATTAGTAACCACTTGCTGTTGTCTATTACACAAATAACTTGAGAACCATCTCAGCTCACAATCGCAAATACCATAATAAGACAATTTTTCCTTCATAACATCATGATTAATACAATTAAAACATTTTTTGATGTCTAAAAAGCACAGTCCTGTTAACAGTTTATCACATATATTGTCACTGCAGTCTTCAACCATAAAGTTCTAATTTTGTATTCCTGTAGTATCTTTGGCATGGCTAAAATGACCATAATGCCTGATCAAAACTGTGCTTATTATTCTTCCATTTATAATCATTAATATGTTGATTTAAAATAATTGAATTTGAATATGAATTTGACAATTTCAGGTGCCATGGGTTCCATTATAGCCCACATTCTCCTACTTTTTCTGCTGTGTTTGGGAATCTATGGCAACTCCTACAAAACCTATGAGGTCACAAATATCAGGACCATCAGGTACATGTTACTGCCATTGCACTAAATACGTACACAGACCATAATATTGCCTGACACCATATTTTAATATAATAATATAATAATATATATTTTAATAATATTAGCAGTGAGCCCAAGCACGTGACATGAGATTGTTTGGCATATTTGTAATATAGATCAATTGTTGGTATGGCTATGATTTCAATATATGTGTAGCTTTGAAGTCATAGAAAGATATATGTTTGTAAAAAGGCAATCATCCAAATAATTGTTGGTGTAGTAACTGTAAGTATATATGTGGACTTTATGTGGATAGTAATGACATCTCAATTAGATTATGATGATGATCTTAATAAGATTATAATTATTTTGCAAATTCAGATCCGATTATGGTGACGAATCTCCTACATATGTTCACAAGCATGCCAGCAGATCAGTCAAAGGTATGAACTTTTTTCCATTGTGTTAAACTTGGAGAGACCAGGGTAAGTTGATTCATTATCTGATTATGGACTCTGAGAAAAGTATAAATTCTCTACAATATCATATATTGTTATTCTAACTGTAATAGACTTTCAATTAATTTTCATAACAACAATTAGTCTGATGCATTCTCTTTACTAATCGCCTTTTCATAGCTCATGTTTTTTAAATAATAAGCATTAATTGTACATTTTTTTTGTATTTTGATGAAAATGGCATTTACTAATTATAGTTAAAGTTCTAATTTTGTATTCTTGTAGACATGGAGTCAATTTTGGAAAATGCATTTTTTAATTAATGCCACCCCTTTATTTTGTATGAAATTAAATTGTTAAAACGTTACAATAAAGGCTCTTTCACAAAAACCTTATTGAATTTGTCTTCAATTTATTCCAGGCTGGACAGGCAAATTATCGTTGGTTGCCAATGCGGCTGGTGCATTTTCCAGTCTCATAGGAGCATCTACTGAGATAGCCCAGGCAGTGCAAGGGTTCAAACAGCTATCACTGGAAAGAGAACATATGAAGATACAGGTACTCATTCAGATATTTGGGGTTCACCCATTACCATGGCACTAACAAATACTTGCCTGAGATCACATCCATGATTTGACGACTTCCACAGTATTTTCGAAAATTTCCTTTTTTGTACAATGACATGCACACAAATATGAAAGTCATTGAAAGTGGTCGGTCAGCAGAATCAAAAAATAGTTTACTTACTGGTCATTCAATCAATCAGATTCAAAATACGCACCTGTTTAACAGCATGAAAGCTTTGCTACAGATTGTCGTGAGACTGCAAGTTTTCTTAGTGGATTGGTCAGTTTGTATTTTTGGATAAGACATTCACTTTGACTCAATATGAGTGATATTGACCGATTTCTCACAGTTCACATTAAACTCATATTCAGTGTGATAAGTAAAATTAGCATATACCTGATGTCATAGTATTGTCTATACATTGCATGCATATCATTATATGCAGACAAGTGTGACTGATTGAAGTTACAATTCAGACATTTTAGCTGACCATTGAAAAGTATGCCGTTTACAATTTTCCAAATTTTATGACACAAATATCAGAAGAATCCCGAAAGATAGCTAATGTAAGAAAGTTTAATAGTTTGTGACAGAACATTACCAATCAAATATTATTATACCAGTTAATTTTAATATATTAACAGCAACAACAATTTGAGGAAGAGATGAAGCACAAGACAATTGACCTATGTTTGAAGATGTGTGTGACAAACTGGGGACCTTGGAATCCATGTAGTGCTCGATGTGGAGGTGGGACAACTAAAAGGTAGTGGGTTTGCATATAATTTATTTTATTTTATATTCATACAGGGTGTACAATACTTTATGTTATTCTAAGAGCCTATTTTCAAGGTCTTGTTAACAATTAATGTATGATAAACAGGGTATCGTTTTTTGGTTGCACTTTTACCAAGAAATGAAATTTGTACCAAAAAGTAAAATTACATGAAATTATATTCAATTCCTTTTTGGCAAACCCGCACCAGTATTTTACTTGAAACTAGTAACATTTTTAGATATAAAGTGGCCAGGTTTTGTACCTAAAACCTTCTTTTCATTGTAAAGTAGTCCTTACTTTGGCATAATGTTAAGATGGTATACTGCAATTGAGAGTAGAAAGAGAAACCAATGCATTCATGAAAAAAAAAAGTATACGTGAGAAAACCAGCCAACCTTAATTATGTAATTTATGGTTTAGGTGCAGCTGAGTTTTGAACTCGTTGGGCGTTAAAAAAGAGATTTGAGAATCGGGTAGTCAAAAAGTCACCCATTGACTTGGCGCAAGCTAAATAAACAAATTCTAATTGTTTTTATAAAATCTGTGTGAGTGTCTTATACTAAGTGAAAAACACATGTTTCGGTAATAATAAAAAAAACTGATTAAAACAACCGGCTCTTGTGCGTTGTTTCGATGAACCATCCCACCAAAACGCTGTGCCATTAGGTGAATAACAGTTTCCAATAGTGGATTTTCACGGAAGGGTTCTCTGTATTTCCACCAGGTGGCTAAAACAGAATACTGCAATTCTATTGGCTGAAAAAGTTCCCGCCCCTGACTGTGATTGGCTGAAGCAAAAGGCATCCAAGCAGCAGTATTTTTAGTGCATTTTAATGTATATTTGACACTTTATCATTTAGTTGATTTTTTGTTATTTTTCTGAGAAAGTTATAAGAGGGGAAAGAAAGACTTATGTCAAAAAACTCTATTAATATTGATCATTGAGCATTTCGCTTCTTGTCAGCATAATTTATTTTGGATTGAACCCTTTGATCTATTTTCAGGACCAGAGAGAGATTTACATCTAATATGTGCAAAGACAAACCCTGCCCCTTCAGCCTGACAGAGAGGGGCACTTGCAACCCTAGGTGTGCCAATGGTGGTATCCCCTCAGGACATGGAAGCTGCCGCTGTCTAAGAGGTTTCAATGGGCCATGTTGTAACAATGGTATGAATCAGGATATCTACTGTTAGTTTGTTTTCCCATTTCAGATAGGTTGTACAACAATGAGTAAAAGCTACTTATTTCCATTTACCTATTTGCAAAATCTCAATAGGTAATGGGTAAAAGCTACCCATTTCTTTTTACTGTTTCTACACTGTAAATAGATAATAGGCATAATTACCTTTTTTTCCATGCATAATTTCTTTTAGCTTTTTTCAAAGTATTCTGGCTAAGAACTTTGAATGTACACATGATGATATTACTCTTTGACCAGGCATTTCAAAAATAATATATTCAAATTTAACAATTTGTTCACACATGTTCACACTACAGTAACAAAAAAAGTCTCTTAAAAGAAAACATGTTTGCTTTGAGAAAACATCACAAGGACTTTGTCATACTGTTTTAATTATCATATATCATATTTCTATAATGGCTTTTTCATTCACAAGCAGTGCGGTTGCCGAATAACCTTATTTTATGTAAAATAAATTGTTAATCCGAACGCTTGTATGCTCGATCTATCATTTACATAAAACTGGAAGTGTCGATGCATATCCATAAGCCCTATTAAACAGAGTTATTTAACACAGACTGCTGAATTGTAATTGGTATCATAAGACCTGAGATTTTATTCCTCATAAAACAAGAGAGTATATACAATGAATATGTAAAATATAGTTTTCAATTAACAAAATATAATTAATTTTTTGGAGCTTAAACATCAGTAATTACCCCAAACAATTTAATGCAAGATTAATTACAATAACAGGAAAAGTCATTGATTTCAACTCAATTGAATTGTATGGGAAAACAGTTTCAATAGAAGGCTAACTATCAATGTAATTAATTTAAACAAATTACTTAATATACATGATTCATTTCAGATATTGTTTGTGACTATCCTGGCAAGCCTCGCAATGGTCATCTTGAAGGAACTATCCCAGCTAAATATGGAGGTGTAATCAGTTTCAGCTGTAGTGATGGGTTCGCCTTGGTTGGAGATGAAAATAGGGTGTGCCTGGCAAACAGGCAGTTGGGAGGAAAGCAGCCAATATGCAAAAGTAAGTGATGCAATTCAATACGTAGAGGAAAAACACACCGGTCAAATGTTTAGAACATGACAAGTAAGTCATATAATTAATGAGAAAGAGCTAAGTGGAATTCAGGAAATTCTAACATTGTTGGTAAAAGAAAATAGCCTCATTATAAAATTCTAATTTGGATATTATACAATAAATCAAAATGCATGGTAGGCAGACATCCTTTTGGGCGTAGTTGCCTTTACCAAAGTTGAACAAAATTTTATTAAGTTCATTAATTTAGACGAAGAATGACAATACAAATCAAGACAGACACAAATACAAGGCAAAGAGGGAGAAATTACAAAACAATCGTAAATTATGATTAAATTGATATAATGTATTATAAAACAATAATGTAGGGCACACTGTTCAGACAAATTGAAAAAATTATGTTTAAATGATGTGAATTGTTAAATTAATCTGATATATATATATGTGTGCAACACCAAGTCTCCAATAAACGGCACAAAAAAGCAGCAGGGGTAGAATGAAGAGCCACAAGGTTCTGAATAGGTTTGGTCCATGTGAGACCAAAAGACTAACTTTTTTAAAGGTTATCCAAGGTCTTCCAAGGTATAC
Source organism: Alitta virens (assembly GCA_932294295.1). Classification (NCBI taxonomy): domain Eukaryota; kingdom Metazoa; phylum Annelida; class Polychaeta; order Phyllodocida; family Nereididae; genus Alitta; species Alitta virens. The sequence goes on along the minus strand of OW028580.1, from coordinate 3,346,564 downwards.
TACCTGTAGCTCCCATGAGCCTAGCCTCAATAGAACTGGAGTTATCGTGTCTCCATATGGGTAGTTTTAGACAGATGAAGATAAAAGAAAGAGGGACAAACTGACTGATGTGCAAGTCAGATGTGCAGTTCCCCGGATTGTATACATAGTCAAGGGTAATGAAAACCTATCATGCGAGTCAAAAAAGCAAAACTATCTACAGCAAATGTCCAAAAAAGCTTTGACCATGGCTTCATAACATGGCCATATTTGTGAAAACTTTTATTGGAGATAAGGTTTGAAATTTGATAAGCACTTGATAACCACTCTTAGTGATTCAATGTTTTGCAGAAATAACATGTCCTCAACCCATAGAACCACCCCACGGCAAAAACCTGAACAGGTAAGTGATCATTAAGCTTGGATCTTTTTGAACATGAAGTACCATTACAATCTATGCATACATTTGCAATCTAGCTTTGAATATGTGCCATCATGACAAGGAATGAAGTTCTGGTACATATTTCATCTAGTCATGCTTGCATGAGAGAGTGTGTGCCTGTACAAAATTTTAAAGATTATTATGTTACACTTGATTTTTGTATTATCCTCTAGGAAAGAAATGTATCAGTACGGAGAAGAGGTAGTGTTTAAATGCGATGACGGGTATGATCTGAGTGGCCCAGAACGACAAAAATGTACGACTTATAATGGAGGATCCGAGGGACTGTGGAGTGGATTTACTCCTCTGTGTTTACGTAAGCAAACTTAGAAATAATAAAGTATGAAATTTTGGGCTGTAGAATCGTAGTAGACACCTTATTTAGTAAAATATGGTTAGCAATTTATTCAGATAATATTTTGCTCATAGAAATGCGATAAAATGTATCAAAATTGCATTTTAAGGTTAACCATATAATTATGGAAACATCCCGCCCACCATCTGTGGTTGGTTACTAGACACTGGTGTGAAATGGTTAATTTAAGCAGCAGAGGCTCACCAAAAAAATCTTTGTATTGCCTTGTAGTCAGTCATCACGAAACTGGTCTCATAGTAATAATAATGTCATAATAATGTCTGAGTTTAGAGTCTGTTATCCTCATGGATGAGCTAAACCGACTATAACAATTACACCCTTGGCAGGCCTGTTCAAACTTGAGCCTTTCTCAACTCATTCACCAAGCATGCAGCCAATTACGGCACTTCATGGGTCAAGCACTCACAATTGCATAGTGTATGCAATTCTATGATGATATTGGATTGTCATATCATTGTGAGAATGAACGTTCAGAGTTAAGCGGCATGCACACTGTCATGGATAAGACCTAAGTATGACCATGCCTGAAAAAAATGTTTTACTCTTCCTTATCCTTGGCCATATGTAGTTCACTGGGCAAGCATTTAGGACACTCCTGGTAGAGCTAATTCATACGTGACCATACGTGGAGAGGGCAAAAGTTTTTAAACATATTTAAACTTTGGGGGATGTTCTACGAGTAAATTGTTTATATTAGTTACATAACTCGCTCGGGACTCACTCGCCAAGCCTTCTACGTATGTTCTATGTACGTTCCTCATTCGTTCTATGTAGGTCCATAGCCATCCTTGGACATACGTAGCCACTGTCCATCCATATGTACTCGCCATCCACTGGTGTCCACTTACGCTTGTAAAACACTCGGTGGACATCCAACGTCCACCTGTCGTCTTCCGTGCCCATCCTTGCTCATCCTTGCCCATCCTTGAACCACTCACACAGGCAATCTACGAGCGATCTACTGGGGCCTACAAGTTCCTCACCGATGCCCCATGGTAGCCTCATGGATGCAGATGCCTCACGGATGCCTGGCGACGGACGCTCGGCAAGTGTTTGATAGACGTCTGCTGAGCGATTTATGACTGCCTCAAGTACGCTCATCAAAATAATTTATACATAATTAACAAAGCCATGAGTGACCACGTATAGCACATTTTTGCCATCCACGGTCATACGTAGGTCTCATACGTGACAGTGTGAACGCCCCTTTAGAAATATGCTCCATAACTACAGGCAGTCAAAGAGCAACATTAGTATTGTAAATAAGCCTTAGATGTTTATACTTATCAAAAACACAGGTGAGCAATTGCCAAATTTAGATCAGGTGTTGCTCCACTTAAAATAAAGTCTGGGCGTTACTCAAATGTAGATTTAAATGAAAGAGTTTGTTTCCATTGCTTGAAAGTAAACTGTTAATGGTGGGTTTAATGATCTGTCTAGTCACGACCAATTTACATTTGTGATATGCAGTGAGGATGTTAGTAAGCATGAAAAAAGATCTCTTCTCTACAATTCATGCCTCTGGGGCGGTTTTTATACACTTATAGTTTTTGTTCATTATCTCATTCTTCTGTTTTTAATTGTGTTTATGTATACTGTTTTCAGTCTCTCGTAACTCTTGAGGAGTGGTTTTGTAAACAAAGTGAGACAAATAAAATATCTATCTAAATATCCATAATTCAAAAGTATGGGATTTCATAGAACAGCCAGCTTTAAATTGTAACCATTATTGTAGTTATGGTATAAGTGAATTTCATAAAATACTTCCTAAAATGTGCACATCTCAGTATCAATTTACACATTACAATTTTCAGCTGTGAACTGTTACAATCCTGGATATCCATTGAATGGACATGCAAACATTACTGAATTCACATTGGGACACATTGCAACATTTTCGTGTAGAAAAGGTTTTCGGTTGGTTGGATCTGAATTCCGAAAATGTTATGAAAATGGCAAGTGGAGTGGACACGAAGCAAAATGCGAATGTAAGTTGAATTTCTTTAAATGCTGTGCTACTTAAAATGAATTGCTAAGCACCAATATAAAATTTTCCTTCCGTTAATAAATTTTTGTACTTCCAGTAATTACCTGCGAACAGCCCCTGATTCCAAGAAATGGTCAACTGAGAAGAAGCAGGGAGACTTACCGTTATGGTATTACCATACGATATGAATGTCAAGAAGGTTTCCAACTTGAAGGCAACGTCACTTCAGTGTGTGTTGAGGATACTGAGTTGTATCATCTAGGTCAAGGTGGAATGTGGTCCAATGAACCTCCAATTTGCAAACGTAAGTTTCTGTAAAAAAAAATCAAACATGGTTGTTTTAATTAGGAAAATGAGAACTTTAGGATGAAATGGTCTTCAGTCTTAACATGACCATATTCACAAAGATGTGAGCCAGGTTTTACACAAGTACAAAAATGAGTTTAAGGCACTCTCACATACAGGTCTTTCTCTTTGAGAATGGGGACATAGCTAGTCATCATTTCAGAATTCTACATCATTGGACTTGTGTGTTTGATCAGGTGCATCTTTCATGGCATTCTTTGATCTTATAACGGAGTCCCATTGTCTGTTCTTGCTGACTTTGCTGTAGACTACTGATCATCTCTGATTTCATTGCAGCTTTTTTCATTGTAGGTTTTTAATGAAAGAGATTTGTTGTATCATGTGGGTTTGCTTGAAACTTTCTTGCCATACACATGAGTCAGCCTATGATGCACACTTTTAAACAGCTAAGTTTTGTTCTTGGAAATTTCCAGCTACAAACTGTGGAGACCCTGGGACCATAGAAAATGGGGCCAAGGACGGTTCTCTCTTTTATTATCCCAACAATGTGACATTTGTCTGTTTCGATGGCTATGTCCTCCAGGGGGCAGCAGAGATTCATTGCGGATATAATGGAGTGTGGTCTGCACCGCCACCTGCATGCAATGGTAGGTACTATTCATACTTACATATGGTAGCCTTTATCAAAGTGAAAAAACAGCAACATACCAAAAAACCACTTACAGTAATCAACTAAATTGAGCACATCTTTGTTCAATGCATGGTATTTTATTTTGATATAATTGCAACTTTGTTTAGGCTATTGTTTTGCATACTACACATTTTCAAGGAGTTGTGTGGAGATGTGAAATTACTCAATAGTTTCGTGATAATGTGTGAGTCATAACTAAAATGTGAAACACTGAATTTCAAATCATATCAATCTGGTTTGTTTCAGCATGTCCTGTGAACACCTTCAAAGCAAATGCTGATGGATTGAATGCATGCACACCCTGTCCAGAAAACACACACACAGTAACAGATGCAAGCACCAGTGCTCAACAATGTGTCTGTAACTTGGGTTGGACTGGACCCTCAGGGGGACCTTGTACAGGTACAAGTACATTTACTGCTTTCTAAATTGGTAGATTTTTTTGATGATGTCTCGGATTGCCAAACTTTTGGTTTCAGAGATTGTATGCCCTCCCAAAGCAGCTCCACCAAATGGTTTGATTAATTGCGAAGGCAACAAATACAGCAATAAATGTGAATTTGCATGTGATGCTGGATACATCTTGGACAAAGGAGGAAGTCGTCGCATTTGCCAGGAAACTGGTGAATGGACTGGAACAGATGTCCAGTGTTCTGGTATGTGTAACGATTAATAAGGTGTATTTGTTTATATAAGGATAAAAAGCAACAAACATAGCATGGATAAACATTTTGATACGATTTTTATCATATTAAAATATTTGACTTGAAGAGGAATATGACACAGTATTTCTGAATATTACTGAGTACTCTTTAATTTACTCAATACATTTCTATTTATTAACTATAAATTCATGGTTCAAAAAAATATATAAAGCAGAATAGACTCATTACAATAACACTTAGTGTGGTGGGCGACACCATACTGCATACAAACTATATGTTATGCATAAACATTAGAAAAAACTGGATTATGTAATGTAATCAGTAATGTAATATAGTAATAATGCATATAGTATAAAAATAAACAATATTGTGTCACTAAAATGTATCAACTTACTAAGATGTAACAAATCTGACAGTCTGCTCCATTGCATTTTAATGTTAGAAAGACGTTGAATTTGAGGCAAGTTTATTGTTCACTCAACTACATTGTACCTGCTTGGCCATAGGCATTAGCCGTTGATTTAACTGAAGGATGCAGAATACAGTAATGAGAAGGTTGAGCACTCTACATAAAACTGGGACATGATCTGCTCCTCAGGATGAGCTAACCATAATCTGCTTGAAAAGACGAGCATCTACTTCTACGTATATGTCTCCTAATGTCCCGACCGTTTCAAAACCAATCCAAGGTCTCAGGCAGTTGAGCAATCCCAAGGCTAATGGAGTGTGGTACTTTCTTATTAGTACACTGCGTATTTCAGTGATTCAATTCACGGGTTGTTGACTGTGGTTTCACCATTAATTTCATTGACAGCTTGCCCACTAAACACGTACAAAGCAGAAGAGAGAAGTTGTCTCCCGTGCCCTGTCCATTCTCACACAACAAACATTGCCAGTGTCAAGAACCAGTGCATCTGTGATGATGGCTATGAGGGTCCTGCAGGTGAGAATTGAGACTTGGATATTGTCTTTCACTAACTTAACTGGAAGACGCATCCTTGATGCAACCACTTCCACAGCATGTCAGAAAGTGTTGTTTTTTTGTATAGTGACATGTATACATGGCCAAATGTGCCATGTTTTCCAAGCGTTTCTCCTTCTCATGGAAAACACATTTGGCACATTTGGCCATGTATCAATATGAAAGTGGCCTGTCCATGAAATAAAGAAGTAATTTATGGATAAGTACTACAATAAACTAAACATCCTGAAAGCATGCAAGGATGTTTATTAAAAAAAACCGAAAGTTTTCTTAGTGTGTGGGGTTTTCATAGAATTGTTTTTTTGCTGTATGTACGTCTTCACTTCATGCATATAGACTGACAATCAGTTACATTGATTTTGCTTTGTGGCAACTTATATAATTTCATGGCAGAATTTGGCCGTATCAAGTGGATCACCAGTGAAATGGAAATAAATCAAATCTCATATTCTTTATGATACTGCCTGAGACAAATGAGTTCATTATTTTCTTAGGTGGTCCTTGCCTTGACACAAATGAATGCAAAGTGAACAGAGGCCATGGACCATGCAAGGATGTCTGCCGCAATACAATGGGAAGCTACGTTTGTGAATGTTCTATCCCTGGATGGGTTATTGATGCCGATGTTGACAGACATGTTTGCAAACGTAAGATGTATTTATTATTATTGACCATGAAAGTTTTGGTTATACATGCCCAACAATAAAATCTACGATGTCAAAAATATGCTTTGAAATTGTATAAACCCTTCAAAATGCTGGTCACAGCAAATAAGATGAATCGTTCGTTGATTGATAATCAATTGATTGGTTATTTTTCTATTTTATTTAACAATGAAATATTTTCCAAAAAGTTTTTTTTTTGGGCTTTTTGTTGTTCTCTTGGCGAGTTTGTTAATTTTTGCCAAAATTGACAGCTTTGTTGTAATTTTTTTAAATATGAACCCCTGTTTTAAGATGCCTTAGATTCGCAGCACTGCTAAAAATGACTGATAGATCTATCCTAAATTTTGATTTCAGAGGAGAAATCTTGCAGAAATTTGACAAAAGCAGATGCTCCTACTCACGGAGGTCTTGTTTGCCACTGGTATAATGAAGAAAATAGTCAGCGATGTGCTATCAGATGCAATTCTGGGTATGAGTATCCTACTCGAAAAAATAACTACGAAACGTGTGGTCCGACAACTGGATACAAATGGAGTTATGAAGAAAGAGGAAAACAGATTGAACCTTGTCTAGGTATTTGCTTTCTTATTATTTTTTACTGGTGATATTTTACAAAATTTACTACTCGACAAGTTTCTGTGTGCTTGTATTACCAAAATACCCAGAACACCAAACGACACCAACAATGTTATATATATTTCTTTGAAAAAGGTCTCTCCGAGCAATTCCTTACAGAAATTATATATTTAAAATTGTATTTCATCAAAAATTAACTGTGATGCCAAACACTGTCAAATAAATTATTTTCATGCCTAAGCCACTGACACATACAACCTCCTTTCAATACAGCTGGCCAATGTAACACCACATACTTTGCCACTGTCCATAATTGTCATTGTGACATCATTAAAAATGTTTTGATGATTGCATCATACCACTAAATTGCATTGAAAATGAGGTCACATCAGAAGTGGCTCAGGTGTAAATATAGTGCACTTGCGGGTTAATTAACCAAAAATATTATCAAATAAACTGTTAGTCATTCTCAACTGTCTGTTAGAATACCACTGGTACATGGCCAAATGTGCCACGTGCGTTTTCCATGAGAAGGATTAATGCATGGAAAACCCATTAATTATAAAGAGGCAAAAACCATGAGTTTTCCATGCGTTTATGCAAACGCATTGAAAATGCACATGGCACAATTGGCCATGTAAAAGAATTATGAGAAATTTACTTGAAAATGGCTGGCGATACAGTGTAAATATGATAAACCTGATGGTTCCCTTTGACAGAAATACCAAACTTATTGAGATAAAATATTTATAAATCTCAGATGAAATATTTATAAATCTCAAATACTAACTTTTTTTCCAGAGGATTTTTTCCCTGAATTACGACTAGATGGCAAGTCTACATACTTTGTTCGAAACTGTCATGACTTGACCCCAAATGAACAACAAAAAGTCAAGGATGACTTTGCTAAAATGCTGTCCGATGAAGGAATATGTAAATTCAGAGCCACTAAGGTACAGAATATGAAATTACTTGTAGGTCCCTCTCATATTATCCTTTTTAAATGTCAATATTCTCAAAACTAGTCTCAACTGAAAAAAAAAAAAATCTATATCAAACTACACTTTACAGTTCCTTGCTCTAGGATTATTCCTCATGAACTTCTTTAGTGTGAACATGTTAGAAAGTTCTTCTATTATTGTGCAATTTAAAAGCGTTCGTCTTCGAGTCAAAAAAGGGAAAAATATCAAATTTCCAGTTGGATAAGATGAGTGTTGTTAATTTTCAAGCGAAAAAAAAAACTACTCCCCATTACAGCCTCACTGATAATTGAGTATTTTTTTAACAATACAAATGATTTTGGTGAGTTGTAGCTGTTCCTAGATGTAGATAGCTCCTGGACCAGAAGAATATTGTTTACAAATAGTGCTGTTTGTTGTGCTAAATTCATGTGATCTTCAGGCAGCTTAATTAAAAGCATAGTATAACCAGTTGAGCAATGTCTTCTTGTCCTTTTTTTACTGATATCTTCAGGTTTGCGATGCCAAAAAAATGGCTATCATTTGTGGAGCCACAAGGAGACGAAGGAAGAGGGATAGTCCATGGGGCATCATGGAAAATGTTGACGAAGTGAATCTGTTGTTTGAGTTCGCTGCCAAACACAGTCAGCCTTCAGAATGCGACAAGATATGCAAATTGCTGAGGATTCCAAGTGAAAAATGTGATGATCTTTGCATTCCTAGCTATAAACGTTTCTTGAAAGTAAGTTAAAAAAAGTATACTATAAAATTCTGTCCCACTGTTCTTATTATAGTAAAGTAGTGGTAATTCAATTTACCATAAGTTTATGGTGGCTAGAAAAAGGTGAGGCTTATTACTACAAGTTATTAGGCTATCAGCCTAAAATGAAAGATTTTAAAGTGTGTTTGAATGGCTTGCAACAGAGCTGATGGCTACTTACAAAGTATTTTAGATTTTTTATGGTCAGTGATTGTAGGCTCTTGAACTTGTGACACCTATTGCATGAAAAGCTACCACAAAGATGTCAATTACAATGTCATTATTTATTATATTTACACTAATTTGGTTTATAAGATATATACATTATAATGCTGTTTTTGAGAAAACTGCAGGGTTCCTATTTAGCCAAAACACGACCTGTCTCAGATTTTCTGATGCCTTGTCTAATAACTCCTCAAATACCTTGGATAGAGATGTTAAAGTAAAAAGTTGTTTGGTGTTAAAATAGCTTTCAATATTCACCCTTGAAAAGTACTATTCTTAATATTGGATTATATGTTAAATTTTTGTATTTTGAGCCTCCAGTTTTCAAAGCAGAGTGCCCGTGTTGAATATTTGACCATGCATTTCTACACATGTCTTCTATTTGCAGGCCCTAATGATTCATACGAAAAGGTCAGTGGAAAAATTATTCACAGATGCACGGAATGTAAATTTCCAATCAGGTCAACATTTGTTTGAATATGAGGCTGGAACAGTGAAAACATCCGATGTGATTGTAGACTGTCCACCTGGCATGAAAAAGGATGAAATATGTGGTAAGGTATCACTTTTATTGCTCTCATGTACATACAATACAACTTTATGAACATGGTTGCTGGTCTTGGCTATCTGTAGCTTGCAAACCTTATCTGAAGCCATTTATAATGAGACCATTCCATTGCTATCTTCAGATATCCTTTGGATTTTTAGCTGAAATGGAGCCTTTTATAGAACTGAACAATGAGAAAGATTGAAAAGCTTCATTAGTTTAGTAGCAGGCAGCATGGGGTGTCATCAGCAATTTAACTAAGTGTAGCCACATTTGTAAGAGTTGTACTGGATGAGGCATTGGCATTTATGAATTTTAAATTGCCAGTGATTTTGTCATTATCATGTATGTTTCAGTTCCTTGTGGACCAGGAACATATTACTCAGATGAAGACAACAAATGTTTGGAGTGCTCCGAACACACCTATCAGGCAAAACCTCAACAGACCACCTGCCTGCCGTGTCCAAGAGGAACTTTTGCACCAGACAAAGGATCGCCTGCTTGCTCTGGTAATATTTCTAAACTTCCATCATGAATTTTTTTTCCAGCTGCTTGTAAATCAAAATACTTGGTATTTTTCAAAGTGTGCGATATCAGACCAAGTTGATAGTGTTCTAGCAGTCACTTAGTACTTCGATATCTTCACTTTGTATATGTCGCCTGTAATGTTCCAAACTAGCAGTAAATGAACATCAAATGACAAGTGCTATTCACACTGTCGCCTGTACATTAACAACATGTAGTCAACAGGTCAATGCATATGTATATCGGAAGGTCCATTCCAGTAGCAAGTGATTAAGTGAAGGGGTGATTGCAAATGGGATCAGGAAGTGTCAATTTTTTTCATGCAATCATGCAATGTCATTTGAAACTTCAATGGTATCATTGGTTATAATCTGCCTATTATGGTATGGATCAAAACAATCACAATATCGCAAAATTTACTGATATAATTTTTCTAAACAACAGACTGCCCGCATAATAGATGGGGAGAAAAATGCGAGGGAATATGCCACTGTGAAAATGGACAATGTGATCCAGCGAGTGGGCGATGCCTCTGTCACAGTGGTTGGGAAGGACCAGAGTGTAACATTGGTAAGAAAATGTATATAAATTTCAAGCAATACTTTGTAAAATTACACATGCACTTTAGAATGTCATCATTCAGCATTAGAGATGATTATTCCTTGAATCTAATCTAGCAAATCAAGTCCACATGAGTATAATGACAGAGATTACAAAATATTAGGGGCATCTATGATGTTACCTCAAGACAAGAAATTTGCAATAATCATGCTTTACACTTACAGATAGATCTTTGTACTTCTCCCGATGAATTACAAGAATTCAATGCATTTGTGTACTGAGCAACAGTCAAAACTGCAATATACTGCTGTTTTGATTAATGTCATTGCAATTCACCAGGGGGAATGAAATCACAGCACCCCCTGTTGATAATTTACGGCTAATGTCTCATGATGGCTTTATCTCATAGTTTTCAGCATTACTTCTCAGAATAAGTTAACTAATATACTGATGTGCCGTTTCAATTCTTAGACACTCAAAGCTGCACAGCTGAGAGTTGCTACCCAGGAGTGAAGTGTCACGACATTCCCGCTCCAGGAACAGGATTTCGATGTGATGCTTGCCCTGCTGGTTTCCTTGGTGATGGAACAATTTGCGAACCAGGAAGACCTAAACGGAGAAGTCAGGTCAGACAAATGAGAGAAAATGATGATATTGTAAAACCAGATTCACTGACTGGCCTTGCATTTGACACTAATACCTTCTTCTGAAATATCCTTGTGCTGGAAAATGTCATATTTATTAAACAAGAGATTTCAAGTACGTTAAGATTTTTTACTGAATAATTATTCAATGTAAGTTTTTCTAGAATAAAATGTGCAAAGTAATTATATGTTAATATTATTTATTCAGATTATTTAAATTACATAATCCAATCGATACAAAAATCGTTATTAACAAGTCCAATTACAAAATATACAAATAAAAATTAATAACAGTCACACTATATGGGCCAAAGTGGGCTTACGAGTATTTGTCACTAAAAATACTACTTTAACAGCTTGCCCACTAAACACTTACAAATCAGATGAGAGAAAAAAAACCTTATCATGTCCATTCTCACAACAAACAGTGTCAAGAACCAGTGTCAGGCAGTGTCCTGCACATGAGATTTAAAGTTTCTTAGATGCTTATCATATGGTTGCGATAAACCAAAGTCATTACTTTATATCATCACATTTTGAAAACTATTGTTTCAGCATATTATATACCTTCATTTTTACACATGCTTTAAAGCAACCTAGCTTATTCAGATGCCTATGCCACACAAACTGGAGTGCAATAATCCCCAGAAATTGATATATTCCCTGGCTACCTAGCAGAAAAATGTTATATTGGTGTTCATTGTTGAATTTCAATTTTGCTAGGTAACATTGCTACGCCCCTACACTCTGGACAGCCTCATTGTTACAGTAAACTATTGAAACAACTAACATCTTGCATAATAAGCTTTCATGGTTTGTTGATCATAAAAAATCGGCCAATAAATTGTTAAATTTGTTTTGTTCATTATTTACATTACTATGATTAAAACAATCAACTACGTCACATGATGACTTTGGAAGTGCTCAGTTATTTTTGCAACTTCAACTCTCTGTCAGTGAGTGAAACCACTTATACGCTACATGCACTATAATACTGAGCAATACACTTTTAATAGAAGGGTGATAACAAAGTTAGAGGCCTATTATCATACAGTCAACACTGTTAGTAGAAAACTATTGTCTTCAATAACTGAATTTTCATACACTAGGTGGCTCTAGATATAGAGCCCCACCTATTGCTAAAACAAAGCAATTATGTCTGTTGGTGACATTGTGTTTTTTGCAAATTCAAATGTGATAGTTTTCAGAGTGAATGACAGACACTTAAATGCATTTCTATATATATTTTTATTCATAAAAAAGCTGCACAGAGGAGTGAGGTGTCACGACATTCCCACACTCTTTACTACGAGCCGTGTTTCTTTAAATTCAGCATATGTATGCATGGAGTACTGCAAGGATTTACAATGGCACTGTAGTCTATTGGAGACTTCATTTGGGTCACAGAACTTTATGAAATGCTGAGACCCGCTTTACTGATCGGACTTAACCTTAGAATGTTTTTGTACTAACATTTCTGATGTTTTCTTTATTTAATCTGATTATTTTTTACACATTGATTTAAAACTGAGATGATATCAGTAGCCCATCAGGGATGAAAATTAATCCAGCCAATTTGTATTATAAAACACAGACATTAACCAGCAATCTGAATCTGTAAACACATTATACAACATTGCAGCATTTGTTGATCTTTCAATTCTGCTATTGCAGAAAATAATCAACTAACAATGCACAAAAATTATCTAGTTTATAGATAGAAGTGTGATAGTGTCAATTTAGTTGAAGCATGGATGTACAAGAAGGTAAAATGGGAGAGATCTCATTTCATTTTTGATTGAATATTAGTATTGATTATGTTAAAGTAGCCTAAACAAAAAATATTTCCAGAATTGTATTTCAGGGTGGTGCACAGAGAGAATAGAAAGCCAAGAATAGAGATCTACATGGCCAAATGTGCCAACTGCGTTTTCCATGAGAAGGATAAACGCATTGTTTTTAGCTAATTATAATGAAGCAAAAACCATGCGTTTATCCAAACGCATGAAATGCACGTAGCACATTTGGCCATGTACTATTATGCAAGTGTATGGTATAAGCATCCATGAGTTTGTGCAATCCCATCCAAGTGAAAACAACATCTCAGTCCAGACTTTTAGTCGAATGATTTTGATGATCTCGATGTCCGAGTTACAGGAACTCCAACAATCTGCGCACTGCTGTAATGCTCATTTCCTTTCGAATACAAATGTTGATGACTTCACAGGAAGCAGAGTTACAAGGGATCTTTTGACATTTCACACAGAGACCATTGTTTATGTCACATGGTCACAATGTGAGATGTACAGGGACCCCTTGCGGTCTTCGTAAGAATTAACCGAGGCTGACACCTGTAGAAAAGAAAACAGAATGCAAAATTAGGCATTTTTATTATGGTGTAAACTGCTTATTACATTCTAATGATTGAAAAAAAAGGACATCAATGGGCAAAATCTACAGGCGTTACGCAGACAGCATGTCCGATGGAGTCAACATTGCATCAAATTGGGTCAACATTACACCAACATTGGCCAACGTTGGGCCGATGTTGAGCTGATACAGCATGTTATGTGGGTATTGAATGTTAGGACAACTGGTGCAGGAAACTATCTGATAACATTCCACGATAGCGACCCGACATCGGACCGATGTAGCATCGACATTGGACCGCCATTGCACCAACCTTACGCCTACATTACCCTTATTCGGGCCACCAAGTCATTAATGTTGTGGAACTTGGCATGTTATATGCAGCATAAATTAACAAAAAAGGAAGAAACAGATACAGAAGAAACTGATGCTATCAGAACTTTAGTATCCAACTAAAGTGAACTAGACTCTATTTTAGCCTGAAAATACAGAATGGTTTTCATATCAATATATCCCACTTTGACATGACAGTTATTGCATTTATACTTCAGTTATGGCTTCCTGATCGATATTTTCAAATACATACTTAGCATTTCGTGAACTAAATATCTTCGCCTCAATTTGGTATTTTCTTTATGTAAATTGCCTAATTTGCATAAATTTACATCAAACATATCAGTATGATGAATATCTTTCTACTTATGATACTATAATTGCTTCAATATGGACTAGCGTTAGAAGATATATAAAATAGGATCTTTTTTACCAGATTTTGAGCTGGCTGCTATGGAAACCTTGTTGTACCAATTTGCAATTACAGTATAGAACCCCAAAACTCTTAAAGTCAAATGGGGGAAACAAAATATTTTAATGTAATATAATTACTATTCACCAAATATAACTAAGGCAAATATACGCCAGATGGTGGGAGCCCATCGAATTTGTTTGCAATATTTTAATATATGACTATAACTGTTATTTAAATGGTAATAAAGTATTGAATCTTGAATAATTTTTAGTAACTTTCGGCTATGTCAAATTATCATGGTATAGCTATGTCAAATTATCATGGTATCGTTGGAGCCTTACTACCTTACTATGAATATTCAACATCACGAAATTTGAAATTGCAAACATGAATAAAATTAGCAAAATGTGCTGATTCTCTAGTGTGACGAATCATTGGTTGGGCAAATTGCCACACAATATGTTGAAAACATTCAAAGTGAAACATATATGTCAAGTATTATCAATATATTTACATTTTATTAAGAAGTTAAGTAATTAGACCATTGCTAGCAGAAATAAAAAAAGGACATTGTCTCGATAGCAATATAATTTTGAAATAAAAGCATGTTTATGATATGATAAAAAAAACTATTTATACAAGAAAAAAACAAAAGCTGCAAATAAATAAGTACATGATATCATGATCATGGATTTGAAGATTGATTTAAGTCTGTAAGTCAACGGATTTTAGCAGCGTTTGATGCATTATAGAAATAGTGAATGACATAGTAAAGAGTGAAATAAAAAGTTATTTCTTTTATTAAGCTATATTGGCTTCTTTGTATCCAATAATATTATCAAATGTGATCCAATATAACTTTTCCTGTCCAATATCATTTTTTCGAGTAAGTAATGTAAACACTTGCATAATTAGAAATGCCATGGTATTATATATTTACATTTTCTTTCAAAAAAAATTGAAATACTTTTTACCGTCATCTTTGCTACTGGTCTAAAGTTTATTTCACCAGAGGCGCAGACATAATGATGATATGATAAGGCTTGGAATCCACCCCATATTACACATTTACTCTATAGATCAGAGTGGGATCTTTTACTTGCCTCAACGCAGTCAGTTCTAGATATTCAACTAAACAATTATATAATAGTATAATAATACTAACACATATGTACACGGCCAATTGTGCCACGTGCGTTTTCCATGCGTTTGGATAAACGCATGGTTTTTGCCTCATTATAATTAGCTACAAACCATGCGTTTTCCATGCGTTTATCCTTCTCATGGAAAACGCACGTTGCACGTTTGGCCATGCACATGCCATGTGTGCATGTGAGCAGCTACATGTTACTAGATCTTTGGTTTAATTGTCACCCGATCATGTAAAATGTATAGTGGATTAAGTCAGCTACAAGAATATCTATTGTGCACCCCCCCCCCCTCCCCACAGAAACTTGATAGGTTGAAATTTCATGTTTGAACTTCAAACAAACGGCCATAATATAAGATAGCCAGTTGACCGGTAACTGAACACTGTTTGCAGTATTAAGTAGGCATTGTTGATCAAGTGACGTGTCAAAGGTAATTTTGTTACTGAGAGAGCTGTAATAAAAACATAAATCACATTTAATGGTTGTTACAATCTTTATAGCTCTGGGACAGTCCTGTAATATCTACTTGGCCTCAGTGGAATTTCCACCCATTTGTCTTCATATTTTATCGATAACTTTGCGCCTATTTTACCTGTTGGATTTTGTTGAATTTCTTTGTCTCCTAACAAATTACTGGAGTTTCGCAAATTGGTTTGTTTTATGTTGATGAATACATTGTTTTAGAATTATAATTAATTTTACTCATATTTTGGTTTTCTTACATAATTAATCGCTTACGTAATCTAAACATATAAAGTTATCCATATGTAGCCAATATTGATATATGTTATAACACCAAATGGCTCATAGGTGGCATGATGCACGTCAGCGGCTTTTGGCCTTAGTGAATGTCTCCTAAGACCATAATATAACCAGTTTTTCTTGATAATTGTTGTTGATGTAAATTGTAAGTTTATGGTCAAATAAATACTTTCTGTCTATCTGTCTGTCTTTCTATTAACATTTTTAGATTACAACAATGTATATTTTTAAAGGGAATTCGTTATTTACAGAATAATTTAAACGTTGAAGTAAAGACTAATTTATTCTATCCTGAAGCATGGAGAGAAGAGCTGGTAGACTTGTCTTCATGCATGCCTAAAGACTCTACTTGCCTTTGTATTAAGGGTGGTCTACATGCCGAGGTTCTACTGTATCATTGACTATGCAGTAAAACTACCTGGTCACTAGATAATAAGACCACCTCACTATTAAGACCACACAGGTGGTGCTAGTTCGTATAACTTATAAGGGAGGTCACAATAGGTCAGAGTTTATCACAATATAACCCAGCTTTTGTGTAAAGTGTATACAAGAACTAATGAAACTGTTAGGGGTGTGGTTAAATAGTACAATGGTTCAAACAGTGGTTTTACCCCCTCTGTGTCCAGGCCTCTGTGTAGCTTTTAGACTGTGACACTTGTTGCCCTTCAGTTACATTCAAGAACAAAGGAAAATGCGGGCGATCGCCTCTAACCCACCATTGCCATAAACTAATTTAATAAAACCCAGGGTTGTTACTTCCTTCTGCGCGATCATATAGAAATAGGTTCTATCCCAAAGTAAGCCTTACTAAAACGTTTTAGCAGTACTTAATAATCATTACCCCTAAAGATTAAATTTACAATTAAATGACACTCTATCAGAGTCAATCTTACAACACTCCGTTGTAATTTCATAACTAAAGCCCCACTAAGTCTCAACTCTAAATTGAGGCAATACTGATTTATCACACTTCTAATGAAATTGTAGAAAGTTTATCTCACCTTCAAAATATAACTTTCTGATGCGATCTTCCATTTATCCATTCAGTCAAAAGTCGTCTGCCTGCTGTAGGCTGCTTCCATTGTGGCGCGTCGCTAAAAGAACGAAAAACGTTCCAAGTTATCAGTAGCTTTGAGCTGGTGAGCGTCCAGTGAACGAGTGCCCCACTTTGAGTCTGGGTCCCGTTATAAAGAGCCCTTCACGATTTGCATACAACGAAATTTATGGGGGGGGGGGGGGTAGGGGTGGTCGTTAAATTGAGAGGGGGTCGAATTCTCTTTGCCAGGTAGTCTAGAGTTACTGTAGTTTCTACTCTCACTCTATTGTGTGTGCTGTAAAATGACTCAAAAAGGGGGAGGAGTTTGGGGAGGGGGGGGGGGGATTAGAACAATTAAAGGCATATACATCTTAATAATCTTAAATCATTAATTATCATTGTTCAAAGTTGTTGTAGTAAAAATCATAATCATATATTTTCATGATTGTTTACACAGCTGTGAACTTAGTGTGAAGGGACTTTTAATTCCATTTGACGAGAGTAGTCTGTGTTTACAGACATAACAGATAACTTTGATAATATTTTGATATAATGCTACTGACATGTCTTTAGCATTTGGAATTGCATCATTTATTTTGCATTCTTAATTATAACAGACCTTGGTCATTTAGATCCCATGTGAAGTAAAGTTAAAACAGTCTATCACTATGCATGCATACTTCACATAACTCCGACATGCTTCATATAAACGGCAACCTCCTCATTGCAGCGAGTTTAGTTGGTCTCAATGACGGGGTTCCTATTGTACATTAGACCACCTTTAGACAACCTCACTATTAAGACCACACTATCTGGGATCCACTCCAATCTTAACACTGTATTCTACCTCACAATTAAGACCACCTCACCACTGAGCCCAATACACTACAACTCCAGCTGAGCCTTATCTATTAAAGACCACCTCACCATTAAGACCATCTCACCATTAAGACCATCTTACCATTAAGACCACCTCACCATTAAGACCACCTCACTATAAGACCACCTCACCATTAAGACCACCTCACCATTAAGACCATCTTTACCATTAAGACCATCTCACCATTAAGACCACCTCACTATTAAGACCACCTCACCATTAAGACCATCTCACCATTAAGACCATCTCACCATTAAGACCACCTCACCATTAAGACCATCTCACCATTAAGACCATGGCAGGTCTCATTTGCTAGGCTATACCTTATGTAATATTACGCAATTGTAATCACTCAGAAATACATGTAAATATGGATAAAAATTCAACAATATATTATACATATTATATTTTATATACATTGTAATGAATAATATATATAATTCGTATCTTATCAAATCGCTACTAATCAGGTATTCTTAATTCTAAAACTCTATTAACACAATGGTTGAAACCAAATATTTTTGCATGGGCGGATTCGATTTTAAGACCCGTGCGCGCACAATTGCATTATGTTAATGGTGTATTCCAGTCAGGCTGTATCCAATTACACGAATTAATTAATGGGTGGGTACCGCGTTGTTCATTGTAAAATAATTTAACGGTCAATGGAATTTACATTAACATGAAACCAGGCTGCGGTGTTATTTTACAGTATTCTCTGTGCAAACACATATTCCCTACAGAATGCATGTATAATTAAGGGTAAGGTCGGATTACACCAAACTATGCTTTGTTTTAACTCGGTGCTGTATGTTCAACGGTATTTCAGCCTGGTATTTAGTTGTTGCTAAGTGAAAGTACTTTGTATGACTTTAGACCTGTCAGCAACTAAAATTAAACATTTTTTAGAATTCTGTAAGAGTTCGGCTCGTAAACACAGGAAAATCATGGATTTATTACTATTAAATAAGGTCAGACCTGATATTGATTTTTTTTTTCTAAAATAAATATATGTCAAAATATATACAATCACTTGATACCTCGCTATTATCAATTAAGACCACCTCACTATTAAGAGTACTTTGCAATTAAGGTGTTCATTTGCTATTTTTAAGGGCGAAGCTCTACAAATACACAACAAATCCATATTAAGGCGTAACTCATTGACATTTTCTTATAATAGAGTGTGATAAACTTGATACTCAAACTATTTTGTTTTCCACATCACTCACGGAATGTAAAAAAAGCCTGTGTAACTTAAGGACTGCAAAAAATCCTTCTTTTGTTCCTCCTGATTCTAATACTGATAATCACCCTTAAAAAGAGGGTGGCTATAGTATACAATGAAAACGTTATGAGTGATCATGCCTTTTCAATTACTGAGGATATTTAGTTAAAGCTATCCCAAAATTAAGGCAAATCGCACTGCATATATTCTAGTCTGTTCATATAGATAGATAGATAGATAGATAGACAGATAGATAGATAGATAGATAGACAGATAGATAGACAGATAGATAGATAGACAGATAGATAGATAGACATATAGATAGATAAATAGACAGTGAGATAGATAGATAGACGATAGATTGACAGACAGACAGACAGATAGACAGATAGATACATAGATAGCTAGATAGACAGACAGAAAGACAGATAGACAGATAGATAGACAGATAGGTAGATAAATAGATAGACAGACAGAAAGACAGACAGACAGACAGATATATAGATAGATAGATAGATAGATAGCAAGATAGATAGACCGATAGACAGATATATATATAGATAGATAGATAGATAGACAGGTAGGTAGATAGATAGATATATCGATAGATAGATTGATAGATAGGTAGATAGATAGACAGATAGATAGATAGATATGGAAAGTGCTGGATCTAAGGCAAGTTGTAATTCTACAAAATTGTCACTTAATCCATGCAGTATGTAATGTATTTTTCATCACAAACTACCCGAGTAATAATAATGTAATATTACCATTATACCCATTTGTATAGGTCCCAGCTGTCTGTTAGATTGAGGTTAAAATCTCAAATTTAGTCCTGATACAAACAAGTTATACGTAAGTAATGTAATACTACTTCCTGTTGACCTCTTCACATCACACAATGTCATGAGAATGTTTCCAATAAAACTTGCAAAACAGAATAATTTTGAGTGACAACTATATCTCTGGTGACTCTGTGTGCATATCTTGCGATAGCCAGAATTACAGGGAGGGATTGTATTAAATTTCAACTTTATCATTTTCCTGAAATATGGATCTCCTGTAAGGTCTATTGTTTTGAATGGGGACTGGGTCATTCATGATGAATATGCTGTGCAGTTAGTTTCATGAAATATGGTCGACTCTAGACAGTTGTAGCAGCAAATTTCTGTTAAAGTTTATCAAAATATTCTTATAAATAAATTACAGATTGATATAGGATAACATATAAGGCTTCGGATCTTGCGTAGCTATGACCAAATAAATGAAATTCACCAACTATCAGAGCTATATTAGTAGTCTATTAGCATTGCAACTAATAGACTACTAATATTGATACCTCTTTGTCTAGAGCTCGACACTGGATGTTAAAAATAGTACATTTAAAAACGTAAATGATATCATGATGGAAATATACTTTCTCCTGACAAAATACATCCTGAAATGAGCTACACATAAAGCTGATAGTAGGCTATGATGGTACATCATTCACAATTCTTTTTCACAGCGGTGTTCTTTGAAGTTGAGTGTCACAAAGTCATCTTTACAAGTTGCTTGATAAAACAAGACTCAAAAGTGTCATAAAGGGAGCACTGATTTAGATAAACCACTTTCAAACAATCAGACTTGATTTACAGCTGTGTATCAGCTCCCGGACCAGCATTAGGAGTGAAATCTATAATGTGTAAACATACAGTTTTTAAATGCTTTCTAGTACAGTTGGACCTCATTTCAAAATCACCTCATTTTTTAGACAACCTTGATTTTACGACCATTATACATTTCAGATATTTTGTAATTATATTCTTATTATTATAAATTAATGACATCCGTATTAAGACCACCTCACCATTTATTATTGTAGGACATGTGGTCATAGTGAGGCTTTACTGTACTTATCAAGCATCCCTAATCTTATTTGAATTGCAGATTCCTGAACCCCAACAACACACGCCCCCTAGCAAAGTGTTTTAATGCGCTAGGTGAGCCAACTCACAAAATTTCACTCAACTTTCTGTAAATAAAAAAGGTAAATTAGTAGAATAATTCTTGGTTAAACTGTATGTTTTTTTAGAAAGGTTTACCTTTTAGTATATTGTTTAAATGATTTATAAGAAATATACTATTATTCAAGCTGAATTCAAGATTTAAAAAATAAAGCAAACTGATTGTCCAACTAATTGACAGACTGACTAACTGGCTGACTAACTGGCTAACTGACTGATTAAATGACTAACTGACTGACTCACTGACTCACTCACTCTTTGACTCCTTCTTTGACTGAATCTTTGACTGACTCTTTGTCTGACTCAGTCGCTGACTCACTCACTGACTCTTTGACTGACCCTTTGACTGACTCACTGACTGACTGACTCACTGACTGACTCACTGACTGACTGACTTACTGTCTCACTCACTGACTAACTCGCTGACTGACTCTTTGACTGACTGACTGACTGAATGACTCACTGACTCACTGACTCACTGACTCATTCGCTGACTCACTGACTGACTCACTTACTGTCGCGCTGACTGACTCACTCGCTGACTGACTCTTTGACTGACTCACTGACTGACTAACTCACTGACTCACTTACTGTCTCACTCACTGACTGACTCACTAACTGACTATTTGACTGACTCTCTGACTGTCTCACAGACTGACTCACTTACTGTCTCACTCAGTCGCTGACTCACTCGCTGACTGACTCTTTGACTGACTCACTGACTGACTGACTCACTGACTGACTCACCTACTGTTTCACTCACTGACTCACTTGCTGACTGACTCTTTGACTGACTCACTGACTGACTAACTCACTGACTAACTCACTGACTGACTCACTGACTGTCTAGCTCACTGACTCACTCGCTGACTGACTCTTTGACTGACTCACTGATTGACTGACTCACTGACTAACTCACTGACTGACTCACTGACTGTCTAGCTCACTGACTCACTCGCTGACTGACTCTTTGACTGACTCACTGATTGACTGACTCACTCACTGACTCACTCACTGACTCACTTACTGTCTCACTCACTGACTCATTCACTCACTAACTCACTCACTAACCCATCCTACTCACTCACATCATTCAGTTTTTTTCACATCTGTACTTATTTTCATGATGTTTGTCTTTGAAATATTATAAGTTATCACATGTTTTATTTTTGTAGAATATAGGAAGGTTATTCCACGAAGTTGTCATATTCACGAAGCCGTCCCCAAAACATCCCCGTTCCTTTGGCAACATTTTAAGACCAAGTTTGTCATTGTTGAAAGACTTCTGAGCAAGCAGTGCCTGCGGATGACGTCATTTTAGTGAATACAGAAAATGTCGGTGGAGAGGGCGTGGCTAAATTTACCATTTTGTGTATACAGAAAAATCTCTCTCAACTGTCGACCAATCAGCGATCTGCATTCGGCATTGACTGAGGATAAATATTGACATTCTCATAGCCAATTAAATAATTAAATATTGTATAGCACCAAAAAAAAAAAAAGAAAAAAAAGAGAAAAAGTAAAAAGGATACACTGAGCAGCCTCTTATTACTCATTTTGCTTTTCAGACACAGTAGGTAATAACTAAGTGATTTCATAAATATAACTTTCTCAGAAAAAATAAATAAATCAACTGAATGATAAGGTGTCAAATATACATTAAAATGCACTAAAAATACTGCTGTTAGGATGCACTTTGCTTCAGCCAATCACAGCCAAGGGCGGGAACTTTCTCAGCCAATACAACTGCAGTATTCTGTCATAACCACCTGGTGGAAATATAGAGAACCTTCCGTGAAAATCCACTACTGAGTGTTCTGTGGGAGCAAAACAAACAATACAAAAGTATTCATATCAACTATAATTCTATACAGGACAAAAATGGTACATGCATTCATCCCAATCTTTGACGCCCAAATATTACAATTTAATTTAAAAAATTTGAAAATATAGATTGTGTTTTTAAACTACATCACCTGGTAAGGCCACTTTGATTTTAAAAGTGTTAAAATTTTCCTCTGTAGCTAACCAGCTGATGACTACAAAACGAATGCCATACCATTTTCTTCCTGTATAATTATAGTTCCAAAGGGGATGAATACTTTTGCAACCCGCTGTATAATATTTTGCTGTCTCCGAAATACATTGATCTTTTCAACAAAATTATTTTCAAATAATCGTAAAATAACACATTATTATAATTGGCACCTTGTTGATCCCATACCGCAATCTATTGGATTTTATTTTTCATAGATGGACTGTTTAGTGTACATAAAAAAACTTGAACAATTGAAAATATTCTACTCTGTCTAATGCCTAAATATACAGTTAGTTTCATGAAATATGGTTGACTCTAGACAGCTGTACCAGCCTATTCCTGGCTGTAGCTATAACTGGCTAGAGCCAGCCGCTTCTGTCTACTCCTAGCTTATAGTCGGCCTTCACCTACCACCACTGATAATATATAAACCTTGGTAAATATAAGAAATGTATCTTCGGGATATCATAAATATGTATTTGCATACTTTTAGCTTTGAGTATAGCCAGCTATAACCAGACAGTGGCAGGTAGCATCATGTAGCAGTTGTTTTTAGCTTTGTCTACGCTTAATTGACAGGTCGTTTATATGAAACTAACTGTATGTGAACATCACTGCAGTGGAAATTATTGATTGTATCTATAAATCTATAGTATCTCTATACATATGTAATACGTCCCTGATTTATACAATGTTGTAAACCCAAGCTGTAATTGTAATAGTGTTTATTTAATAATTAAAAGTGAGTTTTTATTTCGGGATTGAGACCATGAAACACATAACCATGTTATAGGTAGCAGTCCACTAATTGTTACACATTCCACCAGGTGCGCTGAGGGTTCGGTCTCATGTTATAAAGTCCTGCCCTAAAAACGAGGCCCAGTGAGATTGGATATATAATTAAATTATTTTAGTAATTTAGAGTCCAAACTATGGAGAAAATATAATTTGACTTAATTTAAGTGCTTGTTTCTCTCTGGTGTCATGCAAAAAAGTGTCTGATTGTGCTAAATAATAAAACTGTAGAACCACTGTATATGAAGATGGAGGGAAAGAAGGCAAAATGTTGTGGTTTTGCCCTATTTAGATGTGGCTAAATTAATTTCTGCTGATTAAACCTACAAAAACAGGAATGTTATTCAGATTATCATTTTAAATATTTTTTATGACTGATATTACATAAAAATAATATAAGTTACCTCCGCCAAAATATCAGCTAGTGCTGGTTAATATACACGAGGTGGCGCTAAGCTGCTGAACGCCGCTACGCCATCTAGTGGATATTAACTTCGTATTGCAAAAATGTCACATGTATCATCCCCAATGTAATACTGACGAAATTTTGATTTATTATAACTCTAGCAGTGTCATAAATACATTTTGGGTTTCATAACATAGACATCCTGAAACGCAGTACACATTTTATAGTACAGCTATCACTATCACAAATACTAAAGTTTCTGAAGATCGAGGCCTTTTATTCAGTGCTGGAATGCTAGATCACAACAGAAAAAAATGCATTTCATATCCCATTTCTGGCTGTTACTAAGATTGAGGTGATGATGCTAGCTGTTGGATAGATAGGTAGATATATAGGTAGATAGATAGATAGTTAGATAGATTGATAGATAAATAGATAGATAGATAGATAGATAAATAGAAAGAGAGAAATAGATAGATAGAAAGATAGATAGATCGATAGAGAGACAGATAGATAGATAGAGCTATAGAGAGATAGATAGAAAGATAGAGAGATAGAGAGAAATAGATAGATAGATAGATAGATCTATTCTTTTTTTATCCAGGTGCTGAATATAGTAATGACTTTCTAAAGGTCACTATGTCAGTATAAAACTCAGCAGAACGACCAAATGATATCTAAAAAGTCACATTGATATCTTTATAAATTTTGATTTGTTTGAAAAGCATGAAAATCGTGACTGTAAACAAACATCAAACGATGATCACCTTCAAAGAAAATCACGACTTACTAAATAATCGACTGTGGGACATTGATACCGATAATCGAGCTGCGAGTAATGCAAACATGTAATAGCAATTAAATGGGTGATTAATCAGTCTGACACATCAATGGGAGGGGGGGGGGGGGGCGATGCTTGAAGGGGGGGGGGGAGGCATCATAACTGTTTTGTCTTCAGGCGTGGACTTAACAATGAAATGACGGCACGTGCAGTTGATTGTTGGATTGTATGAGAAACAATGCTCACTTGACTGGTAGTGTAGCTTGGAACTGTACTAAGTGTGCATTGAGTGCATTTGTTTACTGTTACAAAATGGACATGAAGTTTTTACTCACTTCACACTTAAGGATTTGTATTATATTTAACTTAATAGTCTTCTCGTGCACCCAGGAAGTTAGGTATTCATTAGGACCAGTACCGGTGTACAGAGCGCAAACTAAAAATGAAGATTTGGATGGTTATATAGCTGGTTACTTGCACCATTTAAAAGCATGGGCGGAAGCAGCAAAGCAAACCAATAAACCAACAGATTTCAAAGAAACTTTCAAACATCACTTACCTCACATTTCGAGATTAGCTGAGATGGGCCAACAGCAACGAAATGGCCTACATCATTACCGTGGCAACCAACTGGCTGGGAATGTTGGACACTACACAAATGAATGGTTTGCAAACTACATGAAACACTTTGAAGAGCAATATCTGAATAGACTGCCACAGCAAGAACACAATCAGCAGAATCCGTACGATCCTAATTATAATGGATTAGCAGGGCTTTATACTGCACAGGAAGTAGTTTACCCCCCACAGGAAGTAGTTTACCCCCCACAGAAAGTTATCCTTCCACCCCCACCACCTCTTATACCCCATCCTGTCAACTATCACAAGGGTTTGGGGCAAACCCCTGCTATCACTTTACCCTACACTGGACAAAGTTTCGGCCAACATGGCGAAGTGTCTATTAGGAACCAACACCATTCGTCAACAAATAACCAAGTTAGCCATGGCCAATCTTCCAATAATTTTGCTAATTTGTTTTCTGACAAATTCCACACAAATAGGGATAAGCATCTTGCCCCACACACAGAAGAATTTTACCATACAGTTACGGAAGTGCCCACCAAGAACAAAAACCACCACGTGCAGCAGCAATATTCGTTCCACTCCACCGAACAAGTCAAAGGTCACAATGGCGTCACCTCAGGGGTCACCAAGTACGAAGAAAGTCACGCAGAATCTCACGAGAAGTGGAGCTCAAATAACAACAAACGTGTGACAAGAATGCCACAAAATGTGAGAAACAACAACGGAGGTCGTGGGCGATATTCGGGGACTAGGACAGAATCACCTGCTTGGGGCTCTCCGAGTGTAAATAAACATCAGGCAGCAGCTGCAGCAGCAGCAGCCCCATCTCGCATCACTTCCAGTTCGGCTTATTCAGATAAAATGGACAGGCAAGTCTTTTCTCTTAACTTTCCAATCTACCACTTTGCTTGCTTTTAGCACTTTTAAGTCGAGATTGCTTTCAACGCCTTCCGGCCGGCTTAAGTCCTCCCCATCCAATATTAACCAAGGTGAAAATGCAGATGGTCCCTCTCTTGCATACAGATTGACCTTTTGCTCTCCTCGAACTGAAATCCCCTCCCTTCATTTACACCGGTTCAAACTTTGAAAAGTACAAAATTAAAGCGCAAAACGCCCACTTCTGCGTCGTCGTTAACGGAAATCCGCACTGATTGAAAGGACACAAGATGGCGGACAAGAGTGTCTTTACAAAAAGTCTGTCATTCCATTAGTTTCCAAGCGGGAGGTCTTGGCTGTCGGTTTCTGATTTCTTTGCGAAAAGTGTCAGCTTTCTGATGCGGAAAAGGAAAAATGATACCTTAAATTCCTGACAATTAAGCGAGTCAGCCATAATTGTTGGACAAGGAAAATATTAAACAGCCTTGTTACTGAATGCTATTTCAAAGATCAATTTGTCAAGCAAAAACACAGAAGTATAAGGAAACGGGAATGATATCACAAAGATTTGGTTTAAACATGTATGGCCCAATAACAAGTTCAATCTTGTTAGTATAATGTGCAAACTGTAAAAAAGACCTATGGCAGGAGGTTTACAAGTAAAGTAAAAACTGGATGAATAATTGATCTATTGATGAACTATTACAAATAGGCTAAGACTAAACTAAAATTGATTTGTTAATGAAATAAATGATATTGTTTGGATGATTATATCAAAATTGACATCTGTGGGCAGAGATTCATCTCCAAATAAAAGTAAATTTGAAGTTATTGGGAGTGGTGTTGTATTACTAACACTATATAACACGATTTGTCTGTTGTTGGAATAGTTTGGACATTCGAGGAAAATGTAGTTAGATAGTTTCTGCAGAAGTGCCACAGTTACAAAATGGGGTATTAATACACCCTATCACATATAGGTGAGCACAAAGATATGTACAGTGCTTCCCAGAATTTTTCGTTCCAAGTGTAAGGTTATAACTGATCTTTGCTTTTTAAATTGTAACATCAAACTGCAGTAATTACTTTTTTTTTACTTCAAAAAGTGACTTTTTTTAATATTGCATGAAATATAATAGAGAGGATAGATAGATAGATAGATACATAGATAGATAGATAGATACATAGATAGATAGATAGATAGATAGATAGATAGATAGATAGAAAGATACATATATACATACATACATACATACATCCTTCCTTACATACATACATACATACATACATCCTTCCTTACATACATACATACATACATCCTTCCTTACATACATACATACATACATACATCCTTCCTTACATACATACATACATACATCCTTCCCTACATACATACATACATACTAGATAGCGAACTTTCTAGACATTTGACTAACCTTTCCCAAATGGGATTACCAGGTTAGTTAGTTTAGTCAATATTATTAGCCAAAACGACTAAAGTATTAGTAACAGGGACACTAGCCAAGATGGTAATCAGCGTGAACAAGTTATTATTGTGCAGGACAATCTGGAATTCAATTTGAATTTGCCTAAATAATAAGACCAAGATGTGTGTATAATTATTTACGGCCACAAAATGTTTTTGCTTCATATCTATGATTAAACCTTTAGTAATTTAACATATGTTGCCTTTATACGATTGGTATCCATTTTTTTTAACCATTTTTGGGTGATCTTAGATAAAACTAACCCTTCTGCCATTTTGTTGCAGTATGGTGGAAACCGGATGTATGGACATGATGAAAAGGAAGAAGAGCATCATGGGAGATCAGGTGACCTGGAATATGCTGGAGAACGTGTGTCATCAATGTATGGCCTGGAATAGGTAAGAAAAAGTTAGATTCCTGATAAATAAATAAAGGATAGGAAAAACTGTTACAGAGGTTCTTCTCCTCATCTTATTATGTTTATCACACCCACATTTTTCTCAAATTTTATCAGAACTACTCACTTGAAAATTGGTCAGCTCAGGTTAACAGTCTTTATTAGGTAAACTGCAGATGCTGTCATTTGACTCCCATTAGCCATGGTGGTCTCTCAACCAATGAGAGTCCTGGATTTACATGACGTCATCTGGAGTTTAGCTTCCCATTCTGTGAGATTAGCTCCCAAGTCAATGAATTCGGCTGTAATTCGCCTACCTCAAGATAACATGTTTTATATAAGTTCATCGTCAATCTGGTGTGTGTGGCTTGGGACATAAAATCGAACCCAAGATCTTATTAGCTGACTAATGCCTTAACAACCAGGCTACTTAGTTATATATTGGTTAATACATAACCTGGTGTAAAAACTATTTAAAGATATAAAACTATTTCATTATCATATCTTTCATAAATGTAATGATTTTGAACTAGCCAATTAATTTGGGTTATTATGTTTCATAATGCGCAAAAAAATCTGGTGACTTGATGCCTTTATTTTTAGATTTAATTAGATCAATTTCATTGCCTCACCCAGGAAAGGTGCCTTTACACATTTACCCCATGGGTGGGATCTTTTACTTGCCTCAGCATAGACACTGAGTACAAGGGACCGCCAATTTAACGTCTCGTCCGAATGATAACCGGCAGTGATGATGCTCATAAAAGATTTCCCGGGCATGGGATTGAAACCGGGTCCTTCAGAGGAGCAAGATATCGCTATGTTTTAACAAAATAACCATATGGTAGCATGACACCTTAAATTAGGCTGTATGATTGTATTGGCACAAATTCCTTCTTAAGCAATCACCAACTTCAGCTGAGTGTGTGTGTGTGTGATTAGGGCTTTACGTCCTGTATTTCTGCACCAGTTGGGCTAATTAGGACAGGCAGAGACCATGGCAATGAGACGAAGGATGAAACAGCCATCCAACTTAGGCTCGACCGGGAATCGAACCCGGGACCCAGCGGTTGGAAGCCCAGAGCGTTACCTCTGAGCTAGGCCCCTGCCTAATACTACATGTAGTCAACAAAGGTTTACTCTGAGAAGAGACGCTTAAGGGAAGATTAAATGGACCTTAATTTGCCCTGGGCGGGATGAGGTAATCAGGAAATGACTGATGGGGCAAATGAGGTCTTTAGCCCAATTTCGAACCCAAGATTAGATGAAGGTTGGAATGTCACAGGTGCCGGATTAGGGCTACTGCATATTGCATGAGGGCAGTGGAGGACTAAAGCCCCTGTTGTTCATCTGTAGCTTAGCCACCTGTGACTGCAAGATGATTTGCTTGTGATTGGGGGCAGGTTGCCATGGATGGAATTGATGAATTTAAGGCCAAGAGTTCTTATGGAGTATCTAAAAATTTTAGCGATAGCTGATCTGGCAAACATTTAGACAAAACTGATTATAGACTAGAAAAATATACTTATTGGTATGTTATATAGGGAACTATAGGTTTTAACATTCCAGGGTTTTGGTTAGACCAAAACAATGCTGTCGTTTGCAAGCGCGCCGATAGGCCTGCTTGACTGTCATCCGAAAATCGTGAGGCAGTATGTCGTCCTAGGTTTTGGGCTGTTTTTAGACAAAACTGATCTTAGACTAGAAAAGAGACTTAAGTTTTTTGTGTGTTATATAGGGAGCCTATGTTTTTAATATTCCATAATTTTGGTTTAAGCCAAAACTGATCTAGTAAAAAAGATACTATTTTGTGTGTTACATAGGGAGCCTAGAGTCTTTGATATTCAGCTTTGGTCAAGTTAAGACAATAGTCAGCTTCTTTGAAGGACTTTGATTCAAGGTCTTGCCAATCTTCATGTGTTAAATTGGCTTTGAGGGAAAATTATACAATTCAGCTGTGTTTGATATTTGATGCAACTATATCCATGGTAAGTCAAATAAAGACTCCATTCAATAGGTAAAATGTGGAACACTATCTCAAATCACATCAATTAATAACATATCTCTTGCAACTGATTAAATATCGCAAATTTCAGAAGCTCACAACATGATTTATAACAATTTGAAACATTGCTGATACCTTCATTTTTATTTCAGAGAATGTCGTAAAGGTTCTAAGAAACCATCTC
Source organism: Alitta virens (assembly GCA_932294295.1). Taxonomy (NCBI): domain Eukaryota; kingdom Metazoa; phylum Annelida; class Polychaeta; order Phyllodocida; family Nereididae; genus Alitta; species Alitta virens. The sequence continues at coordinate 3,315,936 of OW028580.1, read as the reverse complement.
CTGAAATCATGAAATGGTGGAATGGATTGATGCATGATGAACCGCATCATGTGACGTCACGACGACGTCATAAACGTCAAGCAAGAAGTTTACCGCAACGTCGGGAGTACCGTCTTCTAAGTGATGAAGAACGTCACAGATTTCACGAAGCTGTGATCGGATTGAAAAATACTTTCGTAGGAGACATGAGTCGATATGATGTTTTCGTACTGTTTCATCAACCCGGTAACTCCCCAGCTGCTCACTTCGGTCCAGCATTCTACGGATGGCATCGAGAAATGCTGACAAGGTAAAGTAGGATCACATTATTATAAGAAAACCTCAGCAGTAAGCACATACTTTTGATAACACCAAGTACATGCATCAACCAGAGAGCATGCCAGATTGGTACGACGTCATTCCAAAGTAGACGGTTCGTTGACGTCGTCGCGCTTATGTCGAATCGAAGTAGTATGTTTTCTGGGTATAATGTACATGCTAACGTTGGGCAATGTTGTTTTAATGTTGTAATGTTGTTTGAATGTTGTTTGAATGTTGTTTGAAAGTTGTTTGAATGTTATTTCAATGTTGTTTCAATATTGTTTCAATGTTAGCTGACTTAGGTTTTTTAAGAATTTCCACATAACACGTTGACTTGAGGTCAGCCCAGCATTTGCCAACTTTGGTCTTACACTGACCTAATGTGGCATAGTATGGCACTATATCTGACACTGATATCACTAAAAGATGAAATCCCTGATAGCACATCAAGTCAGCCACGACGTCGGTCCATTGTTGAACTGACCTTTTCTGCTTTGCGCCGATGAAGTCCGACTACGAAGTCGGAATAATGTTGGTTCTGATGATAAAGGTAAATTTTACAGGAATAAATTATCCCCTTTAATAATGTAACTACAGCTGGTCTTAAAAGTAGAAGTCCTTTACAGCAGAATTTTGTCTTAAAAGTAGAAGTACCTTTACAGCAGAATTTGGTCTTAAAAGTAGAAGTCCTTTACAGCAGAATTTTGTCTTAAAAGTAGAAGTACCTTTACAGCAGAATTTTGTCTTAAAAGTAGAAGTCCTTTACAGCAGAATTTTGTCTTAAAAGTAGAAGTCCTTTACAGCAGAATTTTGTCTTAAAAGTAGAAGTACCTTTACAGCAGAATTTTGTCTTAAAAGTAGAAGTACCTTTACAGCAGAATTTTGTCTTAAAAGTAGAAGTACCTTTACAGCAGAATTTTGTCTTAAAAGTAGAAGTACCTTTACAGCAGAATTTTGTCTTAAAAGTAGAAGTCCTTTACAGCAGAATTTTGTCTTAAAAGTAGAAGTACCTTTACAGCAGAATTTTGTCTTAAAAGTAGAAGTCCTTTACAGCAGAATTTTGTCTTAAAAGTAGAAGTACCTTTACAGCAGAATTTTGTCTTAAAAGTAGAAGTCCTTTACAGCAGAATTTTGTCTTAAAAGTAGAAGTACCTTTACAGCAGAATTTTGTCTTAAAAGTAGAAGTCCTTTACAGCAGAATTTTGTCTTAAAAGTAGAAGTCCTTTACAGCAGAATTTTGTCTTAAAAGTAGAAGTACCTTTACAGCAGAATTTTGTCTTAAAAGTAGAAGTCCTTTACAGCAGAATTTTGTCTTAAAAGTAGAAGTACCTTTACAGCAGAATTTTGTCTTAAAAGTAGAAGTACCTTTACAGCAGAATTTTGTCTTAAAAGTAGAAGTCCTTTACAGCAGAATTTTGTCTTAAAAGTAGAAGTACCTTTACAGCAGAATTTTGTCTTAAAAGTAGAAGTCCTTTACAGCAGAATTTTGTCTTAAAAGTAGAAGTACCTTTACAGCAGAATTTTGTCTTAAAAGTAGAAGTCCTTTACAGCAGAATTTTGTCTTAAAAGTAGAAGTACCTTTACAGCAGAATTTTGTCTTAAAAGTAGAAGTACCTTTACAGCAGAATTTTGTCTTAAAAGTAGAAGTACCTTTACAGCAGAATTTTGTCTTAAAAGTAGAAGTCCTTTACAGCAGAATTTTGTCTTAAAAGTAGAAGTACCTTTACAGCAGAATTTTGTCTTAAAAGTAGAAGTCCTTTACAGCAGAATTTTGTCTTAAAAGTAGAAGTACCTTTACAGCAGAATTTTGTCTTAAAAGTAGAAGTCCTTTACAGCAGAATTTTGTCTTAAAAGTAGAAGTACCTTTACAGCAGAATTTTGTCTTAAAAGTAGAAGTCCTTTACAGCAGAATTTTGTCTTAAAAGTAGAAGTACCTTTACAGCAGAATTTTGTCTTAAAAGTAGAAGTCCTTTACAGCAGAATTTTGTCTTAAAAGTAGAAGTACCTTTACAGCAGAATTTTGTCTTAAAAGTAGAAGTCCTTTACAGCAGAATTTTGTCTTAAAAGTAGAAGTCCTTTACAGCAGAATTTTGTCTTAAAAGTAGAAGTCCTTTACAGCAGAATTTTGTCTTAAAAGTAGAAGTCCTTTACAGCAGAATTTTGTCTTAAAAGTAGAAGTACCTTTACAGCAGAATTTGGTCTTAAAAGTAGAAGTCCTTTACAGCAGAATTTTGTCTTAAAAGTAGAAGTACCTTTACAGCAGAATTTTGTCTTAAAAGTAGAAGTCCTTTACAGCAGAATTTTGTCTTAAAAGTAGAAGTCCTTTACAGCAGAATTTTGTCTTAAAAGTAGAAGTACCTTTACAGCAGAATTTTGTCTTAAAAGTAGAAGTACCTTTACAGCAGAATTTTGTCTTAAAAGTAGAAGTCCTTTACAGCAGAATTTTGTCTTAAAAGTAGAAGTACCTTTACAGCAGAATTTTGTCTTAAAAGTAGAAGTCCTTTACAGCAGAATTTTGTCTTAAAAGTAGAAGTACCTTTACAGCAGAATTTTGTCTTAAAAGTAGAAGTACCTTTACAGCAGAATTTTGTCTTAAAAGTAGAAGTCCTTTACAGCAGAATTTTGTCTTAAAAGTAGAAGTCCTTTACAGCAGAATTTTGTCTTAAAAGTAGAAGTACCTTTACAGCAGAATTTTGTCTTAAAAGTAGAAGTACCTTTACAGCAGAATTTTGTCTTAAAAGTAGAAGTCCTTTACAGCAGAATTTTGTCTTAAAAGTAGAAGTACCTTTACAGCAGAATTTTGTCTTAAAAGTAGAAGTACCTTTACAGCAGAATTTTGTCTTAAAAGTAGAAGTCCTTTACAGCAGAATTTTGTCTTATGGCCACCTCAATATTTCGAAAATGGCCACAAATTCTCACTTTAATGAATGATTATTTTCATTCCTTGCTGAAATGTGTGAGAAATTGGAAAATTCCTAACAGATTTTATCACCACGATTTGGATGGGTAGGATGTTTTTTTCTCAAACTTATTAATCACCGATACTCTTCTTTTTAAATTGTGGCAAATTATGTTTGTTTTTCCTTTAATTAAACCTTTCTGCGTTTGTGTCCACTTGAAGAACTTTTAAGAGCTTGCGTGAGGTGATGTATTGGAATGGAATCTCATGATTCAAAACAAACTCTAGCCTCAGGCACCAGTAATTATTGAAACGATCATTATTGAGTACAGGAACAACTGTTTTTTACATTTGGGTGATCATTTTAACTTTGAATTTACTGGCCTTGACAGACATGAATTTATTTAAAACTACTAAAATTTCATGAGTACACAAAAAAGAAACTTTTCAACGAATACGAACAATCTTATTCCAGTGAAAAGACAGCTAGACAAGCAGATAGCCGGACAGTCAGACACTCAGACAGTCAGACAACTGATCATTTTAACTTTGAATTTACTGGCCTTGACAGACATGAATTTATTTAAACCTACTAAAATTTAAAGAGTACACAAAAAAGGAAAAGGAAATTTTTCAATGGATATACAATCTTATTCCAGCGAAAAGACAGCTAGACAAGCAGATAGCCAGATAGCCAGACAGTCAGACAGATGTTTATTTTACCAAAATCCTTACACTTTAAGATTGAAAATTATTACTGGGCATAGTCAACCTGAAATCACGAGTCACAAATTTCCCTTTGAAACAACACATGTACAAAGAGGGTGACATGAATTCTTTTATTGTTGGAATACAGAATATTATAGATAAAATAAAAATTATTATGTAATCATTAATGATGATACAATAAGATAATATTAAATGGTATATTCAACTATATTGGAATCTACTGGAATCTATTTTAATTAGTTAAGTCTTGTACGATATTAACGTGGAAACCCACCATTTCAGCTGTCTCTGTGTAATCCCTAATTGTGAATAATTTGAAAAGGTGTATTTCTTGTGTTCATTTCACAGGTTTGTCAGACCATCTCAGTATCTAATATAGGAAACATCTGCCAGTTATTTCATTGTGATTTTATTCCCCAATGCTAAATTCTCATATTTGCTTAATAACCATGAAAATGTGTTGATCAGAAAATAGTTTAATAAGAAATAAGGTATGGCATCCATCTAGATCAAAACTTGTGACATCCAGAGAGTTAAACCCCAATTTGTTTGAGTAATTTTTATATCAACTACTTCTTGAAGAGTACACAAGAGTTGTAATAACAAAGTTATTGCTCAGTGCACATGATCTAAGGATTGAAACTGGCATTGGGCCAGGATTACCAAGGGAAGAATGTTTGTGCCCTACACAGCACATCCGAGATGGTGTAGTTTCCAAATATCTTCTAAGGCAATATTATGTGTAAATGATAAGGTATCTGGAGACATACTTTATGATATAGTTAATGTTTTCTTATTGAGTTTCACTCATATGAGGGTGTTTCTTCATAATTTTATTGTATGATTTGGACCCATAAGTAGTGGTCAATAGACTTCTACTACTATTACAGTTAGTTTCATTAAAAGCAGCCTGTAAAATTAAACTTAGACATATATATGCTACCTGCCACTTAACAGAACTATCTGGCTATAACTAGCTACTCAAAGCAGGATCTAAAAGTACATGTAACACAGTATCAGATAACTTTCATACGTTTGCTGATGTTTATACTTTTTGGTGTAAGTCGACTATAAGCTAGGAGTAGACAGAAGAAGCTGGCTTTAGCTACAGCCAATAATAGGTCGCTACAGCGGTCTAGAGTTGACAATATTTTGGAAACTAACCGTACCTCATAAGATAATTGTAATTGGACATAACAACTATCCCCATTTGGTATTCTGAAATTCACACCATCCCATAGTTTATAAAAATATATATATACATATTTTATGTCGTTAAGAGTGTTTATTTCATGGAGTAATCCGCATTAAAATAGCATTCAGTTTATGGCCCCACTGTCTAGATTACAATGTCATGGTTAACTGCAGTTCATTAAGTACCAAAAAAAAAAAATCCAAAAAAAAATCAAAGTGTACTAAAGTTGCTAAAATGCCAATTCAGGATTTCAAAGATCTAGTAATTGCTAGATACACACTTTTTCCTTCACCTAATTGGCAATAATAACCATATCTGTCAGTTTCATGTTTGATCTTTGACACGGCATGGTTAACGACTTCCCAAAGGATGCCTTAGTTAGCAGTACCACAACATCAAAGAGATTAATAATAGCCCTGTTGACATGCAATGGTCTAGATTGGTGGCTAGCAATAGGTTTGGTAATAAAGTTACGCCATATTACATATATCCTGCCTGTCAGCATGTTTACACTGATCATGCAAATGAATAGTAGTATTAAGTGGCATGCGAACATTGATTAATACAAAATATACATTATAGAATATTGCCATTAAGAACACCGTTGTGCACCTTTACTAGTCTTGATGTCAAGGTGGTGTTTAATAAATAGGTGCAATTGTAAGAATATACATGGGTCCATATTTAGGTGGTCTTAATGGTGAGGTGGTCTTAATGGTGAGGTGGTCTTAATAGTGAGGTGTCTTGAAAGTGAGCAGGGTTCTGCTGTACAGTTATGCATTGATAAAATGAAAGAAAAGCAGTCGCGTGGACTTATCATGCTAATGGTTCTCCCAAAAGGGACCGGGTTCAATCCCGGGCTTGGGCATTCTTCATGAGCTACATCACAATTGGATGTCGAATGCATGAGATGTTAAATTGGAGGGGGTGGGTGGGTCATTAGGGCTTTATGTCCTGTATTTCTGCACCAGTTGGGCTAATTAGGACAGGCAGAGACCATGGCAATGAGACGAAGGATGAAACAGCCATCCAACTTAGGCTCGACCAGGAATCGAACCCGGGACCCAGCGGTTGGAAGCCCAGAGCGCTACCTCTGAGCTAGGCCCCCACTCTTTGTTAAATTGGAGGTGCCTTGTACTCAGTGTCTATGCTGAGGCAAGTAAACGACCCCATGCACCCATTGGGGTAAGTGTGTAAAATGGTGTAGAATCCAAGCCATGTCATCTCACCATTACGTCTGCCTCTGGCAGTTAGTCATATAAGCTGATTAAGCTCCATACCCAGTGGCATTGAGACACAGAAATCGGTAAAAATGAAAGAACACAAATCCATCATAGTGCCGCCCCTCGCACACAGACAATTATGGTCAATTTAACTTGGTCACTTTGGTCAGTGTATGATTTATTGCCATATATTTAAGTTGTTTTAAAATGATGATCTGTAAAATCTTATTGAGATAATAATTATAGTTCTGGAAATGCATTAGCATTGTGCAATTGGATCCCATGTAAAACCAATAAATCAGTCAACTGTGCACATTCAGGATGGTTAATTGTCTAAAGAGAAAATAATGAAGTGTGTGTTTGATTTTACACATAATATATAAATATGCCTTTGATAAGACAATTTAAAATCATTATATCTATGTAGGGGGGTGGGGGGTTGGTTTAGATGCCTGGCCACATACATTTGCATTGCATGAAATTTAAATTGGCCATTGTCTCCTAGAATAAAAACCTTAGCCACCAAAATGTCTGAAAAATTAAAATGTAATCTTTGACTTTTCGGTGAATTTTTATTACATTTGACGAACAGACCATCCCAAATATCGAATGTAGACATAGTGTGTGAAAGGCAGCATGCATTGTAAAGTCCGTGCAAATATCTAAAGTCAGAAGGAACTACAATGCTAATGACAAAAGGAAAAACTAGGTTTGTGACTGCTCATATACAACAAGGAAACAGCAACCTTTCCTAGACAACAGTATTTATGGGCAATTGTGTACATTTAGGATACATTAGGAAAATACAGAGAAAGTACACTCAGTCTGTTGTCATGACAACAGACACTCCTTCCAATGTCACGACACCCCATGTCACGTTTCGCGACAATTATACCTTCCATTATCGGCCATTTTAGAAAATGGCGCCTAAGGCAGTGATATGCACTTTCCCACACTGATGTGTTGGTACAACAATGACCAGTGAGATGTACAAAATAATGGACTATAATGGATATATGGCTGAGGTAGGAGGAGGAGGAAGAGGAGGAGGAGGATGAGGAGGATGAGGAGGAGGATGAGGAGGAGGAGGAGGAGGATGAGAAGGAGGAAGAGATGAGAAGGAGGATAAGGGAGATGATGAGGAGGAGGAGGAGGAAGAGGAGGATGAGGAGGATGAGGAGGATGAGGAGGATGAGGAGGATGAGGAGGAGGACAAGGAGGATGAGGAGGAGGACGAGGAGGAGGATGAGAAGGAGGAAGAGGAGGATGAGGAGGGGGATGAGGAGGAGGAAGAGATGAGAAGGAGGATAAGGAGGATGATGAGGAGGAGGATAAGTAGATGAGAAGGAGTAGGAGGAGGAGGAGGAGGAGGAGGAGGAGAAGGATGAGGATGAGGAGGATGAGGATGAGGAGGATGAGAAGGAGGAGGAGAAGGATGAGGATGAGGAGGATGAGGATGAGGAGGATGAGAAGGAGGAGGAGGAGGAGAAGGATGAGGATGAGGAGGATGAGGATGAGGAGGATGAGAAGGAGGAGGAGGAGGAGGATGAGAAGGAGGAAGAGGAGGATGAGAAGGATGAAGAGGAGGATGAGGAGAAGGATGAAGAGGAGGAGGATGAGAAGGAGTAGGAGGAGGATGAGAAGGAGGATGAGGATGAGGAGGAGGAAGAGATGAGACGGAGGAGGAGGAGGAGGATGAGGAGGATGAGGAGTATAATGAGGAGGAGGGAGGAGGAGGAAGAGATGAGAAGGAGGAGGAGGATGAGGAGGATGAGGAGGAGGAGGATGAGGAGGAGGAGGAGGATGAGGATGAGGAGGAGGAGGAAGAGGAGGAGAGTGAAAGAAACGAAGATAGACTAAAATTCAGACAAAAAGCAGGCATCTGCATTATTGTAATTGTAGTAACACAAAATAGTTTGTCTTTCGTATTCACAAAATTATGTTCAGTTAGATACATGTCATTTTAGTTATACATTGACGTGGGTCACTCATGCTTGATCAATGTTGGGTCCAGGGCCTGACCTGACATGCTGCCTTGGGAGGTTTATAAAGAGACACATACTGTCACGTAGACATAATGACAGACAGTAACAATGGGGTATCTAACATAAATATTCTTTTTAAAAAAAAGAATAGATACCTGGTGTTGTGTATAGAGTGTTAGCTGCACTAGGCCTACAATGTAAACACTTTAATACATAAGGAAATCCTGCCAAAACATTTTTAACTTGCACTTTCGTACAATTTTGGTAGTACAGATATAAATGGCACATTATTAGAACTGCAATACAAAAGCGCAACTTACAAACCAAATTTAGTGAAGATCGGACCATTAGAAGATGAGAAAAGTTTGTTTATAGTACAAATTCGGGCTTCGCAAAATTCCCCTTCCTGCCTACGCTGCCTACACTGCTGCTGCGTTGACCCATATATTCTCAAGCCTCAGAGAGTTCGTTCGCATATACCTGGTCTGTCATAGAACATAGTATTATAGTTCTATGCTTAATAAAGGCCTAGGCCCAGGTATAAAAAAAGAGACTGTCAGAGATGGTAAATAACGGACAATACAGTATTTTCAGTGAGCAGCCCTGAATTCAGCAAGACAGAAGTCTTTCCTCTCCTCTTATTACTCAGTTTGCTTTTCAGACATAACCCACAGATTCAATAAATATAACTTTCTCAGGCAAGTAACAAAAATCAATTGAATGATCAGATGTCAAATATACATTAAAATGCACTAAAAATACTACTGCTTTGATGCACTTTGCTTCGGCCAATCACAGCCAAGGGCGGAAGCATTTTCAGCCAATAGAATTGCAGTATTATGTCATAGCCACCTAGTGGAAATACAGAGAACCTTCTGTAAAAATCCAGTATTAAGCTGTTATGTCTGTAAAGAGAGCCAACAAATGCCTGCGAAAGATGACATATAGGCACAATGTAAATGTAGAATTAAAGATATATTATTATAAACAGAGAGAGAGAGAGAGACAGACAGACAGTCAGACAGCAAAACAGACATATAAATAAAAAATTTAAAAAAACAGACACATTACAGAAACACGCGGTTGAAAAAATGTGAAAAGCTCTCAACAGCTCCAACAGGGAATTATATGAATTATGCATGATCTAAACTTTCAAAAATTAATTCAACTGGATTTCCAGGAACCTTCTAGATAATTCCACTGGCTGGCTACTAGATAATGAAGCGAAGTGTCTACAAGCTGCAGTATTTTTTGTGTATTTTAATGTATTTTAACATCTTAAAGTTTGCTGAATTTTGATTTTATTTTAAAACTAGGCAATATTTATATGGGTCTGAAAGTAAAATTGGTAAAAGTAAAAGATGAGAGACGTATGGGATGTCAAATTTTGAGGTGCTCTTGGAAAAAGGCCTATGTATTTCAATAGCCGAGCCTATCCACATGCCCTGTGCATAGTCAACTTTACTGTTCCCTGTCTACATGGCCAAATGTGCCACGTGCGTTTTCCATGAGAAGGATAAACGCATGGAAAACGCATGGTTTTTGGCTAATTACAATGAGGCAAAATGCATGGAAAACGCACGTGGCACAATTGGCCATGTACCCAATGTTAATTTTCAGCCTTTTATGCTCTTTCTTAAGTAACTAAATAATTTACAATGGCAATAACTGCTCCTCTAACCTCAGTCCAGAAACAAACGATCACTTAAGAAGTCTGACCATCCTTTTTTTTGGTGCTCAAAGTTTGCAAAATAAATAGCTATGACAAATAAGAATATTCATTTCATGTATTTTGGCTGAAAATGTTAACTGGTTCTCAGTGGTGCTCAAAGTTTGCAAACTAAATAGCTATGATAAATAAGAATATTCATTCATGTATTTTGGCTGAAAATGTTAACTGGTTCTCAGTGGTGCTCAAAGTTTGCAAAATAAATAGCTATGATAAATAAGAATATTCATTTCATGTATTTTGGCTGAAAATGTTAACTGGTTCTCAGTTCACTACAGGTACAGCTAACTGAATGTTAACATAATATTCTACAGACAGAAGTGTAAAAATGTCTATGAAACAACAGAAAGGTTACATTTTTGAGTTCCTTTTCTACTAAACTCTACTTCCCATGAATCACCATTAAACTAGAAAGTGACATTTCATGTTGAGATATGTACACACAGTCACACAATCTGCCAAGTATGATGAATGCAGTCTGCAGAAATCCTTTCTTTTTCCTTAGCTATAATTCTTCTGTGTCTTCTCCGGCCCTACTGCCATAAATTAATGGAACATGAAATCAGCTCTCTTAAAAAATATTGCTTGTTTCAGACAATAACTGTTTCACCGGTGTCCATCAAAAATGTTGCACTAAAATCAGACAAGATATTGCTTGGCCTGAGACAATGATGGACTGTATCAAACAATGTTGGTTAGCTTAACTGTTGAATGAGAGAAACACCCGTATGGGTGATACTATGCAAGTTGATGTTCCGAGAAGTATAATTTTTTTTTTTAAAGGTCTTTTACTTATAGAGGATCCACAGTCTGGAATAATTTACCTGAAGAAGTTCACAATGGCACCACCACTGAACGTTTCAAATGTGACCTTAAGTCTTTCTTAAGGGCCAACACTGCCAATGTTTAACATGCATTTTCTTTTTTACTTGTTTTTACTTGTTTTTACATGTTTTTATACCATATGAAAAAACTCCTAGGAGATTATGTAACCCAGTGAAAATATATTAATAAAAAAAGTAATGTGTACGGATAAAACAATGTCTTGCAAAATTAAAAAAACAGACAAGTCAAAAAGATGTCTCCAGTAGACATTCATTTATTCATTTTGTATTTATGCATCATACATTGTGACATTTTGTGTGCCTTCCTTTATACATAATGTCACAAGATGGAAGTAGATTCAGACTTAGTTTGGATTCTGTTTCATGGCAGACAGAATTTTTGCAAAGACATACGTGACTCGTGACAGTCTCGACAATTTCGGCTTTCTTTGTCTGTCTATCTTTCTTCTTTTATTTTGGTTTCATTATTTCTTTCTTTCTGTCTTCTTTTTTCTTTCATTTTCTTTCTTCTTTATTACTTCTTTCTTTCATTCTTGACTCTTTCTATTTTAATTTTTTCCATACTTTATTTCTTCTCCATCCTTTGATCTGTCTTTCTTTTTCCTTTTTGTTTCTTTTATTTTATTTTTTATTAAAATGTTTTATTTTTGAGGAGATTCAGGAATATAAGTAACTAGCCAGTAAACTATAATCACATGCACGCCTTATAAAATATGTTCCGTTCGTCGCAATTATGTTTCTGTCACATTAGTAACCAGCACATGCGAACTTTTTGTCATGTTCATGAATTAAAAAACAAAGACACCATATAAGGACATAAAGAAAGAGGGAAATCCCCCTAAATTATTGTGACGATTTGTTGTAGGTTTGAGAATGCCCTTCAGGAGATCGACGACCGGATTGTTTTACCCTACTGGGATTCCCGGATGGATGGTTACCTGGGAGAAAGGGCTTCAAGAGAATCCATCACCTGGACTGATGCCTTCTTTGGCAATCTGGATGGAGAGGTGAGAAAATACTGGTGTTTATGGAGTAGCAAATGAAAGATCATGGGTGGGTGGGTGATTAGGGCTTTACGTCCTGTATTTCTGCACCTGATGGGCTAATTAGGGCAGGCAGGGACCATGGCAATGAGATGAGGTATGAAACAGCCATCCAACTTAGGCGCAACCGGGAATCGAACCCGGGACCCAGCGGTTGGAAGCCCAGAGTGCTACCTCTGAGCTAGCTAGGCCCCCGCCCTAAATGAAAGATAATAAATCAAACTTAATCATTACCATACTGTATTGTACAGTCTAGGGCACACTGCAATCTCTGAAGTTGAAGTTAGTCACCTGTGGGTAACTTATATTCTACTCCACTTAGACTGTTTTCTTATTGTTCTGAGTGGGATATAACCAACAAAAGTGACAGTTAACTCCCTCCTATTTGGGATATAACTATTATGTAGACCATTGTCATATGTCTGATGTGGCCTACCCATTTAACGAAATAAAATAACATAAGACTTTGGGGTTATTCATTTACAGCTGATTGCATTGAAGTGTAGTCAATAGGCCATCAGTCCAATTTCAAGTGTGGCGGCTATGTCACAGTTTTGCATGCGTGAGTGGCTCCCTAATAGGTTAAACTATCTTTATATGCTGCCTTAAATGAGATGGTGGCTAGTCAAACTATCATTTCATTGAGCAAAGTTACACAAAATAAATTTTACGAATCTATTTGCTATGTTTTGAATTCTGTTGCACAATAGGTGATCGTTGCTCACCCAAGCATTTACTAGTCAAAACACTGACTAGCCGTGTTTGAGACCAAAGAAATTAGGTCCATTTCTATGCCTGGGGTTGATTGGGAACCAGTCAAGTGTGGTAAATGGTGATGTCACCAGGAGACTCTGTCAAGTGGCTGGCGACACTTCTTTGCATTATACCCAAAGTAGTCCCTTTTCTATTAGTCTTTGCCGGGATATAACTGGCCAGTTTGGCACGTTATCTCCCAGCTTTGGAGCAGTAATATCATTCATGAACAACTGCTAACATAGGTATTAGCAAAAACACAGTAAATTAGATGTGCTCCAATGCAGAATTAATCCCCTAAGATCTGCTTAGTTTTAAAAGCACAACAAAGAGTAAATCCTCTTTAGGATTGTTTGCCTTAGCATTTGTTGTTTCTTGTTTGCTGTTGTTGTTGCATAGTTTCAACCATATCACAATCTTTGCAAAATCAAATCATCCATGAAAATAGTCCCTCAATTACAGCTAAAATATGGCATTATAAATTGTGAAAAAGCCACTATTGAATGCACATTGGGTATAAGTCAGTTATACACCTTATACTCAGGATATAACATTCCAACAAGGGCAGTTAAACCCCTCGGATTCACATCGGGATATAAATGCCCACATTGGAATGTTATATCCCTCGTAACGGTGTATAACTATTACATATACTGTAAAAAAGAGACCTCATTGGCTTATTCTGGTCTTAGTTGCTAGTCGAACATGGTCAACATGGTTTACTTTTCTTACTATAGGGGTAGTCATTCTGAGGCCCGTCAAATGTCTAAGAAAAATCCTTTTGCAAACATTCTAGCCAGGATTTTCAGTGCGGTTTCAAAAGAGTTTGTGTGTGTGATTAGGGCTTTACGTCCTGTATTTCTGCACCAGTTGGGCTAATTAGGACAGGCAGAGACCATGGCAATGAGACGAAGGATGAAACAGCCAACCAACATAGGCTCGACCGGGAATCGAACCCTATAACACCGGGACCCAGCGGTTGGAAGCCCAGAGCTAGGCCCCCGCCCATGGTTTCAAAAGAAGTTTCATTAATTTATAATAACATCTATTGACTGTAACTGGTACTGTTGTAACTGAACGACTATATTGATTTATAAAGTTTAATTAGAATTAGAGGTATGTATAACTATTAATTCGTTTGATTTCAATATTGCAATATTCAAAAAACATCATTTGACCTTTTTTACCAGGTGACTACTGGTCCATTTGCTGGCTTCAGGCTCCTGAACAGAGTTAGAGGCAGGGACCGTCTCTTCCGTGAACGCGATGGGGGTCGTCTTATGACTGATTCTGATGTTGCCAACGCCGTGAACGCTCGCAGCTTTCGAGATATAACATTCTTTGTCGATCCGTCATTCGAAGCTGCCCATGGTGCTGTTCATAACTGGATTGGAGGTGTTTTTGGAGATCTTATGCAGGTCAGGTGGAAACTTTCGAAGTAGATTAATTATGAGTCTAAATATTGAATAACTTTGAAGCATATAACTGTGTCCACAATGACTGGTACAAAATGTACGATAAAATGTGGTTTAAGGCCAGTGTAAATTGCATGTTTCAGCAGTTACAATGAATGTAATACAATATCCTTTGAAATATCATACTCGCCACAAATATTGATAGTTTCATCGGTAAGAACATTACCCTGATAACATGCTATGTCGGCCGGATGTTGGTCCGAAGTCAACCTATATCAGGCCAACACCTGAAGTTTTAATAGTTTTATAGTTGGACTTTAGAGCCCAAGATTTCTGAAGAAGTGTTGACCATTATCATATGTATTAAAGGCTATCAAACCTGGTGGAACTTACACAGGAAACACTTACAGGTCTTACTTCTTGAAGGGCCCTCATCATCCTCAAACACAGAGATGTCTCCTCTGTCCTCACGTGGCCCGGTGACATTAAACTAACTACTGACCTTTCTTTAGGGCATTTAGTTGCGCCCTATGATGCTTCTTTGATCCCTTTATGGCCACCGTTGACATTGGTGTCTTCCTCCTACGAGTCACACCAACTGAATACGTGATGTTGGTCACGATGGATGCGTTGCTAAGGACAACCTGTTCATTAATAATATTAGGAATAAGAGTAGGAAGAAGGTTTATTGAATCATGGATAGGAAAAAAAAACACGAGCTAAAAGGCAATTACATGGCCAATTGTGCCACGCGCATTTTCCATGCATTTGGATAAACGCGTGGAAAACGCATGGTTTTTGCCTCATTATAATTAGCTAAAAACCATGCGTTTTCCATGCGTTTATCCTTCTCATTGAAAACGCACATGGCACATTTGGCCATGTTCATGACTGACGAAAAGAGAGAAGAATAACAGATAATTAAAAAATAATAATAAAAAGCAAATTTAAAACGAAATATATTGAAAGCATTTAAATTGCTTCTTCTCAAAAAAAAAAAAAAAAAGTTACAGTGGCTCCATGCAATGTTTATGTGACAAATTTGGGATTATTTTTTATTTATACCGGTTTGACATCAGGCCAATACAAAGAGGTTACTGACATGCCATCTGGGTAAAATGTTACTTTATTTTTTAAGAATCATGCAAAGATTTTCCTTAAAGTAAAAGTAGTCAAAGATAACTTGTCATATTGTCTCAATGGTAAATGTAAATGTATTGCCCCCCCCCCCCCTCTTCACCCATGTTGGATCAACATTAAAGTTGCAATGTCTGTCATATTTGCAATTTTCTAATATGCTATCAAACAGTTGAAAATGACCTTTATTAATCAAGGCACACTAAATTTGGGTAAATTAATGATGTTATAAGACATTAATTACTTAAAAATAAATTATAGATTGAGAGAAAATCCAGACTAAAACATTGGAAACACAATGGAAATGACATCATCACCATTGTTCAGTATTGTGACGTCATCACTGGTTTTGTTTACATATTGAGTTTTTGATGGCATGAAAAACTAATATTTATATTATTTATTGTAAATTAAAACTAAATTGTTGTGCTAAAGTGGGTATGTAATGGTGAAAAATATCATGAGACAAGAAGGCAGTATTGATTTATATCATTATTTTAATGTGCAAATTTCACAGACAGGTCACCTTTAAACCTGTCATTCTCTCAGATATTTATCAAATAAAGCAGATTTATGACACAAAAGCTACTGTGCCAGCCATCCAAAGGATATCTGGAGATATAAATGGATATAATATCTGCATGATTAAGATTTCAGGTGTAAACTCAATAACAAGGAATCTACCAGCTACAGATAGCTAAACTCAGACAATTACAAAAATTGAACTGCTGGCATGTACTTCAATCCATGACATAGGACACATTTAACATATGCCTAAAGACTACTCATAGAAATATTTATGTTCTCTTTGACAGTCTCCATCCGACCCCATATTCTTCTTGCACCACGCTTTTATCGACTGTGTCTGGGAGGCCCATCGTCGCAGTTCTGGCAACTTCAGCAATTATCCGGATGACACAGAAGCACTCGGTGTCGGTAACATCTCACCCAACGGAGACAGAGCCAGGAATCCGAGAGACTCTATTCATCACCCCAGAGCCCCTCTTAGACCATTCGATGGACTTCTTAATATAGATGCACATAGTCGGTAAGACGGCTTGTTAGTTTGAAAGAAATGTTTGCTGGATCTTGCAACTTTAGTGATATATGTAACATTTTATTGGTGATAAAATAAATGGGGAGAAAAAGTACCACAAGAGGTCACTGACACCGTAGTAGCTTGATGACGTCATCTGCAATGGACGTCATCCATGCAACAATGGTGTAGTGACATCATATAATTGTCTTTTTATGTACTATGGTCGTAGTGCCCCCTTTAGACTATGTTACTTTTTCTCAACATTTACAATATATTCAAGTTTTGCAACTTTATGATTTTGCTAGAATATAGTACTACACATTGTAAAACACTTTATCATTACCATTATGATATCAGAAACTCTTTATCATTACCATAATGATATCAGAAAAAAATGCACTGTAAAACATTTCCTGTAGTTTTACAGCATTTTGCTGGTGAATTTTTGCACAGTGTCTTGCTGCAAAGTTGCTGCAAAAATGAATTACAAGTGGGTCTACTGTAAAGTATTACAAACGGATATTTGCTGTAAAATTTACGGTACATGCATCTGATAAGTTGCACGTGATGATCGCTTAACGTCAAATCTTACAAACGGCACCTAACCGTAAATGTTGTACTTTGATGTCTAGCCTCCCATAATATGATAATGTTTGTCCATCTACAGTAAATTTTACGTCATCATACTATAGTTGAACTTGACTGTATCTTACCGTAAAATGCTGCGGTATCATGGTATAAATTAGCTTCGCGGTATATTCCCATTAAATATATGATGATATGATGGATGGTGGATTTGGTCTATTTCATAGCTACTGAAAAAACACTCTCTTTACCTCAGCTGTGAATTTTACAGCATTATTCTTTAAGATAGACTTACGGTACTGTGCCGTAAAAATAACAGTATTTAACTGTAAAAACTACGGTTAAATTGCAAGACAACTACAGAAACTCGTTACAGTGTGACATTGCAACACTAGCAATATGTTGTATATTCATGATACAGTTGAAAGAGTGAAACAAATCAGTGTAGGTGTATTAGACCAGTGTTAAGACTTGGAGAATTATATTGCACAGCTGCAGCTTCTTTGTACTGCCAAATATATGGACTGTTTTTTCAACCCACACTGCACTATACAATATATGCCAGCCAACTCACTGCCTGCTTTGGGCAATGGCTTGCAACTGAGTTTGACTGATGAAGTGACATTGCAACTCTATCTACTCTATGTACCAAAACATTCATTCATTTTTCTCTGCTTCCAGATACTACACTGACAGAGAATACAGCTGTGCAACGCCACCTACCTGTTCTGATAGAAGAGCTTGTGGCTCCCCCTATCTGTTTTGTGACGAAGACACTGGAGTGTGCCTCCCCAGGTTGAGGCAGGGGGCAAGATGTGATGATTTTGGGGTAAATTGTGGGAAATCGAATATAAATCCCACGACATTTGTTTATACTCTTTTCATTTTACCTTTAAAAAAAAAGAAGTCGGTCAAGGAGTGTTCTACATACGTTCTACGTGTCTGAGTAGATGGCGAGTATATACGGATGAACAGTTGCCATGGATGGACACTGGCTACGAATGGCCAATGATGACCACGGACGTACGTTGAACACTCACCGACCGACTCCCGGGCGAGTTACGTAACTAATATAAACAAATCACTCATAGAACGTCCGCCATGTTTAAAAATGTTGCCCTCTCCACGGATGCTCTTGAGTGGTCTAGCAGTACCAGGAGAACTCTAAGAATTAGCGTAAAACGCTCGGCGAGTGAATCACGGCTAGTATACGTAAAACGCTCGGCGAGTGAATCACGGCTAGTATACGTAAAACGCTCGGCGAGTGAATCACGTATGGCTTAGGATAACCAAGAGTAAAAAAAAATTTTTCATCCGTGGTCATTCATAGGTCTTATTTGTGACAGTGTGAATCCCCCTTTAGACATCCCTGAAGCTCTTTACATCAAATTTGTTGATATATTAGCACCATATTTCCAACACACATGTAACAAGTTAGCATCCATGCTTGTATATTAGCTAGGTGTCTATAGCCAGATAAGGCTGGGTTTGGCTAGAACTGGATAGATAATAGAGTTGGACGTTCACTATGAGCTGTACTGTACCAAGTTTAGTCAATTTTGTCGGCCTGCCAATAAAACCTTCTATGCCAATTTTACAGGAGAAGCCAAAACTATTCTGTTTTTGTTTACTGCGGTATAAATGTAAATTTTGTGTTGTTGGAAAATAGTGGACATATAAGTGTTCTAGGCTAATTGACATGGACATTCACGTTTTTGAGTTGGAATTTATGGAGATAGAAGGTTTTATAAGAAATGTTGATGATGTTGACGTCACATTTTTGTGCTAAATGCTAACATAGGTGGTTTGATAAGCACATATTTGGTGATGAGGTTTAATGGGACCGATTCTGCTGTAGAATGGATAAAGCAGATCAGAACGCGAAAGCCATTATTTACTGTAAATATTAGTGTTAACAATGTATTGTGACTGTCAGTTTCCGCCAATAACAACTTTTTATGTAGAATCAGCGAGCCGACAAAACGATTATTTATTATTATTAATTAATTATTATTATTATTTCGCTTGCTGCCATCACTGTCAAATTCTATGTGCTGTAAAAATATGTTGGTGAAACGATTCATTAAGTTTGCCTGCAACGGTTTGCATCGCAATTCCCCAGAAATCCGTTATATGTTGAATACTGCTGTGACATTACAAAATACTAGCTTTGCAAAAAGTCTGAGATTTGCAAGCAAGGAAACTCAACTAGTCCCTGAATCTTTCAGTGATCAGAGTGTGTATTTCTGTGCGACAAATCATGAAGGAGTGTGAGCAGCAGTGTAAAATTACTAGAAATGAGACTATTGAACTTTTAAATACTCTTTGCTTACAATGATTCAATTAATTTATTCGATTGTAAATTTAAATGTGATATGATTATATGACTCAAACTTTGTACCAATGTTGTATGAATAAAGATTATATATATATATAATTATCTATATGTTTATTTTCAGGGATTTAACCCTTGTTATGAGGCAACCTGTTGTAATGGCAGATGTGAAAGCCAATGCGGAGACAACAGGAATAACAACCAAGGAAACAATAGAAGAAATAACAGTGGAAATAATAGAAATGATAGAAGAGATAATAGAAGAAATAACAGAAGAAATAGACGTGGGTAATATTCAATTGCATGAATATGAAATTGCGTTTTGTAAATATTTTGTTCACAGGGATGGTGATCTCAGTGTATCACATTTTATTTATTATTGTATATTTGAATAATGGGGATATAGGATATATATTATTTATTGTTGTAAATAAATTTGCAATATGTAATATTGACTTTTAAGTCTTGTCATTTCATCATTACGTTTGCATTTGACAGCTGGTCATAAAAGTTGCCATATCATATGGTTTATGGTAGTTAGCAGGTTGGTAAATTAGTGGTCTGGTTCATTCCAGCTATTTTACAAGAATTATATATATAATATATATATATATATATTATATATTAATAATTTATAAAAACTATATATTAATAATTTATGGGTACTTCAGTTATCATTTGGTTTATATTTTTTCAGTGGTGGTAGGTATAAGCCGACTATTAGCTAGAAGTAGACAGAAGCGGCTGGCTTTAGCCAGTTATAGCTACAGCTCGAATAGGTTGCGACAGGCTAACAGCTTTCTCGAGTTGACCATATTTGATGGAACTAACTGTACATGGCCAAATGTCCATTTCTAATGCACTTTACAAAAAAATAGATATAGTAGATATAAAAATATAAAGTTATAAAAAACGCACGTGGCACAATTGGCCATGTATATAATATGACATAGGCTGCGCTGTAACTGTAGCACACCAGCATGTATCTATTATATAGTCCCACAACAACCCACAACATGTAGGATATTGGTGTGAAACTCATTGACATGGCAGGTTGATTGGATTGCTGTGATTAAATTCAAGGTCGAACCTATAGCGGAGTTAATGAACAACATATTTCACAGAGAAGACCAGAAATTACACTCACCAGTAAACAGGAGCAAAACAAACACATAAAGTGCAGAAGGGTGGAAATTAATGCTGTTAATAAAACCCTAGCATGCTGCCAGCATAGTGAATGTGGGTACAGCCTTGGAAACGGCAATTTATTGTGACAACCAAGCTACAGTATTCAACATCTACAGTGCTGGAAATAAGGTTTCAAGCAACAGACATTTTGTATTCGTATTATAATTGAATATGTTTATAAATATATTATGACACAAATATGTATTAACTGTAAATATATGCTAAGTCTAACTGGGAAAGTTTCCATTGACCTTATTAGGTGCACTGGTAAAGTAGTCCATACAATATACCTGATCAATGTTTGCCTACTTTGATAATTAGGACACATTGGTGAGGCCACCTTTCACAAGGAATCTTAGATTAACTGTACAAGGAAAAGCAAAAAATATTATTATTATTATTATTTATTTTATGACATGTTTATAGTGCATTATCTGAATAAAATCCATTTCTAATGCACTTTACAAAAAAATAGATATAGTAGATATAAAAATATAAAGTTATAAAAAATAATAAAGTTATGAAGTCTTTAAAATCAGAAATTTTAAAATTGTAGAGTGTAGTCTTTAAAATCCAAAAGGTATAAATTGAAGTTAAAAAAACATATATTTTTCCGATAAGGCCAAAAGATTGATTAGATACCCTGACTATTAAGCCACCTATATGCCAATTTAATTGAAAAGTATGTATATTAAATTGGTCGGAATTGAACTGAAGATCAATAAGGTTTACAACAATCATTTGACAAATCATAGGCTCTGTGGTCATTCTAAATCATCACTCAGCTAAACTCATGCTTCACTACATTGAAAACTCATACTCCAATACACAGCAAATCGGTGAGTTTTGGTTGTTGCTTCTTTGCTCAACAACGGAGCACTGGAGCACAAAAGGCTCATCAAAACTTCAGATCGATGCATCGCCATGTTCTATAGCTTTTGCTACTTTGCTGCTTTTCCACACTCAAGTGCAATCTCATTGGCAATGACAATCACATTGCTGATGTAACAGGATTGCCTTACATATCTGAACTACAGGAAGCATCAAGATTTGTGCCAGCCATATTGGTGCTTGTTTTGGGATTGTCTATATAAAAATGCAAACACGGCGGCGTCATGAAAAGAGTGTATATACACTATTTTCATGACGCAGCTGTGTTTGCATTTTGGCCTCATTGACCTCTCTTCACACTTAGCTTAAGTATTGTGACGTCATCAGTAGAAATGGCCATGGCGAGGTCGCAGAGTGCAAGAACAATGGAGTAGTAATGATGTCATAATATATGACATAATCAAAATGAGGTCAATGAGGCAAAAATACCATCATGGCTGCAGCGTGAAAAGGGTGTATGACTCAAGACACTATTTGCTGCACATTGCGCAATACATTATTCATATACAATTAACCCTTTTCAACAAACATACTGATCAACGAATATTCAGAAATGTACATATTATGCATGGGCAGATCAGGAGAGCACTCTTAAGAAACCAGGGGGTAACGCTAGCGAGTGCCCACCTAGGTTCAAGAGAGACGTCAGCAAATGATCATGTGATCATAGGTATGATAATAGTTATTTATGTTTGATAAACCTCTTTCTAATGAATTATGTGTGTATGTGCATTGTGCACTAATAATCAAAAGATTTAAATTATAGACAAGTCGTTCAATCAACGGTACTGGTTCTTACCCTCACAATCAGCGAAATTCGCCACCCTTATTAAAACTCCCGGAATTATTCAATTTACAGTTTGCAATCAGAATATTTGTTGTGTTACTAATTGTTTACTTGTATTAATTTTAAATGCAGTTTTCTTGGGTTTCAAGGGTGGCGAATTCCGCTAAAAGTAATATTCTGAGTGTAAAACAATGCAACGACACACCGACGAGGTCACAGTAAAAAAGTTATTACTTTCAATAAAAAAATATATATATATACATATTCTTTAAACTTTTCTAGACACAGTCAGAATGTCTAAAACCTTTACTGCTTTTTCTTAACTTTCAATGAGATTTCTAATGCATTCTTCATGCGGCCACCACCTGTGTTGCCGAAAGCAGAAACTTCTTAAACTCAATGAGTTAAGGTTTGCTGAGACAACATAGCGAAACAGAACACACAAAAGAAAACACACCGTGAAAACAGTTAGGAAATCGATGAGCTGCAATCTAGGAGTTTCTAGCTTTTAAGCGCTTCAGGTGAAATTCTATACTGTGAGTTAAATATTTTACCAGAAGATATATTCAGTTTATTTTTGTTAGAGTCTGTGCCACCAAGCCTAAATCGACTTGAATGAATGAATGAATTTTATCCACGTGTGTAGGTAAAAAATGACCTGAAGGTCATCAGCATTACTGATATAGTTTTACAATATAAAGAAATTTAGGGATAAAAGGAAGTTATTAACCACATCAGTGAACCGAATCAGATCTGATATATCACACATAAGGTCACATAATTGCGACAACATTTTTGTGCTACTAAATCAATGAATGAACCCGCCAACGCAGCACTTTTTTCCAATATATGTTGCGTGGGAAATATAAAGGCATTAGTAAGGCTGTGCTGCATACCCATGATCGAATGACACACTACACCTCCTCTTCTTTGTATCAATCAGGATAAGATGATTAGCAGTCAATTGAAGAATAATCCTCTTCCGTCAAGCTCATGAGAAACGTCATTCAAACCAAGGTCAAGTAAAGCCCCAAGGTCAGCAAATCTCTGAGAATAGGCTTGACTATATAAGACGTAGAATTTATGCTACCCCTGATACCCCATAACAAAATGATGTGAATAAAGTCGATTGTTGGCCCAACATTGGCCTGACTTGTCATCCGCTATGGAATGTTTATGAAATGGTTCCAATGCAAAAGGATTTAATATCAGGCGAACTGCCCATTTGTAATTTCTGACATACGGTAGGGTTGGTGGTGGTGGATTAGGGCTTTACGTCCGGTATTTCTGCACCTGATGGGCTAATTAGGACAGGTAGGGACCATGGCAATGAGACAAAGGATGAAACAGCCATCCAACATAGGCTCGACCGGGAATTGAACCTGGTTGGAAGCCCAGCGCATTACCACTGAGCTAGGCCCCCACCCAATTTCTGACATACATGCACAATCATGACGTTATGTGACAGAGAAATTCTGGTTTCATATTTAGAAGCAGCAGATGAATTTGGCTAAAAGGTTCTAAATCTAACATCAGAATTTGTCACATCTTGATTTCGTGTATGTCAATAATTTTCAGTTTGCAACACTCTCCATCCCTGCATTGTGTTACTAATATGTTAGTAATGTGCACCATTTCAACCAAAACCAATGATAAACATGTAATGTTCAATAAGACAATAGTACCTGGTATATAATTCTAAATAATTGATTTAAAGTTGTGAAAGTTTAGTCCTCTAAATGACATCAAAATGGAATGCATCAGAATTACAAGAACATGAAATTCAATTAAGCCTCTTGTGTGGGTTTGGGAATAACATGCACAACAGATAAAGTGATGTCTGAATTTAAAGTGACAGACTTTCGAGTTGACATTCTCTGAATGATGAATGAGAAAAGCTTTTCAGAGTTCTAGAAACACAGAAAACAGCTGAATCTTGTTGACAAGTAGAAAAGTCAGCTTAAGTTGTTTGCGAAGGGCTTAAAAATGGTGCCTTGTCAAGGCGAAAGACCAGTATACTCTTAAGATCTGGCAGAAATGCTGCGCAAATGAGCATAAAACAAACGTAAGTAAGAAATTACTAAGAAGAAGAGTGTCCTAAATTTTTTTAGTGGCCATTTGTCACTGTCAGTTTTGACATTTGTTTTGGTCATTTGTCATCTTTACAGATAAGACCTACGTTCCTCGCGGCGACACAAATGAACTCGCTTCTTGTGACTTTTGACCCTTTGTCCATAAACTAGGAATAACGAGCCAAGTGAACTCTTCATCTTCTTTTATTTTCTTTAAGAAGACCTTTTAGTGTCATTGCTTTTTTAGAACTGTGTCATTAACGCGTCATTTTCTGTTAGCTTCTTGGGCAATTATCTGTAAACGAAAACTGAAGTCTTGTTGAATTGGTCGAGAGTGGTATATGAGTAGAGTATGACATACAAATGCAGATGCTTCATCTTTCCGACAAAATTATGGTTTCCCAGTGGATGACTCCATCAGCAGTAAATGGATTGGATGTCTCTGTAGAATTTTAAAAATCACACAGACAAATGGAATCTTCGCACACGGTATATACATGGCCAATTGTGCCACATGGTTTTCGCCTCATTATAATTAGCTAAAAACCATGCGTTTTCCATGCGTTTATCCTTCTCATGGAAAACACACGTGGCACATTAGGCCATGTATACATCTAGGAATAACTCTAGGCAGTCACAATACAACACCTTAAGTAGGCAAAAACGTCTGCATCTGCAGACAATTATAATTCTACACTGAAAATACACTGATTTATATCTCAGTTTTTTTTATATTGTCTGCAGAGACTGGTGCTCTTCCAATTAGTCGATATCATATAAGATTGGTCAATATCCTGTCATATAAGTTTAGTCAATATCATATCATATAAGATTAGTCAATATCATGTCATATAAGATTGGTCAATATCATGTCATATAAGTTTAGTCAATATCATGTCATATAAGATTAGTCAATATCATGTCATATAAGTTTAGTCAATATCATGTCATATAAGATTAGTCAATATCATGTCATATAAGTTTAGTCAATATCATGTCATATAAGATAAGTTAATATCATGTCATATAAGATTAGTCAATATCATGTCATATAAGTTTAGTCAATATCATATCATATAAGATTAGTCAATATCATGTCATATAAGATTGGTCAATATCATGTCATATAAGTTTAGTCAATATCATGTCATATAAGATTAGTCAATATCATGTCATATAAGATAAGTTAATATCATGTCATATAAGATAAGTCAATATTTATAGGTTATCACATGGCAAGAGGCTGTAGCTCCCTCGACCTGTATCATCCCTCGACCCTTCGGGTCTCGGGATGATACAGGGTCTCGGGTGATGATACCTGGGAGATACAGCCTCTTGCCACTGTGATAACCTATTTATCCCATGACTGTTTCTTTATAGCTAAAATTTAAAAAACTTGACCATACACTCATCATAACAGTAGTCTGTAGCCAACATGCCTCCTCCAATTCAACAAGCTAGCCTGGCTTATAAGAATTGTTCTCATGCTTGATATTTCACAGTGTGATCAATTACTATGTCAAGATTTATCCCCTGCAATTTCGTAAATATTGAATAACTAGAACTGATGTTTTGGGTGTCTTGAGCAACCAAAACAGAGCTTTTAACTCAGATCTAGAATGCAGCTGAAGCTAAATTTAGCACTGCAAGCCTATGACGTCATTGATGATGTCACAAAAACGTCACTATTCCAGTCAGCTAAATGCCACAGTCGGAGCTAAAATGGCAGTGTTTGGATGCTTTTAAGTTTGTGGATTCCCTGTGGATTGATTTTTGGGAATATTTCAAGAAATATGACAACTTCTGACCGATTACAAGCCCAGGAACAGACACAGTTCACCTAAATGGCCTCAGTGTCACACTTGAGTGGTGACTTGTTGTTGATCAACAAGTGGCAGTTTTGAGATCTCCTGCACAACATTTGAAGGTATTAGTACCCTCAGAAGTGTTCTGTAATTATAGAATAATGAAAGAAAAATAGTTTTTGTCCATTTGATGAGTCTGAAAACTTTGTTACACTAATTTATGTCGAAAATGCCATTTGAACTGATGACGCTCATGAAACACTAAATCCCAAATTTGTCATTGATTTGAACAAAACAAACTGATAGCAACAGCATTCCATTGGCCAGTTCAGTTTTGGAGGTGTGTCTCTGAAATTGCTCCTGATTGGTGGAAATCAATATCATCCCTGTTTATTGGTTGCTCATTGGTTAAAAATTTAAAAACCTGTATCATCCCTGCAGTTCTTGTCTATGATTGGCTGAATCTCGTATCGTCCCTCGAAAAGCCGTATCATCCCTCCAAGCCTTTGATATCATCCCTCTGAGATCAATATCACCCAGGGAAAAACACCAGTATCAGGGAAAAAACATGCTCAGTCATGGGATAACATGTCATATAAGATTAGTCAATATCATGTCATATATAAGATTAGTCAATATACCATATAATAATAGTCAATATCATGTCATATAAGTTTTGGCAATATCATGTCATATATAAGATTAGTCAATATACCATATAAGATTTGTCAATATCAATTCACACAAGATTAGTCAAGCATAACAAGCCAAATGTCATGTCATATAAGAATAGTCAATATCACGTCATATAAGTATATATGATAAGATATAGCATCTCAAAAGATTATAACTTTTCCGAGAGTTGTGCTATATAAATAAATTATGTTAATATTTATATTAGGATATATTTCATTCTTTTGAATAAAGAGTTAGTCATATTGACTAATGACAAACAAATTTGAAGAACCTTTCAAGGCCAAAATAACTCTGTTGTGGATCTTAGGGGCTTGGTTGAGACAAAAAGACCTCACCATACACAAAGAACCTTAGATGTTAGAAATAAGTAATTTTGACAACTGACATACATGACATGGCTCGCCTTAGGCTGACTACATGGCCAAATGTGCCACGTGTGTTTTCCATGCGTTTGGATAAACGCATGGAAAACGCATTGTTTTCACCTCATTATAATTAGCTAAAAACCATGCGTTTTCCATGCGTTTATCCTTCTCATGGAAAACGCACGTGGCACATTTGGCCATGTAGTCATTTTTAGTCAGACAATTTATATCATATGTTACACAAGAATGTTACTGCATACAGTACCTAAATCAACACTCCGCCAGCACCAGTCTCGCATTCGCACAATCTTGGTTGATTGTCAACAGACACAAATAAATCAGCTGGCATTCTGATACATGTCGGTCAAAGCACTTGATAAGGAAGACCTATAAGAGACAGGAAACAGAGGCAACGTCTGATTAAGGATCAAAGGGGTGAGGATTATTGTAGGCAAGCTTCACAAGTGCACAATCAACCGAGAATTTGTAGTGAGTACAGTGTCAGTACACCCTATTCATGATTGTCAATATGTTCAGATATAACAGTTCCTTTATACGTTACACACTATACCCAGATAGCATTCCAAATCGGGCCAGCGTCATTTCTATATCGGCCGCCGTCGGTACAACATCGTTTTTGCATCGCCGACATCGCACAGACATTAAAACGATTAGAATGCTATCCGGGTAGTACTATTCATATCTTGTGAAGTCTTTTAAGTAACATGTAGCTTGGTTGCCTAATGCTTAAGGCATCTGCCTTTATATGTTACACACTATACCCAGATTTATCAAGAATGCAGCCCATGAGTGAATGATACAGTGTTGGTGCTATAACTTGGTTATTGTGTATTTTATTGTTGTATATTTTATTGTTTGTGTATTTTATTGTTAGTGTATTTATTGTTAATGGTTTTTAATTGTTATCGATATCTATGGATTTTATTATTTTATTGTTTTTTTACTGATATAAAGGGCCTGGGTGTAAAACAGCTTCGGCTGATCTAGCTACCCTTTTAAAATGTATTTGAAATAAAATAAAAAATCTGCCAATTCCATATTGGCCAGCTCTGCTGAAGGTCCCGTGACCTGCTGGGGTTCGATCCCAAGCCCCAGGTACTCTTCATGAGCTACATCCCAGCTGGATGTATATTGCATGAGACATTGAATTGGAGGTGCCTTGTACTCAGCGTCTATGGCGAGGCAAGTGAAAGACCTCACCCATGGGGTAAATGTGCAACACATTTGTGCATCATCTCATCATTATGTCTGCCTCTGGCAGCTGGTCACATAAGCTGACTAAGCTTAAGACCCAGTAGTATGGAGACGTTAGACATTATACATTAAACACCGCAGGACATCATGTGAATTCAAGACACTTATTATATTGGTTGAGGACCTCAGAACCTCTCCTGCGGAAAGGCCTGATCGAGGGTCTGACGTTCAGAATGATGCCTTACCATGCAGCAGATTAGGAGATTTAAGCTCTGAATTAAATGGTATGGCTGTGCTTTATAAACTATCGTTCATAATTCGCTGTAATGCAAATAATGATTAATTATATTTATGGCCTTTGTCACACGCGTTATTTTCACTCTCGAACATTTTGGGCGACATAGTCTCACCGGACATCAGCGCGCACACTGCAACTAAGATAACATGTTACATTCCCTGTAAGCTCTTTTCTTTTGTTTCATTCAAATTAAATGCAAGAGCAGAAAACACGATTTCTGATCCACTTCATCATGCAGATGTTTTTTTATTTCAGCACGTCCCTGGCTTTCATAAATCTTCATGTGAAAATACAATTCAAGAACTTTCACAGAGCTGTTGGAATGATTTCAGAGGCACGTCTTTACTATTTAATCACTTTCTTTTTGCTGAGTATGGCTCACTAACAGCCCTTTGGGGAATTCCCATGATAGATAGCTTTTGTTTCAGGCAATTGTTCAGCTTATCTAGATTAATTATTTATGTAGTTTCTTTAGAAATGATTTCTAACAATTTACTTCATGTCATTAATGTCGCCCCAAAGGACTGCCTATGTTAGAATACACATAAAACTCTGCAGAGCTAAAATAAATTACAGTCACATTCATATACTTGGAAACGAACTCCAAAGGACGTCATGTGAATCCAGGACATTGGTTTTAGCCAGGGAATTCAGGGGAGCAAAACTCAAATAGGGGAGCAAGGATATTGACAGTCTACAAATTAATCAATAATAAGAATAAAACTGGTACGAACCATGAAACGATGAAATGCCATATTTTGCAATTTTAAAAGAACTACTTTGTTTGCCACCAAGTGAAATTTAATGGGCGCAGTGAGGACCTATTTTCAGACCGCATCACTGTGCTTATTCAATTCCGTCAGACCCTCTCCTGTGGAGAGGCCTGAGGGTCTGCATTCAGACTGGCAAGGATGATGTCCATGGCAAAGACTAACATCCTTTGTTTTTTTACTTTTCATGTTTTATGTTTTTTAGCTAAGACTAAAACATAATATATATCTTTGGCCAAATAGAAGATAATAACCAAATTCATACTGAAGGAATGACATTTTTGGAAAATATAACACATGGAAGTATCAATATTGTTTTAACCATGGAGTCACCACAGTGTTATGTATTTACTTAATCCGTTTGTAGTGTATTTTATTGTTTGTAGTTTTTGGTCTATGCACCTGCCACAAGCATACATCTCTGCTCCAAGGACTCATGGTCCACCTGCTTCGCTTGTGCCAACACCAAAGTGGACCAGATAGTCGATACATCAACCTCTCCGAGCTTGGTCTTGCCCTGCTTTGGATGTTTGTTCGGCTCATTTCACTTTTAAAAACTAAAGAGTTGTTTGTTGTGCATAAATATTATATTTAATAATAAATTGTAGTTTATGCACAACTATGTTCCGCAACTACTTAACCATTTAATTACCACCATCACGTGACTGGTCACTTCCGGTCATCAGAGCTTTTGCGATTCTGTGCTTGCTATCAATTCAAATTCTGACTTCATGTTTTAACAATGTAAAAATACCGATCTCACTTAAAGCCAAAAAAAAGTACTTTTTTTTTTATGCTTCTGACCCCAGAGGACGTATTGGCCATAAAAGGTAATAAAATGAGGTTCCTTCAGCCCTTAAGGGACAGGGCAAATGGCCCAAACAAAATTCTCTGTTTCCTAAACACTAAAACCTGACTTCTTTCTCATAAACTACGATTTTTATTGTGTGCACAGTCTAAGAGCATGTTGGGTGAGTGGGTGATTAGGGCTTTACGTCCTGTATTTCTACACCAGTTGGGCTAATTAGGACTGGCAGGGACCATGGCAATGAGATGAAGGATGAAACAGCCATCCAACTTAGGCTTGACTGGGAATTGAACCCGGGACCCAGTGGTTGGAAGCCCAGAGCGCTACCTCTAAGCTAGGCCCCCGCCTTATCAGTCTAAGAACATAGAAGGACTGTCAACTGTGTGCCCAAGGCGACAAAGTACTGTTAAGGTTACAGTAAGTATCAAAGTTGAGTAATACTATTTTTGTTGATGGTTTTAATATTTGGCAAAGGTAAGTAATGCCTATACCTATTTTCAACAATAGGGCATGAAATACATGTTTTGATATTTATTTTAATTATCATCAGATTAGTGATTATTGGCATTTGTTTTACATCCAATCTTAGATTACGAACATCTCCATTTCAAATGAATTAGCTATTTCTTATTTTATATTGATCAAACTAATATTTTTTGTGATCCATCTATCTATATAAAAGCCTATGCACAGGTAGCAACCACCATCTTTCTATTTTCCTCATCTCTTATGCTAATAACAATCTTCTGTTAAGTACCCTTGAGCATTCTTTGTCCACAAATGGTCCACCTCATTAAGCCTTTTGCCTGCCAATCATCCAGTCAGCACTTGATCTCTTTTGTTTCCTCTTAAGAACCGATCAAATCTTGCTTGTTTGGTTCTGGGATTAGGTGCTGATGGGCCATCCATAAGATTCTGACATTTGTCAATAAGCAACTATGGAACAGATGCTTAAGAAAATAACTTCTGATGAGAAGTAAGTGGACCAATTCCTTTCATTATCTGAAGAGATAAAGAAAATTGAAAGACAGAAAATATTTATTAATAATTTGAACGAATAAAAGTGAAATGATTTTAGGTGACAAAAGAAATGGATGCGCTGTATCAAATAATTTACCTAAGATATTGGCTGATAATAATAGATATGTAGACAGATGGATAGACAGATAGATAGATAGATAGATAGATAGAAAGATAGATAGATAGATAGATAGATGGATAGTTGGATAGTTGGATAGATAGATGGATAGATAGATAGATAGATAGATGGATGGATGGATAGATGGATGGATGAATGGATGGATAGATAGATAGATAGATAGATAGATAGATAGATAGATAGATAGATAGATGGATGGATGGATAGATGGATGGATGGATGGATGGTTGGATGGATGGATAGATAGATGGATTTTTATTGATAGAGAGAGGGCAATTCTGACAAATGGATGTCTCAAAGTCTCAGTGCTACCGGTCTGATGCTTCGCCAGTTTATATGTCAGAGGCAGATACAATGATGAGATAAAAAGGCTTTAGCACATTACTCTAGGGATGGCATCTCAAATTTGATGTCTCAAGTTATTGACATCCAGCTGAGATGTAGCTCATGAGGAGTGCCCTGACTAGGAATCGAATTTGATCAGCGTTGCACACAGAAGTTAACTAACATTTTTGTTGGTTATATCCCGACCCCAAAGGCAAAATGTTAGCTAACTCCCAACTATGAGAGATATCACAAACTTATACTACACTAGCCAAATGTACTAATTTCTTTTATTATTTGTGTTTTAATGTTTTTATGACGCATGACAAGTTAAGTTTTGCACTCAGGAGGGAGTTAACTAACATTTTCCTAGGTTATTGCCCGTTCTGAACAAAAGGAAAACAGTCTGAGTGGAGTATAAAGTAAAATTATTCAGTAAATTGCCAGTAAATTTGATGCACTGTGCATTTAATTATTGTCATCAAAAAGTATATTATTTCACTGCAATTCTAATGAATACTTGGTAAAACAATAACATAACATTAGTCTGGGTACTTAAGCTTTACTAAGCATTTAATTCAGCAAAGCAATTGCTAAGTGCAATTATATTTTGTGTGGAGCAATAAATGTAATATTTGGTATTTTCTGCTTTTCCTGCCTTTCACTGTAAAAGCACTTTGGCTAATCATTGTTGATGAAATGACACGCATACACTCAAATTACAAACATCCCACACTGGCAATTCTGTGGGATGAAATTGAAGCTTTCTGCTTTCAGTCTAATGGAAATACTAACAGGACACTCTACAGCTAAGCTAAATATTTAATGTATTTTCATCACAATGTCTACTTGACATTAGTAGCAAAACTAATGGCTTTTGTCATCACTACAGTAGTACCATTATGGCATCAGAGGATCATGCCGCCCCCTCGGGCTATTTATTAATAGCCTCAGGGTTAATAAGTATGATCAGAAGGTTGTGCCCCCCGGCGCTAGTGCGTCTTGACCTTAAGCTATGACGTATGGTGTGCGTTCAGTATCCGTCCAAAAAGCCCCTCAGGGCAAAATGTAATGTTTGTTAAATATATTTAAAAGGCTATTGTTAATATATATATTAGCCTGTTATAGTACATCATGCACCATGCAATGCTTAAGCATTGGTATTGTCAACATTACATACATTGTAGTTTACTATTATCCTTTTAGGGAGAGGGCCAATTTATTTTAAAAAGGCAGGAAGCTTATATTAGATGTCATTTGATATTAACTCTCTGTTAAGCAACACAAAACACAAAGTCTCATGCAACATATATATATATATATATATATATATATACTGTTTTTAAGCTATATAAAGCTCATTATAGTTGTGTATTTCCTTATTAACTTCATGAAAAGCAGCACAAAGCTAACCATTTTGTATTTACACTTCTTTTGCTTATGCTCTCTAGTGTAGCACTAGCATGTAGCATGTAGCATGTAGCATGTAGCATGCCTTTCATCCAGGCTGACATATTATCCAGCATACATTCAACTGCTCTAGAGAGATGCTGACTGAGTACTGACATCCATAGGAATGAAACCTGGCTGGCTGTTTGTACCCCGAGGTCTTAATGAGAACCTGTCTCGCATTGGTCAGCTTTTGACATCAAACACAAACCGCTGTGCATTGCTAATTAGACAGGTGTAAATCTGTGATATCATTGTACTATACTCATTACTTTGACATAGCCATTTTGTAGAAAAAAATCAAAAAAAACAAAACTTATAAATGCAACAGTTTATCCAACAAAAAAAAAAAAAAAAGCACGAAACAGAAATACATGCAAACTTTCACTCCTTTAGTTAAAAAAAAGAAAAGAAAAGAAAAGTCAATATCATAATCAGTTAAACAAACTTTCTTTCACACCGTTAATTATTAAAAGATAATCCTTAAGCATAAGCATTCAAATAAGGAAAAAAAGCATTTAAATAATGAAAAAAGCAGAAAAAAATCATCTAAACAATCTTTCTTTCTTTCACACTGTTAATTGTTAAAAAATAATACTTGAACATAAGCATAAGCATACCAATAAGTCAAAAAAGCATTTAAATAGGGATAAAAGCAAAAAAAGAAGCAAACAAAGCAACTTGTAAATAATGAAGGACAATACATATAATCGTTAATGGCAAACAAGCACAGTGTACATCAATAGTGAAATAAAAACAATAAAAAGCACAGCAGAAACAGAAAAAGCAATGGCAATGTCAATGTCAATGGCAATGTCGGTGTCTACATTCTACATGCTAAAGTCTACATGCTAAAGTCTACATGCTAAAGTCTACATGCTAAAGTCTACATGCTAAAGTCTACATGCTAAAGTCTACATGTTACAGTCTAGTCTTCGGGCTACAAGTCATCATATTAGGGCCTTCCACCGTTACGTCCTCTAAGGCGCCTCGGCAGGATATTATTTAGATCCAAGCCGGCCAGATCTCTTCGGCGGGGGGCACCGGCCCCTACTGCTCCGGCTGCTCGCAGCAGGTCTACAGCGTGCCGGCGACGCGTTATCACGGGTGCCGCTCGAGGTTGTGCGTGGTCATTGTTGCGTCTTTCCAATGCTCTAATCATCCACCTTGCCATTCTAACTAGCATAACTAGGAACAAATTACGTTCATCGACATTTTGGAAGTCTATTAGCATGTCGACATTCCATATATAAACAAGAATCAGCCTTGCCAGTAAGCGCAATGCTATATTCGCAACTACGTCGCGAAATCGTAGAAAGAAGTAGTCTCTCATCTGGAAGTTGTGAAAAAAGAAAAAAAAAGATACATTTATGAGACATTGAGCATTACTGAAATACAGTCTGTGTTGCGCGATTAGCATCAATCGAAAGAGACAATTTACTAAGTTGTGTGTGCATTAGCCCAAGGCATGCTTAGTTGACACAACAGTTACTATGAGGGTCACTTGATAATTGACCTGATTGAAGGATAACACAAGAATGAACAATACACCCCCCTCTATGGTGCCACGGCTTTCACGCATCTGTCAATCTTATTACAGTGAAACTATAATGTGCTTGTGCACAGGAAAAACAAAAGCAAAGGAATTAATTTTTGACAACTAACCTAACTAGACCTAGGCCTAGAAGGATGTGGTAGCACCTCTAGTGCTAGCATCCAATGCATACAGACAGCAGCCTGTGCATTTGCAGCATTTCGCCATCAGATGAAAGGGGCATAGGGCTACAGCTATACACTTCAAGCAGCAGTTTACTGCATACATTGGGGGGTCATTGCAGCGTGCGTGGGTGTTAATACGGGCATGAAGGTTGACCAAACTCACCAAAATGCAAGCCGTCAAAATAGCCCCTATAACACCCGAAATGACTGTCCATATGATCACACCATTTAGGACTGCAAGGGGTGCCATAGCGGGGGCGTGTTTAGGACCGGCATCTCTCAGTATCTCGTTTACCATTGCTACAGCGCCCGGGCCTCGCCTGGATGGGTGTGTCGACTGCACTACAGGGGGTCTGTAGGACGTTGTCTCGCTGATGCACATTACTGCAGGAAAATCATCCATGGCGCTCGCGCATTGCTCAATCGAAAGCCCTATCACCATCACACGTTCAAAGCCAATCGTGTCTGCAAGGCTTACAGTATCGAATCCGTGGCTCGTCTTAATCGTTAGTCGTCTGCCTAGTCTGTAATCAGCCGTGAAATAGGGTGCCGCCGTTATTTGAGTGCAGATCACTTCTCCCGATGAAGTACAGCGACATTGACCAGTGTTTCCGCATATCCAGGCATCGCTCGGGCATATACCCATGGCGAAAAACAATAAAATCCAGAACATTGTATTCTCTGTAATCATGCAATCAATTAAGCAATGGCTTATACGTCTTATGTCTCCAAAATACCGATGCTTTATGACGCTGAGCTTCTGCTAAGCACCCCAGCCCCAGCAGGGGGTAACATGATCATTACGTAACAAAACAAAAGACAGGGCGCACGTGGTCCCCCATTGAACAATAGAGGGGTATAATCTATTCAGGCTGTAAGTTATATTCACTTATATTTCTCAAACACTGCTTGCTACTGCTGTTGTTGCTGCTGATTACATGTGACAGCCTAATGAATATTATGCATCAAATAAATACCATAAAGAGACACAAAAAAGTGCAGGAACGCATTTCTGCAGAAACTTGACCGCTGATCTTAATCAGTGAATTGTATAGCATTGTATTGTATTGCATTGTATTGCATTGTGTTGTGCTGTGTTGTGTTGCGTTGTGTTGTGTTGTTTTGTGCTGCATTGTATAGTTGCGTACAATGTAGATCCTCAGTAGCATTCAAAATGAGTGTTATATAGTTCAAAATACATATACACAAGAATCTTTTTGATCATACCAAGCCGAAATTTAAAGTTACATCGCATGAGGATTTTTTTTCTTTTTTTTTTGTTTTAATGGACAATGTCAATAAGCAGGTCATTACAGTCAATGACCCCCGGGGGGTCGGCAGTTCATCTGATGCGACCGTTTTGACTCAAAACGCTTAGTCCGACAGCTGAGTCAAACTGCTGAACGGCGTTTATGGAAATTAAGCATGTGCGTTTACCTGGTATAGATAAGAGCCTGCCCCCCTGTGTGACCTATGACGCCGCAGCGGTCAGCGATCAGTACATGCCTCCATATACAATACAGCATCTTCAGCCTTTGATGTTGAGCACGTGGTCAAGGCTGGTGACCATCTGAGTAAAAACAAAAGACCACCCCGCTATCAGGGCTACTGCCAGGGGCAGAAAAAGTCATATAAAAAGTATGAGCTCTCTGGAAACTCCATCACATCGGTTGACTCTTTGAAAGAAGAAAAAACTCTGCTCATCGCATCTCGGCACTGCTCTGGTCTTCGGGAACTCTTCCTTGTCTACTCGATACTTCAACTCTGA
This sequence comes from Alitta virens, assembly GCA_932294295.1. Classification (NCBI taxonomy): domain Eukaryota; kingdom Metazoa; phylum Annelida; class Polychaeta; order Phyllodocida; family Nereididae; genus Alitta; species Alitta virens. The sequence goes on along the minus strand of OW028580.1, from coordinate 3,279,410 downwards.
ATTTTGGACCAGTCTTTTCAGTCAAAAAGGTTAGTGAAAATGTTTATTTTATTTTTAATTTTTTTAGGCCCTTTACTCACATAGACTCTGAACTAGTGTCACTGATATGTGTATACCATTTTATTAGCAATTGTTGTACAGTCATGAATGTATACAAGCTGGTAATGCAGTGACATCTCTGGTAATAATTGCGGAATATATAATAATAATAATAATAATAATAATAATAACAATAACAATAATCAGTCCACTCGCTTAGCTCTTATTACATAACCTTATCACCCATCGCCAATATACTGTCTACGTCGCTATGGCCTCGTATAGAGCCCCAGCGAATAAATAAATAAAATTACTCGCTCGCCTAATTTCTATGGCATACAACTGTATCTATGAACCTAGCTAATTAATTAATTAATTAGCAATTGCACGCCTTCTTTACGCTATATAACAGCAAACAATGTTTTTCTACATCTCCAACGCCTTTAAGTATATTTAATATACTCGAAGGCGTAAATTTCCTACACCTATAATACGAGTACACTAGAGCGTAAAAACCGCAATTAACATTAGAGATATGCTCATAATTGATCGAACAATGATCGAATTGTCTCATAAACATGTTGATTTCATCATTGTAGGCCTTCGCACCCAGGGCATCGAAAACTTCCAGTCTTGTGTCATCATCACGTCTGCCTGAACTATGAATCCTCAGGAAAAGCCAGTGGCCGACATCTCCGCGTAAGTACGAGTTTTCATTGCAATTAACAATGTAGCAGCCTCTGCTGGTCGTCACGTATTTCAGTGCATTACACGGTATAACAGCCATCACGCTGGCCGATGTTGCAGCGTCATTCCACAGTATTTCATAAATCCGGTCTGTGTTCATGTTAGATAGATGTTGCGAGCGTAGTCAATCTGGAATAGCCCCGGATATGTCACTTTCGTTATCATTACGGCCGATTCTGGGAGAGGTGACTTAAATCTGAGCTCTATTCTGACGCAGCCGTCTCGCATCACTGGGTAGAAGTCGTCATAGTTCTGAGGAGCCAGGTCAATAGTGAATAAGCTGTAGCCCTCTTTGTATTCCTCTCTGGTGATCCTCGCCTCGCTACTGAAATTAGCTTTTTCTCCATAAAGCTGGGAATAGCAGTGTATGTACTTCCCCTCTGCAAAGTCAATGCTTAGTGGGCCTGAGGGCGTTGGCATGCCTGATAGACTCACATTGATGTATGCTATGTCGTAGTGCTTGAAATTGTATGGGTTCTTGACCAGGCTACCACTCATTGATTCGCCAGACACGAACCCCATCACAATCTTACTCGGTATCCTGCCATTGTACGCATCTTCTATGTAATAAGAGGAGGTGTCCTTGGCCAAATTAAATTTGCGTAATTCTTCTTTCGTATAGAAATACTTTGCCAGTGAGATCTCCTCTTCCATGACTTTCTGGTGGCTTAGTAACACGAGATTTGAAGGTGTCACGTGTTTCAGAACGAGTGTAATGTCCTTGATCTCTAGTCTGTAGTCTCTCTTGCCGTCATTGGAACTCAGTAGTCTGAAGTTACTAGAAGTAGGTGCCAAAGTAATGTCCATTGAGACGCCGTTTAAAAGTAACTTGTTCACTTTAAAAACATCGACGTCTACTTTACTCATTAGCTCCACAGTTTTGCTTGCACCCAGGAGAGCCGCTCTCTTTTTAAATCCCTCATTCCCACCGGACAGCAGGGTCACGTCGTCCATACAGCGTGCTGTGTCCTTCGTGAACAAGGCGCATTCTAACTCAGAGTCGTTTAACTCGCGCTCTCCCAGTAGAGTATTTATTAAAGCCTTGTAGCTGTAACCAGTCTGACCTCCAGTCACCACTCGATCATTAAGTCGCACCTCCACTTGATCCCAGAGAGCATGAGCCAAATTGTTGACAACACCGACACTCCAAACACCCTCAGACTCTTGCTCCGCTGCCGCTGCTGCCAACGTTGCTGATGATGGAGCACGGGGGCCCTCGGAGCGGTCCTTTTGCTTTTTACTCCCCCTTGCAGGAATTGGCGAGCCATCACCTTTAACCAGGCGTACGCTGGTCTTTAGATATACACTGGATAGGTCTATGTATGCCGTGCCTGAGCCTGTCACGTGAAATTTCACGTCGCCCTCCGCTGAGAATTGATTGATCGGTTTATGAGGTAGATATTTAACGTCTGTCACCCCCATGTTGCTGAGAGGTAGGCTGAACAAATTGAGTGTGTCATCATAGGCCAGGTCAATCGATTCCAGGACCTTTTCACCTGCTGCCATTTCGACTGAAAATGTCCTTGAGCTTAGTGGTTTTTTTCTTCCTGTCACTGCTAGGCGTGTTAGTTTGAAGATGCTGCTTGCGTTTCTTCCCTCGTTGTGGCCACGACGTGCTGGATCTTGCTACTGAGTCAGATGAGCTTCCACCAGCCCTTTTATCGCTTTCCATGTTCAGATCAGCCCTGGCCATTTCATTAGACTGGCCTACTGGTGACACTATTGTCAGAGGTAAACTGGCATTGACTTTCCCACTATTGCTGCTGCTGCTGCTGCTGCTGCTGCTGCTGCTACCACTGCCACCGTCACTGCGTTGCTTTTTGATCACCACTGCCCTGGGGCGGTGTGACAGTATGCTCGTTTGACCCGCCGTTTTTTTGAAATGCTCAACCCAGGGTGCTGCATCCATGGCTGCTAGGGATTTGTATCTCGCCTCCATACTAGCTCTAGTGTGCACTTAGTGGAATGACTGGTTTCGTCGACAAGCTCCGGTAATACGTCACCTCGGGAATTCCTCAGCTCAATAGAAATATACTTTACGTCCGTCACTCGCAGCGGTGTGTAGAGCACTGAGTGAAAGCGTGCATAACTGTGGCGTTTTATTTCACCAAGTGCTATGGCTCGCAGCACTGAGCTGTATGCGTCTCCTGTTACAACTCCTTCCACGTGAGGGCATGTCACGTAGATGACATCCCATTTATTCAGGTCAGCACCGATTTGGGGCAGGGCTATCTCGATCAGTCCTAGGTGCCACTGCCCTCTAGCCCTCTCATTACGAGGACGCGTGAATGGCTCCGGTAGTTGCACTGTAAACTTGCCCGCAGTGTTGCTCGGGTTTATCTCCATTGACTGGTCGCTAGACAGATAAATATACATGTCTTTATTTATTTTTGCCCGCTCCTGTCTTCACTTTTTCCTCAGTCTCTTGCTTTTCAGCGGTTTGATTGTGGAGCTGAGTATCCACTGGTTATATTTACTGGGCCAAGACTGGTACTTAACTAGGCTTTCTTCTGAACCGTCACGCCTCACTCGTTTTTTGATCACTTTTTCAATTTTGAAGAAAGCGTCTGGGTCAAATTTCACAGGAGTCAGCTCGTGGGTGTAGAAGGGGCCATCGACTTTCTCCTCCTGATAGTCTCTGAGGTAATAAATGGCCACACCGTCTGAGAATTTCCTGGCTCTGATGGTGAACACTTCGCCTGTAAACTGCTCGTCGTAGGAACGAAAAAAGTTCTTCTGCCTATGATACGACGCTCGGACGTGGTCCCCCAATGCAAATTTGTACCGATTACGTGTCTTGTTCCTCGCCGTTGAAATGGCTCTCTTGAAAGCTCTATGAAGGTCTTTAGTAGTTTGACTGGTGACGTATTGGTAGTCCCAAATGTCCTGCTCGTTTTCCTGCGTGACACTCTCAGGGCTGGCTCCTATGCTCGAATGAATAGTGCGGTTGTACGATTCCACCATGGCCTGGAGCTCCTCCAGATAGCCGTAGCTACCTGTGTATTGGAAAAATTGAAACAGCCTCTTTTTCAGTCCTTTAATCATTGCCTCGGCGTAGTTGGCCTTTGTTTCTGTATTTGTAAAGATGTGCTTTACTCCCCTGTCTTTAAGTAAATCGCTGACCTGAGAGTTTGTGAATTCAGTCCCCCTGTCAGTTCTTATGAACTTGGGCATTCCTGCGTCTCCTGCTGCATCAAATATTTCTCCAAATCCGTGTTTCATGTGTTTACCGCTTTTACTTTTGACGGGCTGAGCCCTACAGTATCTAGAGAAGACATCTATAGTCACCAGGATGTACGCGTGTCCTTCGTTGGCACTCTTGAACCTTTCACCTGTCAACACCAGCAGGTCGCAGTCCCACATGTGATTCATGCCAGGCGCTATGACTCGCCTATACTTGACAGGCTTTTCGCGAGCTGACTTGTGTAGAGTGACAATGTCCTGCGTCTGGGCCCAGTGTTCAATTCTCCTCAGGCTTATCGAGTATCTACCTTCACTCTTTATAACCGAGTGTAACTTTGCTGCACTGGTGAAACTCCCTGGTGACCTGTGATTGTAAAATCGACGAGTTAAATAGCCATCTATGTCTTTGGGGAGCACCATTGTTATTTATTGGAGACTTTGATCCACGCACGACGTTTCCCCTTTCCTTTTGCGCTAGCCTCTTTCGTTGCTCCTTCGACAGTCTTAGTCTTAGTCTTAGTCTTAGTCTTAGGCCTATGCTTAGTCTTAGTCTTAGTATTAGTCTTAGGCCTAGTCCCAGTCCCAGTCTCAGTCTCAGTCTCCTCAGTCTCCTCAGTCTCCTCGGTCTCAGTCTCCTCAGTCTCAGTCTCAGTCTCAGTCTCAGCCTCAGCCTCAGCCTCAGCCTCAGTCTCAGTCTTTCTCCTTTTTCTCCTCTTTCTCCTCTTTCTCCTCTTTCTCCACTCCGAACCTCCTCCTCCTCCTCCTCCTCCTCCTCCTCCTCCTCCTCCTCCTCCTCCTCCTCCTCCTCCTTCTTCTTCTTCTTGCTCAGTTTCGGTTTCGGTTTCGGTTTCGGCCTCGTATTTGTTTTTCATATAATGTAATATTCTCCGTAATTTAACGTTTGAGATTAAATTCAGTGGCACTCCTCTCTGCAGCATGAGCCAGTACAACTTGTGGTGACCGGTGGGCACTGGGAAGGAGCTCGACTGCGTGTGTAGCAGCAGGTCGACGTAATAGCTTTCGTAGTCACCTTCGCCCTCGCCTGACAGTAGATAGAGTATGGCCCGGGACTTATTCACCAGCGATTGGTCTCTCAACCTTGACTCGATTTCGCTCATAATGACACCGGTCCGAAGGCCAGTCCGAAGGCCAGTCCGAAGGCCAGTCCGGCCCTGTAAGCGATCCTTAGAAGTGGACCTACCCCGTTTCATCGTATTTCCATTGAGAACCGGCGCCCCCCTGATCTCGAGGTGCCCGCCTCCGGCGCTAGAAGAGGGCCCTGCCTGTACCTCACCAGGCACTCGAAAGGAGGGCACCTGGCCCGCAGCAGCCGCTGCGGCCAGGCGCCCGGGCTCATCTGTCGTATATTTTTTATGATTCTCCAGTAGACTGTGGTATTTTTCCTGAGGAATCACGTAAACTTTCTTGTTAAATTTCATTGTCATTGTCATTGCCATTGCCGTTTTCTTCTCGCTCGAGGAGGCCTTTCAGGGGAGGTATGCAGAGTTCCAGGAATTCGATCAGCGTCTTGTAGTGTCTCGCGTAGAGCTCTCTCAACTGTTTTCGAGATGCCACCGTAGTCCTGAAGCTGGAGTTGGGGCCGGAGCCTGAGTTGCGCGATTTGAGCGAGGCAACTTTTGGTACTACTATTCTAGGTACTTTACGCAGCACTCCCTTGAATCTACTCAGCTCTAGATGCGGACTGTTGGAGATCCTCAAGTTGCCCTCTAATGTATTCAGTATGACCTCCGTTATGCACAGGAGTTGGTCCCTGGTGGCCTCTAGCAGTAATGTGCGACTGGAGCGAGCGGCCAGCTTGTACGTGTTCACCAAAAGCTCCAGAAAGCCGATACAGTCCTTGACTCTGTCAGGCATTATTTCCGCGTGTACAGCACTAGGGTCTCGCCGGGTAGGATGGAGGTGCACAGGCGAACGTCCTCGTCGCCTGAGCTAGTCAAGTTGTTCACGACTAGGTACCCTCTTGGTTGTCTTGTGGCGTCTTCGTGTGCTTCGACTAATCGCTTCGGAGTGCTAGGGAACATCTGACGAGAGAGGAAGTGTATCTGCTGTAGGTCCCTGCATGTCTTCATCAATATCAAGTAACTCGTATTGAGGCTAATGGTGCGCGAGTAGCGCGACTGATGGTAGACATTTTGCGATATCATTATGACCGAGATGCGGCCATGATGAACTTCTCGAGTAAACAGCGAGCACATTTCGCTGGAATTGCATATTTCGTCCATCAAATCGTCCAGAATCACCAGATTGTTACCGTCTTCGCTTTTCAGTTCTTCTATCAGCTCTCTAGGTGGCAGCCCGTGATGGAGAGTCAGATTAGGTATCAGAGCCTCGAGGTCTTCAAACTTTTTCTGATAAACGCCGTACGCGTACAAGATCTTCATCGGTGGTATAGTGTACATCACCCTCGAGTTCTTCACGATCGACAGGGCCAGAACAGTTTTTCCAACCATGGATGGCCCCGCGATTACTGTAGACGAGGGCGACTCGAACTTAAAAAGAGATTCTTGATCTTGATCTTGATCTCGTTCTTCGCGCTCCTCGAGCCCCTCGAGCTCGTCGTATTTTTCTCCTTCCGGCTCTAGTCCTAATTCTAGTTCTAGTTCTTCTTCTTCTTCGGGGCATTCTTTTTCTTCTTCAGACTTATTAGAGCAATGCCCTTTCTCCATGTTTTATCGTGGGCGAGCTATGGCGTAGCCTACGCTGTAAGACAGTACGACGTGTGCTATATGTCTTACGCTGCCTACAGTAATGCGCCTTAGCCAGTGCTGTATGTGCGTGCGTGTGCTTGTGCGGGTGTAGGCTCAATGATATAACTCTAAATATAACTCGTTCTTTTATTTATTTATCAACTTTATTTTATTTTATTTTATAGCCTAGCTTCGCAGGCCATGCGTGAAATACGCCAACTAGAGCTGATGCTGAATGGTGGTCCCAGTGGAGAACCTATGGATGTTGGTGGTACCGGCACTGGCACTGGCACTGCCACTGGTGCTGACATTGGTACTGAGCCTAATTCGCGGGGAAATACCAATCCTTCTCTACTCGGTTCAACACCACCTGCACTCCCAGTACCTCTGAGGACCTCAACTCCGAAGAGCGCTTTATTTTCACCTCCTACACCTCCTTCTCCTCCACCACCACCCCCTCCCAGCCCTGCTTCGCCTGTAGAAGAAATGGAGTGGAAAGAAACCGATGATGACGACGCCATTCTTTCTGCCGAAGCTGCCATGCTGAAGGTGTGTATATTGCGTTTGTGGCTGCGCTTGTTTTTTTTGTTTTTTTTTTGTTTTTTAGTTTGTGGTTACCCGAGAACAGAGTGACAATTTCTTTTTTTCCTTTGTACTCAGAGATATAGCCAACAGCTGAGCTACCACAGGAAGAGTGTCATGAAACTTGAAAGTTTCATGGCCTGTTTCAGTAAACCGTCACCGCTGGAGGGGGAGCCACCAGCCAAAAAGGCCAAGTTGTCCTGCCCGGTGTATGAAAAGAGACCGAGTGGTCGACGTAGAGAAGCATCGAATGTGTATGTACATTTCTATATAGCAACACTATTACCTGGATATTACACTCTAGTGTATGCGGTTATATGCCGGTAGGGGTTGTTTTATTTATTTTTATTTTATATTATTTTCTAGTAGCAACGTTGAAAATGCTCAAGTAACGCCTCTATCTCGATGGACAGTCAGGAGGGTGCTCAATTTTGAGGCCAACGATGACGATACAGATGCCGACACCAGTGCTGACACCAGTGCTGACACCAGTGCTGGCACCAGTGCTGATACCGCTACTGCTACCGCTACCGCTACTGCTACTGCTACTGCTACTGCCACTGCTACTGCTACTGCTACTGCTACTGCTACTGCTGCTGCTGTTGCCCAAGGCCCTGAAGCAGCCAATCCCCGGCGATCGTTCACCTTCACTCGTCGTGTCATCAATGGGTAAGTCGAGTCGATTGCTATATAACACCAGAGGGACCTATATTTGTATATATATATATATATATATATATTTATTTATTTTCATTTATTTATTTATTTTTATTTTTTCCCCCTAGCATTGTTGAAGATGGGGAAGTAGCCGGCCCCTCAGGGGTTCCACCACCCCAACCTCATACTCTGTCCGGTGGTGAACCACCGTGTATACCAGACCCTGATCGACATAAGTGAGTGCTGAATTTTTTGAAAAGTGACAAGGAATGTTTTTTATTTATTTATTTATTTATTTATTTTTTTTTTTTTTGTGCCCCAACAGGGGAAGGCATATACATTTGCTAACTTTTTTCTCTCTCTCTCTCTCTTTTCAGTATCAGCAGAGATGATGTCGATAATACTCCGAGCGGGGGTAGGGCTAGGGATGCAGAGGATGAGGATGAGGATGAGGATAGCTTTTCGTGGATGAGGGATTTGGCTCTGGGGGATTGGTCTGACAGCTAGTCAGTATTTTACCAGAATTTATTTATTTTTATTTTTTTTTCGGCATACGTATCTGTCATTTATGTAACCATTGCTACCTCAAATGAATAAATAATAATAATAATAATAATAACACATCTATGTATTTAATTTTTTGAAAAACCATATTGACAATCACTGAAATGCTTTATTACGAAAGCATGTAGAAGGGCCTCCATAGGAGGTATAGCAGAAAACTTTTTATTAATTTATTTTGACTATATATATATATATATATATACACATATATACACATATATATTTTATTTTTATTTTTTATTTTTTTCATAGCTTAAATGAAATACCTCAAGTGGATCAGGGGGCCGAAGGCCAGGTGCTTGACGGGGAGCAGAGAGAAATTTTATTTTTAGACATGCTCTACGAAAAGAATATAATTGGTGCGGGTGTAGATGATATAGTCATGAATGAAAACGATGAACAGGCTGAGGAGGTGGCTGAGGAGGTTGTCGATGAGGGCCTCATTGAACCTCACATGATATTTGATGGCCCCGATTATGTAGTGAATTTCCACCGCCACATTGAAGTTAGGAATATCAAAGACATCGAGTTTGACGGTGGAGTTGCTCGAGAGACGGTGTACAGTGTGCATTTTAATGTAAACTGGGCTGGTGTTAATCTCAGGGACATCATGGGCGGTCTGGAGGAAGTGATCGAAACCATTATTACTCGACTTAATGAGAGCTATAATGCTCAAGACCTCGTCCGGTTTTTCATACAAAACGAGGCATTTTACAGCCCCCACTCTAGCGGCCTAATACCCCTGCACCAGCTCACCATTTTCAAAATTGTTGAACTCCTGGAAAGTCTGCTGCAGTCTGATGAAGATCTGTTTCTAGATGAGCCTCTAGAGATTCATGTGGGCGTCATTAGAAACCCACTGGTGGCCGGTGTTAGTTCAGGCATTAACTATATCGAAGACCTGCGTAGATTGAAATGCATATGTGAAATTAAAAACACAGACAATTTATGCCTGGCTAGGTCAATAGTGGTCGGCGTGGCCAAGGCAAATCTCGATGCAACTCCCGCGTCTAACAAGCAAGCGCACAATCTCGCTCAGAATGAGTACAAGAGGGTGAACAATGGTAAAAGAAATGCTCAGGCTGTTGAAGCTCAGAGGCTTCACACCACCGCAGGATTTGACCTTGAATATGTACCGGTTTTCACCGATATACCCTCTTTCGAAAGAGTAGCTAACGCACGAGTAGTGGTTTTTGGCCGAGGATCTAGTGTCAGGCCTATCTATGTGGGTGATGACTGTAGGCAGCGTACTATTTATTTATTATATCAGCGCGACCCTCTAGATCCAAAAGCGGTAGGTCACTTTCACACAATAATCAAGGTGCACTGTATCTTTGCAAAGTCGGCCTTTTGCTCAAAATGTTTGACGCCCTATGACAAGAGATATGGACATGCGGGCTGTGACCAGTGCTCATCCTGTAAAGCAGAGTCATGTCCTATCCTGGACATTGAGAAGCACTGCTGTCAAGTATGTAATCGCTTCATGCACTCTGTGGCCTGCAACCAGCGCCATTTAGAAAATGGCACATGTTCAAGTTCCCATCGCTGTAGAGGCTGTGGTGTGTTCTACAAGCCCGGCGCTGACCACAAATGCGGTACACGCGAGTGTAAGATTTGCGGAAAGCTGGTCACAGGTGTGCATTTCTGCTACATACGTCAACAAAAACCCAAGGCCGTGTCATGCAAGTATGTCTTCGCCGACTTTGAGGCTGACCCCACTGGCAAATTTCATTTGCCCAACCTGCTTGTGGCCCACTGGGAGTGCTCCTACTGTATCGGGGTGAGTTACCGCGACAATTCGCGCTGCTCACACTGCGGTACTGCATGTGACAAATGCACTGACAATGTCGACCCGAACGCTGCTAGGGGCAATGCTGAGAGAGACGTATGTATGATCGGTGGAGACTGCGGGAAGAGAGGAGTCGCCTTTTTTGGTGACAATGCTGCCACAGACTTCTGTCAATTCTTGTTTAGGCGTGAATTTGAGGGGTACACTCTGCTTTTTCACAATGGCCAGGCTTACGACGCATACTTCATGGCAAAATACATCTTCTGCAGCATGAGGAAGCTCCCTAAAGTCATTTATAGGGGGAGTAAAATTGTTGCTATCGATGCTGGGAAGTTCAGAATCATAGACTCTTTAAACTTCCTGACATTCCCTCTCAGTCAGATGCCCAAGGTGTTTGGGCTGCAGGGTGTTAAAAAAGGGACATTTCCTGTCTTTTTCAACCAGAAGGAAATGTGGGACTACGTCGGCCCCATGCCCCACCCGTACTGCTACAGAGTGAACAGGATGAAGTCAAAAGCCAGAGAAGAGTTCACAGGGTGGTACGTTCAGCAGAGGGGTAAGGTCTTTGACTTCAAGAAAGAGATACTCGCCTATTGCGAGGATGATGTTAACATTCTGCAGGAGAGCTGTAACTCGTTCAGGAGCTGGCTCCTCGGCATAACATCCAGAGAAGAAGTTGTTGATGTTGGTGAGGGAGGCGAGAGAGAGGTTAAACTCATCGGAATTGACCCCTTCCAGTATAACACCCTGGCCAGTGTGTGTATGGCGACTTATCGCCACATGTTCTTGACCGAGAAGTACTCTGTCTCGCTCGAAGATGGTCGCAATGTGGAGGGCTACCTTCAAAATGACCAATTGCAGCTTGTTGACACGGCGGGTGGCTCTGTTGACATGGGTAGTGTAGAGATAAAGGGCATGGAATTTGTTTCAACCCCCTTTGCTAGAATGCCTTCGTGCGGGTTTGCAGGACTTGATGCGCACAGCCGAGTATCAATCATTTGGCTAGAGTACGAGGCCCAGAGACACGGAGTGACCATTCTCCATGCACGAAATGGGGGCGAACATCGAGTGATAAACCAAACCAAGGATGGGTGGTTGAAACTGGATGGTTACCATCAGGACACTGTGACAGGGAAAGAGACAGCCTGGGAATTTCTCGGCTGTGTGTACCACGGGTGTAGGAGGTGTTACGGTGGCCCCAACACACCCGCTAATGTCAGGCACCCCCACACAGGCGAAAGCCTGAAATCGCTCTATAAGCGAACAGACGCAAGGCTGGCGTATCTGAGGAGGGAGCTGAACTTCGAAGTTCACCTCATGTGGGAATGCGAATTCACGAACATGCTTACCACGAATGAGAGACTGCGCGAGATCGAAAGAAATTGTGAGCTGCTACCTCGCCTGGATCCACGGGCCGCTTTTTACGGCGGCCGAGTGAATGCGGTGAAGCTGTATCACGAGGCAAAGGAAGGAAAGAGGTTGGGCTATGTGGACATCTGCTCCTTATACCCTATGGTACTGAAGAATGATGTCTTCCCAGTAGGGATACCGGAGGTAATCATTGACCCCCCTCCTCAGGACATTCACAAATACTTTGGTCTCATTCAAGCACGCGTCAGACCTCCTAGAGGACTCTATCACCCCTGCCTCCCCCTACGTTCAGGCGGTAAGCTCCTATTCCCACTCTGCAGCAGGTGTGCACACAATTCATCTCCAGACCCCTGTAAGTGTCCAGACTCTGAGCGTGACTTAGTAGGTACTTGGACGTCTGTTGACCTCGAAGACGCCCTCAGAGTAGGCTATGTGGTAATTAAAGTGTTCGAGGTCTATCACTTCAGGGAAAGGGCCAAGTTTGACAGGTCCCAGGACACTCCGGGGCTGTTTTCAGATTATGTTAACTTATTTCTTAAAGGGAAACAGGAGGCATCGGGGTGGCCTTCTCCGGATATGACTGAAGAGGCAAAAACTGAGTACATTGAGCAGTACGAGTCTGTTGAAGGTATTCGTCTTGACAGACAAAGCATTTCACTCAATCAGGGGAAGAGGGCCACGAATAAACTGCTCCTGAATAGCTTCTGGGGTAAGTTTGGCGAAAATAATAACCACAGAACGCACAAACTCACAGAAACAGGAGCAGACATTTTCAAACTGCTGGTCAACCCATCTATCACTCTCCGAGGTATGCATGTCTTGGACACCAATCGCTGCATGATTGAGTATACGCACTCGGAGGGGTTCCTCCCCGAAATGACGCATGTGAATGTTTTTATTGCGGCTTTCACCACGGCTAATGCAAGGAGCCGTCTTTTCAACGTCCTGCATAGTCTGGGGGAAAGAGTGATCTATTTTGACACCGACAGTGTAGTTTATGAATATACAGAGGGGGACGATAAGCAATATACACCGGACATGGGTGATCACTTAGGTCAGTGGACGAATGAGCTGGGGAGTAACCAGTTCATCTCGCGCTTCGTGAGCAGTGGGCCGAAATCTTACGCATTCTTGACTAATGACGGCGACAAGACAACGAAGCTCAAAGGCTTCACTTTAAACTACGAAGTCAGTCAACTTTTGAACTTCGATAGTATCTGCAAACTGGTGTTGTTCTGGGCTGACCCTGACAACAATCCACTGAGTGATGAAGATGTCGGTGATGAGCAGCCACATGTTGCGGTGCCGTACAGTAAAATAAGGCGTAATAAGTATGAATTTAAGCTTTTCAATAGAGACGAGATCAAAAGGTTCAAAGTGACTTACTCGAAGAGACGCCTCATCCCGGGCACATATGACACTCAACCTTTCGGTTTTTAGGTGAAATTCCTCATTACCACATTATTCGGCACTTTACTCCAGCTCCAGCTCCACCAACACTACCTGTCCACCATTTTCCATGTATGACTATATTTTCACAGTAATTACCCTGTTTGCATGTAATTGTTTTCTGTGTCACTCTATATTATGTATATTCTTCAAAAGCATCAATTTTGGCCACTTATTTATTGTGTAGGGTGCATTTCACACCAACTGTATATATTTATTTATTTATTTATATATATATTTATTGTTACTGTCAAGAGAAACCGCAATGAAATGTATTGACATTAATGTGATTCCGATAATAAATTATTGTCTGTTTAAAATATAAATATCATTTACATGTTACTATTTACTGAACACTTTAAGGACAGCCACTAAGCACTAAGCACTAAGCACTAAGCACTGCGCACTATGCGCACTATGTACACTATGCACGCTATGTACGCCATGTACGCTATGTACACTATGTACGCTATGTACACTATGTACACTAAGCACTTCCAGGCTTTAACGTGTAATGGCACTTTTCACTAGAGAATTATGCTTTGAAATTGGGCCTTTTCACAATGAAAATGGAAATTCACGGGCAACCTTCTTTTTTACCTCATAAAAACAACAGACATGGAATTTTAATCTCAAAAAATTTATTGCAAGCAATGAAGAAAAAAATAAAAATACATTTTACACAGTGTACACACACACACATAGATGTTGCATTGAGTAAATAAGTGCTGACAGAACATGTTAGCTGGACACCGACTGGGTATTTTGTTTTTGCACAATCTTCATATAACAAAAATCAAGCAGACGAGCTGACAATTCAATAGGAGGTGACAAGGCATATTTAGTGATACTTTCCTTAGACCTCCCAATGCCACCCACATACACAAAAATGTCAAAAACATCACTCATGAAATACAGTCTTTTGTGATTCAGGCGGGCAGCAATTAGTTCGGCAATCTGAACGACATCTTTTTTGGTCACTTTCTCCAGAGCCTCATCGACAACATCTTCAGAAGGAGGTTGCATCATCAGGTCGGTCCATGAATGGCCTGTTTTGCGTAGCACTTCGCTGCTGAAGATGTACTCTAAAATTTCCATTTTAGTGGGACGATGTATGACGAGATCGATAACGTCGTAGCTGTACTTCACACCCTCATCAGGGAGGCCTGCTAAGTAGCCCTTGACACTTTCTTCGCAATCTTCACGAGTGGGGAATAAAGTGTGAGACTTCATTCCACGCTTCTCAACATTCCACTGATAAGCCTTGACTGTTGTAGCCTCCTCGGGATTCAGAGTCTGTCCCTCAGCATCCTTGGGTGGTGTAATGATGACCTGGTGAATTTTCTCCATAGCACCATGTAGTTTTTCGTACTCTTCTTTGCGTAGATTAATAGTCTTGCTGTGGTGGCATTCACTGACATCGGTGAGTTTTTCCTGTTCAGTCTTCGGGTGTAGAAAAGAGACATAGTGCACTGCCTCCTTATCGCCCCTCTGAAACTTGGTGATCATGGCAAACTGCCTCTTGGTAAGCCCCACTTGTTTCGATTCACCATTCAGAAGGGCATTGTAAAGTTCAGTTGATGCCTCCTTCAGCTTCTCAAAGGACTTCTTGGCAATATGGACATTCCTCCATTTGGAGGTGTCACAGCTGTAGCGTGACACTGTGACATATCCTGACTTGTATTGCTGTGCAGCATGAGCTATAACTCTTGTGTGCTCTGACAAACAGAGAGTCATTCCACTGGATCCCTGAGGAGTCTGAGTGTCAAGTTGGCTTGTTGTCATGATGTAGCTTGTGTGGTATATCTTTTTCAGCTCTTGAGAAATGCTTGATGGAGGCTCTGGAGCTCAGCATTTATACCAGGTAGAGTACATTGCCCTCGGAGAAGCCCACCATGCATGGTATGGCATCATGAGTAGTATCCAATCATCGATATCGCTGAGCGACCTTAGGGCACGTCAAGTCAACATCGCACAAGTGATGAGAGCTTGGCCCAATCATAGGACAAGAATGAAACTCATATGCCCGAGGGTTCACTCATCAGCTCCTCCTCCTGGACAACGTCGGAGCGGGGAGCATTATTCCCATTGATGAGGACAAGAGAGCGGTCCACAAATTGCTGTCTCCATTACCGAGAGACAAATTGACTATGCAAGTGATGATGACGATATATAGAATCACGACTTGACAAATAAAAATCACTTCATTTTTCGGTATAGTTTTACCGAATATCTTCCACAGCCTACTGCTAATACTTGTGCTACTCATGGTAGAGTTAATGTCCACATTGTGCTCTATTAATGGATCCCGGAAATGTTCGGTATTTTCAGGTTTAGCCTCTGTATGAGCACCTGAGATGTATTTTTCGGTGATATCCTCACCCTCCATGGCTGCAAGGTAGACTAAAATAAAATACCCCATAGCAGGTATATTATTCTTTTTAATTTTCAATAAACATACACTCAGCGCCACCTGTATGTGTAACTGTCTATTAGCACTGAAACACTTAATGATATGCGATATAGCTCATTTTAGTAAACGTTAACTAATCGTCGACGCCTGAGGGTGTGAACATCTATCGACTAAACGTCAACGCCTGAGGGCGATCATGTCCATTGACTCCTTGTAGTGAGCCCGGGGGGCACAACGTAATACCTTTGATCCAACAGAGCTATATAGCCCCGGGGGGCGGCATGATCCTCTGATGCCATAATGGTACTATTGTAGTGTCATCATTTGTCATCATTCTCTTTGAAGTAACACAAAATACTTTGTCTTTCCTTTTCAGAAACTTATGTTTGGTGGGCATATTTTCAAATTAGGAACTCAGACCGTTTATTTCACTCTCATTACAAGAAACAAAATAATGAAATGTGAAATATACAGTGAGCAGGCTCGAAAGGACTTTGTCCCCATTTATGTAATAAAGGTTCAATCAAAAGTAGTGCATTTTTTCCTTTTCCTGTTTTTATACCTGGGCCTAGGCCTTTAACAAGTATAGAACTATCATACTATGTTCTATGACAGACCAGGTATATTTAAGCAAACGAACGGTCTGAGGATTGAAAATATATTGGTCAACGCAGCAGCAGCGTAGACAGCACAGGCAGGGAGGGGGCTTTTGCGAGGCTTGAATTTGTACTATAATCAAACTTTTCTCAGCTTCTAATGGTCGGATCTTCACCAAATTTGGGTTGTAAGCTGTGCTTTTGTATCGCGGTTCTAATGGTATGTCATTTATAGCTATACTTCAAAAACTGTACGCAAGCGCAAGTTAAAACCGTTTTGGCAGGATTTCCTTATGTATTAAAGTGTTTACATCGTAGGCCTAGTGCTGCAAGCACTCTATACACAACACCAGGTATCTATTCCCTTTTTTTAAGAATATTCTTGTTATATTAATGGGTCAAATCCAGTGAACTGTGCACCATAGATATTGTAAATGTACCAGTCTTTGATGATGTAAATGTCGTTACACTTAGAGATTAGATAAATTTTGACGTAATTAGAGAGACCTGTGAAACTGTGTGTATGTATTTTCTCTCTTAGAATATGTGGACTGGAGTTGAATTTGAAGGATTTTTGTGCCTGATGCAATTTTTGGCAAATTGGGGTTTTACTATGGGTAGGTGAGAATTATTTGTGTTTCTTGTGTTATATTGATGATTTTGATGGTTTTTCACAAACATAGAACTGAGAAAATAAAAAGGCAGCCTTTCCTGTTCAAGATTATATCTTCAGATATTCTTATGCCGACAGAATATCTAACAATTGTATCATAAAATTGCATAAAGGCAATGTAATGAGATTTTATTTTGTATTTTTACTCGAGTTCTTTTTTATCAAAAATTTCAATTCCATCAAATCATCTTTATTATCAAATTACTTTTTAAGCTTCTATTTAATTTTCATTCAAATGACATGCAATTTGGCCTCCTGACACGCTTCATTCAAATGTTTATCACACATTGCTGACAAATTAAAACAGGGCACATGTGTGAAAAATCTCGAAGAAATTTAAACCAATAGAAAATTAATAATTCATATTTCCATGTTTACCACAATGGAGTAGTTTAAGGCAAATAAATATGCTTGTCGTGTCCCATTGAAATTGTTCTGTGTGAGTTCAAAATGGCCTCATGAATAATTTTGAATATGGTGTGATTATTCATTATGAGAATAATAGTTTTTGACAAAGGTGCAGTATTTTTGTTGGTATCCATTTGTGTCAGAACCACCGCAATTACACTTCTTATAGTATAATTCAAAATAAAGGTCCATTTGTTTTTTGGTCTCATCTTCGCATGCATGCCATAGGGAAGCACAAAATAGATTAAATGTTACCAAAAAGTCCAACCCCAACTTTCTAACCCATAGAAAGCCATCTCTATGCAAATTAACATCAAGTTTCTTACAAATATCAATTTTTCAAGATGGACAATATTTGTGGTAGGTAAGTTATTCATATGTGATGGGTGGGGTTTTCTTTATCGCATCAATGGTGTATAAATAATGTGGCGCACATCTATATTTGTTCGTTATTTTTAACTTTAATGGATGTGTCCATATATGTACAGTCATCAACCAAATAATCTTTGATGTCAAAGGCACACCAGTATATATGGTTGGATTCAGATTCTCTTCTCAAGAAGGATAAAACTTGATATATAACCAATAAAAAGCCTTTATGGGGTAATTAGACCAGGAAACAGGACCACCCTAGGCTTGTGTACCTGTTATATACTCCTTACCAACAATTATGGTTGGTTTTATTGGTTTGCCCCCTCAGCAGTACTCAAAAACATACCTCAAGGGAGTGATCGAGTAGTCTTGAATGAAAGTCTTTTTAGTGTTACACTGTGCCCATTATAATAGCATTCAAAATAAATGTCCACCTGTTTTCGGTCATAATTTTCAGGGCAGCATAAAATGGATAGAAATGTTAGCAACACATCAAACTCCAAAGTTCTAGCTGATAAAAACGCCTGTAAATCAATAAAAAATAAAAAGGACCTGTATACTCTCCATTGTATTTTTGTCTTGAGTACAATGCCTTCTCAAATTAAGGAGTGCACAGCACAAAAAGAACATGACCAAAACAAAAGATAAACATCTGAAAATGCAAGGAATACTTTCATTATCAACAAAGCATATCCTGCATCTCTGTGGGTGTCCTTTAATTGAATGGATTTAATTATGGCATTGATTAAATATTTAAATTAAAAATAAATTTACTTGAATTTTCATTGAATTTTGAACCTGAAAATTGAGACAACCTCAACATTAAGAATAGTAGTTTCATAAAAAATGTCAGTTACGGTAATGGAATCGTTTAATGTGTAGTGACTTGATCAAAAGGAAAAGTCACTTGTCCAATCATAATGTCAGAGTTGACCAACTCTCCCAAAAGGAAGATTTGTTTTAGCACCGCAAAACCAGCTATGCATGAGATAAATGATTGGAACTAATCATCAACTTACTTGCATAACTTAGATGCACCATGGTTTGATCTGTGTCCAGTTACTCCCATTTGGGCTCTCTTTGAGCTATTTCTTTCTCTTTTTTTTTTTTTTTTTTTTTTTTATTCCTTTTCGTATTATTTTTCAGTTTGTAAGGTGGCATCATGAGCATGATAAGTGTTATAATGCAGAAATCATCAAAGTAGGATATCCATAATTTGTCAGTTTAGCCACAAAATTACAGAATCTGGATATTGAATGCCGGATGGGCCGACTTCGTGCCAATGTTGGCAATCAGTGATCTAAATTCAGCTGATGTTTAGCCAATGAGGCATATTGCCTCAGAATCAGAATCAGAATCACTTTATTGTCCTTTCTGTATACAAGTTATTAACAATTTGTATTAAAAAAAAAAGTAATGGACGAATATTTGAAAGGACTGGGGACCACTTTAGGACAAGACTTTTTTACATGGATGTAAGAGGAATGCCTGCATGCACAGACCTCTCAGACAGTGTGAGGGATGCTACTGCATGCTTCCGTAAAATTTCACTAAAAGAAAAACCATTAAAAAAAAAACCTAAATTGTCTTCTAAAACAAAAAAAAAAAATATATATATATATACATATATAATAACAACATAATTATGCATAACTGAATGAAAAAATATTTTTTAAATTCTATTGCATATGTAACAATTTACAATCAAGCATTCACTGGGGTAAGAATGAATAATTTTTTTCTTTACATATAATTTATAGCCAATCAGAGAGTGCGAATATATCTTTTCTTTAATTTCAGATTTCATACTATGCATGTACATGTACTTCACAGTATAGAAAGACTAATACTATGTACATGTATATATTCCATATAGCAGCTGGGTGATCTAATGGTAAGACGCTCGCCTGCTTCTCTGAAGGACCCAGGTTAAATCCCAGGCCCAGGCACTCTTCATGTCCAAAATACCATTGAATTTTCATTGAATTTTGAACCTGAAAATTGAGACAACCTCAACATTAAGAATAGTAGTTTCATCAAAAATGTCAGTTACGGTAATGGAATCGTTTAATGTGTAGAAACTTGATCAAAAGGAAAAGTCACTTGTCCAATCATAATGTCAGAGTTGACCAACTCTCCCAAAAGGAAGATTTGTTTTAGCACCACAAAACCAGCTATGCATGAGATAAATGATTGGAACTAATCATCAACTTACTTGCATAACTTAGATGCACCATGGTTTGATCTGTGTCCAGTTACTCCCTTTTGGACTCTCTTTGAGCGATTTCTTTCTCTTTTTTTTTTTTTTTTTTTTTTATTCCTTTTCGTATTATTTTTCAGTTTGTAAGGTGGCATCATGAGCATGATAAGTGTTATAATGCGGAAATCATCAAAGTAGGATATGCATAATTTGTCAGTTTAGCCACAAAATTACAGAATCTGGATATTGAATGCCGGATGGGCCGACTTCGTGCCAACATTGGCAATCAGTGAGTGACATTCAGCCAATGAAGCATATTGCCTCAGAAGTACATGTAATTCACAGTATAGAAAGACTAATACTATGTACATGTATAATATTATATTCCATATAGCAGCTGGGTGATCTTATGGTAAGACACTCGCCTGCTTCTCTGAAGGACCCAGGTTAAATCCCAGGCCCGGGCACTCTTCATCATTTGTTCATGAGCAAAATACCAGCGGGATGTAGTTCAGAAGAGGCGTTAGATTGGCGGTCCCTTGTGATCAGTGTCTATGCTGATGCAAATAAAAGATTTCACCCATGAGGTAAATGTGTAACATGGGTGGACTCCTTCTCTCTCTCTCACCTCATCAATCAACCCTCGATAGTGGCAAAAACGCACTTTCCATATCTATCTATCTATCTTTCTATCGATCTATAATACAGTTCTAATTGGAAGCTTTGTTTTTGCTTTCCCTATAACATGTTTTTTTTCATGCCATTAATGAGATTGTCTTTTGCAAATTATAGACACAGGAAGCCTGAAGGTTGCTTTACATATACAGTCTGTCGATGTATCAATCAGACAACTTTTTGATGAGACTCTCTGCTTCACCACACTCTCCTGAGTGGAAAACCAACTTTGATTATTGCGTTCATTATATTGGAGAGATGTACATGAATTGTATGAGAAACTGAAAGTAGCTGATGTTCTTACATCTTAGTACATATAGTTACTTGAGGGAAATATCTAGATTTTCCTCGAGTTTCATATGAGTGAAAATTAGCATGAGTGGGTAATAGTATATTTTTGACAGTAAAATATGTAGGTTTTGTTTTGTTAGTTTACAGTGGAACTTCCAATCATGAATTTCCACGATGTGGGTAAATTTCACGATGCAGAACTCCTTGAAAATTGGATTAGTATGTGCATTGTAATTACTCTTGGAGATCTTTCTGACAGCTTTCTCTTGCAGTATAGTGGCATGAATGGACTGTTGACCCCATGAAGTTACCCCATACATTAAGTGTGACATGGCTTATTGTTAGCATGGTGTTAATAAAAAATATTTTCAGTTCAGTGACTTAAGCTAATTGTACTGAGTCGACTTTCAAACCTCTTTACTCTCATTATTAAGATGGACAATTTGTGGTAGGTAAGTCAGTCATATGAGATGGGTGGGGTTTGGTTTATCACATTAATGGTGCATAAACAATGTGGCGCACATCTATAGCCAGGAAACATGACCACCCTAGGCTTGTGTACCTGTTATATACTCCTTACCAACAATTATGGTTGGTTTTATTGGTGTGCCCCCTCAGCAGTGCCCAGAAACATACCGCAAGGGAGTGATCGACTAATCATGAATGAAAGTTTTTTTAGTGTTACACTGTGCACATTATAATAGCATTCAAAATAAATGTCCAACTGTTTTCGGTCGTAATTTTCAGGGCAGCATAAAATGGATATAAATATTAGCAATACATCAAACTCCAAAGTTCTAGCTGATAATATGCCTGTAAATCAATAATAAATAAAACGGACCTGTATACTCTCTGTTGTATTTTATTTTTCTCTGTGGTAAAATAGTTTTAATGATGACACAGAATCTGTGAATAGCTTAGTAGAAAACTGAATGGAAATGATCATTTTCCAAACAATCAGTTTAAAATTAAAAGAAAGTGCTTGTCGTGTTCCATCACCATAAGTCTGTGTCCATTTAAATGGTCTCTGTCCCATCCTTCAAAATGATGTGGTGCCTCTGTCTTGAGTACAATGCCTTCTCAAATTAAGGAGTGCACAGCACAAAAAGAACATGACCAAAACAGAAGATAAACATCTCAAAATGCAAGGAATGCTTTCATTATCAACAAAGCATATCCTGCATCTTTGTGGGTGTCCTTTGATTTAATGGATTTAATTAGGGCTTTGATTAAGAGGAATGTAGCAAAAAAGTTAAAATGTTTCAGGTTAATTGCATGGGACGAAAATGATGATCTTTTCAAATTACATTTGAAATGTTGTTAGTTTGTAACCTGGCTCCTACATACAGGCATGCACATCATCCCTTCAATAAGCAAGAAAATCTCAAA
Source organism: Alitta virens (assembly GCA_932294295.1). Taxonomy (NCBI): domain Eukaryota; kingdom Metazoa; phylum Annelida; class Polychaeta; order Phyllodocida; family Nereididae; genus Alitta; species Alitta virens. The sequence goes on along the minus strand of OW028580.1, from coordinate 3,257,304 downwards.
TTTTTTTGGCAAACCTGATGGTTGGTTATCAATGATTTACAGTACTGATCCTCTTGAATGACAACCACAATATTAAAGCTGCATTGTCACTCAATATGACAGTGACCAAAATCGGTTGCATTCATTTCATTGTCTTCTAAAAAACAGTTTAAATCCCATCAGGGCCTTGCTAGGTTCAAATAGATAAACTTCACCTAGCATTTAATTTTTCATGCCATATAAATTGCCGATTTGTTTACATTGCAAGTGCTTTTATGGCCAATGAAATGAAGACAAGGCATAAACGGTTCGTAATGTATTTTATTATTCTGTGCCTTCAATTTTCATCCGATTTTCAAAATTCCAAGTTTATTATGTAAAATAATGTGTAGGTGTTTCGCTCTTTGCATGAATTGAAACAATTCTGACAAAACATTTTCACAAAATGACTGAAATCGCAAATCGGCGACGCTCTCCATCACGTTGCAATGAATAATTAGCTGAAATGTAAACAAAGTCGATGTAATAAATTCCGACAATACTTTCTAATTTAGTACCATCTAGACAGTTTGGGTTATCAAATTCATCAGTAAGAAACATTTTCTTTCATTTGGATAGCTTTTTTGTTGGTACAACAACCAACTGACAATGCAGCTTTAAGCGACCGTACTAAGTCTTGTGAAAATTTCAAGCATGCAGTAGTCATATGAAATTGTTAAGAGCTATGAAGTCTAAATGTGGAACTTAAAGGGAAATAGCCTAACTTATTGTAAGACAGAGATGCATAAAAAAAGTATACATATAGAAACAGAACCGCTGCAAAAAAATAGGCAGAATTCAGTATAAGCATGGCCCATGTTGCTGCAAAATATATGTCTCTTGTCCTTTATTGACTGATGCTGCTTTGGCCAGTCAGATTCATCACCTAATCTTACACCACACATGTAATGTTTGATCTGTCCCAGCAGATCTTCAGAAGCAACAACATACATCATCTGGTAGTCTGATGATTGACAGGATCATGGTTTTACCAGATGATTGCCTGTGGGTAGGATGCTGTGCAACGAGGTACCCAGCAGATAAGAAGACGAGAATACAATATTGAATGCCATTTAGTTGTTCATTTACTAATAGAATAAATGTGTGTCTTAATCAACTAGTATGAAAATTCCCCAACAAAGCAAGAATGAAGCATGCGATTGCCCAATCATAGACAAAGCAACAATAAAGCATAAGATTGCCCAATCATAGACAAAGCAACAATGAAACATGCAATTGCCCATTCATTAACAAAGCAACAATGAAGGCATGCCATTGCTTATTCGTAAATAAAGCAACAATGAAGCTCAATGCCCATTCCCCAACAAAGCAAGAATGAAGCATGCGATTGCCCATTCCCCAACAAAGCAACAATGAAGCATAAGATTGCCCAATCATAGACAAAGCAACAATGAAACATGCAATTGCCCATTCATAAACAAAGCAACAATGAAGCATAAAATTGCCGATTCATAAACTAAGCAACAATAAAGCATAAGATTGCCCATTCGTTAATGAAGCATAAGATTGCCCAATCACATTTTAGGTTGACAAATAAAGTTTTTGACAATTCATATTTGAAGTTTGTTGACTGCCCAGCTGGCTATGGCTTTGTTTGGCTAGATTCAGTGTCAGGTAGTGTCTCCTAGCTCTGGATAGTAACAGTTGAACTCATAAATGAATATTCTTCACAATTAGTATTGTCAACTGAATGATGGAGCAGATTGTAAAATCATTTAAGTTAAACATTGTATCCAGTGATTGGATAATTCACTTTTAAATTGTCAGATACCATACACTTCTTTTTGCAACTGTCACCTAATCGTTTTATCACCCCTACAGGTAAGAGTTGATGAATTAGTTCTTTTTTTTCATTTTTGTAAGAATTTGTATGACATGCTAGATCACTCTTTGGAATCGTCACGTTTCCTTAAGTGGGTGCCAAAGTCACCATAAACCAACTGGAAGGGCACTTGGTATTGAAGGCTTCAATAGTACAAATGACTTTTTATGCATCTGGCTAAATGTTAACAAGCCTGGGGTGGTCCAGAGTTCTGTCTTGATTACTCAATAAAAGCAGTTTATGAGACACAGGTCAGGGTTTAGTGTTTGGGGATCAGAGAATCTTGTTTCAGCCATATGGACTGAGCCTTAGGGGCCTAAGGGGCTTGGTTTATGACCTTTTATGGTCAGATAAAGTCCTTTAGGGTCAGAAGAACAGACAAGAAGATCACAATTAGGTGCAAAGAAAAGGGAAAATGTTGTGATAGCAGCCAAAGTAGTTGGTTAATGTGGAAAACTGTGAGCATGTTGATGTTTGCAAGGGTTGCATTTTCTTGTAAGGAGTAAAGCTCAAGGCAAATTATTTATTTTAACATTTAATGAATTGATATGTGGTCGACATTATAATATCAACAATGGCGAAGCATCCTCATACTGGTAGCAATAATGGAATTAATTTGTATTGACCTGATCTGGGAAATTTCAAAACATAATAATTTGTAAGATATAGTCAGCGGGGTGGCCTAATGGTTGAGGCATCCACCATTTCCACATTGGTCAGTTCTGCGTAAGGTGCTGGGTTTGATCCCCGGCCTGGGCACTCTTCATGAACTACATCCAAGCTGGATGTCATTTGGATGAGATGTTAAATTAGTGGTCCTTTGTACTCGGTATCTATGCAGAGGCAAGTAAAAGATTCCACCCATGGGGTAAGTGTATAACATGGGTGGACTCCTCCTCTCTCCCTCACCTCATCAATCTACCCTTGTTAGCAGCAAGAACTTGCTTATTAGGACTGCACTTTCCATTATCTATCTAGCTAGTCTGTGGTACAAGTCTTAAGCCTAGTTCACACTGTCACAAGTAATAGAGCCGAGTGACCATGGAGGGCAAAAATGGACCATACTTGCTCACTTGTGGCTATGTTAATCACGTATAAATTCTTTTGATGAGCGTTTGAATGACGTTTGTCGAACACTCAGCAAACCTCCATCGACTGCTCGGCGTACGTTTGTCGACACCAGTTAATCAAGTATTATTTCTCCAAGCATTTATGAGGCATGGCTTCTCCATGGATAGTCAAATGATTTAGCTTTACCAGGAGGATTCTACGGATCAGCACGAGTATCCATACATCGCTCGGAGAGTGAATTACTTATGGACAAGGTTGAGCAAGAGTAAAAAGATTTGGTCTTCTGCGCTCACTCGCCATGCCCATCCGTGACAGTGTAAACGCCCCTTTAGTCAATGATTCTTGAAGTGATACGATGTCTTAGACCTTCCCAGGCAAATCCAGCCCTAAACTGAAGGAATAGCTACATCTACCACTAAACTTACTTGTTTTGTACTTGTTTGAAACATTTAGCTCACATTATTGACAGTACACAGCATCAAAGCACTGGTAAAATCCGTTAGGCAAGATTTGGGCATCATGGTGGAGTAACTGTGTGATTGGCTGCTGCTGCTGCAGGCTATGGGGTATTATCATAATTTATTCATGTGGCCCATGTGGTCAGAGCTGTCAAACTAACAAAAACAATAAGATGGGCTTGTCCTCCATTCACAGTGTATGATATTCACTCATATGAATTGTAAAAACAGTTTACCTTGTTCAGAATCACTTTTCATAGCTTTAATTAATGTATAAACACAATTTCCAGAGTAAACAAAACCCTCGTGGTTCCTGGTGGTTGGAATTTGGCTCTGCCTGGCTGTGGTCACGTGACGCCAGAGAGAGTCCAGCCAAGTTTCAAATTATTTCGGTGTACACCAAAATCACTACAGCCAATTTTAAGACTGAAATATTCATTACTAACAAATGGATGGGCACAAAGCAAAGTGGTTTCTGACAATACACATCCTTCACTATCATTCAGTGGTAAATTAAAAGAAACTTTCAGTTTGACCTAGATATGAGACTTCATATCACTTAAAGAAAAGAGGACATGGAAGGGTGAAATTTTTCTTCAGTAACTGAAAATGGTGGATATTAAAATACTCCATATGTCTGCATTTACTACCCTTAGTACGTTTTCTTGTTGATGCATGGGTAAGTTTCTGTAAGGCTAGAATTTTATGATCGTTAGTTTAAAGCAGACATTCCTCTTGGTGCACTTTCTGCACTTTGGAACATGGAGCTGTGAACATTAATCTTTGCTCAGTGTAGATAAGGATCTTCATCCCTGTTTTATTTTTCTTTGAAGAATAACTAAATGCAAATGAAGCTAAAAAACGGATTCATATCTACTTCATTTTCATGTTTTTGGTCGAAAATTATGCATTGACATGTTTGGCTATCTTTTGAGTCATGTTCCCCAGCTTCAGACATGAAGCTATCGCAATGCAGGATTGTATCTTAGCTTTTAATCATTGTCAGTTGTGAGGAATTGCATAATAATTGCCTCTGGAGATATATTTTGAATGATAAATCTCATTTCTGGGATTTATTATGCATGTATTCCCCAAGACACATTCCTAAAATGATATTGCAGCTCAGAGTTATGCCATTTCAACACACTAAAGGATTACCTACCCCACAAGAAAATAAAATGTGATTCTACCCAACGGACATCAAGCACATTTCATGAAATATATTGCGCACAAACTGTTGCAGCGTAGCTCTTATTCTTTCAGATTTTTTATCATTATTACCTTTAGTAAATTATCTGATTAGACTTTTATTGTTATTACCTATAGTAAATATTAGATGATTGCATTATTCATGGAGTTAAAAATGTGGTCAAAGTTTCAGCATCAATGGTTTCTTAGATGCAACCCAGTTCACTAAGCCTGCCTATTCAGAAATATACTGAAGGTTCAACTAAGTTAATTACATTTTAGTTCCATGCATGGCTTTTTTTTAACAGCTGTTCCAGCATCGCATCCTTTTCACCTCTCACATAAAAACCACAAAGAAATACTACTACTTGTTATTAATCATGAGTTATACTTTTTTTGCATGGTTTTGTTCAAACTGGAGGGGCCCGGTGGCTCTTGTCAAGTGATGGTTATCCATCTGAAGGAGCCGTTGCAGATGTTTATGCCGAAGTTTTTGCAGATTATTATTGTTGTAATAATTAAATCTGGCATGTTATCCTAGTTCTTATTTAATGGGCCTGCCTAAACTTTTTTACCGGCACTGTATATTCCTACCTTGCTTCTGAATGCTTAATTGTCTAATTAATTGTGATGCCAGCATCCCTATTCTGGGTTTCATTTTGATTTTGTTTTGTTGGGATACTTTATGTGCCCTTTACACGAATAATTAGTACAACTGGAGTCTTGCATGACATGGTACTTTTTAGTCGTGTATGCTGTACAGATTTGCTCTGACATTACTGAAGGCACGAAGTTACTTTTTTGCCTTTTGATGATAAAGTTTTCAAAACTTAGTGACTTACTTTCAGAACTCTCATTACCAGAATTTCTTTTCATGACATACCATTGGCATAGATGTCAATGATACAGCTCAGGAGGAAATCATTCAATTCTTCTTTTTTTTTTTTCTTTCCCTTTTTTTTAAAGTTGCTCAATGCTGTATGTCTGAAGCTTGCCCTAGTGCCAGACGCAGATTAAATTAAGACTTTAAATACTGCAGATTTACCTCATGGGTGGGCCTTTCAGTTTCATCAAGTATAATGCACCACATTTATTGCTAACGAAACAGAGCAGCGATTTAGCTCACTGGGGACATAAAAAGCCAATATATGTCGCACAATGTCTAACAAGGATTAGTGGACCATGTCTAGTTTTCAAACAGCTGCATGTATTCTAAGCGCATCATATATACACATCCAGAAAGCCACATAGCGGCAACAGAAGTTGAGTTCATTACTCAATCTTGCTTTCTTCTAAAGGGGCATTCACACTATCACGTATAAGACCTACATACGACCAAAGACGTGAAAAATCAGGGAGCGTGCTCACTTGCAGCTCTTTTAACCACATATAAATTCTTTCCAGGAGCGTAAGTTAGACAGTCGTAGATCACTCACCAGACGTTCATCAAACGCTCACCGGACGTTCGTCAAACGCTAGCGGAGCATTTTACAAGCGTTCTACGAGTGGACGCGAGGGATTTGGTGTTGGTGGTGGATTAGGGCTGTATGTTGGTGGTGGATTAGGGCTGTATGTAAGGATGGCCATGGACATACATAGAACATACGTAGATCATATGTAGAATGCTCGGCAAATGAATCCCGAGTGAGTTACGTAACTAATTTAAACAATTTACTCGTATACCATCCACTCTACGGATGCTCTTGAGTGGTCTAGCGCTACCAAGAGCATCCTACAGATTAGCGCAAGTATATGCCAAACGTATAGACAAGGATGAGCAAGAGTAAAAAAAAAATTTCATACGTGGTCATAGTTAATCAAGTAAGACTTATTTTGTTTGAAGCTCGGATGAGGATTTTGAACTTCTTCATTCAAGCTGTCTTTAAAGAATTCTACATTAACACATTTCCATATATGTAGCTCTGTAGGCTTATGAACATTACATGGCTATGTTTCAGATTTAATCCATAGGTTTAAGGAAGCAATCAAAGTAGAGCCGATTTGAATTTCATCACAAACAACATATGTTGTCTGTGATTACATTGAGAACTGCTTGTTAATAAGTGATATATAATGATCACATTTGAGTGAATATGCAATTTAATTGAGGCTTTAGCCGCGGATTAATTGCATATTCACGAAAACGAAGTCATTATCTAACTTATGCCACTTGTTTTGTTTGTAGTTGTTTTATCACTTGCTTATGACGTGCTCCCCCCGTAAGACTTTTGTTTGCTTATTATATAAGATGTTCATTTGATTGTTGTGTTTTGTTTCATTGTTTTATTACAACTTGTAGTCAGTCAAGTGTGACCATATTCTCCCAGGTATATGCAATTTATCCCCCTGGAATCTTGGCCTCTGATTGGATGAAAAAGGTAAACAGTGGTATAACTTATGTTGTTGGAAAGGCAAACTTATTTGAGATTTATAATGTTTTCAGTCATCATCCTGCCGATCCAGACTTTGCGAAGCATTCTTTCTGTCCAACAAGAATTGAAAATAATAATGCTCATCAAACATACTTTAGTTATATAATTCTGCTCAACAAAAGAAATAAAATAAAAGGTTTATACATTATTAATGGTGGATCACATTAGTACATTCTTATGGTTAATATAGGCTGTACACTGTCAACTTGCCCAATGTGGTTGTCCATTACTACAGGGCGCTCCTCTGAGCCTAACAGTTGCCCTCAACTGGGGCCACCCAACTTATTCTTTCTAGGTCTGTCAATCATCAAAATGCTATTTGTCATCCTCTGCTTGTCTCTGGCAAATTGCTAGGACTTGGTAAATATGTCTTTGGCTTAATATTAGATGCCTTGGTGCTGTCTGTCTGGTTCTGCCATTTGTCAATAGCAGCAGAGACAACAGAAAAAAGTGTTCGGGCAAACATTGCATAATACTATTAACCTTCCATAACAGCTGGATGCGTCCTGGAATATTGACCTTATGCCTATGCTTGGCGTTTTCATGGTCATTTTCATTGGTTGATTGATGCATTGGTAGATTGATGGGTTATTTGATTAAATGATTGATAGATGATTGATAGATGATTGATTGATGATTGATTGATTCATTGTGTGACTGATTGAGTATGAAACAAATTGTTGCAGGTATTTATCAGGTCAGCATTAGGTAAGCAATACAATAAAAGGTCAATTTCATCTTCCAGCACATTTCATTGTGTGTATAACATATTTTTCCAGGGTGGCTCATTCAGAGAATCTGTTTTACAATCAGGCCCCAGTACAAAGGTATAAAATCTATATAATATGTGCAATATAAAAACATTCACAGAACCAAAAGCACCATTAACATGTAAAATAAACTGACTAGATTGCAATAAAATACTCCTTGGCCCTAATCTTAAAAACATTAATATCTGTGCACTCCTTCACGCTGTTAGGCAGACTATTCCAAACATACGCTCCTTGATAACTAAGGGAATTCTTCGTAACATCATCTTTAACAATATTTAATGGAATAACGACATCATTTTCATGTACATGCCTTGTCAACCTGTCAGATACTTCTACAGCCATTGTAATTTCATAACATAAGTAGTCAGGCGCTATACCATGCATACTTTTAAACATCTGCAAAACAAGTTATATAGTCATTCTTGGCTGTATAGATCCTATTGATTTTTGACATTTCCAGCCTTCTGTAAGGTAGTTTCATCTATGTATGGCTAGCTTTGGCTTGTTATGGAATCAGGGAGCTCTGGATGGATAAGATTAAACTTCTTGTCAGTTCCCTTATATGCTTGCCTTGTTTTATGGAAATTTGAAAGCATTCTGTGTGTGTGCCTAAATTGTGTCTGATTTAAGCATGGGAACCTGAATGCTTCATTACTCTGAACAAAGGTTTTTCCTAATTGATGCATTCATTCCATATGCAATGCGAAGGTGCATCTTTTGCATGTGAATATTAAAGAGATCAATTTAAATGTGCACAGACCATTTTTAAGGGAACATGACATGCATTCAGGTGTCCTTAACATGTTTAAATTCCAGCATTGTGATGGTAATTACATGTGCATTCTTCTGTTTCAATTTGCTCTTTTTGGTTAAGCTGTGATTCTCCACACATGCGCTGCGTTGATTTTGCCAAAATTGTGCATCGAGGAGTGTCATTTGCAAAGGAGTTCACAGGCAACATGTGTTTTTATCAAATTCAGGTTTTTAATGTATTGAATGAAGCCCAAATGAAGAAACAAAAATGCCTTTTGATCACATTTAATATCAATTTATCATCCTCATATTTTTTAATTTGAGTGAAACAGCTCTGAGACTCGTATTTTACTTGTATTGCATTGTATTGTAATCCTACAACAAATTTAATCTTGTATTGTACTGCAGTGTTTGTATTGTAGTGTATCTATTGTATTGTATTGTATTTTATTGTAATCCCACAACTTATTTAGCCTTGTATTGAATTGTATCGCCCATTCATTAACAAAGCAACAATGAAGCGTGAGATTGCCCATTCATAAACAAAGCAACAATAAAGCATGCCATTCACATTGCAGGTTGACAAATAATTTTTTTGACAATTCATATTTCAAGTTTGTTGACCGCCTAGCTGGCTGGGTTGGTTTGGCCAGATTCAGCTCCAAGTCGCGTCTCTTACCTCTAAATAGTAACAGTTAATATCATAAATAAAAATTCTTCACCATTAGTATTGTCGACTGAATGATAGCGTAGATTGTGAAATCCTTTAACATTGTATCCAGTCAATGGATAATTCACTTTTAAATTGTCTGTTACCATACACTTCTTTTTGCAACTGTTGCCTAATCGTTTTGTTACCCTGCAGGTAAGAGTTGATGAATTATTTCCATTTTTTTATTTTTGTGAGAATTTATATCACATGCTAAATCATTCTTTGGAAGTGTCATGTTTCCTTAAGTGTGGACCAAAGTCACCATAAGCCTCCTGGAAGGACACTTGGTATTGAAGGCTTCAACAGTACAAGTGACTTTGTATGCATCTGGCTTAATATTAACAAGCCTGGGGTGGTTCAGAGTTACGTCTAGATTACTCAATAAAAGCAGTTTATGAGACAGGTGAGGGTGTAGTGTTCGGGAATCAGAGAATCTTGTTTCAGCTATATGGACTGAGCCTTAGGAGCCTAAGGGGCTTGGCTTATGACCTTTTATAGTCAGATGAAGTCCTTTAGGGTCAGAAGAACAGAGAAGAAGCTGACAATTAGGTGCACAGAAGAAGGAAAATGTTGTGATAGCAGCCAAAGTAGTTGGTTAATGTGGGCATGTTGTTGGTTAAAGGGTTGCATTTTTTTGTAATGAGTAACATTCAAGGCAAATTATTTATCAAAAATACATTTAATGAATTGATATGTTGTCGACATTATAACATCAACAATGGCGAAGCATCCTCATAATAACTGAATTAAATATTTCAAGACATAATAACTAGTATGATATAGTCAGCTGGGTGGTCTCATGGTTAAGGCATCCACCAATTGGTCAGCTCTGCGGAATGTCCTGGGTTTGATCCCCAGTCTCGGCACTCTTCATGAGCTACATCCTAGCTGGATGTCGTTCGGATGAGACATTAAATCATTGGTCCTTTGTACTCTGTGTCTATGCTGAGGCAAGTAAAGAATCCACCCATGGGGTAAATGAGTAACATGGGTGGACTCCTCCTCACTCTCACCTCATTTCTGGGATTAATTACGCATGTATTTCCCAAGACAGACATTTCCTAAAATGATATTGCAGCTCAGAGTTATGCCATTTCAACACACTACAGAATTACCTATCCCACAAGCAAATAAAATGTGATTCTAACTGACAGACTTCAAGCATATTTCAAATGGCAGCTCAAGCTTAAAAAATATATTGCACACAAACTGTTCCAGCGTAGCTGTTAGTCTTTCAAATTTTTTTATCATTATTACCTTTAGTAAATTATCAGATTAGATTTTTTATCGTTATTACCTTTAGTAAATTATTAGATTATTGCATTATTCATGGAGTTAAAAATGTGGTCAACGTTTCAGCATCAATGGTTTCTTAGATGCAACTCAGTTCACTTAGCCTGACATCACAATGGAACATTTTACAAAAAGCTCTGCAGTTGGAGTGCATATTCAGAAATATTGAAGGTTCCACTGATATAATCACATTTCAGTTCCATGCTTGTCTCTTTTTTAACAGCTGTTCCAGCATCGCATCCTTTTCACGTCTCACAAAACAACCACAAAGAAATAATAATACTTGTTATTAAACATGATAATAAAAGTTATACTTTTTTGCGTTGTTTTGTTTAAACCTGAGGGGCCTGGTGGCTCTTGTCAAGTGATGGTTATCCATCTGAAGGAGTTGCTCATGCCAGAGTTTTCGCAGATTATTATCGTTGTAATAATTACATAGAATCGCTTTTCAATTTTCCATATGATTCTGAGAACATGATGTCACAGTTGTGTTTGCCTAAATGTCATGCTTCATTTCCTAAAGAAACAAAACAATACTCAAGCCTCACACGATAGCATTGTAAATGCCTATCTGACATAATGAAGCTTAATCAAAACAGTTTAGCAGTTAACAGTTTGTTTGACTAAATCCAGTGTAAAGTTTGCTGTTTCTGATTGCAACAGTTTTGCAGATTACAGAATTGACCTATCAGTGGCTGTACATCATGATGTTACAGATGAAGAAGAACATTTTAATAGGCGATTCCACATAATTATTACAACGATAATAAATTGGTTGTGCTTTGTACTCAGTGTCTATGCTGCGCAACTGTACCTAAGGCAGCTGACTATGAAAGCCTCATCTTATCATTACATCCACCTTTGCCAAGTAGTCATATGAATTTGTGTATAAAGTTTCAGACCTGTTGTAGCATTTGTGCACTAGAATACAATATAGCGGGTTTTCTATCTTGCCTCAGTTTCCTGTCTTTGGAGCACTCACCCTGGGGAGTGACGAGTCGGTCATGCATCAAAATATGCACCATTGATCAGCTTTGTTTTATTGTTTGACAGAAGAGAATTATTCTTCAATTGACTGCTAATCATCTAATACTGATTGATACAAAGCAGAGGAGGTGTAGTGTGTCACTCAATCATGGGTATGCAGCACAGCCTTATTAAATCCTTTATATTTCCAAGCGCAATACAGAAATATTGCTAGTTCTGACTTCTGTGTGCTGACGACTGAGCTGCATTATAATGTTGATGGTGTTCTATTCAATTTCATAAACAATTCAACATATTTTACCTCACTTTAATTATCTCAAGTAATTTACAAGGCATTTTCTACTTATTGTACATAACTTTATGACATTCAATCGTTTTGTTACCATTGCGCCAGTTTAGTGATTCATGTTGCTGTCATAAAATCTGAAAAACTTAAGAAATTGATGAGATGATCATGACTTACCATACACATTGTCTTCTTAATATAAAATACAATATAAAATATTATAAGAATGATGGTAATAAAATTGTACAATCAAATTTTGTGGTTAATCAAGTTTTGTAAATTGTTACAATACGAGATTTTCGTGCTAATTTCCAAAATATTTTGTATCAAGAGTTTCCAAGCAATCAACTGAAATTACTTTATTGATTTTGTTTTTTATTTCTTCAACTACTGAAATACCTACATGTAAAACCTAACCAAACAGTTCCCAACAGTTAATTATAGTATTTCTCACTGCTGTGTTTCGTTCAATGTCCAGTCATTACATCAGTGTATCTAATGCATACTCTTTGGACAATGACTAGGTAAGTGCAATGCTGCAGATAAGTCTCCAGTACTATGCAAGTGCTGAGAAACCAGACAACTTGACAAGGTCAACAAAATACTGCAAGTGTCTGTTACAAGTCGTACCCAAATATGGAGAATTAATTTGATAAAATTTCTGAAAGATTTTAAATTGTAGCTGGAGTATCGTTTTATTTGCTACTTCTTTCTTATGCTTTCATTGTTACTGTATGTCATTTACTTTGTATTTTCTGTTTAAATTGTGACACAAATTTAATGAATGACATGAAGTGGTGTACCAATCTGCCAACATTTGATAGAATTGTACACTTGAATGGATATTCTTGCTAAACAAGAAAATTCTTTAAAACAAAAGAATGGATATCTGGCAACGTGAACAATATTAGCAGTAAACGGTCATTTGGAAAGAATATCTTGTCTTTACCAATTAACTAACAGTCATATAATATTATGTGACTGTAAATTTGATGAAAAAAAAATTCACGGAGCTGGATTCAAATCACTGTCAGTACAGTGTCACCTCACTCAGCATTGCCAGCACTCTATCCACTGTGCCACCAATTCTGGTTGTGATTACAAGTTTTTTTTTTAAGTGTAGGCTCTTTGTTCTATTAATAGCTCACCTGAGCAGTGAACGAGTGATGTTTTTACTTTTTTTACTGCAGTAATACTCCATAGTTACAAGTTCAATTATGCCTAAATCTTTAATTCATAAACTTATGAAGTTGTAACCAAGGATTTTAACCAAAAATTAAGGGGAATACTGCCTTGGTTAGTTGTGCATGAACATTTCTGGGTCAAATACATTTAAAGTAAGTGAAGAGGCCCCCGACGGGTTCTTAATGATTGAACAACCAATCATATCAAAGAGTCTGCAAGACTACCCCACCTGGGTCCCTGACCTAATTACTTTCACCCACCAAACCAAGTGTTCGAAATAATACCTGGCATTGAAACAAACCATATCAGTTATAGCTCTCTTGTGTCATAGGTCTAGACGCCAGATATAAAAATTAGGTAAATAGATAAAACAGACAAAAAGAAAATCACTTCAGTTGTCACACCTGTGCATGTATGGACCCAAACAATAATCAGTTGCTGTAGATATTTCATTAACTTACACAAAACAAATTCTTTCAATATTATATAATATGTAATTTGGCTATATAACCATGATAAAGATTCTCAACAGCATTGTATATGACAATGAATTTACTGGTCTCATTTCATGATGAAGTTTATATATCTCGATAACGTGCCTAATTGGCTCAGTATTGAATCAATGTCAGGCCAACGTTGAACCAATCTAGTAAGCTTTGGAGTCTTTTCTTGGGTAACGGTCCCAGCTAAGCACTGGAAAATTACATTGACAAGATACATAATTCCTAATACAACCCAGATAGCATTCCAAATCGGGCCAGTGTCATTTCCACATCGATTTGATGTTGCCGACACTGCTCTGATATTGATATGATTTGGAATGCTATCTGGGAAGAAATGTCCAAAAAACATGCCTCAACAGTGTGACTTCAGCCCAATGACAGGCCAACGCCGGGACGATGTTGACCAATCTGGCACGTTATCCTAGCACTCATTTAATTGGCATGCCTAAACTATTTTACCAGCACTGTATATTCCTACCTTGCTTCTGAATACTTAATTGTCTAATTAATTGTGATGCCAGTATCCCTATTCTGGGTTTCATTTCGATTTTGTTGATTGGCATACTTTATGTGACCTTTACATGAATAATTAGTATAACTGGAGTCTTGCATGACATGGTGCCTTTTAGTCCTGTATGCTGTACAGATTTGCTCTAAAGGCAGGAAGTTACTTTTTTGCCTTTTGATGATAAAGAAAAGTACAGAAAGTTTTCAAAACTTAGTGACTTACTTTAGGAACTCTCATCACCAGAATTTCTTTTCATGACATACCATTGGCATAGATGTCAATGACACAGCTCGGGAGGAAGTCATTTAAAGTCTCCTTTTTTTCATTTTTCTAAAAATGGCTCAATGCTGTATATCTGAAGCTTGCCCTGCTGCCAGATGCAGATTAAATTAAATCTCTAAATACTGTTCCACAGCATAGACACCAAGTATGATGCACAACATTTATTGCTAATGAAACAGAGCAGCAATTGAGCTCACTGGGGACATAAAAAGCTAATATATGTCAAACAATGTCTAACAAAAATTAGTGGACCCTGGCTAATTTTCACAGTTTCAGCAGCATGTTTTCCAAGTGCATAGCTATGCACATCCAGAAGGCCACATATCGGCAACAAAAGTTCAGTTCATTACTTAATCTTGCTTTCACCTAGAGAGGCGTTCACACTATCACCCATAAGACCTACGTATGACCAAGGAAGTGAAAAATTGGGGAGCATGCTCTCACTAGCGGAGCATTTTACAAGCGTTCCACGAGTGGACGTCAGAGGATGGCGAGTATATAAGGATAGACAGTGGCTATGTATGGCTACGTATGGCCAAGGATGGCCATGGACATATGTAGAACGTACGTAGAATGCTCGGCATATGAATCCCGAGCGAGTTACGTAACTAATATAAACAATTTACTCGTAGACCATCCGCTAAAGTTTTAAACACGTTTAAACACTTTTGCCCTCTCTATGGATGCTCTTGAGTGGTCTAGCGCTACCAAGAGCATCCTATGGATTAGCGCAAGTATACGCCAAACGTATAGACAAGGATGAGAAAGAGTAAAAAAAAATTTCATACGTGGTCATAGTTAATCAAGTAAGACTTATTTTGTTTGAAGCTCGAATGAGGATTTTTAACTTCTTCATTCAAGCTGTCTTTAAAGAATTCTACATTAACACATTTCCATCATTGTAGCTCTGTAGGCTTATGAACATTACATGGCTATGTTTCAGATTCAATCATAGGTTTAAGGAAGCAATAAAAGTAGAGCCGATTTGAATTACATCACAGACAACATATGTTGTCTGTGATTACATTGAGAACTGCTTGGTAATAACTTATGTTTTCGGGAAGGCAAACTTATTTGAGATTTATAATGTTTTCAGACATCATCATGCCAATCCAGACTTTGTGAAGCATTCTTTCTGTCTAACAAGAATTAAAAATAATAATGCACATCAAACATATTGTAGTTATATAATTCTGCACTCGTCGAAATAAAAAAAAAAAAAGTTTATACATTATTAATGGTGTATCGCATTAGTACATTCTTATGGTTAATATAGGCTGTACACTATCAGCTTGCCCATGGGGTTGTCCATTACTTATCAGTTGCTCCCAACTGGGGCCACCCAACTTATTATTTCTAGGTCTGTCAATCATCAAAATGCCATTTGTCATCCTCTGCTTGTCTCTGGCAAATTGCTAGGAATTGGCAAATATGTCTTTGGCTTAATATTAGATGCCTTGGTGCTGTCTGTCTGGTTCTGCCATTTGTCAATAGCAGCAGAGACAATAGAGAAAAGTGTTCGGGCAAACATTGCATAATACTATTAACCTTCCATAACAGCTGGATGCGTCCTGGAATATTGACCTAATGCCTATGTTAGAGATTTCATGGTCATTTTCATCGGTAGATTGATGAGTTGGTGGATTGATGGGTTAGTAGATTAAATGTTTGATAGATGATTGATAGATGATTGATAGATGATTGATATAAGATTGATATATGATTGATAGATGATTGATAGATGATTGATTGATTCATTGTGTGACTGATTGAGTATGAAACAAATTGTTGCAGGTATTTAACAGGTCAGCATTAGCTAAGCAATACAATAAAAGGTCAATTTCATCTTCCAGCACATTTCATTGTGTGTATAACATATTTTTCCAGGGTGGCTCATTCAGAGAATCTGTTTTACAATCAGGCCCCAGTAAAAAGGTATAAAATCTATATAATATATGCAATATAAAAACATTCACAGAACCAAAAGCACCATTAACATGTAAAATAAACTGACTAGATTGCAATAAAATACTCCTTGGCCCTAATCTTAAAAACATTAATATCTGTGCACTCCTTCACTCTGTTGGGCAGACTATTCCAAACATACGCTCCTTGATAACTAAGGGAATTCTTCGTAACATCATCTTTAACAATATTTAATGGAATAACGACATCATTTTAATGTACATGCCTTGTCAACCTGTCAGATACTTCTACAGCCATTGTAATTTCATAACATAAGTAGTCAGGTTCTATACCATGCATACTTTTAAACATCTGCAAAACAAGTTATACAGTCATTCTTGGCTGTATAGATCCTATTGATTTTTGACATTTCCAGCCTTCTGTAAGGTAGTTTCAACTATGTATGGCTAGCTTTGGCTTGTTATGGAATCAGGGAGCTCTGGATGGATAAGATTAAACTTCTTGTCAGTTCCCTTATATGCTTGCCTTGTTTTATGGAAATTTGAAAGCATTCTGTGTGTGTGCCTAAATTGTGTCTGATTTAAGCATGGGAACCTGAATGCTTCATTACTCTGAACAAAGGTTTTTCCTAATTGATGCATTCATTCCATATGCAATGCGAAGGTGCATCTTTTGCATGTGAATATTAAAGAGATCAATTTAAATGTGCACAGACCATTTTTAAGGGAACATGACATGCATTCAGGTGTCCTTAACATGTTTAAATTCCAGCATTGTGATGGTAATTACATGTGCGTTCTTCTGTTTCAATTTGCTCTTTTTGGTTAAGCTGTGATTCTCCACACATGCGCTGCGTTAATTTTGCCAAAATTGTGCATTGGAGAGTGCCATATGCAAAGGATTTCACAGGCAACATGTCTTTTTATCAAATTCAGGTTTTTAATGTATTTAATGAAGCCCAAATGAAGAAACAAAAATGCCTTTTGATTACATTTAATATCAATTTATCATCCTCATATTTTTTTATTGGAGTAAAACAGCTCTTGTAATGTATTTTATTGTATTGTATCAAATTTAACCTTGTATTGTACTGAATTGAATTGTTATGTATTTGCATTGTATTTGTATTGTATTGTATTGTATTGTATTTTATGATACAAATAGACCATGATTGCATGTGGTTTTATTTGTATTTCTTAATTCAATCACATAATTTTCTTGAATGTGCAGCAATAAATTGAAAAAAGAACCAGTGTATTATCTGAAACGAATTAATTCAAGATTCGTAACCAGTTTTCTATGGTAGATGCGATGATGAAATACTCTATTATATATATAGCGAGTTTGCCTGAGACAAGATAATAACACGACAAAAATACGATTTTTTGAGATGTCATTGCCCCCAATGACAATTTACCAATCAGGACAAGATGCTTAGTGGGTCAATTGAAGAATAATTCTCTTCCGTCAAACAATACCAAACCAAGGTCGGGAAAAACACCCAGGCCATAGGGTCAGGCAATCCATCTTGAGAATAGTCCTAACTCCGGAAGGCGTTGGGTATGCATATTAATTGTTATAATAACTTATACGTGATTATCCAGGTCCGAGCACTGGGTGTCCCTTAATGAGCACCATCCCAGCTGGATGTCGTTCGGATGAGACATTAAATTGGCGGTCCCTTGCACTTACTGTCTATGCTGAGGCGAGTAAAAGATCCCACCTATGGGGTAAATGTGTAACATGGGTGGACTCCTCTTCTCTCTCACCTCATCAATCAACCCTAGATAGCGGCAAGAACTTGCCTTAGAGGGCTACACTTCCCATATCTGTCTATCTATCTATGTGACTAAAAGCACTAAGCAAACCGTATTGATTTTGTTATGCCTTTAATATGTGCCTCTAATAAATGGAAATTGTGCCACAAACTGCCGCAGGCCATCTAATGACCTACCAAGTTTCTTAGATCAAACCAATATAAAACTGTACTGGCTCCTCAAGTATCAATTTTGTGATCATGAAAGGTGTTAATGAGTAATCAAAAGGTGACAAAAAAGTCACTGTGAGTCTTTTGTTTCCTTTTCATTGCTTTGATGGCTTTGCTATGGCCAACCAAGACCTTAGTTTCCCATGAAGAAAGGATTTGTGTCATTTTTCTGGCTCTACTGGTAATTATGGCTTCATGGCCATTGTGACTGAACAATTCCTAGTGCTTTGCTTAATGTTTAAAGGTCCCCAGTTTCAGCATCAAAAAATGGAATAAATGGTACTGGATGACAATGTGTGGTATTGCACTGTTATGTTTTATTTTGTGTTGCATCAATGCCACTACTGAGTCAGCTTATATGATCAGCTGCCAGAGGCATAATGTAACATTTGCATATGGGTGAGGTATTTCACTTGCCCCAGCACTGACATATCTATTGAAAGGTAGTGTGGTCTTCGGACTTGATAATATGATCTTCCGTGCAACATTAAGGTTGTTATTTAGCTGACATGTGGTAACTTCTTTCTTTAGCAATTTTGGCACAGTAACCCGCATGCATGCAATGTTGACTAACATCCTTATGACCATTGCATGATATGGGCAAGATTTTATCGCCTTATTTGGGCAAGTTGCATGGGGGCACCAAAATGCTATTTTTAGCTCAGGAGTCACGTGACGAAGTGATGTAACCACATTAATGCCATAATGACCCCATTCATTAATGAGAGCTGCCAAATGTGGGTCATGAATGTGGGTTAATGAAAACTGCTTAATCTTCATAGCCGAGCAATCCCACCCCATATTGGCCAACTATATTTGTTGATGTAGTCTGAATGGCCACAGTAGCTTTTTGCCTGATTTGTCCTCGTTTCATTGGGATAAAGATGTTTCTGTGCAAATAATTGTTAGTGGGATGTCCTACATTTTTGTTAATGAAGGGGTAGATTGATTGAGATGTGTTGGCAGTGAGTTATGAAACTGTTATTGATTTGCAGGAAATAATTGTCTCCATGGGCGCAGAGCAATTACAAACCCGTTTGTCTGCTGTTTGTTTTGCGCAGTCTACCCAATTATTAAAGTCACATCACAATTAAGATCCCCCCCCCCATTATAATGATTATCATTATAATGATAGGTACTATTATAGCTTACCCCTCAATCACAGGCCAATTTACAGTATTGCCGACCAGTCTTAATGGCATAGTTCCACCGACATTCACAATTTGCAAGAATAAGGTTTTATTGCAACACAAGCCAAAATTGTCTTCATCCACTTAATCCACCACGATTCCCGACTTGCCTGAAAGGTTCCTTCTGAGACCATTGTCTTGTCTAACGGCAAAAAGCAGTTTAAAGTTTCCAATGTGTCCCTCCCACGCTGCCAAAGTGACAATGATTGAACGTTACGTCAATTGTGCAAATGACAGAAGAGACGCCAAACTGGCATCCCCAGGAAGGAACTCTATCCTACTTGTTTTTTAACCTATAGGCAGTGTTAAGAAGAGAGTGTGTGTGTGATTAGGGCTTTACGTCCTGTATTTCTGCACCTAACAGCTAATTAGGACAGGCAGAGACCATGGCAATGAGACGAAGGATGAAACAACCATCCAACTAATTAATAGACAGTGTTAAGAAAAAGGGTGGAGGTATTTTTATGTTCAACAGAAGGGTCAAAAGTTCATAAGGAGTTATTTTAGGCTCCCCGGAAGCAATTAACGCACCAACCTCCTAACCTCTTCGATTGGTGTCTTTAATAAATTATGTACAGAGGAACAGCAGTTGTATACCCCTTTTAAATGACCAACGAAACAATTGATGAGACATAAGACGATTTTGACTATAACCGTATATTTTACTATATGTTTTTAATTCATCGACTATTGATGTTGCTAGCTTAAAATTGAGGTTGCCCATGAGCCAACCATGATCCCTCATCAAGTTAATGGCCTTTGTGCAGCTTACCTTTATCAGCAGATTTTATGAGCTTGGAAACTAAACTCAACGCATGAATCCATGAATCCCATTGGCTAAAGCAGTCCCTTGGCCAGTGGGAGTCCAGGATTTACATGTTGTTATCTAGAGTTTAGTTGCCAAGTTTATGAGTTCCGATATGATATGTACCAGCTGAAGACTAAGTTAGTATATCCCTAGTCAAGATTGCCAATTAAAGATTGCCAATAGAGCCTTTTCACTGAATTCAGCAGGACATAAGTCTTTCTTCTCCTCTTATTACTCACTTTGCTTTTCAGACACAGTAGGTAATAACTAACTGATTCCATAAACATCACTTAAATGATAAAGTGTCAAATATACATAAAAATGCACTAAAAATACTGCTGCTAAGATGCACTTTGCTTCAGCCAATCACAGCCAAGGGCGGGAACTTTTTCAGCCTGCCCAATAGAATTGCCGTATTCTGTTTTAGCCACCTGGTGTAAATACAGAGAACCTTCCGTGAAATCCACTATTCGTCCAGTGACAGCAACTTCAGTTCATAGCAAACCTATGTTGGAAGATGAATCTGGTGGTCATACTGTAAGAAGGTGCTTTGTTATGTGGCACCCTGGTGACGAATTTGGAATTTGGAATCATGCACACAGTGGGCTGCTCATGAGGTGGTGGTGGATTAGGGCTTTACGTCCTGTATTTCTGCACCTGATGGGCTAATTAGGACTGGGCTGCTCATGAAGTTAAGTTTAACAACCAGTTTAATGTGAGTGATAGAGTTGATCAATCATTTATATTACTTCACATGCTGACCTATGCCTACATGTAGGAAAGTAATCTGCCGGTGGTGGCTTTTTGGTCGACAGAACCAGCTGGCGTGAGAATGTGTAAGTGGTGTAGTCATGAGCTACATCCCAGCTGCATGTCGTTCGGATGAGACGATAAATTGGTGGTCCTTTGTACTCAGTGTCTATGCTGCAGCTAGTAAAAGATCCCATCCATGCGGTAAATGTGTAACATGGATGGACTCCTCCTCTGTCTCACCTCATCAATTAACCCGCAAGAGCAGCAAGAACTTCCCACATCTATCTATCTATCTATCTACCTATCAATCTATCTATGTATCTGTCTATCTATCTATCTATCTATATATCTATCTATCTATCTATCTACCTATCTATCTATCTATGTATCTGCCTATCTATCTACATATCTATATATCTATGTATCTGTCTATCTATCTATCTATTTATCTATCTGTCTATCTATAAAGTTCTCAGATAGTTTCATAATGAATAATGTTTATGAAATGGGCACTTGGCATGCATTTGATGATGCTTTAACACGATTGATTCAATTGAAATCGGATGCATAAAATTGACTTTTATATCAATGTATACTTGAAAGAAATGAAAAAATTATTGTAACATGATATAGTTCAGTTGAAAGGGCTGCAGCACTCAAAAGCAAAATGTTGTGGTTTAGTGTAGTCATTTGGTCAAGAATATATGTGAGAGAACGGATTTTGGATAAAAAATAATATATATAGTCGCAATGGCCACAGTGTATGAATAATTGATGATTAAAGTTGATTGACTTGAGGCTTCGCATCTTTCCAAACAAGTGTTTTTATCAGCAGTGTTATTTCTTGATAACATCCATGTCCTTTTGTCCTACAGTACCGACTACCAAATAGGGGTGGGGGCCTAGCTCAGTGGTAGCGCGCTGGGCTTCCAACCACTGGGTCCAGGGTTCAATTCCCGTTCGAGCCTATGTTGGATGGCTGTTTCATCCTTTATCTCATTGCCATGGTCCCTGCCTGTCCTAATTAGCCCATCAGGTGCAGAAATACAGGACGTAAAGCCCTAATCCACCACCACCACCAACTACCAAATAAAGACCTGGTGAAAATGACAAAAAGGCCAAATACTGATCCCCTGCAAACACGAATAGGTTGTAACATTCATGCCACAATATTTGACTAATTTTGTCATGTAATATCAAAGTGTGGACCCTAAAAAACCTACCAGACATGTTTTCAAGGAAAACTCCCAAAAATGGTTACCATTACATCTTGACAACATTCAATATTGCAGAACACATTGTCAAAAGGTCATCACACGGACTCCTAAAACATTTCAGCTATATTTGGGATAATATTCCCCACATATATTACCAAAATATTTGCACAACATTTAAATTATCATGTTAACTAATATTATGTCAATATACGGAGAAAACATTGTCACATTATAAAAGTGTGGACCCTAGAAAAGCCTGCAGAAATATTCTAAATTATATTACGAAATAAACTTGTCAAAATAATTTCACCACGTGAAATTGATTATTAAATATTGTAGCAAGTTTCCTACAATCATTTTAGGTACATTTTTTGATAAATATTTTCCCAACATTCCCTGTGCAATATGATGAAAATATTTTGTGTTGGTAGGGTCATGCAGTTATAGGAAAAATGAGGACACCTACTTTTGTAAACTAGTGAAAATATGCAAAAGGTAAAAAAAAATAAACATGGATAAGGGTCAATTGCTTATAGCCTGAGTAAAAACAAGCACAGAAAACAACATTTTACAAATATGAACCCAGTCACATCAAGCCAGTAAGTGGATGAGCACATTACTAATAACTCTCGTACAAACAATGACAGCATACAACTAAGTCTAGAAGAATGAGACTACCGTAGCAATGGCTGAATGACCTATAAGATACTACAGCAACTGACCAGTGTGTCCAGTGTCCACTGACCAGTGTGTCCAGTGTCCACTGCCTTCTAGCCATTCTTGACCACAGCCTGCACTGACCACGCCATGCTAGGCTTGTGCACTTCCGTATTAGTACTTCCGGTCGGTATTACTTACAGACCGCCTCACCGCTTCCGTCCGCTGGCTGCAAACTTGAGGTTTTTCTTCCCCTATTGGCCTTTTCTCTTTTCATGGTCAGGTACAGTTTCCTATTGTGGAATAACACAGCCCGCGTGACCTGAACACACAAGAAGTGCTGTTGCTGCATAAGAGGAGAAATGTAAGTGACAGAATTGTTGTATGTGGCAGTATTTTAGCATGATATTCTGTTTTAGATACAGGCGTCTGTAAAACGCGGAAGGGAATGGAATGAAAAAACGCGGAACGGAATGTAATGGAAATACATGGAAGGGAATGACCACTTTTGTACAATGCAGGCTTTGATAACTTCACGTCTTTACCCCGAAATGGTATGTGACTGACCACATCATTGGACATCACCCCGCCGCCATCCCTCAAAAGACTTTGTCTATTTTGTATCAGGCCTACTTCACAGTGGCATCCAGGAGGGGCTGCAACCACATAACTTGGACACAGACCCAGGACATAGACTCCATTGTCAAGTGGGGGATGAGCTACAGCGTGTTTATCTATATAAAATTCAGCATTTTCCCTGATCCGCATTTTTCCATTCCATTCCGTTCCTCATTTCACAGACGCCCTTTAGATACTGCCACACGCCTTCACATTTCATGAAGGATACAGCACTGAAAAATAAAATAACACGGTGAAAGTTGCAAACAAGACAAAGTATATAATTATATATGTATATGCACAGTCAAATACTAGTCGATTATATTGTCAAGTTTCAACTGGCTCTCAGTAATTGAATATTCATAAATTAATCAGAAACCTGTGAAGACATATGATGTCACAATTAGACAGGAAACGGACATTGTTAATGTACAATGAATTGTGGGTAATCAGGGGAGTACGAACGTGGTCAGCAAAATAACGCATGCTGGGTAGGAAATAAGAAAACAATGCTCTTACTAATAGATAGAAAATCAGTGAGGTTAACTAGGTCGTTAAATGTTAGGGGTTCACTGTTATTCAAACAGCCACTTGAGCTAAGATAAAGACCATTGTAATATGTCCTACCCAATATATATATGATATATGATAATCTTGATATATATACTTTTTTTCAAATCACATGGGACTTAATGTGCATGTTGATTGGCTGCTAAAATTTAGGCATAGAATATTAGCAATTATTATCTTTTTTCACTATTGTTATCCTAATAATCATAGCTATTCCTGAAAGTTATCAACTTGATTAACTAAAGACCTGAGATATATTTCATCCTTATCTTTCCCTCCTGTGGTGAGATAAATTGGCTTAATGTTCTGGATTTGGTGATCAATTAGGCAAGATCTACATTCTAAACCCCTCTGAAACCAATATGTTATGAAAGCTCCAGTTTCCAATCTGTAACCTGCTAGGAATCCATTATTGATCATGGGGTACTTCATCAAACTAACAATTATGAATGTTTTGATGAGTTTTCTGGAAATTCTACACCACAGGATACTTATATTTTTCAATACTACTCATCTGCTCAAAGAGAATGTCCACCTAAATTTGTATACTTTTCGCAGAAACTACGAGCCAAACTAAGCCATACGTAGTCACTGTGTGTCTTCACCTGACAGCCCAACTACTAATTATGTACATATTTTGCTCATTACTCATCTAAAGTAAATAATAATTTTTTCTTATAGTCTATGGTATTAAAGGTCTATCAATGAAATTACGAATAATTAGATGTTCATGTGCTGAGTTTATGCAATTCTTGTTCCGACAACCAGGCAATTCAGAAAAATTGCCTCAACTCAAAAAATATGAATCTATTTCTCCTATCATACAGCTAAACAGTTTAAACTAGTTAAACTAGCAGAGAATGTCCATAACTAGGTAGCTGGGCTGTTAGTGAATGTGAAATAAAATGAATGAATCTCAATCTGAATCTACTGTACTTTACTGCTATTTCACTAACCATGTACACACATGTCAATTAAATTTCAGTCTGACTGGCTTGGTTTATAAATACATTGACTATCAACGGATAAATCATCTTGCTTGGACTTAACTGGATGTGGGTGGGGGCCTAGCTCAGTGGTAGCACGCTGGGCTTCCAACCACTGGGTCCCAGGTTCGATTCCCGGGCGAGCCTAAGTTGGATGGCTGTTTCATCCTTCGTCTCATTGCCATGGTTCCTGCCTGTCCTAATTAGCCCATCAGGTGCAGAAATACAGGACGTAAAGCCCTAATCCACCACCACCACTTAACTGGATGTAGTATTAAATGATTGGTTCCACTTCAGTGGGCTGCTGGGTGTTGATGAGCCTTTTTAAGTCTTATGCAAATTTGCCTACCTGACGTACACAAGTGCTTTCTACCAATTACATAAGCTCTATTGCTTATATATAACCTGGAATTTGATGCAATTTTTAAATGAAAAGCTGTGGTTAGTGAAATTGCAGTAAGTAGATCTACAGCTTCAAGGAGGATCTATATGCTAGATTGTTTGGTTTATGATGTTCTAGCTTATCTGTGTTAGCTTGTAAAAGACTAACCGTAATAAAGCATTTTTACTGTACATTAGTATGATGGCGGTTCATTGCGAAAATCACCCTGATTACACGTCAAATCAGCTCGACGTCGGTGCCATATCACCGATGCCAGATCACCGTCAGTCTAATGTCAGGCGGATATGGCATGGTATACAGGCATTCACAACTTTCCTTTGTTTTACATTTGTGCAGCCTCTCTCATTGCTACAAATTTTATAGGTAGAAATATAAACAACCAAATTCAATATTTGTCGAATAAATTGTCTTTATTTGTATGGAAGCCAATAAATTGTAACACAGTAAAACTAATAAAATTATTAGTTAGAAATCAAAACCTTTGATCATTATCAACAGTATGAATTACCCATATTTACCCATCCACCACGAAATAGTAATATAATATTAATCGTTGCAAGCAGCTTGAATTAAAAGGATAATGAATATCCTATTTGGAAATATTACTTTGACTATTTCAGGTACCTTTGTATCACATCTTTCTTTAGATACATTAATCATATTATCTGCAATAACATGCCAAACCAGGCCAACATTGAACCAAATACTGTCAATGCCTTGCCAACATTGAGCTGGTAGTGTCGATGCTAGGCCAACACTGAGCTAACAATGCCAATGCTGGGCCAACATTTGAGGTAACATTACAGATGCGAGACCAACATTGAGCTTACAGTACTTATGCTGGGCCAACATTAGTCTAACAGTACCGATGATGGGCCAACACTGAGCTAACAGCACTGATGCTTGGCCAACATTAAACTAACAATGCTGGGCTAACATTGAGCTAACAGTACCAGTGCTAGGCCAACATTAGTCTAACAGTACCGATGATGGGCCAACACGGAGCTAACAGCACTGATACTTGGCCAACATCACAATGACTTTGCTGGGCTAACTTTGAGCTAACAGTACCAGTGCTAGGTCAACATTAGTCTAACAGTACCGATGATGGGCCAACACTGAGCTAACAGCACTGATGCTTGGCCAACATTAAACTAACAATGCTGGGCTAACAGTACCAGTACTAGGCCAGCATTGGTTTAACAGTACCCCCGATGATGGGCCAACACTGAGCTAATAGCACTGATGCTTGGCCAACATTACACTAACAATGCTGGGCCAACATTGACCCAACAGTACCGATGCTAGGCCAACATTGACTAGATGTGGCAAGTTATCTGCAATGACAATTATTGATATTAAGCAAAAGCATGTACAGAGTATGAGCAATTTTCTTTAAAGTGATGCTTTTTTGATTATTTTCTGTTAAATTTAAGCATAAATATCCCAGTTTTAAAGCAGTGTTTGTATTTTGCAGGAGAGGGTTAATCAAAAGTTATCACAAATCAAAGCCAAATGTACAATCAACAAAACCCATTCAGGGATTTCTATTTAACTTCAATACAGCTGATACTTCTAACATCACATTTTCCTACAGGTTTAAGCAAATCACACAATCCCAATTACTGTAATAACCATATCATATATCATGAACAGTAGCATCTTTCGACTATGTGATCACAATTATGATAACCCTACAATAAAAATTGAGGCAAGCTACATACTGTACAATGTATATAATATATACGCAGAAATCCTGAGAGCAAGAAATAAAGTATGATGATGTCATGATGACGTCACACAAATTACCATTTGTTGACTTTACTTTGGAATAATGATATTAAAGTTGATGTACACGCGATAATCATATCTTTTAATATTTTCAATTTATCACAATTATGACACTTTTTAACTGTAATTAACCTATATGAGATTACAATGAAAACATTATGTCATATATACCAGTACAATATTATTGTAAATTCAACAAAAGCTTAGTTTTTTGTTACCTCGGTAAAAAATATTCAATTTTTTGTATGAATAATCATATGATAATTGGGAGGCTGGATTATCACCCAGACAGGTCAATGTTAATGCGATGAAATATTTATAGTTAATGATTGGCATCTTGATGATGTCATAATTACCATATATGGTCCTAAAATAGAACAACAGCGACACATATGACGCAATGACGATCAGTAATTACCATATTTGGATTTACAATGGAACGACGGTGGCAAGAAAGAATGATTAACGCACTTACCATAAAAGTTTATATAAAACATTTGTAATAATTTAAATGCATTGTTTACTTAAATTTACACAAAATTAAACAGTTCCACTTAATATCACTTTTATGCACTGAGGTCTAAAATTCAGCAGACATTCTTATCTCTAGAAAATTATTTCGCCATTGCTTGATAATTCTATGCTAGAGCGAGTTGTCAGTCGACTTACAGTAAGGGCACTGCTTCGAATTAACAATTCAGTCTATATCTATACATTATCTAGCAAAAGTGAGCACACTGCAAAATATTTTGCCAAGTTACTGATTAGATTCACAATCTATTTCAAAAGCTGCTTTCCATTTGTAGGTTTTAACTATAGCTGTAAACATTTAATACCATTGTCAGCTAGTCACACATCTCAAACCTAAAGAGATTGCTGTTACACAATTTATTGGCAGTCTTTACTAGAGAAATACCCACTTCAACTAGATACTGTTTACAGCAGAACTCGTAGACTTGGAAACTGAACTCCAGAGGACGTCACGTGAATCCGGAACACCCATTGGCTGAGGGACTGCCTCGGAGTGTCATCCAATGGGTGTCCCGGATTCACGCGATGTCCGGCATAGTCTTAAGCCCAACTCTTTGAAATATGCTGTAAAGACCTTTCATAATGAACACTGAAGGTATTAAACACCTCAACACACCCGTTTTGACCTTTCATGCAGGGACATTTTTACTGGACACTTCATGTTAAGGCAAAATTTACAAGTCCACTTCTGTATATTAAAAGTAGAAAACTGCAAAAATAACATGTGTCCAAATGGATTCATAATACAGCTGTATTTCCAACAATACCTCTACCATTACATATTATAACTTCTAGAAGATAATAGTAATTATATATTGCAAAATTAAATTAACATAAGTAAATTTCAGGCGGGAAGGGCTATTACTATATAACTATGTCACAGAATATCATGTCTCTGATATGCAAACAATGCGATGTACACTTCTGGTTAGAAAGAATGACTAAAATATGTTTAATACAAATAGAAAATAAGTACATCCGACATCATAAAAGATTACTTGCCAATATTTTGGAGCAAAGTTCAGTTTTACTCTAAAATTAATGATCTTTTACATTTGCCAAATCTATTTGACTATTCTGTGAGCATGTGCGATTTACTTTACAAATGCGTTATCTTTAACTCATACAACAGTGTTTTTTGTGTTATAGATAGCTGTGCTGCGCATTTCAAAAGTGTTCTCAGTTTCCAGATGGTTATTTGTGCCATTGTTTGCCTTTTTGTAACCTCCAGAGCCTTGGCGATCAGACTTCATGTCACAGCATGAATGGCATCCGAGAAGTTTTCGGATCGCCTTGCAACACGGTGAACACAAAACATTGACGAACTCTCGTCGGAAGTTGTCATTTAACCAACCATAAAGAACAGGATTAGCGCAAGCGGAGCTGAGAACAAGCAGATGGCAAATGGGGAAGACTAAGCCCTTCTTGTCTATTGTCTTTAAGTAAGCAAGGTTAAAGTCAGCCATGATGTTGAAGACATTAAGAGGGGTCCAACTGCAAACAAAGACGGCAGCAATGGTAACCAACAAAGTGTTCGTCTTTCTTTTTCGCTTTGCTTCCCTTTCGTTTTTCCTTTTCTGGAAGGGAGAGTTGAGTGCGATAGTTGGTTGTTGGTTGATCATGCGGTATTTGAGTTTGTTACATATCCGAGCGTGTGCGACCGTCACAATCAAAATCGGTACAATGTATTGAAATATCATGGAAGCTATTGAGTACGCGCCCTTCTCGTAATGCAATGCTGGATTTTCCACACAGACATAATACAAGACTATGCCAGGTGCAATCTCCACGGGGTTAAGGACATTGAAGATGAGCAGAGGACTGGCCATGAGCAATGATATGATCCATATAGCCAAGAGAGCCACCGCTGCCCCGACACGTTTCATACTGTCTCTTGTGGGGTATACTATAACCTGAAACCTGTCCAGTGCTATGGCTGTGATGCTGATTGTGCTCACAAACACATTAGTCCCAGCAAACATGGGCACAAACTTGCACATGAATCCTCCAAGAGGCCACATGGGCATAGACACTTTCATAACATTAAACGGTTGCGTGAAAAGGCAGAGAGTCAAGTCAGAAAAGGCAAGGTTGATGATGAAGATGTTGCGAGGAGTTCGCATGGAAGGATTACGCGCTACAACAAAGCACACCAAACCATTTCCCAAAGCACCGAAGGCGATAAGCACAGAATAAGCTACAATTAACATGATCTGTGTGGACTGCTCAAAGTTACTCGTTATTATGACTTGAGAGCGAAGTATTTCTTTTATTTCCTCTTGAGTCATCGCATCAGTTTCATTGTGTCGCATCATCATGCTTTCGTTCTGAAGAGTCAGCGAGATATTTGCAGCACTCAGCATGCCTTTGAATGTAGCGTTGGGTGGCCCCGCATGCTGAGGAAGGGCATTGTATGGAAAGCGTTCATAATCGCTTCCTGGGTGTTGGTAATGGTGGCCACTGGAAGGCAACCAGGAATGAGATACACCCTCTGATGTCATTTTGATATCTCCGGTATAGCTGAATTCACCTTTCAGACTTCTGTTTGCATTTAGTTGCCATGAGGTTATTCATTAATAGTCCATGCAATGACTGTGAAGATTTTCAAATGTTGTTTTCAATCGTCGTCTGGCATCAATTGCAACTCATGTTTACTGTATGCGTTTTCTCAGAGGTTCACCTGCAAAAACAAAGAGTAAAACGTAAGTAATATTCATCTGAAATCAAAAGACACACTACGTGCATGATATCGTTAGCAATATGGAACTTCTTCAACAGAGAAATGTCAATGTTCACAAAGAAAGCAATACGTTAGACCGCAAAGAGACAGATTCATGCCAACACGCAAGATCTCGTGGAAAGTGTTTTGAAGTTGAAAGATACGGTTGACTGTATCTTCATTATCGTATGTCAGATATATAACTCCTGGTCTTTGTACGAGTGAATGACATATGAGTATGGTATAATGTACAGTCGTAATATAATTCCTAGCCTAAAGCAGTAGACATGACACAGTACAGTGACAAGTTATATCTGACAGAATAATCATATAGGTGGTGAAGCATCTGGTCCTGACAACACATATCTATACTGTGGACAGATAGGTTAGGCTGAGCTAGTTTTTGCAAGCACCTTGCACCTCAGACAATATTCCAAATTTTTGTCACAGACACCGATCTCAGACGATACGTCATTTGTCATATGCCAGACATAAGCAGTCCATTTTTTTCTCAGCAAGTGGTCTGCTTATCTCTGATACCATAATGTACTTTTCATTACACGATGCCACAGACTGTTATTCAAATGTTAATGGCAGGAAATACAGCCTCCCATGTCAGAGTGTAACTCAAGGTAATTTCCTGTCTCCTGTGTATTATATGTATTTTGTTGTGTCTTATGCGTCCTATCTGTAGCAATGAGCTGAGTCTGTGCATTTTATTTGAGATATCAGAGACAAAGATGATGATGAAATGATTGAGTTCCCATGGTATTATATTTTGTATTGATGAATCAATTGTCTCATTTTATTCTCTATATTGTAAACATATTGATGTCACTATTGTGTACTAGAAAAACAAAATAAATAAAAATCAGTTTCAGGCATAGTTCTTGGCCTGCATGACCATTACGGTTTGTACCCATGAGTATTCTAAATGGCCAGGTCCAACAACTGCATTTTCCATCAAAGTCCTATATCCTGGACAGCTTTACTGATTCACAACAGACTTAGCAGCTAGAATTGGCATTCAATAAGAAAGTGCACCTGCTACTTAGAGGAATCCAAGGATGAAGAATCTTAAAAGTGAAGAATTGATGCACGATCACCTTGTCTGGTTTCATGCTGTCTGGGATAAGTTTTAAGTACTTTTAAAAGTTGCCGTTTGTGGTGGGTTTGGTTTTGCATGCGACTGGAAAAGAATGTTCGACTTTGGCTATTGAGACCTGGGAACAACTACCAGCTGAAGCTGCTGCAACAACTCGAAGCAAGCCACCTGGTCATACACACCTAATGGTCAGATATTTACCAATGAACATAGAATGTACATATGTATTGAAATGTAAAGCATGTAGCAATATATGATTTGAATTCAATATCTATATAATTTAGCAAAAAATATTAATGAGTTT
Source organism: Alitta virens (assembly GCA_932294295.1). Lineage (NCBI taxonomy): Eukaryota > Metazoa > Annelida > Polychaeta > Phyllodocida > Nereididae > Alitta > Alitta virens. Next base: position 3,225,447 of record OW028580.1, on the reverse strand, counting down.
TCATTGCATGATCATCTTGATCATTAACAACTCAACTCATTAAATAATTCCAAATTGAATACCTCCTTATCGAGACCATTTCATTAGTAAGCAATACAGTAATGCCCTGTATGATATTTACATACATTATGTCCAACATCAGATAGTAAAGTAATATAATTATTTAAGGTACCTTGCATACAAGCAATGACTATTTCTGAAGATGCATCACATGTCCCTTCCTGCCTTCTCTTAAAAACACCACGTGACACATGTCACATGTTACCCTTCATCAGTATTCACCCCACGTCCTTAGTGGCCTGGTTAATCAAGTTTTAAATGAAGCAGGAACTTTTGGGGACATCCAGATGAGACCAAATGAGTGTCCTCTTCAATTAACACTAACTGGTTTATGCTAAAACAGGAATCATCTAATTCAATTGAGCAGGTTAAATGTCCTCTCAATTAACGGGGACCTTGATTAGAGCACCTGGTTGGATGACATTGGCACGTGGGCTGCACGTGCAGCGTGGTTTGCTTAAGGTCAGTGTCAACGATTCAAACCATATATGTGATTTATTTGAAGCTTATCTTTACTCTCCTGGACTGTGGGTTTTCTGTACAAGGTCTCGTACACATAATATGAGAATGATGGTAACAAACATACTCTAAAACAATCATTGTAGTCTTACAAGGCTTTCTGTAATGTATATTCAAACAAACTAACATACATTCACAACTTCACATATCCATCTTGTAGACCTACATACTAAAGAACCAGTTGTTGCACAAAATTCGTGTCAAAACAGACTTTCCTGGATGCAGCGGACAGTAATATTAGAAGCTCACTTCAAGGAAGCCAATGCCCTAGCTGGGGCTTGGTTCTTGTATTCAGATTGGAATGAAATCTCAGCATGTTTGTTACAATTTCATGCATCCAGGTACTGTTAAGCCATACTAAGTCCCATTTCTCATTACTGCTGACCTGAAGCTAACCGATAGATTAAATGACCCTACAGATCTCTGCCAGAGAAAGACGTATTGATGTCATAAGGTTTGGAGTCCACACCGTGTTACATATTACCCCATGGGTGGGTATTTTACTTGCCCCAGTATAGGCACAAACTGCAAGGTGCCAACAATTTACCGTCTGATGCGATTGACTTCCAGCAGCTGAGATAGTGTACCTCATGACCATCGTTCGATAAAGGAATCAAACTTTCCGCGGAGTTGGCCAAGGCCTAATATAGCATGACACATATTATCAGAAAATTGCAACGTCGCTTGTAAATATGGACATAAATTTGGGTCCGCTATACTGCACATTTTCCGAAACTTCTCATTAGTAAGCAGTCGATGTAAAAGTCTAGGTACGATTACACTGAAACCTTACTTCCAGACCATCGGACAACAAACACCGCCTCGCTATTTAGATTACTGAATTATGGAACCAACTTGCATCGTAATGTCGTAATTTACAACACAATACAACAATGTTTATCTGTTTGTTTACCTGATAATAGTAAATTTGGTACCAGTGGTATAGAGTGAATGCTGGGATCCACTGGAAAAGATGTCGTACTCACATGCGCAAGGTTGCGGTTAAAACCGAGTTAATTCAAGAGAGAACTAAACCTGTTGACCGAAGGTACCATGTAAATCGAAACAGAACACAAAGTTTATAACCCCCACCTTTATCTTTATTAATGGTGGTCTTGATGGTGATCTTTCACTGTATTTTCCTTTATGACTGTATTTACCATTACAAAAATGCAAATAATGAAAATTTGCTCGTGTTCGATTAAATCACACAAATGTCACAAAGTATTTAATCAGCCAACATCAAATTCATTTTCACCACTCTAGTGGAATTAAATCAGAAGTAGGAAGTCTCAACAGAAGTCTAATTTCCTTTATTATCACCCACACAAACAGTTTATTTTCTTTAATTTACTTGATCTCGCGGAAAAGGATTTAGCGCCTTTCCAAAAGCTGCAGAATTTCCTGGAAAACTACTGTGGATTCCTGATTTAAGACCACTGCATTATATCTGACAAGACCACCACTGTCAACCAGTAAGACCATAATCTTTTTTTGCCTGATCAGACCACGTCACCATTATCTCCAAGATAATACACTAATTTAGCGCAACCATGACAAATGACGGCCTACTTTGGAATGATGCTGACCCAATCTGGAGTGCTATCTGGGTTGTATCCGATAAGACTAAAGTACCTATCCACTAAGACTAGCTAAAGTGACCCATGGCCAGTATAGGCCTTTGTAAATGTGCCCGGACATTTTGTCTCGCTTTTAAAACTTTGCCAACTTCCACTCACAGTCTCTCACAAACCCTCCACTGTATACTTATATAACAAATATGATATTTTTCATTAATTATGAAATTTCTCTCTAAACACTTTCTATGTTAATTCAGTTTTATTTATCTTTTATCTAATCCCCTCATTGCGATGTATTTACTAATGTTAAAATGTACTTTCAATGAAATCCCCTGGTGGCAGACATGCTAGCGGCTGTATGCCAAAATGTCTGTCTCCAACACCATATTTAAACGTATTGTATACAAATATTCTTATTGTAAAAATGATTATGATTATGGTTGGAATAAATGCATCTCTCTCTCTCTCTCTCTCTCTCTCTCTCTCTCTCTCTCTCTCTCTCTCTCTCTCTCTCTGTCTCTCTATTGTATTCTATATGATAAGACAACCTCACCACTTATCTGATTTTATGAAATAAGACCGCCTCACCATAAAGCCCATTCATTTGTCCGGTAAGACTGCCTCCCATGTTCATCCTATATTTCCGATAAGACCACCATAGTAAAAGTAAAACTTGTACTGACTACTTTATGGCGAGTTCTATTGTATTCAATCTGTATAGCGATAGAAAGTTTGTTCAGCTGTCAAAGGTATTTAACAGATGCATCAACTTCAATTGACACAGAGCACAGATCTATTTTGTTTTTAACAGCTACTGTGATGGCAGAATCTACAGGTAAAAGCTGTTACAAGAGAAATGGGCAGCTGATTTCTCTTTCAAAATCAAATCTCAGCAGAATTGAAAACCAGATATACAGCAGTGAAAATATTTCAGTGCATACCAGATACATTTACCATCTCATTACTTAAATCTGTTTATATGATGCTGTGATAATCATGAGCTGCAATGTTGGTTTAAAAATGTCCATTAGCCTTATTAGGTATGTTGTGTCACCTCGAAATTAAGACAACGGACTATGCAAAATACAGTTAGTTTCATTCAAAACGGCCTGTCAAATTGAACCTTGACAAAGCTAGACAACTGTTGCTATACGATGCTGCCTGCCACTAAATGGAAACAAAGGAACTGCCTGGCTATAGCTGGCTACTCAAAAGGCAGATCTAACAGTACACTCAGCACCATTTGGTGCATAAGTCGCGAGTTACACTTATTTGTCATTTTTTGTTGAAAAGATGCTTGTATATTGTACATACATATTTACTATATATTAGATAACTTCTTACATTTACAAAGGTTTATATTTTTCAGTGGTGGCAGATGTAAGCCGACTATAAATTAGGAGTAGACAGAAGCGACTGGCTTCAGAAAGCAATCCTTGACCAAGGCACTCTCAACTGAGCTGGATGTCATTATCATATGACATATTATGTGCATTGTTCTCGGTATCTATGCTGAGGCAAGTAGTAGACCCCACTCAGGTTGTCAACTCCATGCCTTATAACATATGCCTCTGGCAGCTTGTCATATGCATTGAACTAAAATGCTAAGGACATATTTTATATATGCTTTACTCTAAATTGTTATGCTCTTAATTGAGAAGTGATCTTAATACTGAGAAGATCTTATTGTGGGGTTTCTGTCAGGGCAAAAAAAAAACTGAACAGTTGATGTAACTTTTTCTGTAAAATTCTTGAACTTAAGTTTACCAAAAAAAAAGCTCATTATCAAAGCTTTATGATAAATGTTTATTTTCTGCAGCATCAAATTGTTACTACTTTAAGCCGAGGTATGATAGATTCCCCATATGGAGCTATTTCTCAGATTTGATATTCCGCCATTTAATAACCAGAAATGTCAAGTCTACCAACAAAGATTTCTCGCCAATTTATCATTTCCACGTTCGTTTAAAAGAAACCTACTTCATTCCCAAATCTATTGCAGACACGGAGCTTGCAAATTAAATAATTTATCACTTTGACAAGATGCTGTGGCTGATTACAAGCAACATCGGTCCTTCTAAAGATTGATATTGATATTAATATCTTGGAAATATCGCAACTTATAATTGCCAGTATAATATCTAATATCAATATTGAATAGTAGACAGAATTATTGATGATGTGCCAATAATCTTGCTAATAACGAACAAAGAAATGACGACAGTGAAAAAAATGCTGAAAATAATTGTGAGGTGCTAATGTGATATATTAAGCATAGATATTGGTCCAAATTATAGTCATGGGTTGAATAAGGTATATATGGTCTTTATGACATATCTCGAAAAAAAACCCAAAAAACAACAGTAATATTAATGTCCAAACTAAAGTCTCCTGGCACCACGGCGAATGCGTCAAATTTCAAATCAAAGGTGACTTCACATTTATAATTTCACATTCATAATTCATTATGCTTATAATGTATTATCGATTATAGAGACTTCAGCATAGAATTAAGTAGAATTGATGAATTATTAGGGCATAGTAAAACTGTAAATGTTCAGTTACTGCCAGCTTAACCTTGGTAATACCATGTCCGAATATAATACATTTCTAATTTCATATTCTGATATATTTAAAATATATAGTTTCGATCAAAACCAAGGAAACTATGAGAATGAAAAAATGTGGAGATGCTACATCTAAAACTGTTATATTCTTACTGGATAATAAGATGGTTAAAATACTTGGCTAGATAAGCAAATTCCTGTGCCCTACTTAATGTACAACAAACAAATATATTAGGCACTCTAATTCCAAGAGAGACTTATTTGCTTACTGCACACAAAGCAAAACTTACATCGTGCATACAAAGCATAATTATATACTTACATTGTTCAATGTTCATGGTTCGTGTGGAAATGAACTTGATTTGGAATAAAACATGCAAAACAAGCACTGTGTCCCCATTTCATGGCAACACATGTTGTGCTGTGTGATCAAGTCTATGTTCTGAATAACATAGATCTGAATGATGTCACTACTCCAAGGTCATTCAATGACATCTAATAGTAGCAGAGGTGACATTAGGCCCGAAATGGTTCCTTGCATTACCCCTGCAATTCACATGCACACCAGCCCACCTATAAGTCTCAGTTAGGTGGACTCCCACTCTCATTTGTGACAGGCACAGATCACAAATCAAAGCTACAGCTGTAAGTACAAACAGCCAAGTATGTAGACAAGAAGGTCTTCTGGATTTCGAGTGGTCTGGTGTGATTTCGTAACCATGGCAATGACACACTGAATCTGACTTTTTGAAAACAGGAACTGACATTGAGAGATGAATGAATAGGAGAACCCATTGGGACAAAGATGAAGCACTGAAAAACTGACAAACAGAGAGTGACAGGAACTACAAATAAAAAAATAGATAGTAGGCCTAGACACAGTCTGACTTTGCAAAACTGTCAACCTTACAACAGCATTTATTATTTATACGTTTTACTGTAAAGAATCACTTAGGCCAGATGAGCTTTAGAGGGACGTCATATTGCAATAAAATACCATGGAGTCACAAGAGTGACTCCGTGATAATACATGAATCAAAAATGTATATAAAATGTATTCTCATAAGATGACAGTATAAACTCTAAAAGCATTGCCGCAGTATCTCGTTTAATCGTCCATCAAAATATTTCTAAAATATCTTCAGAGCATTCCGACTATCGATTAACTAGCTTTAGCAAGAGCTCATACTAACCAGCCTATATTACAGCACTGTAAGTACATGTAGGACCATGTAGGTAGGTGGGTACCACAGGTTGGGCAGTCTGAACCATAGACGTATTATGGTAGTGGCCGAAAGGCATAACCGTATTGTGTATTGCACATTGCCCTGTGGTTGCCACTGGGTTTTGAAGTCTTCACCCCTAAGATCAGTGTTACTACTTTTGCCACAAGGAGGCTGAGGGCGGTCTAATGTAGACATTAATGCCCATGCAAGCCCATATCTACTGCAGTCTCTCAACTAAGATCACTAATACTGCAATCCGGAACGACCTTACTGGTGAGGAGGCGGACTTAATAAGGAGCTAAATCAAAGTTGTTAATAAGTTTTGGTATTATGTCAGGGTCATTTTTTGCGTAAAGTCCTCTAAAGATGGTAGCCAGCTGTTAACAAATAGAACTGTCTTACACCATTTGCATCAAGTATATATACCATGATTATACACGCAATATAGGTGCAACCATGTAAACAGGTATCAATTTAGATGATGGGACTATTGGCATCTTGTCAACATGTTGGGATGGTGATAAACATTAAGGAAGCTCTTTGATGCCTGAGTATTCCAGACACGTCTAAAAATGTTGCCCATAATACTCTGAGGGACCAGGGGTGTCACACAGGGGGTCACCCTGTCACCAATATAAGAGATGAAAAATGATGGCAATATGGACATCCACCCCCACATACTGCCCTAATTCATGGATGCTGCCCTTATTTGCCCCTTGTGGATGTTCTACAGCCCTTTTATAACCCTTTTTGGGGTGGCAAAAGCATCATAAAATGGTAGGTTTATCACAATAACACACTCCTAACAGGGTTTGTCACTTCATCATTGTGATAACAACAGATGTGGACAACATTTCCTCTGGAAAATGCCCATGACGGGGCATGTGATAGACCCATCCTTGTAATTAATAGCAAATTTACGTGCATTTGTGGTCATAAACATTCTCCCGGGAGGCATGACATAAGACGTTCATTAGCAGATACCCCAACTCTATTCTAGATGACTATTTTAGAAATGGGTAGTAATGAGAGAAAGCGAGAGAGAGAGAGAGAGAGATGCATTTATTCCAACTATAATCATAATCATTTTTACAATAAGAATATTTGTATACAATACGTTAAAATGTGGTGTTGGAGACAGACATTTTGGCATACAGCTGCTAGCATGTCTGCCACCAGGGGATTTCATTGAAAGTACATTTTAACATTAGTAAATACATCGCTATGAAGGGATTAGATAAAAGACAAATAAAATTGAATTAACATAAAAAAAGTGGTTAGAGGGAAATTTCATAATTAATGAAAAATATAATTTTAGTTATATACGTATATGAGTCTTATGATCAATTGGTTAAGATATGTCCCATGTCCATTTGATACTGATTTTGAATGAAATGGATCAGAATTTGATACTGGATATTGTTTGGGAAGTGATCCCCACTTGTGATCCCCCTATGCCTTTGGATTGGATTGGATTATATTTCAAAGCTAAAAATGCTAATGAAACAGAAGTAAGAGTATACACTTAACAAATAAATAAATAAGATGAATACAAGTAAAATTTGAAATTTAGACATTAACATTTGAAAGTCTTTATTTAGACATTAACATTTGAAAGTCCTTATAGCCCATGGCACAACAGTTTTGGCATAAGTTATTTTCTGCTGTTCAGTATTTCGAATGCAGCGTCTGATCTCGAATTGTAACGAGATCGTCATCGTTTTGGTAACGAGTGGTGTAGTTTATGATCTGTGGTGCACATATTTTCCAAGAAAATCTTGCATTTGTCTTCGCGTTGTCTGCCAAAGTTTCCATATTAAGATGAGTTAGTATTTCCTCATAGCTCATGTTAGGAGAGTTCATTATCGATCACATGGCTTTCTTTTGCAGTCTTTCAATATCAGATGACAATCATGCAGGCAGGGAGCTGGGAAAGACTTTGCTTGCATAATTAATGACAGGATTGATGAAGCTCGTGTACAAAGCAAGGAGATCGACTGAGGGTACTACAGCTTTTTTCATGCCTTCGTCGTTCACCCAACATAAACGTACAGTAAATACATCCCTATATTTACATGTCCAAATGTGCTACGTGCATTTTCCATGCGTTTGAATAACCGCATGGAAAACGCATGGTTTTCACCTCATTTTAATTAGACAAAAAGCATGCATGTTATTGTATATATACTGATGAAAACAACTGTACATAGCATCAAAACATAATCTCCTCTACTTCCATATAGTGCTGTAACGTAATGCTCAATGTGAATATGAACACTTGAACTTGAAAACCTGTACATTTTACATACACGCTTTCAAGCGATTTCATCATTCTCAGTGCTGTGATGGGCTTACGTAGTCCGTAGTGTGTATATGCGATCACTCCTAGAGGGATCACATGCGTAAACCCATGCATAGGCAATACTTTTCTGGAGACAAGGCTTAATTCAGACGCCTTTGGCAGCATTCTTGGTGATCCTGTAAGGTAATATGCTTGTGAATAGGCTATATTCATCCATGAGTTATCCCATATATGATAGGAATATCTTCCATCATTAACCACACTATTTGTCTTGCATATGAATCAGCCATCATCTAAGCCTCATCCCAGTTTCATAATGCTTTTGATAGATAGATGGCTTAGGTCTGGAACACCATGGGACCTTTTCTTAGGTCAGAGCATCAGACAAGGGTCTCCAGTTTCACCAGATCTGTCCTTCAAATTTGTGGTCACGACATTGTAGATGCCTTTGGACTTACCATTTAGAGTTGTCTTTATGGCAGTGAACCCTATTGATATTCAAGCTATTAAAGAGAGAAAACTGCCAAGGGATACTCACAATGTCATTGTAAACAGTCCATGGATTAAGGAGGGATTTCTTTACCCCTAGAGATAAGCACCAGTGGCTGCACCACCCCTGGTATTAGCACTACCATGGAGTGACACACGGAGATCCACTGAGCCTTGTGTAAGAAAGACAATTTCCCACAGCTATTCACCTCAAACACGAGTTGAGGCAATTGAATACAGCCACTTCACGCTCACACCGTTAGACCAAACAGAACCTCTGTGACATGGCTGATACCTTTGTTTGCATTGGAGGGCAACAAACTCAGGAAATTTTACGGTATAGAGATGCATTCACTGAGAAAGATACCAGCTGGCAATATCTGCTAACTTCCAGATTTTGGATCAAATTAAATTCATGTCATATTTTTAATTTTATCAGTAAGACCACTCCACCATAATTAGGCAACACTAGATTCGCAAATTTTAAATCAAGAGGACTTCCAAATTCCTCTGATGCATTCTATTGGAAACTGCTTGAAAATGACCAATTATGCTGATAAAAATGAATACCATGTCATCACAACAGCAATCAAAATTCACTTCAAAATAACAATTTCTTGGCAGATGCACCAAATACGACTCAGTTGTTGGGAAATATTTCGCTTACAAATCATGACACTGTTGAGGCCATATTATTTAAAGGTAGTTCACATTGTAAAAATATTTCCAGCAATGTTTTTTTTTTCTTCAGTAACATGATTTCGAAGGTACCACACTTTCAATTGTAGTAATATATTCTGCATTATATCATGACAATATTATTTTTAACATTCCTGCAAGATTTTCAGGGTCAAAACATTTGTATTGTGACAGTATAGGTAGATTGTTTTGGCATGAGTATCACACTATGGTAGTGTGTACGGGTTTGGTGGTTCAGTGGCTGAAGGGTATGAGATTTCACCTGATAAACACACCAATCATTCGATGAAATGGGTTTAATACTGACAGAAGTCCAACATACGCTCACTGCAGTGGCCAGATCAACTGGGCAGCTACAGTGAGCACCCTGCCCTCTCCCGCCCCGTGGGGTGACGTTATTAAGCCCCCTTTGAATGATCGACCATCCGGAGGGGTGTAAACACCTCACAATCACGTGACCTGGATTATTGGGTCAAGGTCATTCGTTCTACCAAGGTCAAATGTCGTAGCCCTTTGCTCTGTGCTAAATTCAGCCTGAATTATTCAATAGTGGACCAATATGTTAGCACTATGCAACCACCATACTGTGTGGCTGTGCTGCCAGCTTTTAAGAGTATTAGATAAAGGGAGTCTGATTGAAATAAGCATCAAGAAATATGAATAATGAATTAACTAATTTACAGCTGTATATTGGTTCGTTAACTTCAAATTTGCAGTAATAATGCAGTTTATGAGCCACCGTGCATTTTGCATTATAAACATTCAATCATAAGGTTGGATTTCTCTATTTCCTGTAAAGTTCAGCACCTGCTGCCGAATTTAATTTACTATTAGACAGGTTTAATTTCCTTCCCTGCAAAGAGAAGTAGCTCAGTTTTAATTTCCCTCATCTCAGGCTGAGCCCTCAGGCTGAGTCATGAGGACGAAGGATCTGACAGAATTCAAGGGGACCAACAATCTTAACTGTAAATTAAGCAACTGGACAGTGTGTGTCAGTTTATGTACTATGACCAATTTTGGATTCAATGGTATTCATCCAGTTGTATTTTAAATTTAGGATCACTTCAACATTACATATTGATCTTTTTATAGTGTACCAACTACTGGTTTATAGGGGTGGGGGCCTAGCTCAGTGGTAGCGCTCTAGGCTTCCAACCACTGGGTCCCGGGTTCAATTTCCGGTCGAGCCTATGTTATGAACTGAAAAATTTAAACCAGGTTCTTTAGCATTGTTGAACAAATACCGGTGCACCTTGATATATTGATCCATCAGTTATAATGAGGAGGCCACCTTCTTGACAAAGTAGCTTTGAAGTGAGGTCCAGTCAAAAATATATACAGTGTATATCATACTTATGTACAGTGTATGCAAGTCACAAGCCATCCTTCGCAAAGTCCATTGATAGATGTTTTGCTTGGCTACCAATGACCCTCCGAAGCCCTTACATGGCTGGGCAGCTGCCAGTATATACCCTACATGGTCCAATACCAGGGATACATGGCCTTATACAATTAAGTAATGCTCCCTGACAAATCAATGACAGGAAAATTGATGAATCCTTGGTTTCTTTGCCACGTGACTAAGACGGATCACCCTTAAACAAGTCCCAAGGCATGCTGGGAAAATGGCAAATGTCACTGCACCTTCTGTTTGTCGTGTTTCCATGGCAACAGAATACAGATGGTACACGTGTGGCATTGCTTTGGCTTCTTGCTTGGGCCAACCAAATGTGTTCTGATTTGTATTTTGTACCATGGCTAATTAGTTCCAGCATGCACTAATCTCATTAGTTGCAATATTACATACCAGTATTCATAAACATTATATGCTGAATTAATGATAATTAGCAAAAGCAATAAAAACTCTTCTGTAACATTAGGTTATACACAAACCTAAACAGATTGAATGGTTGCACTGGTACATGGTCGTCATGTTATTATGTAGATACTGATCATATATCTCATGATAAACCTATTATATTTGAAAAAACATGTACATATTGACATCTTATGCAACCTTAAAAATTAGTAAATTTTAGAATTTGGTAAAAAAGGTTTTTTTTATCAAACCTTACCATTTTTAAATGAGATGATCCAATGATATCTTGTTCTCAGTGACTTCAGGTATTACTGGAGGCATCTGTAAATGAAATAAAAATCATTGATTAAAATATCAATATGAAACTGTGCATTTATAACCATAAAAATCATCATGCAAATTGAAAATGATCATAATATGTCATAATCCTACAAATTTTTGAAGTATTGTTCACCATGTTTTAATATCCTGATTCGATTGCCAATAATAACTGCACATTAGTGAGCGTTGTTAAATGTAAAACATCTTGGCAATGTCAGTTATTAATTGCACATGCAAACAGATGGCCTACTTGCTGTATGAAATGTAAATTGAATATGTGAGGAATAATTTTTCTTCTCTTTTTCGAGTATGATTTTAATAAATCATTGTAAGATTCATCCCTATCATTTTTAGGGCTGTAGTTGTTTTGTTTTTTGATTTGTATTTAGCCGATTCATAAGATTGATTAAATTCACTGAGGACCTGATTTCTGGACAAGGCAGATTATTATCATGGTATTCAACCTATTAAATGCTGTGAACTTACTTCATTCAATCCATTAACAAGACCAAAAAATAGATAAACGTGACACACTAAAAATGGGACAGAAACAACAATCCACCAGAATATACCTTTTCTCAAAGATTAAATTGGGCGTCGCTATGCTAAACAGACCATAATTCGCCTACATAACTTCCGACTAAAGCTCGCAGCCAAATTTGTCACACAGACCATGACTACTCTTAGTCACTTTGACAGGGCGGGGGCCTAGCTCAGAGGTAGCGCTCTAGGCTTCCAACCGCTGGGTCCCGGGTTCGATTCCCGGTCGAGCCTAAGTTGGATGGCTGTTTCATCCTTTGTCTCATTGCCATGGTCTCTGCCTGTCCTCATTAGCCCAACTGGTGCAGAAATACAGGACATAAAAGCCCTAATCACACACACGCATAGTCACTTTGACAATTGCAAGCTATCATGATTCCTATTCTTCTCAGACATACTAACTCACAGCAAAGAGAGACACTTTACTGACAAGCTATGGTTCCCACACAAAA